>CM073001.1:20327188-21610938 GCA_037038555.1 Rhynchonycteris naso
TGTTACTTAATAGTAAATGTTGGAGCTTCCAGGGCTTTGCCCTGTGTGCCTTCGTTCTGTTTGTTACTTTTCCTATGTGCCTAATTCTATCCAGTGCTTTGAAACATCTGCCTTCTGCTGACACTCAGATCTGTTTCTCCAGCTGAGCTCTCCCTTATCCATCTCCTTACTGGACATTTACATTCAAATGTCTGGTAATTGCTCAGAGTTAGCGTGGTCTCGGGAGAAGTTTTGCTAACTATAACCCCTGAATCCCCTTCTCCTCTGGGCTGTGTCTTGGTCAGGGTCGCCATCGGTCTGCCATTTGCTCTCTGAAGCCAAAGAGGGTGGGACTGTTTGTGAGCCACTCGTTTTCTTCCACTTACCTACAGCCAAACTATCATCAGTAAGTCCTGTGGGCTCTACCTGCAAAACGTGTTTGCACCATCCTCCCTGTTGTCCTCACTGTGTGAACTCGCTCCATGCTTCTCCTCTTGCCACTACGATCCTCTCCCCATGTGGTGATTTTGTGAAGAGGAAAATCAGGTCATATCATTCTCTTGTGAAGACCCAGCAGTGACTTTCCATTTCATGTAAGCTAAGACTTTTTTCTGCAGCTTATAAACCTCAGAGGTCTTGGCTTCACACCCCCCACCCCTTGCAGGCCCATCTTATAACACCCTCCCTTTGCCCTCTACGCTTCACCCTCTTGCCCTTCTTCCTGTTCCTTCACCATACCACACATGCACGTGCCTCAGGGCTTTTGCACTTGCTGTTCCACTGCCTGGAATACACTTCCTTGACCTTGACCATCTTCTCTCATTAAATGTCTGGTCCTCAGAGAGACTTTCCCTGACCACCCACTCTCAAGTAGCTACACCATTAAGTTCACTTCCCTGTGTTGACAGTTACCTGTTTTTCTTGTTTGTTCATTTATTTATTTGTCTCACAAAAGATCAGGGACCTTGGTTGTCTTCTTAATGGCTGCGTTCCTGTTTAGAATAGTGTCTGGCACCAGCCCAATAAATATTTATTGAATGGCGAAAGTACTAGCAGAATGTGCCCACGATTTTTCTTGTCCAGTGGGATCTGGTATAGCAGCTCTGTCTGAACACTTGGCTTTTCATAATGTAGAGTCCAAATTCACATGTTCGAGTAAAGTGGATATCCTGTGTGGACCAGAGCACTCCAGAGCTGTTGTTAGCCATGTCATTTACCTCAGTTTTGCCTAAAGTTCTATTCCTGTATTGACTCACTGAGAAGTAGTCTTGTACAATTGTGTGGCTTGTCTCCAACTATTTTGAAAATCACCGCATGTAGCTGGCCTTGGCTCTGTATCCCCAAATCCTGCTGACCCGAATCACAACTCTCTGTACTCAACAGTCATAGAGATTGATGTTGTTGTAGAAAAATTAATGGTGCTTTCCCGCTTTTATTTAGTATCATAAGCTATTTTATAGCGGCCTTTCTGCTCTACTCAGTTATGAGACCCTTAACAGCAGGATCTGTTTCTTCTCATCCAACTCTGTGTCCTTCCCAGTGCCTTGCAGATGTTAGGTAGAGTGCCAGCAGGATTTGATACCCAAACATGGAATCTTAAATATAGAAATTTTAGTAGTGGGTTTAGCCCTGGAAAGCCTATTTCTTCTGTTTCCTTGGAATCTCCTCTGTTTACCCTCCATCGCCCTGTGTCTAAACGATGCTAATTAGTCCCAGGTCTGGTTGTTCCCAGGAGAACCATGTTCCTGATGACAAAACATACTCTCAGTATGTTTTGGAACTCCGAAGCCCTGCTCTTCTCCTGCCCGATGCTCAAGTCACACATCTTTGAGAAACTTTCTATGGGCAGGAACATACTAACTTCTTTAGGGCTGTGGTCCTAAACTTCATGAATTTTGTTGACTGAGATCCAAAAAGAGATATATTTTACATATAAAGAGGTATTTTGTATATATAATTGAAACAAATGTGTTATTAAATAACTTGATTCTTACTGCATTCTGATACTTTCTATTCCATCCTTCCTCTTGTTTTACACAAATGCTGCTTGTATCAAGGCATTGATTACATTTCGTATTCCGCTAATGCAATGACTCTCAACCCAGGGAGCTTAAAAAAAAAAAAAAAGTGCACGCCCCGCCCAACCCTCAGTTCTGATTTCATTTGCTGTGGGATTCTAAAGTACAGCCCCGGGCTGAGAACCACGGCTTTAATGGATCACAGCCTGCAGTCTGAAAAACCTTGCCATGCAGGATTCAAAGAGGAGTTGGTCCTTCGGTAAGAGCTGTCAAATCTGTACACAAGAGTTCTCCAAGTCTGGAGGGAGGGAGACGTTGCATCCAGTTGGTTAGATTAGAAAAGATCTCCTAGAAGAGAGGGAAGCTGAAATTGGGGCTAGCTTTGAAGAGGGAGTGGTCACATAGCTGGGCGCGCTAGACAAAGGACAGGGCAGATTCAGATTTGTCTCTTCTGCTTGCTGAACCTGAGGCCATAATTCTAAACGGATTTAGTAATTAGAGCATCCTTTCATGCACCTGTGGGTACTGTAACTTTTCAAAGAAAATCAGTTCTGAATTAACTATTTTATACTAATACTACATTGGAACTGGAGCCTGTTTAGTGTTTTGCTCGTAAGGGGTTCTACTTAAATGATCTGTTAAAAGTAATAGAAATATTAAAAGAAAATACCCCCATAAACATATAGTTAATAGTATTTCTGCTGAAATACTTGGAGGGGTACAGTGTGCTGATGTCTGTAATGTATTTTAAAATGCACTAGAAATGTAAGCTGTATTGATAGATGGACGAAAGGATGGATCAGTATATAAAAGGTGTAAAGGGTTAGTTTTAAGCAACTAGGTGGTAGGTAGGAAGGTGTCTACTCTATAATTCCCCTCACCCCAACTGTCTCTGTGATTGAGAACTTTCATAATGCAATGTGGGGGTAAGATACTAAAACCTAATGCCTAAGCATTCTTTCCACTCTGAACTCCACCTCATAGAAGCTGAGTGTTTGACCTGAGGTCTCTTATCCACAGCCCCCACCCCTCATACCTCCCTGCCGTCTTCCCACGCCATGGGAAGCATGATATTGATGAAGATGGAGCTCCAATGAGTTATTTATGGTTTTTACAGACAAGGATGTATATTTCCCTGGGAGCAGACACGTGGCCCAACTGAGAACTCTCAAACACTGCAGAAGAGGCAGGGGTAGTCCAACAGGCTCTCGGTCATTCCAGAAGTTTTGGATGCCCACTACTAGATGCCAGGCACTAAAAACCTTCAAGGTAGGATGCCTGAGTGTCTTAAGGGCTACCCAGGTAGCTCTTCCAGTTTTAAAGAGGGAGCGGCTCCTTGGAGTCAGGCTGCTTGGGTTTGAATTTCTGCTCCTGTCCTTCATGACAGTGTGGCTCTGGACATGAAACTTAATTCCTCTCTGTTCTCTAGGCTGCAGAAACCACCTGCCTCATAGGACTGTTGAGCAAGTCAGATGAGATAGTACATGGGAGGTGCCTCCAGGGCAGAAAGCACAAAGCATGAAACAATGTTACTCTTTAAGAAGACCAGGTTTTTGCATTACATTTTTCCATCATCTTAAGAAGACCACATTAATTGAAGTTATTTTATAATTTGATTTTCAATAGCTTTGAACTTGCCATCCTTTGGTTTGGAGGACAGAGAAGCTGGTAGTTTTTTTTTGGTTTGGAGGAGGGAGAAAGAATATTCCTTAAGAGAAATATAACCAGTGTGTATTGAAATGACTTTGAGCAAATAATCTAACCTTGGCCAGTCACTCATGGTCCTGTCTGAGAAACGAGGGGCTTAGAGAGAGATCCCTAAATTCCCTTCAAGCACCAAGAGTGTGTGTTCACAGGACTATCTTTTTTAAAAGGCATACTTCTATCTCTTCTAAGCAGTGGAGCAAGAAGTGATCTAGTGAAGTACTCATGAAAATTTAAAAAGGGCTCCAAGTCCAGCTTTATTTTTGTTCCCACTCATCAAACCCCTTCTCTGAGAAGTGCCTCACAAGGTTGTAGTTGTGAGAGGAATAAGCAATGAAACTACTTTTACTAACATCATTTGATAATTTTGTTCTAGATAACCTAGAGGGTTTCGGTATTAGATATATAGATATATATCAAATATATGAAATACACACACACACATTTAGGAAAAAAACAAATGGGACTACCCTCAAGCACCAGCGTATCCACATTTCCCTTATATGACCAAAATTAGGTGTAAGTAAAAATTTAGTCTTGGAGACCGATATAAAGTACACAGCACACTCAGAACTGTATACAGTACTTTTTTTCCTTCCCCTGTGTGTGTTTTTTTTCCTATTAGAGCTAATGCATATATACTCTAAAAAAATTCTAATGCAGAAATATATAGCAGGAAGGGCAGAGATTGAAAAGTGGAAGCTACAGTCCAGTTAAACAAGAATGCATTTTGGTGTCTCTTGGTGTTTTGTATTTGTGTCTGTTTAAGTTTTGTAACCTTGGCAATGCCACAGATTATCGTAAAGGAGGAACAGCCTCTGAGCAGATATGAAGTCTTGGCTGGCACTGCACAGCCGCCGTGCCCACCTTGCCCGAGCGAGGCCATCGACCCTGCAGACCACAGTGCTGGTGGCACGGGTGACCTCACATTGCCTGGGGAGTCTTCCTCTTGTGCTTGCATGTGCGTCCCTGCTTGTGGCTGACCCGTTCCTGGTCTTCATTCACTGGAGGAGACACCTTCAGTCAAGTAAGGAAAACCGTTTCCATGGCAACTCTTTGTTACCCATTAATTTAAAATATTTACAAATTTTTCTTGAGCTGAAACCGACAAAAAGAAGGAAAGAATGAAACTGAGACGTGCGTTCCTCCTCTGCCCTTATTTGTACATTGGGAGGTAATCTTGCTGGCTGCTCAAGTTATGGACGTTCTTTTCCCTACCCTACCTCTTTTGAAAGATGACTTTTTTTTGTTGTTGATTAATCAAATAAAGTCTACACCTGGCATTTCTGATTACAGCTCAAGAGTCAATAAGTGGGAGGAGATGCCTCCCTCCTTGATTTGAAAGAACAATGCTAAATAGTCTTTAACATCTGAAATGATGTGCAAAGTATGTGTAACTGAAAAAAATCTCACCAAGCTCACCGCCTGCCTGATTAGATCAGTGTGAGAAGTTCTGGAAAGTGTACTCTGGAAGCAGAGCCGCTAGCTCCCTCTCTGTCATTTCAGGGAGTGCGTTCTATGGGTGCTCGGAGGACTGAGTTGTGGCAACATAGGTTTCGGGCTGGTGTCTATCAACGTGTTAGGAACGTGTCCATGGCCTCCGTTTGGAAACACCTATGAAATGAAATGCAAATTAACAGCAATAATATGTTAAGGTTGCAAATTTGAACACAAATGAGGAAATGCAAAAGAAAGTTTTGCATGGCAACACTCATTTCACATGTGATAATTATTACTATCAAATACGACCTTTTCTCATGTCCAGGATGTGGGATATTGTTACGTCCCACAATTACTACTCCTTGTGCAAAATTTTACATTTTATAACTATCGCACGCAAGCTTTTTGCATTTCTTCCACACTCAGATGTTGATAATGATCCTGTCATTTATTGCTGGTGTAACCATCCTCTTCCTTATTTTTAGAAATGTACAGACATTGTCTTTGTTTTCTTTCCCTGTAGGTTTTATGGGTATTTTTAAATGTATGGATCCTGAAGTGTTATTTATCTGGCAAACGGCAGGTGAAGGCAAATGCTAGTTTTGTTCCGTTTCTGTGTCGCTTGGACTACAATTGTCTTGTTAGGTATTACATTTTTGAAGTGTTCCTGTTGTGCCTTGTGCAGCTTGTGTTTTGGTCATTTTGGGTGTTAGGGCTTTTGTTCACCTCAAGATCCTGGGAACTTAGAAAACCTGTTTGGAAGAGTAGATCACACAGAATTAATATCCCCTCCACCCCACTGCCATTTTAAAAATAAGTTTACTTTTTTTTTTTTTATCTTCTAGCCCTCCAGTTCTAAGTAGTTTGGCAAAGGTTTTTATGTACAGAAGTATCTTCAAAGGGTATTTTTCATTAGATGCCACTCCTTTCCTTGGGGTAATATAAAAAACGGGCAGGAAGCTCTCGTGTGTAAGGCGAGAATGTGTGAAGTGTGTTGCACGTATGAAGTTTTTTAAAGAAGACGTCCGTCTCCCTCTTCCCTCCCTCTGCACGTTGGGGGTCCGGGAGCCCAGTGCATCCCCACGGCTGCAGTTGGTTCGGCGTAATTGATGCGGTCTCATTTCCCACAGCTGATGAGGATTATATCAGCTTGGTTTAACAGTCTCATTTTCTGCTCCCAGTGCACAGTTGTTTTAATGTGTTTCAGTTAATGAGGTAGAAGAGAGAACGAGGTGTTACTGTTTATACACAGTGAGCTTGTGCAGCAGGCCCTGCTATGGCCCACGTGGCCCTGGGGGTCCTCGGGGGGCACGTCCCACAGAGCGAAACCACCTTTTCGGAACATGGTTTTTCATGGCTAATGCAGATAATGATTATTATCCACGAGCTTTACCAAATGGTCTTATTAATACCATTTCTCTTCTTTGCGCTTTCGTACGTCATGGTGAAATGATTATCGCTTGGCTCAGAGCTTGAGGTGCAGCCGCGAGAGCCTTGGTGATCCCTCCACTCAAAGCTTTTTCCAACTCTTGTGTTTCATTCAGGAGCCCCGTACCCCTAGAGGGTCCTCTCCTCAAGTAAGGGTCAGTTCATTTGAAGTAACTCAAGTGAAACCAATTTTAGAGGCCCCAGAGGAGCCATACCTCTGTGTGGGGAGTTTGGAGTCTGAAACAGACACTGAGAATTTGCAACTTGCTGTGCTGGGTGGGCGGTGGCGTGGGGTGGGGTGTCGGAACCTTGCTACTAGCAGGGATGGCAGAAGAGATGGAAGGAACGTCCAGGGGTTATTTTATGTGACTGGAGTCTGGTTTGGGTCAGGACTTTGTTCTTGCTTCTTTGGAGAGGTGGGGCCTTCAAGGTTGGTGGCTGTGGTAACCGAGGTTCAAATACAGCTGCTTCCTTCTCTGAGCTCCTGGGGAGCCGGCTGTTGCCTCAGGGCAGCCAGGAAACCAGGGCTGGGTGGCCTTTTGCATGTATTCAAATCTCCAGCTTCTGGACACGGGAAGAATAAAGGGTGTGCCAGGGATTCAACAGGAGAGACCTTTCCCTCATTGGGATAAACCTGAGCCATTTTTGTCAACCACACACACACTGTGGTGGGACATACTCTGGTACCTTCTTCCATTTCCTCTCCTCTTCTCTCTGTCAACATGGAACACCCTAAATGGTTAAACCTGTTGCCTGGCCTTGGCGCGGTGCCAGCTCCATGGGGCGCTGTGCAGGCTGGAGGCCCCCTGCTCCTCCGGCTTCCCGAAGGCTCGGCGGCCGTGGGCTTCAGCAGGAATTAAACAATTACTAAGTCTTAGTCCTCCCCACCTTCCGTGGATTGACTCTATAAATTGTCAGCCTGTTGACATTTTAATGCGAATTATGTCATGTGGTATCCCCTTTGATTTCGACATGCCTCAGTTTGTAAATACATGAGCCACTCAAAGACTTGTGGTTAGTGTACACTCCGGAGGCCTCGGGGTTTTTGGTGGGGGAGAGAGAGCGCACAATGCTGGGAGTGTGCCTGGCGTGGCAAGCCTCTTCCAGCTACCCAGGGCGGCTGGGCGGGGGATGGGGGGCGGCTGCCTGCCCCGGTGGCTCCCCAGGCCCCGGGACAGCCACCGCCTTGGGGACCAAGTCACAGGATATTTTTATTGGATGCACTTATGGCCAAGCATTTCCCCATTCACTGTGCAGCCCTGTTTCTCCTTTGTCAAGCTCGGTGTCACCTCCCCCCTTCTCCACCAGCGCTCCAGAACAAGTGGCTTCCCTGAGATCCCAGTGAACCAGGGGAGCCTTACCCGAGCAGGGGTTTTCCTCCAAAGGGCTTGACCAGGGGTCCCCAAACTTTTTACACAGGGGGCCAGTTCACTGTCCCTCAGACCGTTGGAGGGCCGCCACATACAGTACTCAGTACACTGACAACCAATGAAAGAGGTGCCCCTTCGGGAAGTGTGGCGGGGGCGGATAAATGGCCTCAGGTGGCTGCAATTTGGCCCGCAGGCCGTAGTTTGGGAACCTCTGGGTTTGACTGTCCCAGGGGGGAAATGATTCAGAAAGGGCTTGTAAGGCAACAACGGACGAAGGTTGAGACGTTGAGGAAAGAAGGAAGAGGAGGGCTTGCGGATTGGATGGAGGGAAAAGACAGACTCGTTATTTGTGTGGGAGATGAAGGGAGAGGAGAACCTAGAAGATTCTGAATGTTCCGAGTCTGAAATTCAAGGGAGGCAATCTGGGATTAGACTCGAAGAGGTGGTTTTCCAGGGAGGACAGCGGAGAGAAACTCCTGTGCTGGGACTCCGTTCCATGCTTGTTGTCCCAGAGTCCTGTTTTCCAGCCTCGGATCTCCTTATTGCAGACTTTCCGTTGTTCAAGTGAATAACCCCGCAGAGCTGGCTTCTTGGCAATCCCCTGTGTGCAGAACTTCAGGGCTCCACAAAGTGACAGTTAGCCATTTTGAGATGTGAGGTGTTGTCCCCAGAGGAGGTTGGCCAGGATGACGTCATTGACCCTGGGAGTGGACCAGGAGTAGCAAAGTTGGTTTCTGCTTTGCACCGAAGGGGCATGTGATCTTCCCTCCTCTTAACACGGCCACGGCTGGGCCTGCTGTCTGCATTGGAATTTGGCTGACTTACAGAAATGTCACGGGATCTTTAATGGCCATGGGTGGTCGGGACCCATTTCCCACGTGCTGAGTAATTCCAGTTTCATGTGTGAATAATGCCCATATTAAAGCAATTAGAGCTACACATAGTCTGAAAAGGAAGACGGGACCCAGATTCCTGTTGCTCAGAGACGCTTCCCGCTCACTGCTCCGAAAAGGGTTTCTGATACATTCTCAATCTCCATTCATTTTTTCAAAAGTTGTATTAAAAGCACAGATAGGAAGAGAGGGGAGAGGACCACCTTTCTCAGGACCCCTGGTTGGCTGGTTACCACGAGAGATAACGTTCAGTCCCTCTCCAACAACGGCAGTTAAAGCTTAGCTGTAAGAGCACCCGTGAAATAAAGCGGCCCGATACTGTACTAGCCACGGCCCACCAGGATGGTAGTGGTCTTTGCTAATTAAAAAAAAAAAAATCCAGTTGATGTTTTTTATTTTCCAAATTGAAACAAACAGTGACTTCCAAGGTATAAAATGAGCCCTGCGCACTTTGTAACAAGATCATAAAGAGTTTGTTTGCAACTTGTGCCTTGGTGTCAGTTACCTACTTCCTGTTGAATGCAGTGAGCATAACTGTTGGAAACATGCTGTCAGAGACAAATTTGGGGCCTTTTCAATAAATCGATACGTCGTCTGTGACTTGCTGAGGGGAGGGGAGTAGCAGCCTGTGCCCCTTTCCACTCATGTCTTCCAGAAGATGTCAGACTTGTGGTTGCTGACCACCCCCTGGACCACGGGTCGGTGAAGGAGGGGACCCCAAGCTGACTCTTGCTTTCTCAGCCCCATGGGAGGAGAAGGGTTCTGGATGGTTGTAGAGTGAAGGTGAGGGGATCAGTGAATTTGATTTTACCCCTGTCTTCCTTTTTCTTCATTTTATTTCTTCAAAAAGAAAATGGGGGGGGGCACCTTAGGGTATAATAGAAGGTAATGGAAAGACACAAGAATGTGGTAAGTGGATTCAGGTGTGGGCTGCGTTTTCGCTCAGCTGGCAATGTCAACGCCGGAATCCCTCATTCCTGACAAGTGGCGTGTGAGCTCAACATTGCCGCTGCGGTTGGGAGGTGTTCGGTCTGGCCTGCAACGTGCTTAGAGCCCCTGACGTTTCCTGACGACGTTCAGGGCGCTCTGGGGTTCTCATGCTCTTTATTGAGTATTGGGGCCTTGAGTTTCTTGTCATTGAACTTTATTTTTGGATATATCAGAAAGGTATGGCGAGCTGGCTAGCGGACGGAATAGACAGATTTAAAATGGCCTGGGCTCATGAAGATTGAGCTGAACTCCGAGCTGCGCCGAGGCTTGTTCAGAAGGAAGAAGCGGCCAGCCTCTGGATGGACAACCGACTGACCCATTTGTTTAGCACAGCAATGGCTTTGTGTTAATGGTACGTTCCAGCCTGCTCCGGCCCCACAGGGCATTTGCATAGCACACAGACAGCGGATTGGACAATGCACGCAGGTATCACCGGCATGGGCATGGACCATGGATATGAATGGGACCTGTGTGTCCCTGTTGTAAGACCTTCCCAAACCAGCCCCACTGCTGCCTGGACAGAGTTCAGACTTGCCAGTGCATGTGTGGGGACACCGTCTGCATTCTCACTTCCAGGGTCTGAAAATGCATTTGTAGAAAGGTGGGAAGAGATGGGATTAAAAACCTACAGGAAAGAAGTACCCCAAGGAAGAAAACCCAGGAGGTTAGTTTAATAAGAAGAGAAAATAGGTGGAAGTCAGAGGGAGGCGGGGCGGGGTGGGAGGCATGAGAGAGTGAATAAGAAGGGTTTCTGACAATTAACTAATTCTCCTTGCTCTAACCCATGACAGAATTAATCACACATTAACACACTGACAGCAAAATTAATGTCATATGCAAATTAATAGTGCAGGCTTGGCGTTCAACAGCCTGTTGGCTTCTTAAGGCTGGTGTTGTAGTTACACCCCCAGCCCATAGGCTGCTGCGCTTCGTCCTCATTCTGCCCGCAAACAAACACCTAGCGCAACGTTGGTACGAAATCGATGTCCCCTTGGCTGGCTTGGAATAGTCTCTATCGGGGTCCGTGAGTGGTGTAGCTGTTTTGTTTTCATTGTGGGGGCAGAGTAAGGAATAAGACAAGTGTTGGTTAGGAACCCTTTTGGCTCTAATTCTTTCTTACCTTCCCCATAGTTTTGCCATCAGTGACTGTCCTTGTAGGAAGCCATTGTCTGTCCCTAGGAAGCTACTGTAGTGTTGTGTTGCTCACCAGATACCATTGCTAGGAGACACGTAGGAGAACAGGTGTGTTAAGAGTACGTTTTTGCTTTCCACACTTACAGTTACCCAGGGTCAACCATAGTCTGAAAATACTAAATGGGAAATTCTAGCTATTTTGAGACAGAGAGGCCACATTCATATAACTTTTATTATAGTATGTTATAGTTCTGTTTTTATTAGTTATTGTGCCTAATTTATAAGTTAAACTTTATCAGAGGTATGTATGTATAAGGAAGAATGTAGTATATATATAGTTGACCCTTGAACAACGCAGGGCTTAGGCTCACCCATCCCCTGCGCTGTCGAAACTCTGTGTATGACTCTTGGTAGTCCCCCTTCACCTTCCCAAAATTAACTACTAATAGCCTACTGTTGACTGGGAAGCCTTACTGATAATAATATAAAGTTGATTAACACATATTTTGTATGCCAAATTATTATATCCTTATTCTTAAAATAATGTAGAGAAAAGAAAATGTTAAGAAAATGATGAAGGCCCTGGCTGGTTGGCTCAGTGGTAGCGCATAGGCCCAGAGTGTGGAGGTCCCAGGTTCGGTTCAGGTCAGCGCACACAGGAGAAGCGCTCATCTGCTCCCCCCCCATTTCTCTCTCTCTCTCTCTCTCTCTCTCTCTCTCCCCCTCCCTCCCTCTCTTTCTCTCTCTTCTCCTCCCGCAGCCATGGCTCGAATGGTTTGAGCAAAGTTGGCCCCGGGTGCTGAGGATGGCTCCATGGCCTTGCCTCAGGTGCTAGAATAGCTTGTTTGCCAAGCAGAGGAGTAGTGGGCCAGACAGGCAGAGCATCGCTTTGTAGGGGCCTCGCGGGTGGATCCTGGTTGGGGTACATATAGGAGTCTTTCTCTGACTCACTACCTTTCACTTAATAATAATTTTAAAAAATCAAAAGCAAGAGAAAATACATTTAAGGTATTTATTGGGGGAAAGAAAGAGGCCTGTGTATGTATGGACCTGAGCAGTTCAAACCTGTGTGGTTTGAGAGTCAAGTGTACGATCTGTGGCTTCAGGCACCCTCTGGGGGGTCTTGGAACGCAGCCCTTGTGGAGAAGGGGTAACTACTGTTTATAACACAGTCAAATCTAAAGTCATTCCAGTTTTAGTTATGAACTACAAAGTGAAAATTGTTTCATGTGGCTTCCAGGAGATTTAACCTATTGAAACTAACTCCAAAAAAGAAAATGTGAGCCTCTTCTTGATGTTGAAAAATAAATAACTGAAAGAAAGAACAGTCTGTTTTAGAACATTCTGATGGCTGAACTTGAGTGCCTGGGGCAAGCGCGAGCTCGCCCCAGCGAGGGCGATGACTAACCCACTTGTGAATTCGCCATCTGGGATAATTATTATTTTGACACTTAATGAGTAATCGTGTTGGGAAGCAGGCGTTACATAGAGTGCCAGGACCCGCTCCTGCCCGGGAGGCACTTGAGGAAGGATGAGGCAGTTCAATGTGGGATAAGAAACTTGGACGCCCGTTTATGTTGATTTCGAATGAGTATTGGCATTTTCTTCATGGGGCTGATGTCCTAAGCTTTTTCATCAGCTCCCACTTCATCTACTGCCAAGGAGGAGAGACTTGAGATTGATGAGGTCAGGACGGAGCTCTGGGAAGCCGCATTGCTGCCTGTGGAGGAGTCTTTAATTCCTGGGCCTGCTGCTGTTGCCTTTCATTGCGTGTTTAGCAAGGCCCTGAGGACTGACCTCCTGGGCTAAGTCAGGACGTAGAGATTGGTGCCCTGGAAAATCCTCAACGTACACTTTGGTTTTGTAAATAAAGTGAGGAGTTTGACTGTATCAATGATGCAAGTTTTGTGTGTACAGACATGTTTGTATGTCTTCTCTCCTTGATGTCTGTATGGATAGATGGTTGGTCAGATGATGGATGCCAGCTTATATATTTGTATGTAACATACACATGTAAACATGCACACATGTATGTGTATATCTACATTTGCTGTAGTTTTTATTTGTGGCATAGTGTCTTCGTTACTGCTAATTTCATCAGTCCTCATGTGACTTGACCACATTTGGATCTCGCACTCTGCTTAAGGAACCTGTGTGGACAGGGCAGGACGCTAGATTTGGGGTTGGGGTTGTGTTTTGTTGCTGGTTCTAACATGTTCGAGCCCCTTGGCATCATCTGTAAAACGGGGCCATTTGCCCCCCGAGTTACTGGCAGTGGATATCCTGACGGATGGGAAGGAGTGCTAGCAACCGCACAGCACGTAGCAGTCTGAAACCGCTAGCTTATGGTTAATGCAGTGGTTCTTACCCTGGGTTCTATCGAACCCTAGGGGTTCGATGAGTCGGTCTTGGTCTCGGGTTCGGAGAAGCCTCTGCTGTGGAGGCCAGAATCAAGTAATACCGTAATTTGTTGTGAGTTCATGCACTTTGTTGGTTTTGTTCTTTGAGCAAGGTGATGTTCATGCACGGCTCATTTTGTGCACCAGTAAAAAAACATATACCTATGTCTTGAATTTGGGGGAAAAAAATCATATTTATCACTAAAGAAGGGTTTGGTGAATGCGCATATGAAACTGGTGGGTTCGGTACCTCAAAAAAGGTTAAGAACCACTGGGTTAATGTCTGATCACACCAGACAATTCCAGAGGCAAACACCAGGGAAGGGGATAGCACTGGAGTGACAATGTGCTGCACTGGGCCAGACAGTGCGTGTGGCCACACCCAGGCTGTCTCTGGCACTCACCTTTTCTCTAGGCCCTGTGTTGAAGGTGGCAGCCAGGTGGCCCTCCTTGCTGTGACTCGAGGCTGGCCTAGACCATGGTCCTTTCCTAGAGGCGCTGAGGGTAAGCAGAAGTTCCCATCCCAGTGGTCCCACCTTCCAGTTGGATGAGCTGTGATGAACTTAGGCTGCTAGAAAAAGAACCGGTGACAGTGGCTAAAGGAAAGGTCATTTGTCTGAACAGGTGACACGGCTGGGCATCACAGTCCTGCTGGGGTGGTCGGGAGATGATGGGAGCTAAAAAGCCTATTTAGCAGAGGATGACATCGAAGTGACATGGGCTTGTTGAGGGAAGAATTTGGGTACAAAGAGAATAGTCAACCTGGCTGGTTGGCTCAGCGGTAGAGCGTCGGCCTGGTGTGTGGAAGTTCCAGGTTTGATTCCTGGTCAGGGCACACAGAAGCCACCATCTGCTTCTTCACCCCTCCCCTTCTCTTTTTCTCTCTCTCCTCTCCCATAGCCATGGCTCGAATGACTTGAGGAAGTTGGCCCCGGGCACTGAGGATGGCTCCATGGCCTTGCCTCAGGTGCTAAAATAACTCTGTTGCCAAGCAACAGAACAGCAGCCCTAAATGGGCAGAGCATCTCCTGGGAAGGGGCTTGGCAGGTGGATCCCGGGTCAGTAGGTCAGGGGACATGTGGGAGTCTGTCTCTCTGCATCCCTGTCTCTCACTTAATTTAAACAAGAAAAGAAAAAAAGATGTAGTACCCTCGGTGTCACGGCCTGAGGTTAACATTTTCACATTTTCAGCAGGACAGTCAGGTGTGCACTTTCAGGTTAGTGTGTCCCTGAGATGTGGACACAAGTCTGCTGTCTCTGTTATTTGGTGGCTGTGTGCTGCACGGGCTGCAGAACCGAGGGGAAGGAGGTGAGACCACCCTCATACGCAGCACCCTAACATGCTTCGCAGTGGTGCTCTCTTTTGGGGCTGGCTGGCAGAGGCTTCTGCATACCTGTGTGCCCAGCTGGGAGCTGGACCTGTTCTAGTTTTGCATCAGTGCATGTGGCTGTTTTAATTTTTCCCTGGATGGCCTTGCCTCGGCTTCTGCCTGCCGCCTGCGAGGGTTGCTAGGAAACCGGCAAGGGCCTGTCTTCCCCTTGCTTGGGACAAGGCCTCAGCCAGCTTCCTGGGGCCTGGAACCAGCAGGCATCACAGGGACACAGGAACTGAGCCAGCGCACTGTTCACCTCTGCGCTCTGCCCTGCTCCTTCCCCTCAGGGCACCTTGCCTTCTTTGTGTACATTCGGTGGCCGTTTGCCACCTGGAAGCTTTCAGGGGAGGCCACGCCTGGTCCAGTCATGTTGGTATTCAGATGCCTTTATCGGGAAATAGGGTCGCCTAAAATCCAAGTGACAGTGAGCTTCCCTCTAATTGGTTTCCGTGGGCCTTTCTCCAGTCACCGGTCACTGTACCTGAGCAACCTGGACCCCCCCGCAGTTCTCTGTCCCTCCCTCTCTGCTGCCCGCACGGTCTCCTGACGCAGCCCACGCGTGTCCTCCTGCCTGTCAAAGGAAAGGAAAGCTGGGTGCATCTCTGTCCATGGCGTTGTGGAAGGAAGTAGCCACAGTGTCATTTCTGTGGAGAACTTGTCCACGCTCCTGGAAGCTGCATGTCCTAAAAGCTCTGCTGATCTGTGGCACTCTTACCTGCCTGCTTTCTGAGCACAGCCGTGGGAGAAGGAGACAGGACCTAGAAATCAGAGTTGGGCTCTGGAGAGTTAAGAGGCAAAAGCATACCTGCTCGTGCTTTATTTTTTGAGGGGGATTGGGAGGGTTTATTGGCAGTATCTGCCAAAATTTTATTTCATTTCCAGTATTTTTTTGTATTAGTTCCAGGTATACACCATGGTTAGACAATCATGTACTTTACAAAGTGTCCCCACCGTGTTTCTAATACCCACCTGGCACCGTGGGTAGTTATTACAGTATTACTGACTCTGTTCTCTAAATGCTGTACTTTACATCTCCGTGACTGTTCTGTAACTGCCAATCTGTGCTTCCCAATCCCTTCACCTTCTTCAACAAGTCCCACCTAAACCTTCCCCCTCTGGCATTCATCAGCCTGTTTTCTGTATCTAGGAGTCTGTTTTGATCTTGTTCGTTTATTTTGTTCTTTAGATTCCACAAATAAGTGATATCATATGGTATTTGTCTTTCTCTCATTGACTTAATTTCACTAAGCACAATACTCTCTAAGTCTATCCATGTTGTGGCAAATGGTAAGATTTCATTCTTTTCTTTTCTTTGTGACTGAGTAATACTGCATTGTACCTCTCCTCGTCTATTGAGGAGTGGTTAAAGAAGTTGCTACCATACCTTGGCTACTGTAAATAACGCTGCAGTGAACATAGGGGTGCATGTATTCTTTCGATTAGTGTTTTGGGATTCTTTGGATGTATGTTCAGAAGTGGAATCTCTGAGTCGTAAGGCAGTTCTATTTTACTTTTAACTTTTTGAGAACCCTCCATACAGTTTTCCTTAGTGAAGAGTGCCTGCTCATCTGAAAGGACGTTACTCCTGATTTTTGTTGGGTTTGCTTTAAAACCTAAGACAGTTGTCTTCTTCCACGTGGGGAAAGTACTCTGCATCTTACACATATTCTGCAGTTTTTCCCCTGAATGCTTATTTTAAGTTGATTTCATTCCTAATCATGAAGGACTCTGGGGGCTGGTGTGTACTGTTGGTGAGCATGCAGATTAGTGTAATCTTTCTGCCAACGTTTATCCAAATGTCAAGTGGGCTTATTCCTGACTTCTATGCGTTATGTCTGAAATGTTCCTCACAACAGCATTGTGTATTTCAGTATTTTTAAAGTTGGTAAACTGATCACTCAGACTTAAAATCATTATTTATGTCTTTGCTGTGAATTAATTACTCTGCACATGTATTTTTAAGTTGGGAAGATGGACTCAACGTTGTATAAAAATGTTACATAGAGTATTTTGTTTATGTAAAATTGTGATATATTGTATGTGTAGAGTAGAGATGTCAAGATGGATATAGGCAAAAATAAATATTCATCTTGGTAATAGAATGTGGCGGTGTGTTCTCTTTTTGTTACTTTCTGTGTTGCCTTAAAAAAATAACCATATATAATTTCTTAAATTTTATTAACAATGCCATCTTTCCAAGGGGTCCCAAACCTGATAGTGCATCAGAATCATCTGGTGAGCCCTTTCAAGTTCAAATTCATGGTTTCTGACCTTGAGGTTTGAGTCTTTGGCTCCGGGCTGAGAAATGGGAGGGATCTATGTTTCAACAAGCTCCTGATGCACCTGGTCCCTGAAGGGCATTTAGGAAGTCCTGACCCTAATGAAGGAATTTCCTATACATAGAATATCTCAAAATAGTGTCTCGGAGCTTCTCTCTTTCCCCTTTCTTTACATAAATGAGTCTAGGGGCACCTCTGATGGGCAGAGTCCTGTCTGTTATTGTCTCCTTTGTTACCTGCAAGGCTAGACACAAGGTAGAGGAACATTTCTTTCCTGTTCTCCCACAACATAGTCTTCCTCGTGATACTATTTTGTAGAATTTAAATGATAATGTGCGTATTTTGTAACTGGCTTTTTAAAACTTTGCCGTACGTACATTTTTATTTTTTTAACGTCACCAAATATTTTCCCACCACATGATTTTTAATAGCTGCATGGTGCGCCCTGGAATGAAGGTGTCATAGTTTATTGTGCTAACTGACCTCTCCTCTTTGTCATTTGGTCCTTCCTGTGCATGTACTTTCTGCACTCAACTGAGGACACGTCCCTAGAGTTTTAAACTCATTCTCTGTACTAACTGGTTTCTAAGTTCCTCACCATCCCCGCCACCTGCCTCTGACACGTTTGCTTGTTAATGTTCCTCCTGGGTGGCGTTGCTCTTTATAGAATGTGGTGTTCTTGGTCAGGCCTCACGGGTTGATTACAGGGAGTCTTTCTCCTTCCTTGAAACAGAAACCAAATCATAAACTTCCTATTCTTTTATTAAGTAGCCAACTCAAATCCCTGCCTCCTGTGAAACTTGTGGTCCCTCGAAATGATCAGGGTTTTATCGTTACCTTTGTTTTCATAGGATAGACAATTCAACCAGGTCTCCCTGTCCCTCAACCCAAGGACAGGACTTGACCTTCATTGCTGTTTTCTTTGCCCGTTTATTCCATTGTTTCAGTGCGTGAGTCGGCTGCCCTCTCAAATGTGTAACGTATGGAAAATGACAGTAAATTTGTCATCTTTGTACATATATATTTCATTTATTTTTACTTTTTTGTTTTTGAGTTCAAAAGTATTTGTCTACTGTAAAAAAAAAAAAAAAAAGAAACTTCTGGAAATGCAGAGAAAGACAAAGAAAATCATCCCTAATACCACCACCCAAAGATGGTTTGAATTTTAAACATTTTGGCATATATGACTTTAGCCTTTTCTATAAAAACAGGATACTATTTATTATTCTATAGAATGTATTTTATTTTTAAAAATTTATTGGGGTGACATTGGTCAAGTAATAAGTGTTGGAGAGGTTATGGAGAAAAAGGAATCTTTATTTTGTAGAATTTAAATGTGTTTTCCAATAGGGTCTATAACAGTGGTTCTTAACCTTTTTTGAGGTACCGAACCCACCAGATTCATATGTGTATTCACCAAACCATTCTTTAGTGATAAATAAAATATGATTTTTTTCCCCAAATTCAAGACATAGGTATATGTTTTTTTACTGGTGCACAAAATGAGCCGTGCATGAACATCACCTTGCTCAACGAACAAAACCAACAAAGTGCATGAATTCACAACAAATTACGGTATTACTTTATTCTGGCCTCCGCGGCAGAGGCTTCTCCGAACCCCTGAGACCGACTCATTGAACCCGTAGGGTTCGATAGAACTCAGGTTAAGAACCACTGGTCTATAATCTTCATATAACATCTAGGATGGTTAACTCTTTCACAGACCCACATAAAATTTCTGGTGGACCAACAGTGGTCCACGAACTGACTGGTGGTTGAAAACGACTGATTTAAATAATATTGGGGGTATTTGGTAACTGGCTTTCTAAAACTTTATGATGTTTCATTTTTATCTTACCCCTCAAAAACTACCCAGTTTTTAATAGCTGCCAAGTACACCACTGTATGAGATGCCATAATTCATTTAGCTACTTCTCCCTTTGACATTCAGACTGTTTCCAGTTTTTCACTGTTATACACACAATTTGAATAAATACATAATATAAACCAATTAAAAAGAGCCCTTTTGATACCAAAGTTGTCACACCTGTATTTGCTTTGCTCTTAGAGTTTCATCCCCGCCCCATTCACCGTTACCTTTTACTGTTTACGATGTTTAGGGATTCCAAAGTTTAACATTTTTATACAGTGAGGTCTTTTCCTTTTTGCTTCCTTCCCTTTGGTTAAGCTTAAAAGTCTCTTCCCTCTGCCAAGATCATGTTCCTTTATATCCCTTCTTAGTTGTTTTATGGCTTCATGTTTTGACACTAAACTTTGTAATCCATCTGGAGTTTATTTTGGTGTAAGTTGTGAGGCAAGGATCTCTCCGTGTTTGTTTTTTCTCTCAATGAGCTGTCCGTCCCAGCGCCCTGTACGGAGCAGTCCACCCGTCCTTGCCTGCGGCCCCCATCGCCCGATCGGCACTTGCTTGGGTCTGGTCTTGTACCTTCTCGTTTCATTAATTTGCCTGTTTTAATTATTTTACTTTTGTGCTGCCTGGGTTTAACACTTCTTATAAGTCATGTTTTTTAAATGATTTTAATTCCACCTGTTGATTCCTCTCGGTGGCTTGTAGAGTATTTATTTATTTAGGCGTTGGTGGGGTTGAGTCCTGTCTCAGTTCAGATCTTACTAGAAATGTGGGACAAGAGAATGGCTGCAATCAAGACAATTCTGACCTACTATAGACATTTTCCTCCAGGTTGACTTTGACTTATGATGAGTGTTCTTTGTACCCCAATTCTTTAAGTGCAAAGACTCCTAACCGTGCTAGAATCCGATTCTCCTCTTCATAGACTGTTCTTGAGGATACCGTGAGAGACGAAGTCAAATGTCAGTTAAACCCCCTCTAACAGTCCCCTGATCTGTCAATTCAATATTATTAGTAAAGACAGCAGCAGTGACATTGGAGGGGACACAAGGGGAGAGGTAAGGAAAGAAAGAAGTCTCTTGTTCTGTATGTGGTGAACTTGTTTACTTTTAGTGATTCCTTGTTTTTCTAAGTTCCTACAAACAGCTGGTTAAAGGATTTTAGATTCTTGCCACATATAATGCTTCAGTCTATAATTTTCAGGTTCTGGCACCATTAAAAATCAAGAAATGGTCCCCTCTTGAATGCTATTTTATGTTTTCTGGATGAGGCAAAAACATTGAAATGCATGGGAAAAAATACATTGAAACACTCAGCTCTTATTTGGTGTGTATCTGTTTTGTTTTAGAAACAGCCCTTAGTAGAAGCATGCCTGACACATAGTAAGCTCTCAGATAACAGCTGCTGTTAACCATATATACTATATATGTTACTAGAATTCACGCTGAGACTCTCTGTCTTGAAAAGAGGCATTTCTGTTTTACTCTTGAGCTCTAGCTCAGTGGACGTGTGTAAGCAGCGGCCCAGCACACTGACCTGGGAAGCTCCCACTGAGGTGAGCACCCAGGGCAGGGACCTCCTTCTGTTCGTGGGTTCTGTGATTGTAGGAGCTTCTGCTCACTCAGGAGAGGGGTTGAAGTGTGGTGTTAGAAGTTGAGTGATGGGGTTCTTTATTAGTGCCATTTTAAAGGCACATTTTTGTAGCCGAAACAATTGGAGAACAGTCCCAGCCGGGGTAGAGTTGAATGAGAACGGTTGGGAGAAGACAGTGTGGTGTGGGCATCCCCGAAGAGGGCGTTTGTTGCTTCCTGCTCAGCTCATCACAAGGGCTCTGCAGCTGTGAGCATCCATTCATCTGTGTTGTGGAGAATCCAAGTGTTCAAAGCAGAGACAGCAACTCTCCGACTTTCCAGAGAGACGTTTTCATTAGATTCTTCTGTTTGCATGAAGAGAAGTGTATCTCTTACAAGACATTTTAATTTTATTTAACAGTGTAATAACCAGAAGGTGGAGCTTTATCCCTTTCCTCTTGACTGTGGGCTGAACTTCATGACTCACGTCTAGTGACTCAAGTGTGGAAAGGGACAAAGCATAAACTTGCGCTAGAGGGGAGCCTGGCAGGCACCACCTCCCCAGAGTGATGGAGAATAGTGTCACCACTGAAAAGTCATGTTGGTGTAATGTACCCCTGATAGGATGCGATGTGAAGGGTTTAAAAAAAAAAAAAAATCTGTGACCTCAGTCTAGTTGCTAGAGAAATTGGAGGAACTGTCTCAGGTTAGGAGATGTAACAACTCAATGCAACATGGGATCCTGGTTTGGATCCCGGACCAGAAAATGGGTGGGAGTGGAAAAAGGGATGGAATTGAAATAAAGTCTGTTCATTAGTGATAACACTGTACCGATGTCACTTTCTTGGTTTTGACACACGTCCCAGATGTTAAGACATTTATGAAATAAGCTGTTAACATTAGGGGAAGCGGAGTGAAGGGCATATGGAGACTCCCATACTATCTTTGTTGCTCTTCTCTACAAATAAATTACTTCAAACCAGCCAAACAAACAACCCCCCACAATATGTGCTTGTTCAAAACGATGTTTCATCTCTTTGAGAGACCAGGCAGTGCAGAGTGGAAGCCCGGCCTCTGCTGTGTGGGTGGTGCCCTTCAAGGGCAGCGGCTGTATTTCCTGTTCCTTCCAGCCCTTTTTCTGTGTGCACACAAACATTTTTATTAACAACCTTTAAAAGACTTTTTTTTTTTTGCTCTCATTCTGATTCCATGTGCCTTAGACATTGCAGACCTTTCTACTTTGACACAACTATTTTCCAAATAAATTCTTTTTCGGTCATATGTTGGCTCTTTCTCGAGACTTATTTAAAGTGGTATTTGTTTAGCCAGTGCTTAATTTTATTTTCCACTCAGACTTCTAACCCACCCAGGTCCCACTTACATAGCCTCTCCCCTTGCCAGTCTTTCTGAAGCCTCCCAAATTAGCATCATCTGAGAATTTAATTAACTTGCTGTTTACTAAGCCTCTCCTTTCAAGATAATTAATGAGGATGTGAAGTGACGTGGGGCCTGACACTGCTCCCAGGGGCCCCCGAGCCGGGTCGACCCAAGTGGCCCTCGATGTCCCCTCCAGCTGGCTCCCAGACTGCGTGGCCACACTAAGTGCAGGAACCGATGGGCAAATGTTTGCTTAAAATCAGGCTTTCCCGCCTCACCTTTTACCCACTCATTTTCTGCTTTGTTAATTAAAAAGCCTCATTTTACTTAGAATGGAATGCCGTATTTTCTGTTGAATTCCCTAGACAGGATCTCCGTTACCAGGCTTGAAATTAAAACTAGCGGAGAGAGTCAGGTGGTACAGTTCCCCTTGTTTCTGCGGACGTGGCAGCATGGCATCTCCTGCGTTTTCGTCTCTACTCCCCCCCTCTCCCCACCCAACTCTCTAAATCCAGGGAATTCAGTGCCGTCCACCAGAACTTTCTGCGACGATGGAAAGGTTCCGTGTCTGCGCTGTCGTACACGACAGCTACTGGCCACAGGTGGCTCCTGGTCACTTGAGGTGTGGCTAGTGGGACGGAGAAACTGATTTTATTTAAATTAATTTAAGTTTAAATAGTTGCCGGTGGCCCATGGGTAGCATGTCGGACAGCCCTCTTCCATCTGCGGTGGGTTTTCTGTGGGGGTCTGAGCCCCCCGCAGGCCCCACGCCGTCCGTCCCCTCCCTGGTGGCCGCCTCCCCCCACAGAGGGGGTAAACGGGTAGCACCGTCCCATCCGGCAAGCTGTAATTAGGAAGGTAAGTTTTCCGAAGGAAAAAGATGTTGCTTTCTAAATCCAAATGTAAATGACTTGGATTATCCGTGTCACTGAGCGCTTCATTCATGCAGATAATTGAGAATTGACAGCGTCCTTTTCCCTCAATTACTTCCTGATGGTTCCATGTGTTACAACGGGAGCAGCACGAAGCTGCTTTTAAATAGCTATGTTAATGTCCTCATTAATTTTACCTTTTCCTACCAATTAACAAATATTAACTCCTGTGGCAGAATTGAGTTGGCTTCCCTTACGAAGCCACATTCATCCCGAGCCCCTTGGGCGCCGGAGCCCGGGGGAGCCCAGCTTTTTGCGCCCGTTGCGTGGTGTGCTGCTCAGACAGACCTGTTGTTTTTCCGGTAGTCCTCTGTGCTGGGTGATTCGCAGCGGAGCGCAGTGTGGCGTGACCAACCGTGGACCAGAACTAGAAGGCCTGGGGTGGACTTCCAGGGCTCTGCTCACATGGCACGGCCCAGCGCTGACAAACCTAGTGCCTGCAGGGACTGAGAGGTGTCATATGTGGGTGCTAACTCAGGGCTGCAGAGCGCCTGCCCGTCTTCCCTGGGTACATGCTGACATGACAGACTGTGGAGCCAGGACAGCCAGATAGCTCTCTTTAAAAGAAAGGATAGAAAACCCTGGTGATAAGGGAAATTTACAGATTTTAGTGTTATTAATTAAGAAGTTCTTAAAACTCCGAGAGCTGTGTGGCTCATACCTGCAGGCTGCCCAGTTACTGCCAGTTTGCTATTTGTCTTAACTCTTTTCTCTGTCCACTGGATCCTTGAATCTAGCCCACTAAGCTGACCACTCTAACCACTAGTGTCTGCAGGGCTCTTCATTGATAGTCTCAATGATTGGGTAAATTATTTCGCACGGAGTGTTTTTTAACAGGGGTTAGCACATCACTGCCAAAGGGGAGAATCTGTCTAGTCACTTGTTTTTGTTTTTGTTATGATAGATAGAGAGGGACAGGTAGGGACAGGCAGGAAGGGAGTAGCATCAATTCTTCATTGTGGCACCTTAGTTGTTCATTGATTGCTTTCTCATATGTGCCTTGACTGACTCCAGCTGAGCCAGTGACCCCTTACTCAAGCCAGCAACCTTGGGCTCAAGCCAGCGACCTTTGGGCTCAAGCTGATGACCTCAGGGTTTCGAACCTAGGTTTCTGTGTTCCAGGTCAGTGCTCTATCCACTGAGCAATCAATCACTTGTTTTTATAAATAAAGTTTTATTAGAACACAGCCATGCCACCTTTTTTACATATATATCTATCACTGCTTTTGTGTTATGATGGCAGAATCGAGCAGTTGCAACAAAGACCACCCACCTGGCCCTGAAAACCTAAAATATTTACCATTGAATGTTTACAGAGTTGGCTGACTGTTGATCTCATGGAACCATGTTTTCTAAGAGGATGTATCTTTATGAATTTTGGGGAAATTATGGAGTGAGAAATCGTTTTTACTGAAACCGCCCTTAAAACTGCAGCTGTTGTCAGCTCTGTTGATTCTGGTTTATTTCTGTGATCATAAGAATTTGCTTATTAGATGTTGAATGCGATGACCCTGGTCTCATGGTAACTAAACCTGCATCAGCTTCTTGCTAATGTACTGCTAGTCATTTGATTCAGTAGACTGAGTAGCTTTCAGTGTTTCTATGGGAAGGACACTGCTCATTAGCGGATATGTGCAGCCTTCAGTTTAGCTAAAATCTGAATGCTTTCTCAAGCTGAAACAGTGGGCATTATTCTAAATGTTAAGTAATATAGCTCTCTACAAAGACAAAGTGCTTCCCCGTCATTATTAGCTGTGCGCCCTCGTCATTCCTCATGATAATGCCATGGAGCAGCTTCTTAGTAATGCCATCCAGGGTTTTATCACTGACGCGGACAGGAAGGGTGACTTGCTGAAGGTCATACAATAACAAAGCCCACTGGCAATTTGTGTCATCTCATGAGTCATGTTGGCACTGGGACTGCTTCTGCCACCAGCGCGACCCACACCCAGAGGCAAGCCAGTCCTTCTGACAGGTTCTCCCCTTGCAAAATCCAATGATTGCATTAGCGAGGTAAGTGAATGGGTGATCAAGTAATTAATTCGTCTTCATTTGGACCAGTGACCCCAATTTAATCAGATGGTGGCAAAGACTTTCTGAGTCTTCAAGTGCCCCTTCCAGCCAATTCTTGTCCCCTGACAACTATTTTTTGTTTTCATTTTGCTTGACTGTTTATGAAGCATGTTCACGCTGGTTGACCCACTGGAGCCTCCTGGCCCCTCATTGTGTGCTGGTGGTGTTCCATTTTACAGCTGGAGGGGGGAGCTCTGTGTCAGAGACCCCGTGCTCTGCACAGCTCCTCACCCTGCTTGTGTTCTCGCTGTGGAATGACCTGCCTCTGTGTGCCCAGAAGGAGAGCCCAGGGTTCCTACCATCAGGAACTTTCCAGTCTCCTTGGGGAATAGTCCACATCCATAAAGGTGATAAACAGTGCTCAGGGTGTCGGTGGGGGAAGATGTGCTGAGAGGTTGAGACTCTGCAGTCAGAGGAGGTGGAATCCCCACAGACAGAACTAGAATGGAGGGAGGGGTACTCAGAAGGGGGAACAGAATTTGGTTGACCTGGACGACTGGAAGGGTACATGGGAGGACATGGCATGAGCATACGCCGCTCATGCATGCATGTACATGCGTGCAGGCATGTGTGTGCACACACACGCACACACACACACACACACACACACACACACACACACACACACACGTGTGCCCCGAGTCAGCAGAGCTGGCTGCAGACACACCGGTGCAGGGGAGTGGTGCGTGATGAGATGCTGTAGTGGACGGCCTTTCTTGTGTTCAGTGAGTGATAGAAATGCTGTTTCAGTGAGAAGAGAAATCCTCCATTTGTTACGTGAGGAAAGTTAGCAGTAACACGAGGGCAGATGGGAATGAACGATTCCAGTGCGGGAAGAAAGATCATTATAAAAATACTGGTGTTACTGCAAGGGGGGACAGGTCATTGAAAATTTTGTATTTTAAGAAATAAGCCTTTAAAATACCTATTAAAAATGTATCGAAACTTTATATTAACATAGAGCAGGCTCCTGGACTTGAGATTCCAAAAAGACGTCCCCTGCCAGTTGGGATGGTGGTGAGTGAGTGGCTACATCGAATGCTGTCGCCCCAGGCAGGCTGTGTCCGGATGTCACCGTGCACCAGGGGCCTTTTAGCCACTAACCTGTGTGATGCCTGCTGTTAGCATCCCAGTTTCCTTGAACTGGAGGACCTGAGTCATCCCCTCCTTGGCTGACACTGTGTTTCCCCTGATGCCTCTAAACCCCACCATGTTGCTCAAAGAAAAATTCCCAGTTGCCAGTTTTTTAGATGCAGCTTTCTGGTCCTTGGGTCTCACTGGAGAACATGCCTCGCGGCCCTCCAGCAGGTTTTGTAAACAACCAGCAGATCTGCTGCTGCGGGGCCTTTCTGTCTCAGCGCCGGTTCTTGGTCCTGCTGGAGCAGAAGGAGCTTGTTGGCTATAAGGAGAGGGTGTCTTGCTCAGTGTGGACTAGCTGGTGAAAAGCCTCCTTGCAGTTTTCTGCTTAAAAATAGGATTTAAAGAATGAGTGAGTCACCGATTGGTCTCGCAGCCACATTCCACTGGGAGCTGGGGAGCAGGGTGGGAAGTTGGCATCTCTGAACCAGCTTGCCTAGAAGTC
This sequence comes from Rhynchonycteris naso, assembly GCA_037038555.1. Taxonomy (NCBI): domain Eukaryota; kingdom Metazoa; phylum Chordata; class Mammalia; order Chiroptera; family Emballonuridae; genus Rhynchonycteris; species Rhynchonycteris naso. Next base: position 20,353,601 of record CM073001.1, read on the forward strand.
TCTGGGGAGGGCTGGCCAGTTAGGCAGAAGGCTGGGGAGCCTGGAGTCTGGGCATAAACCGGAAAGGGAAGGAGACCCAGCTAGGCTTCCGCCTCTGAGCCCACGTGGGGAATGGTCCCTTCCTCACAGATACCAGCATTTGAAAACTGATGAAAGTGAGCGACGTAACTAGTTCCTTAGGGTCTAGACAGCAGCCATTCTCAGCAACATCAGTCTTGCAGGAGGACAGGAGGTTAGGGAATAAAAGAAAGGGGAGTGTGTGCGTGCAGTTGTGTTAGAAAGTCCTGTCCAAACCTGGGGACTGTCCAGCTGCTCAGCTGTGTGTCTGTGAGTGCCCAGCCAGCCACCACCTGTCACATGGCCGAGCACTGTCACACCACTCCATCCACCCTAGCAGACATTTTTTTTTTTACAGGGACAGAGAGAGAGAGAGAGTCAGAGAGAGGGAGAGATAGGGACAGACAGACAGGAACGGGGAGAGATGAGAAGCATCAATCATCCATTTCTTGTTGCCATTGCGGCATCTTAGTTGTTCATTGATTGCTTTCTCACATGTGCCTTGACCGCGGGCCTTCAGCAGACAGAGACCGAGTAACCCCTTGCTGGAGCCAGCGACCTTGGGTCTAAGCTGGCGAGCTTTTGCTCAAACTAGATGAGCCCGTGCTCAAGTTGGTGACCTCCGGGTCTCGAACCTGGGTCCTTCTGCATCCCAGTCCGACGCTCTATCCACTGCACCACCGCCTGGTCAGGCTCTTGTAGACATTTTATGTTTAGAACTCAAAATGTGTACTAAATTGTATCTATAAAGGTGTGGTAGACACTGCAAATGCGTCCTTGGAGTTCTGATGGCTGGAGTCACCTCCCCTGAGGGGCATCTCTGACACCTGTTTTCTGTCTCTGTCTTTTGTGGTCTTTCGTATGTTCTAGTATGTTCTAGATGTTCTCAGGATCCCCAAGACTTGCAGTTGAAATTTGTCAGTTTAATAGTACAAGAGCTCTCGTAAAAGAGCATAGCAATATTGAACCTCTGCGAACACATCTAGGATGTAGACGAAATAGAAAGATACACGCCAGTGACCCGCGAAGTTCTGCTCTGGCTGCGGGTATATTTTGGTGGGTTCAGAGGGAGAAAGAGAAGCACTTTGGGAATTCATGGGCTAAAAAATAAAAAATGAAGTTCCTAAGTACAGCCATTTATAGTAATTATATCCTGCCTTAAAATTTTATTTAAACAAGCAATGAATATTAGCAAACGTACTTATTCTCTCAGTCCCAAATTCCTGTCTCGGTCATAAAAGAATGTGGAGCCCCGTGTGGAAGTCACGTGAAGCATACGCTCAAAGGAAATATTGGTGGTGGGCACGGATGGGGATTGCCTGCTGCTGCCGGACCCCGAGGCGGGGAGACCGCTGTGTCTCAGCTGGGACGGGAAGGACCTCCGGGTGAGGGTGCCGTCGATCTGCCCCGAGATTTGTGCAGTGAGCATTTCAGCAGGTGAAGAGTCTGCCCCGAGATTTGTGCAGTGAGCATTTCAGCAGGTGAAGAGGGTGTTCGGGAGGGTTTCCCAGCAGGAAAGACACCAAGACCACGAAGATCAGGGTTGGTGGGTACTGCGGGAAGAGCCAGGAGTCTGATTTTACGTGGGGTGTGGAGTGGAGTGGAGTGGCGGGCTGGAGTCTGAAATGGAGGAAGGGAGTTTAAGTAGATTAGGTAGGTCTTGGACAGCAAGTTAAAGAGCAAGAGTAACAACGGAGCATCGTAGGATTTTCATCTCTTATTCAGACTTTCGGCCAACAATTTTTAAGTGCCTGTGATGGATCTGGAGCTTTGCTGGGCTGGAAAGAGACAGCTTGGTCTCCCAGCCTGTGCGATGCTGTTCCTGGTGTGGCTTGTGACATAGTGAGATCGGTACAATACGGAAGCTGCCACAGGCGGGCTCTGGGCCCAGAGGAGGGAGCGGGTAGAGCCTGGGAGTCCCGGTCCTGAGAACTGGACCTGGTTTCTCTAGCTGTGTATTTATTGTCTTTGGTTCTGCTCACCTCGATACCTCTAAAACAGTGGTTCTTAACCTGGGTTCTATAGAACCCTAGGGGTTCGATGAGTCTGTCTCAGGGGTTCGGAGAAGTCTCTGCCACGGAGGCCAGAATAAAGTAATCGGTTGTGAGTTCATGCACTTTGTTGGTTTTGTTCTTTGAGCAAGGTGATGCTCATGCACGACTCATTTTGTGCACCAGTAAAAAAACATATACCTATGTCTTGAATTTGGAAAAAAAAATCATATTTTATTTCTCACTAAAGAAGGGTTCGGTGAATGCGCATATGAAACTGGTGGGTTCGGTACCTCAAAAAAGGTTAAGAACCACTGCTCTAAAACGACCCAGCTATTCTCATTTAATTCATTCACAGCCCGAGACTGTTAGTTTTTAAAATTGAGTGGCGCAACCCAGGCCCTGAGCTTTTTTCCAACTTGTAAAATGGAGTTTGCACACAGGCCTCATTCATTCAGTCTCATTTTCCCAGAGGCCTCGCATTCCGGAGCAGGTGGGCGGTAGGCTTTGATCCAGACCTCAGTGAAATGTTGAGGTTTCCAGATAGTTCTTGGGCACTGAACTGTTTCTGATCCAGAAAGGACCAACTTGCCAACTCACCTTCTGAGACGGTGGTCATCAAACGAGCTTGCATCCAAGTTGCTTGGAGAGCATGTTAAAACCCAGATTGCTGGACTCTAGGTCCAGATAGGGCTAAAGAGGCTCCTGGGACGTGCTGATGCTGTCGGTCCAGGGGCCCCACGTCGAGTACCCCTGCTCTAAGCCGTGCATGCCCTGGGGAGAGGAACCTTCCTTCAGTGGAGCGCTTCTCAGGGACTTCCCGCTGGGTGCTCACCTCAACCTTCTGCAGCAGGGACGGGGGAGGATCCCTTGCACAGTGGCCTCTGAGGGAGGGAGCCAGCTCTGCAGAAGCCCGTGGAGCCCCCAGGTCATTCTTGAGAGACTTCACACTCCTGCAATGTCTGGGCAGCTTACAAAGGTGCTGGGCCGTGTGCAATGGGACTCTGTAGAGTCCTGACTTTCCCCCTCCTTGTCTGTGAGGGAGCAGCCATTTTCAAGACCAAGCCCAGGTCTCACAAACGGATGTCAGCCATTGGGAGTAGCGGTTTTGTACTCCATCTGTCTTTGGTCCCTGGTCCCTGAGTATGGCTGTTGGACGTCAAGATTCAGCCTTGTCTCCATTCTGTCCTGCTGGTTGGTACTGGGACCCTTCTGTGAGCGACGCCCCCGCCCTGCCTAGAGATCTGGAAATGGTGTTGAAGAGATGAGGATGTTCGTATTCCATGACAGCCCCAGGGGAGGCCAGCAGACACCCGGAGACCCTGCAGCCCAGCGGTGCTCCGGTCTCTGAGCTCTAGCCCATTGGAATGATTAATTTATGTCCTCCACTGTGCTGGACAATTAAGGAAAGCAGGACAAGGAGGGAAAAGTCTTCAGTTAGACCTAATTTGGCACCATATTGTTTTCTGTTAATCTATTTTGTTTTCTGTCCGTCTGTCCCTAGGGACGGGTGCCTTGCTGCTTGCTGAAGCATGCATAACTAATGTCCTCATTAAAGGCTGATCTGTTTATCAGGGCCATGTGAGGAAGCCAGCCTTCCAAACTGAGGTGCAAGCTGGGGGCTGTTGCCTCCCCCTGGGCCTTAGCCCCACCTCATTAAGCTGGTCCAGGCTATTGATTGGGAGCCTGTGTTTGGAAGAGTCTTACTTACTCCATGCATTACCTTGACAGATTGATCAGATCTGATTGAGAACCTCTTAAAGGAACGAACAGCTGTAATGGGAAAGTTGGACTCTGTCATCCGTTAGGATGATTCTGGGAGCAAGAAGAACAAGGCTGACATCTTGGAGCAATTGTATTTACAATTAACATGGCTGAAAACGATTGCCTCTATTGATCCCCCCTTCCTGCAATTACAGCCCCATTGTTTACATTCCAGCACTTCAGTTATAAAAAGGAAATTCAATAATTATTGCATTATTTAAAGTTAAAGTGCCACAGAGTTTGCTGGCTACGCTTGCTGGTTGATTTAACGTTCAGTAAAATCCATGCTGAGCTCTCCATCTTGAGGTCCAACAATATCGGCTTTTAATGAGACTTAAGAAGGGGGAGGGAAGGAGAGCAGAACCCCGTCCACCGGGTGTTTGTCTGGGTTATTTATGGGGGGAGCCCGAAAACGGGGCAGGGAAACTAGCCGTGTCATCGTTCGCAAACTGCATCTCCTGTCGCCACGTGGCTGTCCGCCAGCCGCCTCCTGGCCCCGACGTGGGCTCAGCTCTGCTTCCTCAGAAGCGTTTCTCTCTTTTCACTCTCTTGGTCCCTTGTCCCACTCGCACAGGTGTAGCTCTCTCCTTCAACTTCCAGCCAGGTCCTTGGAATTCAAGGGGAAATAGTGAGAAGTGTCTCAGCTGCCAGAATGAGCACCGTCAGCGGATTTGTCGACAGGGACGTTTCCTCCTCTGCCTCGTCACTTTTCCCACTTCCTCTTTTAAAGGGGAAAAAAGGATGCGGAAGGGAAGCACCTCTTTGAAGGAAGAAGTCAGCCCTTTGCATGCTCACTGCTCCCTGTCCGTCTCCCCTCCCCCCTGGCTGACGGTGTCCCCTCTCACAAGGAAGGTGACGAGGGTGTTTGTCAGCACATCATGGGAGGTTTGAGCACCGGCTTCATGCTCTCAGCGGCAACAACCAGGGAGCTCAGGAGGAGGGGGGTAATTTTAAAGATCATCATCTTTTTCTCGTGTTTGGTTTCCGTGCTGCCATGGGCCCGCTTCCAGCAAGACAGCTGGACAGGCGCGCTCGGCGGGATGCAGAGCTCGCCGGCGAGGAAAATGGGGTGCCTTACGCCTCGCAGTGGAGAGACGTGCTTTCTGCGGCAGCCCCAGGAAGGGCTAGACTGCAGGTGTGGGAGGGGTGGGGAACATGAACAGAGCCAGTTCCGATGTTTGCGAGGTACCTGGTGCCGGCCAGTTGCGTGCAGCTGCTTCCGTGTGACTTTTTCGTTAAACAGGTGAATTTTTGTGAGCCAGGCGTTGCGTGATTTATCTAGTGCAGTTTGTTATTGAATTGGAACTACTCTGTGGGAAAAGGATGGGTGCAGAGATTTTAAGCCCCAGAGATTTTTCCTTCTTGTATTTCATCGTATTCTGAGTTGGGTCGCTGTTCTGTGGAGTCACTGTCCAAGCCAGAGCGGCAGTTGTCAGTGTGGTTGCATCACCTGGGCGATGGTTAGAGATGCACGTTGTCAGGCCCCAGCCCCAGCCCAGGAGAATCAGAAGCCCTTAGGGAGCCCAACAATCTGTGGCAATCCCCTCCCCCCAGGATGCCTCTGATGCTCACTCGAGTTAGAGCACCGCCAAGTTGGAACACCATCTGCATCCTTAACCAAGCCCATGGTGTTGCACCTGCCAATCAGAAAAGAGGAGGCAAAAATCTGGTTTCAAGGGAGGAAGATGATGACTGTGCCAAATATTTGGGCAATCCTTCACATCTTCGAAAGGATTTTCGCGTATGTTTTCTCATGTGGTTTTTTAAATTGCCTCTGAGGAAGACGGGGCATGTATAAACATCTCCGTTTTACAGATGAAGTGACTCACCTGTTCTGACCACCAGGCGGGTGTTTTTTCTGCTGCGTTGACTGTCCTGGGATTAGAGGTACAAATATGCAAGTACTTCAGTGTGGGTTTGGGGAACGGGGGCAGTGTCTGCCAGCCATTTCAGCTGAGTTTTCCTCCTTTCCTTGAGCCTCCCCCAGGATGTTGGCAGGTGTGATAAAGAACACAGACCTTGATTTTCATTACGTTGGCGCCTTGATGGGCAAAGAAAGCTAGTAAACTGATATGGTGCTATGGGAGGGGTGTGGGCTGGTGGTGTGGATCCAGGCTCTGCTTGCACCCAGGGCATGACCTTGGACAAGTGACTTAAAATACAGACACCCTTAGAAGTCGGCCCTGTGTGCACTTAGTATCCTGTCCATGTCATAATTTCTAGAGGTCAGAGTTTCTCTACTGTTAACCAGGATGCCTCTTTGGGTCTGGGAAACAGGAGAATGGTTATAAGGAAGGACATGGGTAAGTTTACTAGACGTTTCTTTCCATCCCACATTTCAGAATTTAACTAATTTGAGAAATAATGATAGTAATAATAACCTTATTATAAAGGCTAAGAGTATACCTGGCACTATAATAAGCACCTTATAAGAATTATCTTGCAGAATGTTCCCATGGTGCTCTGAGGAGGCTCTGTTGTTGTCAGTATTGCGGATGAGGAAACGGAGGCCCAGCGGTGACTGTAACTTGCCTAGGATGGCACAGTGAGTGAGAGCCAGAGAGAAGGTATTCCACCGGGCTGTCTGCATCCAGAGTGCCCAGAAGCACCCCTGCTGGCAGCAGTTGGACATGGCGCTGGGGAGGACAAGCCGGAGCAGCATGTGCGTGGTGGCCTTTGCTTTTGTGTGGGGCTTACCGCTGGGAGAACTGGAAGGTGGAGCTAGGGAAGAAGTGAGTCTTAATGAATGTGGATAGCAGCTGTTGTCACTACACTATGGTACTGAAGGCGGGAGACTTCTGGTCCTAGGGAGCTTTATTTAGGTTGTTTCTGGAGGGCAGTCCCGTTGTTGTTAGCCTATTGGGACCCACTTTGTTTTATGCACCCACGGACCTCCCTCGGCTTCCAAGCTTCCTCTGTAGATGCTTATTTGACCATCACGGAAGTTAGCCGTTGTTTTGCTTGTGACCTCGTGCTCTGACGGGCCTCTTCGTTAGGGAGAACCCCTCCATGCTTGATGAACTTCCGTTCCCTTCTGGAGTTTTCCTAACAGGGAAACAGAAACTGGTTACGCGAAGGCATCCACATTCCACAGGAGTCCTTACTGGCAGTCTTCTAGAAAAGATTCAACGCCACGGCAGATGCATCCACATTCCACAGGAGTCCTTACTGGCAGTCTTCTAGAAAAGATTCAACGCCATGGCAGATGCATCCACGTTCCACAGGAGTCCTTACTGGCAGTCTTCTAGAAAAGATTCAACTCCACGGCAGATACAGCCTGTAGACAGTTACAAACTTATGCTATTCTTCTTCCTTCTAGAATTCTTTACTACTTCTCTCCAGGGGACACTTCCCATTGAGACTTTGGCGTTGGGAAGTGTCATTCATATGAGGGAGAAGATGCGGGGCTGGGAAGTCTCCACTTCAGCCTTGGAGCTGGGTACGGGGAGTGACAACCCTGGCCTGGTCCGGAGCCTAAGGAGCCCGGCCTAGAAACCGGAAACTAGGGCAGAGCAACGCGGATGCATGGTTCTAAGGGAACGTTTTTTATTTCCTTTCACTTTCTCTTGTTAATCAGGGTCGGGGCTTACATCTTTTGACATCTGCAGGACTCCTATGGTGAAGTAGGACTGAATTAGCATTTGCTGAGGATGAGGGCATGAGTGGGTGAAGAGACAGCATTAAACAGATAATACCTATATATTTAGGTTGACCTTCCAGAAGCCTTCCTAAGACATGTAACATTAAATTTGGAAGTGTAACACAAGCTCTGATTAAAAAAATTAAAAGCTTTCTAACGCAGCCCCTGATGAAGAAGTTCACCACCCCCGTGTCTGGTTGCATTACGCCTGAGCCCAATTCCTTTTTTCACATTCGAGGTGAAGAGCTGGGTCTGGGGAGTCTTGTGTCCCAGAATACCCTGCGGTCAGCACAGTGTAGCCTGACTGCTGGGGACTTGGCATCAAGTTCCAGTCCTGTCTCCTCTACACTCCGTGAGACTTTGGGGGAGTCACAGGACCCTGTCTGAGCTTTGGGTTCCTCCAAGGACAGGAGCCAAAACCTGCTCACCTTGTGGGGCGGTAACGAGAGTAAGTGTGAGAAGGTGCTTCCTCAGTGAAACACTCCTTCCTTACTTTATCGTACAATTGGGGAATTAGCAGACTTGCTCTTGACCCTCATCTTTCCATTTCTTCTCCGTGGAAGTGCTAGTGAGGTGGTTCTAGTCTTCGCCCTGCAGGGAGCAGCTGGAGTCTTTAGCATGCTGTGGTTAGTTTTTTCCTCTGGGGGCATCACACGACAGTGGCCTCCTCCAGACAGTGGCCTCCTCCATGGCGGACCTTCTTTTTATGGATTGAGGGGTCCTCCCACCTGCCCTCGTCTAGATGCAGGTCAGGCCCTGACAGGTATCTTTCCAGGGATCCGATCTGGAAGCCCACAGGGCAGGGTGTTTCTGCTCTGCTCTGGAAGTGAGGGGTTTGGTATCCCCTGGCTACAGCCTGTTTGTTCAGAGAGAAGCCTGGGAGCAGCTTCACCCATCAGAGCACCTCCCCATTTTGTTGGCTCTTGGAACCACACTGTGTGCATAGCAAAGTGTGGTGAGGGTGGTGGGTGGGCGTGTGTTATTAACAGGTGTTACTCCCAGAGAAGTTTCATTCGTGAATCCTGTGTGTGTGTGTGTGTGTGTGTGAGAGAGAGAGAGAGAGAGAGAGAGAGTGAGTGTACTTTGTCCATTTCTGCTTAAAGAGGAGGCTCTGACAAACCCTGATCAATATTTTACATTCCATGCATGAAGAACCAGATGTTAGAAGTTTCCTATTGTCGGGGAGGAGGAGGGAGCTGGGCCCCTCCAGATTTATAGAAATCAATGTTCTCTGACAGAAGTTGGTTAGTTTTCCTGGGAAACAAGGAACAGGAACACATTTTTTTGATTTTTCGCGATGAATTATTCTAACAAGAGCCCTCTTTTCATCTCTTTGACTTTCAGGCATTGGCCAGGGTGCACGAGCCAAACATATTAATGGGGTGTAGGGTCCCACAAAGTAACGGGGCTGGCTTTTCCCCTCCTCCTTTCCTTTCTTTTTTTAAATTATTAATTTGCTTTTTGTTCTCGGCTTTCCGTGCGAGGTTCATTATCGGAGGTGCCCCTTACTGCAGTGAGGGTTGTCCTTTTCTGAGCTTCTCCCCCGGAAGCAGACCCGACAGGAAGACACCAGACATTGGGCTGTTTCCATGTCAGGAGCAAAGGAGTGTCACCTTTCAGCTAAGCCAAGATGGGACCGGCATTTTTGAAAATAGCTCTAACAAACTCAGAAAGAGGTGCAGGAAAGGATCGCTGGTCCCTTCCAGCACAAGGTGCTGACCGCCTGATTGTGTAAATCAGTTTCCTCGTGACTGGCAATGAGGACTGTCTGTCTGTTCTCTCTGCTGTCTGATGGTATTTTGGAGAAGTTGGAGATTATTGAGCTCTTTTTGTGCTTCCATTTATGAGTTAAACTGGATACTTATTTGTTGGTCCGTGTACTTCTCTAAGCTTTCAGAAAAGTGAATCTGTTGCCAAGTGCAGAACTGCCTTTCAGTGGAAGGGACTGTGCATTGCGGTTTGCATAACCCAGCGTCCAGCAGGTGCTTTGCGAACCAGCCAGTGAGAGTGGGGGAACCCAGGAACCCTGTAGGCTGACTGAAGGTGTAGGGAGAGGCTGGTGGGGCTCTGTGAGTTTGGGTGCCCCTCAGTTGCCACTGTCCTTGAGCCAAGTTGATCTACCTTACCTATAGTTGGTCATGCTTCCTCGTATGAGTTCACTGTAGATGCCAACTAAAAAAAAATTTTTATTGAACTCTTTTGGGGTGGCATTGGTTAGTAAAATTATATAGGTTTCAGATGTGCAGTTCTGTAATACATTGTCTGTATGTTGTGTTGTATGTTCCCTACCCCAAGTCAGGTCTCCTTCCATCACTGTCTCTCCCCCTTTCCCTCTCTCCCTCCTCGAACCCTCTTTCCCTCTGGTGATCACTAAACTGTGTCTGTGTCTATGATTTTTTTTCCTTTGATGAATCCCTTCACCTTTTTCACTCAGCCCTACAAACTCCCATCCACTCTGACAGCTGCCAGTCTGCTCTGTAAGTCTGTTTCTATTTTGTTGGTTAGTTTATTTTGTTCAATAGATTATGCATATGAGTGAAAACATATGGCACTTGTCTTTCTCTGACTGGCTTATTCACGTAGTATAACAATCTCCAAGTCCATCCATCCATCCTGCCTCAAAAGGTAAGATTCCCCCTCACCCCCCCCCCTTTTTTTACAGCCAAGTACTATTCCATTGAGTAAATATACCACAGTTTTTTTGTTTTTGTTTTTTAATCTAGTCACTTGGGCTGCTTCCAAATTGTGGCTACTGTAAATGACGCTGCAGTGAACCCAGGGGTGCGAGTATTCTTTAGAATTAGTGTTTTGGGTTTCTTTGGCTATAGTCCCAGAAGTGGAATCTCTGGGCCATAAGGCAGTTCCATTTTTAATTTGATGCCAACTTTTCTTGAGCGAGCCAGTGTTTTATGATTGGTCCAGCTGGCATATTCTCACACTAGTATTCCAGCTAAAGGGATGCCCTCTCCTATCCCTTGGCGTGTCCTCCCAGTCCTCACTGCCACTGCTTTAATCATCTGCAGGTTAGTCCCCAAGGTTAAGGCATAGTCTGCTTTTGTGTGTGTGTGTGTGTGTGTGTGTGTGTGTGTGTGTGTGTGTGTGTGTGTACTGTCCAATGTGTTGTAGACGCTTAGAATCAACCCAAGACCCAGCCCTGCCCAGCGGGTCCAGCCGCCACTGTTCTTTGGGGCCAGGGTGGCACGCACGCCTTGCAGTGCACTGACTGCGGTTGAACTTGTCGTTTGTTTTCTTTATAAACCATGCACCCGACCGGACAGAGGTGAGCAGATACGAATCTTGAATACAGAGTAAAGAAAAATGGAAAGAGGAAAACATAACCTGGGTCCCCCTCCCTGATGAGGAGAGAGCTCCGTGACAGAGGGTGAGAAGGTTGGGTGTCGAGGACGTGCGCGGGAGAAACATTTCCTGCCTGGCGAGGGGAACAAGAACTCGGAAAGCAGGCAGTTCCTTTATTGAGGCTCCGCCGGGATTTGTGCCTTGGTGGATTCTTCAGATATTACAGTGAATTTAATTAAATACATTGTGATCCCAATTGAGGGTATTCTAATTAGCTGGGTCAGGAACAAATTATTCTCCCTCTTTCTCCAAATGAAAACATCTACTCTCTTCTGCAGGGAGAGCATGTCCTTGGCTGAGTAGCTTTGCCCCAGTGGAGTCCTCATTGGCCTCTCCAGCCGCACCCCCTCCTGCTGCTGCTTATTAGGCCGCTTCCAAGGGTGGAATTCTGGGGGTGGGGTCAATGCTGCATGAGAAGGAGAGGGCATCTGGCCAACAGGGTCAGGGCATTGACCTCCTCGTGGTCTGGGAAGTGGCCAGATGGTGTGGAGAAAGTTACAGAGGTCAGGACCCTGCTGCTAGCTTTGGGTCCCTGTTTGACCCAGGTTGGACAGCCTGAGAAATACCGAGTGAGAACTTACAGAATTTGGTGAGAACAGGATCTGTCACATGCAAGTCGACATCAGGAGACTCAGGGTGTGAGTGGAAGTTTGGGTTTGGATGTCACTTTTATAAGCAGGGGTGTGTGTGTGTGTGTGTGTGTGTGTGCATGTGCACGCATGCACGCACCTTGGAGAATGAACTGGAAGTGCAAAAGCAAGCTTGGAATATTGAATAAAGCTTTTGTGCATGTCTCTGAGAGAGGACCCTAAATGCACCCTAGATAGGATCAGTGGTAGAGGCCATGGCTGTCTGCCTTGCTTCCTTTTATTCTTTCCTCCACCACTTGTGGTGCGTGCCCATTTCCCTTCCCAAACGGCTCTCCAGTGTCAGAACAAAGAATTCCTGCTGGCACAAGGGAGTATTTATTCTTTACCACCATGAGATCGAGTGTGGAGTGGTTTTGGTTTCAGTCATTTTTAAAGCAGAGTCCCCAGTATGATACTGATTTTGATTAGGATTTATACAGTGCTGTCACCCAGCAGCCCCTGAGTTTTAGGACAAAAGACACACGACATCTCCACCTCCATGCTTTTCTGTTTTGGCCGTGATTATCCTCTCTTCTCGCCCTGAGATCGGAAACCAGAGCTATTTCGAAAAGAACTCTCACATCATGTTACACGTTTTTGTTATGGGTCAGTGCCTTATTGCAAATCTCGTGGGCAGGTAATGGGAGCGGGGGGGGGTATGGCTGATGATTCTCGCTCTGACTTCATTGTTGAAGATGCCACCTCAATCCCTCCGTGGAACTTAACGTCTTTGGATTCCACGGTTATTTCCCCAGTGATCTTTTATTCAGTTGGTTTTGTTGAAGCTTTGATAAATGTAATTCTTGGTGAGCGAGGACAGCAGTTCCTGGCTCCCGTACAGGTTTCCTGCTCCTCAATCGCATGCCAGCCTGTGCTCCCAGGAATACCCCCGATTCCTTTGTGGCTTATTTAGGTGCCCGGCAGACGGTCATGTAGAATGAATGCTCATCTCTTCCTTCCACACCTAGCCCAGCAGATCCTTCTGCTGGGGGGGGGGGTTGCAGCCCCCGGAATGCATTGCTTTACTGCTGTTCCTCCTCCTGAAATTCTCTGCGGGGAGCCTTGTCTCAGAGGAGGCAAATTGAAGATAATCCAAGAAAAGTAGTTGGTTTTTTTTTTTATTGTAAGTTGTGATTTCTTTAGCAGTTCACATTGAACTCACTAGTTCTTTTAAACTCCTTCTGCTTGCGGAATGGCTGTAGGACAGCTGTGACTGGTAGAGATACTAGAAAGTTCCAAGGCTCTGCGCTCAACTGCACTAAACCACCTGTTCTGTGGGAAGGGGGGTTTTCTCTGTTGGTGCCTCCGGCCCTTCACACTCCTTTCTGTGGACTAGTTGAGCCAGTGCACACGATAGAGGGCCACAGCCTCCCTCCCCTCCCCACAGTGGCATTTCTACAGCACATGCTCGGCGCCTTCATACTTCCTCTTCCACCAAGGTGCAAACCTGCCTCCTGAGTTTTCACACCTTTTCAGTGAACGTTGTATGTGTGCATGCGAGCAGGGGAGCCTTCAGAGCTGTGTCATTTGGTAGGAAGTGCTGGTAGGGCCACTCTGCTATTTTCAGTATCGGGCACAGTGCAGGGCATTCTGATTGCTCTGCTTTCTCAGACAAGAAACATACCCAGGAAGGATCAGAAACAGTTAACAGGGCAGGGGCATTGAGCAGAATGTCTGCAGGTCAAGGAGGAGAGGCCTGCATGCAGCAGCGCCGGGAGGCTTTGCTGTGGACCTTGTGCAGCAGCTGGCTAGGGAGAGAGAGAGAGAAGGACAGGTGATAACATGAACCTGTCCAACACATTATCTGAAATTCCTCCTTCAAAAGGATGCTGAGAGTCAGCTCTAGTCCTCTCTTCCGTGAACTAGCCCGGGCATCTTGGGTCAGTCACCTGAGCTTTTTGAAATTGTTTCCCTAGCTTTACGGGCTGCCCACGGATCACCCCTCCCCCAATAGGGGCCACTTGAAATGAAGGAGATGGTTTTTCTGTACTAAGAGCATGTCTATTCCCTGTTTGTAAAAAGGGTCCATAGCTTTTGTTTTATATTCTCAAACAGGAGTGAAAAGTTTGTAAATTTTGTTCTTTTTTTGCCTTCTCTTAGGCATACAAGTCTGGGGTGGACTAATGGTTCCCGTGACCCCTCCTGTTCTTGCACCCTAGCTCTAATCCTATTTGGTTCTGCTTTCTGCCAGCACCGGGCTCCCGGGTTCTGGAATCAGTACTGCGTCTACACAGACACAACACGGAGTGTAGTTCTGACCATGTGTGCATGGAGCCAGCTGACCTTGCGATGTGGACAGGGAACTTAGGAGAAATTTAGTTTTCTGTCTTTTTTTTTTTAATATCCAGGGGAACACCTAATTTTGGGGTTCCTCTTAATAGGCTGTAGTTCTAAATGCAAAAACTTGGGTTGTCATTCTTGACTCTGGGTTCCTGAACTAGGCAGGATTCTATACAGGCTGTGTGACCATATAGGCTCACCTAACGCAGGGTTTGGCTGACCGCTTTTGTAAAGAGCCAGATGGTTTTTGTTACAGTTAGTCAACAAAATATCTATCTATCTATGTGGTGTTTTGAAAGCAGCTGTAGATAATTCATGTCACGTATATGTCTGTGTTCCATTAAAACTTTATTTACAAAAATAGTCCACAGGCTGGATTTGGCCTGCAGGCTGTCGTTTGCTGAGCCCTGAGCTCAATAAGGCAGGGCACTTCGCAGAATGAAAGGGGAACCTTAATTACTGAGCCAGGAAAACCACTATCATGAGAAGGGTCCAATCCGTCAGCATTTTCAGCACTGTGGAAAGCCATAGGGGAGGGGACATTTGGGGGACATGGGAATGGTGGTCAGCTTGCCGCTTGTCCACAGAGAGCTGCTGGAGAAGGGAACCTTGGGGGACACCGAACAAACCCTCTAAGGCAGCATTTTTCAACCGCCGGGTCCTCCAGAAAAGAGTTAACCACCCTGATGTCCTATGAAGATGATAGACCCAATGATCTTGGTCGAATTTGCTTAGGCTCTGGTTGATTTCTGCCTTAGCGGTCCTCGGAATAATTCTCTTTTTACTGGTCCCCAGGAGTAAAAAGGTTGAAAACCACCGTTCTTGGGAATCTCCGGGGGCTGCAGGCGCTCACCCCGGCGTGTGTCTCCTCTGTCCCCACAGCACCTGCAGCAGCACGAGAGCGGCGTGGAGGGCGAGAGCTGCTACTACCACTGCGTCCTGTGCAACTATTCCACCAAGGCCAAGCTGAACCTCATCCAGCACGTGCGCTCCATGAAGCACCAGCGCAGCGAGAGCCTGCGGAAGCTGCAGCGGCTGCAGAAGGGCCTCCCGGAGGAGGACGAGGACCTGGGCCAGATCTTCACCATCCGCAGGTGCCCCTCCACGGAGCCAGGTGAGTGTTCTCGTCGTCCCTGGAGGCCCTGTGTGGTCCCAGGTCTTGATCTCGATGATGCCTCCTGGGGGCTTTGGTTTGGTGCTGCTGGCCCTCGTGTCCACCGCCGACCGTGATGTTCTGGAAGGAACACGCTGGACTGTTGCTTTATTTTATAGGGACTTGGCAGCACTTCCCTGCGGGTCTCACAAGGCACCGCCCAGTGAACCGGCCCACGGATGCCCGTTCCACCCAGATTCCTCTAGTGCAGACTCCAGATTCAGTCTGTTGGTCCAAGGGCTACGTTGTATCTTGTTCGGGGTTAAGGATGGGCCGTTTGTGGCCTCCAGTCTGGTCTGTAAGAAATAACTTCAGGTAGGATGAAAACAAGGACTTAGTATATTTGAAAGTGACTCCAGTTGTTCTGTGGCTCAGTGCTGCCTGTTACTTCAGAGTCAGGACCTTCCCGAGGGGACCTGCCTGGCTCTTGCCTCCCTCCTGTCATGTCCCCCGCCACCAGCGTCTCCTGCACCCCTTCCTCTGCTCCCCGACTCTCGCCCCCGCTGTGGCCACGCTCGGCAGACAGACCCCTCTCCTGTTTGTCCGGCCTCCCAGTCCCTTTCCCTCCACTTGGAAGCACAGGACAGTCGCTTGCCTCTGGAAAAATGGTGACACAAAAGTTCTTCCTTAATCCTGTGTCCCGCTCTCTGTCTCCTGTAGAATCTTCAAGACTGACTCTTGAAAGGACAGTCTGTGTTGGTCACCTCCACTTATGCCTCATGCTGACGTAGCCCGTTTCCTCCCATCATCCAGCCACCCTGCAGAGGCCACCATGGGCCTTGGATTTACCCGATCCAGGGCTACCTGCTGGACCTCGCTTTTCTTTCTGTGGTCTTTGAAACTGTGGCTCGCCCCCCTGCCCGAAGCCCCCTTCCCTGGGCTTCTGGGTGTTTCCCTCTGGTCCTCCTGCCTCTCTTGGCCATCCTCGGGCTGCCCCATGTGCCAGTGTCACTGGGCGTTAGGCCCTGGCCCCTAGCTCCGAGCCCCTTGAAGCTCTGATCTCCTGGCGTTGCCAGATGTCCTCTCATTGGTGCCACCGCATAGCTGCCGAGCTCACGATTTCCTTCTGTAGACTCTCTCTCCCGAGGGCACGTTGTTGAACGAGCTGGTCAAGCTGGACACTCAGGGCCATTTCTCACCTCTCTGTCGCCTGTGGCACCTCTCGGCCAGTGAGCCGTTGAGCCCTTGCGGCTGTGTGGGGTTTTTAATCTTCATGGTATCAAATTTCACATTTTTATAGCTTTTAAGGGCAAAAATTGTCTCAATACCTTTTGAAAAATGGTCTAACCCTCCCCTGTCCCATCCCCCAGAGGAGTGGCTTTCCAGTTTTAGTTGTTCTTCCATTACTTGTTTCCGTATTTATTTATTTATTTTATTATATTTTTTTACAGGAACATAGAGAGAGAGAGAGTCAGAGAGAGGGATAGATAGGGACAGACAGACAGGAACGGAGAGAGATGAGAAGCATCAATCATTAGTTTTTTGTTGCTGTTGCGACACCTTAGTTGTTCATTGATTGCTTTCTCACATGTGCCTTGACCGTGGGCCTTCAGCAGACTGAGCCACCCCTTGCTGGAGCCAGCGACCTTGGGTCCAAGCTGGAGAGCTTTTGCTCAAGCCCGATGGGCCCGCGCTCAAGCTGGTGACCTCGGGGTCTAGAACCTGGGTCTTCTGCATCCCAGTCCAGCACTCTATCCAGTGCGCCACCGCCTGGTCAGGTTGTTTCCGTATTTATTAGCACGCTTCTATTACTACTTTTAATTTTAATATTTATTTATTTATTTTGAGTTTAAGACATCTCATGGCTTTCTATTCTTGAAGATACGATGTCACTAGTGTGCCTGTCTGTAAGTCCTTGCACTTGTACCACTTACACACTCCACACCCACAGACCTACACAGATGCCGCACACATGCACTCACACATACATGCACACTCATGTACACTCACGCTTATGTACACACACACCCGTGCGCACTCACACACATGCACACGCTCTGCCCCCACGCACCGTGCCCCACCCCTCTCTCACTCCCCCGCACTCCCCAGGTCCCTCCCCTCCACACTCAGTCTTCTCCTCCCTGCATCTTCCACTATGATTAAATAATAATTTGGCGGTTTGATTGATATTCAGTGTTTTCATTATTCTAAGTCTATAAATACCAATCATAGCTGAGCTGGATAGTTTTCTAATTTCATTTACCTTCTTGTACAACTCTCTGTTTCCCCTGGTTTTCTAGGTACCTGTGATTAATTCATGGCTAGCCCTCCCCAGAGTAGGCAGTGCCTGGTATCTGAAGGTTCTGCTGTGTCAGTTGTGCTGTGAGCCTCGTTTCCTCCTGGGGGCACCCCTCCCGGTCCCTCTGCCCTGGCTCCTTTCCCGCCACCGGGCTCTAACTCGGCTCCCTTCTGCACACGTCAGACTTGTCTCTTGTGTGACAGGCTGTGCCCATGGTGGAGCGTGTGTCCTCATTCACAGTGGAGGGGCCGGCCGTCCTGAGTCAGTATGAATCATTTTGTCAGGAGAGTGCTGTTGGGTACCAGGACCATTACTGTCATTTCCAGGTCACAGCAAGACGGTCCCTTCCCGTGTGTTTTTCCAGTGCCTCTTCTGGCTTAAGTCCAGAGGCTTTAACCCGTGGGGTCTGCCTCATGTCTGCCTCCTCCCTCTGTGTGGGGGGCTCCCAGGAGCATGCGACGGGGCCCAGTACCCACAGACACCTCTGTGCCCGAAGACTGGGCGCGAGACCATTGTGCCATCTGGCTGTGGAGCCCCGTTCCTCACGGGGACGTGTGTGGCCTTGGTGTGCTCCTGCCCACCCCATTCCCCACTGTTGAGTCATTTCATAGGATTCTCCTTCCTCCACCGATAACACGCAGACCTGTTTATTTCAGGGTTTTGTGTTTTGTTTTTTTTTCTGCCAGCACTGCATACGTCATTGTTTTAATCTTCCGTTAAAAGCTGGCCTCTTCCCCCCTCACTTCTTTCTTTCATTCGGCTCAGAATCCTCTTTTTATTAACGAGGTGCCCCAAACTAAATAGTGTACAGCTGCCGTTTCACCCGGGGTCCGTGGACTGGAACAAACAGTCCCCTGTTTTATAATGTAATACTTCTATTTACGTAGTCCACTCTGGGATTGCTTTCTTACACCGCTCGCTGCCTTCTGGGTCTCTCTCATGTAATGCGTATCAGGGATTTCTTTTCCCCCCGAAGTGTATGAGCAACTTTTGTCTAGATGATAGACTTCCTCTCTGTATTTCAAAATCCTTTCGTATTGTCTTTGGCCTGAAGTCATGGTTTTGCCCTCTGCTCGCCTCCCCCCCCCCCCCTCCGCTGTGCACCCCCCTCCCTCTCATACACTGGACAAATTTATAATCTGTACTAATGACAAAAGGGACAAATTATTAGGTAATAGTCATGTTGACATTAACAGTGACTTGGTACTGTTTTGGAAACCCCTTTAAGAAAACCCGTCTTAAAATATATCCTCGCCAGCCCCTCCCCTAAAGGGATGGGCTCTTAGAAACTTCTTGAAAGAATGTCTTCAAGAAAAGGGATGTTTGTTGTGGACATGGTAGGATTAAGACATTGAGGGTCATCAACCTCAAATTTTGTCAACACAGACAATGAAATACCCCCCGTTTTCTTCTCTCGAGCATGAGGATCAGCACCCCAGTCTTCCAGTAGAACAGATTCCTGTAGCATACGGAAGTCTCTCGGAGCACCTTGGGGAGCCCTGTCTAGTCTGACTCGAAGCTGCATGGTATTAAAGGTTGTGCTGCTTACAGCCTTTGATGCAGTGTGCAAGTGTCATCTGGTTAAAGGACAGTGTTTCTCCTTTCCTTCTTTTTCCTTTCTTCCTCTGTCGTTCACATGCCAGGAAGTTTTACACAGAAGCCGTCAAAGAGAACTTGCTTCCCCCTGTCTCCTCTCCCCTCCACAGGCATTAGGACTTCTCTTGCTGAGGCTGGTGGAGTGAACTGTAGGATAGGTTCTTCCCTGTGATGACAAAAATGTTATATTCCCCAATTCTGCTGGTCAGAGTGAGCCAGCATGCTTTCCAGTAAGGCTGGTGCTCCACTGAGCCTGTCAGCCGGGATGAACGTGAAAATACGGAGGAGGAGAACTTGTGAAGGGCCCTTCTGCCCTTCAGAACTGGTCGTGGCCAGGATTCACACCTGCCGCTGGCCATGTGACTTCTTGGGAGTCTTCATGGCCAGATGTACAACATCTTGGTCCCATCCTGCACCACAGGGCTAAGTCTTGGCTGCCAGCAAGGTGCTAATAATTAGGCTGCCCTCCTCATCCTGGTCCTGCTTGTGGGCAAGCTGTACTGTGACTTCAGTAGTCAGGCTGAGCCCTAGCCCTGCATTATACTGTCTCTACCTAGTCTCTCTCTCTCTCTCTCTCTCTCTCTCTCACACACACACACACACACACACACACACGGCCTTCTCATTTTGAAAATACACATCTCGGGCCCGACCAGGCAGTGGCGCAGTGGATAGAACATTGGACTGGAACGTGGAGGAACCAGGTTCGAAGTCCCAACATTGCCGGCTTGAGTAGGGGCTCACCAGCTTGAGTGCAGGGGTTGCTGGCTTAATTGTGGGATCATAGACATGATCCCATGGTCACTGACTTGAGCAAGGGGTCACTCGCTCTGCTGTAGCCCCCCGGTCAAGGCACATATGATAAAGCAATCAATGAACAAATGAACAACTAAGGAGACTAAGGAGCTGCAATGAAGAATTGATGCTTCTCATCTCTCTCCCTTCCTGTCTGTCCCTATCTGTCCCTCTCTCTGTTTCTCTCTGTCTCTGCCACACACACAAAGAAAAGAAAAGAAAATACACATCTCGAAGAACAGGGAGTTGCCTGACTAGATGAGGTTTACCCACCCAGCATTCTTTTGGTATCTCGATCATTTGATTATTGGCTTGCCTGTATTTTCTCCAAGACCAAGTGGACTCTTGACTCTGTGGGGAGTTGGTATTTCACCTCACTCACCCCTATGCAGAGGCAGAGGTAGGGAAAGCCTCCTGGGGCCAACACCCTGGGTGCTCTCTGTCAGTTACGGGCACCTGTTGTTTACTTGGTTGACCAGAAGCTCTTAAAAGTCTTCACAGGTGGGTCATGTGTAGGACCAGCTTCCCTTTATTAAAAAGGCATTTCTGGCTCCAGGGTGAGACTGTAGCTAATTTCATCCTGTTAGTGCCCTGGGCTTCGAGAAGGCAGGAGGCCCCTGGTGTCTCTGCCCGCGGCCTGCCTGCTCTCCTCTCCTCCGCTGCTTCCTCTCTTGTCCTCGACTCCACTACTTTTCTTCTTGCGTGTGGACATAGATTTCAAAACTTTGCACAGACGTAATTTAATGAGTCTTTATTGGGCACCTATTGCACATAAGACTTTCTGAGTCGAGGGACACAGCTGACGTCTCCTCTCGGCTCTTGGCGTGGATACACCGGGTCATCTACCAGCCCAGACAGTTGAGGCGACTGGGTGAGGACATGGTTTACAGAAGGCGTGCTCATTCCATCCGAGCTTAGGAGAACATTTTGCTTGGAGCAGAAGACGGCTCCAAGATAGACGGCCCCCTTTGTGACATATCTTTGGTGCTCAAGGTAGGGAACTCCTAGGGTAGGGGAGGCAGAGGCAGCTCGCCATGCGGTGGCCTTTACTGATATAGGCGCCGGCTTTGCTGGATGGATAATTTTTTTTTTTAACCATGTTTTAGGGAGTTCTATTTATACATCTTAAGAGTATGAGAAAATTTACTTTTTTTTAAAACTTTCTCATTTTATTTTTCATAACTGACATAAAGCTGCCCTCTAAATATGAACTTTTTCTTTTCTTTCTATTTTTTTGTAAATAGCTAAATTATACACACTTTCAGTGTAATTTTTCTCATAGCACTAAAATCTGTTGTGGCCAGTTCTGTAATACTGACGCATTGTTTTTACAAAACCAAATAGCTATCTATGTTCCTTTTCTTTTTCCTTTTTACTTTACATCTTGTTGATGAGGCTTGGAGAAGGCGTAGGGATAATGTGTTTCCGACTAGAGAAGTTAAATGTAAAAGTGCATCCGAGCAAATTCGGGTGACTTGAAATTTTAAGCACTAATGAAGGAAGGAAGGAAGAGACTCTGACTTCATCTGTTACAAATACATTCCCCAGTGAAGGGCTGTTTGTGCAAAGACTGTGAACATCAGTGTGCTTTTTAGAAAGATGCTGTAGAATGCAAGAATAAAGAGAGATCATTATGTATCAAATTAAAAAGGATGCATTGTTAAGTGAAAAGGGGACTTTACAGAATAAGTTTGATTCTATATGTACTTTTAAGTATTTTCTTAAAGCTTTTAAAATAACCATTCTGAGCAAAGTCTGTAATTGGTATATCTGGCTCTTTCACATGTGGGATGTTTAGCTACCTGGAGTCTGATAGAGTGTCAGGCACATGGCAAGAGCTCAAATGTTGGTAAACCTTTTAGACAGAGATATCAGCAAAGTCGCTAACGATGTACCAAGGGGCAAGTCTTGGTTGTCTTTTGTTCATGGAGATAGTTTTCTGTTTGGTTACTGTTTGATTCTCTTGCATCTTGCATCTACATGAAAAGGACAGGAGTAGTAGTTCTTAGGGTGTATACACTGTCTTGTTTTTCTGTTGGAACAGAGTTCCTGATTTGCCTTAATTAGTCCTCTAACAATCTGCAAAGGTCAGTGCCAATTGCCTGTTCATTTGCATTTGTAATTGTGATGGCTTCTGATTGCATATTCCTTGTCTTAGTCCTTCCTCTAAGAATATGCTGGTGTGACCTCCCCTTCCCCTCCTCCCATGCCCCACGCCCCACGCCCTACACCCCACAACCACCCATGCACCAGACCTGTGTGGAAGCCAAGGATCTGACTCTTCATACAAGAAACCTTGGCACTGAGGGTCCAGCCTCCCCTGGAAAGGCATCCTGGGGAGGCTGGTGCTTCTAAGTTAGGGATGTAATGAAGGCAGAGTCAGGGAAATTGCATCGATACCAGGCAAGAACTCTGAGAGCCATTATCTAGGAGCCTCCTTGGAGTGGGTAATTAAGGGCAATTAAACTTTTCTGCTGGCTCTCTGCTAAATATGCTAATGATCTGGCCTGTTGGAAGGTGGACATGTGCAGAGCGCTGTTTCACTGTTGTCCCATGCTCCTGGGCTGGAAGGGTCCCTCCAGAGAGGATGTGATATCACCAGGACGGTCGCTTGGCAATGAATCTGCAGCTACTATACCTCCTCTCTGTCTTCCCAAGGAGAAATGAGCTTTGGCACCGAGATAATACTGCACCTTTTAGAAATTATCCAGGCCTGGCTGCAGAGGCCAAGGTTGCAATGATTCCCCTTTCCTATTCGAGCCCCGCCAG
Organism: Rhynchonycteris naso; assembly: GCA_037038555.1. Lineage (NCBI taxonomy): Eukaryota > Metazoa > Chordata > Mammalia > Chiroptera > Emballonuridae > Rhynchonycteris > Rhynchonycteris naso. The sequence continues at coordinate 20,375,871 of CM073001.1, forward strand.
TCACCGGTTGCTTTCTTTTTATGGGATGACCAAAGCTATCATGGTTTTTCTGTTTTGCTTCAGTGTATAAAACCGGAGCACATGGCACCCTATATGTTGGGCTGTATATATGGCTATATAGTGTCCGACCAACTAGCCTTGTTCTTGGTCAAGGCTTTAGGTTATCTTCCAGAATGTCCCCTTGGGTAGTAGCTAGGACTGTGTGCTTTCCCGGCCACCCAGGGCTGCCCCTGTGAGAGGCAGCAACAGAGATACCAAATAGCACAGCAAGAAAAAGAAAAGTAAAAGGCACCTGCTAGTAGTTACTGGAATTAGAGACCGTGTGTGTGTGTGTGTGTGTGTGTGTGTGTGTGTGTGTGTGTGTGTGTGTGTTTTGGAGGGTGGGCATTGAGGGTCCCTGTTGAAGGATGTGAGCGTGCCAGAGAGCCCAGAGACACAGGATGTCTCATCGTACTCAGTGTTACTTTACTGACACCTTTATTCCAGGTCACCTTTGAAAGGGGTCCCCAAGGAACCTGAAAGTTTGAAACCTGACCCTCAAGTGAACATGGATTGGTAGCCAGTGAGTGGCTGTTTTGCTGGGTTGGACTCTGGGTTTTATGTCTGGATTTCATTTGAGGGGAGGGGCTTTGTGGTGTTGCCAGTGGGTAGCAGGACACAGTGGTCACCCCCAACTGTCCCCTGTCATGTGTACAGACCCATCCTCCCCACCTCTGCACTTAACACCTCCTTTGTTACCCAAATGTATTCTTCAAGAGAAATAATGATTTTATTATTTATGTGCAAAGAATCCACTTCTTGGACTACTTATATCCTATATTAAACTTGTTCCTGACCTTGGTGGGGGGCCTGGGAGGAAACTAGAACATTATTCCTTTGCTTACAGAAATAGCTCAAAGGTTTCTTCTCAGCCTCATAGATGTGAAGGAGCCCCCTTCAGACTGTGACCCAATTATGACAATTACAGTTCTGCATGACTTTTTTCAAACATTGACTAGTGGTGGAAAGTTTTTGCGGCCTCGCAAATCAGAAGCACTGTTTTTTCTGGCTCTCCAGTTTCTAGACTCCGTGAGGGCAGCATGGAGGCTTCTCCAGGTCCCCTGCCCATCTGTCCAGTGTGGTGGCCACAAGCCACATGTGGCGACTTAAGCAAAGTTAAATGAATTTACGAAATTTAATTTCTCTGTCATACGAGCCAGATTTCAAGTGCTTAATGGTGACATGTGGCTCACGGCTGCCTCGGTGGACAGTACAGATTTATGAAATAGTTCAGAAGGTTCTACTGGACAGTTCCAGCTTCCTCACTGGGCTCCCGGAGTGTCCCGGTTGGCCAGGCTGGGTTCAGGCTGCATTCTCCATAAGGTTCTTTGGTTTCCATTTGAAAGAGTATGGTGCCCACCTGCTGCCTGCTTCCTGCCAACCAAGGTAAGGTGTGTCCTCGACTGTCTGCCATCGCTCTTTCTGCTTCCTCTTTAGTATGGAGCAAATATGTTCTCAAATTGGTATTTAATTTTGGTTTTGCCACTTACGCCCGGCCCACTAGCAGTTGTGAAGGAATTCGAAAGGACTCGGTAAAGATATTTCTTACAGAGCGGATGCCAGAGGGCATTTTATGTGTAGTTTCATACCTCAAGACTATCGTGAGACCTTTCTGTGTGTATGTTAATAAAAGGAGCTCTTTATTGCTTTTAAAAGATCCTGACCTCCGTTCTAATTGGAGTCTTAAAAAACTGGACGGTATGTGATTTTTTTTTTTTCTTGGGACAGGCCTGTCGTTTTTAACACAATTTTATTCCCCCAAATTGTGATCTTCTTAGGGAGTCAAAGAAGAACCTCTGTGCTGGTCTCTCATCATTTTCATTGGTTTAAAATTCTGTGCTTAGGACAGATTTGTTTTCCTTATGGACTTCCTTCGTCTGCGAGCGTTGCCACAACATACCAGTGACCGGGACAGGAGCAACAGAAACGTACTTTGTGCAGCTCTGGAGGCTGGAAGTGAAGCCCCAGGCGTCCCTCCTCAGCTTGCGGACGGTGCCCCTCCTGTTCTCCTAGGTGTCAGAGCATCCCTGGCGTCCCTCTGTGTCACAGTCTCCTCGTCTTGTAAGGACGGCAGTCAGATTGGGTTAGGGTCTCATTTTAACTTAGTCACAAAGGGCACTCCCCCCCAGTGCAGTCACATCAGAGGTACTGGCGGTTAGAATTACAACGTAAGAGTCTGGGGGACACCTTTCCGTTCAGAACACGGGCTTTGTGACACCCAAGGCCAGTTTCTTGTTTCTCCTTCTGCGGCTCTCTCGCTGGGGAGGAGGGCAGTGTGTGTCAGGGGCACGAGGTGGCGGGAGACAGGAGGGACCCACCGCGCCTGCCGGTCCCTCCGGGGCGCGCCACGCTGCCCTCACGTCTTGGCCCCGATGACGGACTTGGCATGCGGAGAAACAGCGAGCTCCTTGGAAGGGGCCTCCAGGGAAAGCTGGATGTGTTTGAGAAAACTTGTTAGGACAGGAAAGGGGTCAGAGCACTGTGTCCACTGAGCCTGTTGGACTGGGAGTCTCTTCTCGCCTGTCCAGGCACAGCGTCTCCTCCCTCCTCCCCTGGGGCACCCGAGGGGAGCATCCTGCCACCCATCCATATAGGGACTCTGCGCAGGTGGGCAACTTGACAGACTCGGCATCAGAGCCAGTTGCCCTGCAGGCGCTCCAGCAGGGGGGTCACATGTGCGTCGGCATCTGAGGGGTGTAGAGAAAGAGTAGCTCCTCCCTGTTACCCACCGGCGCTACGAAGGGCAGGCAGAACTCATCGGATTGGTGTGTGGTAGCCGTGGGGTTTTGTTTGGTTGTTTTCTTTTTCTCGGGTTGGGGTAAGTGCTCCCCAGAGCCTTGATCCGCGCAGTAACCAGCCATGGTATAGAATCGTATATAGTGCAAATGAGTTGGGCTTCCATCCACAGGGTTTTGGTTGCTGGAAGTACTTGAAGGATTTATTTCTTGGTTGACCTTACTCGAATACTCCAGGCTTGCCATTCTCTAAAGGTCCTAGTGTGCAAGTTTTTACCCTTAATAATGTTCATTGAGGACCTGTCCCTGTCCATAGGGTAGGTAGATGCTCTTACCCAACCCTGATCTTTCCCAGATGCAGGCCTTGGACATGGGCCTCACGGCCACCCTCCAGAGCCTTCCTGTGCCTTGCGAGCAGAAAGCAAAGCCTGTTCACCCCTCACACGCCCTCACGGCCAATTGCAGGTGTGTCAGATCACTGGGTCCCACTTTTCCAGACTGTGTGTGCTCAGTGCCACCTGTGGCCCGGGGCTGCCCTGGTGCACAGTGCCGGTGGAGGACACTTCCTTCCCTGCAGAGTCGCACGGCCAGCGCTGCTGTAGGCAAGGGCAGAGGTGGGGCTTGGAGCGGAGACCCAGGGCCCAGAGCAGCGCTCTCCCCACCGTGCCTTGCCTCTGTGCTGTGGGCTGGTGAACTCATCCAAGGGACAAGCAGCGCTTTGTCCTAGGATGGGGTTCTTCATATCTAGCAAGTGAGGTGACCCATTGCCGGATTCTCTCAGGATAGAGATGATGAAATCCCTCAGACTGAGGGGAGAAGAGGGGCAGCACTTATTTGGCAATGTCTGCAGACATCAGAGTGGAGGAAACCTTGGTTCTGTCTGTCTGAGAGTTGGAAATTGCTGGCATGCTTTTCCTGACAGTCAAAGCCCTTCTGTGGTTTTCTTGTGTGATTCTATCCCAGAAATATTGAGAAAAACCCCAAAGCATGGAGAGCTCACCTGGGTCTTCACCAGCCTATCACCAACACTGGAACCTTGGGTGGCACTCATGTGGCAAGGATGTGGCCTGGCCATTGATCCTAGGGACTTTATTCACCTCAGGCACTTTTATAGCAATAGCTGGGACGTCTCAGTAGAGCTGTCGGTCATGAGTTCTTAACAAAACAACCTGTTGTGTAAGCAGTAAAAAATCGGAATGGCATCAAAATTGGGATCAAGGTTTTTGAAAAAAAGCAGGAGAGAGAAGTTAGAACGAGGGTGGGCAAGTCCTGAAGAGAGTTCAGAAACGAAGAGGCAGAGATAAGGTGTGAGTGGGCAAAAGACAACGGTGGACTCCCTACTTTTAGAAAGGCACCCTGGCGGAAGCAAGGTGTGACTGAGGCGAGTCCAGCGGTGACTTCTTTTATTCTGCAAACATGGGCGTGTCCTTAGTTGGGCCAGGCCCCACCCCGGCTCTGAGAAATCTGCCGGCAGGGAGAAGACCTCAAGTCTGGACTTTTCCCTCTAGCAGCGGGGGACAGATACCAAATAAACAAATTGAGCCGTTTAGGTGTGCAGGGTGCTATAAAAATACCACCAGGTGGGGTAGGGTGAGATGGGGGAGCTGTTTTATATAAGGCACTCCGAAAAACTCTCTGTGGGGAGGTGACATCGGAGCTGAGTGGGGGGACAGCAAGCATCTGGACAGAGGGCCCAGCAAGTGCTACCCCTCGCGGCTGGTTGGAGGTGCAGGAAAGGGGGCGCGGGTCTGGAGGGGAGGGAGCGTGCTGGGAGGGGTGATCTGAGCAGGGTGCCGGGAGTTTGGATTTTGATCCTATCAGAAAGGTAAAGGTCTGAGCAAGGGAGGTGGCAGTGTGACCTCCACTATTCAGGTTACTCTGGAAACTTGACTTGCACATCCACCGTGGTTCAGATGTGAGTTACCTTCCTCCCCGTCACCCCATCACGCCCTGAGTGATGAGCCCCCAACCCAGGCAGGGAGGAGAGAGGGTGCCGTGGTGTGCAGTCTCCCTAGGAACCCTGCAAGCAGCGACAACTGCAAGTACGTAGAAGGGGCCTCACTGGTCCTGAACCTGAATGCGTAGAAGCTGTCCCTAGGATCCGCACAGCGCTGGAGTTTTCTGCTTCAGCTCAGAGGTCAGCAGGCACCCCCACCCCCACCCAGCCCCCGCCAAAGAACAAAATCTTTTTCCGTTGACTCATCACCTAAGTGTGAAGCACAGGAGAGACTTTTGTCCTTTTGACTTGAGGATGAGTTGTCTGTACTACAACGTAAATACCAAACTCAAGAACGAGAAGCTGGCTCTGGCCAGGGTGTGCGTCAGGGTGACTGACTACAGCAAAGCGAGCCTGAGCCCTCGTTTCCTGCTCCCCTGTGCCTGCCTTTGTACGTATGTCGCTCACATTCCATGGGGCGCCTTGGTCTGGCAGGGGTGTGTAGTTCCGGGACAAGAATGGGGGTTCACTACTTGCTGTTTTAATGCAAAAAGAGCTCCTCGGTGTCCTCACGCCTTTGCTCTCTTCTGTCTCCGTGCGGCATGCCCAGAGGTCATTATCCCGTTCGGAAGGCCTGAGGACCCGCTCTGACTCGCTGTCTAGCCAGCCTTTGACAGACAGGCCTGATCTAATTCTGCAGCCATTTCATGCTCTGTGGGCGTGTGCCCAGACCCCAGGCTGATTGAAGACTTCCTCAGAACACTTAAGACTGGGGATACTTGTGCCATACTGTACTGTTTCCCCTGGGCTTTCCTTTAGTCGGGAACGTAGACTAGGTGAGCGGGTTGGGCGGGGGAGGTGTGTGTGTGGGGGGGGTGCCGGAGCGGGGGGGGGGGGCGTGCACAGTAGATGGTATGCAGTTGCTGGGCTTTTGGTCCCTTCCATAAGGCAGTGTTATTTACACAGCTGATTGGGAAACAGTGACTCTCTTTCAATAACTATTTTGACACCACTTCTCTCCCCCCTTTGAGGTCCCTGTCCCCTTGGGATTGTCAGGCTTAAGTTGAAAGACCGCTGGAGGGAAAGATGTTGGTATATACATCATGGGTATTTTGAAAGAATGTTTCAGCCACACCTGGCTGCCTTGTGCCAGGACAAATTTAATTTATTTGAAGATTCTGGCCACAGGCAGTCTTTTCTGTTTGTTTCCTTAAGGGAGGAAAAATTGAAGAGCAGCAGCGAGCTATGGTTTGCATTTGTTTTCTTCCAGAAAAGACCAGCCAGTAGAAGGGAGATTATCTCTAAAGGATATGAGAGGTTTAATCATTTTAATTTTGTTTTTATTAAAGTTTATCGTAACTTTTTTCCCGTCGTGCCCTGGTGGCACAGAGGGAAAGAAGAGGAGACACTATAAATATACACCCCCCCCCCCAAGCAGTCGGTTAATAAAACTCCCTAATGGGCGGCGCCACATGGCTGAGGAAGTGGTTGGACGGCAGGGGGACAGCAAGCTGACCAGGGCACGCGATGACAACACTGAAACACAGCCAGCATCCCTTCAGCCTCCCATCCACCTCCAGCAGACACGTGTCGTGGGGAGTTCCTGGCTTTCGTCAGACAGAGAGAGGGGATGCTCCAGCTGCTGACCTGCTCTGTCATGGTGATCAAGGGCTCTGCATCCCCAAGCCATTCCCAGGTAAAGAAGCCTAAGCTTACAGAGAGCAGTAGAATTTGCTTCTGTTGGATTATTTATCATAATGATGAAATATTTGAGCCTAAGATAGTCTGAGGACTGACCTTAGACTAAAAACTTCCAGTGTTGTCTGTCTGTGGCCTGTGAAACAGCCAACTTGGGATAAAAACCGTCTTTTGGTTTTTGGATGGAAACGCTGTCCTGTAAGTTCTGATGAAACACTAGGTAGGTAGGCTCCTCAATGAACGAACAGACTTTTGGCTCATTTTCGCTTTAGGGCAGTGAGATAAGCTTATCTCAAAGTTAATTCAGTTGTCCCAAGTCACCTGGGCATGGACTGGAGTCCCCACAGGCTCAGTGCAGCTGTCCCTCTCCTCTGCAGCTGTAAACTTGGCAGGATTAAGACTGTCTGGAGTTCCAACCCAGTGACCAGGCAGGACATTGCGTCACCTGAGAGCGATGGGACTGTGTTCTCTCTTCTCGTGAAGGCTGGAAGTTTGGCTTGCACCCTTTAGCCATTGCTGGAAGCCATGGGATGAAAGCATTGTCGTCCCCTTAAACCTGCCTCATGTGGTTAGTTCACTTAACCCTAATATATACCAGTCTTGAAGTTTTTGGCTATGTTAGGACTTTATCGTACTTTGTTCACTGTTTTTGTTGGGGGCGATTTGTTCGTCGAGGGGGAAGTGGCTTTTCTACTGGCCGCTGTGGCTCTGCTTCCTTGAATCAAGTAGACACTCTTCGTGTCCCGGGGCCTCTGGCAAGTTGTGTGGTCCATCAAGGTTCTGTTGGGATCTGGGGGCCTCCCTTGGGTTTCTGGGCTACGCCTTGTCATGCTGGGGCCTCCGAGGAGACGTGTTGTGTGGAGGGCTCCCCTGGCGTGCACGAAGCAGCCTAGGACCTGTCACTTTGAAATTCTTTATGGGAGGAACTAGAACCAGTGTGGGCAGCTTTCTGCTCCTTCTTAGCTGGAGCTGTGTGCCAGTGGAAACAAACGAACACAGCCCCCCCCCCCCCTCCGAGAGAGGAAGGGAGCTGCGGCTGCTCCCTGGTGCTGGCTTGTCTCTGGTCAGACTGGATGGCCACGGGCGTTCTGAAGCCACGTTTCATTCTGGTTGAGAGGTGTTGCTCCCACATTTTCGAGGCTGCAGAGACTGTGAAAGTAGTAGAGGGTGAGGAAACGACAACCAAAGTAATTCTTTTACCTCCTAGCATTCAGCTGTGAGTTACGGAGGTATCCCAAGAGCTGATCAATGGTGAGGGGGTCCGTTTTCCCTCTCACAAGCAGACTTGGGCGGAGGGCAGTCACGTTCAGGAGTGAAGGCCCAGGGACCCAGCTTCCGGCCCTCTCCCCTCCCAGCCCCTTTCATGGTCTCCAGCAGGCTGCTCCGTCCGTGCTCCAGGCAGGAAGTGGGAAAGCACCTGAGACACCGCTTTAAAGAGCTTTCCCCAAAGCCTCACCTGTTGACTGCCTCATGTATCTCATCGGCTGGAGCTCAGTCGCAGGACTCGCCCTGGACACAACAGAGACCAGGATGCGCAGTTTTTAACTGGGGGTACTGCCGCCCTGAAGAAAGGGAGTGTTCTGTTCACTCTCAGAAGAACAGTTATTAGGAAGGCAATTAGGAGTCTCTGCCATGCATCTTTTAAAAGATAAGGAAGGGATTAAGTAAACTGTTATGATTATGTGGTGGAAATCTGGGTAGCCATTAGGAATAATATTCTTGATTAATATTTAAGGGTATAGAAGAAAGTGCAATAGACAGGGAAGAAAGACACAAAACCATACGTAATCGCCCCAGTTTCTTTTTAATATATGTAAATATACTGTGATGTTATCAGTGGTTCTGGACGATTTTTATTTCATGCACACTTTTCTGTACTTTCAAGATTTTTCAACAACAGGCACTTACTGCTTTTACAATCAGAAGAAGGGCAAGCTTCATGTGTAAGGAGTAGAGAACTTGGTAATTACTACCTTGTATAATGAAATGTACTTGATGGAAAAAACAGAATGAATAGTAAAGGGGAATGCTGTAGGCATCTAGTGATAATGGAATGATGAGTAACTTTGGTGCTGTGGAGTCATCAAGGACAGATCCCATCCTACTGATAAGATAAAAATGAAACAATGTATGTGGGTGCTCATTGATGGGGGAAGCAGTTCTGTCCGTATGCAGACCCGTATTCTGGAAGCTCTAAATTCAGAATCGGTCACCATTCTCAGACACTGTTTCAAGAGGGGGCATGATACTAATTTGTCTCTTTCTCGATGATATCAACTTTGATCATAGTGATAGTGATTAGTGATGTTAGTGATGAGTTAGTTAGTAATCATGGTGATGCCTGAGTTATTCATGGTAAAGTTACTATGTTCCCCTTTGTAATTAATGAGAATCTAGTGGAGGGATATATATATACTGAGTCTCTTTAATAAGAAATTGATTAAGTGGGATTATTTGGGAAAAGATATGCTAATAAAATCAACAGGTGGAAGTATCTGGCAAAAGAGGGTCGCATTGTCACTAAAGCTGATTTTTCGAGCTAATGAATTAGCTACCAGTTTCTGGGTGATCAGGCAATTCAGCAGACCAGAACATTGAAGAAGTGGAGGGACTTTTCCCAAATACCCTGGCCACTGATAACAGAAACGGCCGAGGAGCAGTGACCTTTGAAAATAGCGGAAGACATGACTGTAGCATAAGAAGGCAGGTAAAGCACGGCCTGGCCAGAACCTGAACAGCAGGGTCTTAGGGATGAGAAAGCTGGTGTTCTGATGAATCTTAGTTTATTTCTCTTTCCTTTACTGAAGGAAAACGAACGCTTTCAGTTGTCATCGGTGTGCTCTGTTTTCCGCAGGCCTCTGGCTGGCCCGCCTGGGCCTGGGAGGGCTGGTGTCCGTGTCAGAGCTCAGAAGGACGGGAGAGGTTTGAGGTGCCGCTTGCTGTTTGGTGCTTTTATTTACACCCCCTCTCCCCAAATTGCAGTATTTTTCAAAGTGAGAGCAGCTGATTAGCTTTTTATTTTTCTCTGCTAAATCCAATAGAAAGCTTGGGTCCTGCGCCCCTCCTCTCCATCTGCTCCCCATCCTCCGAAGGGCAGAGACGAGAAGGCCGGTCTTTGTCCCAGGACGGCCCCGAAGGCACAGCCTGGGCTCCAGCTTCCACTCTTTTCTCTTCCCTGCTTTGGTGGAAATAGAGTCTTCTGATTTTTTTCTCCTTCTTGTATCAAGTCATTGTCAGCTTTTCCTCCCGTCCATTCTTAGAATTCCTGCCAAGTCCCATTCTTACCTTTCTTCCTTTCTAGAGGTAATTATTCCTCCTTTCATCGTCAAGGCTGCACGGACAATAGGGCCCTATCTCCTGCCTCCTTAGGTGAACAGAGGTCTATTGAGGCTGGAAGGCGGGACGTGCTCTGGGCCCTGGGGAACTCACTGTCTAATGGGAAAGGATTCCTTACAAGACCACTGACATGGCCCTGGGAAGCTACTGAGTGCTGGTTTGTGCCGGGCGCAGGGTGTTATCTGTGGCCAGTGTGCAGAGTGTGAGCAGGTGGGGAGGGCAGAGGTGAGGTCCGAGTGAGAGTAGACTGGAGCACTTTCTCCAGGAGAAGGGGAACTTAAGGACTTTCCTCTTGGGAACAGGGAACCATGGGATGCTTGCTCTTGGCATATGACGTGACCACACCCTGTGTTAAACATGTGGTGCTCGCTCCCTGTGGGAGGTGGAAGGATTTAAGGTAAAGCTTCTGCAGTGTGGGGATGAGAGGATCCGGGCTCCTGGGATGAGAGGGGTGGAAGGAGTGAGACCCTTGGTGCTGTGTATGTAGGTGGCTGTGTTTTGGAGAAACGGGGAGGAAACAGCTACAGATGAACGTGAGGTGTCTGGCGGGGGTCCCTGGCTGGGTGCTGATGCTCTCAATGGGAGAGAGAAGGTCCACACATTCTGACCTCGTCTCCCACTTCTCTAAATGAGTATAATGCTCGTTGGGTACCACAAAGTCTTCTTACACATGGTTATGGACTGTTTATTTATCTCATACTGTTCCAAAAAGATCTGACAGCCTTGTTTGGCTGCTCATTTAATAATCTGCTTACTGTTTATTTCTAACATTGTAAACCTCTACAGAGCAGAGATGTGTCTTATGCTACTTGTGTGGCCCCTGGTCTGGGATCTGTCCAACTGATAGTAGCTCAGCCAATGCCAAACTTCCTTGGTACCATCTTGCTGGATTCCTGTGGGTCCGGCGGCAGGCCCTGAGTGTGCCCTGTCCCACATGCTATTTCTGTGTGTCCCCACGGCCGCTGTTTTCTTTTCCTGCCTTTATAATCATTTGTCCCCTTTTTGAGGGTTGAGAACTAGCCAGAAAACCAATCCGAACATGTTTGTGTGATAGGTTCTGGTATTGTGAGTAGAACGACATATAATGAAAACATTTACCATAAGCTAATTGCTACAGCAAAAGTCTAGTTCCTACGGCATCTCATAAACCTTATAACAAAACTCTGTTGAGAAGCCTGCGGTATCATCATCATCAGAAGTTTGCTACTTAGAGGAAAAAAGTGCCTGGTCATATACAATGTCATTTTTCTTATGTCATCTCTCTACAGAAGATCATACTCCCCTTAAGTTTGCTACATTTCACTTTAGCCAGAAACTTGATAGGAAATGACTATGTGAGCAAAAACAGATGATCTAGCTAAATAAAACAAATGAGGATTATAGGTTTAAACTGGGGTCATTGTCAAAGGGAAGAAGAGTTGAACTACTCACTGGCTCCAGAGGGCACTAGATCATAGGATTCTGAAGTTGCTCCTGGTGGCATTTAGATTTAGGCTTGTCATTGTCTTCGGAAAGGTGTTTTGTCTGTGTTGCCACCCTCTGGATAAGAAAGGGCCACACTTTAGAAACAGTGCTTGTCTTCTGACTCAGGAGGACACTGAAGGTGCCTCGCCATGTGACCCCGTGCCCCTGGCCCGTGTTCTGTTATCAGAATGATGCCATTCTGGGCTTTTCCTCGACCCTGCTGAAAACGTGCTGGTCTTTCTAAATTTAGTGCAGCTACTCAGTGTTCTCATGGAATCTGCTTCCCAGCCATCCTTCACTTTGTGGAGTAGAATGAAGGGTGTGCTTCTCTTAGCCTGGTACAGACGACAGGGTTCTGGTGCACTTAGGGCGGAGGCGGCCAACTGGACAGTCTCACATGACCGGGTCGGTGAGACTTGACACTGGACCCTCCAGGCCATTTTTGCTCAGCCTGTTGCTGGGAAACATTTAACGTCAATGAGATGCATTTTTAGTGTGAAATATACCTCCTCTTTCAAAATAAGAAAAGCAATACGTATTTTTTTTAATTGAAAGGTGTATATGAGGGAATGGGAATACCCCAAGCAAGATGAGGCGTTCTCTTCCCCAAAGATAATGACTTCATCATTTGCATAACTTTCTTCCAGAAAGACAGTAATTTGGGGAGTCTGGATGTTTGCTGCCTGTTCTGCTGTTACTAGGTCGTTTCCTGACTCTGGGTCAAGCTGGGCCTGCAGGTTGGTGGGTTTGTGCCCCTGTCAGCCATGCAGAGAGGGTGTGGTATTAGGTTCTGTGAAAAGTCACCTTGTACACTGAATGGGTTCAGGGAGGTGACATGGCTTTGCAGAGCCCCTGGGATAGAGTGGAAAGACCCCGTGAATGTCCTCAGATGCTCTGCTGTGATGCAGCGCCCGTTTTGTTTCCTTCTGCGCCTCCTCAGCTCTGAGGAGCCCCCCCGAGGTCCCCCACTTTTCTCACACAGCGAGCACTGGGGACTTTCAGATCAGGCCTGTTGCAAGAGCTTTTGACCAGCCCCTGGGAGTTTAGATCCTAGCTTTTCAGAGTGACTGACTTTGGTCAGGTTATATAATCTAGGGATATTTTTTTGACCTTTTCAGGCAATTTGATGAACAAAATGACCTGTCACCCCAGAAAAATCGCATGTATGCAAAAAATTTTTCATGTTTTATTCCGGGGTCTCCAGCTGCATACTTCTAAGGCATCAGTTCCTTTATCTGTACAAGGGGGTACTTGTGCACATTTTTGGGGTCTGTCCCATTGATTCTCATGACAGTTAAGTGAGACAAAGCACATGAACGGGTCCTGCTCCCCTGAAATTTGGCACAGAGCCGATGCAGGTTTCTTCTGACCCTCCCTCTCCCCCTTCTCCCCTCCTTCCCTCCCCCTCCCTCTCTCCTCATTCTCCCCTCCTTCCCTCCCCCTCCCTCTTCCCCCTCCCTCTTCCCCCTCCCTCTCACCTCCTCCCCTCCCTCTCTTCCCCTTCTCTCCCCTCCCTCTCTTCCCCTTCTCGCACTCCGTCTCTTCCCCCTCTCCCCCCTCTTCCTCTCCCCTCTCTCCCAGACACCCGTGCCTTGGCCTGCACACATTTGCCAAGGGAGAAAAGTTAGTCTCATTTCAGTTTTGAATCATTTGTTAGGCTAGAGCCCTGCCAGATTTTCATTTTATCTGTCCACAATGATTTCTTTGTCGTCTTCTCCCGGCCACCACATTGGGCATCTCACGGCTGGAAGTGTTGCATTATCATTTGGTCTGCAGCTTCAGCACATGCATCTCCTTCCCGAGGGAGGGGTCCGGTGTTCGTTGAGCCCAGAGAAGCCCCAGATCTCCCTCTCCCACCTGTGGCTGTCCCGGAGGTACGCAGGTGTGTGGAGCCTTCGAGGTGGCAGGTGTTTCCTCTGCCCCCAAGAGCCAGGGAGGCCCTGCTCCAGAGGTCATGTTCCACACCAGCACTGGTGGCAGAACTGTGTTTTCTGGCCTGCAGGGAACGTGGCTCCACCACAGGATGGAGATACCAGACAGATACTGGGGCCTCGGCCAGGGGCCAAATTGGCAAGGCCAGCGTTGCTGGTGAAAACACTCGTTTGCTATGGGCTGGAGGTGACACTGACGGCTGTGTGGATGGACTCCTCGGGCAGTGATGGGTAACAGGAGGTGCCCTCTTCGTCTCAACAGCAAAATGCCGGCCTGGCTTCCCGTTTCAGAGACTGGTTTTGACCCCTGCCCCTGCAGTGGCATGTGGGGGCGGGACAGGGTCCGCGCTCATTACTGGCGTTCACTAGAGGGCAGCCGAGCACTGGTACTAACCAAAGGCTGGTGGCCCTGGGGCTGAGCCGGCCACCTTCATGGGGATGGCTTTATCTGAAGCTCTCACGGACTCACTCAGGACAGAGTGGGCTTGTTTATAAAGTGACAACTCACCTGGGTTATGGGCTGGAACGGCACAAACGACTTCTCCCCTTGGTCTCCTCTCCTTCTAGCCTGCCTGGTCCTTGGTCTTGTCCTTTGGTTCCAGCTCTGCCTGGTGCGTGACAGTCACCTGTCAATACTTGTGGGACTCCTTTGCATCCAGATTCATTTCAAGAATGTAAAAACTCTCTTAGGTTCTTATGCTAATGTTCCAGCTTTTATTTAAAATAATTCATTAAGGTTGTTCAGTTGGCTGTCAGTAGCCTGAGGGTAGGAAGGAATGTAGACTACACTTTTTAAAATATTCTAGTGGGTAGGGGAATGCCTCCCTCCCCTCACGCCTGCTCGGGCTGTCCCAGCTGGAAATACGCCGACCCGCGTTTTGCTCACACCCTGCAGGATGCTGGGAGAGCCTGTCCCTTTTCAGCTGGCACCGTCACAACTTACACATTGAACCCCACTTCCACTGGATTGCTCTAGGCGCCATCTCCAAACCTGGAACATCTGGATGTTTTCAGATAGCTTGCCATGTGGGTGAAGGATGGCTTCCTTTCTTGGTTCAGATTCTGATTCTGCCATAGTCGGCGCAACTGGCATTGGTAGTTGGAGTGTGCCCCACCAGCCTGACTCAGTGACATTGGTAGCTATGCGGGGAGCCCCAGGGAAATGTGGGCCATTTGAGAGGTCACCTGCCTCTGCCAACATGATTTAGCATTTCATTCACAATTTTTAAAAAACATTTCAAAGCTTTATGTGCATCTTCTGATGCATGACACTCTGGTGCCAAGATATAATGCTTAAGGCACCAAAGTGGCACAGGAGTACTTTCTTATCTTCTCAAGACGTGGGGCAAACACCCCCTCACAACTACAGATAGGTGCACGGGAGCTGCTGACTAGCGCGGTCATGTTTGTGTGTGTGCCTCTGTGTTTTCTCATGTGTATTTAATGAAGCTTCCTCTGTGCCAGACATCTTCAAAGCCCAGGGGACAGTGTGGTAAAGATAGGGTATGAGGCTGAGGGCATAGCTGGTGCAAAGGCCCTGGGGCAGGAGGAAGACCTGTGCAGCTGGTGTGTACTAGGGAGGGGAGAGGCAGGTGGCATAGCTCACTAGACTTACCCTTGTAAGCAGGGTCCTAAGTTTGGGGGTTGAATGCTATGGGGGGGAGGAGTTCAGAAGTGGCCCAATGTGACCAGACTTGCCTATAGGTTGCATGGTGCACAATTCGTCACACATTGCAGTCCTCACAGAGCTTACTGTCTCAGGGAGTGGAAGACACAGAATAGTTACATCTATTCTTGTGTGACATATTAAAATCACATGGACTTTCACATTCTTGTGTCTCTTGCATCTCAGAGGTTTCACTTTCCAAGATAGAATTTTTCTGTGATACATTCTTCCAGTCCTGGGCTTTGGTGCAGGGAAGCATTTGGGGCTTCTTTTGGGGGTGTCTGCATCTGACTTGCCGTCTGTCTTTCATCCTGGGGTTTGGTTCTCTTTTACTGGAGTGAGGGTTTCCACCAGATGCATGGAGGAGAGATCTAGCCCCCTTTACCGTGGCTGATCGTCTCATAGAGTGACTTCAAGATGCAGAAGGGGGACGTGCTGTATGACAAACAGTCTGCAACATCCCAGCCCTGCAGCTTAGGGAACATGAGGTACCGGGGTGCTTCCAGAAGAGAGCTGCAGACACAGCACAGAGGACACATGTGTCAGCCAGCTGGACGGTGGGGTAGCGACTCATATTTGCACAGGAAAGAGAAGCTGCAAGAGAATGGCCCAGACTGACATGCTGCCATGGACCAGGTAAGAGAAGATGAGAAAAAGTGGTCCAAGGTGTTTGTAACCTGGGAAGAACCCGAGATGTGGTAAAAGCAACTTTGTACTTTCTCTCTCTCTCTCTCTCTCTCTCTCTCTCTCTCACACACACACACACACACACACACACACACACACACATACGAGTTGTTAGTTGTAAGACAAGGGGTGAATTTTTAAGAGATGTCAGTGGAATAGCCAAACTTGGGCAGAGGTCTGAAATGGAAGGCCCACTGAGGATTTAGCCACGTGCTGCCCTGCTCCTGAGGGACACACACAGGTGGCAGCTCCAGAGGTGACGTAAAGGCCTGTAAATGACGAAGGAAGCAGAGAAGGACAAGTTTTGATGTTTGCTAAATGCTGAAAGGAAAGGGGGAGAAAATTGCCCTTGCACAGTTTCTCGTAGTTGTCAAGTGTGTGGCTTGGCAGCCTCCCGTGGACAAATGCAGGTCTTCGGAATAGGACACCTGACAAAACAGGAAGGGGATGTCCGTGCACTGTCTGGGACCCTCTTCTAACAACCGGCCAGAATGGGCCCCATGTTTTCCTCCCGGCTCTGCACAGGAAGATGTTCTGGCTGGGAATCTGAATCTATTAAAAATAATCAGCGACAAGACTGGTACTATTTATTTAAGTGGGGAACGCCGAGAGGGAGGACTGGGTGGGGGAGGGGACGCTGTGCCCTAGCTGCCAGGGGATGTTGTTCTTCCCAGCCAGACGTCCATCACAGCGGAGAGGCACGGGAGTGGGACCTCTCCTCCCTCCAGAGACCCCCAAGTCACCTCCTTTAACCTGCTCTTCTCCTTCATTTTTACTATTACCTATTTCTGTAAAACCAGCCTGAGTCTCGTGGTGTGGAGGCCCAGTTTTAGTCTGTAACGCCCTTGGACTTGGGTCCTCCCTAAATAAACTCTGCTGACTTCAGGAATATGAACCAAGAGCAGCCAGACAGATGTGTTCTTGTGTCCAGACCAGAAGTGGCCTCAACAAACTGGTCCATTTTCTCTGACCAGTGTCCTGGCGCATTGTTGCATAGCAGGGCAGTTCTTTGCAGACTGAAAAATGGTGTCGGTAAAACTGACTTTTACCCTGAACTCTCTTGTTTCTAGTAAAGGCAGTGAGCTTGAGCTTGTGGTTTCTCCTGTTGTGACTCATATGAAGTTGAAGCTATATTTGAAGTTCCCTCTATGTCTTGATGTCCCTCAGCAGGAGACAGAAGAAGGTGGCATCTTGTAGATGGACCAACAGATTTCCAGAAATTTTGTTTTATTTTGTTTTTTCACCACAACTGTAAAAGGGAAGTTGGAGAGAGAAAGCTGAGCTGGTAATGGGGGTGCGATTTCCTCTTTTGCCCTGATGCGGCCTCACTGAGGTGACAGTGGCTGTCCCAGAAATCCACACCCACGGATGGCCGTCTGCCCATTCCTACCCACAGAGAATGGGACCCAGGGACCTTGCCTGCCTTCCGAATATGGGGAGAATGGCTGAGTGGGAGAGATCAAGAGGATTGGTGTTCATCTGAGTTGAATATTTCCGGAGAGAGTAAGTCAGTGGCATCTTTTTGGTAGAAATGGCCTTCTGTGGATTGCTTAAAAAAAGAGAAAGTGAGAGATGAAAGTTTGGTTCTCGTTTTGGAAACATGAAGTTATGTTGCCTAGTGGGAGGGGTCCAGTCATTGTGGGGAGGGCTTGCAGAGGCACACAGAGAAGCCAGCAGGGAGAGGGTGTGGAGGGAGCCCGGGACTGCCCCTGCAGTGGCCCGCCCAACCTGCCTGCCTGCCTGGTGGACGCAGGAGCGGACTGGAGAAAGCAGGCAGAGGTTGAAGTTGATCTCGGCCTTGCTTTCCAGATTCATCCCGCAAACCTGCCCTGTGTGGATTGGCCTGAAGCTGAACAGGAGGCGCGGCCAGCTTTGCAGAGCGGAAGCCTGCCCTGGTGGTGGAGCAGGAGCCATGGCTGTCAGCGGCCCTGCCCTCTGCCTCGCCCAGGTTGCTGCAGCTCGAGCATAAATGGGGCAGCGTGTCCACATCTCTCCTTCCCACTGCACAAATTGGAAACGACTAACCTTGCCATATTTAGTGCGGCGCTACCGCCCGCTCGCCTCCAAGGGGTAATCATGCAGGCATAAATTCGGAAAGTTGCTAAGCTATGAGCAGTCTTATGAGCATTAGAAGTGTCCTCTTTGCCAGAAAGGTCATTCATAACTTGGCTACCCTGCTGATGTACAGTCAGTGATATTGATTGATTAATGTATAAAAGCACCAGATCCATTTGCTTCTATGAACGAGAATAAAGTGCAGTTGACTCTCTCTTTATTTTCACCTCATCCTTTGTTTGAAGGACATTTTTTTCCCTTCTTTTTGTTTTGCCGGCTAGGTTTAAGGGGGTTACAAAAAGCCAGTTTCTGCCAAGTAATGTGTTCACAAAGGGAACATTGATTCACATCAGTGTCGCTTGAATTACCCTTAAAGGTTTGCCAAGGAGTTGCTCTTACATTAACCTTCTGTTCGCAAAGGAAGAAATAAATAAGTTATAAAGTCAAACTCATTGCTTTGCATTTTAGTTTTGGACTTGATCTAAAATAATTTCTTTTGTGACACTGATTGTGGTGAAAGGTATGATGCGGAAAGTCCCTCGATGGCTTTGGGGGTACCGGGCGGGGGCACAAAGGGAAGGAGCCTCCCCCCCAAACCCTCGCCGCCGGAGCCCCCTGGGTACCAGATCACAGAAGAGCTGGATTTACTTCCAGTGCAGAGATTAGTTCTGATTGGCTGCCTCACAGTCAGGCGGAGGCGCCTTGCTCATCTTTCCTTGCTCTCGTGGGCAGTTCACAAAATCAGATGGTGGAAACAGCTAGATGAAAAACCTTCCTTTGTCTGTAAGATGAAGGATTCTGGTGGGGAAGGCAACTTGGCTTTTTAGCTCCGCTGGAATGAATGCGTTGTACAGCCTTCAGACTCATCCTCAAATTTCCCAGGCCTTTATAGACCTAGCAGGGCAGTCGCATCAAGTGTTGGGGAAAAAAGAATCCTTCCGCTCTTTTTTTATTATTATTAATCTCAAATTCAGTTTGTTTATTCTTGTTTTAATTTTTTCCATTATCTAGGTAGTCTGAAAGTCTGAAGAATTTCCTAATCTTGAAAAACCAAAATGGTGTTGGTGACTCGTAAACCTGTAGCATATTGATTACCCCGTAATTTGGTGAACCTTAGGTAGAATATGGGACAGAGCATTTTGCCAACTAATGAGTTTTGTTACTAAGCTTTCTTTTGGTGTTTTGATGAGAAATGCCTAGATTAGCCCAGTGCTACGCAGGTATGAATTGGCAGTCAGTGTTACCTGACTGGCCATTGTGGATTATTTAGCATTTGCCATGGCCACTTCCACAGTTGGAAACATTTCAAAACAGTGTTTCAAGCAGGCTGAGAAACCAGAGGAATGGGGAATTATGGAACATAGGCTGCACTTAACTCCTGGGAGGTGCAGTGTGAAGCATCGCCTGCAGGTGTCAGTGTGGAGTTCTCCGTATTTGCTGCCCCCATAGGTGGAATGGATTTGGAAGCCTGGAAAAGAAAACTAGTCAATTCTGTCTGTTCTTACAAGAAAGGCCCTATTTGCTAAGTGAAATCTACTTTGCCAGGCCCAAGCTGTTCATTCAACAGGGTCCGGCAGAAGGTGGCCACTTTCTTTCTCTTAAGGCCGACGTAGACGCTTGAAGAACCAGTTTGATAGCAGTTCGCAGCTCTTGGACATGGTGAGTGTTGGTTGCCGAGAGCCACAGAGGTGTTTTCTCTGTGTTTAGGAAGCATTAACACCTCAGTCTTCCCTGGGAAGCTAGGCCCTTGGACTGATGTGCACCTTCCAACTGTCCTGGACAGCCACTAGTTGGTTGGTATATTTTTAAAAACAAAACAAAAAGTAAGTTCCCTTTCTTCCCCTCCCAAAGGTGGTTTGGGAAAATATCTAAGCTCCTATGACTCCCTTCTTGTTAAAAGGGGCCTCCCGTGAGCCTGCTGCACCTGTCTTGTGCTTTGACAGAGAGGCAGTTCTTTACTGGGGGCATCGGAAGTCCCCCCACCATCATCCCTCACCCCTGCCAGGTTTACGTGGCACTTAGAATAGTCTCCTCTGTTCCAGGCACAAGGAGCAGTGTCACTGATGCCGTATGGCCTGACCACAGCGCAAGTGCTTGTGTCAATCTCACTGGCTTCTCCTTCATTCTGGAACAAGGCAGGGGGACCCCAGGCAGACCGGTACAGTGTCTGGCTTTATAGTTAAGTGTACGCCGTGTCATCAGTTTCTTTCCCTTCATAACAGCCGGAGCTCGAAGTGTTCACTGCCAGGCTAACCCCAAGACGCTGGTGAAGTGTTGGCCCATACGGGGAGCCAAACTAACTTCATGTAATTGTTTAATTAAAACCTTGGTTTTCTAATTGCAATCTAAACACAAGCGCCTTTTGTTAATGAAAGTCAACCTCTGTGCTTGTGTTCTTGTACACGGCGTTTCCCTCTCTATTTTTTTCCAACTTGAAAATCGACATTTAAGTTCCCACCCTGGGGAAGGTGGCGGGCGATGCTCTTGCCATTGGGAAGGATGTCCCGCACCTCCTCTTGTCAGCCCATGTCAGTATCTCGTCCTGGCTGCGCCCGCCTTTCTGATTTCCTATTGCCACAAATCACGTTCATAAGCCCCTTCACCTGCTGGAGCAATCAGGAAAGTCAGAGGAAACCCCCCCTGTTTCTCTGGTGTAAGCATTATTTTCCATGTTCCTGGTGCAGGAGTTGAAATGGAGAGATTTTAATGTTTGCTTTATAAAGGCAAAAGCTTCCCTTGATTTCCTGAGAATCCTGGCACCTTTATGCCCCTCCTCCCTCTGCCGAGGTGATAGGAGCTGGCTCAGAGGATATATTGAGAATAAATCCATTTTCTTCCCCCTCTCTCTCTGCAGAATAAATTAGAATTTGCCTGATTTAATAAAATGGCTTCATCTCCCTGCCATCTTTCCCATCTCCAGAGTATTCCCTCCGCCGTGGCCTGCTCTTCTATAATGGATCTCAGCGCCATATCTCCTTGTTACAGGCTGGTGGCTTCACATGCAGTGCGTTCGCTCACGCTCTCACACGCACGCTGTTTCACACATGTGCATACACGCCAGCTTTGGGTGATCCTGATGGCTGGAGGCGCGGAAATTTGTCACCAGATCTCATTTTCCCCATTGTCAGGCGTGATGGTTATAATTAACGTAAGGGTCGGTGCAATTTGCCGGCCGTCTGCCATTAACCCAGCCTCCTGGAGTTGATGTGACCACAATGTAGAGTATGTTTTGGGGGGAAGGAGGGAGAGGTTGAAGATAGGGAATTGCAGCATAAATCTTCTCACTCTGCCCCAGCCCTTTCTCTATCTAATTGGAATGTATTTATCCCTGGGCATGGCGGAATAGTTCGCTATCTCCTCGTGGCTCTCAGATGCACTGATGGGAGCTTGTTGTTTGAATTTGGAATGGTTTTTCCATTTGAACCAACACCCCCCGCCCCCACTTAAATTTTTATTTTAATTTCTATTTCCTAGGTTGATTTTTTTCTCCCCTTTCCATTCTGACACTAATTATGCCAGCTGCATTGGGAGCCCTCACTGCTGGGAGGTACCCAGCTAAGTGTTAAGAAGGGTTTTAAAAACAGGCTGAACTCTTTCCTAATGAGGCTCAATCGGGCTCTCCTCCGGGTGGTTTTGTTTTGCTGATCTGTCAGTTTTTCAAGGATTTAATTGCACTTTTTTCGTATTAGTCTTTGAAATTGGCCTATACAATCCTGCTATAAAATAACATTTAAAAAAAAGCAAAAAGTTAGTAGCTTTTGTCCCTCCCCACCCCCACCCCTGCTTTTTATTGTTTGGGAATTTTATTTCTCACTTTCATCCATCTAGAGCCATGTCCTTCCAGTCACTCTTGGGAGCTAGCGATGGTGAAACACCCAGAACGGGGGTGACCGGAGGGGCCACGGAGAGCCTGGATGTCCATGACTTAAGCTTCCCACCTCTGGGGCCTCAGGAATGCAGCTCCCCTGAGGTCTTCCATTCTGGCTTCGCGGTTGGCTGGGGGCAAGGAGAGGCTCCTGCGCCGAGTTGCGCTCCTGTGGGCGTGGACACAACTGATTACATCCAGTGGCGCCAGGCCAGCTCCCCGGCCTCTTGAGTCCTCAACCATGGGAGGTGAAGAGAAGAAAGAGTCCAAAAGACAGAAGTTGCCAGGCAGGGGCGGGGGAGGAAGAAGGCCATATCCTTTATGCTATTATCTTTATGGCATAGAAAAACATGCTTGAAGCAATCAGCATGAAATTCTTAATTGCTTCGCTTACTTCTGCTCTCCTCCTGGGACAGATTGTGCAAATGCAGGAGCTGCCAGGACCCTCATGTTAGCACACTGTCCCTGCTGCACACACTATTTTTAACTAGTGCTTTGTTTTGCAAAGATGCACAAAGCTTTCTCTCTCTCTTTTTCTTCCTAAGGATGCTAATAAACAGCAGAGGCAATAAGGAGCTGCCCCGAGCCCTCTTCCCCTGGCCACCCAGCTGTTTGCTTCCTTTTCGGATTTCTTCATTTTGCCCCCTTCCCCATGAGTTTTGGCTCAAAAAGTTTTTTCTATGTTCTTGTTTTTTTTTTTTTTTACTTTTGCCTCTGAATTTATCCTGTGAACAAACCATTTCTCTTTTCCCCTTCCCTGCTCTTCGGAGTGTGATCAATCTGCCTCCAGTCCTCTGTCTCCTGACGTCTCTCTTCATCTTTGAGATTTCCCATCCCCTCTCATGAGGATGCAAAACCCTAGAACCAGATCTCGGAGATTTCAAAATAAAATAAAAGTAAACTCTGCTTAAAAAACACTTTAGCAGGAAAGCCAGGCTAATTGTAAATCAATGGGTCTTAAAATGCAGCATCGATCTCCAGTTAGAAGTTTGAAGGGGAAGCTGTAATTACTGCACCAGAAGGTAGTTTTTCCTCTTAGTAAGTTCTGGGCAGAAAGAAGGCTCATTAGGGCAGCACTTCGGAATCTGAGTAATTAGTTTAAAAAGTACTTTTGTGGTGTTATTCCCTTAGCTAGAAATTATTGGAGTCTTCACAGATTTATAGCTCAATTCTGATAAGATTTGATTTATTATTGTGTTTGGTGTGGAAGAACCTTGATACCTAATCACCCAGGTGAAGATGCAGGGAGGCATGGATCAGAGTCTTGGGAGCAAAGAGTCTTTTTAGAGTGGGCGGGGCTTGATTCTCTAATGATTCCCACTGTTTGCTGATAATATTGAATGTAGCCAACCTATAGCCCCAGCGTGGC
This sequence comes from Rhynchonycteris naso, assembly GCA_037038555.1. NCBI lineage: Eukaryota > Metazoa > Chordata > Mammalia > Chiroptera > Emballonuridae > Rhynchonycteris > Rhynchonycteris naso. The sequence goes on from CM073001.1 coordinate 20,398,652, forward strand.
AGCCCTGTGAGACCACCCAAGGCTGGCCTGGTCAGCCCTATGGGAGCAGGCATACACCTAGAGTCAAAGAGGTGATTTTCCTGTACAAGTGCATGTTGATAATGATGGTTCTATGGCAGGGCTGCCTGTAACAGTCATCTTATGTCACCCAAGGTAGGTCTGCTGGCGAGTAAGTTCCACCAGGGCAGGAACGTGTACTTCTTATCCAGTTACAGTCACAATGCCAGGAACCCGGTAGGCCCACATTCATAGATTCCAGTTTCACGAGTTAGTGAACAGTAAATGGTCACACAGACTACAACTCATTTCTGTCTTAGAGAACAAGTGCTAAGCTCTGCCCGGTCCTTGGGGGAGAAAAACACCATGGAAGCTTCCTGTCTGGTTAGATGATCAGACCAAGGACGGTGGCCATTCAGAACATTCACCACTGCAGACCACGCAAGCAGCCCTGTTCTGGAGGAACTGGGTTTTGCTTCCATAGGAAGTCATCAGGAGACTGTTAGCCTTCATTTTTGTGTTTTAAAGAAAATATACAACGTAAAACAATACTTCTGTGTCAACTATAACCTTACCTCCGTAGTACAGCTCTCTCCATCAATCATGTTATCTTTCATGCGTCAGGGTAGTGTGAATAGCAGTTAAATGGATGCAGGAGTGTTTTGTTCATTTACAGCTGTGAGTTTGTGATTCCTTACCTGACACGTTACCCATGCTGTTTCTAATTCTGAAGACTGCCCTCCACTTTAATCTAGAGGTATACATAGGCTGTAACTATGGCTTGTAAACTTTTTATCAACAGAGCCCTGTTTTTCCTGAACAGTGAAATTAAATTTGAACTCAATATGTAAATAATTTTAAAAAAACCTTTAAATTACTTTTAATTTAGAAGTCCAAATGCATAACCTTAGCATACCAAAAGAGGAATAAAGCAGAGTTGATCAAGATTTTGATCAGAATTGAGTTATGGAAGGTAATGAAATGGTATGGACTTCAAGCTTCTGCTTTGTTTGTGTATTTTGCTTTGGTTCTGTTATTATACAAATCCTCACTCCTGTGGAAAGCAGTTCCAAATGACAAGGGTTTGTAGAAGGATGCCTTGGAATCTCAGAAGAGTTTTTCATGAAGCAGAAATGGCAGTTGTTTAACTCTGAGCTCTACACAAAAACTAGTGAATTTGACTATTCACATTAATGCCATGACCTCTAGTGTGTTAAATTTTTTTTGCCATATATCTCCTTTAAGTATGCTTTATGATTATAGCATTTAATAGTGATAAGTAATTTAATAACCATTTTAAAATAAAGTTGGAATCAAAATCTGCGGCAACCCCGCTGCACTATGGGGTCCCCCAGAGAGCGGTTCAGACACCATGGTCCTGTGGAAACTCCACCCTAGCAGTGAAGGGACTCTTGCCATCGGCTCTGCTTGCTGGGAAAATGACTATGGTGTTGAGTGGCTGATGAAGGGCCCCTTGTCTGCATATCTTCTCATCACCCACGTCGGGGGGACCGCTGCCTACAGTGTGTAGCCTTACTCCGTTCCACGTGAACAGTGACTTTACAAGTGGTGCAGGTCTTGGCCTCCCTGAGGACTTCTTACCCCCCATCTCTGCTATCTGTCAGTCTCTGTCCTGAGTCGCCGTCACCTGGCTGGGCCATCCTTCTCTGGCTGCTGCCTTGGTCTGTTCAGGGCGCGCCTCTGTCCTGTGTATATGGAAGTACTAATGGTCCACATGGAAAATGTCACTTTCTATTTATAAATGAGAGGAAATATTTCTACTGTTTATTCTAGAAGCCCCAAGAGGGGCTTTTTTAAACAGTGAGAACCGTGTCCTGAAGCCGTGGCCGCACCAGGCTCCCGGGCGCTGTCGCTTCTCTGCAGAAAGCTGTGTGCATCCCCACCTCCGTCTGTTCTCCTCCAGTGCTTGTGGCCTGCGCCCCGCTCCTCCAGCTAGATGTTCGTGCTTGCAAAGTTTATTATTAGCACCAGCACCACACTGAGTGGAGTAGTGATTTTCTTCCCTTTTTAAAATTTAACTTATTTTTGGCTTCTAGAAACAAATCTGGAATAATATTTCAAACTGTTTCCTTTTGGGGCAAGCTCCAGTTAACGCTTTTGAAGCATGCCGTGGGGGTCAGGCAATCACCGCCTACCCTCCTGAAAGCCATAGGCATATCAGCTTATCCCCTTTGGGCCGACATGAACGCTCTGGTGCTCACTAGCCATCAGTAGTCCTCGCTTCCGTGAACCCACGCCCCAGTCCCTGCCCCTGTCCCTGGGCCTTCTCCGAGACAGCCTACCTAAAAACACAGTGCTGTCCAGGGCAAAGTTCTCCCAACACCGACTGGACAGTGATATAAGTGTAGGCGTTTCAACAGACGTTTGGATGCCATTTGTGTGCTTAAGTTTGCTGGTGGCGATAGTGAGGTGGTTTGTTCCCCGTGCTGGAGCTCGGGGCTTAAGCTGGGTAGGCAGTGGGTGGGGGGGACGCTGTAGAGGGTGCCCGGCAGGTGTAACTGGATTGTGAGGCTGGGGATTCTGGGACATCTTCTCCGGGTGGGCAGAGCCTGATGACTGAGGTTTGTGTTTTCTGGACGGTCATCCATAGTCCAGGCTGGAGACCATATCACATCTGTCAGTCCCTAATCTAGAAGTATCTCCTTATTCCTCCTGTCCCCGTTTGCTGTGACAGCCCCTGGACCCTTCACACCTTTCCCTCTGGGTAATGTAGTCTGTTAGGGCAGCAGTGTTTAGTCACTACCAGTATACGGGAAGGGTAGGTATGACTTTCCTTGACAGATGAGCCCCAAGTGGCAGGCAGGCCACCTGGAAGGCCGTTGAGAACCAGAACTCTTAAGTACAGGCATGCTTGACATGGCTCTGTCTCCTACCCCTGAACAACCAGGGAAGCGAATGGCAGCCGCTGGCCAGGAATTGATTGCATTAATTGATATGCCAATAAGAGAGCTTGTTACATCCGCCATTGGTTAGGAGGCCAGCTAACAAGTTCGCTGATCAATGGCACCAGTAAAGATTTCATCCATTAATGAGCGACATGGTAATTAATGTTATCCATAAACCAATTAGCCTGGCTAGCTAGTGCTCCTGTTTGCCTTGCCGAAAGTGGACGGGCAGCCACCCCATCGGTGTGGAGTTGGGTCTTCGAGCAGCATCATGGGATGTGAGCGAGCCTGAGACTCTGCAGGGTTTATTCCAAATGGAGAAGGGAAAGAAAACCCGGGGCTGTCAAGGCCCTGGCAGAGGGAGAAGACGGGCGGGGTCCCTGGGGGGCCCCACGCAGGTGCGGCTGTGCCCCGCGTGTCTCCGTACCTGCTGGGGGTAGAGCGGGATATGCTTTTCTCTTTCCGCTCCTTTGGCTGCTCAGCTTTCCCACGCGAGTCTCTCAGGGGCTGTTAAGAGCAGAAATGGAATGACTGGGTTCCAGGGTCACTCCGGTCCCAGCTGGGCACACTCTCCCTGGGGACAGCCCCGTCAGGGGCTCAAACGCACTGTCCTGCTCTGCTCTCCTGGCGGGTGGGCCTGGGCTTTTCTGGGAACCAGGCAGGAGTGGTAAAGTAATTAACATCCCCCCGCCGCCCCCCTGCCCTGGTATTTCATTAGGAAGAAAAATTTTGCTAGAAGAAAGAAGGAGAAACATGATTTGAAGCGTTGCCTTTTTCCTCCCCCCTCCCCCCCCCCCTCCCGGGCTTTTTTTGAAATGACATCAGTGGTTTTTTTGCCAAGCATAACCTGGCAGCCCGTCGGCTCTGCCTGACTGCCTGAGATTTCTGGGGACCGCGCAGCTCGCCAGCTCCGGCCGTGGCAGCGTGCCAAGGTGACGTTCTGTGACTAAGCAGAAAAGAGGGAGAGGGAGAGAGGGAGGAAAAAGGTATGTGTGGTTGGGGAGCTGGGGGCTAGAGTGGTCCTGGGTCTGGGTGTGGCATGGGAGATGTGGAGGCGTGTCCTAGGGCACTGACTGAGAGGGTGGTGTCTGGGGAATGCACTGGCAGGCCAGGGGTGTCCCTGTGGCACCGGGTGCGGGGTGGGTGGAGGGACAGTCCCACGGCCACAGCCACAGAGCTGGCCTGGCAGGTGGCTGCGGGGGTCTGGCTCAGGAGGGAACCGAATGAGTCAAAGTGAAGGTGACAGCCCCAGGGCCTGGGACTATCAGGAGGAGGCTTTTATCAGCATTAGGCCCACACTCCTCAGCCGAGTTTCCTTTTGCATTGTTAGGTATTGACCCTCAGAGACCCCTTGTGGATTCCCTAATTGAAAATTAATACTAGATCAATGCCATGGGCAATTTGCATATTGATCATAAACAACTTTGAAGGCACCAAGTGTGTGGCAGATCAATAGGGCTCCTGAATAGGCTGCAGAGGGAGCACCTCCCAGTACAATGCACTCAGAGAAAGGTTAATGATTCGGGAAGTTCCTAACTGCTCAGCGCAGGGCCCGGCCCCCACACCGCACTGCATCCGCAGGGCAATTAGGAGGGCCTGAGCGCTCGGCCCGATGCCGTGCCCCGGAGGATGACTGCTGGTGTGAGGGGAGGGGGTGGCCAGGAGTGTTTTTACAGTTGCCTTTTTTGGTGATGGATGAAGTCTGGGGGCCGATTATTCCGGGAAGTGTACTGTAAAAGGCAGCAGCCAAATTCTGGCTCCAGCAAATGGTTCTGGCCCTTGCTCCCAAACCCAGGTCTCCTAGTGAATGGAAGGGAAGGGAAGGGAAGGGAGAGAGGTGCATGGCCTCCCCTCTGCCCGCCTCCTCCTCAGGCTCCCATCACTGTGATATACAGTGACGTTCCCTTGAAGCAGAGACGGGTTTGACCTCTGCATCCTGCCCTGTTCAGCCCCCAGTTTCTGGCTTTTACCTCCTCGCCCATCACCTACACCCCCCTAATTCCTTCCTTCTTGTTTCAGCTCTGGTTCTAGACATTGCCCTTCTGGGCTAGTCCTGGGTGTCCCCTCGGACCCCAGCAAGCCAGGAAGGGGTTCCTCCAGGTGCCTCCTTACCTGTACCCTGTACTATTTTTGTTTTCTTCAGGACTCCCCGTTTTCTCCCTTTGGGCCTAGATTTTGTCCCCTGTCCATACAGGTGCTCAGGGTTCACCCACTAACATATAACAACGAAATCCAGAACACCTGAGGGCTCTCCTGAAGTTCCCAGGGTACTTTGGGATAGCTGGTCCTAGGATCGGGGCTGAATGCAGCACAAAGAGACCCGTCATGCCTGTGTCCCTGCACCCAGGTGCCTGGCTGCAGCCCCTAGACAGCGGAGACTGGTGGTGCCGGCCGCAGGGAGGCGTGTGTGTCACTAGGGGGAGACACCTCTTACGAAGTGGTGAGCAGAGCAGACTTCTTTCCAAAAAGCCCATTTAAGAAAAATAACACTCTCCACCTCCAGATTCATCTTGTACTAGGAAGAGCTGGTGTTAAAATAGCAGCCCTGCCAAGGCCATGTGGCTTTATTTGGCTACTAAGTTTGTGAAGTGCAGTGAAATTCACTTTTGTGGAAGGGCAGTGCATTTTTGAAAAGGGACACACACAGCAGGTCACAAATACGTTGGTTGCAGCTGCAGTCCTTCTGAGCCCCGAGTCCTCTGCCCTGGTCCTGGGCTGGCTCTTCAGCTTCTCAGGGAGGTGCTTTGGACCACAATGGTCAGATGGGCACTTTTGGTTTATGGCTGTCAGAAGTGTCCTTGTGTGGCCACATGGCCTGTGGCAAAGGATGCTTGCTGTTCCCCTTCCCCTCCTTGTTTTTTCTCACCTTGGGGTCAGCTCCACACCCCTCAGGAAAGGCAGAGGCTCACGGAGATTTTACCTCTGATTTACATATTACACAGACACACATTTAGAGAAATGCAGTAGCCTTCTATTGGAAAGCCCTCACATCTCTCTGCTGCGGGGAGGAGGAGGGACCACAGACCCATCCCATATTATATCTACCAGGTAGGTGGGGAGTCCAGGGCCTGTCTGCCCAGAGGAAGGGGTGCAGACGAGAGGCGCCGTGTTCCACTTTCCACAGAACTCCCTCATGTGTGGCCAGTGCCAGTGGCCTACCAGTGGCCTCTAAGGCCTGTAGGAACTTGCTCCCCAAGACCTGCCTGTGCTAGTCTCCAAGCCTTTCCCTTCCCTCTCCACTTCCTGTTCCTGCGGCCAGCCCTCCCACCCTGGCCCTGCATTTGCTGGTCCTCTGCCTGGGAGCCTCGGTGGCTCACAGCCTCACTCTGTCAGATCTGTGTTCACATATCACTCTCCCGAGCTTCCCACAGGAAATCACTTCTGCGATTCCTTTTGTCCCTTGTCCCTGCTTATTCTCTTCCCTCATCAGCATCTGACATACAGTGCATTCATTTGTTTAGCTGCTTTTTGTCTGACTTATATACACTCCTTCCTCCCTAGCCCCGTCCCTTGAAAGCAGGGACTCTTCTTGTTCACAGCTGCATTGTCAGTGCCTAGAAGGGCGCTGCCTGAATACATGGGTGAGTGGGTGGGGGGGAGGGAGGGAGGAGCCATTACGAGCATGGGCCAGACATCAATCATTACCTGAGAGCTTTGTGACCTTTGCCACTTATTTAACCTCCGAGATTCAGTGTCCTCGTCTGTGACAATGGTGGGAATAACAATAGTATCTATTCAGTTGAGTGACGATTGCACACTACAACTACTGTTATTATTATTAGATACGAATGACTCAAACAAATGGAGGCTTTCTTGTTGCCCAGTGTTGGTTTTCAAGATCAAGGTCTTTGCAATGAAGGTTGCCCGGGCAGGAGGGAAGGAGGAGCCAGCGTTTTGTACGGATCAGCCCCCCCTTTGCTGGTCGTTCCCTCCTTTTTGTAATCAGGACATTTGTGCCTGAATCAAAGAAAATGCCGCTCAGGGTGTAGGTGCCCGGGGCGGACGGGTGACCTGACATGGAGCGTGGGGCGGGTGGGGGGGATCGGAAAGCCCATGTTGGTGTGCTGTGGGCCGGGTGTGGCTACAGCCCTGGTTGCCCAGCGGGCCGGTGTGGGGCGTCCCTGTGCATGGGATTGCTTCATTACGGAGCCTTTCATTGACTTGGCTGCATGTGCTGATGAACTGGGACTGGGGATAAGAGCACATAATTGAGGGAAATAAATTCCCAGCACAGGCCGGGCTGCAGCCAGGAGTGAGCGCCCACATCCTCCTCAGCCTGTGAGATGAGGTGGGGCTCTTTGTAGGAGTTCTCTTTTTGTTTCCCTCCGTCGGCTGCCCCTTCTCTCCTTCCCTCCCAGGCCCTCAAGGGCGCTGGCTGCAGGCCCAGTGAGCGGCGTCTCTCTGGACCTGCCTGTCCTCCCTGCTTGGAGCTGCGTTTCCAGAAGCAGGCCACTTGCATTGGCATGTTACCCTCTTCTCATCCACTCTGAGGATTGGGACCAGCCAGGGCCCCTTCGTCCCCTCCACACCCCTGTCCTTTCCCCTCATTCAGTCCATCTCCCTTTGTCCGTCTGTCTGTTCACCTTCAGTCCCGTGTGCGCTCTCCGCCGAGATCTCCGTGAAGACAGAGAAGGACAGGCACTGATGCTGCCCGCCTTAATGGAAATGGCGTTTCATTCATCTGGGAAACACGGCAGGGCAGCGGAGGGTGGGCGAGCCTTCTGAGCGGTCTACTGCCGCTGGCGCCACGCGGGCCGGGCTCCCGGGTTGGGTCCCAGCGCCACGAAGGCGGAGCCAGAGCTTCTGGAGAGAATTTAGGAACCAAAGTCATTTGCATGAAACTAAACCAAAACCCACACAACCAGCCATATGGTTTAACCACCATACCAAAGAGAGAAAGAGAGAGATAAAGGAAAAAGAAAGAGAAAGAAAAAAGAAAGTGAGAGAGAGAGAGAGAGAAAGAAAGAAAAAATGAAAAAACGAAAAGAAAGAAAACAGCCTGTCCTACTGCAGCGCGTTTTCTCAAAACGAGGAAATTAGTGGCTCAGGTCGCCAGAGTATCTGAAGCTGGTCATTACTAATCAGTTGTTTATAGCAAAGAGATACTTTTTTTCTCCCCTAGTGTTTTCTGGGTCTTAAAAAGCCTTTCCTGGAACCCCGACTGGAGTCAGTCAGTGCGCACTGCGGGCTGGCGGGGCTGGGGGGCAGGCTGCCTCCCTCACAAAGAAGCACTGCGGCGCGCAGGCGGAGGAGAAAGGGAATGAATGGAGAGCCCTCACTTGACACCCTCTGACCTCCGCCAGTGGAGCTGCATGCTGGAGAGCCAGGACCGAAATTGCAGTCACTTTAGATTATTTGGAGTGGAGAGAGGCAGGGAAAAAAGGGTCTGTTGACTACAGGCAGCTGAATTCCTCCTCTGCTGAAAAGCTGCTTAGTGGAAGGGGAAAAGCAATTACTTGCTCTAGTTGGTTCTCTGTGGTGGGGACCTGGGGCTGCGACAGCCCCTTGGACCCACCCTGGGTCCGAATATCTATGACAGGCTCTGCCCCAAGCCATTTGGGAACGGTCCCTCTGGGATTCCCTTCCAGAGAAAGCAAGACAGGTGTGCGTGTGTGTGTGTGTGTGTGTGTGTGTGTGTGTGTGTGTGTGTGTGAGAATATGAGAAGGGGCGTTTGTCCTTGTCTTTAAATGTGGTAGTATTTTAGGGGTACCATGTTGGTTCTGAGAAAGTTAACAGGGTACCACATGCCTGGGAGCGTGGATATCTGGGTCCTTAGGGGCTGGTGTTCGGTAGGTTCTGGTTTTGGTGAACCCCTTTTTTACTGCTGCTATAGCTTTTGTCTCAAAGTGTGAAGAAAAAGTAGACGCTGCTTTGACCAACCATGGTGCCACTTAGAATCCACTTGCCTCAATATCACAGCTCTAACAGGAAAATCCCAGAGGAGCCAGTGTCTGGGGAGCAGGGGGCCAGGCTGCACCTTTCAGACTGTCAAGCGCTGCGTTCTTTGCTTATCTGAGTGTGTAAGCGTCACTGTGACCCCTTGTTCCCTTGTGGCAGGTGCCGCCCGCCCTTCTTCAGAGGCCCTCTTTGGGGTCACCTGGCTATGCGGCCTTAGGGCCCCACCCTTCTCCAGCCCCGGTCTCCTCGTCTATAAAATTGAGGTGCTAGTGGTCAGCTCCCCGCAGTCTCTCAAAACAAAAGCCGATCACGCTGGTCACCAGTTTCCTACACACAGCCTTCATTTCTCCTTCCCCAGTCTATTTTTACTCGTGCTTATGCGTTGATGCCTTCTTATTTTTGTTTGGGCTTCCGTGCCTATGTTACGTGTTTGTATTTCTATCCTTTTCATTTTTCCTGAAACCTGGAAATGTCTGATTTTGCCACCTTAATTGTATCATCCATCGACCCTTCACCTTTGCTTGCTTATGTCTCTGTTCTCAAACTATTTCTCTGTAAGGCTCCGTTTTCTGTCACTTCTATTCTCTTGGGACATTTCCTGTTCTTTGCAACCTGTCCCCAAAGTTTTTAGTAGTTGAGTCAATTCACACTCTTTCAGACAGAAATTGACGTGGGGTTTTTTTTTCTGCCATGATATTTATTTAATTTTATGATACACTCTTATCTAGGTGTTTCGTTTGTTTTCAAGTTTCTTATTGTTTGCCGTCTAAATCCTCTCCCCGTTTTTGTATTTAAAGATGTTGCTGGGAAAGGGAGGAGCCACTCTTTTCTTCATAATCATTGGGGGGCTCATCTTCCTTTGGCCTGTTTTCCTCCCTTCCTCACTGGTAATCTTGGCCTTACAAAGTGCAGCCAAAGGTTTGGCATGTTGTCTGGCAAGAGTCCTTTCCTTGTTCTGTCTCTGCTTGGGGTCCGTGTTCGCTTAGAAAGAGTTGTCCGCATTTGGAAGTCTGGAGAGGATTCTGACCCAAGGATTTCCCTGTTGGTGCTTTCTAGTACTTTCTTCTGTTCCAAGATGCACACAGAAGAATTTAAACGTCCAGAATTATTTTTTTTTACTGTAACTCTGTGCTACAAATTTCTACAGGTCCCTTATCCCTGCTGCTCCAAAGACCAGGTCTTTGTCACTGAATTGCACTTCCTGTCCAGATCCTTGATGCCTTTCTCATCCTGTGGCAGCATTTCCTTTCTCCTTGGCTTCATGCATTAGTTCCTTTCAAATGTTCCCACCATTGGAGAGGATGGGTGTGAGTCTAGAATTTAAGTTCTTTTATTGCCTTGTGTGCCTTGTGTCGTGAGACTGTGCCTAGATGTATCGCAGCATAAATTTGGGGATGTGTCATGGGACGTATTGCTTTTCAAGGGCTACCAGCCTGTTTTTAGGTCTGAGAAACCCCTTATGGGGGGAAAGCTGAATAGTGCACATAGGGTCCTGAGCTGGGGTCTGAAGAACAGCCTGCAGTTCTGGGGGTTCCGAGGAGGGGCTGCTGTGGCTGAAGGCCCCCTGAGGAGCAGGTGTGGCGGAGGCAGCCATCTATTACACCGTGGAAAAAGAATGTGTTATTGCACGGGATCCAGCTTTTAAAAACACAGACTCTTTGTATTCAACCCCTGGCATCACTTGGGAAGTTTCTGAAAAGGAGGAAGAAGATCCAAGAACTTTCGTTCTCCCTTTGGGCACGGCACAGTGTACAAGGCGCGTGTTAAAAATGACGAGTGTTTAGCAACCCTTGTGCTTTGTCTCCGTTCGTACAGGAAAGCTCTTGAACATAAACCTCTGAATTTTCTCTGTACCTCAGCTTCCTGCTTCACTTTCTGTGCAATTTCCTAGGAAATGTCAACTAAAAACTCATTGCTGCTGCTGCCTGGTTGTTTCAGACTGAAGTGCATCTGGGGACTTGATGGTTTTGGAGAATGGCCCAGTTTTTGACTTTCCACATGTAGACACATCCTTAAATGCCTCAGGGGTGACCATAAATGCTCCTGGCAGGGGCAGGCTCTTCACCAGCAGTGAACGCATTGTAGGCACCTGAAGGCTCCCTGGGATGCGTGGAGGCTTAAGCCTGTGTTCTGGGCCGCCCCCAGAGCAGAGTGCATTTCTTGCCTTGCGCCCTGGAATGCGCAGTGCTGTTGCGTACGCTGTGACCATTGTGCATGCTTGGGTCTGGCCAATGGAGAGCACTCTGGCTGCTGCTTTTCTGGGTGCTTGTACTGCCTGAAGTTGGCCTGACGTCTGTTTCCCAGATTTGGTTTGGAAAGTGTAAGCCTTTGTTTATGCTTTGTTTTTATGAATCAGCTTGTTTTGCCAGCTGTGCGTGTAAGTGGCTTATGATCATGCAAAATGGAGCTCATTGACAGTCAGTCCCTCACTCTGCATCCATGGGTGGGAGCAGACTAGCGCTTCTGCATGCGCTCTGTGCTGCGCAGGGCTCAAGCTGCTTTCTCAACAGGCTAGAAACCCTTCAGACACTGTGGGCAGAAGAGGGAGGCAACAAACCGGCCGGGCATTTGAGTCCCTCGTCTGTGTGGCCATGTGACTCAGGTCCCCGGAGTTACGGTTTTATTTTTCTCTGTTGTGTGTTATTCATTTTGATGGCTAGAAACAAAATGTTCACCCTTTTCTCTCTCAGTGTGCTTGTTGGCATATCTTCGCCCCAAACATTCTGTCATTCCTTTGACATTGTCGAATCGTGTCCTGTGAGGTCTGCCCAACCGCCCCCACCTCTCCTTCCCTTGCTATCATTCCCGTATAGATTGCATCCATCAACCTTGACGTTCCCGGTACAAGAACCATCCCACAAGGTTTCACTCATACCCATTAGGTCCTAATCACCATAATCTAATATCGTTTCTGATACATCCTGTTCATTTCCCATACACCTTCATTTGTATACAGATGCTTAAGTACACTTTACAGGCCTGCCCTGACTTTTCTCATCCGTGTGTTCCCAGTGTTTTCCAATTAAAATAAATTAGGAAACACATCATAGATTTTTTTCTTTTTTTTTGTCATTAAGCAGAAGATGTTTCTTTGACAAACCAAATCAGTTTTGATTTAGAAGGTGAGACCATTCTTCTTTTATGGGAACTGTTGTTATTTTTTTTCTTACAGTCTTTCTATCACTCATGGGTGTTTATCTGCCGCGTCTTCCCCCTCTGACCATGGAACCCTGGCGGTGTTTATTTCAAGCAGGGTGTTATTGAAATACAGATGTTTGTAGGGGCTGCTTGGGCCTCACACCTGGAATGTTAAAAAGCTTTCAGGCAGATCTGTTTGATTGAAAAATGTCCTTTTCTGTAGTGGGCAGGGCTGGGGGAACTAGAGGGAAATGGCACCCCATCACGGCAGCTTCCCTTCCCCACTGCCCACTGGGTCAGGAAAGTGCAGTTAGGACTGTCCATCCACACCCCTCGGATGGCGCTTCCCGCTCCACAAGGTGGCTCGTTCCCACGAGCCAGGGCAGAAGGCCTCCTTCCACTCACCCTGGCCTTTTCACCTTTGCCTATCAGCTGTTCTGTGGTGAAGACATAACCGTCTTCTCTGTCCCCTCCTCCCCTTTCCCAGCAGCACACCGAGTGCAGTCATTATTTCCCTCCACTACTTCGTTTTTAACCCTTCTTGGTTTCAAGGGCCTTCTATTTTGCATGCCTCTTCTTTCCAGAACATTCCAGTTTGGTGTGAGGTTAAACTGTGCAAAAACACTGTTCGAAAGAAGAGGGGAGAAGAGAAAGGGACTTGTCAAAATGCATTTGTTAGATCACGTTTTAAATGAAGTACAATTGAAGGTGGTTTTTGTCCAAAGAAAGGAAAAACCCCTGCAAATCCGCTGTGCTCCCCGAGAGCGCGCCTCCTTTGTCGTCGCCCTGACATTGAAGTGTAATTTTTCATGGTTATTTGGGCTGGAAAATGGGGGGGGGGAGAAGGGGAGAGATGGGCCTGCGATTATTTCCCATAAATGACAACACAATCACATCACGCTCCGCTACAAACATGCTCGGGGAATGTGCCTTTTTCACATTTCATGTGTGAAAGTAGCAGCGAGCCATGGCGGTGCGGGAGAGCGCGGGGACCGATCCCGGCAGGCCCGGCTTGCTCAGAAGTCTGAGACGGAGCTGGGTGTCCTGTTCAGCTTGGATTCCGAAACCATTTCAGGGTCGGGTCTGTGTCGTACAGACTGGAACTCACAGCTTTCAGTTATTGAAAAAAAAATTTTTTTTTTCCCTGTGAATAGCCACCAGGCAAGTCAGCGGCATATTTAGTTCCCTCGTGCTTTGTCCCCTCACGTTTGCTTTTATCCTTTCTGCATTTCTGCAGGGGGCAGCCCAGGTGCTTTTGCTAAGAACACAGATAAATGGAACTTGTTGCAATCCTGGCTCGAGGCGTTTCCTCCCTTTTTCTCCTCTCTTGACCCCCACCCACCCCCTTAATTCAAGCTCCATTTTGACAAACTGTTCAAATGACCAAGTGGCCTTGCCCGGGAGAGGAAAAATGGCAGAGGCCGGCCCTCACCTCGCCAGAGCGGCATCTGTCACTGCTGGCTCAGGCGTTCTGTGCTGCTCACATGGGGCACAGCTCAGACAGGGGGACCTCTCTCCTGGAGGCCAGCATAGACCGCGTGACCCCTCTGAACCCATGAAATGCTTACCCCGTCAACGCTCAGGTTAGAGGTGAAGTTAAGCCGGAAGCACGCCGAGAGGCTCCCTGAGGAGCACGTTCTTGTCCGGCCGACCTGACTTTAGCCAGCCCAGCTGAGCACGCGGCTGCAGCCTTCCCAGGCTCCCTCTTGCTGCACAATCCCCATTTTTCTTGTTTCTATAAACAGTGGCAAGATCTTCAAATATACAAAAGCATAAATGGTCTCTATTCTCCAATTAGTCATTTTAATAATACCCGGAGTTGCCTTCAGAGTGTTGATTCTTTGAGCCTGGTGCCAAAGCCGTGGTTGGCGGAGTGGGCGGCGCGGGAAGGAGGTGGGGGTGGGGGCGGTCAAGGGGGCCGAGGTCCTGCAGGGCAGGGTTTTCCTGCGCAGCCCTGCCCGCAGTCCCGTGGGAAGCTGGCAGGCCTCCACTGCCTTCCAGGCCCTGTCCCGAAACTGCAGGCCCCGCTGCCCCGGGAGCATTTGGTAGATGAGCACCTAGTGGTAAAAGGATCCACGTGAACAAGAACTTGTCACTGAAGGAAGGGCCTATGTCTGATCTCTACATGTCCTCCACTTCCTCTCCTGCTCACGTCCTCTTACCTCTCGGGAGGACTGACGTCATTTTTATAAATGTCATCTTTAAGAAGGCAGTTTTGTTTAAAACAACTGGTGAGCGGTTTGGGCCACATTTATATAAAAAGCTACTGAGATGGGAAGATTCCCTGCAGAGCACCCAGAGGACCCGTGACCATTCACACCGGCTGGTAGAGACAGATCCTTTGTAGGGTGGCCCAACCTGGCAGAGCACTCCGAGGGGGTAAGAAAATGGAAAATGCCAAAGACAGAGGTGACCTGGAAGGGAGGTCTACCTCTCTCTTTCTGTTCTCTGTCCCTCAGACCCAGTGCGAAGGGTCCCCAGGGAAAGAGGAGTCTGAGAGAGGCCTGGGCAAGCAGGAGTGCCAGCGGCCAGTCGCCTATCATCCACTGGAGAGAATACCTTTCCCTGAGTGCCTTGGGCTCAGCTAGTGACCTGAATCCTAATGTCCCCACTGGAGAAGAAAAGGTATCTTAACCCTGAGAAGGTGGGAAAATACTACAATTCTGATGAATAAGTGGTTGTTCCAGGCTTGGAGTCCCTGCCTGCTCCCCCTCCCACACCTTTACCCTCACCCTCCCCTCTTCAGGGTCTCTGCCTAGACCATGAAAGTTATATCTCAAAACATCCACTCACCACAGGACCCAGGCCCTTTGTCCTGTGGTGTGGCATTATCTATGTCTTATTAAGATGTAGAAAACACAATGGGCCAAGTTTATCAGCAATTAAATCATATTCAGATGATTACCCACAGAGAACTTCCAGGTAGATGTGTAAGTTTCTAATACTGTGCATGTGCTTGGGAACATCCAACCACCTTTACCAACATGCCAAGTGTAAGGTGTGTTAAGAGAACAATTTGCATTTCAGGTAAGCAAAAACTTCCTTGCTTTAAGGGAAAATTTCGGGGGCTGGGTGGTGTCAACCCAGAAAACCCCATTGCTCGAAGCTGCCGCGCAGGCAGTCTTCCGCCACAGTGTCAGGGCTGGAGAGACCCCCTGAGTAACCCCACGGAGTAACCCCACGGAGTAACACCACAGAAGGTGTGCAGACTAGGTTCCTGCACCCTGGATCTGGGTGTCACTGTGCAGTTGGGATACAGCCCAGGGCACACGAAGGGAGAATGGCAAAGCTGGCACCCCTCCCCCGTGGGCACAGCCACAAGCATCGCTGCCCTTCGCCTCTTCCTCCCTGGCTCCGTGAGTGAAGACAGGACTAGGGCTGAGGGCCTGGGGGCCACAGATCAGACCCTGACACAAGTTTCTGTTGTAGTAGAATATTACTGCACTGGATCTTCCTCTTAGCAGCCATCTTTTAAATTGTGGATTTGATTTGACCTGTATTTACAAAATAAAGCACGCACATTCTGGAGACTATGTACAACGATTAGAGGCTTCCTAAGGATGACAAAAGAAGTCCGAGAGCGTTGGGCACACTGGAGTTCCAGCCCTTGTTTTCCAGCTGTGCCAGCTAACAGTTCAAGAGGGCACCTGATTGGCCAAGATGTCCTTCCTTGAGTCAGTAGCTGCAGAGTCCAGCGCCTGCCAGGAGTTACAGGAACAAGAGGGAAGGACACACTCACGTGTTTGTCCTGCTGCCCACCAGAGACCCCAAGCAGAGGTGGCGGCTGTCCTCTCTGTCGCTCCTGCTGGTCACTGTGCCCGGCCTTTCCCCTTTCCCTCCCGCTTCGCTTCGGTGGTTGTCCCTGGTTAATTAGGTTGAAAATAGAGAAAGGAAAGGCTTTAACCCTATCTTCAAAGTAAGCAGATTGGTTATTTTGTTTTTCAAAGAAGAGGTCCCCTATACAATTAAAACTTGTTTCTGGTAAACCTCATTCCAGGAAAGATGAGCTTTTAACAAAAGGCTTTTGACAGCTGCAGGCTATTTCATTTTTTTTAATGCCGAATGAAAAATCAATACATTTTTCTGGGTTATACATATTCAGAACAGGCTTGATATTTCCATTATAATGGAAAGTGGGTGTCTGCACATCTCGCCTGTCAGAGCTGCACCACCGCGTTTTCCAAGCCACTGCTAAATATTTCAAACCTGATTTGATTGTGGTTCATGACAGCTAATGTTTCTCAGCTCCGGAGCCTGCCGACAGGCAAACGCACTTGATTTCAACTCCACCCTCCAACGTCGCTCCCCCACCCCCACCCGAAGGGAAAGAGCAACTGCATTCTTCAGGGATCCAGTTTGGTGTATTATTTAAGTAATGCGATCGCCTAAGAGCTTTGGGTACACTCTGCTAGAAGAATTTCCAAATTTCTTTCACATTGAGGCATTAAGGGGGCTTTGTCAGTTTTGGGGGAAAGTTTGAATTAATCTACATTATCCTGTTAAGAGTCGGGAACAGAGGGACTAGTCTTCGTCATTGATTGACTCCCTTTCCTTCAAGTCTGTAAGCGATTTGTAAATCCACCCAAAGGACATGGTACTCGGCCCCAGCTTTTTGAGGAACAGTATAATTTTTTTTTTTTTTTTTTTTTTTAGCAGCTGGCAAGTTTCCTTGGGTGACAAACACATTCAAGGAGCGTGCGCGGGGGGGGGGGGGGGGCGAGTGACAGACTGATGGTGCCACCTTATTTTTGCTTCTGCCTGGTGCTTCTTCCACAAAGCAATTTCTAAATTGTTCAAAAAACTGTTGGAAATCTCCATGGGGTCTCCAGTTGGCACAGCCACCTCCTTTAGAAGAAGTCACCACAGATCAGGAAATCATGTAGTCGTCTTCACCAGCATGCTAAGCATAAGCTTATGTTAAGAGAACAGTTTGCATTTGGGATAAGCAAAACCTTCAGTGAAGAGACATTTTCTGGGATCTGTGGTATCATCACCCCAAACACTGTAGCTGCCACGCTTCCCTTTTAGAATAAATTTATCTGCTAAAATTCTTACACCTGAGGGCTCTGCCCCTAAGTGGGAGGCACGGGTGACGTGAGTAGGTTGGGTCTGACCCAAGCGCTGTCTGGGAGAAGTATTTATGGGAAGGAGCCGGCGATGTGATGGAAACAGGTTTTTTAAAGGATCTTCAGCCAGTTTTACACATGTAAGTTGAAGGCAGGCAGGACATCAGAAAGACCTCACAGTTATTCAAGGCTTGTTTTTATTTCCCCAACCCTTCGACATAAAAATACACCCAAATAGGAGGGGTGCCCTAGTTTGAGGGCAACTATGGGGTGTGTCCGTCGAATAGGCTTCTGCAGAGGTTCTAAAGGAGCCTTCTCTGGAGTCTTTGAGAAAACAGACCTTCTGTCTGGCTCTGCTACCCCCTGCCGAGAACAGGCAGGGTAGCAGGAGCACAGATGACCTTCTCACCCGGGTCCTGGCCGGGCCCTTGGGAAAGCATTCCTGGCGTGTCCCAAAATATCATTAAACTCTGGGGAGAAGATGGTTTTGACTTATCTATTTCAGCATAAAAAATGGTGTGGTGACTGTTGTATTTCCCTTGGTGAGGGAAAGCAACTTTGTCTTCTGAGAGAAAGACAGGATTTTCCAGATAAAACCAGACTGTCGGTCCATCAAGTCTTTACTTGTTCCCACCATCTGTCAGTAGCTGATATTATAGGGAAAAAATTGACTTCTGTTATGACCCTGGCCGGTTGCCACTGACTTCATGGGGGGAAGTGCAGCCTGTGGTCTATGGGGAAAAAGCCTCCCCTTAGCTCGGTGTTCCACCAGCACGTGGGTATCAGATACACATTCCTGGAAGGAATGGGGGCAAGGCCACCAGCCCCAGGAGCTCAGCGTGGCCACAGCTCTCTGTCTCAGAGCTGGAGGCCACGGCAGTCCTGGTTCCCACATGTTTCCAGTGCGGGAGAGCAGGCCCCCTCCCCTGCCCCCTGCTGTGGGTGCCTGAGGCCTGGGTCTTAGTGAGTGGGTTTGCTTTAGGCTTTGGGGACCAATAAAACAAGCCTTGTTTGCAAAGCATTGTGGGCCCGAGCTGTTTAGACAAATGCATAGTTTGCATCTCTGTTTTTAAATAATTTCTCTACCTTTATTGGTATTCAGAGTTCACGGTTTTTTGGTTACTGACAGCCTGGGCTTTCATCCATTTTAAAGAGCTATTTTTCCTCTTGCTGCTGATAATGATGGTATAGAGACAGATGGTGTAACTGCGTATGAATGTCCTATTTTATTTCCCCAGGACCAGACAGTTCACTTGAAGACGTATATTACTTCCACATGCTCAGGTTAGGCGGCCCAGACAGTGTCTGCCTCCTGCAGCTAGTCGCCCTTCTGGGCCTGGCCATGCAGAGGGCGACACCTGTAGGTCACTGGTGGAACTGCAGGGAAGCTCCTGCCTGTCTGAATGGGACCTGGTGTTGTTTTAGCTGGGGCTGAGGACACTGCTCCCTGGTAAAGGAAGCTGGCCTGTCCAGGAGTTTCTCAATCATTTCTTTTTCTCCCAAGCATATTAAAGCCTTTTAGTGAATGAATAACAAATGACAATATTAAAACTAAGAACCTGAAAAGACGACTTGATATTTAAATCTTAAAAAGGAGGAGAGAAAAAGAAGTAGGAAAATAGGTTCCTGGATTAGCCTCTGTCGTCTGTCCTCTCATTGAAACTCAGCTGCCTTCGCTTTCTGCTTGTGGCAGGCCAGGGAGGGAGGGAAGAAAACAAAGACCGAAGTAGGCTCACAGAACGAGGGTCCCAGGAATATGCACCAGGCACTGTGGGGTTCCCTCGCTCACTCCATCAGTGATGTGCTCACTTTTCCACATCTCTGTCTTCTGAATATACGTGGTCACTGGCACTGACCCCCGTGCATGAGTTCTCAACTCTCTTCTGCTCAGTGGCTGTGGCCCGTGTACCATGCAAGACAGAAGTGAGGGCCCTGGATACGGCCTTCCTGTGGTCAAGTTCCTGCCCTCCTCAGCAAAGCAGCAAAACAGACGCTATTCATCACCACCTCAGGGTGTTCTCTATTTGGGTGGTGTCAGATTGTCTCCACCTGAGGTGATAGTGTGTGTGTGTGTGCGCGCGCATGTGTGTGTGCCTGTGCATGCGCACACAAGCTTCGGAGGAGAGGCCATTGAGCCATCTCTTTATATAATCAAATTTGATTAATGTATCAATACCACAGATATTTTGTATCACAGTACATATAGGGGCAAATGAGTATATTTTAAGAGACCTAGCTACTTTGGGTCGACCTAATTTAATAATATCGATTGACTGAATGATGGTATCACCATTCAGAGATGGATTTTATAATTACGATGTTGAACAATTTTATCAAATGCCTAAAACTGTGCATTGAACATCCTGCCTGAAGATAATGAAGATGGTAAATATATCACATTGCGTAACCTGCTTGTTATTGCTCTACTGGTGCTTGTATACATATATCTTTTTCTTTACTATATTAAGTAATGTTAATATGGTCCTGTATATCTGACTGACTTCAAATTATAGTTACCTGATTTTTCTGTTTGAACTAGGGGTGGGCGTGGGAAGACAATGTTGACTTTACCAGACAGTGAGGCAAAAGGGAAATGTAGAAGTTATATGTGGTGTCTTAGCTGGAGATGAAAATGAGCAGTATCTTATTTCGCCCACATTCCCCAGCACTGCCTCATAAATCCCCTATTGATGGTAATGAAGGAGAATGTTCCCTGAGCCCTGAGTTCAGTTTTCTAGTACTTGGACTTCCCTTGTGTTTTCAAGGAAGAATTAGGAAAATCTGACTCCAAGTAGATACTTTTTTCCTCAAGTGTGTTATAAATCCTCTGAGGTCAGTTTACTCTGAACTCCTGTTGTTTCCATTGTAAGGTGAAATTTTGAAGCTATTTTCTGAAAGGTTGAAGGATATTGCACCTTGAAATATTAAAAAGTAAAGTTGCAGTTGGAGGGACCTAGGGTGACATTGGACAGAGCCGCAAATCCACGGTCCTAGACTGGACCCTAATCCCTGGTCCCCATTGATCTGGCCTAGTGCTGGCCTCTGGTGATAGACGTGGACAGCCGGGTGCTTAAGCGTCTATACCCCGGTAGTTGTGCTCTTCAGAGTGTCCTAATGATGTCATCATTAACCCTCCATGGTTTGTCAGCTCCATTTATTTGTTAACCCATTCTTAAGGAGTGTTCTGGATAATAATCCAAAGGGCCAGAAGGGCGAGAGAGAAACGTCTCACTTCCCTTCCCCTAGCATCTAGAGTGTCTTGCCCTCTTCTCCCCCACTTGGGCAAGTGGCATTCTACATCCTGATTATCCTAATGCTGGAGGTGACCACTCTTCTGCCTTCACTAAAGCACGATGCTTTGAGCTGGAGAAAATTTCCTTAGTTTTAAACCAGCGATGGGTAAAGAATGGAGGGACTTCAAAAGGAAAGGGTGTGATTCTATCACAGTCTTTTCTCCTTCTTGCCACTGATGCCTGTTGTGCCCACAAAGGACATTTTCTAGAACTCTTCACATTGATGAAATCATATCACTGATATTTTATGACTCTTCAGAGAATGAATGACTGTTAAAAAAAAAAAAAAAGGAAAGAAAACACCTCCCGCCATAGTCTGGCAAGTACACGGGCACTCTGAGATCTATGAGAGGTCAGTGATTGAGCCTAGTCTCTAGTTCAGGGTCAGTACACACTGGGGTTGGAGCTAGGCAAGAGGCTCCTTTTTTATAATTTCAAGTGTAAAATTTTGCATTTTCAAGTGTGAAAGACTTGCATGTGACTTCAAGAATTTGGATGGAGTTATCTCTTCTCAAGGCTTAGCTTTTTCAATAAAAAAAAGCTCAAATAAGGCATTCAAGAATCCATCTGGAAATACCTAATGTCTGCCTGTCTAGAGTGAATCACAGTCTCATAGCAGTGAGTAGGGAAGGACAGTCCCCACTGCTTACCCAGAGCTCAGCATAGCTGTAGGGCAGTCAGCCTTACAGAGGCCACTGGGAAGACGGCAGGGACAGTCACTGGTGTGTGTGTTTTGTGGTTGGTAGTTCTTTGGAGTAGGAGCCAAGAGTCCTTCATCTTCTGTCTAGTTTTAATCATCAACATTTTATTTTTCTTCTATTTCAGAAGAAGCCATCGAAGATGTTGAAGGGCCCAGTGAAGCAGCTGCTGACCCAGACGAGCTTGCTAAAGACCAAGAGAGTGGAGGCGAGAAGGACCAGAGCAAGTGGGCAGGTAGCGTGTGTGGTGGCCCCTGCGCCTCTGGGGTTCCTCCCGGGATGGGTGAGCCTGATGGGCCAGGGGGCAGATGCATCCTTGAATCTACCCAGAAAAACTGCTGGCTCTGTGCGTGTTGGAGAATTTTTGCTTTTGCTTTTTTTTTTTTTTTTTTTTTGAGGGGTCACCTTCATTCTCCTCCTATTCTGTTATAACAAACAATTTTTAAGGTTTTTTTAAATGGCCCCCGAACCATCTTGTTTCCTGAGCATCCAGGTATCCGGCCGTGTCAGGGGCTTCTGTGTGTGTGAGGTCTCACTTCTCCAGCAGCTCCTTCCTCTTGTTTGCCTGGATGTGGTTCTTCCTCTGTTTAAGGTCCGGGCCCCTGTCCCCACTGCTCCTAAGCCTGGCAGAGGGATTTGCCATGTGGATCTTGGGCGGGGCCACCCCTGACTCTCTGGAGGAAATCTGTGGTGAAGGCTGGGCCTCACCCTGCACAGGGGGCCTGGGCAGGCTCTGCATAGTCTGTGTGCCCCCTTGTTCCAGAGTGAGCTCCCTCAACCCAAGCTGCACACACCGGGAAGGCAGGCAGTGCAGCCAGCTAAGAGGCTGTCGTACCAAACGCAGAAGAGATGGAAGAAGTCAGGAAAGGAAGCGCTGTCTAAGCTGGCCCTAAGAGGGGGACCGGGGTTTCCTGTGATGGCCGGGTTTCTGCATCAAGGGAAGGGAGAGCTGAGGCTAGTAGGAAAATCTTCAGATTTTTTGAGGAGGAGCAAAGTCGTTTCTGAGAAGACTTATCAGGACAAATAAGTCTCCCAGAAACCACCACAATAATTAGAGGAAGTGATACGACAAGCAGCAGAAATTATTGTATTTGGTCAATCTAATTCTTACTGCCTTCCATTATTAATATCGTAATACTCTTGATTTTTTTTTTTTTTCTGAGAAAATATTTACCTTCTGGAGTCTGTATTGGTTGGGCCTTTGTTACTTTTCCAGGCATGACTGTTCTTAAATCATGTTCAGTGTTGGCCTTCGCTATTTAAACAAGATACAGAATCTTGGAGAGAGGCCAGGGGAGAGCAATGAAAATGACTGAAGGCTAAGAAATATTGCCTCTGAGAAGAGGCTGAAGAAATTGGGGCTATTCAGCCTGGAAGGGAGAAATGCGAGAGGCAGATAACAGCTTCCAAATATCAGGAAGGATGCGCAGAGTAGGTGATGTTCCCGGGAGGGGGAGACAGGCTTCGCTGCAGCTGAGTGGACAGCGCACTAGGTGGGATTTACTGTCCCCACTGCTCCTTGTCCCCATTGGCACTGGGCTCTGGGGTGTCCGGGACCTGAGCTGGAGGTAATGCTGAGGGAAAGGGCCAAGCACCAGCCCTCTGGGAACGTTCGTAGGGTAGGACTGGAAAGGAGGGCATGGACACTCGTGCTCAGAGGCCCTGAGTGTGGGGGAGGGATTGTCCTTGTTGCTTTCCATGGATCGAGACCCTAGTGTCTGCTGTACTGTTAGGGTGTGATCTACACAAAGTTTGCAGGCAGGCAGGCAGCAGGAAAACAGACGGGCCTGGAGGAGGTGAAGCGGGGCAGAGGGTCTTCACTAATGCAGCTGGAAGGTCGAGTAACCTTTCAGATGACCTGTCCTTTGTTTGCATGGTTTGGGTGCCCCATTTCTGACCCTGGCTCTGCCACTTACTAGCTCTGTGACCTTGCCCAGGGCACCTTGCCCTTTCTGTGACCCCGTTTCCTCACATAAAATGGGGATTAGAAGTTGTACCTACTTCCACAGGGTCACTGTGTGGATTAACTATTTGAATATGGAAACCTTAGAACACTGCCTGACATATATTAGGAAGGTTTGTTGTTGTTGTTTTTAATAGTTTAGGTAACATAAATTAGGAAAACTGGCAGCAGTTTCTCTTTAGGCCCTCCCATAATGAACGTGAATGTTGCCGGGCCGCCTGTGGCTTCCAGGAATGTGGAGAAGCTGAGAGGGAACAATATATAAGGATTTTGTGGGATCGTGCACATTATATTGGTGCATAATTTTCTGCCTTCTGTATGTTAAGGACACTAAGGAAACAACAGAGAGGCCCTGGCTGGATAGCTCAGTTGATTGAAGCGCCGTCCTATAGACCAGGTTGTGAGTTCAGTCCCTGGTCAGGACACATACCAGAATCAAGGAGTGCATAAATAAGTGGAACAAGTTGACTTTTCTCTCTCTCCCTCTCTCATCAATAAAAATTTAAAAAAGTAACTGCCATTCACAAACCTACTGTGTGCCAGATCCGGTGCAGGGCACTTTGTATGTGTTTGTCTAATCTTTACACCAGTTCAGGGAAACCTTTATTGAGGGTGGCTAGGTGAAGTCACATTCAAAGTGTTTATAATTTGGTGGGAGCATGCCTTCTCGGTGCTTGTGGACATGCTAGGCACTCTGGAGCCTCCTAGCACTCTTACAATGAACACCACAAGAATGAACGTCTGTAATAAGACGCCATTTTTTCATTCATTCATTCACTCAGACAACAGGCCACAGTTAATCTTGATATCCAAATGACAGAGAGAGACAGACAGAGAATGAATGAATGACTCAGAGGTGCACCTTGCCAGTTGCACAGCAGTAAAGGGAGAAGGAAAGTTTTTTTCCCGACTCCTGCAAATGATCCTCTTTTGACCTGAAGCTTAATTTTGTCTGTATAGTCTGAGTGTGTAATGACAGGCTTCATTAAGGAACTTGGTCGATTTGATCTTGGAATCGATGTAGGTGCCAACAACCTTCTGAGCTTTCTTTGGGATATTCAGTATGTTATAAGAAATGTCTGCTTTTGTTCCGTTTACTCCTTAAATTGAGCTATTCCTATCTGATTAACTGTGAGGGGGAGTGCTTCCTCCCGGCAAATAAATAAATAGTGATTTCACAATTTGTACTGTTGATTAGTGGCTGCTCATGATGCAGATTAATAATATTTCAAATAGGCCTGGATAATTGGCATTTTCTCAGATATTGATTATGTAGTTTGAGGGGTTGTGCAGGAACGAATAATCTTCATGAAAAGTTTTTAGTTAGCTATTTTCACGTTGGAATGGGACTCCTCATTTCCTGTTTGATGTCTGTTAGTAACCCTCTTAGGGCTTCTTTTATTTACACGGCAGGTCTTCTACCTTGAGTGGCAGCAAGACAAGCAAGATAGTGATCTGAGTAACGGCAGCATCAATCCCACAGTCAGCGGCTGGGTCTCCACCCACGGGCCGGCCACTGGGCAGAGCTCCGCTGATCTCAAGTTCCGTGAGGTTCTAGGTCTCGCCTTCCAGGAATGCAGCACTCCAGTGGGGGTTTCAGGACTGCCCCCGGTCATGTGCACACTGTAACGGGAGACCAGTGCTGTCCCGTGGAACTGTCTGTGCTGACACAAGTGTCCTGCGTCTGTGCAGTACAGTACAGGAGCCACCAGCCACGTGTGGCTGTTGAGCACTTGAAATGTGGCTAGTGCCCGTGAGAAACTGAATTTAAATATTTTATTTAATTTTAATGATTTTTAAAATTTAAACAGCCGCGTGTAGCTAGTGGCTACCATACTGGAGAGTACAGCTATTGATACACAAAGCCAACCCTCAGAGAACACAGTGCAGGTGCAACTTTCTAGTTATCACTGGGGCTACACTGAGCTCTAACTGCCAGGCTCCATCCAAGGGGGCCTCACCTGTGCTTGCCAGCATGCCTGCCCAGAAGGGCTCCCGGGTCCCTCAGGTTGCCCATGTGGGACTGGGGGCTGTTAAAGCTGGGTCACTTACAGCTTCGTCTGTTTGACCAGTTTGCGATCTTGTGTGTGTGTGTGTGTGCGCCACGATGTGGAAGAGAGTTGGGAAGCATCACTCTGTATAGCTGACACGTGTTATTTCATTTGATTCTCACCCCCCGCCATGAAACATACTGTAGGTAACCAGCCCCTTCCCCCCACCACTGTGCAGATAAGTAAACTGAGTCCTGGAGCTCAAGCAGGTTGTCAAAAGCCATGCAGACGGGTCCAGACTCCCAGACGGGCTCTGCCGCTTCCCTGACCAGGCGGAGCTCAGGCTCTCGTCAAGTGCTGCGCCGCCTCCCCAGTCTGACCGTTTGATCTGCTCGTCACCTGCCTTCAGAGCACAAGGGGGAGCGCCCTCCTAAAGTTGTTCAGTGGCAGCACAGCACAGCGAGCGCCTCGGCCACCTGCACGCTCCCGGTGAGTGTATTGCTTAGTAAGTCAGTGTTATGCTCCTTCCGGAACCAGCTGGCTGAGTGGAAAGAGCGCTCTAGATCTGGAGTCATGACGAGAATGACCTTGGTCAAGGGGCTTGGCCTCCTGGTGCCTTGTCTATAAAATGTGGATGGGACACCCCCAGCCCCAGCCTGGGTTCCATGACCGCAGGCAGTGGCACGTGTGCTCGCCCGTGGTAAACACTCCAGGGTCACATCTACTCAGGGCAAGTGTTAAACTCTCTTGTGGGCCAACAGAGGTTGCAGGAAGGTCCTCCGAAGCAAAGCCTCCTCTCTAATGCACAGCCATTTCCACCATCCAACGTTGTGGTTATCTGTTTTGCAATGTGAAAATGATCCCTTCTTCTCTGTTAGCAGTGTGGATTTGAAAGTGCGTATTTGACATTGAAGAGCCCCCAGTGTCAGCAACTGAACAATAATTAATGCAGTGATTGTTCAGTCAATCATTAATTGCTATAAATTAAGTGATATACAATTAATGTGATGCTTTATCACCAATAATTAGGGGAAAAATTGAACTCTTGGCAAAGAATCACAGCAAGATGGTTATTTAAATCCTGAGCCGCCATGGTCTCCAGCTACGGAGCACAGGGCTGGACTGAGTTAAGCTAACGCGAGGCAAGATGGCTAAGGGGTGTTGAGGCTTTAAAAACAAACAGAAAAGGGGTGCCTAGCCCAACTTAAACTAACACCACAGTAATGCTTCAGAAACCCCTAAATGATGTATATGTTTTTATTTTTTAAAGTCTTGAGTTAGAATTATTGTAGTTTGAGTGCTGTTTTTCTAGGAGAATGGCCTGAAGGAATTTTATCTTAATTTTTTTTTTTTTTTAAATTCATGATGTTCACCTAACACAGGGCAATTAGTGCAGTGGAGCGTCCCTGATTTGAATCTATGGAAGATCGCTATTGAAGAAGGTATTAATGGGCTGGCAAGGCCTAGGCAACTGTTAGAGAGAAGTGTGTTTATGGAAGATGGTGCTGGCAGGCATGATTTCAATCGGATTTGACATGTTTAACATAAATGTATAGTGTACTGTTCTTGCCGCGTCTGAGTAATTCCTGCAGGCCCGCTGCCTTTCTAATTACTGAGGGTGAAAAAAAGCAGGTCACGCACATCCTGGTGGAAATCTATTACCAGCTCTCCCCCTATGCTCCTGGTTGTTCGCAGCTCTGTATAAATAGGGACACCACTATATTGGGAGCTTAATGCCTGTAAGGTAGTCTGTGACTGAGAATGGAAGGGACTAAAAAAACCACAACTTCTTAAAAGATTGAGTACAGAAAGACAAAAGAAGGTTTGTGCAGAGAGGAAGCATCGTGTGTTAGGAAAAGCACTGGGCTGCTGGTCAGAACCTGGGGCTTGAGGCCTAACTCTGCCAGTAAGGTCGATGGCATGACCTTAGGTCTGTGGATCTCAGCTTCCAAATCTGTAAAAGGGTAGGTTGGACTAAATGGTTTCTTGCAGTTCTGTAACTCCTTGAAAATATTATTAGAAGAGACCATGTACAGTAGTGTAGAATCTTGGAGAATATTAATTTGTGAAGCTGGTAACTTGGAAGGATTTTCCTAGTCCGTGGCTGGCTGAGCCCGTGTGGATCAGGAGCCCCGGAAGAGCCTGCGTTGGGCCCTGAGGTTCTTTCTGTGAAGTCGGACTGGACCGAATCCGCCCTTCTTGGCGGGACATCAGAGCACCACATTCTCTAACCTACTCCTGTGTTACTGAGACTCGTCACACTGTTGTCAGAGCCCAGTGTGATGAGGACACTGGGGATATCCTTGGAGACTCCTGTAGGTACTTTGAGTGGCTACCCAGATCCCAGCCCTACTGTCTGGAAACCAGGCTGTTCTCCACCACCACGCCTCTACAGAAATCCCTCTGGCCTGATTCTGTGTCCTTCCGGCACTTGGTTCCACTTCTCCACCTCACCCAAAAGTAAATTTGCCTTTGCAGTAGGGTGCGTGCAGGGGAATGCTGGGAGCAGGCTTGCATGGCCCCTTTGTGGTTCGCATTCTTGCCAACAGAAACAGTTTTTGGTTTTACATGTTTGCACACAGATGGGAATTGTGCGGCTATATCAGCTTTTCCAGAGTGCAGTGATTCCCTCCCTCCCTCCCTTCCCCCTGCCCCGGCCACTTTCAGTATAACTTGGCTGCTTCAAGTCATTGCAGACAGAATTCTGTCTCACAATTGAAAACAAACCATTTGAACTATTTTTATGTTGGGAAGTAAAAAATAGATAGGGTGTGGTACATATCTGGACTCGCCTAAATTCCAGTAATTCAGAGGTCTTGGCTTTGAGAATTTATATGGTAAGTCATAAGAGAGATAAGGGACCACATGAACTGAGCAAATATTTTTTTGTGCAGATATCTAAGACAGATACAGGCTATACAAAAAAGTAAGGAACCTACTTTCTAGAAGGGGCATCATATGTAATTACATAACTATGCCACAGGGTCATGAGAATTAGCATCACGGTATAGATGAAAGGTCGTGAAAATGCAGATTAAGGAGCAAGTTAGTGTTCATCACTATGGAAAATACCATGTAGATTTACATATTACTCTTGCAAAGGGGCTATGCCATGTTAATCTTTCTGGCTTTGTTTTAGTTTTAGCTTTTGTGCTGATAGGGGGAAGCACCTCTATTATTAGAATTGTGGTCATGATTTAAAATATATACAGTGTGTCCGTAAAGTCATGGTGCACTTTTGATCTGTCGACCGGTCAAAAGTGCACCATGACTTTACGGACACACTGTATATATACCATGGTGACTTGCCTCATGGTGATTAGAGCACTTGCATTTGGCTCTCACATTCCTCCTGGGTCCAACATTATCTTTAATTTTCAGGCTGGAGAACTAAAACTCAGAGATAGAACTCCTGGATGTGGGATTTGTGATCAAACCCCAAATTCCTTATGGGTCAGTGATATATTCCCCAGATTATAAAGCCAACGAACATGTAACATAGTAGTTTTCTCTTATTATAAGAAGCTTGGAGGAGAAAACTTGAAAATCCTGTTGCTCCAGTTGTCAAACAGAGTTGTCAGCTCTTCATGGCTGGGCTATGTGGAGTCTATTTTTTTAAAGTAAGACTTTATTTTTTTAGAGCAGTTTTACAGTTGCAGTGAAATTGAGAGGCAGGTAGAGATTTCCCAATTCCCCTCTTCCCCTACTCACGCACAGCCTCCCAGTTTCACTCACCAGAATGATACTTTTTTTTTTTTTGTACCGAAGGTGAACCTACCCTTACACATCATAGTCACCGGGGTCCATATTGTTCACTCGAGTGGACTCTCGGAGTTGTACATTCTGCGGACTCGGACAAATGTATAGACGCGTATTCATTATTATCACACAGAGTATTTTCTCTGCCCCCAAACTTCTGTGCTTTGCTTATTCATCTCTCCCCATCCTGGCGTTCATTCGTTTCTATAATCCACAGCACCTGGAAGGGGCCTGATACGATATGAATGTTTCATTAACAATCAGTTGGTAAAATAGCATAACCATAAACACTTTCAGGTCCAAGCCATTCTTGAAATAGCTTTCCGCCCTTAAGCCCATGGGTTAGTAGGCTCACTCCGTGCTGCTATACAGAAAAGGCAAAGCTAGGATGTCTGTGCTCGTCTTTAAAACCAGGCCTCCACCCTCGCTCAATGGTTGTGTGGCTGGCCACACATGGACCCACATTATTTGCCAGAGATACTTCTAAAAATGAAATCACAGCAACACATGTTGGGGCTCTCACATGTGCTAGACTCTGTGGTAGGCGTCCTGTGCCTGATCTCTCTCGCTAGCCTCACGGAACGACTGTGAGTGGATATTGTTATCCCCACTGATAGGTCAGGAATGTGAGAGCTCAGTGCAGTCAAGGAGAATGCTTGAGGTCACACAGCCAGGATCTGAATCGAGTTGTGGCCAGCCTAGCCAACCACTGTGCTTTGTGACTTAGCCTGGAGGACCCATGCCTTTGTATACAAAGAACTCGGCCATAGGAAAACATCAGTTCTTGAGGGGTCCCTGACGGTGCACTAGCACACATCCCACCCCTTCACACTAGTCATTTGTCCCTGGCCTTGGAAGCACTATGAGCAAATGGAGCCTGGGGACTCAGTGGCGACTAAGAGAAACATTGGTGTAAATGCGGCTCGGTGTGGGGAGTCCTCTGTCTGTCCTGTGCGGTTCCAGGAGACAATGCAGTCTTCTTGGTAACTTGCACCCTCAGGAAGAGTGGAGAATCACTCCCCCTTTCCAGCCGTACAGAGACCCGAGTGATGTCTTTCTTCCTCGCACTCCTGTGGAACCTGGACCAGCCAAAAGCAGTCCTTGTCGGACGGTGGGGAGAGCTGACCTGTTAAGGGCACTGGAAATCAGGTTCAGAGCTCTTTCTGTCTTGGCACCATGCTGCATCCAGATTTTATGTGTTTATTTTCACAAGTTCAGCTTCACTCATAAAATTCAGTAAGTATCTTAGGAAGATTGGTTTAGAAAAAAGTAGAGAAGAGTATTGTTATATTCCAATCTCTGGGAATGTGCCCTGTGTTAGGGTTCAGAGACCCTAACTAACCTAATTAATGTTTGACTCAAGGGGACTAGATGAGGTTCTGTTAATTAACTTTGGCCTGGTTCAGGGTGACCCACATTGCCCCTTGTTTTGACCAACATCTTGTACTGTTGGACTTTTTCTTCTGTCAATTCAGATGCCTCTGAGGTCCTTCCCATGCTGTTTTCTTCAAGTCTGTGGTAGTCACAATCCTGTAATTAAGCCAGAGGACAGAGTGATAATGCTGACCCTGGTGTACTCCCAGCTGTGGCCTCCCATGCCCATCGGACAGCGTGACCACAGCTGCAGACGGCACCTCTGCACAGCTCAGGAGGCTCTGCCAGGGGAGACGGGGCTTGGGGGCAGCTGACAAGTAGCCAAAGGCAGGCAGGCTGACTTGACACTTCAAAGTGAGAAACTGGTCTTGGCTCCTTTGGTTCCCAGCTCCTGGCATAAGCCAGGCTCCTGGTGGCAGTTCAATGTCTAAAAGTTACTAACTATACCATCAGCTGGTGTTAGTCCCAATGAGGTGGTGGCTGGTGGCTCTGGTTTGACTGGTGGTTCATTCAGAAACCTGACACAAAAGGAGCAAGGTATCTTTAAACTGAATTGTGGGGTGGCCTTTGGGAGCTCAAATTAGTGTAGTTAAGCAGCCTTATGCATATTTCAGCAAGGAATTAGTGCAACAGATTGATGCTTCTGATGTAGGGCACTGTTTTCTCCCCAAAGATGCAGAGCAAGCAGCTGGAGCCGGCAGGCAGCATGGGCCGGCCACTCCACCTTGAGGCTGCTGACTGAGGCCTCCTGGTACGGCCTGACCCTCACTCCCGACTGCTCCTGTGTGCTCACAGGAGCTAGTGTGGATCTCTGCATCCTTCCCAGGCTTGAAGCAAAGGCTGGTGTGGCCTGGAGATGCCAAGACCTAAGAAGCCAGCACTGAAAAGGCACTTCCTTCTGCAAAGTGAAAAAACCAAGACTTCCATAAGCAAAGCAGTCTGTCATTATTCTGGATCACATTGCTAACAGACCATGGGGAGGTTATGGGTTATTCCTTTTGGATCTCTTTGAACAGTATCTAAGTTTGTTTTAGAATGGGCAGGTTCCCTAAGGGGCAGCCATATTTAATCCTTCACCTTTGACCTGAAGGAAAAACATCTAGCTTTGAGACCAGGCTGGGCTTTTATCCCTGAGTGTAGATGGTAAGAAATCGTGTTGGTAAGAATCATTTGAAAATGGACAGGCAGATCCACCCACACCTGCTTGGCCCCCTTATTTAATTCTAGGCCCACCACAAAGTGAGTTGGGTCCTACCAATTACAGAAAACTTTAACTCTGACAGCAGTTCTCAAAGTATGGTCCCTGGATCAGGGACCCCACCTGGGCACTCAACTAGAAATGCAAATTCTCTAAACAGACCAATTCTAGGAACTAGGTAGGGCCCATGGCCTGTGTTTTAACAAGCCCTCCAAGCGATTTCTGACCACCCTAGAGTCTGAGAACTTCAGGGCTGTGATCTTAGGGATGTGCATGAGCTCTGGAGATCTCTATTTGTCATTTATTTTAACTAGATGATGAGTCCTCAGCCCCTGCTGCGTGTGAGAGGTATGGAGCATTCCTAATCGACAGGAAAAGTGCCTAGAAGGATCAGTCCTGAGTCTTGGCAGTTGTAACCCCAGATAGCAGTCATGGGTGTGGGAGAGAGGTTCAGTCAGAGAAATATGTAGAGTCACAATGAAAAATGATTGAAGATCTAGAAATATTTATCTAAACTCTGCTTAAAAAGTAAAACCGGGGGGAAAGGGACACAGGGACCTTTCTGTACTATTTTTTGCAATGTGAATCTATAACTATTTCCAAATAAAAAGCAGAAAAACAATAGCACGTAAGAGCTAAATTTTCAGAGTGCTGGCCTATCTAGTCACATTTGACTTGAAGGAGAAAAACAGTTGGTCGTTTTGTTTCCCTGAGTGCCAGTGACAGCCATCTGTAGTGTAACTGTTTTCTTTGGAATCCTTTATTGAAACAGAAAGATATGTCTTAAAAAGTTGAGACAGACCTGTATGTCTTCCTTTACCTACCCAGGCATATTCTTCTACTTTTTGAGTAGGTGCTTGTACTTTGAAATGCTTTCTAGAAATACATATACAGGTGCAGTATGGTTTGCAGGTTCTGTGTTTTGCATAAAAGGTTCTTAACCTCACTGGGCTGGACTGGGGCAGGTTCCACAGCTTGGTGCAAAGGGAGAAGCCCCGCTTCGTTTTAGTGACAGTGTGATGACCACCCCACTGGGCGCACAGTGCATGTTCCTCTCTGCTTCACACAAGTTCCCTGATCCCCCTGAAACCTCTTTAAGTGCTTGGCTGGAGGCAGAGCGAGACCCTGCTTGTTTCAAGACCAAGTTGGCAGCAAAGCTGTTCTCCGTATTAGGGAAAGAAGAGAATTTAGCCAGCACTCTGGCCACTTATCAAGTGCAGGAGCTCCAGAGGGGATGGGAAGAGGAAATCCTAGCCTCTCTCTGGGGAGGGCACTGCAGACGAATGCCCAGAGCAGATCCACTTTCAGAGACAGTGTGATCACAGAGTCCAGCAGCACAGACGACCCTCTGAAAAGGCATTTCTGCTGTCCTGGAGGGGCCTCAGGCCCCTGAGAAGCCGACGGGGACCAGCGATGGAAGAAGCACGCTGCACCTTTCATTTCATTGCATGAGTTGAACGACCACTTTCAGATCCAGTGAAGCTTCGGTATCCAGTGCGCTGGGCTAGTTATCCCAACTCAGGCACTGAGTATGGAGTTGTATGACTTTTTTTCTCAGTCAATGGAGATAGATCAAAGATTGCTGTAAATTTCTGGGGCAGGTGGCAAGCTGGTTTACGGAACACAAGGCGATGAGAACCTCTGGCTTACGGAAAGTAGCATGAATTAATAATCATTTAATTGGCTCCTCCATTATGTTGCTGGTTTGGGAGATGGAAGTTTAGATGGAGGAGCTGTCAGTGGTACTTTAGCTAAGAGTCTGATGGTTGAGAAGTGGGGGTGGAGCTGCCCTTGGCCTCTCCACACGGATTAAAGGTCAGGCAGCATCCCGGGCCTCAGAGGACTCACTTAGGGTTTCCAAAAGGTTACTACCAGCTCCATGTGTCCTGCTGCCACGAAGAGAGGAAATTTGCCAGCAACTTGGACAGCTCAACGCGCGCCCAAGGAAGGTCTCTGGCCAAAGGGAGGCTGGCCTACAGCACAGAATGACTACGGGGCCAACAGTGCCGTGGGTGTGTTACATAATGAGAAAACACACTCATGAAACAGAAACTAATTCACCCGTACTTGTGGTTTACTTGGAGAGCAAGTCAATCTCTTGACTAATGATTAGAGAAAGCTAAAAACTGCGTCCCTTATGGTTCCATCTCTACTTTGTTTCCAGTTTTTCCTCAGTTTTCTTTGTCATGAGGCACCAACCCCTGTGTGCTACCTGGCTTCAGTTATACAGACTGTCACTAGATGAGAAGTGAGGCTTGTGTTGGCAGTAAGTCCACTGGCTGTATAGGGTATTGTGAATACAATTCTGAAGTTTTCTGTTGCCGAAATTGCAGTGACTCAGATGTTAATTTGTTAGTGAGGATTTGAATTGGATGAGAATTCATTCTAGAAAGAGTGGCTTATCAGGTGGAGTTACAGGAGCTGTGTTCTAACATACCTGGCTACTTTACAAGACCCCTAAATGATACATTGTTACCTATTCTTTAAGTCAAGCTTTACTAGGCTTGTTTTAATTGATCTATGTACTTAGGGTATAATAAAACCAGGTCTTGAAAACTGCAAATAAAACTTGCATGAATTCAGATTGGCTCTCTTCCCTTCCCTATTCCCATCTAATTAGTATGTTAGGAGGGGTCACTTTTTAAATACAGTGTGTCCATAAAGTCATGGTGCATTTTTGACCGGTCACAGTGAAAAAGTGCACCATGACTTTACGGACACACTGTACTTACCAGACAATTCATGTTAGAAACAAAGAATATCTAGAACTTGATGTTTCTGTGCATAAATGATTTTTCCCCTATGGAAGCCACGTATCGGTTACTACGTTTCTCTTTGAAATGAAGTCCTTGTGCTTGGACTGTAGAGGATCCTAAGAGAACAAAATGGAGACTCCTGAGTCAGGTCTGCCTCTCAGTTTTTGTCTCTGTCAGTTGTAGTGGACAACCCATTGCAGTTTAAGAGGAAGTGGTGGCTCTTGGTCCAGAAAGCCAACTGTGAGTGTTCTGTACTCCATGGCAAGGGCATGCTGGTCCCTTTTGTGCCTCATCAGGGAGTTGGGTAAGGCAACCATAACTCCTAACAAGATGGACAAGTGTTTTCTCACTCCTTGCAAAGTTTGCATGGCAAGGAATTCACATCCTATCAGGTTTCTGTGGGGTTTGACCCAGCATTCCGTTGTCACAAATATCCCATGTGCCTGGCTTTACGGAGTATGTAATCTATAGTGCATGTACTCACATGAGTCTGTGCCACATTTTTATTCTCTTTGAAGTGCCAGGAGCCCAGCATGTTGTCTGCGGAAGATTCTTTGGGATTTAACGCATACTTGCGTATGACAAAGCTTCCAAAATGAGAAAAATTGCTCCAACCAGCAAAGTAAAAAATACCACCTGATATTTTGCACATTACGGATCCAAATATCAACTTTTGCTTGGACAGTTGAGTTTAAATGTTGAACTATTTAATTGTAATATTAAAAATAATAGAACTACATGATAAACTTAGGAAAATGGTCCATGATGCCATCACTTTAATACATTTCCTTCCAGTCTTATTTTTTATACAGCTGTATCATGTTATAATGTACATGTAAAATTTTTTTTTCCAATTAACAGTCTTTGGGACTTTTCCATATTGCTTCATAGCTATAATTTTTAATGTGTTCTACTGCCCAACTGAGTGGCTACAGCATTATCTACTTAACCATGTAGGAGCTCTACACTGTTTCTTACTCATTTCCTTACGAGTGTTAAAGCCAGAGCAGGTAGGTCATCCTTCAGCTGTTGCATTTTTGTTGCCAGTAGAAACCCAGGTTTCAAGGTACTGTTTAAACAGTGGCTTGCCTCTGGAGGGCACCTATTTCCATTTCACTCATGTGATGTCACAGTGGCCTTAAAGTGACCAGTAATTGGTTTATTAATAATGTTTTCAAGACTGTGACATCTATCCTAGAATTTAAGTCCAAGTTTGGAAAAGTCTTCAAAGCAGAGAACCACAGTGCTTTCTCTTTGGTATCCATACCACCTCATTTACTAGACATACAGCGTATGCTGCCGAAAGAACTGATGTCAAAACTGATTTCGAGACTGTGGCCCCGTTGAAGTGTTGCTCAGAGAGAAGGAGCTTGAGAACACCTCAGCCTGCCCGTGGCCTAGAGCTGTGTTTTTCAGCTGTTGGTCCGTGGACTGGCACACAGTTCCTGGTAGACTGGCACCTGTCTGTAGACCCGTGGTTGAAAAACACTGACCTAGAGTCAACCATCATCCAGCATGCCAGTGGAGAACTCAGCTGTTTGCCTGTCTACAGAAATGCTGTTAAGACTTAGGTACCATATCGTAATGGGGATTGACATTTCAGTGTCTGAGGTCAAGCTAGGAAGGGGCCTCTCAGCCCAGTTAAGTCTTAGGAGCAGTCCCCACATCACCCAGGGAAACACAATGAATGGATCGTAAGTGGGTGTTAATAAAATCTGTTATAAGAATGGCATGGCTTTATCATTAAAGAAGGAGCTAGTGAGCTGCGGGCGGCTGATGTCCACTTCTAGACGGATCTGATCTAATAGCAATGAAGGCTGTCTGGGGTAGAAGGGAGGTGTACCCCAGGCATTTCTATACCAGTAGATGTAGCACTTCATAGTATAGCAGGGCTGTTGTGTTACTGGGGAGAAAGAGGGTTGAGTGAACAATTTTATTTTTTTTTAATTCTTTACAAAGACTCCTTAGCTCAAGCTCACAAAGGAAGCTTTAGAATTCCAGAGCAGTTTGAGAGTTTGAAAAAATAAAAAGCTAATAAAAGTTCCCCTCTCCATGTCGGGGGAAAGAATAGTGGATTCTGAAACCAGAATTCTCACCTCTGCAACCTTGTCACAATTCATCTTGTGTTCAGCACTGAAGGAAGAGGATGGACTCTTTGGTCCTATGAGGAAGCTAATGCCGTGCAGGTTACACTGTGTTTGCTTTTCAGCTCCGACAGAGTAAGATGAGTTGGGTGGTGTCAGCCTTGGTGCCCATTCATTCACACTGCTGAGCAACTGCACAATGACGACCATTCTAAAGGGGGGTAGCAGGCAGATTGAGGGCACTTACAAGGTAGTGTCATGGTCCTGTAAAAGCAAGTGTTGTTTCAGGTCAGGCAGACTAACAAAAGGATGGTGGAGGGTATTTGGAAGAGAATCTGTATGTTCGCTTGTCTCTATTGGAAAAAGGAGCAGATAGTGGCTCTTTTCTAACTGTATGCCCTGACACTAACCCAGAACCTACAGGACAGAGGTGGAAATAGGGGAAGTGAACAGAGGACTAAAACAAATAAGCATCTAAAGTACCACCCAGTGAGTGCCTCCCCAACCCCATCTTTAGGGTGCATTTGAAGAGTTAATATATAGACAATGACCAGTAAGCAAAAATGAAAAATGATGGAGACTAAAGAAGTGGAAGTTTAAGTCCCTGAAACATTAATTAAATATTCCTATTGTGGGAGTGTTCAGGGAGGGGCCCAGCACACTGTGAGGTCTAAACCCTGGGACACAAGGTTCTGCAGGATCAGGTCTGCTGGGGCCAAGAGATGGGAAGTGGGCCATGGGGGAACCGGTCTAGAATGTTACAGCACCTAGTTAATCGGCAGCCAGTCCATCACATTAAATATCCAGCCGTCATGTATTACCTTTCAAGTGAAAATGAATAACTCCCATTAAGAGCAAAATGGGTTTGAAGTCGATTCGAGACAGATTAAAGTACTGTTATGAATGTGTGTGTTGGGAGGAGGAGAAGTCTATGTGTAATATGCTTGTCCTTGTACTTTTTAAATAATAGATGTCCCACAAACTTATGTAGACCAGGTTACCAAGATACTAGGGTTAAAGTTCACAAGATGTGCATTCAGGGAAGAGCATCAACTTCCTGGAATATTTCCTGCATTTAGCAATTATTTTCTCAAAATTATTTTGTGGCCTTATGATTTTAATGAATAAAATTGATTTCCTAAAATTGTTTATTAAAGCACACGTCTATAAAATGACAGCACTTTGGTATCCACATCAGGAAACGTTTCAAAGCTGAGGAGAAAGTGGAAACACGCCAGGTAACTAGACTGGGTGAGATAGAAAGCAGTAAAAATTAGGCTTTCCGAACCAGTGACCTCAGTGCTGAGTCACATTATTCTCCATTGAGGGCAGTGGGAATAAATTTTCTCACTACCATTGTCAGGATCTTTTTTTATTCTTGTCACTTTCAGCAAAGTTCTAAAAAATTGAGTTATACATCTAAAACAAGTGAGAGAGCCAACCCTCATTCATGGGCCAGTGTTCAGAATGCCCGGAGCCAACCATGTTGGAACTTGTGTCCACACTGGAGGTGCCCTGCTCTCCTGGTTAAACCCTGAGCCCAGCTGTCTTCTCATCAGAGTCTTCCAGATCCCTTTCACGCTTCTGAGAACTCCTTCCACCAACACCGAAGTCTCTCGTGACTCTCCTCGTTAATCAGTGTTGTGGGCTTTCGGTGGAGGGTTGGTGCTCAGGGCACGGTTTGGGCAAGCAGACAGGAGAGGTTCCTTCTTGCCACTCACTCTGTAAACTTACATCTGGAGCATTGGCTAGGCTGTAAGTTACATCCATGCCTTGCCTCAGTCCACTCTTCAGTTACTTTTCCCAAAAAGCAAGTTATTGAACTCAAATTGACCCCCCCCCCCCACACACATTCAGGCTGGGCAGCAAAAGTAGATTTATAGTTGTGAATATGCATAACAGTTTATTACTTATTATATTATTTTCCATATGAACAACTGTAAGCCTCCATTTGTCATACCCTGTATTTGTATGCAGATACCCATGTGAATCTGTTGTCTCAGGTCGCATCGCTCATGTCTTCTGTGATGTGCTGTGATTCTAAGAGCTAGGTAGGACAGTAAAGTTGGGAGCGCCTAGTTTATCTTCTCTGAAAGCAGAGTGTGTCTGGTTCTCAGATTGACTAGTGGTTCTTGGCAAAGCAGTTGGTGAGATTCCCCCACAAGCCGGCAGATCATGTCTTGATGGAGGAGGTGAGAATAGACTGAATGAACTGAGCTTAATCCAACTGAGCTTTGTAGTCCATTCCCTCACCTTCTTTTCTTAGTGCTCAGTTGTTCAAGTAGGGACAGAAAATTCATGGGAGGAAAAAGAAACACTTGCTTCTTTTCCAATGTGCTTGATAAGTCAGTCTGGGTGCTGGGTGCTCTTCCTACTTGAATTTTGGTGTTTCAAGAAAATCCTGTGCTATAAATGAATGTTGATTTTCACCCAGCACAGAGCTGCTGGGAGCTGGCCTGGCCTGGCTGCTGTACTGCATTTCTGCTTTTTCTTCCAGCATCGTCCAGCCAAGCAGAAAAGGAGCTGACAGATTCTCCTGCAACCTCCAAGCGCATCTCCTTGCCAGGTAGCTCGGAGTCTCCTCTCTCTCTGAAGCGACCGAAAACGTCGGAGGAGACCAAAGCGGAGCAGGTAAGGCAGGAAGGGATTCCGCTGGAGGGGGCAGTGTTCCAGGCACTGTTGGGAATGAACTCTTGGGGGGGTAGGCTTGGGCTGACACGGTTGCTGGTGGGAACTGAAGATTCAGCCGGAGGGATGCACATGTTCCCCACAGATGTACCAGTGTCCCTACTGCAAGTACAGCAACACCGACGTCAACCGGCTCCGGGTGCACGCCATGACGCAGCACTCGGTGCAGCCCATGCTTCGCTGTCCCCTGTGTCAGGACATGCTCAACAACAAGATCCACCTCCAGCTGCACCTCACCCACCTCCACAGTGTGGCACCCGACTGTGTGGAGAAGCTCATTATGACGGTAAGACAGCCAAGAGCAAGATCCAGTGGCTCCTCTTTCCCCAGGGGTCAAAGGTGATGTAGTAGCATGGACAAGACACTGTGTTGTTGGATGAGAAAGTCAGTGTAGTGTTGCAAATGTCAAAAGTGGTCCTAGTTCTGTGACCTTTTTCTGCTGTGCTTACCTTAGGATTGGCATGACCATGGCATGACCATTGCCCAGAAGGCTAAGTATGTGTTTCTCAACTTGCCCATCATCATCTTCTCTCCTTGAAAGCTACAGAGGCTAAGAGTAGCTAATCATTTATGTGTGAGAAATTGTTCAGATTCTTCAAACCTGTATTGAGCAGGTCATGTTCTATGCTGCTTTTATATTCCTTATGTCTCATTTCACCCTCACAAGAGTCTGACACATTTATATTATCAGCAGAGGAAACTGAGGCTCAGAGAAGGTAAGTCACTTGTAAGTGGCAGAATTGAGAGTTGAACTCACATTTTCCACTCCAGGAGTGTAGCCCTGTAACATGGGTGTCTCCCTGTAACATGGGTGTTTCTCAAGGGGACACTTTTATTCTCAAAGCAGGAAAACGGTCACTTGGATAGTACATGTTAATTCATGATTGAGAGAGGGCTTTGCATTTTGAACATGATGTTGCTACAGCTGCAGGTTTTAAAAGCATGGCTCTAAGTGGCCTCTATAAACACAACCCAAACGAAAGTTAGTATAAAGATTTAAATCTAATTGTGACGTGAAAACTTTTTGAGGTACTACAGGTGACACTAATGCCCTACTTTCTGTGTTGGAACTGTTGTGAAAGCCCTTTGGAGGAAAAGCAACCAAAGAGAATTAATCTCGCCTCTAACTTATTTCAACGGTGGAGTAATAAAAAGTTAATTTGATTGCCTTTTCCTGTGATGGTTCCCAGAGAGGTAGTCTGCTCAGAATTCCATGCTGCCCCATGAAGTCCAGAGACATGTGACCTCTAGCCATTTCCCTTTCCATTTGGTTATGTAAAAATTAGTGAATAATGTTGTAAATGACATGTCATTGGTGATGCATCAAGAGAATGTTAGCAGCCAACAGAAACCTAGCAGGAGTTCTTTCAAGTATAAATTCATTTTCCATGGGTATTTTCAAATAGACTGGTGAACATTGTTGAAAGTTTCTCTGTAAATGGAAACCTCCTTCTGTGGATGGGTGGGTTTCTGTAGATGTGGCAGGTTTTCTTGGCATTCTTAGCAGTCTTGGAAATAAAGCAACAAGGGGGATATTTTCAGGCCTCATTACACTTCCCACTGATGGCCTGGAGCTGTGGGAACCCAAAGAAACAGAAAGATATGTGGGGAGAGGAGCATTTTCATACTGAATTACACTTTCCTTTTGCTCAGGTGGTTATTTTTTTCTGTTTAATATAAAGGTGGCCTAGGATGTGTAATTTGTATGATAGTAAGTTTCTTTATATAACTCTAGGGAAAATAATGTAAATTATGTTTCAGATATCCTTTGTCATAGTTTTATATGACAGAATAGCAACGGTAAGGTACATTTCAAGTAGCAAGCATGGTGATTATTATGAATCTTCTTAATTTACCAACAGTCTTCAAGGGCAGGATGTTACCACAGTGCTTGGCTACCAATCTCAAAGGTATTTCTGGGTGTTAGCCACAACTAGCATCTTCTTAAGCAGTGATTTTCAACCTTTCTGGGGGCTGATGCAAATGATCCAAAGGCCTTCCTGGAT
The DNA here is from genome assembly GCA_037038555.1 of Rhynchonycteris naso. Lineage (NCBI taxonomy): Eukaryota > Metazoa > Chordata > Mammalia > Chiroptera > Emballonuridae > Rhynchonycteris > Rhynchonycteris naso. The sequence goes on from CM073001.1 coordinate 20,439,468, forward strand.
TATTCTGTGTGTACTAAAGTTGGACAACCACTATTAAGACCTCCATCAAGTATTGGGCATATACAAAATTGTATAATGCCAGAAAGCATAAGGATCTAGAAGAATCTCTGACAACATAATTATGTAGGAGAAACATGGTCCCTGAAAGGACTGTACTGGGCCACTTGTACAGAATTCCCTGTGCACCAATGGAGATGTTTCCTAGACATTTCGGTAAAGTGTGCAAATTGTGAGAAATGTGATTATAGGAAGTCGATTTGCTAGGAACAAGAGGAAGTTAATGGATCCAGAAATAAAGTTGCAAGTTGTGGTAAATGTAATCATATATGGATCTTATTTTGTACTTAGAGGTGTAAAGCTGGCATGGTACTCTCTTTGCACGAGAAGATGGAATTATTTTATGGCTGTCAGCACTGGATTAGTGTTTTAAGTGACGAGGCCGGTTTACATTGGACTTTGTGAAGCATTTCTACCTTGATCCTTGAGTTCCGTAGGAAAAGATGAGCAACCAGGGCTAGAGCGGAAATTGTAGCCATACCTCACGGTGAACCCAGAATCCTGCTTGAGGACTGGATCTTGGTCTCTGCCCTGATGAGTCAGAACAGATCTTTCCTCTGAAAAGTTTGGTGTTAAAATGGAGTTTGCATTTGTTACAACTAAATGGTTATAATGAACTTATGGTTAAAATCCTGCCTCTGGAGGGTATTTTATTGTAATTTTATTAGAAAATTGGACTTGGGGAAGTATTGGTTAGGCTTTCTGACCATATATTTGTATGTTCCTGGCCACCTGGAGAAGGAAACTCTGAAAACAGTATGAGAAAAGCCCCTTAAATCAGAGCTCCAATTTCTAAAACATGTCATTAACGAATGGCCGATGCATGGTCATTCGTCCTCCAAGAGGAGAAAGTTCGGTCTGCTGTGCCCGAGTGGCTGGGATGAATGTCAGTAAGAGGAGTGAATCTTCCTTCTTGCCAAACGGTTTGACTGAGCTGCCTCTGGCTGCAGAATAGGGAAAGCTGGCAAAATTCACTAACTAGACAGTTCCTGGCAGCCATGGGGTGTGTCCAGGTTATCTAAAGCTATAAATTCTGGTAAATATTTTTCATTGTCTGGGTCCCAAGGTCTCAGGATATGGTTTGAATTGGGTTTCAGTCCCTCTAAAAAGTAAATTCCACCCTGATAAATGGAAGTAGATTACTTTCTACACAATGTCTTTCCGTTCAGTTGTAAATGGAGAATGTTTTGAGGAGGCTTCATTTAATAATACCTTATCAGACAGCTTTCAGGAACCTGCAGTGTCTAATATGTCTGTTGCTATGGTAACAGCTGCTTGCTTATGCTCTGCATCTCATATCTGTGTCTCCCATGGCCCCCTTCTTTCTACTGATGAAGGGGCTTGAAAAATATTCTCCACTGGGAACAATTGCAGCTCTGGCCCTCCACTATGGAAACTGAACCCACAGCACTTCATTCTGCTTCGCCTATTGGAAGCTGAGCTCCAAAGGGTGTGTGTACACACGTCACACGAGAGAAAGAAATCTATAAAGCTTAAAAGCAATGAGACAAGTGCCCCCCCCAGACCTGAGTGAGCAGCCCACCCCCAGTGTCGGTTCCACAGAACTCTCACCTATTTACAGAGAACTTAATGGATTTCAGACCTGTGGTGGGGAACTAGGAGCTGCTGCTCTGTCCTCATTTTCCCACTCATTTGGGGAAGGATGATTGAGGACGTGGGGGGCATGTTTCTAGCCCTAAACGAGAAAGGGAAAGACTACCTACCATGCATTTCAATACTCTTAAACTATTCTAATTGATCACTATCCCACTAAGTGACAGACCACACAACTGGGATCCTGGAGCATTAATATAGGGAAATTGTCTTTGTTCCTTGGTCACTTAACAAAATATGAGCCGCCCAGGAACACCTTTTTCTGTAGCCCTTCATTTATTCTCCCCTGATAGTTCTTCATTATTCTCTGTTTTTTGTACATACATAATATTTCCTTTCTCTGCGCCTGGCCCTTCTTCGCCTGCAGTTCTCTCTCTCTCTTGTGGGAGCAATAGTTTTTCTCCTCTCATTTTTTTCAGTCAGTATCTGTGTTTCCCTGGGCTTGTTGCATTTCTGTGCCTCTGTGTATTCGAGGGCAGGCTGGCTCTCTGCCCCCCCCCCCACACACACATTGGGGTTATCAGGTGGCCACTGGCCCTGTGGTTGTCGTACCCACCTGGGTACCAGCTCTCTCACTTTCTCTCCATCTCAGAGGAAGGTAATGAAAATAATCGGGCTTCATTAATTCCAAACCCTGTGAGATGATAGCCATTTGGAGCCTGTTTGCCGATTAGATGGTCTAAATTAGAAGTGACCTTGGTATACTGCCATTGCTTGCCTCTCTGAGTCTAATCATTCTCCTTCTTAGCTCTCTCTTCTGTTCATGTGTTTCCTGTTCACCTCTTTTTACAGTCTTTCTCAATCTTAGTTTTTAAAATCTGGTTCATGGCCATGTTTGTTTTTGGTCCACATGAAAGCTAACAGGGCCCTGCAGTTTTCCTCATGGGCATTACTATATATATATATATATATATATATATATATATATATTAAAGGGACAACCACACAGAAGACATTTTAGAAAGGAAACAAGACAAAGAGAGAAACTAGTCCCTCTAGACTCTGTGGTCCAGTGCCCAGCCTGGTGCATTTGGAAGGTAGCGAGGGAAGGAGAAAACTGCTAAAGCTCGCTGCCCGGAGGCGCCCCAGTTGGCCCTGGAGGCTGTCTACGTGCAGGAGAGGGAGTGAGTAACTAGACTCTGTGGAGCAGGCGACTTTAGGTACACCACTAGCTAGAATGCTCAGCTCTGCAAGTGGGCAGGTTTAACTTCATGCTCCAGAACCAATACCTCATTCTTAGAGATGGGCCAGCTCTGTGCCAGGCTTTCCCCTTTGTCTGAGGTTCCTCATTCTATTGATTTTTACTGAAAAGTGAAAGATTTGAGGCTTCTTCAGGAGTCCAGGTTTTGGCACGTCTATGCTCTCACTTGGAAAAGTGAACCTTTCAGAAAGAAGCCCCATTTAGGCAAACAGTGCCAAGGCTTGTAGGGAGGAGGGTTCAATACTTGTTCTAAGAAATTACTTTGCTTTACAGCAGTTGAATTTGGTTGCACTGATCTAACATCAGACAGTGGCTCTGAGAAGTGAATTTGCATGAACATTTCTACAAGAACTTAGCAAAGTTTACGCACCGTGGCTGCTCAGGGTTTTCTGTTTGGCTTCTCCACATCCATGACCTCAAGAAAGTAAGGAAGGTGGAGGGCTTCCTATAATTCCAGCTTCTTCTACCAAATGTAATAGTGGGGACCAGACCCACATCTAAGCCTCTGGGTTTTAAAAGGCATGTCCTTGGGGCTTTAGGGTCCACTGACCTCAGAGGAATTTGAAAGGCATTAAGTCATAGTTACAAATACAGTGTGTCCGTAAAGTCATGGTGCACTTTTGACTGGTTGAAGTGCACCATGACTTTACGGACACACTGTATAATGGTGAACTAAACAGGAGTTACAAACTAGTTATTTATGAACTCATGTGACCTCTCCTTAGTAGTCAAGAGTAATTAACTAGAGTCTTTGGATTTCCCACTAAGGAGCCTGTGATTTTTCTGAAAATTATTTTGCAATAGTCTGTGTGTGAAAGTATTTGTTCTGGGTATCTACAACTTTGATCAAATTTTCTAAGAAGTGTGTAATCTCTAAAAGGTTAATTTTTCTGGTTTGTGAGCTTCTTGGACACAAGGACCTTGTCTTGCTCTGTCTCACAAGTATGCAGCACAGGGACCCTGTCTGAGTGAGTGAGCAGAGACTCACATGCCCTTCCTTTCAACTACTAAGTTATTCTGGCATTGCTTAAGCCTGAAGACTTTTAGTATCAGGTGGAACTCATCTGTTTTCAGTATTATATATGAGAATTGCTTAAACTTGAAGAATTTCAGCATCAGAGCAAAACTCCACATTTCTCTTGTTATACATGAGAACTGTTTATTTGTCAGGAAGATTGGAGCCACTGTTTGTGTTCAGACTTTCAGCACCCAGCTCAGCTGATGGTTTCATTCTACATTCCCATCCACGCTGCATACTCTGGAAGGAATGTAGTTGACTTGTTACAAGGGTGCAAGGAACACATTTGGTATCTGAGCCTCCAAACCTGTAAGTCTTGCCCTGTATGTGTTTAAATGACGACTTTTACCTAACTGTATCTTTAGGGGTATTAGAGTAATTTCAGATCACCTGTCCTAATGGTTAATAAGATCACCATTGAACTACCCTTCGCCAAGGCCAATCTTGAGAGACCCAAATTCTGAGGAAGTAAGGTCTAATCAATTAAATTTTCTTACCAAAAAAAACTTTATTTTACTTTTGGATAAAATTCTGTCTTAATAGTCTTAGCTCCCCTCTATACAATAATGGGTAGAATATGGGGACGTAATTGAATGTAGTCAGTGTTTATTGGTGTACAGATTATTAGAAAAATCAATTTACGTGGATGGTAAATGTAAAAATGCAGGTGTTTGAACTTAATGTGTGTTGTTATCTGGACAAACTGAACACTTTTTGTTTGGCTTTGAGTCTGTGGCTGGAGCAGGAGACAGGGAGGAGGGAGAGTGTGTATGCGCCTGTGTGCACCTATGTGCTGTTTGTGTGGGATTTAATTAGTTAAGGGCCTCTGACATTTGGGCACATTTGGAATGGCTTTGCTTATACTATAGCCAGGGTTTGTTCTCTCGGAAACCTACATACTCCAGTGCTCCTATCAAAAGGGAAGGTCTTTACAAAACCACGCTCAGCAGTTAAATAACTACCTTTCCAACTGACCTCCAGGTCTCCATCAGAGAATGTGGCTGGGAAAGTCTGAACTTTGCACACAGTTTGGGTAGCCAGATGTTTGGAAAACAAGAGCAGGAGATGCCAAGGCAAGTAAGTTTTGAAGGAACTCTGAGTTTGGCCAGCTCTCCTTTTCTTCACTGAGCAGAACTCCTCAGGGAGCTGTTGGCAGGACTGAATTTATGGATTTGTGAAAAAAGCAGGCAAACCTTAAGTGGACAGTTTTGGCAGCTGGTAGGAGAGGGAGGAATGGATACAGGCACAGGAGTGTTCAGCATGTGGGAGCTGGCACGGGGCCCTCCACAGCCTGTGCAGTAAGGAGGCTTCCATTCTCAACCTCTGTTCAGACCCATGGCACAAGGGTCCTAACAGAATTTCTAGATCCTAAGGATTCCCTTTAGGGCTATTCATTTTGCCTTCTGAGAATTTCTTGCTCATTAAAATTTTATATACCAAGGCTTCCTTCCTCCTAAGGGAGAGGTTGGGTATGCTATAGATGAGAAGATGCAGGTAGATAAAAGTAATTACTTAAACACATATGGGGCAAGACTTACAGGTTTGGAGGCCCAGATTAAGATGCAGAGGAGCATGTGAGGTTGATGATTATATTTCGGGAGAGTTAATTGATGGAAGGTGAAGGCAGACAAAGAACCGCTGCTTACTGCCTTCTTGAATCCCAATCAGGAATTATGATTAAAGTCGCAGCGAGACAACAGAGAGCTGATGAATTGGTGTCTTTTTTTTTTCTTTTTTTGCCGTCATTCACACTTGATTGACTTCAACCTTTCAAGTGCAAAAGTCTCTCTTTTCCATTATTATTCATAGCCATCTGAGTTTTTCTAATTAAAGTGTATGAAAACAATTACTGATCCATCGTACTGAGTCTGTTAGAGGGGATGTCTGCCTTACTGTAATGCGTATGAAAAGCCCACAGTTTTCTATAATGATGTGCAGCTGAGGTGTTAGATAATTTTATTCTTTTTTACTCTGTAGGGCTTTTTTTAAATTTCTCATGATTCATTTTTCATAATTCCAAAAGATCCCAGGAAAAGACTGATCCTACAATTACAATGAGAAAGGATCTGGGGGGGTGTCTTTTTTCCTTTTCCCTTCTCCTTCTCTTACTCCCAACCTTGTGCTCCCCCCTTTGCTGAGGACTATAAATTAATCGGCGACCTTTCACTTCTTGGACTCCCGCTGGACTCCCCAACCACACTGGTCAGAAATGCTTTCTATTAGAAAGAAAATAGATGGAATGAGTTTGGCAATCTCTGCTCCATTCCTAATGATTCATCAACAGCTTGCTCTAACCAGCTGCTGACAAGCTTTGTGTGAAGGTGCAGATGTCTGTGAAAGCAGGAATTCTGTCACACATGTTCACCTGCGTGCACCTGCTCTTTATAAACACATTTCTCAGGCTCCTCTCTGTAGTGCCTGTTGCTTAATTTTAATACCTATTGGCATATGGGTTGCTGAAATTCTAATACCCCTTAAATGTACTGACGGTGTTACCTTTTTGGTGTTGATGTGGACAGCTGTCTGGGTTTTCCTCTAGCCGTTGAGCCTATCACTGATGATTCTGGTAACATGTCAGCAGCGATTTTGAATGAGGCCAGGATTTTCAAACAATTAAAATAGAAATTTATTTAAAATATTTAATTTAGTAGTAACCTAGGAGTTCCAATCATTGCAACAGTAAATGAAGATATCATGATTTTTTGTTGTTGATGGGAGAAGAGTGCCTCCAAGTGGGGCTAGGCACTGAGTAGGAAGGTTAGTGGCGACTGTCATTTACTGTGCGTGTAACCTCAAGGTCAGTTCATTTCTCAGGCTGTCATCAAACAGGAGACAAATTCTAATTCATCTGGGAATATCATCACCATCTACCTTCCCACCCTATAGCAGGGAAAGGGATATTGCTCCTTCTTTAAACAAAGAACCTTCTCTCCTTTTGTTGGATATTGAGGGCTGCTTATCACATTAATGTGAGGCAAAATGATAAGTTGGCCAGATGGCAGGGAAGCCTAGAAAAATGTCTGAAGATCAGACTTAAAATCGTAGTCCATTTAAACCAAGCTAATTCTGGAATTGCTCTATTAGGAAACAATGGCCATGGTCAAAGTGGGGCTACCCTATTGTAGAGTGCTGTGCGGGGCACCCTCTGTAGCTGCAGCACTGGCCAGAGCTTCCCTCTGATGCTGTGTATCTTGGGTACAGACTCTGGAAGAAATCCTGCCTTGAGTGAGTCATAAGAAATGCTCACTTGCTCTTGACCTCAGCTTGTAAAGGGTTACAAAATGTCTCCTGGAAAATCTGCAGTGTGTCTGCCTGTCCTTAGCCTTCCTTTGTTCTCTTCTCTTCTCCTTACCCTTCCCTTTGCTCTTACTCCCCTCCTCTTCTTGCCTGAATACATTTTGAAAACAGTACTACAATGCTCCCTGCTTCAAGATTACAGCATGCTTTACTAGGTATGATTTAATTAGGGCCCTTATTATGTTTTCAGCAGCTTAAGGTGGGCCTTTCAACTTATCTACCTAATTGGTTGCACAAGAAGTTTCACAGCCCATGACAAAACATTGTCAGTGATCAAAGTCAAAATTCTGCATAAAGAAAAAATATTAATAATAAGATTATTCTTCAAGTGTGCACTGCTAATTATGTCCAGAATATAACCGTAGAAACACTTTTGACTGATGTGAGCTTTGTCTAATAAACATGAATCTTCAGTGAGCTATGAAAAGTGACACCTCCAGCTTTACACTGGTGAAGGCTAATTTTGCTTATTAAATAATTTTTACACATTTCCCTATTTTCTGTTTTTTTCTTCTCCATTTGACTCTCACTTCTCTGCATCTTGTTCCTCAGGTGACCACCCCTGAGATGGTGATGCCCAGCAGCATGTTTCTCCCAGCGGCTGTTCCAGATCGAGACGGGAACTCCAATGTGGAAGAGGCAGGAAAGCAGCCTGGTTAGTGCCACTATTCTTGACTCCTACAAATGGAAACAAAATTTTCACAGAGCGAGGGTGCCCAGAGTCCTGTACCACAGTGTTTTTCAACTGCTGGTCGGTAGGCTGCTCTGTGAAAGTTAACCACGCTGATGTTGTATGAAGATTATAGACCCAATGATCTTGGGCCCAATGAATTTGCTTATGCTAAGGGTGATTTCTGCCTCAGCGGTCCCTGAAATAATTCTATTTTCACTGGTCCCTAAGTGTAAAAAGGTTAAAAACTGCTCCTGTATAGCACTCTTAAGTTCATCAAAAGATGAGGACCACTGTTGTCAGCCATTTTATATTCTGGTTCTTAGCATGTATCTGTATACTATTCATATGATTTTAGGTGAGAGAAAATCAGGTAAGAATCAGTGGGATGTTGGTGGACACGTGTGCCCTTTAGGGAGTGAATAACCAGAGACGGAGTCAATAGACCCCTAACTCACCATACAAAATTGTTAAATGCTCCATCTCTGAGGACTTAATTATTAGGGACTTGTGGAGCACATGGGTGATTTCAGGGTGCTGGATCAGTTGTCTTCCTAGTCTACACTAAGTTCTCCAAGTCTTCTGGGATGCCTTAGGATGCGGCATAGAGGTATATTTGGAAAGAACGTTGCCATAGACAGGGATGGTGGTGCCCCAGGGTGGTTCCTACCTTGGTGGATCATTAGACCTCCATTTATGAGGCTTTCTACATAATTTACCTCCTGTCAGCATATTGGACTGTGGACTGACTGAAAAAGGGTCAGGATATTTATGGGTGTGATGATATTGTAGGAAAAAAATAACTATATTTCAATAATTAGTCACTTGAATGTTCATTGATTATTGAATAGAGATGACAGTCATAAAGCCTAAAAATATATTCCAAAATTTCTTAAATTATAATGAGCAGCAGTTCTTATAATTTCCTATAACTCAGGACAGCATTAATTCATGTTCTACAATACTGATCCATGAAAAAGGTGAACCCACTCTCAAATCAGTAACCTTGAAACTAGTTATGAGAATTGAAGGTTTATTAATTAAATATTGTTTTAAAAACAGATCTGTGATATGACACAGGCCTATTAGGAGTCAAATTATTTTGTATTTCCTTTTGGTCCTCTCTGTTCTTGTGTATGTGCTCTATTGGAGAGGAATAGAAAGCAGAAGGCTGTGTGGAGAGATTCTGTGTCCAGGTTGTTTCCCTCATCGTCAGATTGTGTTCACTAGGCCTTGTGAGTAGATAGTTGTGGGTGCCATCTTTGAAGCAAAGCCTTCTTTATCATTGGGCTTGATTTTTATATATTTATTTTTGTATAGAAACCTCAGAGGATCCTGGAAAGAACATTGTGTCCTCTATGAGCACAGAGCACAGTGGCGAACTGAAACCCTCTCCTGCTGACCCAGGCTCAGTGAGAGAAGACTCAGGCTTCCTGTGCTGGAAGAAAGGGTGCAACCAGGTGTTTAAAACATCTGCAGCTCTTCAAACTCACTTCAATGAGGTTCACACCAAGAGGCCTCAGCTGCCTGTGTCAGATCGCCATGTGTACAAGTACCGCTGTAATCAGTGCAGCCTGGCTTTCAAGACCATTGAAAAGCTGCAGCTCCATTCTCAGTACCATGTGATCAGAGCTGCCACCATGTGCTGTCTTTGTCAGCGCAGTTTCCGAACTTTCCAAGCTCTAAAAAAACACCTTGAGACGAGCCACTTGGAGTTGAGTGAGGCTGACATCCAGCAGCTTTATGGTGGCCTTCTGGCCAATGGGGATCTCCTGGCAATGGGAGACCCCACCCTGGCTGAAGACCATACCATAATTGTTGAGGAAGACAAGGAGGAAGAGAGTGACTTGGAAGAGAAACAGAGCCCAACAGGCAGTGACTCTGGATCCATACAAGAAGACTCGGGCTCAGAACCGAAGAGAGCTCTGCCTTTCAGAAAAGGCCCCAACTTCACCATGGAGAAATTTCTGGACCCTTCTCGCCCTTACAAGTGTACCGTCTGCAAGGAATCTTTCACTCAAAAGAACATCCTGCTAGTGCACTATAATTCTGTGTCCCACCTACATAAGTTAAAGAGAGCCCTTCAAGAATCGGCAACTGGTCAGCCAGAACCCACCAGCAGCCCAGACAACAAACCTTTTAAGTGTAATACCTGTAACGTGGCATACAGCCAGAGCTCTACTTTGGAGATCCACATGAGGTCTGTGTTGCATCAAACCAAGGCCCGGGCAGCCAAGCTGGAGGCTGCAAGTGGCAGTAGCAACGGGACTGGGAACAGCAGCAGTGTCTCCCTAAGCTCTTCTACCCCAAGCCCTGTGAGCACCAGTGCCAGCAATACCTTTACCACCACCAACCCAAGCAGTGCTGGCATTGCTCCAAGCTCAAGCTTACAGAGCCAAGTGCCTGCTGAAAATGTAGGGGTGCCATCCCTGGGGAATCCCATCAGTGCCAACATCACTTCCCCTTCAGAGCCCAAGGAAGCCAATCGGAAGAAACTGGCAGATATGATTGCCTCTAGGCAGCAGCAGCAGCAGCAGCAGCAGCAGCAGCAACAGCAGCAACAGCAGCAGCAAGCACAGTCACTAGCCCAGGCCCAAGCTCAAGTTCAAGCTCATTTGCAACAGGAGCTACAGCAGCAGGCTGCCCTGATCCAGTCTCAGCTGTTTAACCCCACCCTCCTTCCTCACTTCCCCATGACCACCGAGACCCTACTCCAGCTGCAGCAGCAGCAGCACCTCCTCTTCCCCTTCTATATCCCCAGCGCTGAGTTCCAGCTCAACCCTGAGGTGAGCCTGCCAGTGACCAGTGGGGCGCTGACGCTGACTGGGACGGGCCCAGGCCTGCTGGAAGATCTGAAGGCTCAGGTTCAGATCCCACAGCAGAGCCACCAGCAGATCCTGCAGCAGCAAAGCCAGCTTTCTCTGTCCCAGAGCCACTCTGCCCTGCTACAGCCAAGCCAGCACCCTGAAAAGAAAAACAAATTGGTCATCAAAGAAAAGGAAAAAGAAAGCCAGAGAGAGAGGGATGCTGCAGAAGGGGGAGAAGGCAACGCAGGACCAAAGGAGTCTCTCCCAGAAGCCTTGAAGGCCAAAGAGAAGAAAGAATTGGCACCAGGGGGTAGTTCTGAGCCTTCCATGCTTCCTCCACGCATCGCCTCGGATGCCAGAGGGAATGCCACCAAGGCCTTGCTGGAGAACTTTGGCTTTGAGCTGGTCATTCAGTACAATGAGAATAAGCAGAAAGTACAGAAGAAGAATGGGAAGACTGAGCAGGGAGAGAATCTGGAAAAGCTTGAGTGTGACTCCTGTGGCAAGTTGTTTTCCAACATCCTGATTTTAAAGAGTCATCAAGAGCATGTTCATCAAAATTACTTTCCCTTTAAACAGTTGGAGAGGTTTGCAAAACAGTATAGAGAACACTATGATAAGCTGTACCCCCTGCGGCCCCAAACTCCAGAGCCGCCACCACCTCCTCCCCCACCACCCCCGCCCCCACTTCCTGCAGCACCGCCTCAGCCCGCTTCCACACCAGCCATTCCTGCATCGGCACCACCCATCACTTCGCCTACGATCGCACCGGCCCAGCCATCCGTTCCGCTCACCCAGCTCTCCATGCCCATGGAGCTGCCCATCTTCTCACCTCTGATGATGCAGACCATGCCACTGCAGACCTTGCCGGCCCAGCTGCCCCCTCAGCTTGGACCTGTGGAGCCTCTGCCTGCAGACCTGGCCCAGCTCTACCAGCACCAGCTCAACCCAAGCCTGCTTCAGCAGCAGAACAAGAGGCCTCGCACCAGGATCACGGATGACCAGCTCCGCGTCCTGCGGCAATATTTTGACATTAACAACTCCCCCAGTGAAGAGCAGATCAAAGAGATGGCCGACAAGTCCGGGCTGCCCCAGAAAGTGATCAAGCACTGGTTCAGAAACACTCTCTTCAAAGAGCGGCAGCGTAATAAGGACTCCCCTTACAACTTCAGCAACCCTCCTATCACCAGCCTGGAGGAACTCAAGATTGACTCCCGGCCTCCTTCACCAGAACCTCAGAAGCAGGAGTACTGGGGAAGCAAGAGGTCTTCACGAACACGGTTTACTGACTACCAGCTGAGGGTCCTACAGGACTTCTTTGATGCCAATGCTTACCCAAAGGATGATGAATTTGAGCAACTCTCTAATTTACTGAACCTTCCAACCCGAGTCATAGTGGTGTGGTTTCAAAATGCTCGACAGAAGGCCAGGAAAAATTATGAGAATCAAGGAGAGGGCAAAGATGGAGAGCGGCGTGAACTTACGAATGATAGATATATTCGAACAAGCAACTTGAACTACCAGTGCAAAAAATGTAGCCTGGTGTTTCAGCGCATCTTTGATCTCATCAAGCACCAGAAGAAGCTGTGTTACAAAGATGAGGATGAGGAGGGGCAGGATGACAGCCAAAATGAGGACTCCATGGATGCCATGGAGATCCTGACACCCACCAGCTCCTCCTGCAGCACCCCGATGCCCTCACAGGCTTACAGTGCTCCAGCACCATCAGCCAATACAGCTTCCTCTGCTTTCTTGCAGCTTACGGCAGAGGCTGATGAACTGGCCAGCTTCAGTTCGAAAACAGAGGTGAGTGATGAGAAACCAAAGCAGCCTGAACCTCTCAGTGCACAACCCAACCCAACCCAAGAAAAGCAAGGACAACCAAAGGCAGAGCTGCAGCAGCAAGACCAGCCCGAGCAGAAGACAAATGCAGCCCAGCACAAGCTCCCCCAGCTGACTTCTCCCTCTTCATTACCACAGCCTCCTCCGCAAGCCCCGCCTCAGTGTCCCCTGCCCCAGTCAAGTCCCAGCCCTTCTCAGCTCTCCCACCTGCCCCTCAAGCCCCTCCACACATCAACTCCTCAACAGTTGGCAAACCTACCTCCTCAGCTAATTCCCTACCAGTGTGACCAGTGTAAGCTGGCGTTTCCATCATTTGAACACTGGCAGGAGCATCAGCAGCTTCACTTCCTGAGTGCACAGAACCAGTTCATCCACCCTCAGTTTTTAGACAGGTCACTGGATATGCCTTTCATGCTGTTTGACCCTAGTAACCCTCTCCTGGCGAGCCAGCTGCTCTCTGGGGCCTTACCTCAGATTCCAGCAAGCTCAGCCACTTCTCCTTCAACTCCAACCTCCACGATGAACACTCTGAAGAGGAAGCTGGAGGAAAAGGCCAGTGCAAGCCCTGGTGAAAATGACAGTGGGACGGGAGGAGAAGAACCTCAGAGAGACAAGCGTTTGAGGACAACCATTACACCAGAACAGCTAGAGATTCTCTACCAAAAGTATTTATTGGACTCCAATCCAACTCGAAAGATGTTGGATCACATTGCGCATGAGGTAGGCTTGAAGAAACGTGTAGTACAAGTCTGGTTTCAGAACACACGTGCCCGGGAAAGGAAAGGACAATTCCGGGCTGTGGGTCCAGCCCAGGCTCATAGGAGATGCCCTTTTTGCAGGGCCCTCTTCAAAGCCAAGACTGCCCTTGAGGCTCATATCCGGTCCCGTCATTGGCATGAAGCCAAGAGAGCTGGCTACAACCTAACTCTGTCTGCAATGCTCTTAGACTGTGATGGGGGACTCCAGATGAAAGGCGATATTTTTGATGGAACTAGCTTTTCCCACCTACCCCCAAGCAGTAGTGATGGCCAAGGTGTTCCCCTCTCACCTGTGAGTAAAACCATGGAGTTATCTCCTCGAACTCTTCTTAGCCCTTCTTCTATCAAGGTTGAAGGGATTGAAGATTTTGAAAGCCCCTCCATGTCCGCAGTTAATCTAAACTTTGACCAAACTAAGCTGGACAACGACGACTGTTCCTCTGTCAACACAGCAATCACAGATACCACTACTGGAGACGAGGGCAATGCAGATAACGACAGCGCGACGGGAATAGCAACCGAAACCAAATCCTCTTCTGCACCCAGTGACGGGTTGACCAAAGCGGCCATGATGGCAATGTCTGAGTATGAAGATCGGTTGTCATCAGGTCTGGTCAGCCCAGCCCCGAGCTTTTACAGCAAGGAATATGACAATGAAGGTACAGTGGACTACAGTGAAACCTCAAGCCTTGCAGACCCCTGCTCCCCAAGTCCTGGTGCAAGTGGGTCAGCAGGGAAATCTGGAGACAGCGGGGATCGGCCCGGGCAGAAACGTTTTCGGACTCAAATGACAAATCTGCAGCTGAAGGTCCTCAAGTCATGCTTTAATGACTACAGGACACCCACCATGCTCGAGTGTGAGGTCCTAGGCAATGACATTGGACTGCCAAAGAGAGTTGTTCAGGTCTGGTTCCAGAATGCCCGGGCAAAAGAAAAGAAGTCTAAGTTAAGCATGGCCAAGCATTTTGGTATAAACCAAACAAATTACGAGGGACCCAAAACAGAGTGCACTTTGTGTGGCATCAAGTACAGCGCTCGGCTGTCTGTACGTGACCATATTTTTTCCCAACAGCATATCTCCAAAGTTAAAGACACCATTGGAAGCCAGTTGGACAAGGAGAAAGAATACTTTGACCCAGCCACTGTACGTCAGTTGATGGCTCAACAAGAGTTGGACCGGATTAAAAAGGCCAATGAGGTCCTCGGACTGGCAGCCCAGCAGCAAGGGATGTTTGACAATGCCCCTCTTCAGGCTCTTAACCTTCCTACTGCATATCCGGCACTCCAGGGCATTCCTCCTGTGTTGCTTCCTGGCCTCAACAGCCCCTCCTTGCCAGGCTTTACTCCATCCAACACAGGTGGGTTCTGCTTTGGGTGATTCTTTCAGCATTAAATAACTAACCAGTTAGCACTTCTGTTCTGTGGCTACCACCCATACACTCTGAGTGTTGGCAGACAGGAAGCTTCAAAAAAACTTCAACTGCCTTCCATTGAGTCTCCCTTGAGCTGGCCTCGTGTACACGGTTCTTGAGCTTTCCAGTTCAAGGATGGCACCTCTTGAGTAGATTCATCTCCTCTGAAACAATTCTTGTGCCCTGTATTCAACAGTACAACCAGGGTGTGTGCCATATGGAACTTTGAGAGTTCTGGCACATTATATCCTGGCATACTTCCAAGAAAGAAGTATGTGACCATATCTATTGTAGACCTTTCCATTCAGTGCTTATGGAAATCCCGACCCCTTCTAGGTATTTGTTGAAAATATAAGACATTTGAATAGATAGTTATGGATTATGCTCTGTGGAAACTGTTCAGGAGAATTTAAAACAGCTCTTTGCCCTTACCTGTGCCCCCCCCCCCTTTTTGGAGAGCTGCTCTGGCAGTAGAACGCTATCAGGTGTCTGTCTCCTTACTCCTGGGATTCCCTTCTAGCCAGAACAACAGTAGCTATGTTAGCTTCTAATGAGACTATATTTGTGCTTGAATGCACTGGCCAGGAATCTTATATTAGGCAATATGGTTTTGAATTTTGACACATTTGTATTAGTACTCCGGACAGACAAAAAAAATGTTAATGATTTTTTTAGGGGTATTCAGTCACAGCATCATTTCCTTTCACCCATCTCCCTTTCTCTGCTCCCCTCTATTCAGAGTTGTATACTTGGTAATTTTATTTTTCTACTTAATGGGGAGTTTCACAGATCTTTCTGTGTACCTCTTTTGTTTCTGTACTCACCCATCTTCTCTGGATCCACCTGTCTTTCTTAAATTGAACCTTTACCTCCATAATCCTGTGAGACTTAGCACACAGGTCAGCAAGTTCCTCCCATAGCCATCACTGACCAGTATACATTCACCAAAGGAGAAACCCTCAAAGTGCCTCCTGGCCTTTCCCATTTTCATGGGTTTGAAGCGCTTCTACTATGTCACAGAGCAGTCCTGGTTGAATTGAATCCAAGTTTTATAAATTTGGCAGGTTTTACACAACATGAGGCTACCTCATTCGTGGTCCCAGTTTCTTATCCAAAGAGAACAAGAAAGCCTGAAGATGAAGAAGTCGTTTTTTATATGTGTTGGCAAGTTAATATCACAGAATGATACTCAAGCCAGCCAGATATAGAATTACTGTTGCAGCCCAGGACTTTGGCAGAGGGGCTTGGGAAGGCCCAATATTTCATAATAATGTGAAAAAAATTAGAATCAGGATGTCTGATCTATTACCCTTGTTTTACAGATGAGAAAGCTGAGGCCCTGAGAGGTCAAGACCATTCAGCAAGCTAGGGGAGGAGCCAGAGCTCCCACCCAGGCCTCCGGGCTCCCAGTGCTATGTGCTCCTTCACAACACCCAGTATGAGCCAGTCAGTCAACAGGTATATGTTTAGTGCTACTCAGGTTATGACACTTAAGAGAGGACTCATGATAGAAAGACATCTCTTAATTATTCAAGGCAGCCAGGTGTGCCCCAGTAACCACCTCCTGACTAGACTGAAGTTTACAGGAACACTGGATCTGGAATGGGAGGGAAGAAACTTACGTTTAATAGATCAGGCACAATGTTAAGCTCTTCCCATGTGACCTTTCATGTAAAACCCTATAACAATTTACTCTGGAAAGCAGTCAGCGAACGGGTCCAAGATTACATGGCAGATGTGTCTGACTTCAGAAGTGCATGCCTAGGTCTCAGAGAGATGAAGTGCTTTGCTTGGTTCTGATCTTACAGATGAGAAAACCAAGGATATAGAATTATCATGAGATTATATTGAGCTGCTGTGCTACTATTACATTGAATGTGGCTAGTGCAGAGCTTGGAAAACAGCATGGATTCAGTAAACATTTCTTAAAATTTTTAATCTCTTACGTAGACGGTCAGTTCAAGATACAGAAAGTCAGTTTAAAGTCTTCTGATCTTTGTCCTGAATGCCTCATGTCATAGACATGCAGAAATCTCTGACAGTCCTTCCTTATCCTTTCCTTTGGCTCTGGTGCCAGCCTAAAACTTGGAGCAGGCTTGCTACCTAGAGGGAGACATAAAAAAGAGCCCATGTCCCAAGTCTAGAATTCATAATCCACTCTGTTTCAGCTTCATTTGTGCCAATTTAACCAATGAGCCTTTACCGAGTTTTTGAGTCAGACTTATCTCTTTTGTGGTTTTAGCCTTTTATTTGCATTGAGGAAACTGGATGTCTTAATCTCAGTGGTCCCTTCTGCTGTTTTGGAAGAGGACATTAATGATGCTGTGGAATGCTGAGGGAAGCATCCTCCTTGGCTATCCAAACATTAATGGGTGTTTTTCTGGGATTGGCAATTTGAGACAATTTTCTTCATCTGAAATTTACATGTGTTTAAATGTGTTTAAAAGTATGACAGCCCAGTAAACACTGTAGCTGGAAGTCAGTATTGACTTCACCCAAGTTTGGGCTTAAGAGTTTTTTTTTCTCACACACACACAGAGTGTTATGTTATGGAACCACCTACCACAACTTTCTGGCAGAAGGTGGTCCAAATAAGTGGTGAGGGGCCATAGGATTTTTGATTTTACATTTGGTGCTCTCTGAAGAGGTTGTATACTGTCTAGTGTCTGGGGTGTGGCAAATGTCAAGATCTGAAGGCTGCTGCCCATGAACTCTTCTCAATTCTTGTCTTTTCTCAGCATTTCATCACCCTGCACATCATGTCTCCCCTCCACCCCCCAAACACACCAGTGTTATCCCTTCTCCACTACCTTGTTAGTCTTTACAAACCTATAGTTTGTTATACAGGTTTGCCTCCCTATCTGAAAGCAGAGTGTTCCTATGAAACCCTTCATAAACCAAAATGGCATAAAGCCAAATAGCAATCACCTTAGGACACATCTTGCTAACAAATGCACAGAATCAATCAAGATAAAGCCCAGATCCTCAGAAACAATTCAAAGCTAGAGTGGCTTGATGCTGAGAGGCCGAGTGTAATTCCTGGGGAAGGAGCTGGGCAGTGTTACTCTTGAAGTTTAGGGTGTGCACTGAGCTTTTTAACGGCTCACTGCAAAGCAAACGCTCAATGTTATTTTCACCTTTTGCCTTTTTTCATAAAAGTGCAAAAATCATTATTTCTTCCAGTTAGCAAAAATGGGTATTAATGTACATATTTTGAAAAAGACAAGTGGCATAAAGTGCACCTTTAAAAAGTGAGGATACCTGTACCAGTAGCAGCATTTCCATGACCCTGGAAAAGAGTCAAACCAGAAAATAGGTATAGGATAGGGAGGCTAGTAGGTGCTGGGCTGGATGGAAGCTTTACAGGCAGTGGTAGATTAGGCCTGCATGTGATTGAGGATGGGGTTGTAGCCCACATGGGGTGACAACGGTCAAAGACCTTTGCTACCCATGAGCCGTGGTGCCTGATGTAGGTTGCCATGTTCTAGGAATTGATGGTGGCAGCACTATGCACTGTTCCATTTCTGACATGTTTTGTTTTCCCTCTTCCTGTGGCTGTTTTTTGTTTGTGTTTGTTTTTTTCCCCAAACATCTACAGCCCTGGCCCTACTGTCTGTCATTCAAACAGGAGCAGGAGGAGAAAAATGTTCATTTCTCTTGTGGGCACCAGAATCCTACTTCTAGATGGTTACATTTTTCTACAGGTTTGTTAAAGCAGACCAGCTGAGCCAAGGCATTGGGACAGTTCCCCGAATGGGTTGTTTTTATTTATTCCCATTCCCACCTTCTCTGCCCTCTTAATGTGTCCATTCAGCTTCAGCATTGGAAGTCACAGAGGTGCATGAGTATAGCCTGCTGTTCGTTCACTTGGTCTTGGGGCTTGGCTAGGTTTCTTGCTTTCCTTCACTCTTTCTCCTGTTGCCTCTCCTCCAATCAACTTACGATGAGACCTCTTGGGTGTGGTATTTTTGTGAAGCTTTGATGAAGGCCTTTGGTCCCAGCTGGAAACAGCTACTTTGGGGACCTCCATATTAATTGCCATGGGTGGAATGAATGGTATTGGGAGCTTGGCAAAGGAAATATGAACTAGTGGGTGGCTGTGGCACATTGGGCAGGAAGGTGTTTGGCTGAAAGGGGAAGTATGGAAACAGCCCCAGGACTGGCTTTGATTAGAATACAAAGCTCTCCAACCCTGAGCCTGGCCTACACCTCTTGAAAATGTCGGTTTTGAGAAGATCCTTCAAGTTTAAACCTTGAGAGCTTAGACGGTACTGGTGATACAGGTCAAACATCTTGAGCTGCAGCCTCACCACCCAGACTGACACATGATTTGTCTCCATTTTTTCCAGCTTTAACGTCTCCAAAACCGAACTTGATGGGTCTGCCCAGCACAACAGTTCCTTCACCTGGCCTCCCTACATCTGGATTACCAAATAAACAGTCCTCAGCATCACTGAGCTCCCCAACCCCAGCACAAGCCACCATGGCGATGGCCCCTCAGCAACACCCCCAACCCCAGCAGCAGCAGCCACAGGTGCAGCCGCAGCCAGCAACCCAGCCACCACCTGCGCCACAGCTCCCGCCCCAACAGCAGCAACAGCAACGCAAGGACAAAGAGAGTGAGAAGGTAAAGGAGAAGGAAAAGGCACACAAAGGGAAAGGGGAAACCCTGCCTGTCCCCAAGAAGGAGAAAGGAGAGGCCCCCACGGCAGCTGCAGCCACGATCTCAGCCCCACTGCCCACCATGGAGTATGCAGTGGACCCTGCACAGCTGCAGGCCCTGCAGGCAGCCTTGACTTCAGACCCCACAGCGTTGCTCACGAGCCAGTTCCTTCCTTACTTTGTACCAGGCTTCTCTCCTTATTATGCCCCCCAGATCCCCGGCGCCCTGCAGAGCGGGTACCTGCAGCCTATGTATGGTATGGAAGGCCTGTTCCCCTACAGCCCTGCACTGTCGCAGGCCCTGATGGGGCTGTCCCCCGGCTCCTTACTGCAGCAGTACCAGCAATACCAGCAGAGTCTGCAGGAGGCGATCCAGCAGCAACAGCAGCAGCAGCAGCGGCAAATACAACAGCAACAGCAGCAGCAGCAGCAGCAAAAAGTGCAGCAGCAGCAGCCCAAAGCAAGCCAAACCCCAGTTCCCCCTGGGGCTGCTTCCCCAGACAAAGACCCTGCCAAAGAATCCCCCAAACCAGAAGAGCAGAAAAACGCACCCCGTGAGGTGTCCCCCCTCCTGCCGAAACCCCCCGAAGAGCCAGAAGCAGAAAGCAAAAGTGCGGACTCCCTCTACGACCCCTTCATTGTTCCAAAGGTGCAGTACAAGTTGGTCTGCCGCAAGTGCCAGGCGGGCTTCGGCGACGAGGAGGCAGCTAGGAGCCACCTGAAGTCCCTCTGCTTTTTCGGCCAGTCTGTGGTGAACCTGCAAGAGATGGTGCTTCACGTCCCCATGGGCGGCGGCAGTGGCGGCGGCAGCGGCGGCGGTGGCGGCAGTGGCGGCGGCTCGTACCACTGCCTGGCGTGCGAGAGCGCGCTCTGTGGGGAGGAAGCTCTGAGTCAACATCTCGAGTCGGCCTTGCACAAACACAGAACAATCACGAGAGCAGCAAGAAACGCCAAAGAGCACCCTAGTTTATTACCTCACTCTGCCTGCTTCCCCGATCCTAGCACCGCATCTACCTCGCAGTCTGCCGCTCACTCAAACGACAGCCCCCCTCCCCCGTCGGCCGCCGCCCCCTCCTCGTCCTCCGCTTCCCCCCACGCCTCCAGGAAGTCTTGGCCGCAAGTTGTCTCCCGGGCTTCCGCAGCGAAGCCCCCTTCTTTTCCTCCTCTCTCCTCATCTTCAACGGTTACCTCAAGTTCATGCAGCACCTCAGGGGTTCAGCCCTCGATGCCAACAGACGACTATTCGGAGGAGTCTGACACGGATCTCAGCCAAAAGTCCGACGGACCGGCGAGCCCGGTGGAGGGTCACAAAGACCCCAGCTGCCCCAAGGACAGTGGTCTGACCAGTGTAGGAACGGACACCTTCAGATTGTAAGCTTTGAAGATGAACAATACAAACAAATGAATTTAAATAAAAAAATAACAAACCAACTTCAAAAATAGACTAACTGCAATTCCAAAGCTTCTAACCAAAAAAAAAAAAAAATTAAAAATTAAAAAAAGGAAAAAAAAAGAAAAAGCGTGGGTTGTTTTCCCATATACCTATCTATGCCGGTGATTTTACATTCTTTTCCTTTTTCTTTTAATATATTAAAAAAAAAATACCCCTTAACTCTGATACATTGTGTCCTTTTGAAGGTACTATTGGTCTGGGAAACAGAAGTTGGCCTTTGGAGCTTAAACCCCTTGTATATGCGCCCCTTTTCAGTAAACGCCCCACGTTGATAGCACAGAGGAGCCCGGCATGCACTGTATGGGAAAGCAGTCCACCTTGTTGCAGTTTTAAATTTTTTGCTATCTTAGCATTCAGATACCAATGGCTTGCTAAAAGAAAAAAAGAAATGTAATGTCTTTTTATTCTCAGGTCAATCGCTCACACTTTGTTCTGTTTTCAGAATCATTGTTTTATACTTTTTTTTTTTCAGTTTTCTTTTCTCCTTTTTGGTTCCAGAAAAAAAAAAGTTTCGTAATTTAAAAACGGGCAGAAAGTATTCGAGAAAAACAATGTGAACTGCTTTAGCTTTCTGGGGATTTTAAGGATAGCTTTTCTGCTGAAGCCAATTCAAGGTGAAAAGTTAAGCACTCCCACTTTCAGAAAGAAAAAAAAACCCACACACAAAGAGTGTTGAGGACTCGTAGCTTAAAAAATAAGTTTTAAAAACTGACTTTCTGTATTTATGATAGATATTACCATTTTTGGTGTTGAGTAGATTGTTGCATTGGAAATGAACTGAAGCAGTATGGTAGATTTAAAAGGGAAAAAAAACCTTTTGTGTACATTTAGCTTTTTGTATGGTCCAGCTGACAGCTCCTCATTTGATGTTGTCTTGTTCATTCCTAGCAGATAGATTGCAATCCGTTGATTTACCTAAGCTTTTCTCCCCTTTGTCCCTCAATTCCAATTTCTCTTTCCTTCTCCCACCTCCCATCCTATAATCTCCCACTTATGGTAGCTGCCTTCATTTCTTAGAAGGTAGCTGCAGAATTATTTTATAAAACTAAAGAAAGAATTTCAAAGGGTTCTAGGGGTCATTAGGATCCTCACAGATTATTTTTGGTTGAGGAGTTGAAACATTTTTAAAGGCATATAAGTCTAGTTACCTATGTCTGTTAGCCTTGTGCATTTATTTAGCCTTCCTTTGGCTTTTCTTTTCACCCCCCTTTTTTATTCCTTGTTTGGTAGATGTTTCAAATATTCTTTTCCTAAGCTAAAGCATTTGTTTTGATTTGTGTAATTGGACTGTGTGCTTTTCTTTTCTAAAAAACTTTTTGGTTAGGGGTTTGGTTTTTGTTTTGTTTTCTTTCCTCTCGCAGAAAAAGAAATTTCATGCTTTAAATAAAATCCAAAGACACACCCTTTCACTGCTGATGCAGAAAAAAAGGGAAAGGGTTCTTCTTACTTGAGAATTTGTTTCTGATTTAAACAAACAAGACTTAGTTTAATAAAAGAAAGAGTAAAACAAAATATTCCCAGGTTGTTACGTGCTTCTTCTGAAAGCAGAGGCAGCTGTTAATGACAATTCCATATACCAAAAGATACATTTTTACTTCAAAGTTTTGTCTTTATGTTAGGCAGTCTGAGCGCGAGTGATCCAGAGTGCAGCCAACAAAGAAAGCAGATAGCAATGTACTGAGAGCAAAAGAGAACGAGGCACTTGTGTTTATGTTAATATCCTGTAACACACAACACAACGCACCACATACCCTTTCTCATCTAAAAGAAGTTGTCTAAACTTTGAAAGGAAAACTTTGTGCTGCTATAATGTAGATTTTGGAGACAAATAGATGCTTTGCTGTTTCACTTTCATAGCCAAACATCAACAAAAACAATCTCCCCTTCCCCCGAAAGTGTGAAATCCTTCTTCTCCCTTCCATTCTCTTCCTTATGTTTAAAAAGGGAACTTTGAAGACTGTGAATGCAGGTTCCATTGGTCACCTTTCGAGCTCATTTCCCCAGTGCTGAAGCCACTCATCAACTTTGCGAAAGACTGGAGCATTCCAAGATCTGAAAATGGATTTCTTTTTTTCTTTTCTAGCCGGGACTATTTTATTTTTATGAATTTGTTTTTAGTTTAATGAAAAAAGTAGATCCTGAACTGTTGTACATATTTCTAACTAGGCTGATGCACAGTGCAAATTCCTTTTTTAATTTTTTAAAGTAGAAATACTAAAGAATACCATCTAACTATTCATACCAGTATCCAGTTGTAACATAAGGTGTCAAAAACAAGTACGCAAAACATTTGCTGTTTTAACAGGCTATTTTCTTTTAACAAAAATTCTTGTATTTCTCCCTGTGTTTGAGATGAACATTTTTAAAGTTGTACAGTTTTTTGTTTTCTATTATTTTATCTTGTTTGTAACTCTATGAAATATATATATATTTTTTGCCATTTAACTGTTGTATGTTACTCTGTGTCTGTATCATATAGAAAAAAATTGTTTTTGGTTCTCTATGTGATACCAATTAACAATTTAACACTAGCTTTACCTGTCAGATTCTGCTAGGTCTTTTCTGTAAACTTTTGTTTTTAAAAATGATATTGCTTGGTAATAGTGCAATTTCTATCCCTTTCCTACCCCCTCAACTTGAAATTCATTTCCTTGTAATTTTGCCACCCCAATGGTTTTTTCCTTTTTTTTTTTTAAGCTACTATGCCATCCTCCTCTGTGAGGCAGAGTGACTGTCAGTGTTTCGTTATGCCATGCCTTGACCTGTGCGTGTATTTGGCAACAGCAAAGTGGTTGGTTGGATAGATTGGCTCAGCACGCTTCCATCGACCAGTGTTCCTCAGAGGGTTATGTGATTGTTTCAGCCTGGATTGGGCTGCACACTCAGTGCTTTCCTCCACAACTCTTACCACCCACATATGTGTTCATTCAAAAAAGAAAATAATAATTCTCAGCATTAACCCAGAAGTAGCAAAGCAGTCACTAATGGTGAAACAGAGGTCAAACAAGAATATGTTTGTAAGCAAACATCCATCCTGGCTGTGACTGGTATCATTTACAAAGTATAAATTCACTAAAACACTCAACTGTTTAGATTGGTCTCCCTCTGAGAATTTACTCCGGTCTGCTTCATAGTAGGTAGCTGAACAGGATATCTCAACTCATTTTTAAAATTAATTTTTCACATTCATTCACAATTCATATTTTGGTTCATTGGTGTTTTTCAAATACTCCACAGTGTGGGTTGCTGTTAGACATTATTCAGTCTCATAGCACCACTGACCACAGGATAAGAGTTATTTCATTCATTGTTCCTCCATCATTCCAGAAAGAAATATAAGAAGGAAACACAGACACACACACACAGAAAAGTGTAATCCAGGAAGTTTTTTTTTTAATTAAAAGCTATTTAAAGAGATGAATGTGGCCAAAGTTTTACAGGATTGAAAACAAAGTAAAACAGACGGCATATGTTTAACCCTGAGTTTATCAGGCATGGCAGGAAGTTGCAGGAGAGAGAGGCAGTGACCCAAGCCAGTGCACTTGATGTTCATGGACATATATTTTTTTTAAGTAATAAATTAAATTAAAACATTTTAAATAGAAGCATAAATTGAGTTGGTTGTTTGTTGGCGCTGAGATACTGCCCACTGTGAAACAAAGCTTTGACTAGTTTTTTTGGTTTGTTTGTTTACTTTCTCTGGGGGGAGGGGGGCAAGTTTGGGTAGGAAAGAAAGCATAAATGAACGTGACCCTGAGGTGAAGAGGTATATGAACAGCCTTTGCAATGTACAAAAAACAAAAACAAAAACAAAAAAAACAAAAACAAAAAAAACAACAAAAAAAATAGAGCAAGTGAAACCAAAAATGATGTTCTTGGTGTTTTTCTATAATGTAGTCTTGTTAGCTTTTTTGTTACTGTAACAATGCTGATCTCGAACTGTACCAAAATACATGGAGACTAACAAACAGAACCACATGGAACTTTCAAACTGAAAAAAATTTGTCACAAAAACTTTGTTGTCATAGTTAAGTTGATTGTAGATGGTAATTGAATATACTCCTTTGAAAATATTTCATCAAGTATGTTTCCTGCTCATTGTGATACATTAAAAAAATATGAGCAAAAGTTCTTGTCTTTGTCATCAGATTTGTGTGTGTGCAGGTATGAGAAAGAAGGAGGTTGATGACTGAGGAAGTGTACATTTGAACAGTATCTTGAGGTTGGATGCACAGGGATGCTTATTCCAAGGAGCACAAGCATCTTGGGAAATGGGGCCTTGTCTTTCCCATCTTCTGGTACTCATTAAAGTACAGTACCAGAGATTTTGGCCATGATGCTGACTAGTTTGTTGAGAAGAGTAAGCCTGACAGCTTAGATAATATTTGGTCCCAGAGAGCCCTAATAGTGCTTACATTTTTAATTCAAATGTTTATGGAAGAATGTTAGACACTTAACTATGAGCAAAAGTTTTGCTGATGGCCTGGAGAGAGGTAAGTTCGACTTCTCTGAGATAGGAACTAGACCCAGTATTTACAAGTTTTGCTGATTGCCTGGAGAGAGGTAAGTTCAAATTCTCTGAAATAGGAATTAGATCCAGTATTTATAACAAGAGGATATGAAAGGTAAGTCGAGTTAAGTGGGTTATTGACTACATTTACCTTTCCTAGCAAAGAATTTTACTAATTCCCTGTTAGAGCAGAATTTGAGATAAGAACAGTGTAAAATAGTGGTAGCATCAGTAATTCCTACATAGAAGAGAATCCTCAGTCCTCTTATGCCTGAAAATTCATTAATAAGGTGTATGTCCAAATTCAGGCCCAAAGGCCTTTTATTCATCTCTAATTTATAGCCACAGCGGATAAATAATTTATAAAATTTGAAGCTAGGCTTGGATAGCATTGCAGGCTGTCCTTGCAAGGTCTGTAGCGTCTGCCCTTGGCCAGCAGGGTATTTCTCTACCCCAGGAGTTTGAGCTATGAAAACATTCTTATGTTGGTTCATATAGCCATTCTCAACTAAGTCCTTTTTCTTAGTTCCTGCAGCAGGCATTCAAGAAGAAGCAATGACCCTATTAACTCAAAAATCTCAAAGAATTATACAATTGGCACAGGCATTACTAAGTGCTCATAAAAAATAGTTGACTCCCTCGCCAGTGCTGGGATCTCTATGCCAAACAAGTAGTGTCTATCCCTGATGAAAGCGTGCTCTTTCCCCCAGCCATTGCATCGTTCTTTCAGGTGTTCCTGCAGAAGCAGATGGCTCCAATCTCAGTATGTTTTCTTGGCACACAGTTTTATCAATGATCTTTCTTCTAACCCCCAAAAAAGGTACAGTATGATAAAAACTGTTCAGACCCAAAGCCATGTCTGCCTTTCTAAGCTATAATTATTTTAGGGTCTGGCAGGCTCAGATTGAAATGTCTTAAACGGAACTGGTTTTGCAAAGAGGTTTTGCCGCCTCAGCTCTTTGGAGGAAGGTGTCTACAAATTCAAATTCTTCCAAAGATACAT
The DNA here is from genome assembly GCA_037038555.1 of Rhynchonycteris naso. Classification (NCBI taxonomy): domain Eukaryota; kingdom Metazoa; phylum Chordata; class Mammalia; order Chiroptera; family Emballonuridae; genus Rhynchonycteris; species Rhynchonycteris naso. The sequence goes on from CM073001.1 coordinate 20,465,772, forward strand.
TTTTAACAAGAAAATAAGACAAAACCTTAGTGCTGGTTGAGTCCTTTGTATCAGAAAATCTCGAAGCACCTAAATTACATTGAGAAGAGGTTGAGTAGGGGACTTTTTCTGTTACTGGAAAAGCTTTTTTCTTAAGGGGAAAGAAGCCTTCCAATCTGGCTTCAATATCATGCTCGTGTGGATATTCATCTTGGAGTTAACAGTGCCCCCCCACACACACCAGGAAAAGGTGAAACGGCATCGTCTTATAAAACAGCTGACGTGTGTTAGGTAGCTGTTTCTAATTTTGCTTTAAAGAAATGTGTGCGGTGCCTAGCTCTTGTTATAGACTAATGACGTTCCAAACCTCACTTTTAACAGTTCAGATTTTAAGTTACAAGAGTACAAGCAGTTTAAGAGTCAAGTGGAAGGATGAGAAGTTTGCACCTGCTGTTCTACACCTTAATTATAGCAGGACAGATGTGTACTCTCAGTCTCTGTACATTACTGCTGGGGGTGGACCAGCCAAGGCCATAGCCAAACTACCAAGGAAATTAGGGCTTTCAGGACCATTCAAGTAGATAGAGGCTGTTAACTTTTTACTTCATAGCAAAAGTGTATATCTCCTTCCCTCCCTTTTTTCTTTCATTCCTTCTTGCCTTCCTTCCTCCCTCCCTCATTCTTTTTTAAACTAAAGGCATCTGTTTTTATTATGTCTTAGCCAATTAGTTTTGATTCATTCCTCTCTAGTGTCTCCAGCTTTTTTAAATTACAGGTGTAAAAATAAATGTTCTTTTCTTTATGACTTTTATTTCTTATTCTATGTGGGACAAAGAAACTTTAATCCAATTTACGAATCCCTTATTAACATGGGAATGAAAACTTTCAGCTGAACTGTCTTACTCTTGGACCAAGATCCCTTGGCTTGAGAAATGAGTGCTAAGAAACAACTAAGACCGGTGGGAGAGAGGCATCAGCAGCTATTCTGTAATACCAAAAGCGTCTTTGGGACAATTGCTATACCTTGCCTTGCTACTCAACACTCGCCTCTTCCCTAAGCCCCCTTACACATTGCTGCTATCTTTTAGATATCGTCACATGCCTTACCTTTGCATGACACTTGAACAATATTTTGTAGAATTCCTGCTTGTTTCTCAAAATGATCTAGAAGGTAAGCAAAGTGGGTGACACCTATCCCAGGTGTTCAGGACAGTGAGGTAATGAAGGGAAAAGGCATTAACCATGTGTTTGTTTAACCTCTGTTCAGTGTGCCTTCTTCTCACCAAACTATTTCCTGAGAGACACTAAAGAAAATTGGTTGATAGTATGGACTCAGGAGTCAGACTCACTTGCTTCAAATTCTGTTTCCACCACTGTGACTGCTTACATTACTTGTTTTCACTGTAAAGTGAGGATAATGGTTACCTGTGTCATAGGGTTGTTGTGAGGATTAAATAAGTTATATGTAAAATGTTTCCATTGTACCTGTCTGTGAGTGCTAAGTATCTGTTGTTGCTATTATTACATTAATGCTCCACTTCTCATGGATTCCCTGCGATTGCAGCTTTCTAACTCTTACTTTGCTTCACAGATGGTTTGGGGAGTACAGTTGTATAAGCCACTGCCATCCATTTACGTATTTCTGATACTTCCCTGTCTGTACATATCTCAGAGAGCCCACAGTGCTTCCGAGAGCTTGTGCTCATGAGTGGCATAGGGGTACAGGACAGGAGTTTGCATTTCAGTCATTCAATGCCCAGCTTCTAGTGATTAATTTAATCAGAGGAAAGGATGGCTTATAGTTTTCTTTTGTTTGCAAGACTAGACATACTCCTGCTTCACCATGCTTTGATGAGTAAGCTTAAATGTCTAAGGTTACAAAACAGATAAAAATGGAATAGATTATAATTTGCCCGCTGTCACTGCCAGTTCTGAGGTTGTTTAGATACTCAGGTTGAGAGCTGTAGCATCTAAACCAAGGCTGTGAGAGTGAATGAACTGCTCATGAAACAAAACAAAGAGGAATACACAAAGGAATCCTGCAAGAGACTCTTTCCACCCCAAAACACAGGAAGAGATTTTAAAACTTATTCTTGGAACCTGAAAAACCTCTGAAAGAGGCATGATGGGAATGAGTAAGTAAACATTAAATTAGCCCAGAGAAAAGGGTTGAGTAGAGTGTATCCAGAATGCCTCTACATATAAGGACTCATCAGTGATACAAGCTTTATGAGGTTATGGTTCTGGCTATGAACTTGCTCCTTTTTAAATCAGAAATAATGGTACTATTAGAAATAAATTTGGCTGCTGGTACTGATATCAGAAAACTAGTTAAGGCTATGGAGGATGTCTGGTGGGTGCTTTTTCCTTTTCTCTGAGGATAATACTATGTAAATGTAGTTTTGGCATATTGCTTGTAGATAAAAATATATAGTGTCTGTGTTTGATTTCTTTGTTATATGGTTCTAAGTTTGACATTAAAGTTTTAAAGTCTGATTTGTATTCATTTGAATTTGTTTCTTTTAATATTGTAAAGTTGTTGGTACACTATTTCCTTATTTGAACAGTTTCCAATAAGAAATCTACTGTCACCTTTATCTTTAATGTATTTTTCTCTGTTTTGATTATGATATGCCTTGACGTAGTTTTATTTTTTGTGCTTAGAGTTTGTTGAGCTTCTTGGATTTGTGGGGTATTACTTTTCATTGAAATTGAAAATTCTTCAGCCATTATTTCTTCAAATACATTCTTTTCTGTTTCTCCACCTCCATCGCCTTGCCTCAGGGACCCCATTATATACTGCTCACAAAAATTAGGGGATATTTTACGGCTTCATATTCATTTTGAAAATATCCCCTAATTTTTGTGAGCAGCATGTATGCATTAGGTCATTTAAAGTTAACCTGTAGCTTACTGGTGCTCTGGTTGTGTGTGTGTTTGGGGGGGAGTTGCTCTTGCTTCAGTTTTGATCGTTTCCAATTCTGTGTCTTCAAGTCCACTAATCTTTTCTTCTAATCTGCCATTAATCCCATCCAGTGTATTTTTCATCTCAGACAGTATAATTTATATCTCCAGAAGTTTAATTTGGGTCTTTCTTTTATACCTTCCATGCCTCAACTTTTGAAATACAAAATACAGGTAAAATGACTGCTTTATTATCATTCTCTGCTAACATCTAAATTAGTTCTGAGTTGGTTTCAGTTGATTATATTTCTAACTATGAGTTGTGTTTTCCTGCATCTTTGCATGTCTGGTAATCTCTTGTTAGATACCAATCACTGTGAACTATACTTTGTTGGGTGATGGATATCTTTGTATACCTATAAATTTCCAGGTTTTTTTCTGGGATGTACTCAAGTTACTGAAAACAGTTTCATTTCTTCATGTTTTGTTTTTAAGTTTTGTTGGGCAGGACCAGAACACTTTTAGTCAAGGGCTAATTATTCTGCACTACTGAAGAAGGATCTTTCTAAGAACTCCACTCAAATGTCCCACAAACTGTTCCCCACCATATCATCAGGTGCTATTCCCTCTTATCCTTTGGGCTGGTTCTTTCTCAGCCTCAAATAGTTTCCTACATGCATGTGCTGGTCAGCACCTTTCTGAACACATGTATATACCCTGTGGACATCTCCAGTGGTCTCTATTTTCTGAATCTAGCTGCCTGGGTTTCCCTCTACTCATTTTTATCTCTAACTCAGGTAGTCTGCTGGGCTCCACCTACGTTGCTCACCCTGTGCGGTGGCCTGGAAACTCTCACCACAGTAATGTGAGATAATCACAGGGCTTAACCTTGTTTGTTTCTCATGCCTCAGGGATCACTGCCCTTTCCTGCATGATATTCAGTGTCTTGGGAACCATTATTTTATATATTTTGTCTTGTAATTTTAGTGTTTTCAGCTGGAAAGGGTATGAGGGAAGAGTTGCATACCTTTCTAGAGTGCTACCTACACTTTCAAATTTTTCCAAAAAATTTGAGTTTATAGCAATCTAATTTATCTGGACATGAAATGGTGTTGATTCATTCTTAGGATCAAGGGTTGCAACTAATTTATCCTTTTGCTTAATCATAGTGATCAGAGGTGGAAGACAGGTAGGTAAATGAATAAATTCTTCTAGGCAGTTTTTGCCCTGCCATAATGCAACGTAAAGGGGGAAACCAATTTCTTAGGTATTGAAGTTGTAAGTCAACCCATGGAAGCAGAGGAAGGACCAACAATAAAACACTATTGTAACTCTCTCCCTAAGTTATTCAACTCCTTTTTAAAAACCCATTTCATTTCAATGTTGTCCTTCAAACAGATTGTTTTTCAGGTTAATTAAATGTGGCTCAAGAAATCCATGAATTTGAAAGTGTGGTTCTCACTCTGACATGAATTCATTGCTCTGAGTAATACAGAGGAATGATAAAAATCAGGCCCCAAAAGCCATTAGTTACTATTGCTAAACTTAAATCATGTTTTAGTTTGTATGTTATTTTGGAAAAAACTTGTTCCTACTTTAATTGGGCATATAATATATCCATGATGAGTTAACAATTTAAAATTATCACTTATTTCCTGCTTTCAAAACTCTCAAGATTTGTTCTGGAGCAACTTTTCCACTATACTTACCTGCAGATAACCTGTCCCACTAAAACTAGTCTACCCTCGAAGCACATCTTATACTAATCCCCTCTTTGTAAGGGCTTAACTAATGTCATTTACTCCATGACATATCACATCTGCTTAGTCCCATTTCTCATTCCTTGTAACAGACTGTGTAGTGCCTTGTTTGGCAGTGATTGATGTATGTGTCTTATCCTTAGATAGCCTTCTATCTGACATTGATATTTAATGCTTGAATGAGTAAATTAATTAAATAATGAACGAAGGAAAGGATAGTCACACTCACTTTCATGCTTTTTATGGGAGGAGACATCTTAAATGGGTGCATACAAATATAATTATATAAAGTCAGGGTCAAACACTTAAAAAATATCTCAGTCCCCAAACCTTCTCAAAAGTAAAAGGAGAGGAATATTTTCAGCAGATACTAATGGCAAATAAAAATAATTTTTTAAAAATTTGAAAGGATAAAAACTATATTGGGCAAATGTTTTCTCTTTAGGAGAAACTATAACAAATAAAAACAGTTTAGGAATTTGGAAGTACCGATTAAAACCCTTTTTAGCTGTCCCCCAAATTGAGGGGTGGTATTAGGTAGTTATTTGAAATTAAGTGGTTGTGTTTTTCTTATCAAAATGTAAATGTTTGAAGAATATTTGAAAGGTAGGCCTCACCCAAAAAACTAGAAAGAACATCAGAATATAAACCTAATAGAGAAATTTAGATAAATACGAAGTCTGAAATTTGTCTTCAGGTTTTTTTCTATTTTTCTGAAGTGAGAATTCGGGGTTGGGGGGTGGTTGGAGGCAGACAGACAGACTCCCTCATGCGCCGACCAGAATCTACCCAGCACGCCCACTAGGGATGATGCTCAGCCCCTCTGGGGTGTTGTTCCGCTTCAGTTGGAGCCATTCTGGCACCTGGGGTGGAGGCCGTTGAGCCATCCTCAGCGCCCATGCCAAGTTTGCTCCAATGAAGGCTTGGCTGCTGGAGGGGAAGAGAGAGATAGAAAAGAGAGGGGGAAAGGTGGAAAAGCAGATGGGCGCTTCTCCTGTGTGCCCTGGCTGGAAATCAAACCTGGGACTTCCACATACTAGGCAGACGCTCTACCGCTGAGCCAACCAACCAGGGCCTACCTTCAGATTTTAACAGCTAGTTTCTTCAGTTGACTCATAAGAAAAAAAGTACATGGAATAATTTTATGATTTTCTTTTTGTAAAATCTCACCAATAAAGATACTATCATTTTTGTGTAAAAATGCAGTAGAAATAAGCTGAGTACAGAAAAAAAAAGAGACATAAACTTCTAGAGCTCCATTTAATTGGTCTGTACTTCAGGACAACCCCTCTAACTTTAAAACGTATGTTTGCTATAAAAGAGCTATACAAGTAAACATTTCCCTTTCTCACAAGAAAAGCAGTATGTCAGAATGGTTCATGTTTAACTTTTACCTATCTTTCAGCCCAGCGTATAAGCAATTGAAAAATCACTCAAGGGAAACAGGTGAATATAAAAACAGATGTGAGGGGGCAAGTTTTTTATGGTAAGACCCCAAATTAAAATTCCAAATCAGGTGAAAAAAACTTCATCAGGATAACCACCAATTTAGTGATCAAGAGATGGATTCACTTAAAATCTAATGCTCTATGATCCATTAACAACTACTAATTATGAAATAAAGGCAGACAGGTATGACTGAAGAAAATAATGAAATTAAAAATTATATATATGAATATAGTAACAGTTAAAAGTCACTAATAAGTGATAATCAGAGAGATAATGATATGGAAATTTTCCAAAATGAAAAAATAACTTCAGATTGAAAGTACACATGACATGTCAAAGAGGATAAATGAAATAACTAAATTACAGGTAATCTATAAAGCTATTTTTCTTCTCAATGGTTTTTAAGATTTTACATAAAATATTTGGCAAAGATACAACAATTAAGACTGTGAGCAGATTTTTTTTTTTTTTTTTTTGTCAATAAGAATGGATACAGGAGACAATGGAGTAATGGCCAAAGCGTACTGAAAGAAAAGAACTAACAATGTACGTTTCTATATCCAGCTAAACTATCATTCAAAAGTAAGGATAAGAATCCTGGGAAAACTGTATTAGAAGTTCACTTTGAAGCTCTCATAACCACCTTCTGAACACAAGTAACTAGAATAACAAATCTAAAATCAAAACAAAATCTATTTTAATAACTTCACAAACCTCAAAATACAAGCAGACAAACAAAATACAAGGGACAAACTATCAAATCTATATACCCTGCAATGCATCAACAAAGTATTTGAGAAGAGGTGTCAGATGAGCCTGAAAACAGGAAACCCCTAAAACAACCAATAGGTACTTATAAGAACAACTGAAACTAAGAGAGAGTTTGCATGCTCTAATTATGGGTTGCTCTAATTATGGGTCAAGGAACTAGTGAGTGAGGCAAAACAAAACCTAAAAGCACTGGAATGAAAGTTCCCTTTTAGGACAAAATACCACAATGAGAACAAACTGAAATCAAAAGAATTCAAATTGAACAAGACAGAAATAATGGGGGTTGGTATGGGGGAAGGAAACACATGCAAGAGAGCTACCTGAGAGCAAGCCAGCGCACCCAGTTAAATGTGAGGAAGGGGTCAAGAATTCTCAGAGTATGAGACGAGCTCAGTTGGCAAGAGAATTGTCACAATATGCCAAGGTTCTGGGTTTAATCCCCAGTCAGAGCACATATAAGAGTCAACCAATGAATGTATAAATAAGTGGAACAACAAATCAATGTCTCACCCCTGCCCACTTTTTTTTCTAAAATCAATAAATTTTTAAAAATTGTTTATATAAAGAATTATCAGAGTAGCCTATCAGGCGGTGGCACAGTAAGTAGAGCATTGGACTGGGATGCAGAGGACCCAGGTTTGAAACCCTGAGGTTGCCAGCTGGAGTGTGGGCTCATCTAACTTGAGCACGGGCTCACCAGCTTGAGCATGGGGTTGCTGGCTTGAGCGTGGGATCATAGAGATGACCCAGTGGTTGCTGGCATGAAGCCCAAGGTCACTGGCTTGAGACCAAGGTTGCTGGCTTGAGACCAAGGTTGCTAGCTTGAGCAAGGGGTCATTCACTCTGCTGTAGCCCCCTGGTCAAGGCATATATGAGAAAGCAATCAGTGAACAACTAAGGTGCTGCAACAAAGAAGTGATGCTTCTCATCTCTTTCCCTTCCTGTCTGTCTATCCCTGTCTGTCTAACTCTGTCCATGTCAAAAAAAAAAAAAAAAAAGAATTATCAGAATATAAGACCATATATTTTTACAACAAAATGGATAGACCTTGATAACATTATACGAAGTGAAATAAGTAAAACAGAAAAAAACTGAGAACAGCATGATTTCATACATAGGTGGGACATAAAAGTGAGACTATGAGACATGGACAAGAGTGTGGTGGTTACGGGGTGGGGGGGGAGAGGGAGGGGCACAAAGAAAACCAGATAGAAGGTGACAGAGGACAATTTAACTTTGGGTGATGGGTTTGCAACATAATAGAATGATAAGATAACCTGGAGATGTTTTCTTTGAACATATGTACCCTGATTTATTAATGTCACCCCATTAAAATTAATAATAATAATAATAAAAAGACCATTATTTTGAAGACTTCATAAAAATAATATAAGAGGAATCAGAATTTATTCCAACTCATTTATTCTTCCTAAAAGTTCAGAAAAACAAATTTCACTTAAAATGTCAACAGAAGAGGATTATAGCTGAATCCCATAGAAAGTTATTGTAAGAAAAAATAGTAAGCAATAGAATAACATTCTACAACAAAAGAAAAGGTATGTCCATAAAACAGGTGAACATTATATAGCCTAATATTTGAAAATGAGCCAAAAGGAAAAAAAAATTTTGGAAAGAGATATAAAACAACAACAGAATTAGAAATAAAAATTGAGGCTATATAATAAAATTAGAAATAAAAGCTCATTTTAAAAATGAACAGAAGACTGAATAAACAGAAGAAAACATCCTTTAAGAAAAGTGGAAAAAATGAAAATTTCTTATTAAAAGTATTTTTTTCTGTGCTTCCAACTAGGATGTAGAAAGCTGTCAAGACTATCACTCCCACCTACACAATTTAAAAGAATGGATAATCTATGAAATTATCATTTTTCTTCAATTCACTAGGAAGCTGAAGTTAGGTAACAATTAAGTACCCTAAGTTCCAAAGAGGAACCACCTCTGCCAAGGAGAGAGGGGGCTCATGACTCTCACCTTTAGAAGAGTTCAGGAGAAAGAAGTGGACACTATAAAAGCCTATAGGAAGAAATCAACTACAAATTTAACAGAAAGTTAATGGCCAAGTGAGGTCATGCACTCGCAACTCTTCCACCAGGTGCTCTGAAGACTACCACAGGTCTGTGGGAGGTAACTAGTTGCTGCACACAAATAGGCATTAAACACAACCTGCTTCCTGGACCCTTCTGTCTTCCAAATCAAAAGCATCAAAGAAGGAAGGAATAGCTAAGCATGTTGCCCCAGGTCATAGGCAAAAAATACTTTGTGGCTTGAGGATGAGGTAGAAGAAATTCCCTGGGTAAGGGGATGGAAAATGTCTTGGTCCCAAGGTCCTACAGAAATATCAAGCAGATGTCCACTCCCATTGAAAGAGAAGCAGAAAACTCCTGCCCAAGACCAACTCAACTACAAGCCAGAGCTTGGCTGCCAAGGGAGGAAAAGCAAGAATTCTAAGAAAGCCCCTTCCAAGGCATACATGACCTCAACTAATAAACTGAGGCTGGACCTACACACCAGAGAATTCCTCTCTACACCCACCATGAACCTACCAATGCCAAGTGATGAGCAACACATAGAGTGTGAGGAAAAGCCCTTTACATAGCACAGGCATGCAGGAGCAGCTGAAAGTCTAAGGGAAGAACAAAAACACTAAGGAAGACCCCTCTGATACCCAAGCCCTAAACACAGGGCAACAACAGCCTATGCTTAAGAGAAATTTGAAGTCTGTAGTGCACTGTAGTCAACTCCTGACTTTCTTGACTCAATCCCCTAACAGAGAAAAGGCATGCCTATTTCTTGGCATAAATACTACCTGACTTATTCCCTACAGTTCTACATACAATGTCACCAAAGGAGAAGCAACCAAACCTTATGTAACTACATATGGAAAGACACAGCATCATTTATAGTTATCTTGACCAAAAACATAAAAATCAAGTTTTTAGATGCAACTACCAATGCTCAAGGTGTTACACACTGAATCATACCAGCCACCTCCCAAATTCATATGTCCAAGTCCTAACATCTAGCACCTCTGAATGTGAATGTATTTGGAGATAGGATCTTTAAAAAGTTAATTAGAGTTAAATAAAGTCATTAGGGTGACCCCTATTCTAGTGTGACTAATATCCTTATAGAATGGAAAATGAGGACACAGACACAGGGAAGAAGACCATGGGAAGTCATGCCTACTCACAAACCAAGGAGACAGGTCCTTAAAAGAAATGAACCTATTAATATCTCAATCCTGAACTTCCAGCTTCCAGAACTGTGAAGAAATAAAATTTTGTCATTTAAGCCCCCCCCACCAACCCGGTCTGTGATATTTGTTACAACAGCCTGAGCAAACTAATACACAAGGTATATATAAAATAGAGGAATACAAACTATAACAAAGGAATGAAATAAACAAAAAATGGATTGTGACAAACTCCAGGCCAGGGGTCAGGAACCTATGGCTCATAAGCTAGATGTGGCTCTTTTGATGGCTACATCTGGCTCACAGACAAATCTTTAATAAAAAAAATAATAACGTTAAAAATATAAAACATTCTCATGTATTACAATCCATTCATTTCCTACTGCTCATGTTCATGGTTGCGGGTGGCTGGAGCCAGTTACAGCTGTCCTCTGGGACAACACCAAATTTTTATTGGATAATGCCTAACGTACACGGGTCGTTGTGAGGTTAGGAAGTAAACTTCCCTCTTTTTAATCAAGTAGTCAACTAGCTAACTGCAGAAACCCTTTTAATGAAGAAGAAGGCTAAAAGAAAAAAAGATGAGCAGTATCGTACTTTTCAGCAGGAATGGACAGAGGAATTCGCCTTTGTGAAGAGAGCGGGTTCTGCAGTGTGTCTAATATGCAATGATAAAATTGCATCGATGAAACGGTCAAATATAAAGTGGCACTTCGACACATGCCATACTCAATTTGCATTGAAATATCCAGCGGGGGACAGCAGAAAAAAAAGCATGTCAAGAGCTACTGTGCAGAGTGCAAGCTAGTCAGCAGCAACTCTGTTTGGACCGAACAACGTGACTGGAATTCGGCTAGCTTTGCTGGTGCTTTAGCAATTGTAAGAAATGAAAAGCCCTTCACAGACGGGGAGTATGCCAAGACATTCATGCTTGATGTTGCCAGTGAACTTTTTGATGACTTTTCAGATGAAGACAAGATAATAAAACGAATAAAAGACATGCCTCTGTCGGCAAGAACTGTTCACGATTGTACCATCATGATGGCAAATCAAATTGAGGCAACGCAAGTGAAGGACATAAATGCAGCACCATTCTTCTCTCTCGCTTTGGATGAGTCAACAGATGTAAACCATTTATCCCAGTTCAGCGTGATTGCAAGGTATGCTGTCGGTGACACACTACGTGAGGAAAATCTTGCTGTCTTGCCTATGAAAGAGACAACAGGAGAGGAGGATTTGTTTCAGTCTTTCACTAAGTTTGCTAAAGAAAAAAATCTACGGATGGATAGACTTAGTTCGGTGTGTACTGATGGTACTCCGTGCATGGTAGGGAAAAACAGAGGATTCATAGCGCTTCTTCATGAACATGAAAAGAGACCCATCCTAAGTTTTCACTGCATCCTACATCAGGAGGAGCTTTGTGCTTAGATGTGTGGTGAGCAGCTTGGTGAGGTGATGTCGCTGGTCATTCGGGTCAACTTTATTGTTGCCCGAGCTTTAAATGATCATCAGTTTAAAACACTGCTGGATGGAGTTGGGAATAATTATCCTGGTCTGCTTCTGTGAGGGAAGGTGCTTAGCCATTTCGCAGCTTGTCTGAGCAAAATCCGGACTTCTCTTGAAATGAAAAAATGTCTAGCATCCTGAGTTAGCTAACACTGAGTGGCTCCTGAAGTTCTACTATCTTGTGGACATGACTGAACATCTGAACCAGCTCAATGTGAAAATGCAAGGCATTGGAAATATAGTCATCCCTTCAACAAGCAGTGTTTGCATTTGAAAACAAGCTGGAACTCTTCATCACCAACATAGAAACAGGTTGTTTACTACACTTTGAAAAACTGGGAGAGTTTAAAAATGCATGCACAGCAAGTGACCCTGCTCAATATCTTGATCTCCAGAAGCTAGCCGGCTTCACATCTAATCTCCTGCAGTCATTCAAAGAGCGTTTTGGAGAATTTCGTGAGCGCACTTGTCTTTTTAAGTCCATCACCCATCCACACGAGTGTGCCGTGGACAGCGCCGACCTGAGTTACATCCCTGGTGTCTCCATCAGAGATTTTGAGCTACAAGCTGCTGACCTGAAGGCCACATACCGCACACTGCACGTGCAAGTATTGCTGTACTGACAATGTTTGGCTCTAGGTATACATGTGAGCAGTCTTTCTCACATCTAAAGAACGTTAAGACTAACTTGCGATCACGTTTATTAAATGGAAGTCTCAATGGGTGCATGAAGTTTAACCTCACCACGTATCAACCAGACTATAAAGCTATCAGCAAAACCATGTAGCACCAGAAGTCGCATTAATGGTAAGAAGTACTTTATTCATCATTGGTTAGCAACAGCATAACAATGTTATTAAAAAGAATTCAGAGACTTATTGTACTGTAAAAGTGTTGGTCTTACATAAAATGCACACATTTACTTGTATTTAGTGTTAAACATATTGTATGGCTCTCACGGAATTATATTTTAAAATATGTGGTGTTCATGGCTCTCTCAGCTAAAAAGGTTCCCAACCCCTGCTCTAGGTCAAACTTATTTATCAAACAAATTCCAAGAAAAATGAAGTTGGAAAGGAAAAGACCCATACATTAAAAAACACACGTAGAAATCATATTAAAAACATAATGGCAATGTGGATTTATTTGGGTCCCGATTCAAATTATAATCTTTTAAAAAGTTATGACATTTGACATAATTATAAAGTTGATCATGATTAAGAATTTCATATTAAGAAATCAACACTGGCCTGACCAGGCGGTGGTGCAGTGGATAGAGCGTCGGACTGGGATGCGGAAGACCCAGGTTCGAGATCCCGAGCTCGCCAGCTTGAGCGTGGGCCCATCTGGCTTGAGCAAAAAGCTCGTCAGCTGGGACCCAAGGTCGTTGGCTCCAGCAAGGGGTGGCTAGGTCTGCTGAAGGCCTGTGGTCAAGGCACATGTGAGAAAGCAATCAATGAACAACTATGGTATCGTAACGGCAACGAAAAACTAATGATTGATGCTTCTCACCTCTCTCCGTTCCTGTCTGTCTGTCCCTATCTATCCCTCTCTCTGACTCTCTCTCTGTCCCTGTAAAAAATAAATAAATAAATAAATAAATTTACTTGTTAATAAATCAACACTGAGGGAAAGGAAAGAATGAAAATTAAAGCCCATCCCCCCGCTCCCTTCTGTCCCCAAGAAGGTTTCTAACAGGAGATACATTATACAATAAGCTAAGACCACAGAGGCTACAACTGTAGGGCTGGGTAATCCACAGGTAGAACATGCCTCTCACAGACTTATAATCTAGATTCAAATTTTCTAGGAAGTCTATGGAATCTCAAATGTTAAACTTGTTTTTCTGTTTTGATAGCCAGATACCTGGTACAGAGAATATAAAGTTTCTCTAAAAGAAGGTACATTCATCACATGCCTAAAATTATTTTTACATATAATTTTCAAATATGGTATCCAGCTTACAAAGACAGAGGAACTTAGACTCCATGAGTAAGAAAGAGCAGACAATATAAAGAGAGCCTCAAGGACTGAGATATTGAAATTATCAAATGTAGGTCATGAATGGTTATATTGATTATATTTGATGAAATAAATACTTACAGATAGCTCCACACTGTATAGGAAAGTAAGAGAAAAATGATATAAATAAAATTAAGGACTCCACTGATGAAGTTAATGATAGGACACAGCTGAATAATTAGTAAATCAAAAACAAATCATAAGAATTTATCAAAAATGTGGAATAGATAAAAATATAAAATAATACAGTTCAAAAGATACAAAATTATAAGTGAGGAAACCTGACATACATTTAATCAGTGTCCCAGAAGATGAAAAGAAAATGGTGAAGAGGCACTATATGAAGATGGTTGAGAATTTTCTAGAAATCATGAAAGACACCAAGTCAGAGGTCTTTAAATACAGTAAAATGTAAAGGAAAAGAAAAGAAAAAACCATACATAGCTCTATTATGGTGAATAGGCAGAAAACTGAGGCCAAAGGCATAGAAAGCAGACTTGTTACTTTGAAAAGAATACCTATTAGATAATCAACTGATTATGCCACAGCAAAAATGGAAGCCAGAGGCAGTAGAAGGATATCTTCAACTGGATGAAAGAAAATAACTGCTCATGTAAAACCCCAAACTCAGAAAATGTATATTTCTAGAAGTCAACATAAAGAAATTTTCAAGTAAACCAGTAGTTTGATATCTTTAGATAACAATAGGATGTACTTCAGTCACAAGAAAAATGATTGCAGAGAGAAGATATGATGTAAAAAAACACTCTGAAGATTTTTTAAATACTGAATTATTGTGGATAAACCTAAGGAAATACTGACCTGCACCAAAAAACTGGTAGAACCAAAAAATAATTTCACTAAAGTTTCAGGCTACAAAATCAATATACAAAAATCAGCTGTATTTTCATACAAAAGTAAGCTATAGAAATAGAAAACAATCTCACTTATAATTACATAAATAAGAATAAAATACCTAAGAATAAATTTAACCAAGATGGTAAAAGATCTATACACTGAAAACTATGAGACACTGATGAAAGAAACTGAACAAGATATAGTGGAAGGATATACCAGGCTCAAAAATTGGAAGAATTAATACTATTAAAATGTCCATACTACCCAAACTATAGAACCAATGTAATCCGTATCAAAATTCTAGTGGCATTTTTCACAGAAATAGAACAAGCAATCCTATGTGTGTAAAAGCACACACACAAACAGCCAAATCAATCTTAAGAAAAACAGGCAAAGCTGGAGGCAACATTCTTCCACATTTGGAACTATATCACAAAGATAGTAATCAAAACAGTATAATATTGGCATAAAAACAGACACATAAAACAATGGAGCAGAAATAAATCCATACATGTAAGGTCAATTAACCTACAACAAAGGAACCAATTGGAAAGAATAGTCTCTTCAATAAATTGTGTTGTGAAAACTGAACAGTCATGTACAAAAGGATAAAACTGGACCATTATCTCACACTATACTAAAAAATCAACTCAAAATGGGTTAAAGACTTGAATGTAAGGCATGAAAACATAAAACTGCAACAAGAAAATAAAAGAGGAAACAAGATTTCTCTTTAATATCAGCCTTGGTAATGATTTTTGGATTTGACACTGAAAGCAAAGGCAACAAAAGCAAAAATAATCAAGTGGGATTAAACCAAACTAAAAAGCTTCTGTATAGGAAATGAAACCCTCGACAAAATGAAAAGGTAACCCTACAATTGGGAGAAAATATTTGTAAATCATATAACTGACAACAGTTAATATCAAATATGCATGTGCATTTATATGTATGTGTGTATGTGTCAAGGTTATACAGAGACAAAGTCAAGATGGCAGAGTAATTAGGCCCTGAACTCACCTGCTCCCTGAACATATCCAAATAGAACAACCACTACTGAGAACCTGAAGACAAGCTGAACAGAATTCCTATAACTAAGGATATAAAGAAGTCCTGTAGGAGGGGTGGAGGTGTAGTCTGTGGTGAGGTGCCACACCCATGGTGTGGCAATTCACAAATGGGAGGGATATTACAGCTGCAGAGGTCATCCTAAAGGAGTGAAGGGTCCAAGCCCCACAATGGTTCGCAACCTGGAGTACCAGTGCTGGTAAGAGGAATCCCCATAACATCCAGCTTTACTATCCCATGGGGGTCATATCCAAGAGATATGAAGGGCTGTGGGAGAACATGATGCTGTTCTCAAAGGGCTCATGCACAAAATCACTACTCTAAGCTCTAGCACAGAGGCAGCAGACTGAGAGGCACCTGGGTCATACAGAGTGGAATTAAATCGGTTAACTACAGGGTAAAGCCAGAGGAGGAGGAATTAGTGGGAACTCTCTCTGGGGATGGAAACACTGGTGGGTGCCATTGTCACTGTTTCTTTTGTTGTGAGCCCCATCTATCTAGCTGCCCTGGCATAGGTGGGCACCAATCTGTCACTCTCTATTGACCTAACATAATTTACCTTGCCCTCATAGTCCCCTCCCCACCAACCCACAGGCCCCAGTCAGAGCCTTTCCCAATATGCTCCAGATACTTTACACAAGTAGTGGCCAACCTTGGCTCTCATCACATTCTTTCCCAAGTATACTCAAGCTGGCCTCAGCTCCCATTGCAGTCTTTCCAAAGAATAGTCAAGCCAGCACAAGCATTAGGTTCCATTGGAGCCCTTTCCAAGTATGCTCAAATCCAGCACAAGCAGCATGTGCCCCTGGCTCACACTGAAGCTAGTGCCAAGGGGCTCAAACTCCAGCAGAGGCAGCAGCTGGCCTTAGCTTGTATCACAGCTCCCACCAAATGGTCTCAAGCCTGACACAAATGGCAGTTGGCCTCGGCTCACACTGTACCTTCTACTAAGCAGCCCAACACTGGCACACAAAGCAGCTAGCCTCAGCTTGCATAATAGCTTCTCAAGCATTCCCAACCTCAGAACAAGTAATGGCCAGTCTTGACCCACAGCAGAACCTCTCCCAAGAGGCTCCAGATTGGACACATCAAGTAGCTAGCCTCAGCTCCCACCAAAGCCCTACCCAGTGGCTTCACAACAGACCTACTCAATGGGGAGCACTAACACATTTCCAAAATAACTCCTACTCCATGGTGATAGCCCCTCTCCCATACTAGTGGCTTGTCCTCACAGTCAGTAACCTGAGAATCAACTTGACCCACCAGCATACCCACAGCAAATGCATCCCAAGTGCAACAGAAGGAGACACACAACCCACAAAGGAGACATCCCTAGAGTACCTGACTCTGATGACCAGGAGAAATTACACACAGAGCCCTACAGAACACCTTCTTTATAAGGTCATTCTTTTAAGGTTGGAAGATATAGCAGATCTACCTAATATATACAAACACAAAGAGTGAGAAGATAGAGGTTTTCATGTTCCAAATGAAAAAAGAAAAAAAATCACAGAAAAATAGCTAAATGAAAAACAGATAAGCAATCTACAAAATAGTGTTCAAAACAATGATTATAGAGTTTCTGTATGAACTCTAGAAAAAAGAATAAACTCAGTGTGAACTGAAACAAAGAGAATGAAAATATTAAAAAGAACCAATCAGAACTGAAGAATACAGTAACTGAAACACACACACACACACACACACACACACACACACACACACACACATATATATATATATATATATATATATACACTAGAGGGAATCAATAGCAGATTAGATGATACAGAAGGAAGAACCAGTGACCTGGAAGACAAGGTAGTAGAACTCAGCCAATAGGAATAGGGGAAAAAATAAGGATAATTTAAGGAACGTCAAGGACAACAGCAAGTATACCAACATTAGAATTATAGCGACCAAAAAACAAGGAGAGACAGAGAGAGAGAAAGGGAAAGAAAACCTATTTTCTGAAATAGCTGAAAATTTCCCTAGCCTGGTGGAAAACAACAACAAAAAAGAACAAACGTGCAAATCCAGGGAGCACAGTTAAGTTCCAAATAAGATGAAACCTAAGAGGCCCACACCAAGACACATTATATTAAAATGCCAAAAACTAAAAATAAATAATCTTAAGAACAACAAGAGAAAAGCAGCTAGTTACATACAAGAGATTTCTTCCATAAGACTATCAGCTTATTTTTTGGTAGAAACTTTGCAGGCCAGAAAAAAAAATGACACAATATATTCAAAATGATGAAAGGAAAACCTACATCCAAGAATACTCTACCCAGCAAGGTTATCAATCAGAATTGAAGGAGAAATAGTTGCCCAAACAAAAGCTAATGGAGTTCATCACCACTAAATAAGCACTACAAGCAACATTAAAGAAAATTCTAAGGGGAAAGGAAAAGGCCAAAACTAAAGATAAAAAAATATAGGAAAAAAAATTGTGCCGATAAAGGCAAACAGTATAAGTAGTCGACTGACCGATTATAAAGCTAATACAATGGTTAGAAGACAAAAGATCATGTGCAACTACAATAGTAAATTAAGGGATACACACACACATATATATACACACAGAATATGTAAAATATGATGTAAAAAACATAAATGTTGCCTGACCTGTGGTGGCACAGTGGATAAAGCATCGATCTGGGAACACTGAGGTCGCCAGTTCAAAACCCTGCACTGGTCTGGTCAAGGCACATATGGGAGTTGATGCTTCCAGCTCCTCCCCCCTTTCTCTCTTTCTCTCTCTCTCTCACTCTGTGTCTCCTCTATAAAATGAATAAAATAAAAAAAAACATAAATGTTGGGGGGATGAGAAAAAATATAGTGCTTACAGAATGCATCTGAATTTAAGCAACCATTAACTTAAAATAGACTTGTGAGTGTGTATGTGTGTGTAACTTGTTACATATGAATCTCATGGTAACCACAAACCAAAAATCTATAATAGACTCAGAAGAAATAAAGAGAAAAATTTAATGCAATATCTATCCAAATCCCAAATGGCATTTTCCACAGAAATACAACAAATAAATTATCAAATTTTCATGGAACCACAAAAAATTCTAAATTGCCAATGCAATCCTAAGGGGTGGTCGGAGAGAACAAAGCCAAAGGTATCATACTCCCCAATTTCAAAACTATACCACAAAGTTACAGTATTCAAAATAGCATGATTTTGGCAGAAATACAGACACACAGACCAATGGAATAGAATTGAGATCCTAGGAATAAGCCCAAACATCTATGGGCAACTAATGTATGACAACAGAGCCAAGAAAATACAATGAAGAAGTCTTTTCAATAAATGATGCTGGGGAAAATGGGCAACATATGCAAAAGAATGACACTAGACTACTATCTTATACTATACACAAAAATGAACACAAAATGCATCAAAGACCTGAATGGAAAGTCTGATACAATAAAATACATAGACAAAAACATAAGCATAAGCTTTTAAAAATTGTTCTCAAAGCTGCTTTTGTTAATTTATCTCCACAGTTAAGGGAAACAAAAGCAACAATAAACAAAGAAAACTCCAACAAACCAAAAAGCTTCTGTGCAGCAAAGAAACCATCAACAAAACAAATCGATAACTAACCCAATGGAAGAAGATATTTTCAAATGATACCTATGACATGGGATTAATATCCAAAATATATAAAGAACACATACAATTCAACAATAAAACAAACAACCCTATTGAAAGTAGTCAGAGGATCTGAATAAACAGGCATATAAAACGAAATTCAACATCACTAGTTACAGTATTAGGGAAATGCAAAGCAAAGCCACGATGAGATATTACTTGACACCTATTACAATGGCTATTCTCAATAAGACAAGAAATATGTGTTGGAAAGGATGTGGAGAAAAGGAAACACTTTTATTTTATCTATTTTTATTGATTTTAATTTACTGTGTTTACATAGATTCTAGTGTCGCCCTGAATGCATCCCCTCTCCCCCGTATTCCCCTTAAATTCTCTCTTGGCACCCTCCCAATAGCGCCCTACCCCCTTCCTTTCAGGTTTATCTCATCCTATCATCCCCTTTCCCTCTGTTCTCTTTTCCTCTGGTCCCTTTGATCTCTCCTCTGTCTCAATTCCATTCTTCAGTTCACATTGTTCATTGGATTCCTCAAATGAGTGAGATTATATGATATTTTTCTATTTCAGCCTGGCTTATTTCACTTAACATAATAGTTTCCAGGTTCATCCATGTTGTCGCAAAAGGTAAGATTTCCTTCTTTTTCATGGCCCCGTATTATTCATTATACATATGTACCATAACTTTTTAATCCACTCGTCCACTGACAAACACTTGGGCTGTTTCAAGATCTTCGCTATTGTGAACAATGCTGCCATAAACATGGGAGTGCATTTCTCCTTTAGAAACAGTACTATGGTGTTCTGGGTGTATATTCCTAAAAGTGGGATGGCTGGGTCAAAAGGCAGTTCAATTTTTAATTTTTTTGAGAAATCTCCATACTGTTTTCCACAGTGGCTGCACCAGTCTGCATTCCCACCAGCAGTGCAGGAGGGTTCCCTTTTCTCCGCATACTTGCCATCACTTATTCTGTGTTGTTTTGTTGATGAGGGCCATTCTGACTGGTGTGAGGTGATATCTCATTGTGGTTTTAATTTGCATCTCTCTAATGATTAGTGATGTTGAGCATTTCTTCATATGCCTATTGGCCATCTGTATGTCCTCTTTGGAGAAGTGTCTATTCATTATTTTGCCCATTTTTTGATTGGATTGTTTGTCTTCCTGGTGTTGAGTTTTACAAGCTCTTTAAAAATTTTGGTTATTAACCGCTTATCAGACTTATTGTCGAATATGCTCTCCCATTGTGTAGTTTGTCTTTTTATTCTGTTCTTGTCTTTAGCTGTGCAAAAGCTTTTTAGTTTGATATAGTCCCATTTGTTTATCCTGTCTTTTATTTCACTTGCCTGTGGAGATAAATCGGCAAATATATTGCTGCAATAGATGTCGGAGAGCTTAATGCCTAGGTTTTCTTCTAAGATGCTTATGGTTTCACGGCTTACATTTCAGTCTTTTATCCATTTTGAGTTTGTTTTTGTGAATGGTGTGAGTTGGTGGTCTAGTTTCATTTTTTTGCAGGTAGATGTCCAATTTTCCCAGCACCATTTGTTGAAGAGGCTGTCTTTACTCCATTGTATGCTCTTACTTCCTTTGTCAAATATCATTTGTCCATAAAGGTGTGGGTTTATTTCTGGGTTCTCTGTTCTGTTCCACTGATCTATATGCTTGTTCTTATGCCAGTACCAAGCTGTTTTGAGTACAATGGCCTTGTAGTATAACTTGATATCAGGAAGTGTGGCACCTCCCACTTTGTTCTTCCTTTTCAAGACTGCTGAGGCTATTCGTGTTCTTTTTTGGTACCATATAAATTTTTGGAATATGTGTTCTATATCTTTGAAGTATGTCATTGGTATTTTAATTTTTCTTTTTTTTATTTTATTTTATTCATTTTAGAGTGGAGACACAGAGTGAGAGAGAGAGAGAAAGAGAGAAAGGGGGGAGGAGCTGGAAGCATCAACTCCCATATGTGCCTTGACCAGACCAGTGCAGGGATTTGAACTGGCTACCTCAGTGTTCCCAGGTCGATGCTTTATCCACTGCGCCACCACAGGTCAGGCTGTCATTGGTATTTTAATTGATACTGCATTGAATTTATAAATTGCTTTGGGTAATATAGACATTTTAATGATGTTTATTCTTCCTCTCCATGGAAATGGTATATGCTTTCACTTGTTTGTATCTTCCTTGACTTTTTTATCAATGTTTTATCATTTTCTGAGTACATGTCTTTAAATTTACTTGGTTATATTTACTTCTAGGTACTTTGTTTTTTGGTTGCAATAGTGAAGGGGATTGTTTCTTTAATTTCTCTTTCTGACAGTTCATTGCTGCTGTATAAAAATGCCTCTGATTTCTGAGTATTAATTTTAAATCCTGTCACCTTGCTGAATTCATTTATCAGGTCCAGTAGTTTTTTGACTGAGACTTTAGGGTTTTCTATATACAATATTATATCATCTGCAAAGAATGATAGTTTTACTTCTTCTTTTCCAGTTTGGCTGCCTTTTAGTTCTTCTTCTTGTCTGATTGCTGTAGCTAGGACTTCCAGAACTATGTTGAATAAGAGGGGTGAAAGGCGGCACCCCCGCCTTGTTCCTGATCTTAAGGGGATTGCTTTTAATTTTTTCCCA
The DNA here is from genome assembly GCA_037038555.1 of Rhynchonycteris naso. Taxonomy (NCBI): domain Eukaryota; kingdom Metazoa; phylum Chordata; class Mammalia; order Chiroptera; family Emballonuridae; genus Rhynchonycteris; species Rhynchonycteris naso. The sequence continues at coordinate 20,487,556 of CM073001.1, forward strand.
TTGAGTATGATGTCGGCTGTGGGTTTGTCATAGATGGCCTTTATCATGTTAAGGAATGTTCCCTTTATTCCCACTTTGCTGAGAGTTTTGATCACGAATGGGTGCTAGGTTTTGTCAAATGCTTTTTCTGCATCTAATGAAATTATCATGTGGTTTTTCTCCTTCCTTTTGTTTATAAGATGTATAAGATGAATCATATTGATTGATTTGCAAATATTGTACCAGCCTTGCCTCCCCAGAATAAATCCCACTTGATCATGGTGTATATATTTTTCATATATTGCTGGATTTGGTTGGTTAATATTTTGTTGAACATTTTAGCATCTAAATTCATCAGAAATATTGGCCTATAATTTTCTTCCTTTGTGTTGTCTTTGCCTGGTTTTGGAATCAGAATTATGCTCGCCTCATAAAAGGAGTTTGGAAGTCTTCCTTCCTCTTGAATTTTTTGAAATAGCTTGAAGATAGGAATTAGTTTCTTTGAATGTTTGGTAGAATTTGACTGTGAAGCCATCTGTCCCTGGGTTTTTGTTTTTGGGAGTTTTTTTATAATTGTTTCGATCTCATTTGTTGTAATCGGTCTGTTTATGTTTTCTGTTTCTTCCAGATTGATTTTTAAGATTATGTTTCAAGGAGTTTGTCCATTTCACCTAGGTTGTCTAATTTTCTGGCATAGTATTTTCTTACAATCCTTTATTCTTCATAGTATTTTCTTACAATCCTTTGTATTTTTGTTGTGTCAGTTGTTATTTCTCCACTCACATTCTAATTTTATTTATATGAGTCCTCTTTCTTTTTTTCTTGGTGAGTCTGTTGAAAGGTTCATCAATCTTCTTTAACTTTTGAAAGAAACAGCTTCTGGTTTCATTGATCCTTTGTATTATTTCGTTAGCCTCTGTGTCATTTATTTCTGCTCTGATCTTTATTATTTCCTTTCTTCTACAAGTAATACCTCTGGACTTTACTTGCTGTTCTTTTCTAGATCTTTTAGATGCCAGGTTAAGTTGTTTATTTGAGCTTTCACTAGCTTCTTAAGGTATGCCTGTAATGCTATGAACTTCCCTCTCAGTACTGCTTTTGCTGTGTCCCATAAATTTTGAGTTGTTGTATGCTCATTATCATTTGTTTCTAGGAATTATTTTATTTCTTCTTGATCTCATTGTTAATCCATTCATTATTTAATAACATGCTATTTAGCTTCCAAGTGTTTGAGTATTTTTTTCGGTTTTTCTGTTATGGTTGATTTCAAATTTCATGACATTGTGATCAGAGAAAATGCTTGATATGATTTCAATCTTCTTAAATTAAAAAAAATTTCTTTTAGAGAGAGTAGAGCGATAGAGAGGAAGGGGCAAGGAGGACAAGTGGGAAACAACTCTTAGTAGTTGCTCCCCATATGTGCCTTGACTGGGCAAGCCAAGGGTTTTGAACCGGCAAACTCAGGATTCCAGGTAGATGCTTTATCCACTGCGCCACCACAGGTCAGGCTTCTTAAATTTGTTGAGACCACTTTTGTGCCCTAACATGTGGTCTATCTTAGAGAATGTACCATGAGCACTTGAAAAGAATGTATATTTGGCTGCTTTAGGGTGCTTTATCTGAAGATATCTATTAAATCCAGTTGATCTAGTGTGTACTTTAAGTCTGCTGTTTCTTTGTTAATTTTTTTCTTGAGGATCTATCTAGTGATGTTAGTGGGGTATTGAAATCCCCTACTATTATAGTATTGCTGTTAATCTCGCCCTTTATATCCATCGAAGTCTGCTTTATATATTTAGTTACTCATATATTATGTGCGTGGATATTTATAATGGTTATCTCTTCTGTTGGATTGCTCCCTTTATCATTATGTAGTGACCTTCTTTATCCCTTATGATGGCCTTTGTTTTAAAGTCCATTTTGTGTGATATAAGTATTGCTACCTCAGCTTTTTTTTATTTCCATTAGCATGAAATATTTTTTCCATCCTTTTATCTTCAGTCTATGTGCATCTTTTGTTTTAAGGTGTGTCTCTTGTAGACAGCATATGTATGGGTCCTGTTTTCTTATTCATGTAGCTACTCTATATCTTTTGACTGGATCACTTAATCCATTTACATTTAAGGTTATTATTGATATGTAGTTGTTTATTGTCATTTTATTCTTTAAAGCTATATTCCTCTTTTACTATATTCTTTTCCCCCTTTGTTCGGTTTATAACAGGCCCCTTAACATTTCTTGTAGCTTTGGTTTGGTTGTAATGAATTCCTTGAGCTTTTTTTTTGTGTCTGGCAAGCTTTTTATTTCTCCTTCAATTTTAAACAATAGTCTTGCTGGATAAAGTAGTCTTGGTTTTAGGCTCTTGTTCTGCATTACTTTGAATATTTCTTGCCATTCCCTTTGGCCTCAAGTGTTTCTGTTGAGAAGTTGGATGTCATCCTTATGGGGGCTCCTTTGTCGGTGATAGCCATTTTTTCTCTAGCAGCTCTTAATATTTTCTCTTTATCTCTTAGCTTTGGTATTTTAATTATGATGTGTCTTGGTGTAGATTTCTTTCGGTTTCTCTTTAATGGAGTTCTCTGTGCTTCTTGAACTGTGTGACTTTTTCCTGCATCAATTTAGGGAAGTTTTCAGCTATGATTTGACTGAACAAGGTCTCTATTCCTTGTTCTTTCTCTTCTTCTTCAGGAACCCCTATGATGTGAATGTTATTTCTCTTCATGTTATCACAGAGCTCTCTTAGAGTTTCTTCAGAGTTTTTGAGTCTCTTTTCTTTTGGCTGCTCTGCTTCCGTGCCTTTGTTTATCTTGTCCTCTAACTCACTGATTTGATCCTCAGCTTCATCCATCCTGCTTTTAATTCCTTCCATTGTGGTCTTCATTTCTGATATTATATTTGTCATTTTTGACTGATTCTATTTTATATTTCAATGTCCTTTTTTATACTTGCTATCTCTTTATTTAGATGATTGTAATGTTCATCTATTGTTCTAAGATATTTGAGCATCCTAAAAATCATTATTTTAAACTCTGCATGCAATAATTTGGTTATATCTGACTCATAAGTTCTTTTCTGGGGATTTCTCTTTATTCATTTGGGTTGCATTTCTGTGCCTTCCTATTTTGTCAGTGTATAAGAAGGGTGTCACCACTAGAGTCCAATGGGTGTGGCCTCTGTGTTCCCTAGGTGTGGTCTGTCTGCAGGCCCACCACCCCCTTTGCCGCTGCCTCTGGCAGTTGGGTATGGGTGTTGCTGGCACTGGCCCTCTGCGGCAGTCACTTTGATTTCTGCTTCTCCTCCATGGGAGGGGCTATGTTCATATGGCCGGGTCTACAAGCCTCAACCTGTCTTGGCCTTTGCCCTGTGTTTGCAGGTGGGGCTACACGCCGTGCCAGGGTCATAAGCCTTGGCACCATGGACAGGGTTGAGCACCTATACTCAGCCGTGGGCCTCCACCTGTTCCCCAACTTTTGCCCCGCCCCCGTGGCCAGAGCTGTGCTCACCAACCCGGCTGCAAGCCCTGGCTCCACGGGCTGGGCCGGTCTGCGTGCCCACACACAGCTGTTGTTCTCTGTAGTTCCCCAGCTTTTGCCTTTCCCCTGCTGGTGGATTGCATGCGGGACCACTCTTGCTCACCCAGCCTGCAGCCACATTGGACTGCTTTCATGCACCCCTTCTTCCCCCACCAGGCTAGACTGAACTCACGCCAGGCCTCAGTTGTAGCCGGCCTGTTTTCTGCCCCATGAAGGGACCACGCTTCCATGTCCCACCACCACCCGCCCTCTGGTGAGCCCTCAGCTCTGTGGGTGGGGGGCGCTAAAGCTCAGACCTTAGCACTCAATACTGTTTTCCTAAATGCTCCCTCCTTCTAAGAGACTCTGCTCTGAGTGCTGCAGGAAAGCTTGTTTGGCTGGTGTCCTGCTTCGCTTTGCTGGTATTGATGGTTCCAGGGGACATACTCACTTTAGAATTGGAGGGTGACTCAGCCCAGTGGTTAGGGTGGCTGTCCCTCAAAGTGTTTCTTCCTGTGCCTCCTAGATTACACTCTCTTCCTGCTATTCCGGTTCTCTCATCTCTCCCCATCCCCCAGATCTCTGGGTGAGTTGTTGTGAAAGAGGTTTTCTGCATGGTCCCTTTAAGAAGAATCCTGGGTCTGAAAAATCTGTCTCTTTCTCACAAACAGTATCCTGACTTGTTTTGCAGCTAAATACTGTCCATACACTTCTTCTAGGCTCTGGGGCTGCATGCTGGGGCTTCATTCCTGGGGTCCAGGACCCTCCCCTCTCTGCTAAACTCATTTCCCACCACGTGAGTCTCCCTGGGCTGCCGTTCGCTTCTGGTAGCTGGGCAGCCCTTTCCACATTTCCGCTTTTCTTACCAATCTTCAATGTTCCGTGGTTAAAGAGTCCTCTTAGTTTAGTCCAAAGTTGGTTTTTCTAGATGATGGGTCTTAAAATTAAGTTGTAATCCACTTTGGTTCTGGGAGGTGGAAGTTGGTATGTCCGCCTACTCCATCGCCATCTTCTGGAAGAAGGGAACCCTTTTATACTGTAGTAGGGATTGTAAATTGGTGCAACTACTATGTAAAACAGTATGAGGTTCCTGAAAGAAAATAATAGCACTACCATATGATCCAACAATTCCCCTTCTAGGTATTTACCTGAAAAAAATATGAGAATACTTATTTGTAAAGGTATATGTACCCCTATGTTCACTGCAGCATTATTTACAATAGCTAACACACTGAAACTAACTGTCCATAATTGAATTACTAGTTAAAGAAGATTTGGTATATATATACAATGGAATACTGGGCCATCCAAAGATGAAATATTGCCATTTGTGACAACATGAATAGATCTTGAGTATTATCCTAAGTGATATAAGTCAGATGGAAAAGGATGAACATATGATTTCACTCATATGTGGAACATAAAACAAAAAGTAACAAATAAACTAACAAAATAAAGAAAATCAAACTCATTGATACAGACAACAGAGTAGTGGTTACCAGAAGTGAAGAGGGTGATTTGGGTAAATGAGGTCATATACATGATAACAAAAGGACCTAAACTTTGGATGGTGAGCACATGAGCGTGCAATAGAATATACAGTTATCAAATATGATGTTATATACCTGAAATTTATATAATTAACCAATGTTAATCTTAGTAAATTTAATTATTTTAAAAGGTGACAATCATATTCACTCTCTCATGAAATGGCCTTTTATTTGGACAACTAAATAATATCTAGATCTTTGATATCCTATCTAGACAAAATTTTGTCAGCTGTGCAGAAACCAGGGTATCCTAGAATACAGTAAAATAAACTATAAAATAATTCTGTTTATTAGGCAGAGCAAAATGATACTGTTTTCTTTAAATCTGGTTTGTTTCCCATTTTTCTTACATACCCAACCCAGCTCTTCAAACCTGGCTCTCCAACATAAGACTGGAACTGATTGGGACTCTTAAATGCTTTGTCATTTGTTCTTTTTTTTTTCTAATGAGCACAATGGTTTACTCCCTTTTGAGGCAGGGGACCTGTGTAATGAGTGGATGCTTCTGTTAACTCTTAAGAACCCTTAATTATTTCTACCATTTTCTCCATGTGTTTCCTTCATTGACTCAATCACAGGCAGGCTGCTGGTTGTCAGAGACTGGAAAACTCACTGGTCTTTCTTGTTGGCAAGGAACTGAATTCTGCCGCATCTGCATTCATGGAGAGAGTATCCTATCTCAGAGTTTGTGCAGCACCTTCTGTTTTTAGTTTACTGGTGAGCAGGGCACATCACAAGAACTTGGAGTGAGGCAAAAGCCAAATCAGACTTGACAGAAAATTATTAGCAGGGTACAGAAGGAAAAAAGATCCTCCTTCCTTTCTGTAATCAGGTTAATATGTGCAGAGAATGTTTCACTTAAAAAGGTAGTGTGTTTTGGCAAAGCTGGTTTCTTAAGTAGAATTTCAGTTCCCATTATGTGAGGCTATCCATTGCTGCTCTGGCAGGGCCTTTGATCAGTGAACTCAGTGGGGGAGAAGGGCATAGGCCTATTAATAACTTCAACATGTGGCCCTTCGGCCCAGCTGTACCCTTGTCTTGGAAAAAGGCCAACTGCAAAGGGTTTTCTTAACACGACCTATATATGCATATTTTGAAAAGCATTAAAGTAAAGATAGGGGTTCAAAGAGAGGAAAAATCTGGTTTTATGGTAGTTCTTTCTCTTGTCCCTATTCCCTATTTGGGACATTTGGCTACTACATATTTAGATCCTATAGACTCTGGCTCCCCCCTCAACTTTTACTATCTTTGTTCCTTCTACTGTAATGTTATAAAGATTAAAGTTGCTGGTTTAATTTACATAACAGCTCAGGACAAGGATAGGGAGAGGCAGGAGGCTCTGTAAGAGTCTATAGAGATGAGAGATTAATGGAAACCAGGTGCCCGAAATAGGAGCTCAGAGTCCTTTCGGCCAGGACTCTATCTTCTGCCCTTTGCCCCCTGCATTGGTATTTTTGAATGTTTTATTTTGACAATCATGGTCCTTAGGCCTCGTTAAATTACTGCCACAGACTAGAGTCAACACTTCTCTTTCAGTGTGTGTTTTCTTGTGTTATTTTGTACCATTCTTTCATTTCTTCTTCTTCTGGGATATATCATTTGCCATGGATCCCTGTCTGATCCTGAAAAGGTTCCTGAGTGACTCTACATCACAGTCAAGGAGAACAGGCTTGGCTCATCACAAGTGGCTATTCAACAATGACCTCAGCTGACATTCATCTCTTATTCATTCTCTCTCCCTTCCTCTTCCTCCTTCAATTTTATGATATTATCATTTCCTTGATCCAAACCTTCCATCCTTCCAATTCCCTAACTGCCTGATAATGACTTGTCAAAAGGAATGATAGCAGGCATGGGTTATGATATCCAAGATCTCTATACTAGTTAGAATAAAGATTTGCCTTCTGTAACAGAAGCAAAAAAACAATGTCTTGTAAAAGATGGCAGTTGACGTTTGTGTCATGTTATAGAACAAGCATGAGCAGTGTGGGGCCCAAAAGGTACTCCATCATTTCAGGTACCGTGAGTCCTTCTATCCTGTTTGCTTTCTTATTCTCAACACACAGCTTCCATCTTACAGCCCAGGATTGCTTCTTCATTTACTGTCCCCAAATTCCCATCCCTGTCAGCAGGAAAAAGGACAAGTGAAAGGAGGGCATGTATCTTCCATTTTGAAGGTGTAAAGTTATACTTATTATATCTCATTTTCCAGAAACTAATCACTTGCCCACACTTAGCTGCCAGAAAGACTGGGACATGCCTTCTTTAGCTGCTGATCTTCTTTGCCACAGAAACTTGCTTTAGCATTTTGTTTCTGACCACTATGGACACTGTGAAATTATGAGAGTCATAAATTTAACTAGTACAGTTATGTTTTCTTCTTGGAAAAGGTGAGAATTAGAAGAGTACAAGTAACAGTGTGATAGTCATGTTATTGTGTTTGTTTTTGAACTCCTGTTCTTCAACCACTTCACTCAATCATTCAACAAAGAAAGCATTCCAGGAACTGTAGAAGGCTCTGGGCCTACAGAAGCATTTACAGCATAGGCCCTGACTTTACCTATCTTCCCATGAGTATGTGAAGGATTTAGACACCGATTGGGACAGACATGGACATGGGACTTCAGTGGAACTCTCATATAGAGTTTCTTCAGCAGATGAGAATAAAAGAGCTAAGTAGGAATGAGATAATAAAAAGCCTTATATGACAGGATAAGAAGACTCAAATTTATCCTATAAAAAATGATAGTGAGATACCAAAGATAATTTAGCAAGAAATAACATGAATAAATTTATTTAATAATGATTCCTCTACAAAATAGATACTTGATCAATTTGACTACATAAAAAAATTTCTAAAAATTTACTTGGGTCAAATATCACGAACAAAATCAAATGACAAATGACAAACTGAGGAAAGTATTAACCACATGTATGACCAAAAAGGAGCTAATTTGCTTATATAATATTAGAAAATCTAAAGATCAGTAATACAAGAGAAAATAAAGACATGAACAGATCTTTCATAGAAAAAAATAAATTACGAATGACTTTCAAATACAGAAAATGTGCTCAACCTCTTTTTTAAAAACTAAACTAAAATAAAATCCTGACATATTATGTCTCAAGTTTGCCAAAACACTGTATTGGTTAAGATGGTGAGAAAGGGGTGCTCTGGGCAAAAATAATTAGTTTGAAGTAAAAGAAATACTTTATAAAACCACTGTAATAAACATTTCTAAAATAGCTCCCAATGATTCCTGATTCCTGGTATTGATGCACTTGTGTAATCTTCTCCGCTTGAGTGTGAACTGGACCTAGTGACTCTCTTCTAACAAAATAAAATGGCAAAAGAGAAGAGATATCATTTCCAGGGTTGAGTTACAAAAGGACTCTTCCATTTTGCTCACTCGCTCTCATTCTCTTTCTCTCACAATGAGGTACACCAACTACCACATTATACACTGATTTTTGGAGAAGCCCACGTGGGAAGAAACTGACATCTCTGGCCAAGAGCCAGTAAGGACCTGATGCCTGCCAACAGTTCATGAATGAGCTTCGAACATAACCTTCCCACAGTTGAGCCTTAAGATAACTGCAGCCTTACGAGGTACTCTGAGCCTGAAAAGCTGTCTCAGCTGCACTTGATTCCTGACCCATAAAAAGTATGAAATAATAAATGTTTGTTGTTTGAACCCACTAAGCTTTGGGATATTCTGTTACATAGCAATAGATAACTAATACAGATTATGATACCTGGAAGTGAGAGGCTGCCCCACACTGGAACAAGGCAGTGGGCAGAACCTGGAAGGATTCTGAGCGGCATGTTAGAGAAAGCTTCAATTGCTATGAATAGACTGGTAGTAGAAATTTGGACTTTGAGGATGCTACCATTAAGGGCACAAAAAGGAAGTAAAAAATATTTTATTACAAAATAGAGGAAGGGGGATCCTTGTTATGTAGTGGCAGAAAACTTAGCAACACATGCCTTCAGTAACATAGAAAGAAGGATATGTGTTGAATGAAATGGGTGACCCAGTTGAGATTCCCAATCTGCTTGCTGTCTATGGGGGATGGAAGGTGGGCTAAAGTGAAAGAAAAATGGTTAAATGGAAAGGAAACAGAACTGAAGTATTATTGTAAGATAGTATAATAGGAAGTACCAGGAATTCATCTCACTGGACAGCATTTGTCCTGGCAGAATCTGTCTGATATAGCTATTTAGGAACTCTGGAGTCTATACAAAGGCTTTCAACTTTCAGGGGAAGACATGGATTGTAAATTAATTTAGGTCAATTTTGGCTTCTTAGTTCAGTAGCTAGTATTCATTGCCCACCCCACAGACCAGTATCAGGCAACCATGTATGTTCCAGGAGCAGCTTGCATGCAGCTTGCAGAGCCAGGGTAGGTAATAAGGACCCTGTCCTCCAAATATCAGGGATCTTATGCTCTGATCACTGATTGCAGAAGTGTAGACACAGAGATGGGCAGCAATTGTTGTAAACCTCACTGTCACTGCTATAAGCCCATCACCTCTGGCTAAATTGACTCCTAGGAGATTTAAAGTGTGGGTACATTCTTCCCCTATTATTTTTCTCTTTTCCCCTTGTGAAAGCTAGATAAGTCACTGCATATACCCAGAGGAAGATGTAGGCTCTGCAAAAGTTTGAGGAATTGTTAAGTGTACACCTTAGGCTAATTGCTGGCACAGAAACAGACTAACTGAGGGGTGTGTAGGAGAAAATCAAACCCTAGAGAAATCTGTTTTAATTAAATCAATAGAACTATTCATTAAATCAACAGAAACTATCTTTGACAAAGATCAACGGCAAACCAACCAAAGATTTTAAAACAATTGCCTTAAGATGCCCAAAGGTCTATAGCAGGGGTGCCCATACTTTTTCAGCTTGCGAGCTACTTATAAGATGACCAAGTCAAAATGATCTATCTACAATAAAAATACAAAACATAAATCTATTTCTTCTATATTATCATTATTTAAGTTACTATTATTACTATTTCATATTGTGTATTCTTCTTTCACCTTTCTCCTTCTCAGCTCTCTTTTCGGAGGAAAGTCAGTGTCATAGTTTTTATGAACAGTCCAAAAAAGCCGCTCCACATTTCCCTTCTTTGGAATAGCAATGGCACACAGATAGATGAGGCAAATGCACTTAGAATATGACATAGTGAAAGAAATCCCCTCCCATTCTGTATGAAAGTGATAGGTTTTAGGCTTCTTATTCGGACCACCTATGGCACTCATTTTTATACCCTTTGTTGTATTTAGTTTAAATAACTTGAAGGCTAACTACACAGCAATGTAACTGAACAAGTTAGCGTGGTTTAACGCACATGCGTAGGGTGTCAAAAGTTCAGACGTCAGATTGGCTACCCTGTATGCCAATCAAAAGACAAATGTCTTTTTAATGTCATGCGATCTACCCACACTTCCTTCGCGATGGACCAGTAGATCGTGATCGACGTATTGAGCACCCCCTGGTCTATAGGAAGACATTGAGCAAATTAAGAAAAACAATATATAAACAAAGTGAAAATATAAATAAAAAGAAACCATAGAAAAAAAGTTCTGGGCTAAAAAGTACAACTGAAATGAAAAAATAAAATCCAGTAGAAATATTAGAAAGATTTGAACAGGCAGAACAAAGAATCAGCAAACTTGAAGAAAGGACAATTGAAATGATCAAGTTGGAGGAACAGAAAGAATAAAGATTTAAGAAAAGCAATTAGGGCATAAAGGGCGTGTGAAACACCATTAAGCGGCCAAACATAGGCATCATAGAAGCCCCAGAAGGAGAAAAGGCAGAGAAAATGATAGACATTATTCGAAGAAATTATTGTTGAAAATATCCCAAATTTGATGAAATGCCTGAATATGAACATTTAAAAAGCTCAGCTAACTACAGGTAGGATTCACTAAAAGAAACCTATACAAAGACACACTGTAATCACAGTGTCAAAATTCAAAGACAAAAAGAAAATCTTGAAAGCAAGCAAGAGAAAAACAATTCATCGCATATAGGAATGCTCAACTCAATGTGATTATAAGCAGATTTCTCATCAGAAACTTTGAAGGCCAGAGGACTGATAATATTCAAAATGCTGAATCCTATTTCCAGCAATACTGTCCTTCAAAACTAGGAGTCCTATTTCCATTAAAACTGTCCCTCAAAAGTGAGAGAGAAACTAAAGACATTCTCAGATAAACAAAAGGGAGTTCATTTCTCGTAGATCTGTCCTTCAAGAAATGCTAAAGGGAGTCTTTCAGGTTAAAATGAAAGGACACTAGACAGAAACATAAAACATAAAGATCACTATAAAGGTGAATACATGGGCAATTATAAAAGCTAGTATTATCTTTAGTTTGAGATTCCAATTTTTATTTTCTACATAATTTAAGGGACTAATACATTTTTTAAAGAAGTTATTGTCTAAAACTTAATATTACTGTAATTTCAGTTAGTAACCACTTTTTGTTTGCTACATGATTTAAGAAACAATGCATAAAAAGAATAATTATTAGTTTATGTTTTCATCAGATTGCAAAAAGATATAATATTGTGACACCAGCAATTAAAAAGGGGTGGGACAAAGCTGTAGCAGCAGAGTTTTTGTATGTTATTTAAGTTAAGCTGGTACAAATTTAAATCAGAGTAATTTTAGGATGTTAAATGTCATTACCATGGTAACCACAAAGAAAATAGCTATAGAATATACACAGAAAGAAATGAGAAGTGAACTTAAATATTTCACCACAAAAAACAAATGCAAAAGAAGATAGTAATGAAGGAAATGAGAGACAACACAGCTATAAAACATACTGACAAGAAACAACGAAAGTAATAGCAGTGTCTCCATATCAGTAATTACTAAAATGATTTAAATAGTCTAATCAAAATACATATATTGGCAGAGTGGGTAAAAAAAAGATCCAACTCAATTTAGACACTCAATTTATATCCAAAGACACAGCATGGAGAAAGGTTTTCCTTGCAAATATACAGTAATCAAAAGAAAGGGAACAATACTAGTATTGAGCATAATAGATTTTAAATAAAAAAGTTTAGAAAGGACAAAGAAGGACATTATATATTAACAAAGATTCAACAGAGTGAGAAAATAGAACAAATATTTATGTAGCAAATAACAGACAATCAAAATATATGAAGCAAAATTAAAGTGAGTGATGCTAGTACTATGCTAGTTGGAAATTATCACACCCCCTTCAATAGTAGATAAAACAACCAGACAGAAGATAAGACAATAGAGGACTTGAACAACAATAAATCAACTACATTTAATAGACATATACAGAACATTTTACCCAACAAAGAGTACACATTCTTCTCAAGTGCATATGGCACATTCTCCAGGATAGACTGAATGTTAGGCCACAAATTAAGTATCAAAAGATTTTAAAAGATGGATAGCATACAAAGTATCTTCTCTAAGCATAACAATATGATACTAGGAATCAGTAAGAGGTGAAAAACTGGAAAATTCACAAATTGGTAGAAATTAAACAACATACTTTTTTCTAAATTGAATTTTATTGGGGATAAAATAATTATCATAAACAGGTTTCAGATGCCCAATATTATGAAACATCTCAGTACACCGTATTTTGTGCTCAGTCCCTCCCTCAGGTCAGTCATGGACCCTCCTCCACCTCCCTCCCCACCACAGCAATCTCCACAACATACTCTTAACTACTGGATCAAAGAAGAAATTAGAAGGGAAATAAGAAAATACTTAGAGATAAATGGAAACACAAACAAAATATACTGAAATTTATGGTGCCCAGCAAAAAAAAGGCAGTACCCGAGCAATGACTGAGCAAAGCAGTGGTAGCTGAAGGCATGTCAGGGAAGTCCCAGAAATGACTGAACTATATGTGATGGTATCAGGGTCCACCTAATACATACCTGAAAATTGCAGGACTACTCCAGTAGGAAATCTTGACTCTGGAGCTCCTCATTAGCAGACAGAGATTGGGTCAGGCCAGTATTGTAAACTAATCCCTTTCCTTTCCCAGTTGAGCTTCTTCCTTTTCCTTTCGAAAGTGCTATTTATACTCCTAACTCCTCCATCTTGGCAACAACTACTTCCCAGAGAACCCAACTCATGTCACTGAGGTAAGCATGATATTTTTTCTCCTTATTAAGTGACTAAATCGTTTTGCCTAATCACCTGAAGAATTCATTATTTTTGTGGCACCTAGTAACTTTGCTAAAAGACTAGTTTGGGTCAATTTTGTTCAACATATATACACATATATACACAGTATGTGGCCCTGTTAATATGTAATAGATTTGTAACTTTCATTTTGGAAATGTTTCTTGAATTATCTCTAAATGTTGTTTCTGCTGTCTTCTTTTGAGACTACAGATATGCATATGTTAAATCTCCTTTTCCTTATCATTTTTTCCTCCCTCAAACTTTTTAAAAATTTATTGATTATAGTGAGAAGTGGGAGAGGAGGTTACAGGGAGAGGGAGAGACACAGAAACATTAGTCTGTTCCTGTATGTGCCTTAACTGGGGATCAAACCCACAACCTTCACATTTCAGAATGGTGCTAACCAACCGAGCTATCCGACCAGAGCTTTCCCTCAAACTCTTTTAAACTAATTCTTGATTTTTATTCAATGTTCATTTTTCTTATTTCTATTCTTCACTTGCTTTTATGAATGTTACCTCACTCTGTGTTCAGTGTTATCTTCATCCAATTTTTTTTTTTTTGCTACTTTTTCCATGGTAGCAATATACATTCTTCTTCCCGTTGGCAAACAATAGCCAATGTTTTATTGCCTGCTATTGAACCATCACTTCCCATTCTTCCAGGTAAGCCTTGTGTCCTTCAATCTAGAAGCAATTTATTAATTCTCTATCTTTTATTTTGTTTTCTTTTCACTGAAGTTATTCCTTATTTATTTCCTTGAGCAGCCTAAATATATATACTTTAGAGATTCACAACATCAATTCTGTCTGGAGTGAATTCATATTCCAATTTTTAATTTGGTTGGCTTTTTTCAAGTGAGTAAACTTATTTATCTGTTCTGAAATTCTGACCTATTTTGAACCTTTTTTTTTTTTCCAGCTCCCTCTTCCTCCACTGTTCAACCGAATCCTAGTAAGGTAGTTTTATGTTTACCTCCAGCCAAATCCTGATCCCCCAATCCAGAATGTTTTTGTTTATGGTATATTAGGATTCCTGTCTAAAGTTGATATTGGGGATATACCTTATCCTGTCTCAAAATTCACAGGCAGCTTGGTTCTATTCTGGCCATGATGAGCATGTACCTTCCTTTCAATGTATCCTGAAGTTTTCTGAAAGTCACAGCCCAATGTAGTGACAACTCCCTTCCCTCCCACCCCCAGGTTTCTTTCATGAGAGGAATCCAATCCCTGGATTCATGTGTTAATCTGGATTCACACAACTGGCTCATATGGAGCATTTTATAGACTTTTTATTTATTTTATTTTATTCATTTTTTTTAGAGAGGAGACACAGAGTGAGAGAGAGAAAGAGAGAAAGGGGGGAGGAGCTGGAAGCATCAACTCCCATATGTGCCTTGACCGAACCAGTGCAGGGTTTTGAACTGGCGACCTCAGTGTTCCCAGGTCGATGGCTTTATCCACTGCATCACCACAGGTCAGGCTCATATGGAGTATTTTAAATACTTCTTATCTCACTGAGGCTAAACTCCTGGCAAATATTGAGGTCCCACTCCCCATTTAAAAGACCTGTAACACAAGACTATTGACCAGCTCCACTCATTGTTTTCCTTTTCTGCTCTTTATTTGGGCCACAGAGAAATTTTTCTGAATTTACCTGTGTTTTAATACTTTGGGACATTGCTAAGTGTTAGAGAGTTTCATACCATAAACTTATAAAGTAACCGTTAATAGGAATTCCCTAAAGATTGCTTTTAAAATATAAATTATTTAAGAAACCTTTTTGTACAACTGCAAGAGCATCTGCAAAAAAAGAATTGGATTCCTCCTTTATATTGCCTACTAAAAAAAATTCCTGATGGATTAAAGATCTAAATGTTAAAATGAAGCCACTAAGCTATTAGAAAACACCTTAGGGTGGACCAAGATTTCTTAAACAAGACACAAAAAGTGCTCAAAAATTAATAAATTTTACATTAAAATTAAGAACTTTTGCTCATCAAAGACATTAAGAGAGTGAAATGGCAAGTTACAAAATGGGCAAAGATATTTGCAGTACATACAAGGGTTGCGCAAACCTAGGTTTACAGCTGTGAGTACAGGGAAGTGTTTATTCTTATATTATTATTTGTGTTACTATTATTTCATATCATTACTTATGTTTTATCTTTTAAATAATAATGGCTAGTAATTAAACCTACTTTTGCCCACCCATGTATTCAACAAAGGACTGATATCCATAACATACCTTTTTAAAACTACAGATCAGTAAGAAAAAGACAACAACAACAAAACCATTTTAAAAAATAGGCAAGAAATTGTAACAGGCATTTCAAAAAATAGCATATCCAAGAGTTATCTAATAGACATATGAAAATGTGCTAAATGTCATCATCAGAGAAATGCAAACAAAAATCAACAAGAAACTGCCACACACTCACCAAAATGTTGGTGAGGATGTGAAGAAACTGAGCTCTAAAATATTGCTGGTGGGGTGTAAAGGGTATAAATTAGAAAACAGCAATATCTGATCTAGTTAGGCTAACAGACCTATCAAGGTCATACTGGTTAAAGCATAGTCTCCCTGCCCCCATCCGCCAGTCAAACAGAAAGAAAGTAAGGCAAATAATATCTAGCTAATGGCAGAGCCTCTGTTCTTTACTATTACCCTGCTCTTCCACCATAACCCAGGTCTTCTACAAACACTCTAATGCTTTAAATGGACTTTCTTTTTCTGGTTCAATATCATTTGGATTTGTTTTAAAATGGAAACCCTTAACACAGCTGGGCTTTGGTTGCTTGTCAAGGTCTACTAAGCACATTAACAGAAGCACAGAACTAACACTGGATCAGAACCAGGAGACGAAAGAAATACAATACTGTTAGAGGACATATTTTTCTGATTTCAAGTTCAATAAAGTCCCTCCTAATACATATCAGAATTATTTTTAAAAATGCTTCACCTAGCTACTGTTTCTCTTGATTGTAATCCTCAGTGTTCAGAATCCTCAGTCCTCACTTCCTGCCTATAATCAAAATTCTATGCCATGGTCTTGCCTAATATTTACTTTGTTCCTGAAGTCATCCATTACCTTAGTCTAGGTAGCCTCATGTTTATAAGTCTACTGAGCCTGCTGACATTACCTAGGGATCTCATCTGAAATCAGTTACCTGGAATTCATCACAGGTTTTTCCCTTTAGAAAATGCTGTTCGTTCCTGATGCTTATCAGAATCTAGTAAATCTGCATCAGACTAAAATTTTTAATCCACGTGGTCAAGATTTTTGGAAGCTTTTCAATACCTGTGTCTTTTAGACAATGCTAAACTGCTGCTTTCATTGTCAGTCTATAGGTGTCCAATCATACAGAAACACCAAACCTGGACGGCTAAATATTCTTGTGATAATTAATAGTTGCCACACTGATCTGTTAAACTGTCCTACTAATACTGTATTGGAACCTGAAAGGCATGCACGAAGTGTAGCAGCTTAATAACTATAGAAATTCAATTTATGTTATTTAATAATGGTAGTATTCACCTTGGAGATCCCTCAATAATTAGGATCCTTTTTAAAACATTCAAAATTCTTACACAGTATCTAAAGAGAGAAAGAAGTCTCTCAAATTTCAGTAAAAAGCCTAATTTCAAACGGTTTTCTGAAACAAAGTGAAACCAAAAAATTCTCCCAGATGTCAACCTTTTTCCTAGAGATCAAGAAGCTTAGGCATGGACAAGAACAAGGAGGAGTGTACTTCTAAGCTCTAAATCTGCAGGAGAGCTTTTTCTTGATTGATTAAAGAAGCTAAAGAGGCTAAGAATGAAAGCAATCTGACCAAATGAGACAACAAGTTCATAATGACTTTTTCTTTTTCCTTACCACATTTTATGACAATTCTGCACATGTGGGAATATACAGGTTTCTTTAGCACAATTTTAATTTCAGACGTTGAAACTGTGAAGTTCTTCCATATGAACAAGAAGCAATACAGGCTAAGCATTTTAAACAAGTTAATGTTGTATTCCATAAGTTGCTAATAATTTCAAATATTTAATAATATGCATAATTTTTATATATGCACATTATGACAGATTGCTTTAAATCAAAGTTTGGTTCATATTGTGCTATGTGCTCTACTGCTCATATTTATTTTTAAAAACTATGGCCCAATTTCCCTTGTTCCTCTTTGTAGTTGTCTTAGTTTACTCAAATACTAAACTATTTTTTGTTTGTTTGAGGTGGGGGTGGGGGTGAAACAAACCTTCAGTCTATGGAAGTTTTTTTTTTTTTTAATTGTCCCGAGACTCAAGTATTTTGCAGTTTCCTTCCTATATTTCTGAGACTTCTCTGCCTCACCTGAGGGTTCTATATCTGTCTCCAAACCTGGGTTAAAAGTCTTCTCAACAATAAAATTTTGAACAATATAATAGTTCTTAGTCAGGGGCTAAAGGAATGGAACCAGCCAGAGGGTCTGACTGAGGACAGTGGATATCAGATTCTAAGGTAGGATGGCAGGACGGAGATACGTATTCCTGAACTCAACTGCCTTTATCTTTGGCCACTTTGAAGAAGAAATTTCCAGTTGGACCACTACTGATTTCTGTCCTCGTTCATTCTTGCAGAGTAATAAACATTACATCTATTTTATTTTACAAAAGGAAGGAAGAATGGAAAGATATATCTTGGAAGCATCAAGTGTTATAGGTTATTTCCATAGTTTTCTTGATCCTTATCACAGTCAGAATTCATTTCCAGCCTTCCATGACTGGCAAATTTCCTGCTGAAACTTCTCATACCTTCCTGGAATTCTATTTTCCCCCAAAGGTCATTTAGTCACCACTTGTTATAAACAAGTATTATAGTGAATGCCAAATATTCATAAGAATCACTACAATAACTATTCAAAGCACAAAATACCAGTTTATACCTCCCCTCTAACCTACTATAGAATCCATGGGTAGGACACAGGAATCTTTTATTAAGAACCCAGCGGTATTTTCATTAGGTAATTTTAGATACACTGCAGAAAGTCATAGTACTTCTGGTTATATATAGTTTATTATCCAAACAGGACACTTTTAAAAGTAAAAGCAGGGCTATTAATAACTCATTGGTCTAACTGGCAAAAACTGGGACAATTCTGGGCAAATCAGGATATATGGTCATCCTAGTTATATATCATGATATTTATTTCCACCTAAGTCCTTTATTCATTTTTGTTACAATTTAATGGACATATAACCAAGTTTACGCATTTAAAATGTTCATTTCAAAGTTCTAGTATATTCAGAAAGTTTTGCACCATCCCCACGATCAATTTTAGAACATTTCATCATGCCCCAACCAAATCCTTAGCAGTCACCTCATCTCTCCATGCACCTTCCCAAGTCCTAAGCACCCACTCATCTATTTTCTCTCTGCTGATATGTTTATTCTTAGAATTTCATATAGATAAAATCATACAATATGTGGTATTTAATATCTCACTTCTTTCACTTGGCATAATGTTCTCAAGGTTTATCCATGTTGTAGCATCAGTCAGTAATTCACTCCGTTTTATTGCCAAATAATACTCTATTGTATGGATATAACATACCACATTATACTTACCCACTCATTAGTTGATGGATATTTGGGTTGTTTCCACATTTTAGCTAATATAAATAATGCTGCTGTGAACATTTGTGTACAAAATTTTGTGCGGACATGTTTTCATTCCTCTTGGGTGTATACCTACACCACCCCACCTTTTTGTCACCCCTATCATAGGAAGCTGCAAGGCGTTAATATACAGTTTCACAAGCCTGTGGGAAATCAAGAAATCAATGAGAAGGATTAAAAGGCAGAAAATTAGGTTACTTATATTAAGCAAAATAACTATTTTTTTTCCAAAATACATTTATGCCATTTTTAGCAATGATCCAAATACTCCTTCAAAAATTAGAGAAGCTGAGCCTGACCAGGTGGTGGCACAGTGGATAGAGCATAGAACTGGGATACGAGGGACCCAGGTTTAAAACTCCAAGGTCACCAGCTCGAGCATAGGTTCATCCAGCTTGAGCAGGGGCACACCAGCTTGAGCGCGGGGTCGCTGGCTTAAGCGTGGGATCCTAGACATGACCCCATGATTGCTGGTTTGAGCCCAAGGTCGCTGGCTTGAGCAAGGGGTCACTCACTCTGCTGTAGCCCCCTGGTCAAGGCACATATAAGAAAGCAATCAGTGAACAACTAAGGAGACCAAGAAGCTGCAACAAAGAATTGATGCTTTTCATCTCTCTCCCTTCCTGCCTGTCTGTCTGTCCCTATTTATCTATCTATCTCTGTCTCTGTCACAAACAAAAAGAAAGAAAGAGAGAGAGAGAGAAAGAGAGAGAGAGAGAGAGAGATAGATAGATATCAGGGAAGCTGAGAAGGAAACACAGGGAGATAAGCAACCAACCTGACGGATCAACAAAAATCCCTGTTGGGCTACCAAGGGTCCTTTCAGAGTTTAGTCACCTAAGAGACAATGAACTAATAAAACAAAGTTAGCATAACAGTTACAAAAAGCTCCTGGGTCTTTGTTCTCTGGTCAAATATTTAAATTCTGTGTCTTGAATAAAAACTTTTAATTTCTAGTGTTAATGGTTTACTCACTGATGACTTATTTAATTTGGTCTTTTTCTTTAAAATACATGACACAAGCAGGCTAAGTTTTTAGAAAATGTGTTTAACCTTATAAAGATCTATACACAGGCGTAATGGTCTAAGGTGAGAACAGACACAGTAGAGTTAGTCGTGTTAAAGTAAAATCAATACCTACAGGAGAGAAAATTAGGTAAAAAACTGCTGCTTTTCCTTCCCTCTTTCTTTTCTTTTTCCCTGTCACTAGTTTGTGCAACTTTGAAACTCTAGGAATCATTACATTATAAAAGTCTCCAGGTTCCCGTTCTAATAGATTCCAGGTTTTCCTGCTACGGGATGAAACTAGCAGACTTTAGTAAATCCTTATTTATTTGTCCCAAAGGCCAGGCAGTATTCTTTCTTCTCTGGCGCTGTTTCTATTCATTCACTGCCTCTTCTCAGGTTCTTTTGCTACCCATCATTAATCTTTCAAGCTACAGCTGGGTGGGTTCAGAACAAAACCATCAGAGGAACTGAAAAATGAAATATTTACCTCCACCAATAGGGAGTAAAGGCCTATCAACCTTGTCCTTTCAATGCAATCACATTTTTATTTTATTTTATGCACTTTCTAGATAGGAGACAAGATACATATACACACTCACATATATGTCCCTCTCTGTGTTAATATATTATTATTTTTTTTACTATCTATCCTCATTTGTAATGAGGTATAATATATAGAGCTCAGTTAGTTACCATGGAGACACTGGTCCTCTGTTTCTTATCACAGAGCCACACTATCGTCTGGTGTCAGCCAAGGAAGGATGACAAAGGCCTCCCCAAGAGCCTGGCTCTGCAATTACTGAGCAATCAAGCGCCTCTTTTAATAGAGCACATCCAGGTATAGATGGTTCCTCACTCAGCTCTGTCCTCTCCTTCCTTTTAAAACCTTACGTAGCAGAATGCAGTTATCAAGTATAGATACCTTCCTGTTATATGGCCTGTTTATTCAGGATTTTAATGATATTCTTTGGTTTATATAACAGATCTCACTAAGTACAATTTTCTTTATTATCTCCCAAAGTTTTCTAACTTCAACAAGTATTATTTTCTTCTGAGGATATGCAGTGATCCTTCATGTGTTAATCAGTTGTTACGGGTTGTCATTAACTAACAAAATAAAGCGATGAACAAATGAAAATAAGTTTCTAAATTTCCCCTTAGTCCAGACTTTTCCCTTATAACTCTAACCAAATTGCTAAAGCTATGAATAAAAAAGTTTAAAACTTGAATGACTAGATTTTTATTCTTGTTCTCCTGGTGGTAATATAAATGAAAGCTAAATAAATTAAAGGAATATAATATGAGAAACAAAAAGCTTAATTTTTAAAAAGATTTCTATCTTACTTGGGGATTGATAAACCCCAGGTTTGATTTGGATGCTCAGACTCAGATGTTCTATACTCACCTGGAAATCTGGGGTGAAATAGGATATAAAGGTATGTCCTACGGCATTCAAGTTGACCTGAATCTATTACACTGGGGAACAAAATTTTTGTTGCATCCACAAAAACACTTGTTCTTACCTAATTTGAGTGTGCTGATCTCAAATCTGACATTAGTTTTTCTCTGTACACTACAGTTGTTTTGCAATTCAAGATTTTAGGTTTTCATCCTATTGTAAAATTTTCAACATTTAGTTTAACATAATGAAGTAGAATGTCTTCTTGGGCATCATCTTTGTGAAAATATAATAATTTATATAATGCAGTAAATACACTAAAAGATATGATTGCATCAGAATTTGTCTACAATTTCAAAATAGAACATATTAAAACACTTATTTTAATCATAAAATTTGCAGAAAACTTATTTAAATTTTATTCAGACAAAAATTTGCATTTGTAGCTCTTGCGCTTGTATACTTGTTGAGGACAATCTCGTTTGATGCTCCAGCAGTAGTCTGCTCATCACTAACAGCTCCAAGATTTTCAGAAAACTTATCAAGGTGACTGTTCAGGAAGTGAATCTTAATGCGCATGTTACAACCAATGTCGCGGAAAGCCAACAGCATCCTTTGAACCAGAAGTTCATAATTTTCTGCTTTTTTGTTGCCAAGGAAGTTCTTTGTAACTACCACAAAAGACTGCCATGCTGCTTTCTCCTCCTTATTCGTCTTCCTGAAAAATTCTTCATCACGTATGAGGGTTCGAATTTGAGGTCCATTGAATACATCTGCTTTTATCTTCTTGAAAAACAAGGCAGGAAAAGCAGAAAGAATATGTTGAAAGCATTCACTTTCTCTATTCAAAGCCTGAACAAACTGCTTCATTAAGCCAAATTTTATGTGGAGTGGGGGGAAAATGATCCCGTCTCGATTAACTACAGGTTCATTCACAATATTTTGCAACCCTACATCCAGAGCTTCAAGTTTCAGCCACTCCTTCTGTGTCCAGTGTTTCTCCAGAGCTTGGCTGTCCCACAAACACAGAAAGCAAGGATACTTCACGAAACCTCTCTGTTGTCCTATCAAGAAATTTACCATTTTAAGATTCACACAGTTATGCTCCTCATACTCCAGAAAGTCGAGAACAATTTTTATGTCATTATAATCTTCTCACAGATGAGCTGAATAACCAATTGGAACTGCTGCATAAACATTACCATTGTGTAGAGAACACATTTTAGAGCTTTCAAGAAATAGCTGCCATTTCGTTGGACTGCAAGTGGTAACACCTAGCTGGCTGAGAAGATTATTAATATCATGACATTAAACAAAATGTTTGTCTTCGGAATAAAAGCACACAAAAATTTGCTCACGCTTCCTGAAATGGGATACTTTAGCTGACCGGTGCAGTACATTCTTTTCTTGAAGCCTGGAGGCTAAGAACTCAGCTGCTTTCTTTGATAGGCCCAAATCTCTTACTAAGTCATTCAATTCAGGGTGGCTAAACTGGTGAGGGGTTAATGAATGCTTGGCATCAGAAGAAGACCCTTTAGATTCTACAACCATTTCTTCATGCATCTTATCAAAATACACTTGATCACTATGTTCACTTTCTTCATCCTTAGAAGAAATAAAACCATTGAAAACTGGAACTGGGAGTGTCTCAGAGTGTGGGATAGGTTGTATTGCTGAAGGAATATTAGGATATGGGATCATATGCCGTTTTTCCTTGCCGATGCCCTTTGTATGAATCAGACAGAAGTAACAGTCACTGCTGTGTCCTTAGGTTCACGCCAAAGCCAAACCATGGGAATACCAAAAGGAATTTCCTTGCGTTTTCCTTTTGTTCAGAAACAAAGCATTTCCTCACAATTATGTCACACAATATGAGGAGCCCAATTCTTGTCTTTATTGCCAAGGGGAACTTGAAAATAGCCAATATATGCATGTGTCACAAATGATGAAATATTGCACCTTTGACGCTGAAGTGTGTAACAGCCACATATATAACAGAAGGTGTGAGGATGATTCTTACATTTACGCCTACTCGAAGATGCCACGATTCAATCTTAAAACAAAATAAGAGGGTGTTTTTATCAGATAATAATTTTTTACATTTAAAAACAACTACAATTATGTAAAAGTGATGTTTGTAAAACATTAATTACCTTGTGGTATGTTCAATCCAAGAGTCATTGCCCTTTAACTTCAATTTAAAAACCAATGCATGCTATTAACTGTAAGAAAAAAAATTAAAATTGCATAAAAACTAGAGCATGCATCCCAAAACGGATTTCAGATTTGGAATCAGCAATGCAGATATACATAGAAAACATTATAAAACCTCATGCAACAGAAAATGAAAAAAATAATGTTCCCCAGTGTTATTGTATATAGGATTCTTACAGTAACAGCTAAGTTGTCCCTACATAGTGTCTATAATGTTATAAAATATACATTTGTATTTGATTCAGCTCATAAGTTCTACATTTGCTAACATGCCCTTTATCCCAAGGGAGGAGAAATGGTCAAGTGTTCAAAAGCATGATCATGGTTGGGATAGGGAGCGATAAAAATAGTGAGACACCGTCACTGCTCTGAAAAAAAAAACTTAACATCTAATTGGGAAAACCAGCCTTTAAATGTTATATACAAGGCTCAATAATACTAATAGCAAAAGCATATAACAGCATAGTGGGGTGGGGGGGTCAATTAGGTCCAAAATTAGTAAGGTTTACTGGGAGAGGTGAGTTTTAAGATTGGTCTTAAAGGATAAAAGAAAAATGAAAAAGCATTTGGGGTAAGGAAAACAGCAGACGCTAAAATGTGGCCACGGATGGTCATGGTCTTTTTAGAAGCCCATAATTACGTTAGCATTACTGAAGCAAACCATTCTTGAATTTCAAGAAAACTTCTACAATCAGTTCAGATGATGTTAGTTTCCTCCCTATTATAACCCCCTCCTCAAGGGGTTCCTTCCACTCTTCACTAGAAACAAAAGGATGGGAGTCAGGGAGAGAGAAGGGAAAGAAAGGGAGTGAGGGAGGATGGGAGGAAAAGGAGAGGGGAAGGGAGAGAAAAAAAGAAAAGGAAAAAGAAAAAAACAATGAGGGAGAGGAAGGAAGGGAGAACAACTGCACTCAAAATGGCACAAAGAAATGAGAAACAGGTTGCTTTTTTTTTTTTTTGCAGGTGGAGAACAAAGTGGGTTTTTGCAGGCAGAGTATGAACAAGTACTGTGTTATATGATCCCCATATGCCAGGAATGTCATTAATTAGATAGAAATGAATGACTGGAGACTTGCCAAATGCACCTCAGAAGATCAAGAGCTGTATACTCACACGTTTTCACCTATGCTCTGGAATTCATGGTATAGCTAGCTACACAGTATGTATAGGCTTTGTCAGGAGCTTGGCAGGAGCCTGAATTAATACTGGGTTTTTAATATATCATTGACTCCTGGCATTTTTGTTACTAGAGGATGATCTCTAAATACACAATTATTTTTCTTTTTTTCAGCTGAACACTGGAGAAAATGATATTTGATCAGCAGCATGAGCTGGGTGAAAACACAACATAAAAGTTATTGTGGCTACTCAAAAAAGTTTGCAGAAAAGGTTTACTGGGAGGTGACTGGAAGGGATGAAGAATTTCATGATAACAGTAAGTACATCTTAAACATTATCTATTCTGACTATGTGCCAAGCATTATGTTAAACACTTCATGTGCATGATCTCATATAATCCTCACAACCCTGTGAGATAAATAGTAGTCACCTCTACATATTATAGATGAGGAAACTGAGAGGTTCCAGAGAGGTTAAATAACCTGCCCAAGATCACATGGTAAGTGGCACAGACCTGATAAAACACAGTAACTGAAATCTGTTATAACAAGGGCAGAATTTGCTTCAAAAGGCATAATTGCTGTAATGTACATTTCTTCAGCATTTTCCTCATTTCCATTTTCTTTGATAAGGTTAGGATGAAAAAGAATAAAATAAATAATCTGTATTTCCTTTGAAAATTTTGTCAAAAAGGAAATAATCATTGGAAAGGATGTTTCCGAACAGTCAAACAGGAGGAATGGAGACATGGTATTCAAACATAAATACTTGTAAGATGCTTGGGGAAAGCAGTGAAACTGACAAGATAATTTTGTTTTTTAAAATAGTCTATTTTGTCCCTTTGGCTATAAGGGACTCATGAAAAACAAACAACAAATAGAATAATGTATGAATAAAAACATTTTAGCTATCATACTTCATTAATTTGCCATTCTATGGCTGTAACATTACAAGTCCCAATGGGCTTTACTTACTTCATGACCCTGTCTTCTTGTCATTCCTTGAATACACCAAGCTTTTTTCTATCATAGGGTCTTTGCAATGCTCATTCCCTTCCACTTGAAAATTCACGGATGACTTTTCAACACCCAAGGGCTCTGTTCAGCTGCCAGATCCTCAGACTGACCTTTCCCGACTAACTTACATGTTTCTTCTTCCCTCCCCACAACCCACTCTTGTCCTCATACTCTGCCTCAATAGCCTGCTTTTTTCTTTTCCTAGCACTTACCACTATCTGAAGTCCTTTATTTTTTTGTTATTTTATATATTTTCAATTTATATATTTAATTCATGTATAAAATGTTATATTTTATTCATTACTATTTTTCCTATACTTTCAACAGTAGTTGACACAGAGTAAATATTTGCTGAATGAATCACCACCATACTACCCAATGAGAAAAAGGGCAATCATAAAACAGACACGTTTGGTAATGCTTCATAATTTACAAAGTGCTCATATATACTACAATAGTCAATATCACACTGGAGGTTAATCTGCATATAAACTAGTTATATCAAAATACCTATAAAGAAATTCTATTTGTTATCAGGAGTTTTATTTGCATGAAGCATATTTTAAATTTTTAGCAGTTGTGTGCCCAGTAACTGTACAAAGTCCTTTTAAAGCATCAGTAAAAAGGACTTTCAGTAGAATGCAGAATAGTATCAAAACATGTTATTTCAATGATTTTTGAAGTTTTTATTGCCATTTGCAACAGCCAATAAAGTTCTTGCTTTCGTTTGTCAGAAATGTCCCTGTAAACACTAAGGTTTTTATTTCTGCTTTTCTTTTTTTTAAAAAAAATTTCTTTTTACTTATTTATTTTAGAGAGGAGACACAGAGTGAGAAAGAGAGAGAGAGAGATAGAGAGAGAGAGAGAGAGAGAGAAAGGGGGGAGGAGCTAGAAGCATCAACTCCCATATGTGCCTTGACCAGACCAGTGCAGGGTTTTGAACTGGTGACCTCAGTGTTCCCAGGTCGACGCTTTATCCACTGTGCCACCACAGGTCAGGCTGCTTTTCTGACTAGTACAAATTTTACTGCTCTTTGCAGTCCAACGAACAGCTAAAAGGTAACATCATAGACTGAATATCTACGTTACTCCAAAATTTGTATGTTGAAACCTATTCCTCCAATGCGTTGGTATTTGTAGATGAAACCTTTGGGGTGTGATTAGGTAATAAGGGTAGATTCCTCATGAATGGAATGAGTGTCTTTATAAAAGAAACTCCAGAGAGATCCCTCACCCCTCCTGCCATGCAAAGACAGAGAAAAGATGTCCATCTATGAACCAGGAAGCAGGTTATCACACAGAATCTGTCGGTACCTTCATCTTGGACTTTCTGGCCTTCAGAATTGCGAAAAATAAATTTCTGTTGTTTATAAGCTACCTAGTCTATAATATTTTGATTTATAGTAGACTAAAAAAACTAAGATACCATAGTAAACAAGTAAGAAATAGTTAAACAGGTAACTGTTCATAAAGCAGAGTTAGTTTGGACTTTACTGGCTATTTGAGGAGAAAATGGCATCCAGGGCTGAGAATTTAATCTCACACTTGAATGTCCATGTATTCTCTTTGCTGATGTATCCAGTAATTAGGAACATGCTTTCCTCGGTTCCTTCTTATTCCAGCTTCACTGGCATGAACCTAGCAACCTGAATCTATCTCCTACCCCTCAATCTCCCACTATAGTGCAGGGTATGGCAAAACCCAGCATATTTGGATTTGGTAGAAGATACAGGTAGCAAACAGTTAACCCTATGCTGAGAAGCAATTACATTTCAAAAACAGTTGTATTAT
Organism: Rhynchonycteris naso; assembly: GCA_037038555.1. Lineage (NCBI taxonomy): Eukaryota > Metazoa > Chordata > Mammalia > Chiroptera > Emballonuridae > Rhynchonycteris > Rhynchonycteris naso. The sequence goes on from CM073001.1 coordinate 20,515,002, forward strand.
TGGCATCCTCACTGCCAAATATTTTTTTTTCCCTTTGGTTTTCATATGCAAAATAAGGCTTAGTTAACAAGTATCATAAGAAAATCCTATGTTGGAATTGACAAAGGATCTCTGTTCTTTCCAATATTTCCAATGGGAGTCCCCTTTTATTGCTAAACTGATGAGTGAATCTGAAAGTTTTGCCTACTGAATCTTTTCAACAAGAAGCAGAGACTATACAGGTCACAATGACTTCCACCCAGGCTTCTGCTCTTAATTTATCAAGGAGTTCTGTTTCATTTTTAGAACATCACACATTGTTTCAAAGCTCCTTTCACTATAGGAAGTCAAAACAGATGTCTAATTCCTTGGACATATCTGGTGGAAAAGACCCCCACTACTGGTGTAGTCTCTAGTCACAAGAGCCTTTCCTGACTAAAAATTACTAACAATTCTCTTTCTGTGATGTATTATTGTGCAAATGTATATCCCATTATGTAATCATTAATTGATACCTTTTAAAGATTTGTGTCTATATGTAGTATGTTTATCTTGAGAACATTTCCAGTAACTTCACATTAAAAACTTGCATTGTGCATTTGCCTGAAAAGAGTATTTTAAGTAAAACAATGTTCAAAGCATCATATAAAATTTTTCTTGGGACCCTGGCCGATTGGCTCAGTGGTAGAGCACTGGCCTGGCATGTGGATGTCCCAGGTTCAATTCCCGGGTTCAATTCCTGGTCGGGGGGCACAGAGAAAAAGCAACCATCTGCTTCTCCACCCCTCTCCCTCCCCCTTCTCCCCCATCCCTCCTTGCAGCCATAATCGACTGGTTTGTGCTCATGGCCAGCCAGACAGGGGCCAAGGCCCTGGAGCCTCCACATTAGGAGCTAAAAATAGCTCAGTTAAGATCATGGTCCCAGATGGGGGTTGCTGGGTGGATTCCCACCAGGGTGCATGGTAGAATCCGTCTATCTCTCCTCTTCTCATTTGGAAAAGAAGAAAAATGAAAACATTCTTCTTGGGAAGCTTCTGGCCCTTTATCACCATCCAGAGAAGGTACAAGTGATAAAAGAAAGATGATTGGGTTAACTATAGAGCAGTAGCTAGTGAACACAGGTACATAAAACATGCTAAGGAGACCCTTAATAAACCCAGTAATGGTATAAGGATTATAAGAGAATAAAGAAAGTGATAGTGCAAGAGTGCATTTTTGAACTATGCAAAGCCTTTTAGATTACCAAATGTAATAGAAGTTCCCTCCCTTACTTTAGTAGTAATTTAAATGAACAAATATTGGTTTTCCCAAACTCCATTCCTTTTACAATTTAACAAGCTAGTTTTTGTTTCTTTGTTTTTTTAACAGAACATGAAAACAGTGACAGAAAGAAAGAAAATCAACAAGACGTGGTACGTGGTACGACAGCAACGAGGAGGTACACTATCAGTTAGCAGGAAATGGTAAGTAAAATGAATGGAAGGCCAAAGTATTGTCCTTACCCTTCAAATATTTTTATCCCCATTCCATAAGTCTGTTTTCAACAACTTATAGTTATAAATTATAACATTTTAAGACTTTATTAAATATTAAATATTTTCATGAAAAAATAGTATATATGCCAATACTGATGATTAAATAAATATACTAACAAGTGAGTATTTTTCTTTATAGTAATAACCTAGGGAAATTGTTTATCTATTCATTCCACTGATAAATATACTATGTATTTTTTGTTTTTTAGCAAATTTCTTTTGGAATGGTCTTTATTATCAGTTTAAGAAGCCACAGAACAAAATCCATTTCATTATTACTTTTAAATCCAACTGTTAGCCCTCACAGGTTGGCTCAGCAGGAGAGTGTGGGCAAGTCCTGGGTCTGATTCCCAGTCAGGACACACAGGAGAAGCGACCATCTACTTCTCCACCCCTCCCCCTTTCTCTCTATCTCTGTCCTTCCCTCCCATAACCACTGCTGGAATGGTTTGAGCAATCTGACCCCGGGCATTGAGGATGGCTCCAGGGCCTCACCTCAGGTGCTGAAACGGCTCCCTTCCAAGTAGCAGAACAGCAGCCCCAGATGGAGAGAGCATCGCCCCCTAATGGGCTTGCCAGGTAGATTGTGGTCGGAGCACATGCGGGAGTCTGTCTCTCTGTCTCCCTACCTCTCACTTAATATTAAAAAAAAAACTAGAAAAAAACAAAACATCTGTTTTTTGTTTTTTAACCAAAAATCTCCTACCTTGGTCACTAGATTTATTTCCAAATGACTTCCTTTAAGTTTTATTTTTATTTATTATTATTTATTATTTTAAGCAAGAGAGACAGAAACAGAGAGATAAACAGATAGGAACAGACCGGGGGGAAGAGAGATGAGAAGCATCAATTCTTTATTGCAGTACCTTAGTTGTTCACTGATTGTTTTCCCATACGTGCCTTGATTGGGTGGCTCCAGCTAAGCCAGTGATCCCTTGCTCAAGCCAGTGACCTTGGGCTTCAAGCCAGTGATCTTTGGGATCAAGCCAGAGACCACAGTGTCATGTCTTTGATCCCACGCTCAAGCCAGAGACCCTGCACTCCAGCTGGTGAGGCCATGACTCAAGTTGTCAACCTCGGGGTTTTGAGCCTGGGTCCTCTGAATCTCAGGCCAATGCTCTATCCACTGTGCTTCCACCTGGTCAGGCTTCAAATGACTTTTCATTGTTTCAAAAACAAAGATATTCTCAATTCAAAAACTTGAAAAGTTAGCATGGGCATGATGTCATGTAGACCTTGTAATATCTGTTGCATCCATCTTTCCATTTTCATTCCTGCAGCTACTGCCCCAGTCCAAGCTCTCATTTCCTATTCCCAAACCTCTGTCTTTTAAATGCCTCAGTGACAATTAATCATGTACAGTACTACCAGAATCATACTCTCAAAGCACAGCTCCTATTTTATTACATTCTTGCTCAGAAACTTTCAGTGGCTTCCCATATTCTACATTTTCTTGCTTTTTAACACATAGTGTTTGCTGTATGCCTAAAATAGTTTTAAGTGCATTATATATATTATTCTTCACATCAACCCTGTGAGTTAGGTAAAAGTATCCCCATTTCACAGATGAGGAACTAGTTAATACGTTTCAGTACTGAGATCTGTACCTAGGGACTCTGGCTCCAGAGTTCTATGTCCCTGTTTCTTTTCCTAATTTACTTAGTATTTCACCATTCTTGAACCTAACCAAATACATTTGGGTTTTTGCTTGCAATTTTGTCACTGGCTACTATGCCCTTGTCCTGTATTTTCCTAGTCATATTCTTTAAGATCCATCTGAAATGCTACCTTTTCCATGAAACTCACCCACTGTATACTTCTTTTGCAATTATTATAACATTCTATTTTGTACTGTATGATTTTGTACATACATTTCTAAATTATAACTCTTGAAGGACTAGAGCCATTTCTTATCCAGTGTCTTCTCCCCTCCCCCTTCAGCATTCAGTTATTGTTACTGACACAAGGTAGATTCGTAGACAATTGACAATTGGAACAACTGCAAATATATGAACTACTGATGGGTGAAATAATGATATTAAAATATATACTACAGACACTTGGTAAATGTTAAGTGATATGGAAAGATGTCTGTATTCAAAAGACTGTACCAGAGACTCTGAAGGCAATTTCAGAATTGTTTTGGACACTGATGTAATAAATATATAGTATCCAAAAAGAATCACTTAAAAAATTCCAACAGATTTTTATGGACTAACACTATTATACTTATTTATTGGGTACCTACTATATGCCAAGCACAAGAAATACGAAAATACAAAATACTGCAAGCTCTAGTCTCTCTCGCTCTTACACACACACACACACACACACACACACACACACACACACACACACACACACACTCATATTTTTTGAGAGAAAATGTCCTAATGGGAAAATTGGGACTTCTCCTGTGCTATAAGTCTTTAATAAACATATCATCAAGGCATAGGCCTCCATGAGGAACCCAAACAAAAAGTTCTAAAAACACTGAGATATGGTTCATCTACACCCATGGACTTGCAGAAAGAAAAAGTTTCATGTTTTATATATTTAATGTGCGATAACTATTATGTATAGAATTTGTGGGAATTTGAAACTCCTGGGTGAAAAATTCTACAGTAGGACTTCAAAATGTAAACAAAGATGATAGTTTTATCAGTCATAAAAAATGCAGCTTTACTATAGCTATTAAGAGGTATGTTTGAAGTTGTGCTTTTGCCTAGATCTCTATATGATAATATCCTCAAAACTGAAGTCAAGGTTTTTAAGAATTGCAGCTTTTTCTTCTTTATTTCTACAGATGTCTGCTTCTATTTTGAGCCAATCTTCCTCTTATTCCTATTGAATCAACCCAATAAAATGTTCCTTTGCCTTCAGTTTTTATTTAAGATTATTTTCTACATGATTGATTATAGAGGCTATAATTATACTATCAAATACTTATCAAACTAACAATTTAATGTAAAATGTTCACACTTGGCAGTGTTTAAATCTAAAACAATATAAAAACCTTATGTGTATAAATAAGGGAAATTTATTCAGGCTATTTATTTCCTCTGGAGTACAAAGGAAAGCCTTGGCTGCTCTTATTATTAATCATTATATACTATTGTACAGAGGAATAGTTTATAAGCTGTTATAAATAGTAGATGACTATGCCAAACCATGATCCTTTTCTGATGAGTTTACAAAGGGCTCCAGCCATTACGAAATAAAGATAATATGACAACAGAAGAACATAACACAAGCAAAGTATATGCTAGAAGGTAATTTTTGTAGTTAAAGATATTTTAGAATAAAAGAACCAGAGAATCGTGGGGTTAGAACGGGATTCATTAGAATTTTCTTTCCTTTGGCTGGAAACACATGCACAAACATATTCTAGATGAATTAAGAATATCTTTGTTTTTAGCTTCTCTTAGAGTTGGAGATTCTATAATCTCCATGCTGTGTTAATACTACAGTTAAGAATACATATTTCTCTTTTTCTGTACTCAAGATGGAAAAGAACTGGAAAGACCCTTTCTGTACTAGAAGATAACAATTAATATTTGTCAACCTCATTATTCCAAAATAAAAAATAAAGGGTTTTTTAAAGGATGCTAGAGGATATGATTTAATGTCAATCCACACATAACACTCAAAAATCTTAAGCAAGTGAAGAGGACAGGAATAATCAAAAATAAAGAAAGAGCTAACTAGATGAAATAGGAAATAAAGGCTAAATGGAGAGAATAAAGAGGACAGATCCATAATTCAAAAATAATATCTAAGTGCTTATTACATGCAAGGTCCTGTGCAGAGTGCTTAATATAGTAGTTGTCCTCATTACCATCATCATGTCATCATCATCATCAGATAATCATCATCACCATAAAATTATCACCAATAATCACATAATCATCATATCATTGACAGATAATCATAATCAATAATCATCACCATATAATCATATAGGATCAACATAATCATCAATAATCATGACTATCATATAATCATATAACCACCACTATCATCATATAATCATCATAGAATCATCATTACCATATATCACCATCAATAATCACAAAATCATATAATCATTAACAGATAATCATAATCAATAATCATATTATCATATGACCATCATCATATAATTATCAATAATCATGACCATCATCATCATGTAACCATCATCACATCATATAATCATTACCATCATAGAATCATCATCACTATATAATTATCTTCAATAATTGTATCATCATATAATCATCACCATCGTATAATCACCATAGGATCATTATCAATCATATTATCATATAATCATCATCACCTTTTATGCTTTTATGCATCAGTAATCACCATATAATCATAATAATCATATGATCCTCATCATCAATAATCATGATCATCATAGACTCAGCATCATTGCCATATAATCATCAATTATCATATAATCATAAAATCATGTAGCTTTCATCATATAATCATCATTACCATAAAATCATCATCAATCATAGAACCATTATCATCATATAACCACCATTATCATCACATAATCATCATTACTATCATACTCATTACCATCATAGAATCATCATTATCATATAGTCATATAATCAGTAATTATATTATCATAATACTATATAATCATTATCATATAATTGTAATATCATCATCAAAATCATGTACCCATCATAATAATCATACAATTATTATCATATAGTCATCATTATTAATAATGATATAATCATCATATTAGCTAACTAACTCTTCACTGAGTATGTACTTTGTATCAGGCATCATTTTACATACTTTAGATACATGAACTCCTGTAATCTTCACAATATGTTAAGGGTAGCATTATTCCCATATTTCAGAAAAAGAAGTAAAACAGGTTCACAATACTTTCATATTCTTGTAGCATTCTATTAGGGACATCATTATTTCCACTTTAAAGATGAGAAAACTAAGTATTACATATTAACATTCCCATAACCAAAATAGCTGGTGACAAAAGGTGGGATTTAAACCAAGAATTTTCTGATTATAAATGAAATAAGAATAATAAGCACAATAAGAAAGTATAAGCTGTGTGACAACCCTATGAAACTAGGTGCTATTCTTACTTCAACTTCACAAATGAGGAAATTGAGGCACATAACCCTAATGTAACTAGGGTTATTTAGCTGCTAACTAGAAAACTGGGACGCAAACTCACAAAGTCCAGTTCCACAGCTATGGTCTTACCACAACATCATACTGCCATATGGAAGCTTCCAAATCTTGGCTATTATAAATAACACAGCAATGACCACAGGGGTACTTTTCTTTTGAATCAGTGTTTCAGGTTTCTTCTGTGATTGCATGGGTTGAGGAGAAGTGTGGGAAAGTGGAGGAGGGTATAGGGGGTTAAATGATGATGGAAGGAGACTTGACTTGGCGTGGTGAACACACAATGCAGTGTAAAGGTGATGTGTTGTGGAACTGTGCACCTGAAACCAGTATAATTTTGTTAACCAGCATCACCCCAGTAAATTCAATAAAAAGGAAAATAATTATAAATATATATAATAGGAACAATTATTTGGATACTGAAAAATGAGAACTGTCTCATGAGTAAAATACACTGGTACTACTTATAGAGCTATTATTTATTGAGTGCTTACTAATAAACACTTTTGGTGGACACTCTCATGTGTCACCAAGATCCCGCTTCAGGAATGAAGGACTTACTTGACCAGCTAATGTGAATCCTAAAGGATGATGGTGCTCAGTTGTCAGCTCTCAGTTGAAAAAAACCTACCTTTGGGGTTGGCTGAGATCTCTGGTGAGAATACACTACAGCTCATCTTCCACAAGTGCTGATTCCAAGAGTATTCCCTAATAAATAATAAACATTCTGAATGTTAATTTCTAATTTAGAGTGTGCTTCCCTAGAAACCTAACCTGTAATGCTTTACATAATCTCCTTTAACTCTGACCATCCTATGAATTAGGTGCTATTATTCTTATATAATCATTTTACAAATGACACTAAGGCTTAACTTGCCCAAGGTCATAGAGCTGGTCAAAGATGGAAACAGAATTTGAACTGAGATTGTCTAATTCTGGAGGTCACACTTTCAACCTCTCTATGATTGTGTGTGTAGAGAAAGGCTTCAGTAATTGAGACTTATCATTAATTCAACATGTATTTAATGCTGAGTGTATGGGAAGTAAAGGCACTCTGAGGGACTCTCAGACCTTGAGGGGAAAAAATCTATTATTTATTTTTAAAGCATAAGTAAGAATAATGATAGCAGTTAGAAGGACCTGAAATGTAAACCAGGTGGCCTAAAAAGGAAGATTGATCAAGAAGATAGTGAAATAACTTTTCCTCTAGTCTGTCTACAATTTACTTCTTCAGAAGCAAAAGCTGAGGAGAAAGAAAAGTTCCCATAAAATAGGGAAGAAAAAATGGTCAATTATACATTAAATTATCTTAAATTCAAAGAGATAAGACTTCACTTTCCAATATGCAATGTTTATCATCTGATACATCTATCTGTCTAGCATCTTTCCTCATATGAGAGAAGTTGAAAATATGAAATGTCTGCATATGGCCCTGACTAATGAGAAGTTACAGAGTATGATACTGTCTGCACTATCCTAAGAGATATGGGGCAATGTCAAAGATGGGAAGGGGAGAGAGGAGTTGAGATGGCATATATAGCTTTTGCCTGAGTTGTACTATTTAATTACAGATTTTCTCCAATGTTGCAAATTTCCAGGTGTTATTATACTGCTTAATTTTCTTACTTTTTCTAGGACAGATGAGATTCAAAACAAAAACAAATCCCTTGACTTATATGTAAGATTAAATTGTATGGAATCACATTTTAAAATTACACTTCTTTTTTGTGGGCATGAAAAATTGCCTATATTTCTAATGGAGAGAAGGAAAAATGCAACTAAAAGGTCCAAATATTAAATTTATCCCTTCAGTGCTCATATATCCTAGACTCATTTTTTATTTCACTTAAAATCAAAGTAAACCTAAAATATACCAGAACTAAGAGGGCCTGAAAAACCAAGTTCAGAGAAAATGGGATGCAGTTAGCAAAGATTACATGCATCAGTGAACTATATACTAAATTGAACACTTTTAAATGCCAGAGATTTTCTCTGTGAAACTGGAGAGCTTGAAAAAAAATCAATAATGTTGGAAAGGAGAAACCCTCTTCACACATCTCTAATTAGTCACAGCAGAATCTGGTAGATTTCCATATTACAACTAGATCAAACTTGTGAAATTGGTTTTGATCCCAGACTCATTCTGTACATCTTCCAGAAGAAGCTCCACTAAAGACAATCAAAGGCCCTTCAACCTTGAATGATCCCCATGATCATTCTTTCAGTTTGCATCCATCCTACATTATGTTCAGTGTCTGTCTAATGTTGCCTACAGCAAATCTCCCTGGAATTTTATCCTTAAAGAGCTTCATCTATAAGAACAGGCAAAAGATCTTCAAACTGGTTGGTTTCAACTTTAGCTTGAACCTTCATTAGCAAATGAAACCAGGCATAAAGAGTTCTTTAGATCTCTTATTTTTTAATAAGTTGAATAAATACTGGCCATATTGTTTATATTAGGACATGAACCCCTCTGTAAAGTCATTGCTCAAGTCTAATAATGGAATAGGTACAGTTTCTGTATTTTTCTGAATGATCAATACCAAAGCTGCTGATGCAAATTTACTTGAACCCTTGGGAACAAATCCTTTGAAGTTTGGGGAAATTTTAAAATATAGTGTGCAAATCAATAAGTGGAGAAAAACATCTCTGTCAATCTGTTCATTTTTATTTGGCGAGGAAATATATCTTTAAATGTAATCACTCTGTCATTACTATGAACCCTTTCCTTAAATCATTTCTTTTACAAAAGAAACTCATGACAGCAGAAAATAAAACATTCTTTTTGGCCATACTTAGAAGTGATGTAAATGGAACATCTCTGAACAGGATGATTCCTCAAGCCCGGAAACAGTCTTCCTCTTTCCACCCTTTTGTAATGTTCGTATAATTTTCTCTTGTTCAATCATTTCACATCCGGTTTTGGAGCCTGGGCTAACCATATGGTTTGAGGACATTTTCAGCAGAAATTCTCCTGGCCTGGTTTGGTGGTATGTGTTGTTTTGAATGGGATGCATCTATGATATTAAAAATATATTTTTTCATTACTGCCTATTTTCACAGTCCACTAAGCAAAAATACAAAAAATACAAAGCAATTTTTTCCTCCCCCCTCCCATTCTCCCTTTCTCCCTTCATTCTTTCTTCCCCTGTGGAGTTCAAATTAAAGAAAGGTGAAAATTGAAGCTGTTGTAGGCAAGGCAATTGTAACATGCATATTTGATTTTTATGATGGATCTAAATTGCTGAATAAGACCATGGAACAAAGGGAGACTGCAGCTTCCTGCCCATCACATGCTGCCACTGAATGCAGAACAAAAGCTCTGGCCATTAGGGGCTCAGCGGGGAGACACATTATATAAATGACTTTGTCTTTTCTGACCCCTCCCCCCTACTGGGTGCACTGGACAGAGATGGAAGTGTGTCTGTATTATGATTTGCTAGGGCTGGGGATAAGAAACCTGGGAGTAGCAATGGTAATAGAAATGTACAGCACGTTGTGAACGACAAGGGCCATACTTTATTCACTGGACCAGTGTGGCTCTCAGCACTGTGGTCAGAGCGCCACCTAAGACAATCTCTCCCTTGAGAAACTTGGTATCTTTTCATAGTAACTTGTAGCTTTCTTTTTACTGTTGTGTTTATTTCATCAGCGATGATCTATAAAGAAAAACACTGGGGAAAAATATGGAGGCCTAGTATTCCAAGGTAATTGCCTGTCTGCTTAAAGAAGAAATTGACATACATACAGTTTACTGTGGCACTCGTTTCCTAAGAAAGTACACTGCCCTTAATTCCTCCTTCCAGACTCAAGGCTCTTTTTTTTTTGGCAGGAAAAGAGAAATATATATTAATAAAAATCCTAAGCTATCACATAGATTGACATATCAAACAGTCAACCTATTTTTAAGATGCTCCTGGTGGTGGTGCCTTGAACAGGGGCTACTGTTTTACCTGGTTTAAAACACGAGCAATCATACACAAACAAATGCAATAATATTGGCCTAGAGTTTGTTTTGTAGAAGGATTTTAGTATGCTTTGTGAGGTCGGTTGGCAATGGGGGAAGGTCACATGAGGAACCAGGTCTGGGAACTTTGGCAGGAACCGCCCACACCCATGCCTGCCAAAAGAAACTTCCCCAGAGCACTTTGAAAAAGAACGACTGTGTCAGCCAATGAAATTTCGCCACGTCATATCAACCCGACCACCCTATCAATGACATAAATGACCCCCAAACAGGGGAGGCAGCACAACTTCTCTGGCCCATCTCACAGACCAGAGAACCTTGTCCGGGATGCACTCTACTGAATAAAGCTTTTGCTATTCCACATTTGGTACCTACACCCTTCTTTCTTCCTTGGCAGGGAAATTACCTTACATTTGATGCCAAAACCCGGGAGGAGTTTGAAGTCTGCAAGGGACCGCTCCTCTCCCCTTCCCTTCTGAGGAAGAACCAGGACCTCTGACTTTCCACCCACTTCAGCACATGGTGTGGTGAGTCCCCTGCCTCCAGCCTCCCCTCAGTTCTTTTCACCAAGACTCCCTGTCCATAATCGCAGCTGCATCAGGGACCTCTTTTCCGTTCAGAGTGCGTGAGTGCCCGTGGAGACATCCCAGACACACGCACTCTACCTAACCATCTGGTGGCCAGAGCTTGAGTTGCAGGATGCCAGTTCTCATCTCTGATTACTCCTAGGGCTGAGGGCAGCCATGGGGGGCACAGGAATCTAAACCTGACTCAAAAACACTCCTGGAGTACCTTATCCACAATCTCTCCATCCTTAAAGAAAAAGAAACTGATCTTCTCTGATGTGGCCAGGCCACTATACCCACTGGATAATCGAACCAGGTGGACTCCTGAAGGGACTTTTGATTTTAACACCCTCACCATTGCCAAAGAATTGGGAAATGGTTGGAGATCCCTTATATTCAGGGCTTTTAGTATTTGTGCTCCCATCCTAATCTCTATGCCCTTTTTGGCCAGAGAAACCTCACCTAAACCCTCTGCTCCTGATCTTCCCTCCTTCGCTGACCCCCAACCTTCTCCCCCTCCTGCCCGACCCCCAGGGGGCACCCATCTCTGGTCTCTCTGCAGACCTCTTCTGCTCAGATCACTTCCCTCCAGGAAGCCCCCTCCCCTGCCAGCCAGGAGCCCCTCCCTTCTCCCGTGTGTTTTTAAGCCCCTCCCTTGTCAGGTCCTCCACCAATGGCCATTGGCCCTCACGCGGGTTTTCAGGGCTTCTGACCCCACGGCCCAACCCAGGTCTTCTTGCAGTAAGCCCTGGCTTGTCCTGCCTCTGGCTCAGGCGTTTCCAGCTAGATCTGAGTGCCGGGCTCCCCAGGAGCCCCCCTCCTCTTATTTTCAACCCCCAAACTCTATCCGAGACCTGTGAACATGGCATTTAAGGCTTGTTTCTTTTATTAATTTTAATGGGGTGACATTGATAAATCAGGGTACATATGTTCAGAGAAAACATCCCCAGGTTATTTTGACATTAGATTATGTTGCATACCCATTACCCAAAGTCAAATTGTCTTTTGTCACCTTCTATCTGGTTTTCTTTGTGTCCCCCTCTCCCTCTCCTTACCCCCCACCAGTAACCACCACACTCTTGTCCATGTCTCTGAGTCTCCTTTTTATGTCCCACCAATGTATGGAATTATATAGTTCTTAGTTTTTTCTGATTTACCTGTCTTGTTGATAATAGCTAGTCTAACAGGTGTGAGGTGGTATCTCATTGTAGTTTTGATTTGCATTTCTCTAACAGCTAGTGAAGATGAGCATCTTTTCATATACCTGTTGGCCATTTGTATTTCTTCCTGGGAGAAGTGTCTGTTCATGTCTTCTTCTATTTTTTATTGGATTGTTTGCTTGTTTGTTTTTCAGTTTTATGAGTTCTTTGTATATTTTAGATATTAGGCCCTAATCTGTGCTGTTGTTTGAAAATATCTCCCATTTAGTTGGCTGTCTGTTTGTTTTGCTGTCAGTTTCTTTTGCTGTGCAAAAGCTTCTTAGTCTGATGTAGTCCCATTCATTTATCTTTGCCTTCACTTCCCTTGCCTTTGGAGTCAAATTCATAAGTGCTCTTTGTAACCAAGGTCCATGAGTTTAGTACCTATGTTTTCTTCTATGTAATTTATTGTTTCAGGTCTTCTATTTAGGTCTTTGATCCATTTTGAATTAATTTTAGTACAAAGGGACAAACTGTAGTAGAGTTTCATTCTTTTGCATGTGGCTTTCCAGTTTTCCCAGCACCATTTGTTGAAGAGGCTTTCTTTTCTCCATTGTGTGTTGTTGGCCCCTTTATAAAAAATTACTTGACCATATACATGTGGTTTTATTTCTGGGCTTTCTATTCTATTCCATTGGTCTGAGTGTCTATTTTTCTGCCAGTACCATGCTGTTTTGATTGTCGTGGCTCTATAATATAATTTGAAGTCAGGTATTGTAATGCCCTCAGCTTTATTCTTTTTCCTTAGGATTGTTTTGGCTATTTGGGCTTTTTATAGTTCCATATAAATCTGAGGATTTTTTGTTCCATTTCTTTAAAAAATGACATTGGAATTTTGATGGGAATTGCATTAAATTTGTGTATCACTTTGGGTAATATAATCATTTTGGCTATATTTATTCTTCCTATCCAGGAACAAGGAATATTTTTCCATTTCATTGCATCTTTTTCTATTTCCCGTAACAATGCTTTGTAGTTTTCATTATATAGGTCCTTTACATTCTTTGTTATGTTTATTCCAAGGAACTTTATTTTCTTGCAACCATGAAGGGCATTATTTTTTTGAGTTTATTTTCTGACGTTTCATTGTTTTTATATAGGAAAGCAATAGACTTTTAGTATATTAATTTTGTATTCTGCGACCTTACTGTATTGGTTTATTGTTTCTAGTAGGCTTTTTGTGGAGTCTTTGGGGTTTTCGATGTATAGGATCCTATAATTTGCCAATAGAGAAACCTTTACTTTGTCTTCTCCAATATGAATGTCTTTTATGTCTTTTTCTTGTCTTATTGCTCTGGCTAGAACTTCCAGCACTATGTTGAATAAGATGCAGAGAGTGGACAGCCTTGTCTAGTTCAAGATGTTAGGGGAAAAGTCCTCAGTTTTATGCCATTTAATATGATGTTAACTGATGGTTTATCATAAATGGCCTTTATTTATGTTGAGATATTTTCCTTCTCTACCCTTTTTGTTGAGTGTTTTAAACATAAAATTGTGTTGTATTTTATCAAATTCCTTTTCTGCATCTATTGATAGGATCATATGGTTTTTGTCCTTTGTTTTGTTAATATGGTGTATTACGTTAACTGTTTTACATATGGTGAACAATTCTTGTGATTCTGGGATGAATCCCACTTGATCATGATGTATTATTTTTTTAATGTGTTGTTGTATTCCATTTGCTAGTATTTTGTTTAGTATTTTAGCATCTGTATTCATTAGTGATATTGGTCAGTAGTTTTTTGTGTGTGTGTGTTGTCCTTGAGAGTTATGTTGGCCTCATAAAATATATTTGGAAGTTTTGCTTTTGCTTCTTTTCAATTTTTTGGAAGACTTTGAGTAGAATAGGAACCAAATCTTCTTTGAATGTTTGGTAGAATTCACTAGTATAGCCGTCTGTTCCTGGACTTTTATTTTTGGGGAGGTTTTTGATAGTTGTTTCTATTTCCTCCCTGCTCATGGGTCTTTCTAGGCTTTCTGCTTCATCATGATTCAGTCTAGGAAGACTGTATTGTTCTAGGAACTTATCCATTTCTTCTAGATTGTTAAATTTGGTGGCATATAGTTTTTCATAGTATTTTACAATAATTCTTTGTATATCTATAATATCTGTGGTGATTTCTCCTCTTTTATTTTATTTGAGTTCTTTCTCTTTTTTCCTTAGTGAGTCTTGCCAAGGGTTTGTCAATTTTGTTGATCTTTTCAAAGAACAAGCTCTTTGTTTTATTAATTTTTCTAAACTTTTTCTGTTCTCTATTTTGTTTATTTCTGATCTGATTTTTATTATTTCCTTTCTTCTGCTGGTTTTGGGTTGCCTTTGTTCTTCTTTTTCTAGTTCCTTAAGATGTGAAGTTAAGTGGTTTACTTGGGCTCTCTCTTGTTCACATAGGCCTGTAGTGATACGAACTTCCCTCTTATTACTGCTTTTGCTGCATCCCAGAGATTCTGATATGTCATATTGTTATTTTCATTTGTCTGTATGTGACTTTTGATCTCTGCTTCTATTTCTTCTTTGACCCACTCATTTTTTAAAAGTATGTTGTTTAGTTTCCATATTTTTGTGCATTTGTTTACCTTTTTTGCAGTTGAATTCCAGTTTCAAAGCTTTATGATTGAAGAATATGCTTGGTATAATATCAATCTTTCTGAATATGTTGATGTTATTTTTGTGGCCCAATATATGATGAATTCTTGAGACTGTCCCATGTACACTAGAGAAAAATGTACACTCTAACACATTGGGATGAAATGTCCTGTAGATGTCTATCATATCCAATTGTTCTAGTGTTTTGTTTAAGGCCAATATTGCTTTATTGATTTTCTGTTTGGACGAATTGATCTAGAGCCGTCAGAGGTATATTGATGTCTCCAAGTATGATTGTATTTTTGTCAGTTTTTGTTTTTAGGTAATTCAGTAGCTGTCTTATATATTTGGTGCTCCTTGCTTTGGTGCATATACAGTGTGTCCGTAAAGTCATGGTCGCACGGTCAAAAGTGCACCATGACTTTACGGACACACTATATATTAAGAAGTGTTATGTCTTCTTTTTTTTTTAATTCATTTTAGAGAGGAGACACAGAGAGAGAGAGAGAGAGAGAAAGGGGGAGGAGCTGGAAGCATCAACTCCCATATGTGCCTTGACCAGACCAGTGCAGGGTTTTGAACTGGTGACCTCAGTGTTCCCAGGTCGACGCTTTATCCACTGCGCCACCACAGGCCAGGTGTGTTATGTCTTCTTGATTCAATGTCCCCTTTATCATTATGAAATGACCATTTTTGTCTCTGATTACCTTTGCTGCCTTGTAGTCAGCATTGTTAGATGTGAGTATTGCTACACCTTTTTTTTTTTTTTTTTGATATTATTTGCTTGGAGTATTGTTTTCCAGCCTTTCACTATAAATTTCTTTTTATATTTGTAGCTTAGATGTGTTTCTTGTAGGCAGCATACATTTGGGTTTTCTCTTTTAATCCATTCTGCTACTCTGTGTCCTTTTATTGGTGAGTTCAGTCCATTTACATTTAGTGTAATTATTGACATTTGAGGGTTTCCTATTGCCATTTTATATGTTGCTTTCTGATAGTTTTGTATCTTGTTTGCTTCTTCTCATTTGTTTTAGTTTGGTTATAATCCATACTTCTTTTCTCTGTTACTTCTTTTTTCATGCCATGTGCTTCTGTGGTGTTTTCAGTGGTGGTTACTATTAAGTAATGGAAAGGGTATCTATCATGTTCATTGTAGTACATTATCTCATGAGTGCTTCTGCACTCCATCCTCCTTTGCTACTGTTAATCTTTGTCTTCTCCCCTTTTTTGTTTTTGTTTTGACATATTAAATATGATTTTACTGTGTTCTTGATGGAGCTTTTACTTGTGGTTTTGTTTTGTTTTGTTCTTTGTATCTGGTCAGAAAACCCCCTTTAGTATTTTCTGAAGGGTTTGCTGGTGATAAATTCCCTGTATCACAGATACAGAAAAGATGTTTTTATTTCTCCTTTGTATTTGAAAGATAGTTTTGATGGGTATAGTATTCTTGGCTAGAAGTTCCTCTCTTTCAGAACTTTAAATATTGGGGTCCACTCTCTTCTAGCTTGTAGAGTTTCTGCTGAGAAATCTGATGATAATCTTATAGGCCTTCCTTTATATGTTGTATTCTTCTTTTCTCTGGCTGCCTTGAGAATTTTTTCTTTGTCATTGGTTTGTGCCAATTTCATTATGATGTGCCTTGGAGTAGGTTTGTTAGAGTTAAGATAACCCAGTGTCCTGTTTGCTTCTTGAATTCGAGGCTTTAGTTCTTTCCACAGGCTTAGGGAAGTTCTCATCTATTATTTGTTTGAATATGTTCTCCATTCCATTTTCTCTCTCTTCTCCTTCTGATATACCTATTATTCTTATGTTGTTCTTTTTGATGGAGTCAGACAATTCCTGTAGGGCTTTCTAATTTTTTAAAATTTGTGAGTCTCTCTACTCTTCTCTCTGTTGTGCCTCTAGTTGCCTGTCATCTATGTCACTAATTCTCTCCTCTTTCTGGCCTGTTCTATTAACTAAGCTTGTTATCTCATTTTTCAGTTCATGAATTGAGTTTTTCATCTGTTTGACTCATTTTCATAGTTTCAATTTCCTTGGTGATGTATTCTTTCTGTTCATTGAATTGTTTTTTTGGCTCCCTAAATTGCCTTTCTGTGCTTTCTTGTATATCCCTGAGTGTTTTTAGAATTTCAATTTTAAATTCTCTGTCATTTAAATCCAAGGTCTCCAAGCTATTGAAATTTTTTTCTATACATTTTTCCTCAACTATCTGAGCTACATCTCTGTCTTTTGTATCCATGATATTCGATTTCCTTTTACTTAATGGCATATGACAGAAGTATTGTTAATAACACTAATAGGAGTTGATAGAGAATAAAAAAATAAAGATAAAATATGAAAAAGTAAAAAACAAATTTTTTTTGAGGAAATACAGTGAAAAACTGAAAATTATATTGTGCTAAATAGAACAAAATTACATAGAATGGAGGGCCTGAGTTGGGGAGAAGTGACAAAGAGGCAAAAAATGAGGTAAGAACCCACAAAATGCTGCAAGAAAAAAATTTGAGTCAAGAATAAAATAATTTGTAAATGGTGGTCGAATGAGAGATATAGTGAAAGAGAAAAGAAGAAAATAAAAGAAAAAATACAAAGCATTGTAAGAAAATACTATGAAGAACTCTATGCCAAAAAATTAGACAATCTAGGTGAAATGGACAAATTTCTTGAATCATATAAACTTCCAAAAATCAATCTGGAAGAATCAGAACACCTAAACAGACCAATTACAACAAATGAGATAGAAACAGTTATCAAAAAATTCCTAAAAAAGAAATGTACTGGGCCTGATGGCTTCACAAGTGAATTCTATCAAAAATTCAAGAACTAACTCCTATCCTCCTCAAGTTATTTCAAAGAATTCAAGAGGAAGGAAGACTTCCAAACTCCTTTTATGAGGCGAGCATAATTCTAATCCCAAAACCGGGCAAAGACAACACAAAGAAAAAAAATTATAGGCCAATATCCCTGATGAATTTAGATGCTAAAATTCTCAACAAAATATTAGCCAACCGGATCCAGCAATATATGAAAAAAATCACACACCATGATCAAGTGGGATTTATTCTGGAGAGGCAAGGCTGGTTCAATATTCGCAAATCAATCAATGGGACTCATCACATAAACAAAAGGAAGGACAAAATTCAAATGATAATTTCAATAGATGCAGAAAAGGCATTTGATAAAATCCAGCACCCATTCATGCTCAAAACTCTCAGTAAAGTGCGAATACAGGGAACATTCCTTAACATGATAAAGGCCATCTACGACAAACCCACAGCAAACATCATACTAAATGGACAAAAATTAAAAGCAATCCCCTTAAGATCAGGAACCAGGCAGGGTTGCCCACGTTCACCACTCTTATTCAACATAGTTCTGGAAGTCCTAGCTACAGCAATCAGACAAGAAGAAGAAATAAAAGGCATTCAAATTGGAAAAGAAGAAGTAAATCTGTCACTATTTGCAGATGATATGATATTGTATATAGAAAACCCTAAAGTCTCAGTCAAAATACTACTGGACCTTATAAATGAATTCATCAAGGTGGCAGAATATAAAATTAATACTCAGAAATCAGAGGCATTTTTATATACCAACAATGAACTGTCAGCCAAAGAAATTAAGGAAACAATCCCCTTCACTATTGCAGCCAAAGAAATAAAATACCTAGGAGTAAATTTAACCAAGGACCTTAAGGACTTGTACTCGGAAAATTATAAAACATTGATAAAAGAAATCAAGGAAGATACAAACAAGTGGAAGCATATACCATGCTCATGGCTAGGAAGAATAAACATCATTAAAATCTCTATATTACCCAAAGCAATTTATAAATTCAATGCAATACCAATTAAAATACCAATGACATACTTCAAAGATATAGAAAACATATTCTAAAAATTTATATGGAACCAAAAAAGAACACGAATAGCCTCAGCAATCTTAAAAAGAAAAAACAAAGCAGGAGGTATCACTCTTCTGGATATTAAGGTTTACTACAAGGCCATTATACTCAAAACAGCCTGGTACTGGCATTAAGAACAGGCACACTGATCAACGGAACAGAACAGAGAACTCAGAAATAAACCCACAGCTTTATGGACAACTGATATTTGACAAAGGAGGAAAGAACGTACAATGGAGTAAAGACAGCTTCTTTAACAAATGGTGTTGGGAAAATTGGACATCTACCTGCAAAAAAATGAAACTAGACCATCAACTTACACCATTCACAAAAACAAACTCAAAATGGATAAAAGACTTAAATGTAAGCCGTGAAACCATAAGCATCTTAGAAGAAAACAGGCAGCAAGCTCTCCGACATCTGTAGCAGCAGTATATTTGCCAATTTATCTCCACGGGCAAATGAAATAAAAGGCAAGATAAACAATGGGACTATATCAAATTAAAAAGCTTTTGCACAGCTAAAGACAATAAGAACAGAATAAAAAGACAAACCACACAATGGGAGAACATATTCGACAGCACATCTGATAAGGGGTTAATAACTAAAATTTATAAAGAACTTACAAAACTCAACACCAGGAAGACAAACAATCCAATCAAAAAATGGGCAAATGAATAGAAATTTCTCCAAAGAGGACATACAGATGGCCAATAGGCATATGAAAAAATGCTCAACATCACTAATCATTAGAGAAATGCAAATTAAAACCACAATGAGATATCACCTCACACCAGTCAGAATGGCACTCATCAGAAAACAACACAGAATAAGTGCTGACGAGGATGCGGAGAAAAGGGAACCCTTCTGCACTGCTGGTGGGAATGCAGACTGGTGCAGACACTGTGGAAAACAATTTGGAGATTCCTCAAAAAATTAAAAGTCGAACTGCCTTTTGACCTGGCTATCCCACTTTTAGGAATATACCCTAAGAACACCATAACACTGTTCAAAAAGAAGAAATGCGCCCCCATGTTCGTGGCAGCATTGTTCACAATAGCAAAGATCTGGAACCAGCCCAAGTGTCCGTCAGAAAACGAGTGGATTAAAAAGCTTTGGTACATATATACTATGGAATACTACTCAGCCATAAGAAATGATGACATCGGATCATTTACAACAACATGGATGGACCTTGATAACATTATACGGAGTGAAATAAGTAAATCAGAAAAATAAACTGAGAACAGCATGATTTCATACATAGGTGGGACATAAAAGTGAGACTATGAGAAATGGACAAGAGTGTGGTGGTTACGGGGTGGGGGGAGGGAGGGGAGGGTGGGATAGGGAGGAGGGGAGGGGCACAGGGAAAACCAGATAGAAGGTGACAGAGGACAATTTGACTTTGGGTGATGGGTATGCAACACAATTGAATGATAAGATAATCTGGAGATGTTTTCATTGTACACATGTACCCTGATTTATTGGTGTCACCCCATTAAAGTTAATAAAAAAAACAAAACAAAAAAACACCTTATTAATGAAGAAATAAATTAATTAAATAACTAAAAAAAAATACAGTGAAAGATGCAATTTCTATTATATTAAGTGGAAGAAAAACTACATAGAATGGAGAGCTGGAGTTGGGGGAAATGCTAATGAGATAAATAGCAAAGTAAGAAGCACACAAAATGCCACAAAGAAAAAATTTGAATCCAAAATAAAATAATTTGTTTGTGAGTGAGGATCAAATGAGAGGAAAAGAGGAAAAGTGAAAGAAAAAAGTAAAAACCAAAAGAGGGAGAAAATAAAGAGAAAAGAAAAAAAAAAAAGGAGAGAGTTAAGGATTTTGGAATGTAACCCTCATAGACAGAAAAAGAATGGAAAATGTAACACCTATGGGTAATGAAGTTCAAAATAAATAAATAAGGCAGGAAGAGGAAAAAAGGACCAAAGTGGAAGAAAAAAAGATTAAAGGAAAATGAAAAAAGTTTTAAAGACTAGATTTTTTCTGGTTTTGAGAAGTATCTTCCTTTTTATTCTTTCTCTCTTTCTGGCTGGTGGCACTATACCCCAGGTTCTGCCCCTGTGGCGCTCTTAGGTAAAGACTTGCTGTTGATGTGTCGTTATGGTGATGACATAAACTAGGCCTCAGTCCATTGGTAGGCAGGGCTTGTTAGTGTTTGCAGGCTTCGACAATGGGAGAGTCCGTTTTCCTGGAGCCTCTCCCCGAGTCTCCCCTTCCTGAACCAGCAGTCTAGGGACCCAGCTGTGAACTTGCTGCTGCCACTGCCTGGAAAGCAAGAGGCTCTAAGAACTGCCAAAACTCCCTCTATCCCACTCAATGCAGGGTTCTGGGTAAGGCCTTGCCAGCCCAAGCCTCCAGCGTAATCAGGCAGGGCTGGGAGCCGACTGCTCCTCAGGTGTCTTTCTTTGAGCCTTCAGGTATGTCTAGTATGCCTCAGTGCTCCACGGGACTACTCTCCCCAGGCTTTTTGCACTTTGTAACCTGTATCGGCTGGCAGGAAGATGCCCCAGTCACTGCCTGCAGAACAAGAGGTTTTAAAAGCTGCCAAGTCCCTCTTCCAGGTCCTTTTAAAGCACAGCCCTGGGTATGAAAGCTCTGCCAACCAGAGCTACCAGCTTAAGCAGGCAGGGGGGCGAGCTGACTTCTGGTCAGGCTCCTTTCTAAGGTTCCCTGGATATGTCTGGTTAAATTTGCCTTAGCGGTTTGTGGATCTGCTCTTCACAGGCTTCTCCCTCTGTTGGGAAGCCTACAGGCCAGCCCATCCAACTCTGCAGTGTCTCTGAGGTCTGTTCCGTAGGAATGTGTTTTTTATCTTGTATTGGCTGGAAGTTGCCCCACCACTGCCTGCTGAGCGAGAGGCCCTAAGAATTATCAAGTCCCTCCTCCGGGTTCTCTTAATTCATAGACCTGGGAAAGAAGACCTTGTCAGCCAGAGTCGCTGCCAGGGTGAGCCAGCTGGGCAGTGAGCAGACTGCGGGTTAGGCTCCTTTCAGCGATCCGCGGGCCTGCTCTCCATAGGCTGTCTGCAAGCTGCCTGCGCGCCCTTCCCCCAGCACTTCTGTAGTTTTCTTGTTAGCCTGTATGGCTGGGGGTGGTGCCCCACCCAGAGAGGTCCAGGCATAGGGAAGCTGGCTTTCGTGCACTCCCCACACACTGTTGTTTGGGGAGTGGAGATTATACAGAGGCTCTGGCTGCAGCCCATGCAGAAGGCCACTGCTGACAATCTCCAACCCAGCCCCTCTGTCCGGGAATGCAGGTGCCCACACCTGAGGCACTAGGAGGAACCACTCGTATACTGCCTGCGTTCACTGATCTGGAGACCGGAGGTAAATAAATCCCACTCCGCAGGCAAGCCACTGGCCCACCTCTGCCGGGGTTTGCTGCTGGTATTTGCTCCGCATAGGTTGAGCCACGGGCACACTCTCTCCTCTGCTTGAATGTCTCCTAGCCCTCCCTTCCTCTCAGTTCAAAGTGAAAAAACGTTTCCTTGGGTTAGTGAGAGAGGTGGAAGACTCCGTTCTTTGTCCTATTTCCTTCAGAGAGGTTTTTCAGCCACCTTTTTGCCCAATCGTACCTTTGTTTGATGTATGTATTTTCAAATGCTCCTGGGATTGTTTTTCTATCTCTAGTTGTTGAATTTGTTGAAATTTCATGGAGAAGTATCGGGAGCCCTCCTCATGGCGCCATTTCTTTGACATCACTCCGTATTTAAAGTTTTTAATGATCACGGCTAGTAGAAAAAGGCCAAGGCTACTCGCCAGGCCTGCATGCAGCAAATGGTAACGCTCTAAACTCAGGCTCTTGTGGCAGCCCTGAGGCTGGCAGAGCAACAGGGGCAAGGCATAGGAAGTGCCCGATCCAAGTCTGGGCTGCAAAGAGGAACCCCACCAGGAGCTTGCTTTAAATGTGGCAAAGTGCCCTGAGGCCACCCACTCAACCCTGCCCCAACTGCAAGCAGCCTGGTCACTGGAGGAGTGATTGCCCCTTAGGGCAACAGGCTCCTCCTCAGCGCCTCTACATATAGGACAAACCATCCATATGGGAGGCCAAGCTAGCCAGGTGGGCCCATCACTCAAACTCCTAGGTCTCATAGATGACTGATGTGACCCAGACTCAAATACCCCCATCACCCTCACCAAGCCCAGGGTAATGCTGCAGGAGCGTGTAAGTACATTTCATTTCTTGTGGACACCGGGGCTAACTTCTCTGTTTTTCCATTACACTCTGGACCTCATATTCCCTCATAGGTCTCGGTTATGGGAGCAGATGGGACCCATTCATTTCCCCTTCGCACACCACTCCTGACATGCAGTTTGGATGGAATCCCCTTTTTTGCACTCCTTCAGATTCTTTCTTTCCTCAATCTAATAGGCTTCTTTCAACACCAAATTCCCAATTTTGCTTTCTTAGCCAAAACCCCCTCCTCTTGCCACCTACCTCCCCTTTCTGTCTTTACTCCGCCATCTTCTCCAAGAACACATGGACCGGACCCTTCCTCCCATAGGGGGGCCAGATGAAGCACACCCAGCCAGGAGACAGGGTTCTTCTGAGGGAGCTCCAGCCTGGCTCTCTACAGTCCAGGTGGACGGGACCCCATACGGTAATATTGACTACTCCTACTACAGCCAAGCTCCTAGGGCAAACACCTTGGTACCATGTCTCTTGCCTCAAGTTTGTCCCCATACAGGACTGCTGGCAGTCAGAACCACTGGGCCCTACCCGTCTCCAGCTCACCAAAAGGTTGGGCCCTGTAGATCCTCCTGTTGTTCCTGTCCCTCCCACCAGAAACCTGCATCCAGAGTGACTTAAAGCAAGAAGCAATGCTGTTCATTGAGACTGGCACAATGGAAGAAAGCATCGGGGTCCTCAACTGTCTACAAGAGAAACTATACAAGGACCTCTCCTCCTACAACCCACTTAAATCTTGGTGGCAGCCACCCATCCTCACCTGGGCTGACCCTATCCTGGGTCGTCTTCTAATTATCAACATATTACTCATATTTGCTCCTCTTTTTAAAATTCTTACAGGGCCACATCCACAAGGTTTCTCAACTCACAATCAACCAGATGTTCCTATACCCATATATACGACTCCCCTCAGAGCCATCACCTTCCGACCTCCCTTCCCCACGACACCCCTAACCAGCAGGAAGTAGCCAGACAAATAGCAGCACCCCTATTTAACTTAAAAGGTTGGAATGTGAGGTTGGTTGGCAATGGGGGAAGGTCACGTAAGTAACCTGGTCTGGGATCTTTGACTGGAACTGCCCACACCCATGCTCACCAAAAGAAACTTCCCAGAAGTCCTTTGAAAAAGAATAACTGTCAGCCAATGAAATTTCACCATGTCATATCAACCCCACCACCCTACCAACGCTATAAATTACCCCCAAACAGGGGAGGTGGCGCAATTTCTCTGTCCCATTTTGCAGACCAGAGAACCTCATCTGGGATGCGCTCTACTAAATAAAGCTTTTGCTATTTCACATTTAGTGGCTATGCCCTTCTTTCTTCTTTGGTGGGGAAAATACCTTACATGCTTCACAAAGTGAATTATTTTATGACTTCTAATATTACTGAATGAGGTAGGGAATAAGGTTTTTTTGCAGACTCTAATAGAAAGCACCATATCTAATCTTCCTAATCTAATAATTAACTTGATCTAATAATCCACCTAACCCAGCCATCCACCTAATCTAGACATCCACCTAATCTAGTCACCACCTAATATAATCATCTGTCTGATCAAATCTAATCATTTATCCAAATAATCTAGCTACCCACCTAATCTGATAACCCCACCTGATCTAATCATCTGAACAATCAAAGCAGACTTCTGAACTAATCTCTCCACCAAATCTGATCACCTGCCTAACCTAATTATCTGCCTGATTTCATCATTTTAGATCTTGATAGTTATATACCACTTCACTCTTGAAGTTTTGTATTATACATGCCATATCTCCTTTATTCCTTTTTTATAATAGTTTTCCATTCAAGAATTAAAAGGATGCCCGACCAGGTGGTGGCGCAGTGGATAGAGCGTCAGACTGGGATGTGGAAGACCCAGATTCGAGACCCCGAGTTTGCCAGCTTGAGTGCGGGCCCATCTGGCTTGAGCAAAAGCTCGCCAGCTTGGACCCAAGGGTGGTAAGGAACAGGTTGACTACCACTGATCTAGAGCCAATGGTTGATTAAATTAGGAGAATGTTCAGTCTCGGCAGTTTATTGGGTTAGGTGCATGATTGGATCAGGAAGATGATGAGATTAGCTGAACAATTATATCAGCTGGTTGACTGTATTAGGCAAAAATCAGATTGGGTGGTGCTGATCAGATTAGCTAGTTTATTTTATTAGGTGATGATTAGATTGGGTGGATGACCAGATTAGGTGGGTAAACAGATTAGGTAGGTATTTAGATTAGGTAGATGATCAGATTAGTTGGATGTTTAGATTATGTGGATATTTAGATTAGGTAGATGATTAGGTTAGGTAGATTAGATTATGTGCTTTAGATTAGGTGGGATAGATTTGGTAAATAGATGTAGGCAAATTAGATAGATAGATAGATAGATAGATAGATAGATAGATAGATAGATAGATTAGATACCTAACTAACAAACATACCTGGTCTCTAGCTCTTTCTCTACCTCTCCTCTAGTGTATTCACCATTTAACCAAAATCATCTTTTTAATTTTTTTTTTTTTACAGGGACAGAGAGAGAGTCAGAGAGAGGGATAGATAGGGACAGACAGACAGGAACAGAGAGAGGTGAGAAGCATCAATCATTAGTTTTTCGTTGCCATTGCGACACCATAGTTGTTCATTGATTGCTTTCTCATATGTGCCTTGACGCGGGCCTTCAGCAGACCGAGCAACCCTTCGCTGTAACTCTGCTTTATAAATTTTATAAAGTTACTTTCTTACTTTATTAATCACCATTACTGTGGAACTGGTGGGCAGTTAGAAAATTTTACTACTAACAGAGATACAAAAGTGAACTTTATATAATAATAATTACTTACCAAGTATTTTATGTCAGATTTTCACTAAGTTTGGCAGAATAAATCTTTATAAACAACTTCCTATAGTTAAATCTATGTAATCACGGTGCCGTTTGGTTGCTCCGCTACCGCCCACCATGAAAGCTGGAATGCCACTAGTGGGCGGTACAGACCAGGTTGACTATTACTGCAAACATGGGCGGTTTTTATAAAAAGGTTGACTACCCCTGCTCTAGATCATCTCACTAATCTCATCATAGCTGATTGAAATGCCTCCCCAATCTAACAATCCACCTGACCCAATCACCCACCTAATTATCCACCTAAATTAACCATCTAGCTACTTTGATCATCTACCAAATTTAATCACCCCACTAATCTAATCTCCCACTTTACCTAATCACCTGGCCTGATCCTCCACCTAATCTAATCACGTAAGAGACTGAATCACCCACCTAATCTAACCATCTACCTAATCTAAATCACCTACCTAATCTAATCATCTGCCTACTCTAATCATCTGCCAAACCATTCTGATCTAAGCAGACACCTGAGCTACTCAATTACCTAATTTAATCATCTGCCAAATCTTATCACCTGCCTGATCAAATCATTCACCAAATGGTTAACCTTAATCATTCACCAAATCTTTCTAATCATCCACCCCTGATCTAATCATCTACCAAATCTAATCATTTTAGCTATTGACAGTTATACAATATTTTCTTCTTGAAGTTTTGCATTATCACGTGCCATATTTGCTTTATTCCTTTTTTATAGTAGTTTTTCATTCAAGAGTTAAAAAGATGATTCTGGCTAAATGGAGAATACACAAGGGGAGAAAGAGAAAGAGCTAGAAAGCAGGTATGTTAGGTATGTATCTATCTACCTACCTACCTACCTACCTACCTATTAATCTAGTAAATTTGGGGCAGGCTAAGACTGAAAGCCAGGTCACTGAAAACTCACTTCAGCCTTATCACTATACATTTCATGTGAAGAAATATCTCAATGGCGAGTTTTTATTTATTTCTTAATACAAACTATACTAGATGCTCCAGTAGTCCTCCAACTCTTTAATATAGTGAAAAAATCAGTCCCACTCTGAACCAAAGTAACAAGGGCAGTGTCACAAGCTGCAGAACAAGAACTGAAGGCTCTTGGAGAGAATGAATTCCAAAGACAAATTCAACATACAGGTAGATACAGCCATAAGTAACCTAAAATGACTGAATTGTGTAAAGTCAGCTAAGTGAAATGTCATGAGACAGCTGCCATTTGTCACATTATATCATTATTCTGTCTATGTCTCAAAATGGGCAATTCATTTAAAATGAAGTACTCTTCTGACTTACATGAAAGTTGAG
The DNA here is from genome assembly GCA_037038555.1 of Rhynchonycteris naso. NCBI lineage: Eukaryota > Metazoa > Chordata > Mammalia > Chiroptera > Emballonuridae > Rhynchonycteris > Rhynchonycteris naso. The sequence continues at coordinate 20,542,305 of CM073001.1, forward strand.
AAGCTTTGAGGGACAATGTGTTGTCACCGTAGAGTACTGCAGTGAAACTAGAGGTTACCAAGCTACTCTTTTAATATTTCTTTTGAGTTTCACTTTAAGATGGTTAAATTTCTTTTTACTGGAGAAGGGAGGTCTCTTAATAAGACTGCCTAATGGATTAAAGATAGTATTGAAATTTATGCTTATCAGTAGGTTTAAGCAATTGTGATAAATAAATGGTTAAGGGAACTCAATACCACTACATAAGAAGGGTACTTCAAATTTAATTCAGAGTATTAGTCAGAGGCTACAAAGGCCATATAGCTGCACTGTCCAATATGGTGGTCACTAGCCACACATGGCTATTTTAATTTCAGTTTTAATTAATTAGAATACATTCAAATGTATTTCTTTTTCTTTTTTAATTGAATTTTATTGGGGTGACACTGGTTAACATAATTATAAAGTTTCAGGAATGTAATTCTAGTTCCTTGGCTACACACACCAGCCACACTTCAGGTGTTTGTTCAATAGCCATTATACTGTACACTGCAGTTAGAGACTATTAAAATTAAACATTTAGTTCTTCAATTATACCTACCATATTTTGAGTGCTCAATTTCAAGTAAGTAGTGGCTATCATAGTGGACAGGAAAAGAACACTTCCATCACTGCAGAAAGTGCTATATAGGACAACACTGCAAAACCATATATATATATATATATCTCACATCCCTTTCATTTATTTATATATATATATCACATCCCTTTCATTCATATATATATATATATATATATATATATATATATATATATATATATATATATATATATATCACATCCCTTTCATTCATTCATATATATATATATCACATCCCTTTCATTCATATATATATATGGCACCTTGTTCCCTCTATGACCTCATTTTCTACTATTCTCCCTTTGCTTATGCCATTTTAAAATGCTGGAAATCTTACTGCTCTTTGAATATACCAGGCATTATTTTGCACAGTTTGGTCCCTACCTTCCTTTCCAACCCTGTCTTGTACATCACTTACAGCTATGTCTCTATCCTTAGTAATGTCAGCTGTCCTTCTATCTCCCTCATTCTCCAGATCTCTTTTGTCTCAGGACTTGGCACCTATTATTACCTTTCCTTGGAAGGCTCCTTCTTCTCTACTTTCTTTCCTTCATATCAGCTACTTATTATTTCATCATAAAAGCCTTTTTTGATTAGGTCAAATTCTCCTGTTACAAATTCACATTCCTTATATAGCACTTAATACAATGTGATTGGTTTAAATTTCTTTGCCATTTTTTATTAATGTTATACTCTTCGAATCCTGAGAGCTCCATGAGAGTAGGGACCATGTCTGTTTTTGAGTACTGCTGCATTCTCAAATGGTAAAAGAATGAATAGAAAAGAATATAAACATAAGAAACATTTAGGACTGAATTATGAACAAATGAATGCTAGGGGAAAACAGCAAATGGTCAGTACACACACACACACACACACACACACAGTGTTGCTTTTACCATGCATATCAAGTACCAAATTTCAGATTATACTCAGTAAACAAAAATGAATGATGGGAATTGTAATAATTTCAGAAGTATAAAGACTTCTTTCAGATTAAAAAAAACAACACTGTTCCCAAAGGATAAAAGAATTCAGGTACATTTATATTCTTTTTGCTTATCTGAATTTTCTAATATTTCTCCATAATCATGTATTGGTGTTGTAAGGATGTTATATTTTATTGCAACACCAATAATTACTCTGCTCCAGTGTAATAGAAAACCAAAATACCTCAGAGGCACAGTGGTTAATTCAAGTGCTTCCCAAATGTCCCCACCCCCACCAGATGAAACAGAGTTGAAATGCTGGTTCTGTCTTTAGTTGATTCTGTGACCCTGAGCACATTACTTCACCTCATGTTTCAAATGGAGATAATAATAGTATACACTGTACAGGGTGGTTTCGAAGATAAAATGAGATAAGAGATATAAAACATTTAATAAATGGTAGCTTAAAATGCATGTGCCATACAAGCCATATTTAAAGTGTGATGAATAGCTGAGCATAGAACTTAATAACTGTTCTTAATTACTAATTTGTAAGTAAAAGATTTTAGCTTTCAGAGTCCCAGTCTGACTTTTCATACTGGGTTTGCTACCAAGGTTATACTACCTTTCTTTCAACTATGACTGGTCCACATACTCTAGGAACTGAAGATATTTCCAAAAAATTAAATTTATTCACTTATTCAATAAATATTTTTGTGAGCCTATTGTACATTACACTTTGTTAGGGGTTATATAGCTAGCAAAACAGGTATTAATACATCTCTTTTAACCTTAATAAACTACATGATTCCTGGGCAAACATCTAAGATAAAAATTTAGTTAACAACTTTCAGATATATATTGATGCAGGGACAGAAGAAAATATTTGCATAAATAATATTTAAATGAGTGCTTCTAATAGCTGTATGAAAAATACTTTGATAAGAATATTTTGCTAGCACTGCTTACATTATTGAATATTTTTAAGTGCTCAATAGTAGATTGGTTATATAAGTGATAATAAATCTATATAATGGAATACTAACGTAACTATTAAAAACTCAGTGGTAGAAGTATATTCACCGGTATGAAAAGATGTTCATGACATGTTTGTAAATTTAAAAGGTTTGAAAATTTTGTGTTTAGTAAAGGCTGGAAGGATAACATCAAAATGTAATTTTCTCTTTAGTCATTCACAAATGTGACTGCTAAATATCAGATTTAACAATGGAATTTAAAATATATACTGATGCAGGAACACAATTATAAATTCGGATTTAATTAGCCCTCCAAGGGGCCCTGGAGTCAAGATTTAAAAATACAACCTAGGTAATTCAAATATGTACCTAGGATTGAGAAATACTTATTCCTAAGTGGTGGAACTATATTTTATTCTGTAATCTGTTTTTTTAAATTATGTAAATAAACATCATATATTATATATAGTAAAAAGCTATACTACAATGCAGAACACTATTAATATTACTATAGGTTGCCAAATAGTGAGTTAGAATATAGTAGGTTCTCCCACTTTTGAGTTGCTGAATTTGGTTAGTTATCCCTTTCTTTTTATTTTTAATTATGAGTCTTGCCTGAGAAAAAGTATCAAATTTCTTATTTGAAAGAAGTAACTTTTGACTTTGTTGATTTGAAAGCTCATTATTTCATTCATTGCTATTCTCATCTTTATTTTTTCCTTCCAATTTCTTTTGGTTTTGAGTTGTTCTTTTTCCTTTATCAGATAAATGCTTAGATAATTGAGTCTTCAGCTTTTCTTCTTCTCTAATATATGTACTTAAAGATAAAATTTTCCTTCTAAGCATGATTTAGCTATACTCTGATAGGTTTTGAAATGTAATATTTTTATTATCCATTTTTTAAAAATTTTATTTTTCCAATTTAATTTGTTGTTTTGTTGTGTTTGAGATAACATTTTTTTGTGAATCTAAAACAGCCCTAAAACAATAAAATCCTTTAAAAAATGACTTCTGGGGCAGAGGATTCTGAGAAGACAGTGGAGTAGGCAGTGGAGTAGGAAATACTATACCAGAAATCTGTCCCCTACCTAGACAACAACTGCACTGGCAGAATCTATCTGCTATAACTATTTGAAACTGTAGAGTCTAATAGAAGGCTGGTAACTTTGAGAGGAAGGCTTAGACTGTAAACAGTAGTTTAAAGATGAAGGGGAGGATTCCAATATGGCTGCAGAGCAGGTGGAAGCTACACTTACCTGCTACTGGCCCCAAACCAGAATTATAGCTAAATTATAGAGCAATCAACCTGACTAACCAACGAAAGACTAGCTGAACTGAAATATCAAAACAAAGTATTTACAGACTGGTAAGAAGGGCAAAGATGTGGAAAGAGCTAGCCCCATACCCTGAAGTGGTGGCTGAGAAGTCAGAGGGATATTGCAGCTGCAAAAATCCATCTCCTTAGGAGCACATGGAATCAATAAATAAAATGCCAAAGGTTAAAGACAATGGAGAATCTTAAAGGCAGCCAGAGAGAGATCGTTAATTAACTGCAGGGGAGCTCCCATAAGACTGTCTGTGATAACTCAACAGAAACATTGCAGGCCAGAAGGGACTGACATAAAATATTCAAAATGATAAAAAGCAAGGAACTGCAACCAAGACGACTTTATACAGCAAGGCTATTATTTAAAATTAAAGGAGAAATAAAGAGCTACCCAGACAAAAAAAAAGCTAAAGGAATTCTTTACCACCAAACCAGTATTGCAAGAAATGTTAAAGCGCGTGCTTTCAGAAGAAAAAGAAATAAACAAATGGGACTATATCAAACTAGCAAAAGACACCATGTACAAAATTAAAAGAAATTGGGAGAACACATTTGCCAATACATCTGATAAGGGGTTAATAACCAAAATTTATAAAGAACTTCTAAAACTTAATACCAGGAAGGTAAACAATCCAATTTAAAAATGGGCAAAGTAACTGATAGACACTTCTCCAAAGAGGACATACAGATGGCCAATAGGCATAAGAAAAAATGTTCAATGTCATTAATCATCAGAGAAATGCAAATTAAAACCACAATGAGATACTGCCTCACTCCTGTCAGAATGGCGCTCATTAAGAAATCAACACATAGTAAGTGCTGCCGAGGCTGTGGAGAAAAGGTAACCCTCCTGCACTGCTGATGGGAATGCAGACTTGTGCAGTCACTGTGGAAAACAGTACGGAGTTTGACCAAAAAATTAAAAATGGAATTTCCTTTTGACCCAGCTATCCCACTTTTAGGAATATATCCTAAGAACATTAAATCAATGATTCAAAAGAAGATACGCATTCCCATGTTTATTGCAGCATTGTTGACAATAGCCAAGAGTTGAACACACCAAAGTGTCCGTCAGTAGATGAGTGGATTAAAAAGCTGTGGTACATATACACAATAGAATACTACATGGCCATGAAAAAGAAGAAAATTTTACCTTTTGCAATGGCATGGATGGCAGAGAAAGACAAATATCATATGATCTCCCTTATATGTGGAATCTAATGAACAAAGCAAACTGATGAATGGAACAGAGGGTTCCTTCTTTTATTAAGCTATGTGTTTCAGTAGTGGTATTTTGAGGGGTGGTTACCATTAGGTAATTTAAAAACTATATGTCATATTCACTGCAGTCCATTAACTTATGAGTGCTTCTGCACTCTATCTACCTTTGCTACTGCTAATCTTTGTCCTCTCCCATTATTTTTTGTTGTCACAGATTATCTTTGTTTTTATTGTGATTTTGTTGGAGATTTTATCTGTGATTTTATTTTGTTTTATTTTTTGTATCTGGTGGGGGTAGATATATTCAGTGGGACACTTGAATCTATATAAGCACAAATTAAAATCATAAATAAAAAAGAGAATAAACAGAGGAAAGAAATATGAAATACAGCCAAGCAAAAACAAATTATAGAAAAACAAAAGAGAAGAACCAAACAAGAAACAGAGCTATCAGAAAGCAATATATAAAATGGCAAAGAAACCCTCAAGTGTCAATAATTACATTAAATGTAAATAGATTGAACTCACCAATAAAAAGGCACAGAGTAGCAGAGTGGATCAAAAAAGAAAATCCAACTGTATGCTGCCTTCAGGAGACACATCTAAGCTACAAGGATAAAAACAGATTCAAAGTAAAAGGTTGGAAAACAATTCTCCAAGCAAATAATATCCTAAGAAAAGCAGGTAAAGCCATACTCATATCTAACATTGCTGACTATAAGACAACAAAGGTAATCAGAGATGGCCATTTCATAGTGATAAAAGGAACATTGAATCAAGAGGACATAACACTTCTTAATATATATGCACCAAACCAAGAAGCACCAAAGTATATAAGACATCTATTAAGTGATTTAAAAATAAAAACCGACAAAAATACAATCACACTTGGAGACTTCAACACACCTCTGACGACTTTAGATGGCTCATCCAAACAAAAAATCAATGAAGAAATACTGGCCTTAAATGAAACACTAGAACAATCGGATATGAGAGACATCTACAGTACATTTCATCCCAAAACATCAGAATATACATTTTTCTCCAGTGTACATAAAACATTCTCAAGAATTGACCATATGTTGGGACACAAAACTAACATCAACAAATTCAAAAAGACTGAAATTATACCAAGCATATTCACTGACCATAAAGCTTTGAAACTAGAATTCAATTTCAAAAAGGAAGTAAACAAACCTGCAAAAATGTGGAAATTAAACAACATACTTCTAAAAAATGACTGGGTGAAAGAAGAAATAAAAGCAGAGATCAAAAGATATATACGGACAAACGAAAATGACAACATGACATATCAGAATCTCTAGGATGCAGCAAAAGCAGTAGTAAGAAGGAAGTTCATATCATTAGAGGCTTATATGAACAAACAAGAGAGAGCCCAAGTAAACAACTTAACATCACATGTTAAGGAACTAGAAAAAGAACTGAGGCAACCCAAAAGCAGCAGAAGAAAGAAAATAATAAAAATTAGAGCAGAAATAAATGAAATAGAGAACAGAAAAACTATAGAAAAAATCAATAAAACAAGGACCTGGTTCTTTGAAAAGATCAACAAAACTGACAAACCCTTGGCAAGACTCACTGAGGATAAAAGAGAAAGGACTCATATAAACAAAATTCAAAATGAAAGAGGAAAAAATTACCACAGATATCATAGATATACAAAGGATTATTGTAGAATATGAAAAACTATATGCAACCAAACTTAACAACTTAGAAGAAACAGATAAATTCCTAGAACAGTACAATCTTCCTAGACTGAATCATGAAGAAGTAGAAAGCTTAAACAGACCCATGAACAGGGAGGAAATAGACACAACTATCAAAAACCTCCCTAAAAATAAAAGTCCAGGGCCAGATGGCTAAACTACTGAATTCTATCAAACATTCAAAGAAGATTTGGTTCCTATTCCTCTCAAAGTTTTCAAAAAAATTGAAGAAGCAATACTTCCAAACACATTTTATAAGGCCAATATAACCCTCATACCAATATCTGGCAAGGACAACACAAAAAAAGAATACAACAGACCAATATCTTTAATGAATACAGATGCATAAATCCTAAACAAAATACAAGCATACCAAATACAACAACAAATTAAAGAAATAATTCACCATGATTAAGTGGGATTCATCCTAGAATCACAAGGATGGTTCAACATACGTAAAACAACATAATACAGCATATCAACAAAGAACAAAAACCATATGATCCTATAAATAGATGCAGAAAAGGCATTTGATAAAATACAATATCATTTTACATTTAAAACACTCAACAAAATGGGCATTGACAGAAAATATATCAACATAATACAGGCCATTTATGACAAACCATCAGCTAACATCATATTATATGGCAAAAAACTGAAAACTTTTCCTCTAAAATCAGGAACAAGACAAGGTTGCGCACTCTCTCCACTCCTATTTAACACAGTACTGGAAGTTCTAGTCAGAGCAATCAGACAGAGAAAGAAATAAAAGGCATTCATATTGGGATAGAAGAAGTAAAGGTTTCACTTTTTGCAGATGATATGATCCTATATATAGAAAACCCCAAAGACTACACAGAAAGACTATTAGAAACAATAAACCAATACAGTAAGGTTGCAGGGTACAAAATTAACATACAGAAGTCAATTGCTTTCTTATATGCCAACAATAAAACTTCAGAAAAGGAACTAAAAAAATAATCCCTTTTACTGTTGTAACAAAAATATTAAAATACCTAGGAATAAACATAACAAAGAATGTAAAGAACCTATATAATGAAAACTAGAAAGCATTATTAAAGGAAATTGGAAAAGACACAATGAAATGGAAAAATATTCCTTGTTCTTGGATAGGAAGAATAAATATAGTTAAAATGGTCATATTACTCAAAGCAATATACAAATTTAATGCAATTCCCATTAAACTTCCAATGCTATTTTCTAAACAAATGGAACACAAAATCATCAGGTTTATATGGAATCATTTAAAACCCCGAATAGTCAAAGTAATCATAAGGAAAAAAACAAAGCTGGGGCATTACAAGTATCTGACTTCAAATTATACTACAGAGCCACAAAATCAAAATAGCATGGTGTTGGCAGAAGAAGACCAATGGAACAGAACAGAGAGCCCAGAAATAAAACCACATATACATAGTCAAATCATCTTTGATAAAGGAGCCAAAAACACACAATGGAGACAAGAAAGCCTCTTCAATAAGTGGTGCTGAAAAAAGTAGAAAGCCACATGCAAAAGAATGAAACTCAACTACAGTTTATCTTCTTGCACAAAAACTAACTCAAAATGGATCAAAGACCTAAATATAAGATTTGAAATAATAAATTACATAGAAGAAAACACAGGTACTAAATTCATGGACCTTGGCTGTAGAGAACATTTTATGAATTTGACTCCAAAGGCAAGGGAAGTAAAGGCAAAGATACATGAATGAGACTACATCAGACTAAGAAGCTTCTGCATAGCAAGAGAAACTGACAATAAAACAAACAGCCAACTAAATGGGAGATGATATTTTCAAACAATAGCTCATATAAGGGTCTAATATCCAAAATAAACAAAGAACTCACAAAATGCAACAACAAACAAGCAAACAATCCAATAAAAAATGGGAAGAGAACATGAACAGACACTTCTCCCAAGAATAAATACAAGTGGCCAATAGATATATCAAAAGATGCTCGCCTGACCTGTGGTGGTGCAGTGGATAAAGCATCGACCTGGGAACACTGAGGTCGCCAGTTCAAAACCCTGCACTGGCCTGGTCAAGGCACATATGGGAGTTGATGCTTCCAGCTCCTCCCCCCTTTCTTCCCCCCCCCCTCTCACTCTGTCTCCTCTCTAAAATGAATAAATAAAAAAAAGAAATTAAAAAAATATTTAAAAAAAAGATGCTCATCTTCACTAGCTATTAGAGAAATGCAAATCAAAACTACAATGAGATACCACCTCACACCTATTAAATTAGCTATTATCAACAAGACAGGTAATAACAAGTGTTGGAGAGGCTGTGGAGAAAAAGAAACCCTCAATCACTGTTGGTGAAAATGTAAAGTAGTACAACCATTATGGAAGAAAGTATGGTTTTCTCAAAAATTAAGACTAGAACTACCATATGACCCAGCAATCCCTCTACTGGGTATATACCTCCCAAACTCAAAAACATTGGTACGTAAAGACACATGCAGCCCATGTTCATTGCAGCATTGTTCACGGTGGCCAACACATGGAAACAACCAAAAAGCCCTTCAATAGAGGACTGGATAAAGAAGATGTGGTACATATATACTATGGAATACTACTTAGCCATAAGAAATGATGACATAGGATTATTTACGACAACATGGATGGACCCTGATATATTATACTGAATGAAATAAGTAAATCAGAAAAAAACTAAGAACTGTATGATTCTAAATATAGGTGGGACACAAAATTGAGACTCATGGACATAATAAGAGTGCAGTGATTAACAGGGAGAGGGGAAGAGAGAAGACAGTGGGGGTGGAGTGAAGGGAGGGACATAAAGAAAGCCAAATAAAAGGTGACGGAGGACAATTTGACTTTGGGTATACAACATAATTGAATGTCAAAATGATCTGCAGATGTTTTCTCTAAATCTATGTACTCTAGTTGATCAATGTCACCCCGTTACAATTAATTGTCTAAACAAATTTTTTTAAAAAAATTAATAAAAACAAGCCTGACCTGTGGTGGCGCAGTGGATAAAACGTCGACCTGGGAACACTGAGGTCGCCAGTTGAAAACCCTGCACTGGTCTGGTCAAGGCACATATGGGAGTTGATGCTTCTAGCTCCTTCCCCCTTTCTCTCTCTCTCTCTCTCTCTCACTCTGTGTCTCCTCTCTAAAATGAATAAATAAAAAAAAATAAAAAGACTTAAAAAATTAATAAAAACATTTTTTTAAAAAGAAAGAGAATCAGAAAAATATGGATGAAGAATGGTATCAAAGGTAATATCTTTATTGTGAAATGTGAAATAGTTTTGGAAGATGTTACCATTTGGGAAAACTGGGTGAAGGGTCCATGAGATTTCTTTATATTATTTCTCACAGCGGCATGTTAATCTACAATTATCTCATTAAATTTTTCATTAAAAACATAAAAAAGAAATAAAGAATTAACTGGTAATAATAAGTACCTATCAGTAATAACCTGAAATGTAAACTGAATAAATGCTCCAATAAAAAGACGCAGTGTAGCCCTGGTCAGTTGGTTCAGTGGAGCATCAACCTGGTGTGTGGACATCCCAGGTTCAATTCCTGGCCAGGGCACACAGGAGAAGCGCCCATCTGTTTCTTCACTCTTCCCCCTCCTCCTTCTCTCTCTCTGTCTCTCTTTTCCCCTCCCACAGCCACGATTCCATTGGAGCAAAGTTGGCCTGGGCACTGAGGATGACTCCATGGCTTCCACCTCAGGCACTAGAATGGCTCCAGTTGCAACACAGCAACACCCTGGATTGGCAGAGCATCACCCCCTAGTGGGCATGCCGGGTGGATCCCGGTCAGCCAAATGCGGGAGTCTGTATCTCTGCCTCCCAGCTTCTCACTGCTGTGATTAAAAAAAAAAAGAGAGACAGGGTAGTTGAATGGATTTAAAAAAATTACTCATATATATGCTGTCTATAAGAGAGCCACTTCACAAAAAATGATACACAAAGACTGAAGTGAAGAGATGGAAAACAATATTCCATTAAAATAGAAACAAACAAAAAGAAAAAGCTGGGGTAGCAACACTTATATCAGACAAAATAGACTTCAAAACAAAGACCATAACAGGAGACAAAGAAGGTCACTACATAATACTAAAGGGATCAATCCAATAAGAGGATATAACCCTTCATTGTAAACTCATATGCATCCAACACAATAGCACCAAAATGTATTTTAAAAAATGTGGTGAATTTAATAAGGGAGAGAGTGACAGCAATACCATCATAGAAGGGGATTTTAACACCCCACGGTCCTCAATGGATAGATCTTCCAGACAAAAACTCAAGAAGGCAACAGTGACCTTAAAAGTCACACTGGATCAAATAAATATAATTGATATTTACAGAGCATTTAATCCCAAACCAGAAGAGCATACATTATTCTCAAGTGCACAGGGAACATTCTTAAAGAGAGATCACATATTAGAACACAAACAAAGTCTTAATAAATTCAAAATGATTTAAATCCTATCAAGAATCTTCTCAGAGCACAGTGGTATGAAACTAGAAGTCAACTACAATAAAAATGTGAAAAGTATTCAAACACATGGAGGCTAAATAGCATAATATTAAACAATGAATGGGTCAACAATAAGATCAAGGACATAATAAAAAATTACCATGAAACAAATGAAAATGAACACACAAAAATCCAAAATCTATGAACACAGCAGAAGCAGTCCTAAAAGGGAAGTTCATAGCATTACAGATCTACCTCAAGAAGAAAAATCTCAAATAAAAATCTAACCCAGGGGAAGGGAGATGTGGAGGAGTGATAGGGGCAAGCGCATAAAGAGGGACAAATATAAGGTTATGGAAAATGATTTGACTTTGGGTGATGGGTATAAAACATAATGAACTATTCAAATACTATAGAAATGTTTACTTGAAACCTATGTTTCAATGTCACCCTGTTAAATTTAATTTTCTAAATAAAAAAAAAATTTAAAGAGCCTAAACCTATACCTGATAGAATTAGAAAAACATAGGCAATGCCCAGAGTAAGTAGAAGGAAGGACATTATAAGGATCAGAGGAGAAATAAATGACATAGATATTAAAATAATAATACAAAAGATCAATAAAACCAGGAACTGGTTCTTTGAAAAGATAAGCAAGATTGATGAACCTTTAACCAGCTCATCAAGAATAAAATAAAGAGGCTCCAAATAAATAAAATATAAAAAAGGAGAAATAACAACTGACATCACAGAAATACAAAGGATTATAATAAAATATTATGACTATATGCTAACAAATTAGACAACCTGAGCAAAATGGATAAATTCCTAAAAACATACAATCTTCCCAAACTGAATCAGATCAGAAAACCTGAATAGACTGATTACAACTAATGAAACTGAAGCAATAATCAGAAAACTCCTAGCAAAAAACGTACTGGAAAAAAAAAAAAAAGGAAAAAGAAAAAAAAACGTCCTAGACTGGATAGCTTCAAAGGCAAAGTTTACCAAATATTCAAAGAAAAACCAACACCTATCCTTCTCAAACAATTCCAAAAACTTCAAAGGAGGAAAGGCTTCCAAGCTCTTTTTATAGGTTCCAAAACCAGATAAAGACAGTACAAAGAAATAAAATTATAGGCCAATATTCCTGATGAACATAGACGCTAAAATCCTTAACAAAATATTAGCAACAGGATCCAGCAGTACATTGAAAAAAAACCATATACCATGATTAGTGGGATTTATTCCAGGGATGCAAGGTTGGTAAAATATTCACAAATCAATAAACATGACACCTCACATAAATAAAATGAAGGATAAAAATCACATGATCATATCAATAGATGCAGAAAAAGCATTTGATGAACTCCAGCACCCATTTATGATCAAAACTCTCAGCAAAGTGGGAATACAGAAAACATACATCAACATAATAAAGGCCATCTATGACAAACCCACAGCCAACATCATACTCAATGGCAAAAAATAAAAGCTTTCATCTTCAGACCTGGAACAAGACAGAGAGGAGAGGTCCACTTTTACCACTGTTATTCAACAGAATACTACCACAGCAACTAGAAAAGAATAGAAGGTATGCAAATTTGAAAGAAGAGAGTAAAACTGTCACAGATGACATGATACTGTACATAAAAAACCCTAAAGACTCAACCAAAAAGCTACTAGAATAAATGAATTCAGTAAAGTAGCAGGATACAAATTTACTACTCAGAAATCAATGGCAATTTTATATACCAATGATAAACTATCAGAAAGAGAAATTAAGAAAATACCATTTACTTTGGCATTAAAGTACATCAGAATAAACTTAACCAAAGAGGTAAAAGATTTGTACTCAGAAAAATTATAGTACATTGAAGAAAGAAATTGAGGAAGACGCAAATAATTGGAAGCATATACCATGTTCTCGAATTAAACGAATTAACATCATTAAAATGTCCATACTACCCAAAGCAACCTATAGATTAAATGCAATTTCCATGAAGACAGTAGTGTATTTCACAGATCTAGATAAAATATTCCAAAAATTTATACAGAACCAAAAAAACAAACAAACAAACAAAAACAGAATAGCCTCAGCAATCCTGAGAAGGAAGAATCAAGTTGGAAGTCTCACAATAATACCTGATACCAGACTATATTACAAGGCCATTGTAATCAAAACAGCCTGGTACTAGCAAAAGAAAAAGCATATAGATTAATGGGACAGAACAGAGAGCTCAGAAATAAACCCATTCTTTAATGGTCAATTAATATTTGACAAAGAAGTTAAGAGCATACAATGGAGTAAAGACAGTCTCTTCAATAAATGGTGCTAGGAAAATTGAAAAGAAACATACACAAAAAATAAAACTAGACCGTCAACTTACACCATACACAAGAATAAACTCAAAATGGATAGAAGACTTAAATGTAAGTCATGAAACCATAAAAATCCTAGAAGAAAACATAGGCAATAAAATTTCAGACACATCTCATAGCAGTATTTTTGCTGACATATCTCTTTGGGCAAGGAAAACAAAGAAAAAAATAAACAAATGGAACTACATTAAACCAAAAAGCTTTTGCACAGCAAAATAAATCATCAATAAAATGAAAAAAAAAAACCACTTTTCCAAATACGGTAGAATATATTTACCAATCATACAGCTGATAAGGGAGTAATAAGTAATACCCAAAACTTATAAAGAACTTATAAAAACACCAAGCCTGACCAGGCAGTGGCGCAGTAAATAGAGCATCAGACTGGGATGCGGAAGACCCAGGTTCGAGACCCTAACGTCACCAGCTTGAGCGCAGGCTCATCTGGTTTGAGCAAGGCTCACCAGCTTGAGCCCAAGGTGGCTGGCTCTAGCAAGGAGTCACTGGGTCTGCGGTAGCTCCCCCACTCCCACCCCCGCCCCCGTCAAGGCACATATGAGAAAACAGTCAAAACAATTAAGGTGCCATAATGAAGAACTGATGCTTTTCATCTCTCTCCCTTCCTGTTTGTCTGTCCCTATCTGTCCCTCTGACTCTGTCACAAAAAAAAAAAACAACAAAAAAAACACAAAAAAACACAAAAAATCAAAGAATCCAATTAAAAATGGGCAAGGGACCCAAATAGACACTTCTTCAAAGAGGATATACAGGTGGCCAAAAGACATATAAAAACATGCTCAATGTCACTAATCATCAAAGAGATGCAAATTAAAACTACAATGAGATATCACCTCACACCTGGCAGAATGTCTATCATCATTAAATCAACAAACAAGTGTGGAGAAAAGGGAACCTTTTTGCACTGTTGGTGGGAAAGCAGACTCGTGCAACCAGTGTGGAGTTTTCTCAAAAAATTAAAAATGGAACTGCCTTTTGACCCAGTGATCCCACTTCTGAAAATATGTCCCAAGAATCCCAAAACACGAATTCAAAAGAATATTTGCACCCCTATGTTCCTTTCAAAGTTATTTACAATAGCCTGACCAGGCGGTGACACAGTGGATAGAGCTTCGGACTGGTATGCAGAGGACCCAAGTTCGAGACCCCGAGGTCGCCAGCTTGAGTGCAGGCCCATCTGGCTTGAGCGAAAGCTCGCCAGCTTGGACCCAAGGTCACTGGCTCCAGCAAGGGGTTGCTGGGTCTGCTGAAGACCTGCAGTCAAGGCATATATGGGAAAGCAATCAATGAACAACTAAGGCGTCGCAACAAAAAACTGATAATTGATGCTTCTCATCTCTCTCCATTCCTGTCTGTCTGTCCCTATCTATCCCTCTCTCTGACTCTCTTTCTGTCCCTGTAAAATAAAATGGTACTAATCTTTAAATTAAAAAAAATAGTTATTTACAATAGCCAAGATTTGGAAGCAGCCCAAATGTCCATCAGTAGATGAGAGGATAAAATCTGTGGTATTTTTACACAATGGAAACTGTAAAATCTTACCTTGTTGGGACAGCATGGATGAACCTGGAGATTATTATGTTAAGTGAAATAAACCAGTTAGAGAAAGACAAATACCATATGATTTCATCTCTACATGGAATCTAATGAACAAAATAAATGGACAAAATACAGAGGTATGGATACAGAGAACAGACTGACTACCGTTATAGGAGAGAGGGGACTGGATGAAAGAAGGTAAAGGGATTAGCTAAATAATATATAAACATAACACAGACACAGACAATAGTGTAGTGATAGCCATAGGAAAAGAGTGATAAGGGCTAGATGGAAGTAGGCCAAGCAAGGGGTTGGTAAATGGGGAAAGAAAGAGACTTTGCTTGGGCCAACAAGCTCATGATGCTGTGTGTGCAGGTGTTTTGTTGTCAGGCACTTTAGATCTGCATGGTTTTATTACTAAAAACCAAACCCCGTATCTTACTTCTAAAATGCATATTTAACTGTGAAAGTCAATGTCCACAAACTGGTCTGCAGATAATTTATAAAAGAGTTATCTACAGAGGACGGCAAGATGGCGATGGAGTAGGTAGACGTACCAACTTCCAACTCCTGGAACCAAAGTGGATTATAACTTAATTTTAAGAACCATCATCTGGATAAACCAACTTTGAACTAAACTAAGTGGACTCTTCAACTAAGGAACACTGAAGAAGCCACATTGAGACTGGTAGGAAAAGCAAAAACGTGGAAAGGGCTGCCCAGCTCCCCAGAGCAAACGGCAGACTTGCGTGGTAGGAAGAGAGTTTACCGGAGAGGGAGGGACCTGGGTCCCAGGAACAAAGCCCCAGCCTGAAGCCCCAGAGCCTAGAAGAGGCTTTTGGACAGTATTAGCTGTGAAACAAGTGAGGATACTGTTTGTGAGAAAGAGACAGTTTCCTCAGACCCAGGATTCTTCTTAAAGGGACAACACAAAAAACCACTCTCACAACCACTCACCTGGGGCTCCGGGAAACGAGGACAGAAGAGAGGACCAGAGCAGCAGAAAGAGAGTGTGGACTGGAAGGCACAGGGAGAAACACTCTGAGGGACAGCAACCCTAACCCCTGGGCTGAGTCACTTCCCTAATCGAAAATGAATATTTATCCTGGAACTAGCAATACCAGCAAAGGAAAACAGAACACCAGCCAAACAAGCTCTCCTGTTGCACTTAGAACAGAGCTACTTAGACGGAAGGAGCTTCCAGGATTACAGTATGGAGTGTTAGGGTCTGAACTGCAGTGCACCTACCCACACTGCTGAGGGCTTGCTGGAGGGACAGGGGCAGCGGGACGTGGAAACGCGATTCTGTCAGTGTAGGCGGAGGCCCAGCAGAGGGGACATGCGAAAGCGGTACGGCAGCTGGGGGGCTGCCTGCAGCCCCACCTGAGGGGGAAAAGCGGGAGGCCAGAAATGGGCAGAGATCTGCTGCTGACCAGGGGCACCCGGGCGCGGAACATAACCTGGCCTCCGAGGTTTGCAACACTGCGCGAGCCGGCTCTGACCGTGGGGGCTGAGGAGAAGCACGGGAACAGGAGGTGTCCGCAGATGAGCAAAGGTGCTCACCCCTACCCTTGGTGCCGAGGCTTGTGGCTTGAGTATGGTGTGCAACCCCACCTGTGGGGTTGAGGCTAAGGCCCAGACAGGCTGAGGCTTGTAGAGGGGGCCACGAGAACACAATCCCTCCGGGGGAGGAGAGGTAGAAATCACAGCAACAGCCGTAGTGGGCCAGCACCGGCAATGTCCATAACCAACTGCCCTAGGCAGCAGCAGAAGGGGTGGTGGGCCTGCAGACAGACCACACCTAGAGAATACAGAGGCAACACCCATTGGACTCCAGTGGCCACAACCTTCTTATACACAGACAAAATGGGGAGGCAGAGAAATGCAACCCAAATGTTACAAGAGATATCCCCAGAGAAGGTCCTGAATGAACCAGATATAACCAATACCAGATGGAGAGTTTAAAACAAATATAGGATGTTCAGAGATTAGAGCAACAATGGATAGTCATTACGAACACCTAAATAAAGAGATAGCAAGTATAAAAAAAGAAATTGAAATAATAAAAAAGAATCAGACAGAAATGACAAATACAGTATCAGAACTGAAGACCACAATGAAAGAAATTAAAAGCAGGATAGATGAAGCTGAGGATCGAATCAGCGAATTAGAGGACAAAATAAACAAAGGTACAGAAGCATAGAAGAAAAAAGAAAAGAGACTCAAAAAATGTCAGGAAACTCTTAAGGGAGCTCTGTGACAACATGAAGAGAAATAAGATTCGTATCATAGGGGTTCCCGAAGAAGAAGTGAAAGAACAAGGGATAGAAACTTTGTTCAATCAAATCATAGCTGAAAACATCCCTAAAATAAGACTGGAAAATGTTTCACACGTTCAAGAAGCACAGAGAACTCCATTAAAGAGAAACCCAAAGAAATCTACACCAAGACACATCATAGTTAAAATACCAAAGCTAAGTGATAAAGAGAAAAATTTAAAAGCTGCTAGAGAAAAAAAGGCTATCACCTACAAAGGAGCCCCCATAAGGATGACATCCAACTTCTCAACAGAAACACTTGAGGCCAGAAGGGAATAGCAAGATATATTCAAAGTAATGCAGAACAAGAACCTACAACCAAGACTACTCTATCCAGCAAGGCTAAAGTTTAAAATTGAAGGAGAAATAAAGAGCTTCCCAGACAAAAAAAAAAAAACAAAACCCTTAAGGAATTCATTAAAACCAAACCAATTCTGCAAGAGATGATAAGGGGCCTATTGTGAACAGTTCAAAGGGGGAAAAGAATATAGCAAAAGAATAATACAGCTTTAAAGAATAAAATGGCAATAAAAAACTACATATCAATAATAACCTTAAATGTAAATGGATTCAATGATCCAATCAAAAGACATAGGGTAGCTGCATGGATAAAGAAACAGGACCCATACATATGCTGTCTACAAGAGACACACCTTAAAACAAAAGATGCACACAGACTGAAGGTAAAAGGATGGAAAAAAATATTTCATGCAAATGGAAATGAAAATAAATCCGTGGCAGCAATACTTATATCTGACAAAATGGACTTTAAACCAAAAGCTGTAGTAAGAGATAAAGAAGGACGCTTGATGATAAAGGGAACAATTCAACAGAAAGATATAACCATTATAAATACCTACGCACCGAATATAGGAGCCCTGACATACATAAAGCAGACTTTGATGGATATAAAGGGTGAGATTAACATAACAGCAATACTATAATAGTAGGGGATTTCAATACACCACTAATATCACTGGATAGATCCTCAAGAAAGAAAATTAATAAAGAAACAGCAGACTTAAAGGATACACTAGATCAGCTCGATTCAATAGATATCTTCAGAACTTTTCACCCTAAAGCAGTAGAATATACATTCTTTACAAGCGTTCATGGTAAATTCTCTAGGATAGACCACATGTGAGAATACAAAAGTGGTCTGAACAAATTTAAGAAGATTGAAATCATATCAAGCATTTTCTCTGATCACAATGGCATAAAACTAGAAATTAACCACAAAAGAAAAACTGAAAAAAACTCAAACACTTGGAAACTAAATAGCATGTTATTAAATAATGAATGGATTAACAATGAGATCAAAGAAGAAATAAAAATGTTTCTAGAAACCAATGATAATGAGCATACATCAAATCAAAATTTATGGGACACAGCAAAAGCAGTATTGAGAAGGAAGTTCATAGCACTACAGGTATACCATGAGAAGCTAGAAAAAGCTCAAATAAGCAACGTGACCCTGCATCTAAAAGAACTAGAAAAACATCAGCAAATAAAGCCCAGGACTAGTAGAAGGAAGAAAATAATAAAGATTATAGTGGAAATAAATGACGTAGAGGCTAAAGAAACAATACAGAGGATCAATGAAACCAGGAGCTGGTTCTTTGTAAAGGTAAACAAGATCAATGAATCGTTAACTAGGCTCACCAAGAAAAAAAAGAGAGAGGACTCAAATAAATAAAATTGGAAATGAGAGTGGAGAAATAACCGACACAACAGAAATACAAAGCATTGTAATACTATGAAGAACTCTATGCCAAAAAATAAGACAATCTAGGTGAAATGGACTCATTTCTTGAATCGTACCATCTTCCAAAAATCAATCTGGAAGAGTCAGAACACCTAAACAGACCAATTACAACAAAGGAGATAGAAACAGTTATCAAAACACTCCCAACAAAAAAAAGTCCTGGGCCTGATGTCTTCACAAGCGAATTCTACCAAAAATTCAAAGAACTAACTCCTATTCTCCTCAAGCTATTTCAAAAAAGTCAAGAGGAAGGAAAACTTCCAAACTCCTTTTATGAAGCTATCATAATTCTGATCCCGAAACTGGGTAAAGACAACACAAAGAAAGAAAATTATAGGTAAATATCCCTGATGAATTTAGATGCTAAAATTCTCAAGTATATATTAGCCAACCGGATCCAGCAATATATGAAAAAAATCATACACCATGATCAAGTGGGATTTATTCTGGAGAGGCAAGGCTGGTTCAATATTCACAAATCAATCAATGTGATTCATCACATAAACAAAAGGAAGGACAAAAATCACATGATAATTTCAACAGATGCAGAAAAAGCATTTGATAAAATCCAGCACCCATTCATGATCAAAACTCTCAGTAAAGTGGGAATACAGGGAACAATCCTTAACATGACAAAGGCAATCTATAACAAACCCACAGCAAACATCATACTAAATGGACAAAAATTAAAAGCAATCCCCTTAAGATCAGGAACCAGGCAGGGGTGCCCCCTTTCACCACTCTTATTCAACATAGTTCTGGAAGTCCTAGCTACAGCAATCAGACAAGAAGAAGAAATAAAAGGTATCCAATTTGGAAAAGAAGAAGTAAAACTGTCATTATTTGCAGAGGATATGATATTGTATATAGAAAATCCCAAAAGCTCAGTCAAAAAATTACTGGACCTGATAAATGAATTCAGCAAGATGGCAGGATATAAAATTAATACTCAGAAATCAGAGGCATTTTTATATACCAACAATGAACTGTCAGGAAAAGAAATTAAGGAAACAATGCCCTTCACTATTGCAACCAAGAAAATAAAGCACCTAGGAGTAAATTTCACCAAGGAGGCTAAGGACTTGTACTCGGAAAATCATAAAACATTGATAAAAGAAATCAAGGAAGATACAAACAAGTGGAAGCATATACCATGCTCATTGTTAGGAATAAACATCATTAAAATGTCTATATTGCCCAAAGCAATTTATAAATTCAATGCAATACCAATTAAAATACCAATGACGTACTTCAAAGATACAGAACACATAATTCAAAAATTTATATGGAACCTAAAAAAAACACAAATAGCCTCAGCAATCTTAAAAAGAAAAAATAAAGAAGGAGGTATCATTCTTCCGGATATCAAGGTTTACTATAAGGCCACTGTACTCAAGACGGCCTTGTACTGGCATAAGAACAGGCACATAGATCAATAAAACAGAACAGAGGACCCAGAAATAAACCCACACCTTTATGGACAACTGATATTTGACAAAGGAGGAAAGAACATACAATGGAGTAAAGACAGCCTCTTTAACCAATGGTGCTGGGAAAATTGGACATCTACGTGCAAAAAAATGAAACTAGACCATCAACTTACACCATGCACAAAAGCAAACTCAAAATGGATAAAAGACTGAAATGTAAGCCGTGAAACCATAAACATCTTAGAAGAAAACATAGGCAGCAAGCTCTCCGACATCTGTAGCAGCAATATATTTGCCGATTTATCTCCACGGGCAAATGAAATAAAAGGCAAGATAAAAAAATGGGACTATATCAAACTAAAAAGTTTTTGCACAGCTAAAGACAATAAGAACAGAATAAAAAGACAAACCACACAATGGGACAACATATTCAACAGCACGTCTGATAAGGGGTTAATAACCACAATTTATAAAGAACTTATAAAACTCAACACCAGGAAGACAAACAATCCAATCAAAAAATGGGCAAAAGAAATGAATAGAAATTTCTCCAAAGAGGACATACAGATGGCCAATAGGCATATGAAAAAATGCTCAACATCACTAATCATTAGAGAAATGCAAATTAAAACCACAATGAGATATCACCTCACACCAGTCAGAATGGCCCTCATCAGCAAAACAACACAGAATAAGTGCCGGTGAGGATGTGGAGAAAAGGGAACCCTCCTGCACTGCTGGTGGGAATGCAGACTGGTGCAGCTACTGTGGCAAACAGTATGGAGATTCCTCAAAAAATTAAAAATCGAACTGCCTTTTGGCCCAGCTATCCCCCTTTTAGGAATATACCTAAGAACACCATAGCACTGTTCGAAAAGAAGAAATGCGCCCCCATGTTCGTGGCAGCATTGTTCACAATAGCGAAGATCTGAAAACAGCCCAAGTGTCCGTCAGAGGACAAGTGGATTAAAAAGCTGTGATACATATATACTATGGAATACTACTCAGCCGTAAGAAATGATGACATCGGATCATTTACAACAAAATGGATGGACCTTGATAACATTATATGGAGTGAAATAAGTAAAACAGAAAAAACCTGAGAACTGCATGATTTCATACATAGGTGGGACATAAAAGTGAGACTATGAGACATGGACAAGAGTGTGGTGGTTACGGGGTGGGGGAGGGAAGTGAGGGAGGCAGAGCGGTGAGGGGAGGGGCACAAAAAAAACCAGATAGAAGGTGACAGAGGACAATTTGACTTTGGGTGATGGGTATGCAACATAATTGAATGACAAGATAACCTGGAGATATTTTCTTTGAACATATGTAGCCTGATTTATTAATATCACCCCATTAAAATTAATAAAAAAAGGAGTTATCTACAATGATAATTTAAAATACAGATTCCTGAATTCTTTGTTCAATGTGTCAGGATTTTATTTTTCACCAGCATTCTAGTTCACTAAATAACTATCTTTATGCAAAAAGAAATAACCTTATATATAATAATAATTGACCATATAGTCATAAAATAAATATTCATTTGCAGAAGAATTAATGGAAGTATTTGTTTTCTAAAGAAAGTTCCTATTATATTTGCATGTTTAAAAATGTAATTAATAGGAAAGACAAATATGAAGCAAAATTCTAGTTTCAAAATGATCTTTCTAAAATGGATAAGCAGATATACTGCCAATTTTGCACATAAAACATATCTAAATTGTTAAATTCAAACTGTTATTTTAAAACATTATTAGGAGATCTATATCTATATATGTAAAATATGAAATGGCAAGAACCAAATTAAGAAAATCTCATCTTATTAATAAGGTCCAGATGTGTTATAATGTGAAACTATCCAATAGCAGAAACTGTTTTATCTTTTCTGTACTAATTTGGGATTTTTATTTAGTGAATTATTAGATCAAAGAAACAGAAGATCAAGATAAATGGTAAGGGTAAACATTACAGAACATATTTAAAACTTAGCCAATAAATCTTAGTTAAAATTTCCTAATGGTGAGCTTAGAATTTCATGTTTAGGAAGAAATAACATATAATTTTATTTCCTTACATATAATACCCCCAGATGCTTGTTAGACAGTTTATATTTCTCCTTCAGCTTTTAAATGTTTATGGTCAGATCTCACTTAATTTTTGCTTAGCGAAGCTATATTATAACTTCTATTAAACCTTATTAAAATTTTAGTTCCTTTTAACCCTTTAAAGTCTGAAGATACAGACATTAATTTCCTTTTATTAAAATCTTCAAAATGATACAATTGTTTTGTATCATCCTATTGGGAGGAGTAGAAGTATATATTCCTTTCAAGTTATATACTACCTTTCATATGATTATTGTTTTTCCAGGTAGGAACATTTTAGTCAATTTTTTATATCCCTATTATTTGTTTCTACCTATTACTACACTTAATCTTAGCCAAAGGCTAAGAAGTAATCTGCCTATTGCTTTAGTCATCTTCATAAATGTTCTGCAGTCTTTGATCTTTTAACCCAATCTAATTGCAGTACTTCCCGGTACTCTATTCATCCTCTCTGAATCTTCATCTCTGGTAAAAAGGTGACCTTCAATTGTGATGTCTGATCCTCATGGCATTATGAGTCACTGCTTAGTATGCCCCTTAAAACCATTGTTTTTTTCCTGCCCTATAACTGACCCTCTTTGTAAAACTTTCTATGAAACATTTTACAAAAACCAAATTCAAAGTGTTTATCACTAAGGAAAAACAAAGCCAAGAGGCAAATGAACAAGATTAAAAAAGAACAACCCAACTACTTAAGGAATTTAGAACCATACTGAGAGTCAATTCAAGTTTCAGTCCAAGCATATTTTACTTTGGCATGAATTGTATGAATTGGCTATTTGATTCTGAAATCTAAATGACTATATCATGCTCTACTCTCTACCTCCAAAATACTACTCTCAAGTCCATACACTGAGTTTGAAAATGACAAAATTGTGTTGCTTTTAACACATGCTTTGAATTATGTACATACTTTCCTTGTACTTCTTTTGTACTCCCAGTCTCATTCCAGCCCAATTTATCCTTCTCAATACTAAAATCAGGGAATCTGTCCGTCAGTTCTTCTCATGCAAAGAAATTTGTATTCCTTACTCAACTATACCAGGCCTGTTTTTACCAAGATTTCCAATAATAGGTTCTACTTGTCCTCTTGAAAATAAGCTACAGTGTGGTGAACACTACAATGTGGTAAACACTACCGTGTAGAGAACATTAGCAGAGTTCATGACTGATGACCTCTCCTACTTATGATATGAGTTGGTGAGAAGACATAATAATGCTGGGGTGAGGGTAGGGTTCAAAAATTCACTTATTAAGTGAAAAATAAATGATATTTAATTTGGCAAAATTTCAAGCCTGAGAGGCAGTTAATTATAATATATCTGGTTCACACATTTTATATTAAGAGAAAAATCTCATGAGAATAATGTTAAAAATTAATAAAAGTAAAATGTTGGGGAAAACTTGCCATGTTACAAACCCATTGCTATAACCATAAAATTTCATATGTTTCTCTAATTTTCTTTCTTTGGCTCAAAAAGGAGCCTAAGATTTGAAGGTGTAGGTTTTCTTTTCTCCTCTCTATAAAAGTGTGATAAAGGAGGCTGGCAGAAACAGGACTGTTTGGCCTCCCCTCCCTCTATGTCACCTCCAACATAAAAAATCTAAAGGATGGCTCGTCCAATAATTTCTGAATAAAAACATAACAAGTCTGCAAAAACACTTTTGACATTTTAATTACACCTTTTGTTTGCTGCTTTATTTTTTCTTTGTTCAGAGACATGTAGTGGGAAAGGAAGCTGTGTCCCTGAGAAACAATTCCCAGAATGCACCCTGATGTGTGCCACATTTGAGGCCTCTACTCATTAAGGATACCTTTGAGTTTCTTCTTTGTTTTTTAAGAGGACAGAATCCAGTAATAACTCAAATGCTCAGACCTCTCCCCAGACATCATTTTTCTAACAGTCCAAGAGGAGCTGATTCAAGGGCAGAGGTCATAGGCTGTGCTCCATTTGCCAGCTGGCAGTAAGCTCCAAGGACAGAGGGTGCAAGAAGCGTGACGATTCGTCAAGATGCTCATTCACAGAGCACTGAGAGTATCCCCATGAATACCACAGAAATACTCATTTTATCTCCGTTTGGTGGCTTGGAGAAAAGGGGGCCAATTTTCTGGGGTAGCTTTGTCGAGCTTCACGTTATGATCCCATCTCACTGAGGCCGACTTTATTTCACACTAACACAATAAAGCTTAAGAGAGGATAAAAAGTTTCTATTATAGATAAACATTATCTGCCCTGTGACTCAGAACAGAGCAATACTGACAACAAGGCAAACATCTGAAACTGCAGTTGAGAGGAAAACGGTAGTGTGAACACTCTACCTAGCGTGATAAGAAAACCTCCAGAGGGAAATCATGATATTAAAATGTTGACTTATAGTTATTTTGGGTGAGTTCTTTCTTCTCTCAAACTTCTTCCTTAGTTTTTGTGTGCTGCTCCCATACCACATCCAGAATTTGACTGTTTTTTCTTTCCTAAATGGCTAAACTGAAATGCCGTGTGTAAGAAATGGAAAGTGACAAGATATGACCGAAGCATTGGAAATCAATCCAAACTAAATGTGCTTCTTAACTATAAGTGAACAGTTGAAAACAATCCTCTTTTATAGCCATGGAGATAAATACTCTGTTTTTATTAGGAAAAAAATTGCTTTGGACTGAATAAAGTCATTTGATTAACAAGTCAAAGCAGATGGTTTATTGATGTTTCAGAAAGGAGTTTACAAGGTCTAGTGAAAAAAGAGACCCAGCTCTGAATTAACAAATTACCCTGGTATACAGAACATTGACAGTTCACTGCTAATAGATTTATGGGTTACTGCTGGGTGTTTCATCCCTATTTGGTTTATTATGATAAAATATTGGGGCATGAGTAACCTATAGCCTTATTGCAATATACTATATTGACCTTTGACCTTTAGGGCCTGACAGCAAAACGATGTATTAGGTTTTTAATTTGTCTTAATCTAACAGGATCAACATCAGTGTTGTGTGGTTTATTTTAAAGAGGCTATTCAGTGTAACTAACACATGGCATGCTGGCTTGGGATCTGCTGGGACTCAGTAAGTTAGCTCTCAGAGGTTACAAAAGTCACACGTTAAGATTCAGAAGTCACTTGCAAAATGGCATGTGGTTTGAATACAGAAAGTGTCTATAAGGAATCTCACTGTTCAACCCGGAAATATTTTGTCTCGAGAATTTCAGAATCTTTGCATTTAAGAAAAGATCTTTTGATTTTAATAAATCAAAATTTATACTTACTGGGTTTATCATCTTAATTTTAGGCTCCTGGGAAATAATCTTCCTTACTTTCTTGTTACCTCAGTTATGCATTCAAAAAGATTTTTAAAAATAGTTTACCCAGAAATATTGACAGCAATTTTCAGATTAACAAATCATCCAAATTGGCAGGAGCTGTAGTCAGAATCTTGTTTTAGAAATGTCCCTTTTCATGTAAATGAATTAGGTAGAAACAGGCAGAAAACTTAGGCTCAGAAAATTTATCTTACCAACTTTACTCACTTTTTAATACATTTAATGAATGATCTGACTTATTGCATTAGCCTACATATCTTATAATTGCATGTTTGTTCTATTCATTCTATTTTCTGTATTTTGGAGATAAAGTTTGCTCTATATTAGCATATAGAGTGACACACTAATAGCCCTTTTTAAAAACTCCCATGCTAGAAATATAAGGACTGCTTTAAGTGGCCAGTTTTATGTAAATTATCAAATCATCAGATTTTCATGATAAAGTAAACATTTAGCTTCACATGGTATTTTCAAAGGATTTTTACATGGATTATTCCAAATGGAAATCATTATACTAAAAGAGCTCACAGATCGAGTTCAGAAATCTGCAGGTCTTTACATTTGCTTTTCCATGGGAGCAATTCAACCAATAAATATGACTAATGCTTCACCCTTCTGTGACTCCTATATTACTTGCTTCCATAATACTGGATGCAAGATTCTGCTTGTGGCCTAACATATATTGACACCACAAACAAATTATCCAACCAAAACATAATAAAAAAGCAATAAAAGGTAAAATTGAAAATTATATTCTTGATAGACACCTATACTTCCTCTAGAAAGAGGGAAAATTGAAATGGGGATGAGGCAGAAGCCAACAATGAATAAAATAAGATAATGAATAATGAAATACATTTGTTATAGGTTTTATTCCAGGAAATCATGAACATATTTCAGAAAATACGTGAATTTTATGGCATTTTATATAATATAAAATCTTAAAATTCTTTCTCTTACTCTGTATTTTTGGAATAGTATTTATCACAAAGATGAGTGAGAAATCACTTACTGATAAAGTAATTCAAGGGGTCTATAAAAACTGTTTTTGAAGTACAGGAAGTGAAAGTATTGTTGCCTTATCCATATGGTGAGTGAATAAGGATATATCAATACACTTTCCTGATTTCTCAAAATCTGCTTTGAGCATTTCATGGGTAGTCAAATGATTCATTTAGAAAATATGTTATTTCAAATTTAGTTCTGTAAATATGGGAGCAATATTATTTAATTGAACAAGAACACTGGTACACAGATATTACTATTCTGATCCACTTAATTATCCCAAAGGACTTTTATTTAGTAATTCAACTTGTTATTTGAGTGTGGGGTTCTTTTTCAATTTTGACACTTAGATTCATCATCTGATGAATTCTGCTTGTTTAATAATTTCTGGTTCAAAACACACATACATACACAAACACACACACACACCCTACACACATACTGGAGCTAATACTCAATTCTGCCATTCTGTAAACTTGCTGTTTTTGGCTCAGCTAAAAATAGATTAAGAATAAAATAAAGGTACTTTAAAGAACATGTCTAAGACATTGTGACACTATGTCTGAAGCTAGAAAAAACAACCTCAAAGAAGAGAGTAGTTGCTGCCTTTCAAAAATGATACTCAACTATTAACTCTGGTACTAGAACAAAATGTCACTCCTAGATTTTAAAAATAAATTAATCAGATGATGTTTTCCTTAGGAAAATAAGAGGAAAGGCTAAGTCATCCTGAATTGGTGGAAGAGAAAACAGCTGAATTCAGGGAGAAACTTCATTTGCACCAAATTTTAGGGTTTTTGTTTGTTTGTTTGTTTGTTTTTTACCAAATTTTAGTTTTGCAGTGGTGCTAAACAATATCTGCATCTGGGTGGGACACAGTGATGAATGAGAAATGAGTGTATATTTTATTGCCTTTCCCACTTTTCTTTAGTAACTTGTATACTGCTAGATTAAGGAATTCTTACGATTCGTTCGGCAGCCTTCCCCACCCACCCACTATAATAGGATCTTCAGAAATAATTTAAAAAGCTGAAAGATAACTTAGCGTTTTCTCTAAGCCTTCTTCCCTCCTCCCCCATTAAACTTTTCACAAGGACTAGGTACCTTCCAAATGAACTAATACTACTACAAAATATTATTTCTGGTCTTTATTCTTATAATCTAGCAGTTGTCCTAAATTTAATTTACATGGCTTTAGATTAATTCTGATAGAAATTACTGCTCTTGATTTGTCTTCTCTTCAGACTTTACTATCACTTATCCTTTTAAAAGTTGCTATATATTCTCTCTCTTTCTCTTCCTTCTTCCCTTGGCCTCTAATTTTCTCCTT
This sequence comes from Rhynchonycteris naso, assembly GCA_037038555.1. Lineage (NCBI taxonomy): Eukaryota > Metazoa > Chordata > Mammalia > Chiroptera > Emballonuridae > Rhynchonycteris > Rhynchonycteris naso. Next base: position 20,570,809 of record CM073001.1, read on the forward strand.
TTATCCAAGAGAGGAACATTATATAAAAATAGAATAGTATTATCTGTTTTCATTTTCTCAAAATTCAAGAATCCTTACTCTTTGGAAAAATAAACCCCAATGATCAATATGACTTTAAATATCTGGGTAGATATTTTTGAAAATAGAAATTTATTTTATACTTGCAAATTGTAGACTTGAAAGTGAACCAGAGAGTAAGAACAAATAAAGACTTTGTTAAATGATAAAACCCACATAAAGTAAATTATAGAATAAGAGGATACTTGAGCAGCTAAGAAGCTGGGCATACTTCTAGGTGACTTTGGAGTAGAATCTGCTATGGTTCAAGGACAGAATACTGATAATGTGATATCAAGCCCACAGAGTTAGCTTTCAAAAAGGAAGGATGCAAAGCTAAGCTTTTTTGCTTCAGTGAAACCACTTCCAATGAGAAGATCATGGATGTGTTTCAGAAAGGTAGTGAAGCATTTTCAATTTTGTATATATCTCAGATCTGAACTGACTGTTATGGCTAGAGTTCTTCCAGTCCTTCCTTCTTTTAAACAATCTTTAGGAATTGAGATGTACTTACTGAGGAAAATACTATGAGCTTCCAAGCCAAAGGAACCCAGTTTTTAAGAGCAAGAGTTGTGATAAAGGCACAAACAGGTATACATACCAGCCTAACTGATACACTAAATAACTATTTATTTTAACCAAGTCCTCCAAATAGCTCTGGGATGAACCCATAAAGCTATCCCAATTTCTTCCCCTCCCACAATAGCAAAAATTCCCCCTTTTCAGTTGCCCATGGCTTATCTTTCATCTTTAGTTTTTAACCTATAAAAATAAGTTAAAACATATTTAAAAGAAGGAAAGAACTTGGGAGTTTGTAGCCACAAATGAGTCATATTTATGATTCATGAGGTTTGCAGTTAACAACTAGACACAGTGGGATATTACATTTTTGAAAATCAAACAGTTAAAATGAAAAATATTATGAATAAAAGAAAGAACTGAACAGGAAACAGAAAAGAGGGAGAATGAAAGGACATTATATACTAATCATCAAGGGTCAGACAAAATGAAACGATTCTCAACAGGGGAGTTAAAGAAAATCAGAAAGATTTAAAAACAGATTCAGAAGGGAGTGGGACAGGACCACTACACAAGGCACACACAATACAGGAGATGTGGCAAGAATATGTAGCCCCTTTGCTTTGCTTAGCTTTCTGTAAAAAACCTGATAATAAGAAAATTAAGAATATTATATAGCCTGATCTGTGGCTGCACAATGGAAAAAGCAGTGACCTGGAATGTTGAGTTTGCTGGTTCGAAACCCCAGGATTCCCCAGACAAGACACATCCAAGAAACAACTACCATGAGTTGATACTTCCACTGCTGCCCCCCATCCTTTAAAATCAATAAATAAAATCTTGGCCCTGGCCAATTGGCTCAGCAGTAGAGTGTCTGCCTGGCATGTGGAGGTCTGGGGTTCAATTCCCAGCCAGGGCACACCGAAGAAGCGCCCATCTCCTTGTTCTCTCTTCCCCTCCCGCAGCAAAGGCTCCATTGGAGTAAAGTTGGCCTCAGGCACTGAAGATGGCTCTATGGCCTCTGCCTCAAGCAACTGAATGGCTCTGGTTGCAATGGAGCAACACCCCAGAGGGGCAGAGCATCGCTCCCTGGTGGCCATGACGGGTGGATCCCAGTCAGGTGCATGTGGGAGTTCGTCTCTGCCTCTCTGCCTCTCTGCTTCTCCCTTCAGAAAAAATAAAATAAAATCTTTTTTAAAAAACATATAAAATCCCAGTAATTAAAGTCAATAGCTGAAAAAACTCTGAACCAAAAGAGTTAACCAAGAGGTTGAAAAGAACATTATATGTAATTATATTTAAATCTATAGATTTGTATGAAATAGTCTCAAGAATGAAAAACTGTGGACCATCCATAATTAATCTTAGAGCCCAAAGTTAAACCCATTGTCAAAGAACAAACAAAAAGATGCTACCTCCACATTCTCAACATAACAGAAATTGAAATATTGTGTTATATACCCTGGTACATGTTCCTGAAAACTATAGTTCACTGCTAATTCATATATAAAGAGATAAGATAAAAATGTAATTGATTACTAGCAACCCTAATTTTTTTTAATCATCCGCATCAAATAAAACACATAGACTTTTTATAAAATTTAAGATTTACTTAATAATGACAAATTAAAATGGAGAAAGCAAGACTATTTGGATAACATCAGGCAGGCATTTTGCGATATCTAATTATTACTTTAAAAACTTCTTGTGACTCTGAACAGATTTCAAGAAATTAAGTCATTATGGCCTGGTTTCTACATGACAGAGACAGAGTCTGTTAAGGTGACACTGAAGTCCCACTATTTCATTTTTTGTTTTGTTTAAAACTTTTCTGAAGTGAGAAGCAGGGAGGCAGAGAAACAGACTGCCGCATGCGCCTGACCAGGGGGTGATGCTCTGCCCATCTGGGGCGTTGCTCCATTGCAACCAGAGCCATTCAAGCGCCTGAGGCGGAGACCATGATGCCATCCTCAGTGTCCGGGCCAACTTTGCTCCATGGAGCCTTGGCTGCGGGAGGGGAAAAAAGAGAAAGGAGAGGGGGAAGGGCAGAGAAGCAGATGGGCGCATCTCCCTTGTGCCCTAGCTGGGAATCTAACCTGGGACCACCACACAATGGGCAGTGCTTTACCACTGAGCCAACCGGCCAGTGCTCCACTATTTCGTTTTAATTATATACTGCCTGATTACATACATTTGCAATGAATTCAGTGGGCAGCAAAGAATTCATGGTCAAGTGAACAGTCTTAGTTTCTAAGGAAGAAATGCATTTTATTAAGACCTAAATAAATCAAGAAATGGTAACCAGTGGCTTCCAGAATGATAAAGAAATTGAAGAATGTATGGCTTTCTAAAGTAATTAAGTTCTAGGTGAGCAAAATGCATATTTAATATTAATAGTAAAATAGATTCTTCTATGCTTTAAGTCAGTGGACATAATCAGTTTACTATCTATTGTTAAAGTGACTAAAGAAACAATGGCTGTGCTTCTGACAGATAAATAAGGATTAAATTATGACAGGGTGACCTCAAAGAATATGAAGAAGGAAGCCTCTGGAGTTTGCTACAAAAATGTCTAAAAGAGAGATCCAAGATGGCAGTGAAATAGGTGGATGTTATACTCACCTCCTCTGATGACCAAACTGAAATTACAACTAAAATTAGAGAAATCAACCTGAATAGCCAACTAAAGACTAGCTGAAGAGAAGTCTTACAACCAAGCATTTACAAAAGAAGCTTCATCAAGACTGCAGGAAGGAAGGGTGGCAACACAAAAAGGGCTGGCCCTGCTCACAAGGGGAGCTGAGATTCCGGAGGTATATTTCATATGAAAAAGCTCCCCTTGAGGAGTGTGGGGTCTCAAGCCCTTGTTGTCCTCCCCAGCCCAAAGCCAGGCAGAGGCACCCAAATAACATCTGGCTATGAAAATAAGTGGGGAGTCTGTCTGCCAGGGAGAGATGTGCATCTGCTAGAGACACAAGCGCCCTCTTAAAGGGCCAGTGCACAAAATCTAATTTGCAGACACTCACTCTGGGCTCCACCAGTAGATAGAGGGTGAAGTGGACTAGGGTCTTGTGAGGATAAACTATGTGGCTCTGGAAAGAGAGCTGTAGGGACAGCCACCAGGATACTGTGCTGAGTTCTCTGCAACACTACAGAAGCCATCTTTCTTGGGTAGAGCTTTCACCTCCATATGTCATCAGCCTGGAGGAATGCAATAGCCTCACCCCCTGTCCTCCTGTGGAACTTGTGTCCTGAGAAGTCAGCTGCTTGGGCCAGAGAGTAGAGGTCTGGGAAGATTCAGGAGGTGTCAGTGACTGAGCTGCATGGCTTTGGGGAGGGGATATTTCCCCCACCATCCCATAAATCTGACTGGTGCAACTGCCTCACCAGAGATCCCATGGCCCTCCTTTCCCAGCTCTCAGGAGCCCCACCCTCCCGACTCCTGGTGCCTCCTCCCTGCTGAGGTCTGGGCAGAATCCAGGACTGAGTTGTGTGGCTCTGAGACATAGGCCACTCCCCACACCTTCACACAAGGCTAACCAGCATCTACCCCTCATTAGAGATCCACTGGCCTCACCCTCCCAACTCGGACTCCCTGCTGAGATTAGGCTCCTGACAGAATCTGAGACAGCCCAAGTCATGTGGCTCTAGGACAGGAGCCAATTTCCCTTGCACGCCAAACTGGTGCAGTCTTCCCTTTACAGGGTCAAATCTTGGTCTGTCTGGGCATGATCAACTCTGTTGGCATCACCCTGATGACTCCTTAACACCATACCCCAACACAAAAGTGTGCAAGCCCCAGTGGGTGGCAGCTAGACTTGATATACTCTGGGACTTCTGCTGAGTGGCTTAAGACCCAGCTCTGGCACCCAGTTTGAACCCATATCAGTCTGGTGAATACCACCTACCCCAACTTCATGACTCACTGAGAACCTACTGCATGCAACTCAAGTACTGCCAGAGGCTCTTGCAGTGACTGAGCTTAACAGGCTGATAGCAGGTAGAGGTGGCTTGCAGGGTGCTTTGGGACTTTTGCTAACTTGTCTCCAGGCCTAGTATTGGTATAAGCCAGCATTGGTACACAGCTTGATCCTTCCCATGCATATCCAGGCCCAGCACAGGCAGTAACAAACTGTGAATCATTTTGTAGCTCCAATCAGTAACCCAGGGCCAGTCACAGGCAGCATTTGACATTGGCTGGAACCAGAACCAACAAACCCAGTAGCCAGCTTCAGACAACATCAGACCAGGATCCAATTAGCTTCACAAGTGGTATATCCAAAGGGAGATCTCACCAGGCACCGGACCCTGCTAAGGGGAATTCCACTTAGAGTGGTAAGCACCTGCACAGAAGCTCATTCACTATGGTTGGAGTTGATCATCAGTCAACCAGCCTGAGGGGCAACCCCACGCACAAGCGGGCTGACAGCAATCAAGAGTCAATTACAACAGGAGAGCCCACATAACCCACACAAAAGATATGACTAAAGCACCCAGCTAAGATGATCAAGGAGACTGGGTCCCACAGGATACCTACTTCATAAGGCCACCTTGCCAAGATTGTGAGTCATAGCAGATATATCTAATACATAGAAACAAACACAAAGAGGCACTCAAAATGGAGAGACAAAGAAATATGCCCAAAATGAAAGGATAAATATCCAGAATAGGAGCTAAGTGAAATGGAGGCAAGTATTTTATCAGCTATAGAGCTCAAAAACAGTTATAAGGTTGCTCAAAGAACTTAGTGAGAACTACAAAAGCATGAAAAAGACATAGAAACCATAAATAAGGAACAGTCAGAAATGAAAAATATCATTTCTGACATCAAGAATACACTAGAAGGAATAAACAGTAGATTAAATAAAGTAGAGGAACAAATCAACAATTTGGAAGACAAAGCAGAAAAAGATACAAATTAAATGGATGTATATACCATGTTCAAGGATAGAAAGAATTAACATCATTAAAATGTCCATACTACCAAAAGCAATATAAAGATTCAATGAAATTCCTACCAAGATACTAATGGCACATTTCACATGATTAGAACAACTATGCAAAAAACTTATATGGAACCACAAGACCCTGAATAGCCACAGCAGTCTTGAGAAAGAAGAACAAAGTTGGAGGAATCACGTAACTTGATATCAAAGTATACTATAAGACCATAGTAATCAAAAGAGCGTGGCACTGGCATAAAAGCAGATATATGAATCAATTGAACAGAACAGCACAGAAATAAGCCCATGCCTTATGGTCAATTAATTTGACAACGGAGGCAAGAACATATAATAGGATAGACAGTCTATTCAATAAATGATACTGGGAAAATTGGGTAGGTATGTGCAAACAATATAACTAGACCACCTTCTTACACTGTACATAAGAATAAATTCGCCTAACCTATGGTGGTGCAGTGGATAAAGTGTCGACCTGGAATGCTGAGGTAGCCAGTTCAAAACCCTGGGCTTGCCTGGTCAAGTCACATCTGGGAGTTGATATTTCCTGATCCCCTTCACCTCTTCTCTGCTCTCTCTCTAAAAGTAAATAAATAAAATCTAAAAAAAAAAGAGTAAACTCAAAATGGATTAAAGACTTAAATGTTAGACTCAAAAGCATAAAAAATTTAGAGGAAAACATAGGCTGAAAAATATATTTCTCCAAGGGGGCAAGATGGCAATGGAGTAGGCAGATGTACCAACTTCCAACTACCAGAACCAAAGTGGAATATAACTTGATTTTAAGAACCATCATCTGGATAAACCAATGCTGAACTGGACTGAGAGGACTCTTCAACAGGGGAACACTGAAGAAGCCACACTGAGACTGGTAGGAAAAGCAAAAATGTAGAAAGGGCTTCCCAGCTACTCAGAGCAAAAGGCAGCCCAGAGAGACTCGTGTGGTGGAGAGGATAGCAGAAGGGTAGGGACTGGGGTCCCAGGAACAAAGACCCAGCCTACAGACCCAGAGCCTAGAAAAGACATATGGATAGTATTTAGCTGTGAAACAGGTTAGGATACTATTTGTGAGAAAGAGACAGTTGTCTCAGACCCAGGATTCTTCTTAAAGGGACGGCACAGAAAACCTCTCTCACAACCACTCACCCGGGACTCCAGGGAACAGGGAGAGAGGAGAGGACCAGAGCAATGGGAAGAGAGTGCGGTCTGGAAGGCAAAGGGAGAAAAACTTTGAGGGACAGCCACCCTAAACCCTGGGCTGAGTCACTCCACAAATCTGAAACAATATTTCCCCTGGAACCACCAAGGGGAAGCAGGACACCAGCCAAACAGGCTCCCCCACAGCAATTACAGCACAGTCGCTTAGAAGGAGGGAGCTTTTAGGATTACAGTATGGAGTGTTAGGGTCTGAGCTGCAGCACCCCCACCCACACTGCTGAGGGCTTGCTAGAAGGCGGGCAGTGGCGGGACGCGGAAGCAGGGTTCCGTCGGCCAGCATGAGCTCAGTCTAGCCCAGTGGGAGCGAAGGAGACACATGAAAGTGATCCAGCGGCTGCAGGCCCGCCTGCAACCCCACCTGTGGGGGAAAAGCGGGAGCCCGGAATGGGCAGAGATCTGCCGCTGGGCAGGGGTGAGCGGGCATGCAGCCTCACCCAGCCTCCGAGGCTTGAAGCCTTGCACAAACGGGCTTTTCCCGTGTTTGTGGCAGCATTGTTCACAATAGCGAAGATCTGGAAAGAGCCCAAGTGTCCGTCAGAGGACGAGTGGATTAAAAAGCTTTGGTACATATATACTATGGAATACTACTCAGCCATAAGAAATGATAACATCGGATCATTTGCAACAACATGGATGGACCTTGATAACATTATACTGAGTGAAGTAAGTAAATCAGAAAAAGGACTATATGATTCCATACATAGATGGGACATAAAAATGAGACTCAGAGACATGGACAAGAGTGTGCTGGCTACCTGAGGGGGGGATGTGAGGAAGGGGGTAGGGAGAGGGGAGGGGTAGTAATAAAACCAGATAGACAGTGATAGAGGACAATTTGACTTTGGGTGATGGGTACGCAATATAATCAAATGTCAAAATAACCTGGATATATTTTCTCTGAACACATGTTACCTAATTTATCAATGTCACCCCATTAAAATTAATAAAAATATATATATATATTTCTCATAGTAGTATTTTTTATGATATTATCTCCTCAGGCAAAGTGAAACAAACAAAATAAACAAATGAAACTACATCAAACTAGAGGCTTTTGCCCAGCAAAGAAAACCATCGAGAAAAATAACAAGTCAATCCACTCAATGGGAGAACATATTCCCCAATGATACGTCTGTGTTAATATACAAAACTTAAAGAACTTATAGAATTTAACACCAAAAAACAAACAATCCAAATTAAACAATGAGCAAAAGCCCTAAATAAACACTTCCAAAGAGAACATAGAGATGGCCAACAGACATATGAAAATATTCTCAATGTCACTAATAATCAGAGAAATGCAAAATAAAACCACAATAAGATATCACTTTACACCTGTCAGAATGGCTGTCATCAATAAATCAACAAACAACAGGTGTTGGAAAGGATGTGGAGAAAAGGCAAAACTCATACACTGCAAATTGGTGCAGCCACCAATGGAAAGCAGTATAGAGTTACCTCAATAATTAAAAATGGAACTGCCTTATGACCCAGTGATTCCACTTCTGGGAATATAATCAAAGAAACCTGAAACACTAATCTGAAAGAATATATACACCTCTATATTCACTGCAGTGTTATTTACAATAGCCATGACTTGGAAGCAGCCCAAGTGCACATCAGTAGATGAGTGGATAAAAAAAGCAGTGGTACATTTACAAAATGGAATGCTACTCAGCCATAAAAAAGAAAAATTTTAGCTTTTGCCACAGCAGGTTAAGTGAAATAAGCCAGTAATAGACCATATAACATCACTTATATGTGTAATATAATGAACAAAATAAACTAACAAAATAGAAACAGACACACTGATATAAAGAACAAACTGACATCTCTCAGGGGGAAGGAGGGTGGGGGGAAAAGGTAAAGAAATTTTGCAAAGAAAAAAAACATAGAAAGACAACAGTGTGGCAATTACCACAGGGAAAGGGGGTGGGGGAAGGCAGAAGAGGGTAAAGGCAGGATAAATGGTAATGGAAGGCAGCTTGTCTTGGGGTGGTGAACACACAATATACAGATGATGTATTCTAGTACTGTACAGTTGAAACCTATAGAATTTTATTAAACAATGTCACCCCAAGAAACTCAATAAAAAATAAAATTAAAATGTCTAAGAAAATAACAAACACAATGAACTATTTCAGGCATAGGAGCATCATGCCTATTTTTATTTTTCATTCCAAAGATTTTCAAAATATTAATAATAAATGCACTTATGTCTAGCCTTTTAACTTCTCTATTCTTCTTGTGTGCTTAGGGTTCTGCATTTTATGAGAGTTAAGGCCAGGCTATCTAGCACTGAATAACGCAAAACCAAGGCAACTAAAGTCTGAATTGAGGGAGTAGTACTATACTCCATACGTTCTTGGTTTCGTTATATGAAATTTGCTGTCCTTTATACTGACGAGTTATCTCTCTCCACAGTGGGGAGGTTTATTGGACAAAAAATGGGCGAATAATACTCTATTTCATTCATACAAGTTCAAGGCGACCAAATTGTGTTTGTATTATACAGGCATTCATTTAGCCAGGCAAATAAGAATCAGAAAATACCCTCAAAGCATGGGAAGTGAACCATAAAAGTTACTTGGTCCATTCCTATATCCACTGTAGGATTCTCTTCAATTTCTCAATAAAAGACCAACTTATTATAACATTTAACACCCTTTCCCCAAACACGTGGGGGTGTTCCTTTATCTCTGTGCTCTCCATGACCTTATGCATAAAAGGAAGAGATCTCAAATATTTCTTCTAACTCACTGATTCTCATATATTTGTTGTCAGTTGAAACTTACTGAGCATAAACATTATATGTGCCATCAGGATTATAAGTATTTTCAGTACAAAAGTTAAAGAAATAACTATTCTTAAACTATAAAAAATGAAGATTCAGACATTTTCATGCTAAAATTTTTTAAAATATCTATTATATAATACTCAATAAGTGCATGTAGTCATCCATAAAAGAAGTTTTTCATTTATTATTCAGAATGACTCCTTGCCCATTGGTGATAGCATCTTGGGGTTACCTGAGTTATGCTGTGATCACTGGAATATTGCATTGCTATAGGAATTCTGACCTGTGGTTTTTGTTGTTTTGCTTTTTTGTCTTTTTGGTTTTTCAGTTGTTTTTCACTTAGAACTCAATTGCAACACAGTTCTCAGATATTACTCTCATATGAATGCTCTTTATTCTAAACTGCTCCTGGAAGCATATGCACGTATTTATAAAAATAGCCTATAGCACTGGGAGGTAGATGTGACATTGGCTTAAGTCAGTTTTACCAAATAATCAAGGGAGCCAATATGTAATTTAATATAAATGAAAATAAGAACATAGAATCAATTTGTACATTTAATTTGGAAGAGAACAGAGAAGGTTAAAAAGAGTTAGATAAAGTGCTCTGAGGCTTAGTGTAAGTAGTATGTCTGAGGAACAAAGGGTCACCTACACTACACGGAATATGAAGTTGAATCAGCAGTAAGAAGTGAAAAGACTGGTAAAATAGTTCAGTATAATTTGCTAAAGATAAATATACTTCTCTTCAGTGTTCTGAAGCTTAATCATTTTTATTACTGCTTCTATTTTGTCGACAGTGGTTAGGTAACTACTTGATACAAAATTGAGTTCTGATTTCCAGATGTCATTTTTCTAGAGGTATGAAGAACAAAACAGACTATATTATTCTTCTTCTGTGGCTGGCAATATAGGAAGCCATAATATTCAACATCACTGTATCATAAATTCATATCTACTTTGTTATTCACTTTCACCCTTAGGTCTTTCTGACCATTTGATGACTTTCAGATCTCACTCCCTTTGAATACCTATTTTGTTTTATTGTTTTTCTCCTAATGCAGTAGTACTAGTTTCTATTTTGGAGGAGCAGAATATCGTTTTGTTGTTTCCACTCTGTATTTCTAAATCTCTGGGTACCTTTATATTGCTTTGCTGGTCTACTGCTATTTGCTTCACCTCCCAATTTAATATCATCTGTGAATTTCATGAACATGCTATTGACTCCCTCTTCTTCATCTTTAAGGCAGCAGCTACATAAGAAAGGTGTAGTACTCAGACACATTACCCAACTTAATATATTTCCATTTATGGTTTGTCAATACTTTTCATGGTTCTCCAGCCAGTTTTGAATCCATGCAACTGCTAATATCCAGGACAACTGGAACTAATTGTGCATAGATGTCATGATGCACTGCATCAAAGGCTTTACTAAATTTGAAATTTTTAATGGTATATTTTCACTTACTGATATATCTAAAAAGCTCACATTTATAGACTAACAATGTTTAGAATTCTAGTGGTCTATATATACTTACTTTTTAAAAATATTACCACTATTATTTTCATGTAGTGAATACAAATAACACAATGATCTTTACTTTTTGAACAGCCTTTTTTAACTTTTAATTTTTGAATAATTTTAGATTTAAAGAAAGAGTGAGTTCCCTTAGACCCTTCCTCCCAACTTTCCCTAATATTAATGTCTTATAAAACCACAGTACAGCCTGAACAGGCGGTGGCGCAGTGGATAGAGTGTTGGACTGGGATGCGGAAGACCCAGGTTCGAGTCCCCAAGCTCGCCAGCTTGAGCGTGGGCCCATCTGGCTTGAGCAAAAGCTCGCCAGCTTGGACCCAAGTTCGCTGGCTCCAGCAAGGGGTTGCTCGGTCTGCTGAAGGCCCGTGGTTAAGGCACATGTGAGAAAGCAATCAATGAACAACTATGGTGCTGCAACGGCAACGAAAAACTAATGATTGATGCTTCTCATCTCTCTCTGTTCCTGTTTGTCTGTCCCTATCTATCCCTCTCTCTGAATCTCTCTCTGTACCTGTAAAAAAAATAAAAACAAAACAAAAAAAAACAACACAGTACATTTGTCAAAACTAAGAAATTAACACTGATACAGTACTATTAACTACACTACAGACTGCTTTTCCCTACTGCCCTTTTTCGGGCCCAGGCACTAGGATACCACATTGCATTTAGTGGTTGTGTCTCCTTAATCTCCAATGATCTGTGACAGTTTCTCAGTCTATCCTTGTTTTTTATTACCTGGACACTTCTGAAGAGTGCTGATCAGATATTTTGTGTAATGTTTCTCAATTTTGGCCTGTCTGATGTTTTCTCATTAAGACCAGGATTGCGATTTTTTGGATAGACTACCACAGAAGCATAATACCCTTATAACTGTGTCATACTAGGAATATATGGCATTAACATGACCCATCACTGGTGATGTTGACTTTGATCACTTCGTTGAGATGGACTCTACCAGGTTTCTCCACAGTAAGTTAGAAATAATCCCTTTCTACACTCCATTCCCCGCATTCTCGGTGAGGGTTCGGGAAGGGGGCAATAAAACCTTATTTTTATTAAGCATGAAACATGGAGATATATATATTAATATAGTATAAACAAATATACACTATGTTTGTGTTATTAAAACTTCATCAGGGATAGGGACATTAGGAAAAAATGTTTATAAAGGCTCCTCTATGTGCCTGTGAATGGGGCTGGGGGTTGAGAAAGGAGGAGACTGAGAGATACTGCTCTGTTCATTGGAAGCAAGCCAATAAATCTAGCCCACTTTCAAGGGTAGGTGAATTACACTCTCCCTCCTGGAAGAAGGAGTATCTACGTACTCCAATTGGAATTTTTCTGTAAGAATTTATTTTTCTTTGTCATTGTTTTGGCCCATTTTATGTCAATAGTTTAGTTCTGTGTTAGTTCGGATTTCTCAAGAAGCAGATACCATTTTTAGATTAGATATGCAAAGGATTTAGTAAGGGATTTACCTATAGAAGATAAAGAGGAGGGAGCAACGGAAGGAAGGCAAGAGAACCTTCAGGCTGTGAAGCCGATCTGATACCTGTGATGGAAAAAGGAAAGGCATGGGGAATAAGGAGGAAGAATCTCAGACTGCAATGCAGTTCTAGGAAAGTTTTGGCCCAGCCAATGGGAGAGGGTCCTTTAACCAAAGTATCCCATTAAAGGACTCCCATATCTCACAGGAAAAAAATTGAACTACAACCTCCACCATATGCAGTCATTGCCTGGAAGGATTCTTTAGGAGTGGGTTCTAAAGGGCAGCAGCTGGGGTCATCAGTCAACACCTTGCAGCAAGAGATCTAAACAATACACTTTCATGCCCATCACAGTCTATACTTTTACACAGTCTTATTAAAACAACATAAATTATTTTTGAAATAATTCTAGGAAGTATGTTCTTACTTTTCTATACAAAAGTTTCACATAATAACAATTCCTTAAACACCATTCCTTTGTTTTTCCTTTTAAAAGTACTGCTTTAATAACTTCTGACCCTCATAATTAGTGAAAAACCCTCCTGACAATGACATATATAAACTCTCACTAAAATATAAAACCCAACTATTTGAAGACATTGTGGAGCAATCAAAAGCAGGTAGAAACCAAAGGGGATGTGAGCCTTGAAAGAAGGAAAGCCAATAGATAATAACTACATTTTCTGCTTTATTAGAAAAACTAACTAACTAAATAAATAAATAAGGATTGTTTTCCTACTGTGTGGTGCATAGAAATTAGAGCTAAAGCAGATAGCATTAATTTTGGGAGGCTGAGGCATCAGAACTTGGAATTTGAGGCCACTAGTGAAGGAAACTGAAAGAGGAAATCTCCAAAAAGGAGAAGCTACTCTCCTAGGGGCTGGGGAGAGAAGAGTGGCTCCAAAATCTCCATAATATCCCCCTTCAAATCCTTGGCTGACTCCTGAATTTTGCGTGTGCATAGTGAGATCTAAGAAACCTAGAAGAAAGCATTAGCTAAGCAGAAGTTTCAGCAGCTTCCCAGTGATGATTAGTCAGAGTTTGGAGGGTGAATCTCTTAAAGTTAGAGGGTCCTGGTAAATAAACACTTCACTTTCTAGAAACCCCAGAAGGGGCATACCTTAAGAGTAAAGTCCATGCCTAAGACTAAGGGGAAAACTGAAATAAATAAATTTGAACCAAGCCTAAAACCAAACCTCTATAGAAGCAAAGTAATATAACCACCTGCTAGAACAAAATTAAATATGTTCTTCAGAGGAAAACAACAGAATCAAAAAATTCTCATACATATTATCCACAATCGTAATATACCAATACAAAATTAAAAAATAATAGAAAATTTGGGAAAATATTATCCAAAGTGAAAAAAGAAAAGGGTCAACAGAAATGGACTCACTGACAAAACCCTAATTTTGGGATTAACAGACAAGCACTTTAAAGTAGCTGTAATATATATGCTAAAGAATATACAAGAAAAGAAGAATATAATGGGTAAAGACAGGGGGGATTTCAGCAGAGCTGTGAAAACTAAAATCAGCAGAGCTGTGAAAACTGAAAATAAAAATTAAAAGGAAACACTAAAGCTAAAAAACAATATCTGAAATGATTAAAGAAAATCACTAGCTGGAATAGTAAACTGGAAAGAAATGCTCAATGACTTTGAAAACAACTCAATAGAAATTATTTAAACAAGCACAGAGAGGAACAGGTTTGGAGAAAAATTAATATGCCATCAATGATGTATGTGTTTAAGATTAGGCAATCTAACATAATTGGAATCCCAGAGGAAAAAAACAAGAAGGAAGGGCAGAAAAAAAACTTGATAAAATACTGGACAAAATTTCCAAAACTAACTAAAACCATAAACCTATAGATCTAAGATGCACAGCAAACTCCAAGCAGAAAATATAAAAATAAAACCACAACTAGGCATATCATAGTCAAATAACTTAAAACCAAGATAAAAATTCTTTTTAAGTAGCCAGAGATAACACACACACACACACACACACACACACACACGAGCAATAATTAGAAAGACGACTGGATTCTCATTAGAAACAACAGATAACATAGATGAATGGAACAATATCTTTAAAGTGATGATGGGAAAAAACTCAGCCAGCCAAAATTCCATGGCCAATGAAAATATCCATCATAAATGAAGGTGAAATAGATATCTGCAGATAAATAAAAACTGAGATAGTGTGTTACCAACAGACTTGCACTGCAAGAAATGCTGAAGGAAGGCCCTGGCAGATTGACTCAGTGGATAGAGTGTCTGCTCGGCGTGTGGATGTCCCGGGTTTGATTCCTAGTTAGGGGACACATGAGAAGCGACCATCTACTTCACTCACCCATCTTTTCCCCCTTCTCTCTCTCTTTCCCTCTGGCAGCCAGTGGCTTGATTGGTTCGAGAGTCAGGCCCCCGGCACTGAGGATACCTCAGGTGGTCCATGCATCGGCCTCAGTCGCTGAGGATAGCTCAGTTGATTCAAGCATCAGGGTAGCCAGGTGGATCCCGGTCAGGACACATGCAGGAGTCTAACTATCTCCCCCTCCTCTCACTTAAAGAAAAACTAACTTGTACTCCTTCACAAATGTATTGTAATATCATATTTGGTTCTTATCTTGATGCGTTTATATAAAAGATTACCTAGTCCAGATGGAAAGTAAATGAAAAAATACTTATTTTAAGTTTGGAAAGCAAGGTTTTGTATTTATTAGTCAGGTATAGTAATCCTACAAATATGCTTCTACCCCAACATAAAATTCACCTTAGGAAAGTGGCTATAGGCCTGACCTATGGTGGTACACCTGGAATGCTGAGATTTCTGGTTCGAGAACCTGGGCTTTCCCTTCAAGGCACATACGAGAAGCAAGTTGATGCTTCCCATTCCTGCTCCCTACGCTCATCCTTTCTCTCTCTCTCCCTTCTCTCTAAAATCAATAAATAAAGCCTTTTTTAAAAAAGCTATAAAATAGCTCTAGTTAGCATGTCCTGAATGTTTTGACCCATCTCAGGTAAACCTGATATTCCTAGCTAGGTACTGGCCATTTTTAGCTGTGGCACTTCAGCAACCTTCCGCCAGAAGCAGCAAAATAACAAATAAAACAATTTTTTAAAAAGATTAAAAAAAGGAAATTGGCATTAGTTTGCCTAATAAACTGATGACACTAATGTTAACTGATTGATGAAGATGGGAAATAACTGAGCGGGGATTAAAATACCTGAATCTCCGTGTGAGAATAAAAAAGGAATGACAGATATTCTATAATGTAGTCTAATAGCTATAGCACACACCCATTCCCCCTAGTTAATAGAACACCAATTTTGTTTAAGCATCTAACCTTTATAAAAGTGACAGCAAAAACTCAGGGATAAATCTTGATTTGCCTAAGCTCAGTAGGATTCATCATTGAGGAGGTGAAGAAGTGATCTAGTTAATGAGTCATGAAGGAATGTGTACAGGAAGGTTTCTGAGATAGATTTCCTTATTCTTGGAAAGAAATAACATAAAGAGATGATGTTTCCTTTTGCTAGATGCCATTTTGACTGGATTTGAAAACTGGAACTGAAACAGTCATATTCTGACCATGAGAAAACCTAGTCTAAAGATAGGACTAATACTCTGAGCACAGCAGAATGGAAAAATGAAGAAGATTTGGATCCTGATGATGCCACTGAGCAGCTGTAAGAACCGACCTGGGATCTGTCCTATCCTGAAACTTCTTATTTGAGAATATATTTTCCAAATCTTTAAATAATTTTGAGGTTTAATTCTTTTTTAATTTTGAAACTGAAATTAATCTCAGTGTGTATTTACTAGGTATCCAGTTGTGCTCAGTGCTAAACCTGAATTATCTCACTTAATACAAGAAATCTATGAGATAGATATAGTACTCATTAACAGAAGAGAATAGTTTGTCTTTCAAAGTAAGCTACATTACCCATGGTCACATAGCTAATAAATGGCATGGTTAAGAATTCAAACATTTTTAAAGTTAGGCTCTTAGCTATAATGCTCTTGAGATACTATATTTTATCATTACTATTATCATTTTTATATCATTAGTCCATACACACAAAAAGCTTGACAACATATTATGGACATGTACTGGGCTCATTTCCCGAAAATTGTATTAAGATAAAAGTTTTTTTAGAGGAAAGGATCTGAGATTGTACATGCAGACAAATATTAAACCAAGTCCTCAAAGTAATATGCTTTACTTATTTCAGGAGATTCAGTTTTAAAGTGGCTTGGAAAGCAGGGCAGATTTTAAAAATCTGTGTTGTGGGTTGGTGAGGTATGAATCACTTTTGTCAGCTCTGCATCTGTTGGGATTTTCAGGAAGGTCACATTTGACTAACGGGAATTCTCAAGAGTGTAGCAGCAATCACATATTCAGATTGTTAATTCTAAGTGCAATTATGATATGCTTAAGGGCCTTCTTAGAAATGGCCAATTAATAAAAGTAAACAAATGTTTACTGAGTATTCCACTAAAGTACAGAGTACTATGCAAGATGTAGGAGACAAAAAAAATATGAGCTATAAAATATTAGCTATCCTCAAGCAATATACACACTCTTGTTTGAGAGATGATATTACCACAAAATAACAAGAGCAAAATGCAAGGAAGTACTTATCCAACACTTAATTGTATGATAGTGAATATAAGGAGTTCAGAAAAGAGAAACTATAATTAGTTGCCAAATGTTTATCTGTATATCACCTTAAAAGTTTCAGTAAGTTTTCATGCTATCTCATCTGAAATTCACTAAATTGCATAAAGTTAGGAAAGGCAAGAAATATGTAATCAATACTTAATGACAACTATAAAGTTAGGAAAGGCAAGAAATATGTAATCAATACTTAATGACAACTACAATTAATGATAATTTCCAACCTCCTATGTATCAGATACTGTATAAAACACTTTTCATTTTCTCATTTTATCCTCACAAGAATCCATGTGGTAGGTAGGGTCTATTGTCTCCATTTCCAGAAGCTAGGGGCAGGGTGCTGAGGATGGCTCCATGGCCTCACCTCAGGTGCTAAAATAAAATAGATCAGTTGCTGAATAACAAAGCAATGGCCCCAGATGGGCAAAGCATTGCCCCACAGGAAGCTTTCAGGGTGGATCCTGGTGGGGGCACATGTGGAGTCTGTCTCTCTGTCTCCCCAGTTCTCACTTAAGAAAAATAAAAAATGAAGTCCCACTTAGAACTGCATCAAAAGAATAATTATTAATAAATTTAACCAAGAAGTAAAAGTTCTATACTGAAACAACTATAAGACATTAATGAAAAAAATTGAAAATACAAGTAAATGGAAAACTATACTGGGCTCATGGATATGAAGAACATCTTTTAAATGCCCATATTACCCAAAGCAATCTACAGATTCAAAACAATCCCTATCAAGTATCAATGGCATTTTTAACAGAACTAGAACAAATAACCCTATAAAATTCATATGGCACCACAAAAGATCCCAAATAGCCTAAGCAATCTTGAGAAAGAAGACTAAAGTTTGAGGTATTACGCTACTTGATATCAAAATATTCTACTAGGCTGTATTAACCAAAATAGCATGGTACTAACATAAAAACAGACACATAGATCAGTGGAACAGAATAAAAAGCCTAGAAATAAATGCACACCTATATGTCTACTAACCTGTGACAAATAAGGCAAAAATATATATAATGGAGTAAAGACAGTCTCTTCAATAAATGGTATTGGGAAAACTGGACAGATATATGCAAAAGGAACAATCATTTTCTTCTACCATATACAAGAATAAACTCAAAATGAATTAAAGACTTAAATGTAAGAGCCCAAACAATATTCCTAGAAGAAAACAGTATAGTCAGTATACGGTTAGACATCACTCTTAGTAATATATATATGAATGATTCCTTGGGAAATGGAAATAAAAGAAAAAATTAACAAAGGAAACTAAAAAGTTTTTGCATAGCAAAAGAAATCAACAATACATTCTATATGAATACAAATTAAAATCATAAATAAAAAAAAGAAACCAACAATACAAAAAGACAGCCTAACAAATGGGAGAAGATATTCACCAACGATGCATCCAATAAGTTAATATCCAAATATATAAGGAATTCATACAAATTAACACCAGAAAACAAACAATCTGACTTAAAAATGGGCAGAGGATGTGAATAGACATTTCTCTAAAGAGGATATACAGATGGTCAACAGATATATGAAAATATGCTCAATAACCAAGGAAATGTAAATTAAAACCACAATCAGATATCACCTCACATCTGTCAGAAAGGCTATCTCTAAATCAACAAGTGTTGGCGAGGATGTAGAGGAAAGGGAACTCTCATGAATTCTTGGTGGGTTGGGAAACTGATGCAGTCATTATGGAAAACTGAATAGAGGTTCCTCGGAAAATTAAAAATAGAACTCCCACGTGACCCAGCAATCCCACTGCTGGGTGTTTATCCAAAGAAATCCAGTATACTAATTCAAAAAGAATTTACGTACACCTTTATTCCAGCAGTACTTGCAATAGCCAATATATGGGAGAAAACTGAGTGTCCAACAACAGATGAATTGATAAATAAGTTGTGGTACATATAAATAACACTGGAATATTATTACTATTTTATTTTTAATTTTTATTAATTTTAATTTGTGTTAACATGGATCCAAGTGTCACACTCAATGTAACTCTGTTACCCCCACTCCCGTGTCCCCATTAAACCCTCTTTGCCCCTCTCTCCCTAACTCCCACCCCCCTTCCCTCTGGGATTTGCTGTCCTGTTATCTGTATCTATGTATTATGTATATATAGTTTCACTAATCCCTTCACCTTCTCTGATCCAATCCCATCATCTCCCTTCCCTCTGACAGCTGTCCCTCTGCTCCCTGGGACCCTGCCTCTCTGCCTCTACCTCGTGCCTCAGTTCACTTTGTTCATTAGATTCCACATATTAGTGAGATCATATGATATTTTTCTTTCTCTGCCTGGCTTATTTCACTTAGCATAAGGTCCAGGTCCATCTATGCCATCACAAAAGGTAAGATTTCCTTCTTTTTCACAGACATATAGAATTTCATTGTGTACATGTACCACAGCTTTTTAATCCACTCGTCCACTGACAGACACTTGGGTTGTTTCCAGATCTTGGCTATTGTAAACAATGCTGCAATAAACATGGGGGTGCATTTCTTTTTTTGAATCAGTGATATTCTTAGGATACATTCCTAAAAGTGGGATAACGCTGAAATATTATTTAGGCATAAAAAAGGACTTAAATCTTGCCATTTGTGACAACATGAATGAACCTAAGGAGTATTATGCTAAGTAAAATAAGTCAGATAGAGACAAAACTAGAAATAAATAAGAGACAACTACCATATAATTTTACATATACAGTACATGTAATCTAAACAAACTAAATAAATCAGACACAAACTCATAGATACAGAGAACAAATTGATGGTTGACAGATGGGAGGATAGTTTAGGGGAATGAGTTAAAAATGGGAAAGGATTAAGAAGCATATTTTCCAGATATAAAACAGTCACTGGGATGTAAAGTACAGCATTGGGAATACAGTGGTACCTTGAGATACGAACAGACCAATTTTTTAAGATATGAGCTGCGACTTGGTCCGTATTTTTGTTCAAGATCTGAGCAAAATTCCAAGATATGAGTTGTGATTCGGGAAGCTGCTGCTAGTTGGCGCATGGATCCAGTATTGGCAGTTTGATATACGAGTTGACTGACTTACAAGCTCGGTTAGAGAACGAATTAAATTCATATCTCAAGGTACCACTGTATAGTCAATAATATTATAATAACTGTGTATAGTGTGAGATGGATACCAGATTTAACAGGGTGACCACTTCATCCCTTATATAAATGTCTAATCACTATGTTGTACATCTGAAACTAATATAATATTGTATGTCAACTGTAATTAAAAAATAAACAATTTTTAAAATTCAAAGCAATCAAGTTCCTTGCATAAGGTCATTTAAGTAATAAAAATAACCACTTATTGAATACTTAATACTTACTACATGGCAGGCACATATGTAACATTATATCATTTTATTTAATGCTATGAAGCAAGTATTAAAGATCTGCATTTTATATAACAGAACTTAATCAAGGCTGTATATACAACTAGTAAGAGGCAGACCTTAGTTATGAATTCAGGTCTCTTATAAAAACTATTATAATTATGTACTTATGAATATCTTGGAAGATTGGCATATAAAATGCAACATTTATAAAACTATGTTGTTGCTAAGTCTAGAAAGGATGTTGATTCTCTTCCAAAAATTTTATTTCTATAAAGCTTTCTTTCTTTCTTTCTTTTTTTATGAGAAAGACAGAGAAACATCAATTCTTTGTTGCAGCACCTTAGTTGTTCATTGATTGCTTTCTCATATGTGCTCTGACTGGGGGGCTCCAGCCCAGCCAGTGATCCCTTGCTTAAGCCAGCAACCTGGGGCTTCAAGCCAGGGACCATGGAACCATGTCTACAATTCCATGCTAAAGATGGTGAACCTGCGCTCAAACCAGATGAGTCCATGCTCAAACCAGTGACCTCAGGGTTTCAACCTGGGTCCTCAGTGGCCCAGGCTGATGATCTATCCACTGTGCCACTGCCTGGTCAGGCTAAAGCTTATCTTTTAAAAATTCTTCTTGTGTGTGTGTCTGTGTGTGACAGAGACAGAGAGAAGGACAGACGGGCAGGAAGAGAGAAAGATGAGAAGCATCAGTTTTTCGTTGCAGCACCTTAGTTGTTCATTGATCGCTTTCTAATATGTACCTTAACCAGGGGGCTACAGCAGAGTGAGTGACCCCTTGCTCAAGCTGGCGGTCTTGGGTTCAAGCTGGTAAGCCTTGCTCAAACCAGATGAGCCCACGCTAAAGCTGGCTACCTCGAGGTTTTGAACCTGGGTCTTCCGTGTCCCAGTCCAATGCTCTATCTACTGTGTCACCACCGGATCAGGTTTAAAAATTCATTTTATTTTGTTTTCTTTTACTTCTTAAAAGAGGGCTTGTAATTACACTTATTAATTCATTTCCTTTATCCCCTTACTATCCAGGAATGACCTTAGAAAATTCAGGTTTTGCTAATGATGCATGTTTACTATTAATGTTGTCATGATCCTTTTCTCTCTTTATTTCCTATTAACCTGTTTGTATAAAATTATTTTTTATTGTTATAAGAAGAATTTCAAATCCCTAACAGATTACAAGCAATTTGATAGGTACCTCTTTCATGTAAGGATAATCTCTCACATTTTTCCCTTCACAATGTAAGTTATGTTTAATCATCCTCAACTTAGAATTTCTTTAACTTTCAACTCATAGCAACCAAACAATTCTATAAAACTTAAAGGATACCAGAGAGATATCAATACCGTAAGTTTCTTCACTTCTACCCCACAAACACTATAGTTCTCATTCACACTAGAGGATGTAAATATTCTTTGTTTGAGACTCTTGGGTGTTTTTTTGGGTTTCTTTTTTTTCTGAGTTTTTCCAAGTTTTCTTCCCACCTTCTGTTTCATGTGCTACCTTCTTCATTTCAGTTTTCTTCATAACTCTTTCTTTTCTTTAATCTCCTCTTATAAACCTTTATTATCATAAAGTTTTTCCAATTTCTTCTTCACCCTCTACCTTTCCCAAGCACTTAAACAGCATTTCTCTTTATCTGCTGAATAGCTTCATGAATGAACTTTATTTTCCGCTAACCCATATTCTTAGTGTCTAATAATGGTTTATTATGATCCCTGATAATAATCTTTAGAATTATTTTTCAACCTTCCCTCTTCCCCACTCACAATGGTCAATGGATCTTAAATTGAAATGCATTAAATAACCTAAATCAAAATCAAGAGAGAGGGTTATTAAAAATGCAGATTCGTGTGCTTCATCCTGGACTAATTAAATGGGATTATACAGATAAGAGTCCAGAAACCTGCTTTTTAAATAAATATCCTGTGTAAGTCTTAGGGAAAACTATGTTTTGGGAATGAGTGCATTATATCAATCTTCACCTAATTCTGTAGATTTTACCTTTTCAATGTTTCTCATCCATTTCTCTCCGTTCCTATCTAGCCTCTACCCCAGTTTCAGATTGCCTGATCTCTTAACTGGATGTCTGTAATAGGATTTCCTTGCCTCTAGGATATCCTCCACTCTAATTCATCTTACACACTGGGGTCTTATTAATCTTACTAAATCACAGTTCTGCTCATTTAATGTGACAAGAATTTATTGAGATCATACTATATATTAGGTGCTCTGGGGCAGAAGGTTCCAAATGGGGCCAATAATCAGAATCATTAAGTGGAAGAAACCTTTTCAAAATAGGGATTCTCCACCATTCTCCAGGCTTACTAAATTGGAATTTCCAGAACTAGAGTGAAGAAAAGTTTATTTTTAAAACGTTCCTGAGATAATGCTAATACTTTTGGGCAACACCAGACTGGAGCATATGAAGACTAGGACATTCTTGTATATTTCAGAGTGTACTGGGGTAGATACAAACATGTGCAAATAACTACGATACAACACATTGATTAATGCAATATTAGAAGCACGAAAGTGCCATGGGAAAGATTAATCCTAACTGCATTAAATATACTTAGTAACACACCAAGCAGGAAGAAATATTCTCCTCTAATTTCCCACAATACATTATCTATAATTCTCTTATGGTCTCACTTTTATTTTGCACTATATTTATTTATGTATATTTTCTCATTTCTGCTATACTTCTACCAGAGGGCAGAGCTTGTACCCTACCAGAGAGCAGGGTACATAATCTGACAAGAAATTTTTTTCTGAGTTCTAATTTATTTACAAGAGTTGTACTAAAAAAATACTAAATTATGTATAGTAATGCATTTAATAAATTATCTCAAAAGTAGAATGTCCTTTTAACTCTTAAATGTGGCCAAATTTATGGATTTTAATCTCAGCGTGGCACTTAATACAGTTCCTTTAATACAGCGTGTACTCAATAAAAAAGTTATGTGTGAACTTAGTTACGGGTCTGGGGAAAATGTCTTTGGATATGCAAAAGCATAGTTTGTCCAGTACCCACTATAAGAGGTTATAGATGCAACTGAAATAATATGCTCGTGGTTTTTGCAAACCAATGCCCTGTGAGTCAAAACCAGTCAGACGGTTGGTTTTGTTAAAATAGCCATTTATTGTTTTGGAGAGTGTTTTGTTTACAAATTTTAATTTGGAAGTCTTTTGTCAGGCCAAATATTCTCTGATTTACTACTGGCTCTGCCACTCCCTATTATCTTACACTAATCTGATTTACACTTGTAAGTTATCTATTGGTCTAAAGGTGAGAGTTTTAATGACTCCCAATCATAATACTGTTCCCAATCACTTCTGCTTTTAAGTGTTGGCTATTGTTATAAGCTAAATTGTGTCCCCCCCTAAAATTCGTATGTTGAAGTCCTAATCCCCCAGGTACCTCAGAAAGCACCTATATTTGAAAAGAATGTCTTTAAAGAGGTAATAAAGTTAAAATGAGGTCTTAGGATGGGCCCTAATCCAGTATAACTGGTGTCCTTATAAGACAACATTTGGACACAGATGTGTATGTGTATATAGAAAAGACCATGTGAAGACAAAGGCAGAACATGGACATCTACAAGCCAAGGAGAGAGGCCTCAGCCTGAAGTCAACTCTGCTTGATCTTAGACTTCCAGTCTCTAGAATTGTGAGGAAATAAATTTCTTTTGTTTAAGCCACCCAACCTGTGGTATTTTGTTATAGCAGTCCCCGCAAACTATGTAATACAGCTGCCAACTATATTTAACATTTATTTTAACTTAGGGATTTTACATCGAAATTATGTTTAGCATGTTCAAGTCATTCTGTCAGGTACAGTGGAGAATACAATTCCATGCAACCTAGAAACCAGTAGATGAGGCAAACTATATGTCATTCATCAACATAAATGATAAGAAACATTACAAAGCCCAAAGTAAAAATATCAAATAAAGAATATAGGTATAATTCTATAGGTACCCTGGAGGGAGAGAGGTGACTATGGACTACATCTCAAAAAACTTCAAAATTTGACCTTGGTGTTAAAAGATAAATAAGATTCAACTAAGCAGAGGAGAGTACATCTAGGTGAGAGGAATAAAGTATACAAAGTTAAATATACAACTGCTGCTAGAGAGAACATATTTTTCTGAGTACATTTAACTTAAATGCCAGTCTTCTTTTCAGCTCTAAAATTACTATTTTTAAATTAATGACTAAATCCTTATAAAATTTAGGCACTTCTTCTGTTCCTGCCAGATAAATAACAATGTAATTGACTCTACTGAGTACAATACTGACAGCTAAAGGACCCTCTGGTTCATCTCTAAGGCCTCTTGGGCTTCTGCTCAGTTTGACTTTCAAATGGTCTATAAAGGCAGTAAGCAGCTCATGGAACATTCTCTTTTGAAATCCCAGCCATTTTTTGATCTCTTGCCTATCTATCAAATTTCATGTTATATGGCTTCACAATGCAGGTGGCCTGTTTTCTTAAGTGCCTCCTCTTCTGAAGAATGTATTACTCATTTCATTAATGTTTCATACCTAAGTATTCTAATATATTTAATTTTTTATTTAATGAAATTTCTAACCTTCAGGCTGAGGTAGTTATCAGAATGTTTCATGCAAGCTGCTGGAAAAGTGCTCATTAGCAGAGTTTTGAAGATGGAATTTTAAGAAAGGGCTTGGCAGGAACCTAACCACATATAGCTTTAAGCTTTCATAAATGCTTCCCAGCCCTAACTCTAGAAGAATAAAATATTCTTATCGGCAGATAAATTTCATTGGAGTTCTCTTGTAGATTTTGGTGACAAGCATTTAACAATGACTTTCATGGTTAAAAACGAGGTTTTAATGCTGTAAGTTTTTAAACAATAATTATGTCTGTAAAAAGCCCTACTTCTCCTCTATGATCTGCAAGTTTTCTTTCTCTTGTGAATGAGATAGACTTATGTGAGACCCTCATCATCAAATGCCAAACATGCAGAACTAAAGTAACCATGGTTAGCACCATCTGGTTTTTAATCATTTTAGATTAAAGTGATTCTCTTGAAGAAACAAGAAACTCAGCTGAATCCCTGTGAGTCTTGTAATGGTTTGGCCTCAACACACCTGCCCATCTTAACCATTTAACTTCAGATGTACGGGAGATTGAAAACTTAGATAAGCGTAGAGGCTGTACAGAAAATTTTAAAATTCGGGCCTCTGTACACTAACTCGTTCAGATGGAATCTGGGAGTCCACAAGAACCAGACTTTTAAATTTAATTGTAACTCAAATGACAGCCAATATTTAAAGACTAAAAAATGTGTGCAGTACAGTAAAAAATTCACCCGGTAAGAAGTTACTGAATGTTGAAAGATCCAAATGTCTGCCTTTTTCTGTTTTTAGTACTCGCTCCTTCTGTGACAAAAGGGACCAGAGTTGTTACCCTGTATAACCAGGGGCTGGTGTTACCACATGCTTACCTTAGGGAAACAACTTGAACTTTATAACTGGGCAGGAAAATCGTTTGTTGAGAGAAAAATAAAGGAAACGGAGGCCTTTGGCTTGACCCAAACTCAACCCCCGGTTACTCCTGGGGAAACGGCCTCAGCTCCAAAACGCTTCGTCCACCTAGCAAGGCTGCTTTTCCCGCGGAGTCTCGCCTTCCGGTCACCACGGCCCGCCCATCCGGAAGCCGTTGTCTCGGCAACACTAATGTTCCCTCCCCTCGGACGTCAGGGGCTAGCCAGGCTTCGATTGGCCCATCTGTCCGTCTTTGTGGGAGACGTTCGCGAAGCTGTGGAAGTCGTATTTGAATTTGTGGCGCGTAGGGTTCGCGAGATGTGGAAACGAGCCGGGAGACTTGCCGAAGCCTGCAAGCTCGGTGGTGAGCGCCTGAGGGGAGAGCGACGAAGAGGGCGCGGCTGGCAGTGATGGGGCACTCAGTGCAGCAGGCCGCCTCGAGATGGGCAGCTTCAGCAGGGCTGCCTCGCTCGCCTGGGGCAGGCCCACAGTTCGCTGAGTGGCAGCCTCTAGGTGCTTCCCTCCCGTCCTTTTCCTCGCGTCTCAGTGCACTCCCGCCTGCCTTCTGTCGCCCCTGCGGGAAGGCTCCTCCTGACGCCGCTGTCTTACTTCTTTCCTAGTGTCTCCTTAGCTTCCTTCCCTCCCCGAAGCAACACTCCGCTCCAACGTGCTGGCGCTTCCCCTGGGTATATTTTATCCTCCACGATCCATTTCATAATTGTATTCTCCACTCCGTTCCCAACACTCTCAGAAACTTTCTACCTACACCTGGCAGTGCGTAAAAAACGCCCCGCGAGCACCCCGGTGAGCCTCTCACACAACCCTGACTCTAGAACGTTCTTTATCAAGGGAAGGAGGCTGCTGTTCTACTCTTCCCATCTGGGCACGCTGAAGTCACGTGGACAGCAGCAGCTGAAAGCATTTAAGGCGCTAGAGAAATGTAAGTGCCTGTTGCTCCCGTTGCTAACTCGGAAGGGTGATTATTTTGTTCTTGAGCGGACCCTCTTGATGCATACGTTTTCTATTGGGGTTATGAATACTGTCTAGCCCTTAACATAGAATAAAGCCAGTAGGGCGGCTGCAGTGCCAACTCTGAGGCTTGATCCAAAACATGAAAGCAACCACTGACTGAAACACCTTCTCTTAACGAACCTTTAGCTTCTCTGTCAGGACTCGCCCTCCACCCCTCAATATATTTGATCTCAAAGATTCAGGACCCTTTCAGGAGTTGTATGGTAGAAACAGACAGCTTGCCCCACATCCCCTATCACTATGAAAACTCGGTTTTTCTTTACAACTTGATCATTCAACTTGACTTTTTATATGTTCAGCCTGTGGGAACAGAGGTTCTTAACTTTCTGGAGCGTCACAATCCCCTTTAAGAAGCAATGAAAATCTTGGAGTTTTGTATAGAATATGACACATAACACAAAAACTTTATATAACTTTCAGAGAGTTTTAGAGCCCACTTTGAAGTATGAATATTGGTAGGACCCCAGTCCAGTTCTAGAAGTTTTAATTTTTTGCTTTTAAGTAGAAATAATTAGGCAGCAAAACAAGCAAAGTGCTTTTACTTTTTTTAAAATAGTTGTACCATTTAATTTCTAAGTTGTTTTAAGACTTGTTATGAAGGAAGTAGGGATAGAGAAGGCTGAAGCAGTTGTTTTAATAGCAAAACTTTCAAATGAGCACTGGTTTACCAACTCCTGGAACAGGACATGCTTTCCTCAGGAAGCGTCAGGAAGTTTCATACTAACGGTATTGGGACATTTTATGTATTATTGCTAAACACGGCGCTGATACTGTGTCCCAGTTAGTCACAAGGGATGAATGGATATGTCATGTTTGTCCCATATGGTTTCCACATGTTTGCTTTTGTTTTTAGTCTGTCTCATTTGTCTAGCACTGCACATAGAACAGTGTTTTGATTACCTTAGCTCTAAAATAACACAATATCCAATATATTAAGCTTTTCCCTTTACTCTTTAACAGTTCATTTACTTTAGTTATTCTCAGCTCTCAGGTTCTCCTGGATTCAATAGACCCATGCTTACTTTATTAAATACCATAAGAAATCTTTTTGGAGTCTTGATAGGAATTGCTTTGAATATACAGATTATTTTGAGATTTATCATCTCTACAGTATTCAGTTTTTCTAACCATAAACATAGTATTACCTGACTGTTCTCATGTCTTTTAATGTTGGCTGACTTCTTTGAATGATCTGAGATATACTGTATTCTCTATTTCTTGAATGAATAGAATTGGTGTTAGCAGGTCCTCAAATAACCTTATTGTGTTATAACATTGACGAGATGCCGTAGCAGCTTCACTCCTGTTTATATCACTTAGCCTATGTTAAAATTGGTTTTGTTGTTTTGCTTAAAGTTGCAGAGGCTATTGACAATGTTAAATGAGGAGTTGTTGCATTTATTTGTTAAGTGTGTGATAGAATACAGCAGTGCACTCATGTAGGCCTGGTGTTTTCTTTGTAAGTTTTAATGAAATTAAGATAATGAGAGTAAGTTCTATTTGCCTATGTCTTACCATTTCTTGTAGATCCAAGTTTTATTAATTGTCCTTCAGTGTAAAGAACTTTCTTTAATTGCTTATAATGTGGCTTGTTGATGGTGGATTGTGTGTTTATTGGTTTGAAAATGTTTTTAACTTCTGTTTATAAAAGATTATTTTTTAAATTGGATATATAATATAGCTTTTTAGCACTTTAATATTACATTCTGCCATGTATTGTTTTTGGTTAGATCTTTAGAGTCATACTTTGTTCTGTATGTAATGTCTCTTTTTTTCTTGGCTCCTTCTTTTATTTATTTATTTATTTATTTATTTATTTATGGCTCCTTTTATTTTAAATGTCAGTTTTATTGAGGCTTAATTTACATACGGTAATTTTTATATACAGTTCTTTCAGTTTTGACAAATGTAAACAGTTGTGAACTACTACCATAATCAAGATATACAGTATATCTATAAGTCTGTAAAGTTCTCTCATGCTTCTTTATCATCAATTCTTTGACCCACCCCTAGCCTCTACCAACCACTGATCTGATTATATCTATCACTATAGGTTTGCATTTTTTAAAGTTTATATATTGATTTGAAAGAGACAGACAGACAGAAACATTGATCTGTTCCTGCATGTGCCCCGACCAGGTATCAACCTGCAACCCTTGAATATCGGGACCATTCTCCAAGGAACTGAGTTATCCAGCCAGGTGTAGGTTTGCATTTTGAGAACATCTTGTTAATGGAATCCTTTGTGTCTGGCTTCTTTCACTTAGGATAATCCATTTAAGATCATTCCACGTTGTTGCATGTATCATTAGTTTATCCCTTTTTGTGTGAGAGTTGAATTTCATTACACATTTGTACTGTAATTTGTTTATCCATTCACCAGTTAAGGACATTTGGGTTATGTTTCTTGGTTTTGGCTATTGACAATAAACCTACTATAAACATTTGCCCACAGACCTTTGTGTGGTCATAGATTTTTATTTTTTCTGGATGACTACTTATGAGTGAAACTCAGGTCATATGACAGGAATATTTTTAACTTCATAAAATACTGCCAATATTTTTTCTAAATTAGCTTTTACATTTGTTATACTATCAGCAGCATGTGTCAGTCCTAGTTATTCTATATTCAATCAGCTCTTGGTATTGTTAGTAGTTTAAAATTTAACTATTCCAGCAGTATGTATTGATGACTCACTGTAATTTTAATGGCATTTCTCTTATGACCTAGAGCATCTTTTGTATACTTATTTGGTATGTGTGTACCTTCTTTGGTGCAATATCTATGGAAATATTTGCCTATCTTTTGGACAGCTTTATTGAGTTATAATTGACATACGATAAATTGCATGTATTTAAGTTGTATAGTTTGATAAGTTTTGACATATACACCCATGAAGTCATCACTACAATTAAATTAATGTACATGATACAACATAGATGAGCCTTGAAAATATTATGCTGAGTGAAAGAAGTCAGTCACAGAAGGCCACATATTGTATGAGTCTATTTATATAAAATGTCCAGAATAGGCAAATCCATAGGGACTGAAACCAGGAGAATCAAGAGTGGTTATGGGATTTCTTTGGGGGAATTAGTACCTGTGAAGGATGCATAGTTTTGTGAATATCCTAAGAACTACTGAATTGAACTATAAAAGGGTACAGTTTATTGCATATGAATATATCACATACTTGGTATGTGGTATATCTCAATAAGGCTGTTTGAAAAAAAATATATGGCCCTAGCTAGAGAGGCTCATTTGATGAAGCATCTATCTGGCTCACTAGAGGTTGCTGGTTTCATCCCTGCCCTGGTAGTGGTACATTCATATAATACAGAATTAAAATTTAAAAATACAGAGAGCACTATATAATTTAATAAAAATATAAAAAATATGTGAGAATCATAACCATTGCTTCCACATAGTAATTAGTTGTAGAGGTAACTTGTGGAATGTGTTTGGGAGGGAAAAGAGAGGGAGAATGTCATTAGAGAAGAATTCATAGAGTGCTTAAATTATATTTGGTAATGTGTTATTTTTTTTCCTGCATGATAGGTATACAGGAGTTAGTTTTATTTTACTTTTAGAATATTTCAAATTATTTTTATAAAGAAAATATAACAGACAGAAGAAAATGGAGACAGAACCTGGAAGGGACAAGATAAGCTAATTTGTTTTTTCTTACAATAGAACACAGTATCAAATGTAGACTTAAGGACATCAGAACCAATTGAGAAAATAATGTTGACAGAGGACTGGTTTGTATATTGATTTTTAAAGAGAAGAAGGGGGTATAAGAGAGAGAAAAACATCAGTTTGTTTTCCCACTATTTATGATTCATTGGTTGATTCCTTTTTGTACCTTGACCGGAGATTGGACTTGCAACCTTGGTGTATCAAGATGACGCTCTAATCAACTGAGCTACCCAGCCAGGGCCACATATAACTTCTTTTAAAGAAGTGGTGGTTTTCTTTGGGAATACTATACCAAGCAAAAATGTAAAGCCTAATAAAGTGGAAGCAATTTCACTAAAACATATTACTAAAAAAAAAACACTTCAAAACAAACAAACTTCAGCCTGTCCCAAGAGAGTAAGGAAAACAGGAGTTCAGGCATTAAATAGTGCTAAAAACTATATGATATTCTGAATTTAAGACTTGCTGGATAATGAAAGAGTAAATACAGACATTTTAATGATATGCCCTGAAGTTGAACTCATATAACAAGTATCTAGTAGCTGCTATGAACATAAAGATGTGATTTCTAAATTTTCACTCTATAAAGATGATAGTTTATTATATTTTACCCATATTGTTCTCACCATAAAATAAGTAAATTACAGATAAATTTTTAACTTAGAAAATATATCATTTTGCTCTTTACATATGAAGATACATCTAAAACAATATGTAGAACTCACTGAAAGTTTCTTCAGGTTACAGAAGTATTGGAAAGCTCCACAAGCATGAAACTAACTTCTAAGTGCATACATATAACCTTTTTATAATAAAGAGAAGATATTATTTCCTTTCAAGAAAATAGATATTAGAAACTTAAAAAATCACATGTTCATAAGGATTTTCCTTTCCAAATTATATTTTTTCTAAAAGAGTATAGAATTTTTTAAATGAAGAACATTAAGTAAAATTATTAATAAAAGTTCTTCCAGGTATTATGGTAAGAAATAAGTCTAGTTTTACCTAAAACAAAAAGAAAATCTTAGAAATAAATAATTATAAATAAAATTGAGGTAATTTGTGAAAGATAACGTATGTCCCAAAATATCTGAAATCTCAAGTTTTAATTTTTTCAGAAAATAAAAATAGATGAGATTTCTTGTTCCTGCATAATGGAGTAAAAGATAACCTAAAATTTCCCCTCTTACAACTACACACACACACACACACACACACACACACACACACACACACACATCCCCATTACTGAGGGTAAAGAATTACAGGTCTTAGTAAGCAAGGGTTCAAGATTTAGAGGCACATGGCCTCAAGAGGTGAGCTCTTGGAGTCCTGAAGAGTCGAGCGGTTAGAAATCAGACCCCTGCATTTGGCCCGTTTTTGTTTAATGTAATTACTAATATATTTGTGTTGATATTTACCATTTTACTATTTGTCTTATTACTACTTCATTCTGTTTTATATTTTTTTCTTGCTTATCTTTGACTGATTTTTAAAAAATTTTTTTGTCTTTGTTCTATATTCTTGATTTATCAAATTTATTTTTTGCTATTTTGTATTTTAATATTCTAGATATTTCACATCTCCTAAGACATTATCATTATTGTTTTATACCCTTTTAGAGTTATACTTTTTTTTTAAATCAGGTGAGAGGCAGGGAGGCAGAGAGACAGACTCCTGCTATGCCCCAACTGAGATCCACCCGGCAGCCCCCATCTGGGACTGATGTTCTGCTCATCTGGAGCCTTTGCTCTGTTGCTCAGCAACCAAACTATTTTAGTGCCTGAGGTCACCATGAAGCCATCCTTAGTGCCCAGGACCAACTTGCTTAAACCCTTTGAGCCATAGCTGTGGGGAGGGGAAGAGAGATAAAGAGAAAGGGTGTGGAGAAGCTGATGATCACTTCTGTGTTCCCTGACTGGTAATCGAACCTGGGATTTCCACACATGGGGCCGATGCTCTACCACTGAGCAAACTGGCCAGGGCCTATACTTTTCGTGACTTTTTATCCCTTCCAGTATCTCCTAGCTTCCATTGGTAGGATCATTTTACTTCTGCCTGAAAAATGCCCTTTAGTGTGTGTGTGTGTGTGTGTGTGTGTGTGTGTGTGTGTGCATTAAGATCTTATTTATTGATTTTTAGAAAGAGAGAAAGAATGGGGGAGGGGAGGAATGGGAAGCATCAATTCGCATGTTGCATGTGCCTTGACCAGGCAAGCCCAGGGTCATGAACCAGCGACCCCGGCATTCCAGGTTGATGCATGATCCACTGAGCCAATGTATATTTTAATGTAGATTTGTTGATGACAAATTCTCACAAATTTCTGCACATCTGTAAAAGTATTTATTTATTTATTTTTTGTAAAAGTCTTTATTTACCTTCATTTGTGAAGGATAGTTTTGCCAGATATGGATTGACAGTTCAGTTTTCCCATCCTTTTGAGAATATTATAATTCTATTATACTGTTTTTGCTTAGAAGTTAGGTATCAAGTTTATTTTTACATCTATAAAAGGAACTTGCCTCTGCTTCCTTTTAAGATTTTCCCTTTTTGATTATCAGTAGTAGTATGATATGTTTAGGTTTTTATATATTTTTTTTTCTTTTTTTTTTCTTCTTCTTCTTCCAGGGACAGAGAGAGAGTCAGAGAGAGGGATAGATAGGGATAGACAGACAGGAATGGAGAGAGGTGAGAAACATCAATCATTAGTTTTTCCTTGCCGTCGCAACACCTTAGTTGTTCATTGATTGCTTTCTCACATGTGCCTTGACCGCGGGCCTTCAGCAGACCGAGCAACCCCTTGCTGGAGCCAGCGACCTTGGGTCCAAGCTGGTGAGCTTTTGCTCAAGCCAGATGGGCCTGCGCTCAAGCTGGTGAGCTCGGGGTCTCGAACCTGGGTCTTCTGCATCCCAGTTTGACGCTCTATCCACTGTGCCACCACCTCGTCAGGCTAGGTTTATATATTTTTATATATACTTTTTATCCTTTTGTGGGCTTGAATTCATAGCTTGATATTTTTTACCACTTCTGTAAAATTTGTGATCAGTACGGTCTCAGATATAGCTTCTCTTCCTTTACTTACTCTCTTGCTCCATTTTCAGTCATCTTCCATCCTTTCTCCTCAAACCCTAGGCAACCATTAATGTGCTTCTTAGCTTTATAGATTAGTTTTACTTTTCTCTAATGTTTTATAAATGAAACGATACAATATGTACTGTTTGGTGTTTGACTTCTTCCTTCAGCATTATATTTTTCACATTAACTCATATTTTAGTGTGTTTCAGTATTGTGTTTCTATATACCTATATCTATATATGTAACCATGTATTCATCATTTGTTAATTGACATATGGGTTGTTTGAAGCTATCATGAGTAAAGCTACTATGAAAATTTGTATACAATCTTTGGGTAAACACCTAGGGAGTGGAATTACTGGATCATTTTATAAGAGACTGTCAAACTGTTTTTCAAAATATTTGTATGATTTTACATTTTCTTTAGGACTGTATGAGAGTTGAAAATCTCCATATCCTTGTCTATCCTTGGGAGGGATTAAGCATAAAAGAAAACGAAAAAGCTCATGGACAAGGAAAGCAGTGTGGTGATTGCCAGAGGGGAGGAGGAGTAGGGGAGAGAGGTGGAAGAGGAGGCAGGTATATGGGGGATAAATGTTGATGGAAGGAAACTTGACTTGGAATGATGAACACACAATACAGTGCACAGATGTGTTGTGGAATTGTGCACCTGAAACCTGTATAATTTTCTTAAACAGTGTCACCCCAATAAATTTAATAAAAGCAAAAATAAAAATAAAAGTGGCATACCTGTGGAAGGTGCAGCTGACACCACACACATGCACACAGGCGCACACACGCAAAAAATTGTCATTTAAATTTTAGCCATTCTGGTGAGTATGTATTTATATTTCACTGTGGTTTTAATTTGTAGTCCACTGATGTCTAATAATGTTGGACATCTTTTCATTTCATTGTTGGGTATTCAGCTATCTTTCATGATGAGAGTAGCCAAATCCTTTGCCAATTTTAAAGTTGCCTTGTTTGTCTTCTTTTTCTGAGTTAGTTGGCCTTTATCAGGTTGAGGAAATTCCCTTTCATTCCCTATTCTTCAGAGTACTTATCACTAACAGATGTTAAATTTCATCAAATGATTTTTCTGCATTAGCTGAGATGATCATATGTTTTTCTCCTTTTATTTTTACTAATATGGAGAATCACATTGATCTTAAACCGTTAAACATATTTTTCATTGCTGGAATAAACTCCAGTTTATTATGATGTATCATCGTCATCGTCATCATCATTATTTAGATAGATGGTAAGAACGTTTAGTTTTTTCTTTAAACTGCCAAACTGTCTTCCAAAGCAAAGCTGTACCATTTTCCTGTTCCATCAGCAATAAATAAGAGTCCCTGTTGCTCCACATACCCTCCAGCATTTAGTATTGTTAGTGTTTTGGATTTGGGGCATTCTAATAGGTATGTGGCTGTATCTCATTGGTTTAATTTGTAGTCCCCTAATGCATTATGATGTTGAGCATATTTTCATAATGCTTTTATTGCTATCTGTACATCTTCTTCAGTGAGATACCTGTTCAGATCTTTTGCCTGTTTTTTAATTGGGTTGTTTATTTTATTACTGTTGTGTGGGATGTTTTTTTTTTATTTTTTAGAGTTATGTTTAAGAGTTATATTCAACAATTGTCTCTGGTTGGTTTTCACAATTCTGTTGGGGGAAAATGCTTTCGTACTTGTGAGCTCTAAGTTCACATAACGACGGCCTGACTTATAAAGTCTTTCGTGTCCAATAATGACCTTTCTTTAGCAATGGTGCCGTGAAAGAATTTCAACTTATTGGACTGCCAGACTTGATTGTGACTGTTGTTTTTCATGACTCCTGTGGTGCAGGGGATGGGAAGGTGGGCATAGGTCAAAATAAAATGCCACAATACCTATTGTTCTTATGGAGATTTGGTTGTTTTTCTTTAATAATTCCCTGGATTGCTGTAAGCCTTTGTTTAATATCTAGAATTCTAAAAATGTTGATTCTGACAGTTTTTGCTAGTGTTCTCATTTGTTATGGAGGGGAGAATTCTCAAAGCTCTTTATCTGAGATATACAGTGATATCCACTGTCCTTTTTATGAATAATGACACAGAATTTAAGAATGAGTGCTGTGAAATCTGACTGATACTCCATGCCTGTAGAACAAGACAACAAGAGCTCAATTAATTAACCAGGAAAGGTAATATTCTAAAACATATCATGTCAGTTTATAATTTTATAGATGCTAGATCTAGATGAGCCAAACTTTGCTCTTTAAATAATGAGTGGTTAAATCTTATCAGCATATAAAATATAATGGTTATATTCTTTAAAATTAAATAAAGAATTACTATTTAAATAATAATTTTATATCCTTTTCCACGTGAAACTTTTTGCTATATGAAATGTCTTTTGATAGAACAGGTATGTTTCTTTGTTTCCTCTGAATGTTTTATAAACAGTATATTTAGGACTAGTGTTAGCTTTTTTTTAAATTTCCTGAATGTATATAGGAATTTTTGATTATTAGATTTTTTTCTTTAATTGTTGCTGTGTATAGAGTATTACAGGGTGAGAATAGAGGAATATTGATTTATGAATGATAGGTTGAGTTGTCTAGGCAAGACTTGTATAGGTCAAGTTGATTGAGAGTGCCCTGCTAACATCATGGAAAGATTTCATTATACATTTTTATTTTATTGAATTTAATTATACATGTAGGGCAAATGGAAGATGTAATACAGTTAGTTTTGTGGTGTTTCATTCAATGTGATGGACATTTTACATAGTAAGTGCCTACACTGAAAATATTGGAGACAGGATTTTTAAATGTCTGCCTTCTATCATCTATGAATTTTACACAAACCTACAATGTGGTTAATCATTTAAAATTCTACACTCATCTTGCCTTACTGTATTTGATTGAGTTACAGTTGAGGTCTCAAAGTTAGAATACTAGTTTGCTTTTGCTAGTGGATATATTGTGAGGGCCAAAATAAGTTAGATAGCTGTGGTTAAATCT
Source organism: Rhynchonycteris naso (assembly GCA_037038555.1). NCBI lineage: Eukaryota > Metazoa > Chordata > Mammalia > Chiroptera > Emballonuridae > Rhynchonycteris > Rhynchonycteris naso. The sequence goes on from CM073001.1 coordinate 20,607,795, forward strand.
TTTATATGATCAGAATTAGGGGAAAAAATGTTTGATTGATATTTGAATAATTTTTTTAACATTGGATGTTACTCTTGTTATGACCAGTAACTGTGTTGGTAAGTGAGACTTAATAAAATATAGCCCAATCATCTATTCCAAAGGTTAAAAACTTTTATATTGAAATTAGATTTTTTTTAACCATCCCTATTTGATACAGATTATGTATTTAGTAACTTTGTAGCTACACAATCAGTGGCAGGAAAACAATTTCAATTGTATGTGTTTTGGTTGCTGGCTTCATTTAGAAGGCATTACAAGAAAAGAGAGCTCAGAAAAGAAGTCATTTTTTAAAAGATTTTATTTGATTTTAGAGAGAGGATAGAGAGTTAGAGAAAGGTAGGGGAGGAGTGGGAAGCATCAACTTGTAGTAGTTGAAGAAGTCATTTTTTAAGACACACGCATGAAAGCAAATTAAAAGGGACAATAATGTTGGGAAATGCAATTGTTTTTAAATCCTAACTTCTGAAAAATAAAATTGATAAGGGTTTTGAGTGACAAAGCCAATTAAAACAGTCTTTTACCAAGGACCAAATTAAGGACATGACCTTTACACACATTAATAAAAATCTCAAAATTTATCAAGATGCCTTAGAGTGAAGTTCAACTATGAGTATGGTATACAGTGTGTCCGTAAAGTCATGGTGCACTTTTGACCGTGTGACAGGTCAAAAGTGCACCATGACTTTACGGACATACTGTATATTACATTCCTTTTTTTTTTTAAGATTTTATTTATTGACTTTAGAGAGAGGCAAGAAAAAGAGAGCGAAAGGGGGAGGAGCTGGAAGCATCAACTTATAGTAGTTGCTTCTCCTATGAGCCTTGACCAGACAAGCCCAGGTTTTGAACCGGCGACCTCAGCATTCCACATTGACTCTTTATGCACTGTGCCACCATAGGTCAGGCTATATTACATTTATTTCAATTAAACAGAGTATCTTAAGGAGTAATCTCTACCTCTGGTCCTTGATAGAACTAAGATACTCATCATAATTAGGAAGAGTGATGGGAGTAAAAGAGTCAAAAAAGAAAAGAGATATAGCAAACCTAAGATTGTTTAGGTCCTAGCTGGGTAGTTCAGTGGATAAAGCATCATCCTGGTACACCAAGGCCGCAGGTTCCATCCCTGGTCATGACACTTACCAGAAGCAATCAATAAGTGCATAGCTAAATGGAACAACTAAGTAGAACAATGAGTTGATGCTTCTCTCTCTCTGTCTTTCTCTTCTTTTCCCTTTCTCTTTCTTCCATTCTCCCTTCCATCCTCTCTCTCTCTTTCTCTCTCTTTCTCTCTCAATCAATGGGAAGAAAGAATTTAGTGTTTAGAGAAGAACTGCAGATGTGCCTATAAGAAGCCAAGCAGCTTTTTGGGAGAATTATATGTTTTAGCTTAGCAGATACATCACAGTTTTTCAAAACAGTTGCACAAATTTTCATTTCCATAAATAGTGTATCAGTCAGTCTCCTTTACTGATCAGTCTATTAGCCAGCCTTGTGGGCATTCCCTTGCTAATAAGGCTGAATGTATTCACTTATGTTTTCTGACCACTTGGATTTCTTTTTTTGACCAAGTATCTTTTCATGACTTTTTTGTTGTTGTTTTGGTTTTTTTTACATGCAATAAACTATGTTAGATGCACTATTCTAAAGTGTACACTTCAAATGAATTTTTATTGTTTTCTAAATCTATATATACATTCAGATGGAGATATGGAACATTCCTAGTATCCTGTGATCCCGTGTTTATTCCCAGTTATCACCACCTCCTGTCTTCCCAGAGCTAATCATAATTCTCATTATTATTTTATTTTATTTTTACAGGGACAGAGAGAGAGTCAGAGAGAGGGATAGATAGGGACAGACAGACAGGAACGGAGAGAGATGAGAAGCATCAATCATTAGTTTTTCGTTGCCATTGCGACACCATAATTGTTCGTTGATTGCTTTCTCACATGTGCCTTGACCACGGGCCTCCAGCAGACTGAGCCACCCCTTGCTGGAGCCAGCGACCTTGGGTCCAAGCTGACGAGCTTTTGCTCAAGCCAGATGGGCCCGCGCTCAAGCTGGAGACCTCGGGGTCTTGAACCTGGGTCTTCTGCATCCCAGTCCGATGCTCTATCCACTGCGCCACCGCCTGGTCAGGCCATAATTCTCATTATTAATGACATCAAGTAGGTTTTTTTCCAAAATATTTCATTACTATAACAATTCAGTAAAATACACATAACATAAAATTTACCAATTTAAGTATACAGTTCAGTGGTATTAAATGCATTTGTAATGCTTTGTAACCATCACCACAACCTATTTCCATAACTCTTTTCATTTTGTAAAACTGAAACCCTATACCCATTAGATAGTAATTCCCCATTTTCCTCTTCTCCCCGCCCATAGCAACCACCATTTTACTTTTTGTCTCTGATTTTGACTGCTCTTTGTATTATTATACATATAAGTGTAATCATACAGTATTTGAATTTATGTGACTGGTTTATTTTATTTAGCATAATCTTCTCCAGATTCATCCACATTCTAACATATTGCAGAATTTTCTTCTTTTTTAGAGTTGAATAATAAATAGTCTATTATTTTTACATACCAGATTTTGCTCATACATTCATTGCTTGATGGTCACTTTCATTGCCTCCACATTTTAACTATTATGAATAATGCTGGTATGGGTGTAAAAATAAATCTATTTTAATTTTTTAGAACTGCCATACTGTTTTCTACATAGGCTGTACCATTTTTTAATTCTACCAACAGTGTACAATGACTCTGATATTGCTAACAGCCTTCCCAACACTTATTATTTTGTGTTATAGATAGTAGCTATTCTAATGTTTATGAGATGGTATCTCATTTTTTTATTTGCATTACCTAATGGTTAGTGATGTTGAGCATCTTTGTATATACTTATTTGCCATTTGACTTCTCTAGAGAAATGTCAAGTCCTTTGCCCAGTTTTGTATTGGCTGTTTTCTTGTTGTTGAGTTTTAGAAGTTCTCTGTATATTTTGAATATTAACTCCTTATCAGATATATGGTTTGTAGATGTTTTCTCACTCTGTGGTTACCTTTATATTTATTCTGTGGATAGTATCTTTTGATATACAAAATTTTAAAATGTTTATGAAGTCCAATTTGTCTGTGTTTGATCTTTTTCTTAATCTTTTCATATTTTTCACCCAGCCTCCTAAACCCTACCCTCAGAGAGCTGACAGTTTATTCTCTGTATCTATGGTCTGTTTCCATTTTCTTAGTTTATTAGATTCCACATATAAGTGAAATCATATGGTACTTGTCTTCCTTTGACTGGTTTATTTCACCTAGCATGATAACTCTCCAGGTCCATCTATGCTGTCACAAAAGGTAAGACTTTCTTATTTTTACAGGCAAACAGTATTCTACTGTGTAAATGTACCACTGCTTTTACATCCATTCATCTATGTACTAATGGGCATTTGGGCTGCTTCCAAATCATGACTATTGTAAATAATGCTGCAGTGAACATATGAATGCATGTGTCCTTTCAAATTAGTGTTTTGTTGTTTTTTTTTTTCAAATAAATTCCCAGAAGTACAATCATTGGGTCATAAGGGAGTTCCATTTTTAATTATTTTGAAATAGCTTCATCCAGCTTTCCACAGAGGGCACACCAATTTGCATGCCTACCAATAGTGCACAAGATTTGTCTTTTTTCCAATTCTCAGTCTGGAGGCTGAGAAACTAAGCAGAGCTGTTAGTCGTAATGTAGATTGGGATGGGAAGGGTAAATTGAAGTTTGGGCACTGCTAGATGTAAACCAGAAATGTATCAGAAGAATGAAACCCAGAGTCAAGATGACAACAAAGTAGGCAGATGTTCAAACTTCTACCTCCCAGGACCAAATTGGATTACAACTTAAGAACAATCATCCTGGGAAACCAATTTTGGACTAAATGAAGAGGAATTTGTAACCAAGGATCACAGAAGAAGCCACACCAAGCCTGGTTGGAAGGGTGGAGTTGCAAAAAGGGCTGCCTCACTCCCAGGAGCAAGCATTGGCTGAAGGTCTGGAGGGACTCTCACTATGGGGAGGGTCACCTGAGAGGTGTGGGTCCACAGCCCCAGGCCAGAAGCCTCAGTGTAGAGCCCCAGAGCCTAGAAGAGGTGCCCAGACAGCATTTAGCAGTGAAAAGAGCCAGGGTTTCTGTCTGCAGGAAAGAGATGGAGCTCTCAGAGAAGCAAGCTCTGTCTTAAAGGGCCAGCACAGAAAATCTTGTCCACAGCCACTTCCCCAGGATTCTGGGGATGGGAGAACTAAGAGGACTAGAGTTGCATGAGGAGAGTGTAAAGTTGGAGGCCCAGGGAGAGACACTGTGGGGGATAACCACCGAACCCCTGTGCTAAGTCATTCAACAATACCGCAGTCGCTATCTTTCTTGGGTGGAGCAGTCACCTCTAAGCATCATCAGCCTGGGGAAAAACAACTGCTCCACCCTCTGGAGTCTCTTCTACCCCAAGCATAGAGACTGGGTCAAGCTGAGAAGCCAGGAAGCAGGGGACATGCCAATGACTCAGTTTTCCGGTGTTGAGGCTGGAGCTTCCACCCACATGCTCCCAAGTCTAATACTTAATACTGGTGCTTCTGCCCTACAGGAGACTCAGTAGAAACTGTCCAGACTGTGTGCAGACCACACCTCTGGGTCTCAGAAGCTACACCCACTGGATTCCTGGGACCACACCCAACTAAGGTCTGTGAAAAAAGTCTGGACAGATTGATACCTGGGGCCGAAGGGCAGAGCCACACCCACAACCCTTCCTAATCCCTGAATTACCACAGGCTTTAGACTCTACCAGAGGTTTTTTCAGTGGCTGAGCCCAACAAGCAGCCAGCAGACAGAGGCTGCAAGAGGCAGGACTCAGGGAACTTTGTCCCTTTAAACGGACCTTCCCCCAGGCCCAGTGTGGATGAAAGCCAGCCTAGGTGTGCAGCTTGGTATTTTCCATGTGCGTCTGGGCCCAGTAGAGGCAGCCACAAACTCTGGATTGCTTGTAGCTCCAAGATGGGTGTTGAGGGCCAGCCATGGGCAGTGTCTCCCACTGGTCTGTGCTGGGTTCCCTCCAGTGAGGTCCAGGGCTGGTACAAATAGTGGCCAGCCAACTGCGGAGGGCATCAGTTCAAGACGTAACAAGCCTTGATACAGTGTTTTCCTAAGAAAGGGCTCCTCACACCTGGCCCACCTGAGGCAAGTTCCACTCTCTATGATCAGCACAGGCACAGTGGCTCATGTGCATTGAAGGGGGGAAGCTTCACATTCAGCCGGCCTGGGGGCTGGATATTATGTCCTTCTAGGCTAGATTTTACAGGGGAAGGGAGAGAGACTTGGATCATAGACATTTAAAGTGTGGGTCCCATTTGAACCTATTGTTGGGTTTAGTCGAGGGATTTAGCCACTTTCTTGGAGGGCACAGTCAGCCCCAGGAGAGGACTCTCTCAGTCTTCCTCCCTGAGATCAGGGTCTCAACAGCTGTAAGAACTTCTGCAGAGGGGACTATTGGCCTCACTTGATATGAACCTGCTGCTCACCTTGTTGGGGAAAAATAAAATTTGAGTATCCAGCAGTGGCTGAGGCATGAGGCTCTGAAGTAGGGGCCACATTCCCTGTACTGAGTTCCTGACCAAGAGACCCATGAAGTAGAGGGGGTCCCACTAATGTTGTATTCTCAACTTCAGGTGCCCTAAACCAACAAGCTTGCAACTTGTAGAGGGGTTAGTTGGGTGAGGCCAGTCTGAGCCCACACTATAGTCTTTCTATAGAAGCTATAGAAGCCTCTGTGGGAAGACCAGGCAGCTGCAAGAGGAGGTGGAGCAGATTAAAAGTGGAGGCAAATGTTACAGAGCCTGGGGCTTTTACAGAGCTGCTTTTATCTCTAAGCAGGAGGAAGCTGATCTTTATACATAGGTTGGCACCACCCACACTACCCAGGCACAGAAAATGCTGACACAAACAGCAAAAAGGACACTAGCTGCACAGTTATCCCACAGAGGGTTACAAACAATGGCTAATGCCAAATCAAGATCTAGAACCAACACAACTGGCAGTGGTGGCAGACAGAACCAAACCTAGGCTCAGCTAGCTATACAAGCAGCATGCCCAAAGGAGGAGTCTAGCAAGAACCAGACACTGGAAAATATGCCCAACAGGAAAGACATTGCACAGTGTATAATGTATATGATCAAGGTTGACCCTTAGAATCAGCCAGCCTGAAGGGATAACCATACCCATGAAAGGACCAACTGCATTCAATACTCACATACAATAGGAGGGAAAATAGTATCCTCAAGAAGCATTCCTAGAACAAGAAAAACAGATGGTTTGGAGGTCAGTACCACTGAGCCCATCTTCCTCATAAAGACACCAAAACAATTTCAAAGTCAGACAGTGCTACCTAATACACAGACAAAGAAATGTGACTCAAATGACTCAACAAGAAAAATCCTCAGAAAAAGAACTAAATGAAGTAAGAGTAACCAAACTACAAGACATAGAGTTTAAAATAATGATTTTCAGGATGCTCAAGGATCTTAGAGCAACAATGGATGGTCATAATGAGAAGCTAAATAAAGAGATAGCAAGCATCCAAAAGGACATTTAAATCATAAAAAAGAACCAGTCAGAAATACAATATCAGAAATGAAGACTGTACTAGAAGGACTCCACAACAGGCTGGATGAAGCAAAGGATCAAATCAGAGATTTAGAAGACAAGACAAATGAAAGCAAGAAGCAGAGCAGCAAAATGAAAAGGGGTGCAAAAAGACTGAGGAAACTCTGAGAGACCACTGTGACAACATGAAAAACAACATTCGCATCATAGGGGTTCCTGAGAAGAGAACAAACAAGGGATAGAGAACCTGTATGAAAAAATCATAGCTGAAAATTTCCCTAAAATGAAGAAAGAAAAAGTCAATCAAGTTCAAGAAGCACAGAGAGAGACCCATTAAAGAAGAACCCAAAGAGGCCTACTCCAAGACACATCATAATTAAAATGCCAAAGTTAAGAGACAAAGAATACTAAAAGCTGCAAGAGAAAGACAGTTAATTAGCTACAGAGAAGCCACCATAAGGATGACATCAGACTTCTCAACAGAAACACTGGAGACGAGAAGTGATTGTCAAGAAATATTCAAAGTGATGCAATACAAGAAACTACAACTAAGACCACTTTATCCAGCAAAGCTACCATTTAAAATTGAAGGAGAAATAAAAAGCTTCCCAGACATAAAAAAAGAATGCATCAAAGAATTTATTACAACCAAAGCAGTACTGCAAGAAATTATAAGGGCATACTGTAAAAAGCACAAAGGAAAAAAAGAAATCAAGAAAAAGATTGTAGATTTAAAAAATAAAATGGTAATAAATAAGTATATATCAATGATAACCTTAAATATAAATGGGATAAATGCTGCAATCAAAAGACATAGAGTAGCTGTATGGATAAGAAAATAGGATCTGTACAACCACCTGAAAATAGGTGGTTGTCTACAAGAGACCCACCTCAAAATAAAAGATACACAGAGACTGAAAGTGAAGGGATAGAAAAAAGTATTTCATGCAAATGGAAACAATAAAAAAGCTGGGGTAGCAATACTTATATCTGACAAAATAGCCATTAAAACAAAGGCTATAGTCAGGGATAAAGAAGGTCACTACATAATGATAAAGGGAGCAATCCAACAGGAAGATATAGCCATTGTAAATATTATATACCTAATATAAGAGCAACTAAATATATAAAGTAGATTTTGATGGACATAATGGGCGAGATTAACAGCAATACTATTAACAGTAGGGGATTTTAATACCCCACTAATATCAATGGACAGATCCTCCAGAAGAAAACTAACAAAGAATCAGTGGCTTTAAATGACATACTAGTTCAACTGGATTTAATATCTTTAGAGCCTTTCACCCAAAGCAGCAGAATATACATTCATTTTAAGTGTTCATGCTACATACTCTGGGATAGACCACATGTTAGGACACAGAACAAGTCTCAGGAAATTTAAGAAGATTGAAGTCATATCAAGCATCTTCTCTGATCACAATGGTATGAAACTAGAAATCAACTACAATAGAAAAACTGAAAAACATTTGAATACTGGAGGCTACAGCATGCTTTTAAATTGGGTTAACAATGAGATCAAGGGAGAAATAAAAAATTTCTTTGAAACAAACAAAATGAACATACAGCAACTCAAAATGCATGAGACACAGCAAAAGCAGTCCTGAGAGGGAATTTCATAGCATTACAGGCATACCTTAAGGAACAAGAAAGAGCTCAAATAAATAACCCTGCATCTAAAAGAACTAGGAAAAGAACAACAAATAAAACCCAAAGGAGGTATAAGGAAGGAAATAATAAAGATCAGAACAGAAATAAATGACATAGAGGCTTAAAAAAAAAACACAAAAGATCACTGAAACCAAGAGCTGGTTCTTTGAAAAGGTAAACAAGATTGATGAATCTTTAACCAGACTCATCAAGAAAAAAAGAGAGAGTTCTCAAATAAAACTAAAAATGAAAGTGGAGAAGTAACAACTGACACTGAAGAAATACAAAGGATTGTAAGAAAATACTATGAAGATCTATATGCCAAAAATTGGGCAACCTAGGAGAAATGGATAAATTCCTAGAAACATATAGTCTTCCAAAACTCAATCTGGAAGAATCAGAAGCCTAAACAGACCAATTACAACAAAAGAAATTGAAACAGTTATCAAAAAACTCCCAACAAACAAAAGTCCTGGACCAGATAGCTTCACATGTGAATTTTACCAAACATTCGAAATAGAACTAATGCTTGTCCTTCTCAAGCTATTTCAAAAAATTCAAGAGAAAGGAAGACTTCCAAACTCCTTTTATAAGGCGAGCATAATTCTGATCCCGAAACCAGGTAAAGACACTACAAAGAAAGAAAACTATCCGCCAATATCCCTGATGAACATACATGCTAAAATTCTCAACAAAATTAGCAAACCCAATCCAGCAATACATCAGAAAGATCATACATCATGATCAAATGGGATTCATTCTGGGGAGGCAAGGCTGGTACAACATTTGCAAATCAATAAATTTGATTCATTACATAAAAGGAAGAAGAAAAATCATTATCATATCAATAGATGCAGAGAAAGCATTTGATAAAATCCAGCACTAATTTATGATCAAAACTCTCAGCAAAGTGGAAATTCAGGGAATATACTTCAACAAAACAAAGGCCATCTATGACAACTCACAGCCAACATCATACTCAATGGGAAAAAATTAAGAGCAATCCCCTTAAGATCAGGAACAAAGCAGGGATACCCGCTTTCACCACTCTTATTCAACATAGTTCTGGAAGTCCTAACCACAGTAATTAGACAAGAAGAAATAAAAGGCATCCAAATTGGAGAAGTAAAACTCATTATTTGCTGATGACATGATACTATACATAGAAAACCCTAAAGCCTAAATCAAAAAAATATTAGACCTGATAAATGAATTTGGAAAGGTGGCAGTATATAAAATTAATATTCAGAAATTAGTTGTATTTTTATACACTGACAATAAACTGTCTGAAAGAGAAATTAAGGAAACAGTCCCCTTCACTTTTGCAACAAAAAGAATAAAGTACCTAGGATTAAATTTAAACAAGAAGATGAAAGACTTGTACTCAGAAAATTATAAGACGTTGAAAAAAGAAAATAAGAAAGATACAAACAATTGGAAACATATACTGTGTTCCTAGATAGGAATAATAAACATCATTAAAATGTCTATATTACACTAAGTAATCTATAAATTCAGTGCAATTCCCATTAAAATATCAATGTCATACTTCAAAGATATAGAATAAATATTGCAAAAATTTATATGGAACTAAAAAAGAATGTGAATAGCCTCAGCAATCTTGAAAATGAAGAATAAAGGGGAGTCATCACACTTCCTGACATCAAGTTATACTACAAGGCCATTGTAATCAAAACAGATTAGTACTGGCATAAGAATAGGCATATAGATCAATGGAACAGAATAGAGAACCCAGAAATAAATCCACACCTCTATGGTCAATTGATATTTGACAAAGGAGGTAAGAGTATACAATGGAGTAAAGACAGTCTCTTTAATAAATGGTGTTGGGAAATTTGGACAGGTACATGCAAAAAAATGAAACTAGACCACCAACTTACACCATTCACAAAAATAAACTTAAAATGGATAAAAGATTTAAATGTAAGTCACAAAACCATAAACATCTTGGAAGAAAACATAGGCAGCAAACTCTCCGATATCTCTCCTTGCAATATTTTTGCTGATTTTTCTCCATGGGCAAGTGAAATAAAGGACAAAATAAATAAATGGGACTATATGAAACTAAATAAAACTAAATAAAAAGATAACCCACATAATGGGAGAACATATTTGCCAATACATCTGATAAGGGGTTAATAAAAATTTAGCAAGAACTTCTAAAACTCAACATCAGGAAGGTAAACAATTCAGCTAAGAAATGTGCAAATTAACTGAATAGACACTTTTCCAAAGAGGGCATACAGATGGCCAATAGGCAGATGAAAAAATGTTCATCACTGATTATCAGAGAAATGCTAATTAAAATCACAGTGAGATACCACCTCACATCTTTCAGAATGGCGCTCATTAACAAATCAACACAGAATAAGTGCCGATGAGGGTGTAGAGAAAAGGGAACCCTCCTGCACTGCTGATCGGAATGCAGACTTGTGCAGCCATTTTGGAAAACAGTATGGCATTTCCTCAAAAAAATTAAAAATGCAACTGCCTTTTGACCCAGCTATCCCAATTTTAGGAATATATCCTAAAAATATCAAATCATGGATTCAAAAGAAGATGTGCACCCCTATGTTTATTGCAACATTGTTTACAATAACCAAGGTTTGGAAACAGTCCAAGTGTCCATCAGTGAATGAGCAGATTAAAAAGCGATGGTACATATACACAATGGAATACTATGCAGCTGTGAAAAAAGGAAATCTTACCTTTTGTGATGGCCTGGATGAACCTGGAGATTATTATGTTAAGTGAAATAAGCCAAGCAGAGAACAAAAAATATTATATTATCTTATATGTGGAACCTAATGAACAAAGTAAACTGAGGAATGGAATAGAGGCAAAGGCGGGGTCACAGAGTGCAGAGGGACAGCTATCAGAGGGAGGGAGGATGAGAAGGATCAGTGAGGGTGAAGGGATTAGTGAAATAAAAGGGGGTGTAATGGGGGACACAGGGGTAGGCATGAGGGTGTTATATTGAGTGGGACACTTGAATCCATGTAAACAAAATAAATAAAATTTTTTTAAAAAGATGAATGAAACCCAGCTGTAATGTATCAGATCAATCACGGATTGGATAAGTTTAACTGTCTCTACCTACTTGCCAGAAGCAAAAATGAACCCTCTTTGGGAAAAGTTACTATCATTCAGACTCAAAATATCAAATCCAGTGTCTGATATTCCATTGACAACTACTAGGCATACCAGGAGACACGGCCACAACAGATTTAAAAGAAGAGATCAATAGACCATAACAGGCATGGAGTTATGAGGCCTGAACTTTACCTTTAAATAATATGATCAAGATATATTAGAAAAAGAAGGAGGAGGAGGGAGGAAGAGAAAGAAGGAGGAGGAGGAGGAGGAGAAGAAGAAGATGAAGACAAAGAAGAAGAACACTGAGAAAACAAAGAAGAAGAAGGAGGAGGAGGATTTAAATTTATTTAAACCCACCAAAAGGATTTGAAGCAACTAACAAATGCATACATTTAGTACTTTAAGAAAAAGTGAAGAGAGGAGGGGAAAGATGACGATGGAGTAAGCGGATGTACCAACTTCCACCTCCCAGAACCAAAGTGGATTATAACTTGATTTTAAGAACCATCATCTGGATAAACCAACGCTGAACTGAACTGAGAGGACTCTTCAACCGGGAAACACTGAAGAAGCAACATTGAGACTGGTAGGCAAAGCGAAAACACGGAAAGGGCTGCCCAGCTCCCCTGAGCAAAAGGCAGCCCGGAGAGACTCATGTGGCGGGAAGAGAAGTGAGCAGAAGGGTAGGGACCTGGGTCCCAGGAACAAAGCCCACCCTACAGCCCCAGAGCCTAGACGAGGCGTATGGACAGTATTTAGCTGTGAAACAGGTTAGGATACTGTTTGTGAGAAAGAGACAGTTGTCTAAGACCCAGGATTCTTCTTAATGGAACGACACAGAAAACCTCTTTCACAACCACTCACCTGGGACTCTGGGAGACAGGGAGAGAGGAGCGGACCAGAGCAGCGGGAAGAGAGTGCAGTCTGGAAGGCACAGGGAGAAAAGCTCTGAGGGACAACCACCCTGAACCCTGGGATGAGTAACTCCACAAATTTGAAACAATATTTCCCCTGGAACCAGCAAAGGGAAGCAGGACACCAGCCAAACAGGCTCCCCTGTGGCAATTAGAGCACAGTCACTTAAAAGGAAGGAGCTTTCAGGATTACAGTATGGAGTGTGAGGGTCTGAGCTGCAGTACTGCCACCCATACTGCTGAGGGCTTGCTGGAAGGCAGGCAGTGGCAGGATGTGGAAGCGCAGTTCCATTGGTGGGGGGCAAAGGGCAAGCCGGCAGGCGTGAGCTCGGTCTAGCCCAGCGTGGTCAAAGGGGATGAGCAAAAGTGGTACGGCGGCTGTGGGCCTGCCTGTGACACCACCTGTGGTGGAAAAGTGGGAGCCCGGAACAGGCAGAGATCCACCACTGGGCAGAGGCAAGTTGGCACGCAGCCTCACCTGGCCTCCAAGGCTTGAAGCCCTGCACAAACGGGCTTTGCCTGCAGATGTGGAGCAGAAGCCAAGGCTCGCAGTTGAGCGCACACCAGCAGCCCGGCCTAGCCGAGGAGCCGAGGTTAGCGGGGGCAGGGTGGAAGCCCAGCACGGCTGAGCGCATAGCAGCAGCCCACCCCAGCGAAGGAGCCGATGTTGGTGGGGGTGGGACAGAAGCCTGGCTTGCAGCTGAGTGCGTACCTTAAGCCCCTCCCGGCGGGAGGAACAAGCTGACAGGGACCCGCAGGTAAGCAAAAGTGCTCACCCTTGCCCTTGGTGCCCAGGATTGTGGCCGGAGTGGTGCGCAGTCCCACCCATGGGAGAGGGACAAAGGCCGAGACTGGCTGAGGCTTACAGAGCCTGGCAAGAGAACATAGCCCCTCCTGCAGAGGCGAGACTGAGACCGCAGCAGCAGCTACAGTGGCTGGCACTGGCAACACCCTCACCCAAACGCTCTAGGCAGTGGCAGAGGGGGTGGCGGCTTCAGACAGACCATACCTAGGGAACACAGAGGCAACACCCATTGAACTCCAGTAGCCAAACCCTTCTTACACACAGACAAAATGGGTAGGCAGAGGAATGCAACCCAAATGAATAAAGAGAAATCCCTAGAGAAGGACCTGAATAAATCAGATATAACCAAACTACTGGATGCAGAGTTTAAAATAATGATAGTTAGGATGTTCAAAGAGCTTAGAGCAACAATGGATAGTCATTACGAACACCTAAATAAAGAGATAGCAAGTATAAAAAAGGAAATGGAAATAATAGAAAAGAATCAGACAGAAATGACAAATACAGTATCAGAACTGAAGACCACAATGGAATGAATTAAAAGCAGGATGGATGAAGCTGAGGATCGAATCAGCGAGTTAGAGGACAAAATAAACAAAGGCACAGAAGCAGAGCAGAAAAAAGAAAAGAGACTCAAAAAATGTGAGGAAACTCTAAGGGAGCTCTGTGACAACATGAAGATAAATAACATCCTCATCATAGGGATTCCCGAAGAAGAAGAGAAAGAACAAGGAAAAGAAACTTTGTTCAATCAAATCATAGCTGAAAACTTCCCTAAATTAAAACTTGAAAACGTTTCACACGTTCAAGAAGCACAGAGAACTTCATTAAAGAGAAACCTAAAGAAATCTACACCAAGACACATCATAGTTAAAATACCAAAGCTAAGTGATAAAGAGAAAATTTTAAATGCTGCTAGAGAAAAAAAGGCTATCACCTACAAAGGAGCCCCCATAAGGATGACATCCAACTTCTCAACAGAAACACTTGAGGCCAGAAGGAAATGGCAAGATATATTCAAAGTAATGCAGAAGAAGAACCTACAACCAAGACTACTTTATCCAGCAAGGCTAACATTTAAAATTGAAGGAGACATAAAGAGCTTCCCCGAAAAGAAACCTCAAGGAATTCATTAAAACCAAGACAGTTCTGCAAGAGATGCTTAGGGGCCTGTTATGAACAATTCAAAGGGGGAAAAAATATAGCAAAAAAGGAATGCAGCTTTAAAGAATAAAACAGTAATAAACAACTACATATTAATAATAACGTTAAATGTAAATGAATTAAATGATCCAATCAAAAGACATAGGGCAGCTGTGTGGATAAAGAAACAGGACCCATACATATGCCCTCTACAAGAGAAACACCTTAAAACAAAAGATGCACATAGACTGAAGGTAAAAGGATGGAAAACAATATTTTATGCAAATGAAAATGAAAAAAATCCGGGGTAGCAATACTTATATCTGACAAAATGGACTTTAAAACAAAGGCTGTAGTAAGAGATAAAGAAGGACACTACATAATGATAAAGGGAACAATTCAACAGGAAGATATAACCATTATAAATATCTACGCATCAAACATAGGAGCCCCGACATACATAAAGCAGACTTTGATGGATATAAAGGGCGAGATTAAGAGCAATACTATAATAGTAGGGGATTTCAATACCCCACTAATCACTGGATAAATCCTCAAGAAAGAAAATTAACAAAGAAGCAGCAGACTTAAAGGAAATACTAGTTCAACTCGATTTAATACATATCTTCAGAACTTTTCACCCTAAAGCAGCAGAATATACATTCTTTTCAAGCGCTCATGGTACATTCTCTAGGATAGACCACATGTGAGGACACAAAAGTGGTCTCACCAAATTTAAGAAGATTGAAATCATATCAAGCATTTTCTCTGATCACAAAGGCATGAAACTAGATATTAACCACAAAAGAAAAACTGAAAAATACTCAAACACTTGGAAACTAAATAGCATGATATTAAATAATGGATGGATTAAAAATGAGATGAAAGAAGAAATAAAAATGTTTCTAGAAACCAATGATAATGAGCATACATCAACTCAAAATTTATGGGACACAAGAAAGCAGTACAAGAGGAAAGTTCATAGCACTACAGGCATACTAGTAGAAGCTAGAAAAAGCTCAAATAAGCAACTTAACACTGCATATAAAAGAACTAGAAAAACAACAGCAAATAAAGCCCAGGACTAGTAGGAGGAAGGAAATAATAAAGATCAGAGCGGAAATAAATGACATAGAGGCTAAGGAAACAATACAGAGGGTCTGGTTCTTTGAAAAGGTAAACAAGATCGATGAACCTTTAACTAGACTCACTAAGAAAGAAAGAGAAAGGACTTAAATAAATACAATTAGAAATGAGAGTAGAGAAATAACAACTGACACACCAGAAATACAAAGTATTGTAAGAAAATACTATGAAGAACTCTATGCCAAAATATTAGACAACCTAGGTGAAATGGACTAATTTCTTGAATCATATAATCTTCCAAAAATCAATCTGGAAGAATTAGAACACCTAAACAGACCAATTAAAACAAATGGGATCGAAACAGTTATCAAAATCTCCCAACAAAGAATAGTCCTGGGCCTGATGGCTTCACAAGTGAATTCTACCAAAAATTCAAAGAAGAACTTACTCCATTCTTCTCAAGCTATTTCAAAAAATTCAAGAGAAAGGAAGACTTCCAAACTCTTTTTATGAGGTGAGCATAACTCTGATCCTAAAACCAGGCAAAGACAACACAAAGAAAGAAAATTATAGGCCAATATCTCTGATGAATTTAGATGCTAAAATTCTCAACAAAATATTAGCCAACCAGATCCAGCAGTATATGAAAAAAATCATACACCATGATCAAGTGGGATTTATTCTGGAGAGACAAGACTGGTTCAGTATTCACAAATCAATCAATGTGATTCATCACATAAACAAAAGGAAGGACAAAAATCACACGATAATTTCAATAGGTGCAGAAAAAGCATTTGATATAATCTAGCACCCATTCATGATCAAAACTCTCAGTAAACTGGGAATACAGGGAACATTCCTTAACATGATAAAGGCCATCTATAACAAACCCACAGCAAACATCATACTAAATGGGTAAAAATTAAAACCAATCTCCTTAAGATCAGGAACCAGGCAGGGGTACCCCCTTTCACCACTCTTATTCAACATAGTTCTGGAAGTCTTAGCCACAGCAATCAGACAAGAAGAAGAAATAAAAGGCATCCAAATTGGAAAAGAAGAAGTAAAACTGTCATTATTTGCAGATGACATGATATTGTATATAGAAAACCCTAAAGTCTCAGTCAAAAAACTACTGGACCTGATAAATGAATTCAGCAAGGGTGGCAGGATATAAAATTAATACTCAGAAATCAGAGGCATTTTTATATACCAACAATGAACTGTCAGCAAAAGAAATTAAGGAAACAATCCCCTTCACTAAGCATCCAAAAAAATAAAGTACCTAGGAGTAAATTTAACCAAGGAGGTTAAGGACTTTTACTCAGAAAATTATAAAACATTGATAAAAGAAGTCAAGGAAGACACAAACAAGTGGAAACCTATACCGTGTTCATGGTTAGGAAGAATAAACATCATTAAAATGTCTTTATTACCCAGAGCAATTTATAAATTCAATGCAATACTAATTAAAATACCAATGACATACTTCAAAGATATAGAACACATAATCCAAAAATTTATATGGAACCAAAAAAGAACACAAATAGCCTCAGCAATCTTAAAAAGAAAAAATAAAGCAGGAGGTATCACTCTTCCGGATATCAATGTATACTACAAGGCCATTGTACTCAAGATAGCCTGGTACTGGTATAAGAACAGGCATATAGATCAATGGAACAGAACAGAGAACCGAAAAATAAACCCACACCTTTATGGACAACTGATATTTGACAAAGGAGGAAAGAACATACAGTGGAGTAAAGACAGCCTCTTTAACAAATGGTGTTGGGAATATTGGACATTTACCTGCAAAAAAAAAAATGAAACTAGACCATCAACTTACACCATTCACAAAAACAAACTCAAAATGGATAAAAGACTTAAATGTAAGCCGTGAAACCATAAGCATTCTAGAAGAAAACATAGTAAGCTCTCCGACATTTGTTGTAGCAATATATTTGCTGATTTAGCTCCACGGGCAAATGAAATAAAACGGAGGATAAACAAATGGGACTATATCAAACTAAAATGTTTGCACAGCTAAAGACAATAAGAACAGAATAAAAAGACAAACCACACAATGGGACAACATATTCGCCAATACGTCTGATAAGGAGTTAATAACCAAAAATTTATAAAGAACTTGTAAAACTCAATATCAGAAAGACAAACAATCCAATCAAAAAATGAGCAAAAGAAATGAATAGACATTTTTCCAAAGAGGACATACAGATGGCCAATAGGCATATGAAAAAATGCTCAACATCACTAATCATTAGAGAAATGCAAATTAAAACCACAATGAGATATCACCTCACACCAGTCAGAATGGCCCTCATCAACAAAACAACACAGAATAAGTGCTGGTGAGTATGTGGAGAAAAGGGAATCCTCCTGCACTGCTGGTGGGAATGCAGACTGGTGCAGCCACTGTGGAAAACAGTATGGAGATTCCTCAAAAAATTACAAATCGTACTGCCTTTTGGCCCAGCTATCCCCCTTTTAGGAATATACCCTAAGAACACCATAGCACTGTTCGAAAAGAAGAAATGCTCCCCCATGTTCGTGGCAGCATTGTTCACAATAGCGAAGATCTGGAAACAGCCCAAGTGTCCGTCAGAGAACAAGTGGATTAAAAAGCTTTGGAACATATATTCTATGGAATACTACTCAGCCATAAGAAATGATGACATCGGATCATTTACAACAAAATGGATGGACCTTGATAACATTATACATAGTGAAATAAGTAAAACAAAAGAAATTGAGAACTGCATGATTTTATACATAGGTGGGACATAAAAATGAGACTATGAGACATGGACAAGAGTTTGGTGGTTACAGGGTTGGGAGAGTGAAAAGAGGAAGGGAGGGGAGTGGGGAGGGGCACAAAGAAAACCAGATAGAAGGTGACAGAATACAATTTGACTTTGGGTGATGGGTATGCAACATAATTGAATGACAAGATAACTTGGAGATGTTTTCTTTGAACATATGTACCCTGATTTATTAATGTCTCCCCATTAAAATTAATAAAAAAATTTAAAAAAAGAAAATGTGAAGAAATTAAGGCTAAAAATAACTGGACATTAAATAAAGATAGAATTTAAATTGGCAAAATAAAAGGAGTAGGATGGGGAAGGGGAGAAGGAGAAGGAGGAGAAAGAAAGAAGAATGAAAGAAAGGAAGAAAGAGTAGGAGGAAGGAAAGAAGAAGAGGAGTAAGGAAAGAAGAGAAGAAGAAGAACATTCTAATTTTTCATTAATTAAGGTCAAACACCTATATTCTAGTGTCTCAACTAACTTCAACAAAATAGTAAAAATAAGAACAGAGTGTAGCCTGACCAGGTGGTGGTGCAGTGGAGAGAGCATTGGACTGGAACACACAGGAACCAGGTTCGAAACTTCGTGGTCACTGGCTTGAGCGTGGGCTCATCCGGCTTGAGCGCGGCGTCACTAGCTTGTATGTGGGTTCATAGACATGAATGACCCCATGGTTGCTGGCTTAAGCCCAAAGTTCACTGACTTGAAGCCCAAGGTTGCTGATTTGAGCCCAAGGTTACTTGCTTGAGCAAGGGGTCACTCACTTTGCTGGAGTCCCCAGTGAAGGCACATAGGAGAAAGCAATGAATGAACAACTAAGGAGCCATAATGAAGAACTGATGCTTCTCATATCTCTCCTGTCTGTCTGTCTCTATCTATCCCTCTCTTTGTCTCTCTGTCTCTATCACACACACACACACACACACACACACACACACACACACACACACACACACAAGGAATGGAGTGGAATCCTCACCCCACAATCCACATAAACAGCATAACTGAGAGACAAGGACTACCATAAAATTCAAATATATCTAAATAGAGAAATAAACACTAAAATCTAGGAATTATTTCTAAAGCCTGTGCTGCAGAAGAGAGAGACTACGTAATAAAGAGGAGAATGAAAGCAGGGCTTAAGAGTGACAAAATACAGGTAACATAAGCATCACAAAGTGGGGATATTCTTTTAAAAAAAGGTCTAAGACCTGTTAGATCAGAGTACTGGTGACTTTGGAATCAAAAGGAAGAGGCTTGCAATTGCAAGAAACAAGTGACAGCCTTGTGGAAACATTACACAAAACTTGTTTGTTGATTTATTAATGATAGCCATTTTGACAGGTATGAGGTGATATCTCATTGTGGTTTCCTGGGTGGTTAGAAATTTGTTAAACTGATCAAAGTTTTTTAAAGAATTTATATACTCATGTGATTAAGATTTCTAAATTGTTTCAGAATATTTTTATCTTTCTTAAAGCATGAATAATCCAAAGACAAGGACTTGTTTTAAGATGAATTTTAAATATATACCATTTTTTAGAGGAAGAGAGAAAAAGAAAGGGAGAGACAGAAAGAGAGAGAAGCATCAACTTGTTGCTCTACTTAGTTGGCCATTGATTGCTTTTCATACATGCCTTCACCAGGGATTGAACCAGTGATCTTGGGCTCAAGCCAGCAACCTTGGGATTGTTTTGTGATTTGGGGATTGTGTCAGCCACAGAGCTGCAACCTCCAGCTCAAGCTGGTGGCCTTACGTTTCGAACCAGCAAGCTTGGTGTTTGTTATAGGTCGATACTCTGTCCACTGTACCACCACTGATCAGGTTTAAATACTTACCTGTAATGCAAAATTACCTAATCAATATTAGCTGACAGAGAGATTTTATGCTAGAGTAATACATAACTTTAATATTCCTTTAGTGTTAGTATTTGGCTTTCTAAATAGATATGAAAAGTAATCATCTCATAACACTTTTTAAATTCACTTTTTTCTGTCCCCAGAAAGTAGTAAAGTAAATAAAACCATCATTTTCTTCTAATCTTCATGAATAATTTCTCACTGGTGCTGAGTGAGAGGCTGTTTTCAAGGTTATCCTATGGTATTTACAAAGATACTGTTTAGACCTTGCGGTTTAAGCCTCTGAAAGCTCTTCTAAATTACAGAAGTGAATTTATACTTACTCTTTGGATAATTTCAGTTGAGGACTTCAAAATGAAGCAGTTTGGGGGTGGGGGAGTTCCCTTATTAGAAGCATAAAACCTACTGACTGTATTTTGGCTAGGGTTCCTTTTTTTCCAGTAAGTTGTCTGCTATACAGAGGTGTATAACCCTAATGGCTTGTTGTATGCCATTAAAAAGTATTGTACACTCATAAAAGAATGACATTTTGATCAATGCTGTTAAAGGAATTACTGTCTTGACACAGAAAAGCTTTCCTGCTGCAAGTTTAAAAATATGCCTTTAAAAGCTTTTTATTGAATACCTTTGCATCCCTTAGAAATGTGCCATTTTGGCATGAGGTTACTCTGAAGTATTCTACATTGTAACTTAAATGCAAAACCTCCTATTTACCTTTAGAAGTAGCAAAGCCAAATAGGTATTTTCCTACCAAATGGGCTTAAAGACATAGTAGCATCTTAAACCACTGTAAGTGATCTAAAAATAGAATTTTTGTAAAGAGAAAGCTGAAACTAAATTATTCCTTTTTCTTTTGTGAAATATTGATTTTTTTATGCTGTTTTGTTTAAACTTTGTGGTTTTAATTACCCTCTGGACTGAGGAACCATGACTTGCCACCCAGTTCAGAGACGGATCTTTTCTAATCACTTGGGAATTAGCTCTCTTAAATGGTGATATGTTGGATATGCTTTTCTACTGTTTCTTTGTCTTTTATTATATTTTTGATTAGGAGTTTATGAAAACCATATCATAATACATAGTCTTCCGAAGCTGACTTTTTAAAAAAAAATACACAATTGATCTTTTATAGATTTTTTAATGTATCATTGTTATAATTTTAGCTTAATTTCATACTTTGTAAGCCTTTTGCTATCACTTAACTTCTGACTTTATACCATATGTTTTAGGTTTGTAAACTGAGCATTTTAAAATTCAATACCCCGAAAGCACAACTTCTTTAAATATGTCACTATGGAATGATTACTTACTTGATAGCTTTTAGCTCTTGTACTTTTTGAATTTGACATTTAATCCCAATCTAATGAACTTTCACACATTTCAGGGTAAGGGCATATTTTAGGATAGATAATTTTTACATAGCATGTTAGCTTTATCATCTATTTTACTTATTAAAGCAGGTGTTTGTTGTTAGTGGTGGTAGTGGTTTTTATTATTCACTACCTTTTAAATGCCAAGTGATTTATGTATATTGTTGATAGCACCAAAACTTCTGACAGTTATGTGCCATTTTCTTTGCTAAAGTACTTTCCATGGTTCCAAGAAGTTGTATAACTCAGTCAAACAAGTAAGTTGTGGAATTGGGATTCAAACTGAGGTAGTGTGACTCCCAAATATGTGCTATTCTAACCCTTGCTACCTTGTCTTTCTGTTACAGGTGGTATCTTCTTCATTCTACAAATGAGGAATCAAGCTCAGAGAGAGTAAGTACCTTGACCATTGACACCGAGTGAAGGAGTGGCAGAGCTGGCTGGCATTTGAAGCAGGCTCTGTTTGACTTCAAAGTGTATTTTCTACCATATCATACTAGTTAGTTTTCCTTCATCCTCCTCATCACACCTCTTTTTAATTATCTGTGTGTGTGCAAAGATGGTTTTTATTAGAAATTTTGAAATAGGGTTTTGTTTTATGATTTTCTCTTATGATTTGGAGGGAAGCATATTGAAAACATAATTGATGATTGATGGGAGGAGGAGGTAGAAGGGGATATGAGGATGGATGAAGACCTCTTGGAAGGTTGTTGAATATGTTGTAGAATTGAGCACCTGAAATCTGATTATGTTAACCAGTGTCACCCCAATAAATTCAATTTAAAAAAAGGAAAAGAAAATATTGGAGTAGGTTTTAGGAAACCTGAATTCCCATGCTATCTCTGATTCTTCTGGCGATAAGACCTTGGACAAGTCATGTTTCTGGGGGGTTTTATTTATAAAATGATGGCATTAACTAGATGATTTTAACAATTTCCTCAAATTCAAAATCTAATTTGACTCTATTTTGATTTAATGTTTATACTTGTTCTTTTTAGCACTGGTAAAACTTTATAATCTGTATTTTAACCCATTAAGTATTATACTTCACTAAAGTTAAGGGTAAGGAGCTCTAATTTTTATTTTTTACTTGCACTATTGCATCTTACATTGAAATTCAATAATGGGAAGAAATTTCATATAAAGAAGAAATTAATTTCATTACAAGGACATTCATTCTTTTAAACTATTAAAGATTTTCTTAGCTTTTACAGTCAGAAAGAATAATCCTGGATACCTAAATATTATAAAAGGAAATAAATTATTTTAATAGAAAATATTTTCATCAAAGAAGACAGGAATAGGTTACTGCCACCTTCAAAGCATTTGCAAGTTCTTAACTGTATAACATTATTAGCAATTATAATAAGTAACATCCATTGGGAATTAGTTTTATGCTACCATGTTGTACTAGCATTTTATATACATTACATCATTTAATACTCATGAAAACCTTATGAGGTAGGTACTACTATTATCCCCATTTTACATACTAAGAAATAGAGAATTACGAGTTTAAGCAATTCCTCCAAAGGTTACAGTATTTGTAAGTGGTAAAGCTGAGATTCAAATCTATAGAATGCCACAGAGATTTTTCTCACATTTACAAAATGGAGTAATTGTAAGAGATTACCAATGACAATATACATGAATATGATTTAAACATGAAACCTTTTAAGAAAGAGTGAGTCTGATGGCTTGTGATGAATGGCAATTTCCAAGTTCTCAGATTTGATCACTGCCAGTTACATATTTTATTGATGAAGTCTTAAAACAAGTAACAGCTACTGGATAATTTTATAACACCACTTATTTTCTGAAGAGTTAATAAATTTATTATAAGTTTTAGGATAACATTCTTTGGCGTTTGGGATGTGGTTATTTGAGTGTGTCTGTGTGTATGTACACATGCACATGCATGGGTTGAAAGCTGTAGAACTGGATAACTAACCATCCCAGTTTGCCTCAGCTGGGGTTTTTATTTCATGTAACTTTCAGTGCTAAAACTAGGAATTTTGCTAACCCAGATAAGTCAAAGCAAATATGTATGTATTTATGTGTATGTGTGTGAATATGTGTGAGTGTCTGGAAAGTAATGGTAATGGTTGGTGTACAGGGAATTCAGATCTTGCAGAGCATAAAACAGCTCTGAATTCGGTGTCTAAACTGATAGTTGTCTGTTTTATTAGTAGAAAGCTCAGTCTCCTATGTTTTCCCCATTTCAGATAACCTTTTCTTGTCATCTGAGAAATTAATTTCTGTGTTGGAAACATTGCAAGTAAACTTGATAGCAAGAGTGCTGTTATTGAGGCAGCTTGCACAGTGATTTGTTAAGTACAGCCTGTTCATAAAGGTAAAGCTAGAGTTGATTTATCAATCATTATCAGGATTTCAGTAACCTGTTGAACTACAGTACTTGATTTCTTCTCCTTCTCTTAAAACCCACTATTTTTATTTCTCTTTATACATTTGTTTAGTTGTTTCCATTGGAAACATTTTTTACATGCATTTTTACGTTATGTAAACATTTTTTGTGTGTCTGTTTGCTTTTTCCTAGAATAGAGTTGGAACGGTCTGCAAAACTATTACTAAGTTAAACTACATAGAATTGCCAGGATTTGACTGTTTTTGACCTGCGTTAATGGAAATTTTATATAATTCAAGTAATAGTTAATTCAACTTTTGGTTTTTTGGAAATAACTTAAATTTAAGTGGAATGTTTCATTGAAACCATGGTTAATGTTAGGGAGGAACTGACATGAACTTTGAGCTGATTACTCTATGCTGCCATTTGCTAAAAATACATTTTAAAAGGTATAACTCATGTGGAAAAACTGAGCCATTAATATTAGACAGACATTTAAAACTTTATTTTAACCAAAGGTTAAAACTAAATTTAATTATTTTTCTTTCTCAGAATTTTGAATCATTATATTTTAATCTATAGTGAGTTACATAAATGTTCCTTTTATAAGAAAAATGCTTCTTTCATGGAATCAGATTTAAAATTGTTGCTTTTAACAAATACCAACCAATAAGATTGCTTTTTATGCCTTGTAAACAGTCTGGGATGGCGTTTGCCTTCCTGGATAAATTAGGTTTCCTAAAACATAGGAAGTAACTATGATTTTTTTGAAGAAATGTAGTTAATTACTACTACCTGTCTCAACTTCATATACTGTCATAATCTTGAGATTCTTGTGATATAGCTAAAATTGCACATGTGAATATTTGTTTATCTCTTTAATCCTTCATTTGTATAACACATATCTCATAAAAAGAGAAGAGATTACTTTATAGCTCCTTTTTTTTTCTTTTTCTTTTTCTTTTTTAAGTGAGAGGAGAGGGAGATAGTGAGATAGGTTCCCGCATGTGCCCCTACCAGGATCCACCTGGCAATCATGTCTGAGGCCAATGCTTGAATCAACTGAGTTATCTTGAGTGCCTAAGGCTAACACGCTGGGATCAACCAAGCTATCCTTAGTGCCCAGGGCCAATGCTTGAATCAGTTGAGCCACTGGCTGTGAGAGGGGAAGAGAAAAGGGGAAGAGGGAGGGGAAGAGCAGATGGTCACTTTTCATGTGTCCCTGATCAGGGATCGAACCCAGGACATCCATAATCTGGGCCAACATTCTATCCACTGAGCCACTGGCCAGCGCTATAGTTCCTAATTGTGGATATGGTAGATTAAACTGATGCTGAGCAATGATTCCACATTATAAAAATAATAAGTTAATATAGAATTTTAAGTAATTAACAATAGCTTTAAGACTGGCATCTCTTATACTTTCACAGTAACCTGGGAGATAGATATATCTTTTCACAGTGTTTTGAAAAATTGGAATTCATATGTGGCAGGTCTTATTCTTTTTCCCATCATGATCTCTCTTAAATACTTTTGGCAGTGTCTTAGTGCCTATCTCTTCATTTGCTTCAGGCATCAATATCAAATATTTTGAGCACCCTCAAAATTACTGAAATACTTTACTCAAGCTAATATATATTTTCACAAACTACTTTGTTACTATTAAAAAGTAATATGCATGAGTTGTGATTTGGTAGGTCTTTCAGGAATAAAGCATCATGATTATCAGGACTATTTTAAAAAACACTTTCCTAAGTTTTTAGAATAAAAGAAATACATACTTCTCATTTTTATGAATTGTAAGATTAAAGACCTAAATATAATGTGATGTGTTCCATTGCTCTAAGATATCTAATTTGAGTCTTTCCTTAAACAGTTAATCTTGAAAAGCTGAAAAACAAGAAAGTGTGAAGCTGGAATGTTCTCTATCAGATGGGAATTTGATACTATGTATTGCTTTCTCAGGGACTAAATTTATGGGGCAGTTGACTAGAGGACACGATGGTTCTTTGATCACAAGGCTTCTTTGACCACAACGATTGACATATTGAGTTGACAAAAAATGTACAACTCAATGAATTTTTATAACCTGATGATACCATGTAGTTACTATCTTGATCAAGAAATAAAACATAATTTATATCTTTGAATCCCTCTTATGTTGATGTCTAAACTGAAGATCAGGCTCTATATACCCAGCTAAATTTTAATTGCCTATTAATAGTAATCTAGATTTTTAAACTGTCTGAAGAGCAAGACTACTTTACACAAATTATCTAGATAGCTATATTTTTATCTTTGGCAAACTAGATGTGGCATACTAATATTCAACTTGATGATACAGAATTTTAAATGTCTATAGTTTCCTTAGTGTTCCTTGTTATTACTGAATAAGGACTTAGACCATTTCTAAGTTTGATCCTGATTTTTCTGATTTACCACATTGCTTAGACAGTGACTGGCATTCAAAGCTGATTTGATTGGCCCTTTAAGTTTCTCTATTTGAAGCAGCTTAGACTACAAAACTCAATTATATGTAGAGACTTTGCCATTTAGACTGACAGTTCTGTCAGGTCAGATGGTGTGATTATCATGTGTGCTGCAAGTGCATAGTTATGACTAGTTTTTTGTTTTGTTCTGTTTTGGGGGTTTTTTTTCCTCAAAAGGTAGGTGGAAGGCTTGGTCCCTGAAGATGGAAAGCAAGAACATCAATCTGCCATCTCCACTTGGCTTCAGTTTCTCTATTGAGTTTCCATCCACATGTGCTGAGCTGTTCCAATCACAACCCCAAATTAAGTGTTTTTCACTAATGTTTTTTCAAAAATGATCTGTCCTCTTTGGCGAAATTGAAATGAGTAATGGTCTTTCGACACTACTGGCAAGTGGCTTTCACGATCTGCAGCAGATCTAATGAGCTACAGCTGACTGCTTGGAAA
Organism: Rhynchonycteris naso; assembly: GCA_037038555.1. NCBI lineage: Eukaryota > Metazoa > Chordata > Mammalia > Chiroptera > Emballonuridae > Rhynchonycteris > Rhynchonycteris naso. The sequence continues at coordinate 20,634,578 of CM073001.1, forward strand.
ATTCAGCTTTTGATTATATGAAGGGATCTCTGGAACATGGACCTGAGATTCTGTATGCATTAAAACAACACCACAATCTTTACAACCTTATACAAGTGTTATAAATTGCTTTGTAAGCCATTTTATAACAATATTCAAAGGTCTCCAGTTTTGACTACAAAGCTTACTTTTTGCAGAAACTTGAAAAATGAATAATATAAACCATTTGACAAAGGTAATCTTGCATCAGGAACTAAATTTATGGTATATTTGTTCTACAAGGTCAGGTACTCATATTTAAGAGCAAGGAAATTATATAATACTGCACTCTACAGTGTGGAAAATATATATTGATTTTCTCTTCTTGTATGACCACATTTTTTTCTATATATACAACTAGATATGCCATGATATTATAATAAATTGTATTACATGGAATCATATGATAATATGATAGGCATGTGGTTCAGTTGATGAACCCAGTATTTAAGCACAGTTATAGCCAAGAATTTGGGTTGCAGTCTCCATTATTTTTTTTATTCTGAGAATGGAGAGTCATCTCTTATAACTCTTATGTAGAAAAAGCAACTAAACCATTTTGTCTAAGCTCATATGAGGGTAGTGTTCCATCTCAAGATTGAAGGAACCACTGTTGATGGGCTTGGATAATATTTTATTAATTTAATTGAATTGCTTTAATGTATCAGTTTCAGGAAAATGTTTCCTTGAAATGATTTGATCACTTATTCAAAGGGGATGTTGGAGGCTATTTAGTTGATTATTTTTGTATCAACTACAAGAAAGCCTTCAAGCAAAACTTTCCAGATCTTCTAATTTGTAAGCATAGCTACCTCTGACAGCCAGTTTTCGCTCTGCTCTGGTGGTTTGAAAAAGCGGATGTTATTGCTTCTGAGAAAGAGAATGCAGGTAAAAAAAAGTGCAGAGAGCTCTTTTAACAATATTGTACGTATCAATGGAGTCACTATGGGGCCTTATAATAGTTATAACTATAAAGTAGAGCAAATGAAGGTTGACTACTAAAGTGTGAACTTTCCATGTTTACAGGTAGAGACCAAACATGAGCATCTAAAATGGGATCAGGGCCCTGGTCGGTTGACTCAGCAGTAGAGCATCGGCCTGGCATATGGAAGTCCTGGGATCAATTCCCGGTCAGGGCACATAGGAGAAGTGCCCATCTGCTTCTCTACCCTTCCCCCTCTTCTTTCTCTCTATCTCTCTCTTCCCCTCCCACAGCCAAGGCTCCATTGCAGCAAAGTTGGCCTGGGTACTGAGGATGGCTCTGGCCTCTGCCTCAGGTGCTAGAATGGCTCTGGTTGCAAAGGAGCAATGCCCCAGATGGGCTGAGTGTTGCCCCTAGTGGGCATGCCTGATGGATCCTGGTTGGGTGCATGCGGGAGTCTGTCTGCCTGCCTCCATGCCTGGTGGATCCCAGTTGGGTGCATGCGAGAGTCTGTCTGTCTGCCTACCTCCCCGCTTCTCACTTTGGAAAAATATAAAAAAATAAAAAACAAATTAAAATGGGATCAGAATGACAACTGTTCCCTAGTTATACTTACTCTTTAGTAAAGAACATTGGGAGTTAACATCAGAATCACATTCAATATTATTTATAATCTGTGTAGTAAGTGTGTTGTGTATTTTGTAGAATATATTAATTGATTAATAAACTAAAACACAGAAAATAAAAGGAAAGGGTGTGAAACTATGACTCTCCTAAGAAAAGAATCTATGGAAAACTAGAGTAAAGAGAAGAACCCGGAGAAAATAATAGATGTTAAGGGAGGATCTTCATTAAGATCATAAATTGTATAGACCCTTCACCTCCCCTATTTAATCCTAGTACCTAATCAGCTCCTCCTGTCATTGTCTTCTCTTTGTGACCCAAGTTTTTAAAACAACTTTATGAGATATAATTCAATACTATTCTATTTAAAGTGTATAACTACAGTGATTTTTTGTTATTCACAGTTGTGCAACCATCACCATAATCAATTTTAGAACTTTTTTTATTATCCCAACAGGAAACCTCACGCTCATTAGCAGTCACCTCCTATTTTGCCCCAATGCCTAAGCCCTAGGCAACCGCTGTTTTATGTGATCCAAGTTTTAAAAGTTGTTGATTTGAAATTCCCTGTTGCCTTCTAAGGATATTTACTTCAAACCATTTGATTGATTATACAAGTACAATCAGAAAACCGTGACTATTCTCTTTGTTGATGCAAGTCTTTTAAATCAAAGAGTGACATATAACTGTATTCTTAGATATTTCTTGTTATATAACTTCTTAAACATGATTTTCAAAGGCTTTTTTAAAAAATCATAGATATAGACCTTTTAAATATACTTACACCCCTTACCCCTGACTCTTATCCTTAACAAGATTCAGGTAATCAGGTAATTGATCTTGTCTGAGTCCTAGAGTTTTTGGACTAAGATATTCTGATTCATTCTGACAGCACTCATAAGACACTAATATATGACTCAGAAAACAAATTATTCAATATAATGCAAAACGCATTTGCCCAGGGAATTGGAGATTGTATTATCTGAACAGAACATTCTTTTCCTATAGACAAGGCAAAATAGTATTAGTAAGTTACCTTGTACATGTGGAACCAGAACAAGTAGGCTAGTTCCATAGTTCAAATGTAGTTCAAACTCTTATAATCAGACTGCAGTAGGCAGGATAAGTCCCCCCCCCAAAAAAAGTCCATGTCTTTATTTCCATAGCCTGTTACTCTACTAGCAAAGGGGACCTTGCATATGTGATTAAGTTCAAGTTCTCAAAATGGGGAGATTATGGTGGATTATCTAGCTATATCTAAACTAATTACATGTTTCTTCCTAATTGGAGAGCCTTTTAGTGGTGAAAGGGAGATAGGATTAAGAAAGAACAGGAAAGACAGCAGTAAGAGAAGGACTCAACCCACCATTGCTGGCTTTGAAGATGGTGGCAAGAGGTCATGAACTAAGGAATGTTGGTGTTCTCTAGCAGCTGGAAAAGGCAAGGAAGTAGTAGATTTTCCTGTAGAGCCTTCAGAAAGGAGTGCAGCCCTGCTGATACCTTGATTTTAGGCCAGTGAGACTCGTCATATTTCTAATCTATAAAACTGCATGATAATAAATTTTTGTGTTTTAAGTCATTAAGTTTGTGGTATTGGTTATGGCAAAAGTAGAAAACTAATACACAGACCTATAGATTTCTTACTCTGGATCCAGTCAGTGAGCCCTGGGCCAACATACCCTGTCATAGAACGGTACATGAGTTTTGCCATGTTTACCTCAGTGTCTCCTCTTTCTCTGTATCTCAGATGCCTTCCTAAAAGCCCTTTCTAAAATGACTTGTCTATTAAAACACATTTAATAAGAGCTTACACTTGAGAGTTAGATGGGCCTGGGTTGAACACTAGCTTTTCCATTTTACTAGCTGGATAATCTTAAGACAGATGATTTAGTATTTTAAATCTTGGTTTTCATGAGCAAAATGGGGATAATAATGCCTACCCTTTAGGGATGTTGGAAAGATAAAATGAGATAATGTGTATAAAATGGCAATGCTTGATATATAGTGAGCCCCTAACAAATGATAGCTGTTGTTATCATCTCATAAAGGCTAAAAGGAGTTTGCCAATAGCATGCATTCTAACACTTGCTCAGATATAAGTATATTAAGAACTATTGGTACAACTACATGTTAAGTAATTATTCCAGAAAGTTCTCTTAATAGCTCTCTGGCTCCTGATACTGAGTCTTTTAACTGAAAGGCTTACTTTTGGGAACTTAAATGGATAAGTTAAAACCACCTTTAGTTTATAGTGTAATATGTAACACCTTTTAATATTTCCTTTCTTCTAAGAGCTAATGTAAAGTAGAATTCATTAAGGAAAACCTGGAATTTTGTTTCTACAATAAAAGAATTCTTAGTGACTGGAATTATTTCTTCAATTTTTTAAAAATCCTTAATGTCTGGCAAATGGCTGACACATAATAGGCAGCAATAAATGTTTATTGAACTGAACTAAATTGAGTCTAAGCAGTTATTCTCACAACCTGTTTTGAATTCATCCCGTTTGTTGCTACCCTAATTTAGGCTCTTACTTATTTTATTATATTTCTTTTTTTGCCTTGCCCATTACAGTATTTTTTGAACTGTTCTTTTTGCTACTTGTCTTTTTTCTCTTCAAATCATCTTCCACAGTACCACCAAACTCGGCGATGGCTAATGCACATTATAGCTTCTCCTATCTAGTCTTCTTTACCTTTGTCCCAGTATATATTGCCTAATAGCCATTGTTTTTAAGTGAGGGGGGTATAGTGAGACAGACTCTTGCATGTGCCACAGTCAGGATCCACCTCATAACCCCTGTCTGGAACCGATGCTCTAATCAACTGAGCTAATTTTAGCTCCTGAGGCTGATGTGCTCAGACCAACTGAGCTATCCTCAGCACCTAGAGCTATCCTCAGCACCTGGGACCGATGCTTAAACCAGTCAAGCCACTGGCTGCAGGAGGGGAAAAGAGAGAGAAGGGGGAGACGGAGGAGGAGAAAAGCAGATGGTCACTTCTCTTATGTGCCCTGGCCGGGAATCAAACCCAGGACATCCATACTCCAGGCCGACATTCTATCCACTGAGCAACGGGCCAGGTAATAGCCATACTTTTAACACTTTTTTTTTCCAATGTTTCATGGCCAGTTACAGTTAGAAAGTGATGATGCTTGTATAGCAGTCTAAGAGCAAGCAAACTATCTTATGGCTAGAGGTTTTGCACATCTCAGTTCACCTATAAACCCATTTGGGCACACCAGTACATGTTGGCATACTAATTGGGAAGCTCTGCTTAATGTATCTAACATTTGAGACTAGTTGCAATTGGAATTCATCCTATCTTTTCCAATAGATGTTTCCTGAACACTTTCTATGTGAATGCTGAGCTCTGAGGGAAAGGAAATGAGAGCACCATATTAATTATTCTTCTGTAGGAAACCTCAGTTCCAGGCAGACAATTTTGCATACTGGCCGCCAGATGGACCTTTTATATTCCTATCAAACCTTAGTTCATGCCTTATACTGTTTTTAAATAACCTGTATTTCCTTCATCATCTGTCTGAATCTTTCTACTGTCTGTTTCATGATGCTGTCCTTAATACAGTTACAATGTGTCAATTTTATGTGTTGTATTATTTTCCATTTCATTACATAACTAACATTTAGTTTGGTGCCCTCTGTAAAGCCTGTATTTGTTCCTTATTTATTATTCACTTTTTTTTTTAATCTTTATTTGTCATTTTCTTTTTCATTTTATACAGGTTCCCACTGTTTCATTATATTTACCTCACTCCTTCTTTCTACAACTTTATATTATATAAATTCTGAGAAGCATTTAATACTATTATAATAAATGTGAAATAATATTCTTTGCACATATATATATTTATTGGGTAATAGCAAATATTTTTTTAGTTTATACTTGGACCAGGTATTATTCTAATACCCTTATGTATATTTAACATATTTAATCTTTACAGCAATTCTATAAATATAAAATATTTTTATATCTCCATTTTAAAAATGAGAATATTGAAGCACAGGTAACTTAAGCAATTTGCCAAAAGTTGTACAGCTATTAAGTGTTAATGTCAAGATTGAAATGTAATCAGCAGACGTACCTAACACTAAGCATTCCCACTAAGGTGAGTTAGGCTATATTACAGTTAAAAAGAGAAGTTGTAGTCATAAGTATATAATTTGGAGAGTATGATGTCACACAATCAATAAGTTGTCAGTGTTATAAAAATCAAAAGTTCATAATATTATCTATGGAGCACCTACTATCTGTCCCAAGAAATTCGCATACATTATCTCTTTGAGCCTTACAATAACACAATTGAATAATTGGTATCATACCTATTTTATAGATGATAAAAAAGAACCTCAAATAAGTAACTTGCTCAAAAGTTATGGAGCCAGAAAGTGGCAGAGCTAAGGCTGGAATCTGGACACATCTGCCCTGTTTAGTTTTCACTGTGCTGTACTGCCTCTGAGGATGGTGGGCCCTGGCAGAAGGTCAGGACAACGGCAAGCTGGCTACTATTAGAATGTAGTTAGAGCTGTGCTTAACTTGGAAAATAGCACTGTGATGAAGTTACTTTTTTCTTCAAATTAGAAGTTGAGGAAGGAATATAACCAATAACCTTGAATAAAACCAGTAAAAGCAATACCTATTGTTGCTAAGTCATTACCTTGTGATCCTGGCTAAGTTGCTTTCCCTCTTTGAGCTTCAACTCTATCTTCTACAACATGTACGTAGTTAATAGACATCTATTTATGCCCAATGATGTTTTGTGATGTTAGCAGTAGTGTTTAAACTCTGGAAGTAAGTACTACACGAATATTATTATTATCATTTTTTTTTTTTTTTTGGTATTTTTCCGAAGTTAGAAGCAGGGAGGCAGTCAGACTCCTGCATGCGCCCGACCAGGATTCACCCGGCATGCCCGCCAGGAGGCGATGCTCTGCCCATCGGGGGCGTTGCTTCATTGCCCACAGAGCCATTCTACTGCCTGAGGTGGAGACCATGGACCGTCCTCAGCGCCCGGGCCAACTTTGCTCCAATGCAGCCTCGGCTGTGAGAGGGGAAGAGGGAGATAGAAAAGAAGGAGAGGGAGAAGGGTAGAAAAGCAGATGGATATTCTCCTGTGTGCCCTAGCTGGGAATTGAACCCGGGACTTCCACACGCTGGGCTGATGCTCTACCGCTGAGCCAACCAGCCAGGGCATGAATATTATTTTTTAGTTCTTAGTCTGGACATTGATCTTTGACACAACCATGTTTTTTCTTTATAGCATCACACTTGTATATTGCCATGTCTTTTTTTTCCCCTCTTGATGCTGACAAAGAGATTTGTTCATAGAGAACCGACTCTGAAGATGACAACTCTTCATTGTCTCTCAATGGCTTAAGCTCCACATGCAGTTTCTTCTCTGTCTTTAATTAAACTTGCTTTTTCAGTGTTGTAGCTGGGAGCACTGTGTTGACACAACTCACTTGTGTACAGAACAGATTAAAATGTCAGTGTTCTAATGTTCTCATCTGTGGGAAAAAGAAAATATTTGGGATATTTATAACTTTTAAAAGACTCCTCTGTGTAGAAAAGATTACATGTGGAATGGAAAACCATTTGATAGTTAAAGGTACAGAGCTCTATTTTAATATTAGTCTAACAAAAAAAGGTGGCAAAGTATGAAAGCTTACTGTAACTCTTTACTAGAGATTTAGAACACACCTTTCTCTCTATTTTCTTCTTAATTTTCACTTAATTGTATCTTTTAATTTTCTAGTGTTCTGCTTAATCTTTCCAGATGCGTATATGCAGAATATTGACATTTTCCGTAAAAGACAGTTAGCTAGTCATTATAATAAACACATATATAATTTGGAAGAGTACTACTAGTCAAGGAAAATGGAGTTGGCGTATTGAACCTTTACTCTTCAAATCATAAATCTGAATGTGTCTATTTCTACAATAGAGTTATTAATATTTGCTGGCTATTTATTGGTGAACAAGGCCAGCAAGTTCATAGTGCCACAGCTTGAGACTCTTTTCTGCCTGTCAGGCATTCACAAGGTATAAGCTACATCAATTAACAGTAGGTGCCTTGCCAATTATAGAAGTCATGGTAAAGGGATAAACTTGCAGCAAATTGATAAGGAAAGGGTTTAAGGGGAACAAAGACTTATGGAACACTTACAATGTGTCTAATACTTCTGTCTTTGTGTGTTGAAGTGTGCTTGTCAAATTCTCACAGCTCTATAAATAGGTAATATTATCTTCATTTTACAGATGGGAAACTGAGGCCTATAAATGTAAAGTAACTTGCCAAAGGTAACACAGTCAATAAAGAAGATGGATTTGAATCCATGGGACCTGGTTTTGTAGCCTATTCTATTAGAGGGTTTCTGAAAGTTTACTAACTTTTGTTATTGTACAGTTTGGAAGCTTTCACTGCTGATATTGCTAAACCAATGTGTAATATTTAGATGAAGAAGGTAAATATTAAAATGACAAGGAAAATCCCTTCTTATGTTCATGGAGAAGGTTGTAGGCAGGCAAAATGTCAAGATTTATTTGGGTATATCTTAATTTGCAAAGGAATATTGAATTGTTCTGGTTTGCCCATATAAAGGCAAGAGGTAGCTTTCCAGAAAGACAGACATTAGTTTTCCAAGTGCCCACTCCATACTCCTGGTTTGGGAAGTTAGCTGCCTTGGTTTGGGAAGGCAACTAGCAGAGAGGTTGCCTTTCAGACCTTATTTAGAGATTTGCTTGATTTGAGTTGTCCCCTGGGTTAACAGCTGTGGAATCTGTATTTCTTTGGCATTTTGCCCTTCTATGTAAATTACAGATGTTCTCTAATGCCCTTTTGGGCTGCTTTTGAAAGAGCACGAAAGATAAAGAAAACTTTATTTTCCTTTTAAAGAGATCTGTCCTAGGTTATGAGTAGGAGGAAGTACTTTTACTGTTTTTCCCCTTCTATACTTCCCTTCAATCTTTGAAACTACTCCCTGCAGCCCTGCTGTTATGAGATCAATTTATTGGCAAGGGTTATTCAAACATGAGCAGAATTTGTGTCCTCTTTGGATTAAAGTGCTAATGCCAAAAATAACAATTTTTGTGTGGGAACTGGTGCTCTATACCCACCTCAGACTACTTGGTGGTCTGTAATTTACTCCAGATTAAAAACATGCATTTGAGAGGAAAGAGGATCTTTTCCCAGGTTTGTTGTTGTTGTTGTTTTCATTTTTAGTCTTTTTGTTAGTTTTTTAACGTGGTTTTTTTAATGAGATGTTTTAGAAGTTCATTTTTGCCTCTTGAATTGGGGGTGGGAGGGTAGGGTATTAGAAATGAGATATATAATAGAATTTTTAAATTAACATTTATGTTAAAGTACAACTTATAACAGTTAACAAATCTGAAATGTACAGCTTAACAAGTTTTTACATATATATAACTCACTTTTTTCTTCTTCACTTCTACTTTATTTAACTTTTACATTTTTATCCCCTATGACTAAAGGGAAAAATCACATAATTTTGAAGACTGTTATATTTAGTTTAGATTTTGGGGTTTCAACCTTATTTGGACCTCTAGTATTGTATGGCAGTTCTGTATTTCCAATTCAGCTTTCCTTTCCATTCTTCCAAAAGTTGTTTAAAACATTTGTCACAGTCATCGGGGCTTTTTTCTTACTATTTCCATATTACCTTTGAGCATGTCACCTTACCTCTTACTTCCCCGAGAAAGTGGAGGTATTCAGAAAGGAACTCCCTTATCTCCTACCAACCCCCTTATTGCTTCCCTATATTTAGAAACCTAACTTTATCTGTTTGTACTATCTAAAGCTGTGCTTTTATCCCCTTCTATCTTCTCAATGATTGACTGTATCAATTTATTCCCTTATTCTCCTTTAGTTTCTCTATTGACTTCTCAGTATATATCACGATTGAGACATCTCATTTAAAACAAAAACAAAAAACAAACAAAAGGTAAGACAAAGATTACCCTTTACCTGGAATCATCCTGTAGTGACTACCCAACACTTTCTCATTTACCTCATGGTCAAGCCTCTTAATTTTTCTGTTCCTACTTCCTGATCTCACATTTGCTCTTCTTTAACTGTACAACATATTTTCATCTCTATCCACTGAAACTGATTCTACCCAGCTCACCAGTGACTTTTGCCAAATCCAGTAAATACTTTTTAACCCCTTTTGAAATTCTTTTTTTGATGTCATTTTCTCTGATATTTCTTTTTTCTCTAATCCCTCCACAGACCCCTTTTGTGAACTGCAATTACTCTACCAATTCCTTAATGTCAGTTTTCCAAGATTCCCTTTACTTCTATTTTATGTGTTTTGTAGGCAATCTGGTCCACATGCCCAAGGTTTTAGTTATTTCCTATACCTTCTATATCGTGGTACTTACTAACTATTCCAAACCTTTCTCTTGATCTTCAACTTTCTACCTAATATTGTATTTGGATGTGTTGTAGGCACATATGAAAAAACTAACATTATCTTACCTCAGCATGTTTCTTCCTCAGATTAAACTTGCTTCCCTTGTTGTATTCACTCTTTTTCTATCCTAGTTGTTCACTCCTCCTACATCCATTTTTTTAGTTCAAAAGTTTTTATTATTTTAGTGTTGTATGCCAGGCACTAAGTTCTGGAGTATAGTGCTACAACGACATTATAAGATAAGGTCCCTGCCATCAATAAAAAAGAAAAATGGAGGAGACAGACACATGAACAGAGATTTACAGTACATTACACTGTGGTAAATACAATCACAGAGATGTTTACTGTATGAATTTGTACCACATTTGTTGGGCAGATAAAATACATTATGCTCACTTTGTTAAAGATGGCACTGCCCACGTGCAAGTCTGTTGATATTAATGTGTGTTGGGGAACAGGCTGTGGGCAGACCGGGTTGGTATAACCTAAGGCTTAGTTTTAAGAGTAAGCTTTTCTCCACACCCATGACTGATTGGATGATGTGGGGTGGTGTACTCTCATGAGGAACCCCATTTTGCCTCAGATAAGTGACTTTGTATCCGAGACTTCCTTGTTTGTAGATTGGATTAAAGGTTTGGATTTCTACACTATAAAGTGGGGCAGACTGGGAGCTTGCTCTCTCTCTCGGTTCCTGAGGTTAGCATTAGAGAGAGAGCAGAGAAAGACCACGTGGAGGAGGCCAGGAGAAGCAGCCAAGATGGCAGAATGCTGAAAGAGAAGCCAGTTAGAGCAGAGTTTGTGCAGAGAGAAGGAGATGAGGAACAAAGGTGAATAGGCTGGTGAGCTAGAAACCTTTGATTCTAGGAAACTCGGATAAGTCAGGAGCTTTGTGAGCACTGAATGAGTGGGTTTTGGAGCCCAGTATGTGTTTTTACTTGCCGACCAGGTGCAAGCTAGGATTAAAGCTGATGGCTCACCAATTCTTGACTCCATTGTTTCATCACCGACTGTCCAAATCAAATGCGAACCTGCACAGGCCAGGAGGCTGTGATGGTGGCCTTGGCCACTGGCTTTACAACATTGAACTCAAATGGTGGATTCAGGGAAAGTGTCTTGAAGAAGATGATAGTTGAGTGTAGTCGTTGAAAGTAGGAGCTAACTGTAACTCATCCCTATTTCTTCTTTCTTCTCCATTATTTGATGAGTCCTATTAATTCTAAACTCTCAGTACCCTAAATTTATCCCATCTTTCTAGCATACCTGCTACTGCCTTAGTTCGGGGAATCTATGGATTATAGCAGCTATTTTCTAATGTCCTTCCTTTCCACATTCCCAGTCCCCCACCCTCAGTTGGTTATCCACATTGATACTGTAGTAAATCTTTATTTAAAAAACCAATGTGATCATGTTCTTTAAAGGATTAAATGTGAAATCACATCTCACCATCTCACTATCTCATTATCACAGCCTTACATTTTATTTATCCATTCCTCAGTTGATGGACATTTGAGTGGTTTTTACTTTTTGGGTGTTATGAATAACTGCTATGAACATTCATGTACAGGATTTTGTGTGGACATATGTTTTCATTTCTCTTGGGTATACTTAGAAGTGGAATTGATGGGTCATATGTCTTTTGAGGAAATTCCAGGATGTTTTTCAAAGTAGTGCCCCGTTTTATATTTCTACGAGCAATGTATAAAGTTTCCAATAACATCACATTTTTGCCAACAGTTATTTTCTATTTTTTTAATTTGATACTAGCTAATGATACTAATGCTAATGGATGTGAAGTGGTATCTCATGATAGTTTCCTTTTTTCTTTTTTTAATTAAATATATCAGGGTGACATTGGTTAATATAAGCATGTAGGTTTCAAGTACACAGTTCTGTGATACATGATCTGTATCTTGTTAAAAGGACTATTCAAATTTTCTATTTCTTCTTGAACCAGCTTCAAGAAGTAGTTGTGTCTTTCTAGGAATTTTTTCATTTCATCTAAATTATCTAATTTGTTATACAATTGTTTATAGTATTTTTTCTTTTTTTAGACTTTTATTTATTGATTTCAGAGAGGAGAGAGAGAGAAAGTCAGGGGGAGCGGAAAGCATCATCAACTCATAGTAGTTGCTTCTCATATGTGTCTTGTCTCGTATGTGTCTTGACCAGGCCAGCCTGAGGTTTGGAACCTGTGACCTTGACATTCCAGGTCAACGTCCTATCCACTGCATCACCACAGGTCAGGCTATAGTATTTTTTTCTATTTTTATAAATTTCATATGGTCAATAGCGATGTCTTATCTTTCATTCCTGATTTTAGTAATTTAATTTTTCTCTTTTCTCTTTTTGGTCAGTTACCTAAAGGCTTGACAATTTTGTTAGTCTTTCCAAAGAGCCAACTTTTGGTTTTATTTTTCCTTGCCTTTTTCTTTTTCTTTTTCATTTTAATTTCTACTTTAATCTTTATTTGTTCTTGGTTTAAGTATAGTTTTCTCTTTTCTTCTTGTGTCTTAATGTAGAAGTCTAATTTTTGATTTGAGATTTTCTTAATATAGGCATGATAGCTGTATATTTCTATGTAGGTACTGTGTTAGCTGTATTCCATAATTTTTTCATAATTTTGCTATGTTTTGTTTTTATTTTTATTCATTTAAGAGTATTTTTCAAATTTTTAATTAGAAATTAATCTTTGATTAATAAGCTATTTAACTCTGTTGTTATTTTTCACATACAGTAGTGCCCCCTTATCCATGTGGGATATGTTCTAAGGCCTCCATCCAGTGTATGCCTGAAACTGGATAGTACTGAACCCTTTATATACTTTGTTTATTCCTACACATACATACCTTTTCACCTAAAGGAAGCAATTTACAGCTTCATTTTCTTATATTTGAATTGCTAGAATCACTACACTGCCCCTTTGAGGCCATTTTTAAATAAAACAAGGGTTATTTGAACACAAGTACTATGAAGCCATAACAGTCAATCTTATAACCAATATGGCTACTTAGTGACTGATGAGCAGAAAGTGTAAACAGCATGGATATGCCAGACAAAAGGGTGCTTCCCATCTTGAGCAGGATGAAGTGGGACAGTACAAGATTTTATCACACACCTCAGAACAGTGCATAATTTGAAACTTATGAATCTTTATTTCTGGCATTTTCATTTAATACTTTTTTATTGCAATGACCTCAGGTAAGTGAAATCATAAAAAAAAAAAAAAAAACTAGAGTTAAGGGTAGACTATTGTATTTGTGATTCGTCTAATTTCCTTCTTTCTGGTTTCTAATTTTAATCTACTCTATTGATTTCAGTCATTTTAAGTTTACTGAGACTTATTTTGTGGCCTAATATATGGCCTAATCAGAAACATGTTCCATATGCACTTACGAAGAATGCGTATGCTTCTGTTGTTGCACAAAGTGTTGTGCAGATGTCTGTTGGGTCCTTTTTTACATAGTGTTGTTCATGTCTTCTATTTCCTTGTTGAACTTCTTTGTAGTTATTCTTTCCACTATAGAAAGTGGGATATTGAATTCTCTAAACACTATTTTTTAATTCACTTTCTTCCTTTAATTCTGTTGATTTCTTCCTCAAGTATTTTGTGGCTTTATTTTTTGAAGCATATATGTTTATAACAGTTAAATCTTCCTGATGTTTTTTTAAACATTATAAAATGTTCCTATTTATTTCTAGTAATATTTTTGTTTTGAAGCCTTTGTCTAGTAGAATATATAGCCATTGCTTTCTTATGGCTTCACTGTAAATGATATGTCTTTCTCCATCCCTTTACTTTCAACCTATTTAAAATGTATCTTCTGTAGAGAGCATATAATTGGAGCTTCTTTAATTCTGTTTGACAGTCCTTCATTGTCATGATTTATAACAGTACTATTGTGTTGTAAATTGTTCGTTGTGCTTCAGTGCCTAACTCCCCAAATACATTGATGCTCATGGAAATTTCAAATTGAGTACTTTCTGAATTTCTTTTTTCTGTCCCTATTCTAGCAGTTTGAATGCTGCCATTGTTATGTACTAAAGCCAATATGCCTCATATCATGTAGGTTGTCTGGTTAGTTAAAAAAAAAAGTAAGTTATCTAATTACTGTTGAAACCAGAGTGCTCAGTGTTAGTGGTTTTTGGATCACGTTCCTTAGAGTCAGTAGAGTGTAGCATATGTATAAGAATTAAACAGGGCCCTGGCCAGTTGGCTCAGCGGAAGAGCATCAACCGTGCATGTAGAAGTGCAGGGTTCAATTCCCTGTCAGGGCACACAGGAGAAACAATCATCTGCTTCTCCACCTTCCCTCCCCCCATCTCTCTCTCATTCCTGTCCCGCAGCATGGTTCAAATGGTTCGAGCAAAAATTGGCCCCCCACGCTGAGGATGGCTCCATGGCCTTGCCTCAGTTGTTAAAATAGCTTGGTTGCTGAGCAATGGAGCGACAGCCCAGACAGGCAGAGCATCACCTGGTAGGGGGCTTGCTGGGTAGATCCCAATCGTGGCTTATGCAAGAGTCTGTGTCTGCCTCCTTGCCTCTCACTTAAAAAATAAAAAATCAAGTGAGACTTTTTCTTTAGCAGAAATCTCTTCTAACCTTAACAATGCTAAAGTTAGAGTTTTGGCATTGAAGTAGCCAAGAATGACTTTACATGGATAATTAACCAGATTGAATAACAGAGCAAAAGAGCATAGTTTATTTCCATACTGTAGTAATAATAAAACTGTTACTAATTTTGGAGCTCCACATTATTTCCATAGTTAGATATGTCTTAATAAGGGAGTGGGTTCCTCTCACTAACTTCAAGTCACACCAAGAAACTTGCTTCTGCAGAAAGGATGTTTAACTTATTTTCTAAACTAAATAACTTTTTAGCATAGAATGTTTAGGTACTTTTTTATTTCAGGCTACAATCTAAAATCTGTTAGTAGGAAGGCAAAGTTCAGAATTCCTGCTTTTGTTGGTTCATTGCCTTACAACCTGAATTATAAGCAAGCTATTTTCAAATTCCATTTTCCTACCTGTACTCTGAAAATGATAACTATAGACACAATAACTATGAGGTAACTTCAATGATATATCCTGCTTATTTAAAATTGAGAATTTGGGGTCAGAATTAGAGGAAAGTTACTAGAAAAGAAAAGGAAAATACAATTTAAAAAAATTTCAATCTAGACTTCTAGATAGTGACGTTTAAAAATAAAACTAGACTTGATTGGATAACTCAGTTGGTTAGAGCATCATCCTAATGCTTAAAGGTTGCCCGAGATCAGTAGACTGAGAGGAAGAGTTGAGTGAAAGAAGAAGAGGTGTAATGAAAAAGAATTTTGCAGCCAGACAATAGCAATTGCAAAATGAGAAGTAATGAACTTGACTCAACTCTTAAAGGAACCAAAAGGATCACAGTAATTGTGTCAGTTATGTTTGTTTAGCTATTGTAATAAAGTTTCTCTTGAAAGAAAAATACATTTTGATATGGAACCCTATGCTAGAATTCATATCTTTGTTAACTCTCAGGCAATATGTTTAAACCCAAAACTTATCTGATTGACTACATTAGAATCACCAGGAAAGTTTTCTATAAATACAGATTTCCGAGTCCCACCCACAGAGAATCTATAATCAGCCAAGGTTGTAATCGGTAGTGTTAGGCTTTAATATTAAGTGAGGTTAACACTGTTTATAAAGCAGTAGTTTACTTTAGTTGCAGGTAAAGCACATGAGAGTGACAGCTCTGATTACCCCAAAAGCTGTGATAGGCCATAAATGTGAGGTTGGTATATACCCCTTTACTTGACAGACATAAAGTTTTTTTACCTGTCTAGAAATAAAACAAGGAGAAATCAGTCTTTCATTAAATTTTGTCTTTCTATATAGAAGTCTGTGCTAATTCTACACTACAAGATAAAAAATAATTATTTGGAAGTTGTTGGTATCCTACAAGTTGAAGATTTCGGTAATTTTTAGTAATATTCAGTATTGAACATAAGCCCAGATTGAAGCTAATAGACTAAATCCTAGTCTGGGATTATTGAAAGTAACAGATTAAAAAGTTGTTTTACTGTCTAGGACATAATTTTTCCCCATAATCTTCAATTTGAAGGGGACTTCAGTCTAGCTTTTAATTAACAGATATAATACCAAGTATATTCTACCAAAGGCTCAAGATAGTTAAAGAACTCTGAGCAGAAGGCAAGCTATTTTTACATGTAAGTCTGTTGATGACTTGGAGTTCTTCTAGGTAGGGACCAGTGCATCCAGGTAGAAGCCATGCTATGCTTACTCTGATCACAATCAATTAGATAATTTTGTCTTCCTGAATATAAAATTTTAACCAAAAAACCTGTATAATGTTATGTGCTAATATGAAAAAATTGTTTTCTCAGATCCTGTGTGTATCAAACTGGTGTCTAGTACATTTTACCACACTTTACTCTCCTGATCTGGGAATAAACACAGCACTTCTTCCTGAAGCATCATTTTCTCTAGATGCTCAAGTTATGAAACCTCATTTTCAGATGGAAACAAAGATGGATATATTCTGGAGGAAATATTTTTATAAAAATGTGTTGGTAATATATAATGATTTATTATTGTTTTAAAAATAATTTAACAAACATTTTTAAATTTTCTCAGTTTTAATTTTCATAATTATCAATATAAATTATAACCACATAAACAAACTCTTTGGAGTCCTCAATAATTTTAAGAATATAAAAGAAGTCCTGAGACCACACAGTTTGAGAACCATTGGACTAGGTAAAAGACTGCTTCCCCCTGAACTGATCTGACATTTAAGTATAGTATATCATCACAACCTTGTTCATGGAAGATATGTTTCAGTTTTATAATTTTTTTTTTTTATTCAGTGAGAGGAGGGGAGACAGACAGACTTCCACATGTGCCCTGACCAGGATCCACCTGGAAAGCCCACTAGGGGGCGATGCTCTGCCCATCTGGGATGTGGCTCTGTTGCTCAACAACTGAGCTCTTCTTAGCATCTGAGATGGGGACCCTGGAGCCATTCTCAGCACCCCAGGCCAACTCACTCCAATTGAGTCACAGCTGCAGTAGGGAAAGAGAAAGAGAGAGAGAGAGAGAGAGAGAGAGAGAGAGAGAGAGAGAGGTGAGAGGGGGAGGGGTGGAGAAACAGATGGGTGCTTCTTCTGTGTGCCCTGACTGGGAATTGAACCTGGGACATCCACATGCCAGGCTGACGCTCTACAACTGAGCCAGCTGGCCACAGCCTCAGTTTGATTTTTTAATCCTTCTTTTCTTTCAGTTTTTCAAAAAGTTTAGATAAAGCAAAGACCTGGACTGTGAATAGAAAGTGAGTAAAAAAGTGGATAAGCATGCTTCCATTATAAGGAGATAACAAATTATTAGGAATTATCGAAGCATATATTTTGTTTCTATGATTCTGACTTTAAGAAGCAGTAATTTCTGATGTATTTTAAGCCTATGTAAGAAAAAAAGTGTACTTTTAATATATCAAGGTTTTATTTTTATTTACAAAACATTTACTTCGATTTTAAGGAAACAATTTTTTAAATTAGTGGGTTTTTTTATGGTATTGCATTTTTAGTTTTTAGTAGAAGTCATGGGGGAAATTATTTCATTTATATCTGTTTTACTTATAAGCCTTCAGGAAAGGTTTTGTATATTCTTCAAAAGTGGAATAAACTGATAATAAATGTCAAATCTTTATTTTAATACCCTGGCCGAATGGCTTTGGTTGGTTAAATCATCCCAAAGCACAGATCCCTGGTCAGGGCACATCCAGGAATGGACTGATGTCTCTCTCTCTCTCTATCTCTCTCTCTCTTTCTCTCCTTCTCTCTCTCTAAAATCAATGTAATAAACATTATTTAAAAATCCTTTTTCAAATTTTCTGATATTAAAAAAAAGAAAGGTTGCTTTCTAGAAAGAATTTCCAATTCATTTCTCCGAAAGAACTTTAAAAATATAATTGTTAGTTGCAAGAATAAATATACCACCAAAACTATCATAGGCAGATGTAGATATTTGGCAATTATTCCACCATTAATTGGAAAATTGTTTATGGAAACATTGTTTTTCATTTCAAGGGGATGAATTTTTTATTTTAATTAAGCTGCCATCATGTTCATGAATATTAGACTTAGGGCATCAGGACATCTGGGAACCAGAGTTAGATTTTGAATAAAGTCAAATTCTTCTTTTCTAAAAGCAGTAGCTTTAGTGACCACATGTTAATGATATGACTGGGCACACAACATAATCAACAGTTAAAATGCTGTAGAAATAAATATTTACTTGAAACCTATGTACTGTTATTGATCAATGTCACCCCACTAAATTTAATTTTTAAAAAGGATTAAATGAACACCAAGAAGTTCTAGTAAGAGTCAATGGGTACCACTTGGGAGGATAACTAAGTAACTAAATAAATAAAAACTCTTAAGAAGGTAAAAAAGTATAAGAGAAAAAACTGAAATGAAAGAATAAGTGAGGGGTGGTAGTGATAGAGCTTTTTATAGTATCTAGTGAGAATATTCAACATAATTTAGAGCCATTATATATTTCAGGAACTACCCAACAAATAGCTATGACTAACAAATTTCTACTGTGATTTGTTGGTTAGCTGGTTAGTCCCCTAGGTCAATACCACTAGCATGCTATTGATTCCTCTGAAAGCATGTGTGGTGTTGATAGGAGGATCAAGAACTACTTGTTGATCATACTAGCCACATATCAGATGCTGGTTTAAGTGGTTTGCTTGATAACTTTTTATAAAATTAAACTTTTACTTTGGAATAAGTTTAGATTTACAGGAAAGTTGCCAAGATAGTACAGAGAGTCCTGGTATACCCCTTATCAAATTTTACTTTCCCCACATGTTGTCACCTGACATTACTTCTTTTTTTATTTTAATCCTCACAAACAACCTGTGAAAGAAACTATTATTTTGTTGTCCATATGGAGAAACTTAGACTACACTGTGAGGAATGACTTACCTATTCATTCAATAAATAATTAAAAACATACTACTATGTGGCAGGAATTATTTTTGGGCAGCCATGGGGATACATGGTAAAATGGTATGCCTGGTTTCATGGATTTGTAATATTTATATCATTTGTTCTGTACAATACAACACTGAATTAATTTCCTTTTTGTTCCTCTGGGAAGTCATTATAGAAAAGCACTGACATGTTTATCTATGGATGAAGTAATATTGACTGTCCCCCTGTCACTATACATGTTTTCTCAAAATTATGAGATCTGGTTAGCTCTGAAATCGCGACACTTAGCCACCTTCACAACCTACTCTGTAATGTTAATTTGTGCCAGTGTATATTTCTGATCATCTGTATACCCTGTTATATTTATTGCTATATATTGTTATCCTTTAAACCAATGGTTTTCAACCTTTTTACATTTGGGAACCAGTGAAAATAGCATTATATCAGAGAATGCTAAGGCAGAAAACACCCTGAGCATAAGTGAATTCAACTAAGATTACTGGGTCTATAATCTTCATACAGCATCAGGGTGGTTAATCTTTTGCCCACCAGCACGAAATTTTTGGTGGACCAGTCCACAGACTGGCAATTGAAGAACATTGCTCTAAACATCATCCCTTGTTGTCTTATAACCTAAACTGTATGGCTCTGTAGGTAATATAGGTTATGTGAAATAGTTCTCAACATTAGAACTACAGATTTTCAGTGAGGGAATATAGCCTTGAACTCCTGTTAACAGTAATGGGAATCTGACGGCTACCTCACCAAATCCCTTGCTGAAAATATTACTATTCCTGAGGGGGTCACTAACCTTTGCATCCATTATGGAGATTTGGGAGGAGCAGCGAGGGAGAAGTACCTTAAGTAGTAGGTTAGCTACAGAGAGACAAAAGAATAATCAAAGCACCTAGAAGCTAGAGGAAACTTATGAAAAGATGAGGAAGTCAACTTCTTGTAACGGCCATCCCTGCTGTTCTCTATTTTCAGCATGGCAAGGCAAAGCAGTCCCCTATGGCCTTTAATACTAAAAAATGAACAATGATGTATGTGGTCATGCTAATGATTTCATCAGTGACTGTAGTAGCCTTTATCGTGTGTGTGTGTGTGTGTGTGTGTGTGTGTGTGTGTGTGTGTGTGGTGTGGCAACGATTTTTTAAAATAACTTATTTGGTTTAAAAATAAACTAGTTTTTTTTTAAAACTTCTTTTTATTTTATTCATTTTAGAAAGGAGACACAGAGTGAGGGGGAGAAGGAGAGAGAGAGAGAGAAAGGGGGGAGGAGCTGGAAGCATCAACTCCCATATATGCCTTGACCAGACCAGTGCAGGGTTTTGAACTGGCCATCTCAGTGTTCCCAGGTCGACGCTTTATCCACTGCGCCACCACAGGTCAGGCTAAACTAGTTTTTTAAGAATAATTTACTCATCATAAATTTGGGACTGTGAAAAATGAATTATATTTATATTTCTGTAATCATACTCATTGACTGAGTAAACAAATAGGTTACATTTCTAATTTTTGTGTTTAGTTCCATGTACATATTGCTTTTAGCCTATCCTTTTTCAGTCAGTCTTCTAGACCTTTTTCCAAGTAATTTCATCAAAAACTGAGTGTTTTACCTTTCTTTCTAAACATTTTTTCAATTTTTCTTTTACCATCTCTTAATTCATTCTTATACAATAGTTTTTATAACATTCTAGAAGCAGTCTAATTTCCTTTTGTTTATACTTGCTTTTTTTCCAGAAATCTAAATTTTAATCTTGATTTTTAAAATTTTATTAAGTGCCAGTTATGAATCATAATAGACTCCCAGTTGTCAATGGGAGGTATTATACCACTATTAAGGCTAAAAAATCATAATAATAAAATGAAATTTTTTTTTAGAAATTAAATTTAATGAGGTGACATTGATCAATAAGAGTACATAGGTTTCTGGTGAACATCTCTACAGTATTTGGACAATTGATTTCATTGTGTGCCTGTCACCCAAAGTCAAATCATTTTCTGTCACTGTATATTCATCCCTCCTTACTCCCTTCCCCCGGTAAGCACTTCACTTTAATCTATGTCCATGAGTCTCAGTTTTATATCCCACCTATGCATGAAATCATATAGTTCTTAGCTTTTTCTGATTTACTTCTTTCACTTAGTATATATAATGTTCTCAAGGTCCATTTATATTGTCATAAATGGAATATATCATTTCTTATGGCTGAGTAGTATTCCATATCTTGAAATGAATATTTTTATTGGCATGTATTTGTTGTTCCTCCAGACCAAGATCTAAGATTTAATCCAAAGTTCAGTTTAGTTTTAGAAATAACATTTTCATCTTCTCATATATCCTCATCTATAATGCTACTGAAGAATATAAGCTTTTCATGGTCTCTCTACCAACTGTACTTTTATGATATTAATGTCATTAGAGTTTAGAATTTCACTAGTTTTCCAGTCTCTTGGCCTTCTCAAACCTTATTTTGATTTCATATTGCTAGTTTTAATATTCTCTAAGTTTCTTTCATGGGATATTTGAAAGAGTTAGAATTATAGTTCTTGAGGCAGGCAAGAAGCTTTATTCAGTCTGTTCCTAAGTTTGTGACATGAGTCAACATTTCATTGAAGACAAATTAAATATTTTACAGGTATTGATCGACTTACGACCTATGCAACTTACGACCATATGACTTTACGACCACAATCGCTAGCCACAACTGCTCCGTGTCTGGCAGCACAAGCGTTGCCCAGCTGGGTGTACGACAGTGCGGACCAGCTTCAGGCAGCACTGCCATCTCTGCATATACCATTTCAACTGTGCAGCAATTTGTGTTTTGTGTCTTGGATATTTTTCATCAAACCCCTCCCAAGATGTCTACCAAGAGGAAATAGTCTTTGTCTATAGCCTTCTCAACTTACAACCAAATTGTGTTACGACCAGTCTGTCGGAACCAATCGTGGTCATAAGTCGAGCACTCGCTGTAGTTTCAAGGTAAAAATCACCTCATTTTCTTGATATGCCACTAAATAACAAGCTAAAAACAACCAACAACCATACAGGGATGGCCATGCAATGCTATGCTGTGCTTTACCATAATGAACTACACTATACCACACTTACACTACACTACAGCTAGTGCTTGACTTACGACCATGATTGACTCCAGCAGACCGGTTGTAACACAATTTGTTCGTAAGTTGAGTAGGCTATATGTACAGTACTGTGAAATGATGTTATAAAAATCTTTAAGTCAAAGACAAAGACAATTTCCTCTTGGTAGACATCTTGGGAGGGGTTTGATGAAAAATATCCAAGACACAAAACACAAATTGCTGTACCGAGGCTGGGATAACAGTTGAAATTGTGCACGCGGAGATGGTAGTGCAGGCCCAGCTGGGCAACACTTGCGCTGCCAGACGCGCGGAGCAGTCGTGGCTAGCGATCGTGGTCGTAAAGTCGAATGGTCGTAAATTGCATAGGTCGTAAGTCGATCAGTACCTGTATACTACTCTGTACTAAGTCTGCAAGGGTGTGCTGCTGACCTCGATTTATGTGAAGATTGTGAGAGTAATTTGTCTGGAGGAGGTGGATATTCTCCAAAGAGTAGACTTGCCCCTGACAGTACATAGCAACTTTGAATTGTATGTATTCCAAAATGAAGTGAAGAATTATTAATTATCTATTAATCTGGATTGTCATCTGGATCACTTTAGACATCAATGTATTTTTTATTCTTCTACCACTACATATGGTCCTTGTACAAGTGACAGAATTTGCATTTCTGTTAAGCTTGAGACTTCTAAGAAATTCTCTTTCTTTTCTATAAAGGGACAATTTAAGATCCCTCACTAAGATTGCCCACATTGTCTTTTCTTTTAGTGTGCTTTTTAATTGAATTTATTGGGGTGACATTGGTTAATAAAATTATGTAGGTTTCAGGTGTGCAATTCTATAATACATCATCTGTATATAGTATTGTATATTCACTACCCCAAGTCAGGTTTCCTTCCATGCCCATTTATCTCCCCCTTTGCCATTTTTTCTTAAAGTATGTACATAGTTTTCAAATATTTGAAAGTCTGCAATATTTGGAAGTTGGAAACAGAAGACTATTCCTGTCTTGCTCATCTGGGTAAAACTCATTTACTGTTTTTCCTTTTAAACTGTTAGCTGAAGTGACCTTACACACGAGTCCCAGCTGTGCATTAGCATTGCTTGGGGATGTGTTTATATCTTTTGTCTAAAAATACCCAGCCGGTAGAATTCGTGATCCATGAAAGCTAATTGAAACAATTTCTCTTCAAGTTTTGGCAAGCGAAGCATGCATTATAAGCATTAATATCTATAAATTGAATTGTTAATGAATCTAGACACTAATAATGAATGCAATTTTGCAGGCTTAACTAGAAACACTAAAATTATCAGGATCTGGAGCAGAATTTTCAATCATTTTTGCTTATTAAATAGCAAAGCTATGCTTTTAATAAGCTAATCATTTTTATTTGACCCCATAGGAGTAGCTCAGTTGATTAGAAACAGGTTTCTAAGTGCAAAACAATGTTGTTTTTCTCTTACTGTTTTAACCACTAAGGCACTGAAATTTTAAAATGGATATTTGATCTCAAAGTCTGTCATCTAATCACATTTGAACATACATTTAATGCTTTATGAAATATTTACTTATTCTATTTCTCTAACATTATATGTATGTCACATATATGTGTGTATAAAATATATATGTTTATGTATATATATGCATATGTATATTCTCTTCAGTTTTCTAAAGTGTCACAATCAGTTTAAACAAATGGTCTCATTTCACATGCAAACACTTAAGAAGATTACATTATCAAGGTAATACAGTTTTGAGCTTCATGATTGCCAGATAGCTTTATTATTTTCTGAAACTTAGTAACTCCTTGGTATATAATTAAATTTGAGTATCATCTCTGAAAACTTTTGCTAGACCCAATTTAAAAAAACAGCAGAATCTAGTAGATAATGTTAAACAACAATGGAGTTTTGTTTTTTTTTCTGGTGCTTGAGTGACTTAAGATACTCATTCAGTTAGGGGCACACTTAGTGTTTTACACCAAATAGTTTCCAAGTGGTCTGAAAGAGGTAATGCACCTTTCTGTGTCCTTTTACTCACTACTCAGGAATGAGTTAAGCACAAGGAAGAGTGGAATCATACTATCCAGGAAT
Organism: Rhynchonycteris naso; assembly: GCA_037038555.1. Lineage (NCBI taxonomy): Eukaryota > Metazoa > Chordata > Mammalia > Chiroptera > Emballonuridae > Rhynchonycteris > Rhynchonycteris naso. The sequence goes on from CM073001.1 coordinate 20,658,803, forward strand.
ATGTGACATCTCTGTATATATTTTCATGGAGGTGACTGAAATTGGAACTAAAGTACCTTTCCTAATGCTTCTTTCCCTACAAATCTTAAGTGCATTGACAATTGTTTGGTCTTGAACAATGGAAAATTAATAAACTGAAGTGCAGAAATTGAACCTGATAGTAAATATGGATTTTTGCCTTTTTAAAGTTTTTACTGATTTTAGAGAGAGTAAGGGAGAGACAGAGAGAAACATTGATTTGTTGTTCCATTTATTTATGCACTCATTAGTTGATTCTTGTATGTACCCTGACCGGGGATTAAACCCGCAACCTTGGTGATCAGGATGACACTCAGAGCTACCCATACAGGGCAGATTTTTGCTTTTAGTTGTTATCAGTTAGAACTTTTGTGGAAAGGTAGAGGGGAATGGTTGTTAGGATTTTTGATATTGGTTTTTGTTTTTTCCTTCAGCTTCATTGCATATTCCTGTGGACTACCAGGTCTGAGAATCTATAATACATTTAGGAAAACAAAATGTCTGATCAATGTATATCATACAGAGTTTCTCTGGATTACAGTGTATATTGCATTACCATTTATGAAATTATTTTCAGAATTTCTAACTAGAGATATTATATATGCATGTACTTTTTTCGATAACTACCCAGTTTATTTAACTAAAGTTAAATGGTCTTAGAGCATTTTGTACTGCTTTTCGTAAATGCTGATGATCACCACAAAGCTAAGGGGAAAAAACAAACACAAAACAAAAATCTCCAAAAACTGTTCAGAGAACACCAACTTCTTAGTTAACAAACTTTTACTACTTTCTGGGATTTTGATCAGAATTTTAAGGTGTTTTGTATTGAATTTAGTTTTTCTTTACCTGTTAGAGATAAATTTGGGGTTGACTGTATTTTTTATGTTGGTAAATTTTAATTAAATGGTTCCCTGGATTATAGTTCTGGCTGGATTTTGCTACCTATTGTTATTCACTTCCAGGAATGTGTGATTTTAAAACTATGTATCAATCATCTAAGTTCTGTTATCAAATCTTTCCAGTTTCCTAAGTCAATTGGCAACCATTTGACATGATTATCTGCAGCACAGAAATAATATGTGCTCCTGAAAATAAACAATAAACAAGAGTTTTTGCTTTTTTGAAATTTTTTGCCTCTATCAGGTCAACTTGATGGAAATTAATTCCACAGACAAGTCTTAATAGTTAAGATCAACCTATTTTAAGTAATTATATTTAAAGCAGAGAAGGTATGCTACTTTTTTTTTTTTTTTTAGCAAGCAAGAGAGAGACAGAGACATATAGGAAGGAAGAGAAATAAGAAGCATCAACCCATAGTTGCAGCACTTCTAGTTGTTCATTGATTCCTTTCTCATGTGCCTTGACTGGGGAGCTAGAGCTGAGCGAGTGATCCCTTGTTCAAGCCAGTGACCTTGGGCTCAAGCCAGTCACCCTGGGCTTCAAACCAGCAACCTTTGGGTTCAAGCCAGTGACCATGGGATTATGTCTGTGATCCCACACTCAAGCCAGATGAGCCTGCGACCTCAAACCGGCGACCTCAAGGTTTTGAACCTGAGTCCTCAGTGCCCCAGGTCAATGCTCGATCAACTGTGCCACTACCTGGTCAGCTCTTACACTTTTTCTCATCCAAATATTTTTAAAAAAATTCTACATCCATTTAATTTTTTCCAAGTTTTTATAATATCCTGGCCATGTGATAGTTTAGAAAAATGACTCAGATTTTTAAAAATAAAATTTATTTCTATTTTTTGGTAAGAAGAATATGTGCTGCCATTATCATGGCAATATTTGATTTCACACTAGCAACCCGCCCTATTTCTCAAAAATGTTTCTTTTTATATCTGTAGTGTTATAAATAGAAAGACCAAAATATGTGTTACACTAAATGATATACCTCATTCCAGGGCAGAGAAGTTGAAAGGATGTCTGTTCTAATAAGTGCTTTAGGAAGATAGCATCCTATAAAAGAAATTAAAAGCAATAAATCAAACATGAATATAGAATAATTCTTATTGCAAACTTAATTTAATATATTGTCTTCTTCATCTTAAAATATATGATCATCATCTTGAAATATTCCATTCAATTAAAATAGTAGGACCTGAAGCTTTGTCATTTAAAAAGTCTTATTTTGTAACTCTTATTTTAAAATTACAATGTTAACAGAATTATTTTACACCAAATCCTGAGCTATACCTAAAGGTTATGGTTAGACAAGTCCAAGAACCAGAAATCTCTTTAGATCTTCAACCCTGTGCTTTTCACAGTATCTTCCTGTGACATATAAGAAATCAATTGAACAGTTTCACACTGCTTATATGAGGAACCCAACAGTCCAGACACAGACCAGAATGCATAAATTATGAGACTTGGAAATTATGTTTACTTGTTAAAACTATTCTTTTTATTCTTAGACATTAATTTAGAAGTACCTTGGAGACATTGTTTCTTCTGACACCTTTTATTGTCATTGTGATCACGCGTGGCCTCTTTTCCACTATAGCAGGGGTGCCCACACTTTTTCAGCTTGCGAGCTACTTATAAGATGACCAAGTCAAAATGATCTATCTACAATAAAAATACAAAACATAAATTTATTTCTTCTATATTATCATTATTTAAGTTACTATTATTACTATTTCATATTGTGTATTCTTCTTTCACCTTTCTCCTTCTCAGCTCTCTTTTCGGAGGAAAGTCAGTGTCATAGTTTTTATGAACAGTCCGAAAAAGCCGCTCCACATTTCCCTTCTTTGGAATAGCAATGGCACACAGACAGATGAGGCAAACGCACTTAGAATATGACATAGTGAAAGAAATCCCCTCCCATTCTGTATGAAAGTGGTAGGTTTTGGGCTTCTTACTCGAACCAGCTATGGCACTCATTTTTATACCCTTTGTTGTATTTAGTTTAAATAACTTGAAGGCTAACTACGCAGCAATGTAACTGAACAAGTTAGCGTGGTTTAACGTGCATGCGTAGGGTGTCAAAAGTTCAGACGTCAGATTGGCTACCCTGTATGCCAATCAAAAGACAAATGTCTTTTTAATGTCATGCAATCTATCCATACTTCCTTCGCGATCAACCAGTAGATCACGATCGACGTATTGAGCACCCCTGCACTATAGTATAGGTTTTAGTGTGGGTTCTAAGACTATATATATCAGATACAACTTTATCCTAACAACAGTGGGATTAATCCAGTATTTTCTCATAAAATAAGTAGTGCAGAAGTAGGCAGCTCACAGCTGATTCAGCTACTTAAATAATCAAGGACCCAGATTCTTTCTGTCAACTTCCTGTTCTTCCATCTTTAGTGTAAAGCTTTTGTTTTACCAGTCGAAATGGTTGCTCCATCTACTGGGGTTATATCTACATTCCAGGTAAGAAGGGAAAAATAGCAAAGGACAAAATTCATCTTGTTAGGCTTGTGTTTATCAGGAAAGAGCAGCAATCCTCAGGAACTTTTACTTACTCTCTTTGGCTAATACTGTCACTTATTCTCTCCTAGCTGTGAGGGAATCTAGGAATATGAGTATTTTGTAAAATTATTCTATAAATACATTTATTCTCAATCTTAAAAAATCAAAATGCAAAAGATGATAGTGAAAATCTCCCTTTCTCATCACATCCCCTTCATGCTTATACTTTTCTGCTCCCTCCAATTCCCAATCAACACAAAACAGGTAATCACTGGTTTAGTTTCTTTTTTATCCTACTAGAAATTTTAAAAATTTATATTTAAGCTGATTGAAATATGCACTCTTTTCCCCTTATTTATTAAACATAAACGGTACATGAAATAAGTACCTTCAATCAGTTACATAGCTCCCCAAAGCAAAGTAAACCAACCAAACAGACCAGGATTCTTTTAATAAGGAGGAAGGAAGACTAATAACATCTGTAGTGGACTAATTTTTTTTGTGTCTTAGTTGGGCCCAGAAGAATCCAGATAGCAGTGAAACTATTGATTCTATTTAGCAACTGACAAAGTCAGAAATGTTTTTTAGAACAAGATACCTGTATCTTCTATGTAGCCCTTTGCCTTTTAGAGAGAAGTTGATTGATAAGTGTAAAAAATGGAACTCATTGTGTCTTTCCCCACCCCAACTGCTCATTTTCAACTCAGTTGATGAAACTATTTGGTAAATTGTTCAAAGAATAAAAAAAGTGGTCATCTTTGATTCCTCTCTCTTCAGCCTCCAGATGCCTCTCCTTTTGTATATCACATTCATTCCATTAGTAAGCCCTGTTGGCTCTACTTTCAAAAGCTATTCCAAATACTACCTCACTCCTTCCACCATCACCTCTATCCTGGGCCTGATTGTTATACTTGTCTCCCTACTTTCCTTCTTGCCCCTGTAATCTATATCACAATCTAAGTGACCTAAAAACAAATTCATTCCCTTTCATACAACTTTCCAAAGGCTTCATGCTCTATTAAGAATGAAATTCAACGACTGTACTGAGCCCTATGTAACCCTACGTGGTCAGGTGCTTGTCTACCTTTTCTTCATCTCCTAACACTCTGGTCTTCTCCCAGATGCATGTAGGGTTGTTTATCTAATACTCAGCTATGTGATACCCCATGGCAGCCCTTCCTACTTGTACTCCAACATCTTCTATTCCATTCCTTCTTTTATTTTTCTCATAACATTTATAATATTTAAATATTATTTATATACTTATTAATACAGTTAGTGGGCTTTCTCCACTAACTGTAAGTTCCATGAGTGCAAAGACTTTGACTGTCCTATTGATTTATTCATTAAACAAATCTTTGTTGAACACCTGCTGTATGACAGATCCTTTCGGCCATTCCATGATAATAACAATATACAAAATAGCAAAAATTACTTTCTTCATAGAGCTGGTTTTTGAGTATGTATATTTGTGTGTATAGAGGGACAGACAATAAACAAAGAAGCTAAATATATAGTGCTTTAAATTTAAGTGTTATAAAGAAAAAAATAAGGAGAGATAAGGATCATCTGAATGTTGGCAGTTTACAATTTCCATTTGCAATTCTCACCAAAATATGTGTAAAAAAGCAACCTAAGAATTGATGATTTGTAGCACCAGATATATATATGGGTTTCCCAGGATTCCAATAATTCAGGCTAGTCTTGACTCCAGTCTGTGACTTAATTTCAGATATATTCTATGTCTCTCGCATTTTTTATTTTTTGGTACCAATGGGATACTGAATCATGTTATTTTCCATGCAAAAAAGCATGAGTACAAGACACCAAGCCTAGCACTGCAAGCCATTTAAATTTTCTGCTTGAATCTTGTCCATTAACTTTCCTATGGCCAAAACAAATCACATGGTCAAGCCTAATTCTCAGGGCAAAGAAGATTGTCGTATATGTATTTATGAAACATTTGTATGTTCTCTTCTCTAAAGAGCTCTTTTGCTGAATTTTGTTTGTCATTTCCTATTGATTTGTGGAAGATATATATATATATATATATATATATATATATATATATATATATATATATATATATATATTTTTTTTTTTTTATGAATCCTTACTGGGTATAGGTATATATATTGCATACATCTTTTCTTAGGTTGAGACTGATCTTCGAAAGTTTATTTTTATTCACCTCATTTTACAAAAGTTCTTAATTTTAATGTGATCCAATTATCGATCTTTGGTTTATTTTTATTAATTTCTTGTGTTTACATAGATTCTAGTGTCTCCCCGAATACATCCTCCCCTTTGTCCCCACTACATCCCCTCTGTCCCCCTCCCCGTAACACCCATCCCCCTTCCCTCCAGGATTTGCTTTTCTGTTCTCCTCCCATCCTATCACCCTATCTTCCCCTTTCCCTCTGTCTGCTTTCCTTCTGGATACTTTGATCCTGCCTCTCTCTATTCTGCTCCTCAGTTCATATTGTTCATCAGATTCCTCAAATGAGTGAGGTCATATGATATTTTTCTTTTTCTGTCTGGCTTATTTCACTTAACATAATAGTTTTCAGGTCCATGCTTGTTGTCGCAAAAAGTAACATTTCCTTTTTCATGGCCCCATAGTATTCCATTGTGTATATGTAACCATAGCATTATATTTACTTAATTAATAATGTTTACATAGATTATAGAGTTACCCTGAATGCATCCCCCAGCCCCCTTATTCCCCTCAACATCTCCATTGCCCCCCTTCCTCCAGCACCCTCCCCCCTTCCCTTTATGTATATCCCATCCTATCATCCCCTTGCTCTGTCCTCTTTTGCTCTGTTCCCTTTGAGCTCTCCTCTGTCTATTCCACTCCTCAGTTCATATTCTTCATTAGATTCCTCAAGTGAGTGAGGTCATATGATATTTTTCTTTCTCTGCCTGGCTTATTTCACTTAACATAATAGTTTGCAGGTCCATCATTGTTGTCTCAAAAGGTAAGATTTCCTTCTTTTTTATGTTCCCATAGTATTCCATTGTGTATATGTTTCACAGCTTTTTAATCCATTCGTTCACTGACGGACACTTGGGCTGTTTCCAGATCTTGGCTATTGTGAACAATGCTGCCATAAACATGGGGGTGCATTTCTCCTTTTGAATCGTTGATGTGATGTTTTTGGTATATATTCCTAAAAGTGGGATGGCTGGGTCAAAAGGCAGTTTCATTTGTAATTTTTTGCGGAATCTTCATACTGTTTTCCCCAGTGGCTGCACCAGTCTGCATTCCCACCAGCCGTGCAGGAGGGTTCCCTTTTCTCCACATCCTCGCCAGCACTTATTCTGTGTTGTTTTGCTGATGAGTGCCACTCTGACTGGTGTGAGGTGATATCTCATTGTGGTTTTAATTTGCACTTCTCTAATTATTAGTGATGTTGAGCATTTTTTCATATGTCTATTGGCCATCTGTATGTTCTCTTTGGAAAAATGTCTAGTCATTTCTTTTTTTTTCTTTTATTAATTTTAATGGGGTGACATTAATAAATTAGGGTACATATGTTCAAAGAAAACATCTCCAGGTTATCTTGTCATTCAATTATGTTGCATACCCATCACCCAAAGTTAAATTGTCCTCTGTCACCTTCTATCTGGTTTTCTTTGTGCCCCTCCCTTTCCCCCTCTCCTAACCTCTCTTCCCTCCCCGCACCCCATAACCACCACACTCTTGTCCATGTCTCATAGTCTCGCTTTTATGTCCCACCTATGTATGAAATTATGCTGTTCTCAGTTTTTTTCTGTTTTACTTATTTTACTCTGTGTAATGTTATCAAGGTCCATCCATTTTGTTATAAATGATCCGATGTCATCATTTCTTATGGCTGAGTAGTATTCCATGGTATATATGTAGCAAAGCTTTTTAATCCACTCGTCCTCTGACGGACGCTTGGGCTGTTTCCAGATCTTCGCTATTGTGAACAATGCTGCCACGAACATGGGGGCGCATTTCTTCTTTTCGAACAGTGCTATGGTGTTCTTAGAGTATATTCCTAAAAGTAGGATAGCTGGGTCAAAAGGTAGTTTTTTAATTTTTTGAGTAATCTCCATACTGTTTTCCACAGTGGCTGCACCAGTCTGCATTTCCACCAGCAGGGCAAGAGGGTTCCCTTTTCTCCACATCCTCGCCAGCACTTATTCTGTGTTGTTTTGCTGATGAGTGCCATTCTGACTGGTGTGAGGTGATATCTCATTGTGGTTTTAATTTGCATTTCTCTAATGATTAGTGATGTTGAGCATTATTTCATATGCCTATTGGCCATCTGTATGTCCTCTTTGGAGAAGTGTCTAGTCATTTCTTTTGCCCATTTTTTGATTGGATTGTTTGTCTTCCTGGTGTTGAGTTTTACAAGTTCTTTATATATTTTGGTTATTAACCCCTTATCTGACGTGTTGTTGAATATGTTCTCCCATTGTGTGGTTTGCCTTTTTATTTTGTTCATATTGTCTTTAGCTGTACAAACGCTTTTTAGTTTGATATAGTCCCATTTGTTTATCCTGTCCTTTATTTTCCTTGCACATGGAGATAAATCAGCAAATGTATTGCTAAGAGTGATGTTGGAGAGCTTATTGCCTATGTTTTCCTCTAGTATGCTTATGGTATCATGACTTACATTTAAGTCTTTTATCCATTTTGAGTTTATTTTTGTGAATGGTGTAAGTTGGTGGTCTAGTTTCAATTTTTGCAGGTAGCTGTCTGATTTTTCCAACACCACTGTATGCTATTACCACCCTTGTCAATATCAATTGTTCATAAAGGTGCGGGTTTATTTCTGGGTTCCTGTTCTGTTCCATTGATCTATATGCCTGTTCTTATGCCAGTGTGAAGCTGTTTTGAGTACAATGGCCTTATGGTATAACTTAAAATCAGGAAGTGTGATACCACCCACTTTATTCTTATTTATCAAGATTGCTGAGGCTATTTGTGTTCTTTTTTGGTTCCATATAAATTTTTGGAATATTTGTTCTATATATTTGAAATATGCCATTGGTTTTTTAATAGGAATTGCATTGAATTTATAAATTGCTTTGGGTAATATGGACATTTTATGATGTTTATTCTTCCTAGCCATGAACATAGTATATGCTTCCACTTGTTTGTATCTTCCTTGATTTCTTTTATCAATGTTTTATAATTTTCTGAGTACAAGTCTTTAAGCTCCTTGGTTAAATTTACTCCTAGGTATTTTATTTTCTTTTGTTGCAATAGTGAAGGGGATTATTTTCTTAATTTCTCTTTCAGACAGATCATTTTTGATGTATAAAAATGCTTCTGATTTCTGAGTATTAATTTTATATCCTGCCACCTTGCTGAATTCATGTATCAGGTCCAGTTTTTTGACTGCGACTTTAGGGTTTTCTATATACAATATCATATCATCTGCAATAATGACAGTTTTACTTCTTCTTTACCAATTTGGATGCCTTTTATTTCTTCTTCTTGTCTGATTACTGTGGATAGTACTTCCGGAACTATATTGAATAAGAGTGGTGAAAGGGGGCACCCCTGCCTTGTTTCTGATTTTAAGGGAATTGCTTTCAATTTTTCCCATTGAGTATGATATTGGCTGTGGGTTTCTCATAGATGGCCATGTTGAGGTATGTATGTTCTTGTATTCCCACTTTGCTGAGAGTTTTGATCATAAATGGGTGCTGGATTTTATCGAATGCTTTTTCTGCATCTGTTGATATTATCATGTGGTTTTTCTCCTTACTTTTGTTTATGTGATGAATCACATTAATTGATTTGCGAATATTGTACCAGCCTTACCTCCCCAGAATAAATCCCTCTTGATCATGATGTATGATTTTTTTCATGTATTACTCGATCCGGTTTGCTAATATTTTGTTGAGAATTTTAGCATCTAAATTCATCAGGGATATTGGCCTATAATTTTCTTTCTTTGCATTGTCATTGCCTGGTTTTAGAATCAGAATTATGCTCACCTCATAGAAGTAGCTTGAAAGTCTTTCCTCCTCTTGAATATTTTGAAATAGCTTGAGAAGGATAGGAATTAGTTCTTCTTTGAATGTCTGGTAGAATTCAACTGTGAAGCCGTCTGGCCCAGGGCTTTTGTGTGTTGGGAGTTTTTTGATAACTGTTTCAATCTCATTTGTTGTAATCAGTCTGTTTAGGTTTTCTGATTCCAATTGATTTTTGAAAGATTATATTTTTCAAGGAATTTGTCCATTTTACCTAGGTTCTCTAATCTTTTGGCATACAATTTTTTATAGTATTTTCTTACAATCCTTTGTATTTCTGTTGTGTCCATTGTTACTTCTCCACCCTCATTTTTTTTTTTTTTTTTTACAGGGACAGAGAGAGAGTTAGAGAAAGGGATAGTTAGGGACAGACAGACAGGAATGGAGAGAGATGAGAAGCATCAATCATTAGTTTTTCATTGCCTTTGCGACACCACAGTTGTTCATTGGTTGCTTTCTCTCATGAGCCTTGACCACGGGCCTTCATCAGACTGAGCCACCCCTTGCCGGAGCCAGCGACCTTGGGTCCAATCTGGCAAACTTTTGCTCAAGCGAGATGGGCCTGCGCTCAAGCTGGCGAGCTCGGGGTCTCAAACCTGGGTATTCTGCATCCCAGTCTGACGCTCTATCCACTGTGCCACCGCCTCTTCAGGCTCCACCCTCATTTCTAATTTTATTAATTTCAGTCCTTTCTCTTTTTCTTGGTGATCCTGACTAAGTGTTTATCGATCTTGTTTACTTTTTCAAAGAACTAGCTGTTGGTTTCATTGATCCTCTGTATTATTATTTTAGTTCTTATTTGATTTATTTCTACTCTAATCTTTAGTATTTCCTTTCTTCTGCTTCCTCTAGTCTTTACTTGCTGTTTTTTTTTTTCTAGTTCTTTTATTTGCAGGATTATGTTTTTCATTTGAGCTTTTTCTAGCTTTGTAGGTTTGCCTGTAATGCTATGAACTTCCCTCTCAGGACTGCTTTTGCTGTAGTTTCTCAGATTTTGAGTTGGTCTATGCTCATTTTCATTTCTTTCAAGAAAATTTTTTATTTCTTCCTTGATCTCATTGTTGATCCATTTGTTATTTAATAACATGCTGTTTGGTTTTCAAGTGTTTGAGTGTTTTTCAGTTTTTCTATTGTAGTTGATTTCTAGTTTCATGCCGTTGTGGTCAGAGAAGATCCTTGATATGATTTCAATCTTCTTAAATTTGTTGAGACTCGTTTTATGCCCTAATATGTGATCTATCCTATAGTATGTATCATGAACACTTGAAAGAAATGTAAATTCTGCTTAGGGTGGTAGGTTCTGAAGATATCTATATAAATCCTGTTGATCTAGTCTGGCCCTTAATTCTGCTGTTTCTTTGTTAATTTTCTTTCTTGAGGATCTACCCATTGATTTTAGTGGGGTATTGAAATCCCCTACTATTATAGTAGTTGACCTCTTTCTTTATGTCCATCAAAATCTGCTTTATATATTTAGGTGCTCCTATATTAGGTGCCTAGATATTTATAATGGTTATCTCTTCTTGTTGGATTGCTCCCTTTATCATTATGTAGTGAACTTCTTTATCCCTTACTATAATCTTTGTTTTAAAGTCTATTTTGTCAAATAAGTATTGCTACCCCAGCTTTTTTCATTTCCATTTGCATGAAATATATTTTTTTATCCTTTTACTTTTAGTCTATGTGTATCTTTTGCTTTAAGGTGAGTCTCCTGTAGGGTCCTGTTTTCTTATCTATTCAACTATTCTATGTCTTTTGATTGGAGTATTTAATCCATTTACATTTAAGGTTATTATTGATATGTAGTTGTTTATTGCCATTATTTTAAAATCTATATTCCTTTTTTACTATATATATAATTTTCCCCTCTTTGTTCTGTCTACAGCAGGCCCCTTAACATTTCTTGCACCATTGGTTTGGTTGTGATGAATTTCTTAAGTTTTTTTTGTTTTTTGTCTGGGAAGCTTTTTATTTTTCCTTCAATTTTAAATGATAGTCTTTCTGGATAAAGAAATCTTGGTTGTAAGTTCCTGTTCTGCATTACTTTGAATATTTCTTGCCAATCCCTTCTGGCCTCAAATGTTTCTGTTGAGAAGTCGGATGTCATCCTTATGGCCGTTCCTTTGTAGGTGATTGACTGTTTTTCTCTTACAGCTTTTAATATTCTTTCTTTATCTCTTAGCTTTGATATTTTGATTATTATATGTCCTGGTGTGGGTCTCTTTGGGTTCTTTTTAATGGGGTTCTCTCTGCTTCTTGAACTTGTGTGACTCTTTCCTTCATTACTTTAGGAAAATTTTCAGCTATAAATTCTTCAAAGATTTTTTCTAGTCCTTATTCTTCCTCTTCTCCTTCAGGAACCCCTGTTATCTGGATATTGTTTCTCTTCATGTTGTCACAGAGCTCTCTTAGAGTTTCCTCAGACTTTTTAATCCTCTTTTTGTTTTGCTTTCCTGCTTTTGTGCTTTTGCTTATCTTGTTTTCTAAGTCACTGATTCGATCCTCTGCTTCATCCAGCCTGCTTTTCATTCCTTTTAGTGTAGTTTTCATTTCTGATATTGTGTTTGTCATTTGTGTCTAGTTCTTCTTTATGATTTCCGTGTCCTTTTTGATGCTTATAGTTTCTTTATTGAAGTGTTCATTTAGTCCATCTGTTGTAGCTTTGAGAACCTTAAGCATCCTAACAATCATTATTTTGTACTCTGTATCTAGTAATTTGATTACTTCCAATTTATCCAGGATTTTTTCTGAGGATTTATCTTGTTGAAGCATATGATTTATGCTTCTTTGCCTTCTCATTATTCTGTTTGACTTGTAGGCTTCTTCCAGTTGTGGTCTCCTTACCTAGTAGAGTCACTTTGAAGTCTTCCAATCTTTGGTTTTTTAATGGTTCTTTTGGTCCTTTGTTTAAGAAATCTACCCTGCTACAATATAAAAATTCTGTTAGAGATTGTCTTCTAAAACTTTTATAGTTTGTCTCTCAGATTTAAGGCTGTAACATACCTGGAAGTGATTTCCATGTATGGAGAGAAACAGGGGACCAATTTTATCATTTTTCCACATTGAAATTCAACTGTCCACTATGAGACTGATTAGTCTTACCTTTCCTCCTTAATCATCAGTGCCATCTGTGATCTGTATGAAGATATCATTATAGGTTAGTTGATTTCTCAGTTATCATTTTGCTCATTGATCTCTGTGCTACTACCACCGTGTCTTTATCTTGGCTTGAATAAGTGTCGGTATTTGGAAGAGGATTTTTTGTAAGACAATCCCTCCAACTTGTTTTTCTTCATGAGTGCATTGGCCATTCTTTTCTCCTTGTTTTTCCACATATATTTTATGATCCATTGTCAAATTCAAGGAAAAAGCTATTGAAAAAATTTAAATTTATAGATTAATTTTGTGGAAGAATCTGGCTCTAAAAATATAGGACTTTTCTATCCATAAGCATGCATTATTATCTCTCCATTTATATCTTTCTGTCTTTTAATAAAGTCTTAAATTTTTTTCATTAATCTTTTACTTATTTCTGCTATATTTATTGCATATACCTTTTTGTTGCTATTGTAAATAATATTTTATTTATTTTATTATAAAATATTTTAAATACCAGTATATAGATAAGAATAGTGTAAAATATAAAGAACACTTATGGACCTATCCTCTGCCTTATAAAATAGTAGCACTATGCCTGATTTTTTTCTGGTGCACTTTTGCAGATAAGCATAAAAAATCCAGTCACTGTTCCCACTGGGATTCTCTCATATTTCATTTTCTTCCCTGCCACCTTCCCTAGTGTTTCAAAAATTCATTATTTTACATGTTTTTATATTTCACTACTTGTTAGTGTACCTTTGAATAATATAAAGTCATATACATTTTATAATGTGAATGGATCAATGTCCTTTATTAAAGCAGTAGTCTTTTTGTATCAATAAAAAAATAATCTCTAAATAAAGTCTTTCTACCTACAGTATTGGTAATTCTTATTTTTCTCCTGTGTTCTCACTAAAGCATTTCATCTTTGGAACTCATACTATTTTTCTCTTTGAGAAAGCTCTAGAGAGAGGAAGGTACAAAATTTTAAAAGAAAGAATATATTTGTGCCTAGTCATGTATGTTTCCCCACTGACATTTTCATTTCATTTGAGAAATATTTGAGTTAATTATATTAACTTTAACTCAGTGAGGTAGAATTCTGCTACCATTGATTTTAGACATATTTAGAGCTTGTATTCACCCACAGCCTTAATACTTTTTAAAATGATTTTTATTTATTGTGTTTACATAGATTCTAGTGTTGCCCTCAATGCATCCCCCCTCCCCCATATTCCCTTCAACATCTTCCTTACCCCTCTCCCACACCGCCCTTCTCCTTTCCCCCTTCAGTTTAGGTTTATTCCACCCTATCATCCCCTTTCCCTCTGTCCTCTTTTCCTCTGGTCTTTTTTTCCCTCCTTTGTCTCAGTTCTGTTTCTCAGTTCACATTATTCATTGCATTTCTCAAATGAGTGAAGTCATATGATTTTTTTTCTCTGCCAGGCTTATTTCACTCAACATAATAGTTTCTAGGTCTATTCATGTTGTCACAAAAGGTATTGTAGGTAGGTTTTCTGATTCTTCCAGACTGATTTTTGAGAGATTATATTTTTTAAGGAATTTGTTCATTTCACCTAGGTTGTCTAATTTTTTGGCATTCAGTTCTTCATAGTATTTTTTTACAATCCTTTGTATTTCTGTTGTTTCATTTGTTATTTCTCCATTATTACTTCAATGTCCTTTTTTATACTTGCTATCTCTTTATTTAGGTGATTGCTATGTACACCCATTGTTGCTCTAAGATCTTTGAGCATCCTAACAATCATTATTTTAAACTCTGCATCCAGTAATTTGGTTATTTCCAACTCATTCAAGTTCTTCTCTGGTGATGTCTCTTGATTCGTTTGGGTTGCATTTCTCTGCCTTCTCATTTTGTCTGTGTATAAGAAGGGTGTGGCCACAGGAGTCCGATTGGTATGGCCTCTGTTCCCTAGGTGTGGTCTGTCTGCAGGCCTGCCACTGCCTCAGGCATTTGGGTACATGTGTTGCTGGCACCAGCCCAATTCAGTCGCTGCAGTCTCCGCCTGGCCTCTACATGCTGGACTTTGTTCACGTGCTTGAGCTACAAGCCTGGCCAGCCTTGGCCTTCACCTCGCCCCTGCATGTGGGGCCATGCTCACTTGCCCAGGCCGCAAACCTCGATCCTGCTGGCAGTGCTGTGCACCTGTGCTCATCTGAAGACCTTTGCTGGTTCCCTGGCTTTTGCCTTGCCCCTGTGACAGGATTGCAGGCAGGACTGTTCTTGCTCGTCTGGCCCGCAGCTCCAGGTTGGACCACTTTCGTGTGCCCTTTCTGCCTCCACTGGCGCCCTCAGCCTCCACATTGGCCAGAGGGGACTGCACTTATGCCAGGCCTCAGTTACAGCCAGTCTCGGCTTCTGCTCCCATGGGCAGGACTGTGTTTGCTGGCGGCCGCAGCCAGCCTCTGGCTTTCGCCCTCATGGAGGGGATCACAGTTCCACCACCCATCACTGCCCGCCCTCCGGTGAGCACTCAGCAGTGTGTGTGGAGGAGGGGGAATGATGCAGCTCAGAGCTTAGCACTCAATACTGTATTCCTGATTACTCCCTCCTTCTAAGCGACTCTGCTCTGAGTGCAGCAGGAGAGCTTCTGTTTGGCTGATGACCTGCTTCCCTTTATTGGTATTGCTGGTTCCAGGAAAAATACTTTAGATTTGGGGAGTGACTCAGCCCAGGGGTTAGGGTGGCGGTCCCTCAAAGTGTTTCTTCCTGTGCCTCCTAGATTACACTCTCTTCCTGCCCCTTTAGTCCTCTCATCTCTCCCCATCCCCCAGAGTTTCAGGTGAGTAGTTGTGAAAGAGGTTTTCTGCACAGTTCCTTTAAGAAGAATCCTGGGTCTGAGAAATCTGTCTCTTTCTCGCAAACAGTATCCTGGCTTGTTTTGCACCTAAATACTGTCTGTAGGCCTCTTCTAGGCTCTGGGGCTGCAGGCTGGGACTTTGATCCTGGGGTCCAGGGCCCTCCCCTCTTCGATAAACTTACTTCTGCCCCTCTCCAATAAACTCACTTCTGCCACGTGAGTTTCTTCAGGCTGCTATTCACTCCCTGGAGCTGAGCAGCCTTTTTCCCATTTCCACTTTTCCTACCAGTCTCAGGGTGGCTTCTTCAGTGATTCCTGGTTAAAGAGTCCTCTTAGTTTAGTCCAATATTGGTTCTTCCAGATGATTGTTCTTAAAATTAAGTTGTAATCCACTTTGGTTCTGTGAGGTGGAAGTTGGTACATCCACCTACTCCATCACCATCTTGCCTCTGAGTACAATGAATCCACAACCTTAATTCTTATACATTTGAGCAAAATAAATAAATGACAGACAATAAAGTAAATAAAAGATAACCTAGTTATATATAATATATTCCTAAACCCCCAACCAAGATCAGTTTTATCTATAAAGTTTCTCTTTAGTTTTGACAGTAAAGATAAAGAAGAAAGGCAAAAGCAGTTACTCTCTTGGTCGGATAGTTGCCGACTAGAAATAAACTGAGGAATTTTCTTGATTGATTTAGAAGTCTGGTTTGGCTTTCTCTGATTGTAGATTTATCCTTTTCCAAAATTTAAACAAATTCAGAATATATTTTGCCTACTTTTGGCTAAATGTCAACTTATATTAAAAGAAATGGTACATGGATGTATATCTACTTTCATTATCTGCTACTATAATTTTTTTTAACATGGCTAAAAAAGCTAATTACTGCCTTGCCCGAAAACAGTATAATAGTTTACCCATGGGTGAAGGAAATCAATGGAGATTTAAATAGAGTATTTTATGGAAAACTTAAAAATTTATAAGATAAATTTATAAGATATTAACACTTCTGTCACATTACTTTTTCTGTGTTAATGGTAGTGTTAGAACAAATAAATCAAAGAAGGATTATTTATTTTGTGGATGATTTTAATAAGACACGTTTGGGTGATCTAAATAGTAAGTTCAGTGTGTATAGCCTTTTATAAAATATGCTGCCCCAAGCAAGATAAAATTTAAATTTCTATTTATTAAAATAGGAAAGATACTTAAGCCATATACCCCCAAAATTATTGCTGCTTCAGAATTAGGTAACAAAATCAGAAAGGCAAAATTATTCTAGAGGATAAAAATAGAACCTGGCTGTTTGGAGAGCTATAAAGTCACACATTCCCAATTTCTAAACACAGAAGGTAACCTTAACTTAAAATCTGGATAATTCAAACATTTTTTTTATCTTTTTAAATATAAAGCTAGTTTTATTCTTTTTTGTAATTTTTTTATTAACTTTAATGGGGTGACACCAATAAATCAGGGTACATATGTACAATGAAAACATCTCCAGATTATCTTATCATTCAATTGTGTTGCCTACCCATTACCCAAAGTCAAATTGTCCTCTATCACCTTCTATCTGGTTTTCCCTGTGCCCCTCCCCTTCTCCCTATCCCTCCCTCCCCTCCCTCCCCCCACCCCGTAACAACCAAACTCATGTCCATTTCTCATAGTCTCACTTTTTATGTCCCACCTATGTATGAAATCATGCTGTTCTCGGGGTTTTTTTTTATTCTGATTTACTTATTTCACTCCGTATAATGTTATCAAGGTACATCCATTTTGTTGTAAATGATCCGATGTCATCATTTCTTATGGCTGAGTACTATTCCATAGTATATATGTACCAAAGCTTTTTAATCCACTCCTCTTCTGACAGACACTTGGGCTATTTCCAGATCTTTGCTATTGTGAACAATGCTGCCACGAACATGGGGGCGCATTTCTTCTTTTTGAACAGTGTTATGGTGTTCTTAGGGTATATTCCTAAAAGTGGGATAGCCAGGTCAAAAGGCAGTTTGACTTTTAGTTTTTTGAGGAATCTCAAACTGTTTTCCACAGTGGCTGCACCAGTATGCATTCCCACCAGCAGTGTAGAAGGGTTCCCTTTTCTCCACATCCTCGCCAGCATTTATTCTGTGTTGTTTTGCTGATGAGTGGCACTCTGACTGGTGTGAGATGATATCTCATTGTGGTTTTGATTTGCATTTCTCTAATGATTAGTGATGTTGAGCATTTTTTCATATGTCTTTTGGCCATCTGTATCTCTTCTTTGGAGAAATCTCTAATCATTTCTTTTGCACATTTTTTGATTGGATTGTTTGTCTTCCTGGTGTTGAGTTTTATAAGTTCTTTATAAATTTTGGTTATTAAACCCTTATCAGACATGCAGTCGAATATGTTGTCCCATTGTGTGGTTTGTCTTTTTATTCTGTTCTTATTGTCTTTAGCTGTGCAAAAGCTTTTTAGTTTGATATAGTCCCATTTGTTTATCTTCCTTTTATTTCATTTGCTCATGGAGATAAATCGGCAAATATATTGCTGCTACAGATGTCGGAAAGCTTGCTGCCTATGTTTTCTTCTAAGATGCTTATAGTTTCACGGCTTATGTTTAAGTCTTTTATCCACTTTGAATTTGTTTTTGTGCATGGTGTAAGTTGATGGTCTAGTTTCATTTTTTTGCAGGTAGATGTCCAATTTTCCCAGCACCATTTGTTAAAGAGGCTGTCTTTACTCCATTGTATGTTCTTTCCTCCTTTGTCAAATATCAGTTGTCCATAAAGGTGGAGGTTTATTTCTGGGTTCTCTGTTCTGTTCCATTGATCTATGTGCCTGTTCTTATGCCAGTACCAGGCTGTCTTGAGTATAATGGCCTTGTAGTATACCTTGATATCCGGAAGAGTGATACCTCCTGCTTTATTTTTTCTTTTGAAGATTGCTGAGGCTATTCGTGTTCTTTTTTGGTTCCATATAAATTTTTGGAATATGTTTTCTATATCTTTGAAGTATGTCATTGGTATTTTAATTGGTATTGCATTAAATTTATAAATTGCTTTGGGTAATATAGACATTTTAATGATGTTTATTCTTCCTAGCCATGAGCACGGTATATGCTTCCACTTGCTTATATATTCCTTGATTTCTTTTATCAATGTTTTATAATTTTCCGAGTACAAGTCCTTAACCTCTTTGGTTAAATTTACTCCTAGGTATTTTATTTTTTAGGCTGCAATAGTGAAGGGGATTGTTTCCTTAATTTCTTTTGCTGACAGTTCATTGTTTGTATATAGAAATGCCTCTGATTTCTGAGTATTAATTTTATATCCTGCCACCTTGCTGAATTCATTTATAAGGTCCAGTAGTTTTTTGACTGAGACTTTAGGGTTTTCTATATACAATATCATATCATCTGCAAATAGTGACAGTTTTACTTCTTCTTTTCCAATTTGGATGCTTTTTATTTCCTCTATTTTTCTGATTGCTGTAGGTAGGACTTCCAGACTATGTTGAATAAGAGTGGTGAAAGTGGGCAACCCTGCCTGGTTCCTAATCTTAAGGGGATTGCTTTTAATTTTTGTCCATTTAGTATGATGTTTGCTGTGGGTTTATTGTAGATGGCCTTTATCATGTTAAGGAATGTTCCTTGTATTCGCACTTTATTGAGAGTTTTGAGCATGAATGGGTGCTGGATTTTATCAAATGCCTTTTCTACATCTATTGAAATTATCATGTGATTTTTTTCCTTCCTTTTCTGTATGTGATGAATCACATTGATTGATTTGCGAATATTGAACCAGCCTTGCCTCTCCAGAATAAATCCCACTTGATCATGGTGTATGATTTTTTTCATATATTGCTGGATCCGGTTGGCTAATATTTTGTTGAGAATTTTAGCGTCTAAATTCATCAGGGATATAGGCCTATAATTTTCTTTCTTTGTGTTGCCTTTGCCCGGTTTTGGGATTAGAATTATGCTCGCCTCATAAAAGGAGTTTGGAAGTTTTCCTTCCTCTTGAATTCTTTGAAATAGCTTGAGGAGGATAGGAGTTAGTTCTTCTTTGAATTTTTGATAGAATTCACTTGTGAAGCCATCAGGCCCAGGACTTTTCTTTGTTGGGAGTTTTTTGATAACTGTTTCGATCTCCTTTGTTGTAATTGGCCTGTTTAGGTGTTCTGATTATTCCAGATTGATTTTTGGAAGTTTATATGATTCAAGAAATTTGTCCATTTCACCTAGATTGTCTAATTTTTTGGCATAGAGTTCTTCATAGTATTTTCTTACAATACTTTGTATTTCTGTGGTATCGGTTGTTATTTCTCCACTGTCCTTTCTAATTTTATTTATTTGAGAACTCTCTCTTTTTTTCTTGGTGAGTCTAGTTAAAGGTTCATCAGTCTTGTTTAACTTTTCAAAGAACCAGCTTCTGGTTTCATTGATCCTCTGTATTGTTTCCTTCGCCTCTATGTCATTTATTTCTGCTCTGATCTTTATTATTTCCTTCCTTCTACTTGTCCTTGGTTTTATTTGTTGTTGTTTTTCTAGTTCTTTTAGCTGCAGGGTCAGGTTGCTTATTTGAGCTTTTTCTAGCTTCTTATGATATGCCTGTAGTGCAATGAACTTCCCTCTCAGTACTGCATTTGCTGTGTCTCATAAATTTTGAGTTGATGTATGCTCATTATCATTTGTTTCTAGAACCTTTTTATTTCTTCTTTGATCTCATTGTTAATCTATTCATTATTTAATATCATACTATTTAGTTTTTATGTGTTTGAGTATTTTTCAGTTTTTCTTTTGTCGTTAATTTCTAGTTTCATGGCATTGTGATCAGAGAAAATGCTTGCTATAATTCCAATCTTCTTAAATTTATTGAGACCACTTTTGTGTCCTAACATGTGGTCTATCCTAGAGAATGTACCATGAGCGCATGAGAAGAATGTATATTCTACTGCTTTAGGGTGGAAAGTTCTGAAGATATGTATTAAATCAAGTTGATCTAGTGTATCCTTTAAGTCTGCTGTTTCTTTATTAATTTTCTTTCTTGTGGATCTATCCAGTGTTGTTAGTGGGGTATTGAAATCCCCTACTATTATAGTATTGCTCTTAATCTCGCCCTTTATATCCATCAAAGTCTGCTTTATGAATGTTGGGGCTCCTATATTTGGTGCGTAGATATTTATAATAGTTATATCTCCCTGATGAATTGTTCCCTTTATCATTATGTAGTGTCCTTCTTTATCTCTACTACAGCCTTTGTTTTAAAGTCCATTTTGTCAGATATAAGTACTGCTACCCCGGCTTTTTTTTCATTTCCATTTGCATGAAATATTTTTTTCCACTCTTTTACCTTCAGTTTATGTGCATCTTTTGTTTTAAGGTGTTTCTCTTATAGACAGCATATGTATGGGTCCTGTTTCTTTATCCACGCAGCTACCCTATGTCTTTTGATTGGATCATTTAATCCATTTACATTTAAGGTTATTATTGATATGTAGTTGTTTATTGCCATTTTGTTCTTTAAAGCTGTATTTATTATTATTATTATTTTTTTGCTATATTCTTTCCTCCCTTTGAACTGTTCACAACAGGCCCCTTAGTATCTCTTGCAGAATTGGTTTGGTTTTAATGAATTCCTTGAGGTTTTCTTTTTCTGGAAAGCTCTTTATTTCTCCTTCAATTTTAAATGTTAGCCTTGCTGGATAGAGTAGTCTTGGTTGTAGGTTCTTGTTTTGCATTACTTTGATTATATCTTGTCATTCCCTTCTGGCCTCAAGTATTTCTGTTGAGAAGTCTGATGTCATCCTAATGGGGGCTCCTTTGTAGGTTATAGCGTTTTTTCTCTAGAAGCTTTTAAGATTTTTTCTTTATCCATTCGCTTTGGTATTTTAACTATGATGTGTTTTGGTGTAGATTTTTTTGGGTTTCTCTTTAATGGAGTTCTGTGTGCTTCTTGAACGTGTGGAATGTTTCCCAGCCTTAATTTAGGGAAGTTTTCTGCTATGATTTGATTGAACACAGTTTCCATTTCCTGTCCTCTTTCCTCTTCTTCAGGCACCCCTATGATGCGAATGTTGTTTCTCTTCATGTTGTTACCGAGCTCCCTTAGAGTTTCCTCACATTTTTTGAGTCTCTTTTCCTTTTTTTTCTTTGCTTCTGTAACTTTGTTTACTGTGTCCTCTAACTCACTGATTCGATCCTCAGCGTGATTCATCCTGCTTTTAATTCCTTCCATTGTGGTCTTTAGTTCTGATACTATATTTGTCATTTCTGTCTGATTCTTTTTTATTATTTCAATTTTGTTTTTTATATTTGTTATCTCTTTATTTAGGTGCTCATAGTGACTATCCATTGTTGCTCTAATTTCTTTGAACATTCTAACTATCATTATTCTAAATTCTGCTTCTGGTAGTTTTCTTATATCTTGTTCATTCAGGTCCTTCTCTGGGGATTTCTCTTGATTCATTTGGTTTGCATTCCTCTGCCTGCCCATTTTATCTGTGTATAAGCAAGTTGTGGCCACTGGATTCCAGTAGGTGTTCCCTTTGTGTTCTCTAGGTGTGGTCTGTCTGCCTGCCTTCCACCCCCTCTGCTGCTGCCTAGGGCCGTTGGGTATGGGCGTTTCCAGCGCCGGCTCACTGCGGCTGTTGCTGTGATTTCCTCCTCTCCTTTGCGGGGTGGGCTGTCACTCAAGCCACTAGCCTCAGCACCAAGGGCAGAGGTGAGCGCCTTTGCTCAGCTGTAGACCCAGCCTGTTTCTGGAAGGCTTACGCCCAGCCCCTGCAGTCAGAGCCTGCTTGACACAGTTTCGCGGGTTGGGCGGGTCTTTTGACGTGCTTTCAGCTGTGAGCCTTTGCCCGTTTAGAATTTAGCCCCGCCCTCCAGGCTAGGTCCTCTTGCGCAGGGTCGCAAACTGCAGTTTATTGGGCCCGGCGTGTTTGCTGGCATGAGCTCAGCTGCTAGCTTCCGATTGTTCCGGACTCTACCCCTCCCCCACGTACGGAGCCAGCTCGGGCACGTAGGATGGCAATCCGAGGTTTCTCCGGCTAGGCGGGGCTAGCAGCGTGAGCTCAGCCGCGAACTTCCGCTGGTCTCGGTGTCTCCCTCGCCCCTGTGTTAGGAGCCCCCCGCTCGCACACACAGGATGGCACACTGCGGTTTCTCTTTCCGGGTGCGGTTGGCAGCATGAGCTCAGCCATGAGCCCCTTACCCGTCCCTGGTCTTAGCCCTATCCCCGCGGTCAGGGCCGGCTTGCACAGGGTCGCAGAGCAGATCTCTGCCCGTTTTCTTTTCTGCAGGTGGGATTACAGGCGGGCCCACAGCTAAAGGACCGCTTTCGTGCTTCCCCTCCGCCACTGGGCTAGACTGAGCTCACACCGGTTGTGCCTCCGCCCACGCCAACAGGACTGCGTTTCAGCGTCCTGCCACCACCATACCCTTCAGCAACCCTCAGGAAGTTGGAAGTGCCCTAAGTCTCCACATTTTAGGCCTGGGAGCTCTCTCCCTCTAAGCAGCTCTGCTCTAATTGCCGCAGGAGAGCTTGTTTGGCTAGTGTCCTGTCTCCCTTTGCTGGTATTGCTAGTTCTAGGGGAAATATTCATTTTCAATTAGGGAAATGACTTAGCCCAGGGGTCAGGGTGGCTGTCCCTCAGAGTGTCTCCGTGCCTTCAGTCCACTCTTTGTTCCTGCTGCTCTGTTCCTCTCTGTCCCAGTTCCCCGGAGCCCCAGGTGCATGGTTGTGAGAGAGGTTTTCTGCCCTGTCCCTTTAAAAATATTCTTGGGTCTCAGAAAACTATCCCTTTCACAAACAGTATCCTCACTTGCTTCACAGCTCAATACTGTCTAAAAGCCTCTTCTAGGCTCTGGGACTGCAGGCTGGGGCTTGGTTCCTGGGACCCAGGTCCCTCCCTCTCCGCCAAACTCTCCTCCCGCCACATGGGTCTCTCCGGGCTGCCGTTTGCTCCGGGGACCTGGGCAGCCCTCTTCGCGTTTTTGCTATTCCTACCAGTCTCAATGTGACTTCTTCTGTGTTCCTCGGTTGAAGAGTCCACTTAGTTTAGTTCAAAGTTGGTTTATCCAGATGATGGTTCTTAAAATTGAGTTATAATCCACTTTGGTTCTGGGAGTTGGAAGTTGGTACGTCCGCCTACTCCATCGCCATCTTCCGTCCTCTAATTCAAACATTTTATCCAAAGTTTTGTTTTACTTACTGAAAATTGCTTTTGCCTAGGTTCTTGACACAGTGAAAACAACACAATAGCAGTTTCTGACTGCTAGCTTCTGTGTGTACCCTGTGTGTGATCATGAAGCAATAAATACACCATTCCCTTTTTCTTCATCATAGATAGAAAGCAAAGGATTTCTGGTATCTTGAATGGAATCTGCAGATTCAAAGAAAGATGCCTGAGTTTGGTCTGCTTTAGCAGGAAATCAGGAATTCTATACACTTGTCAATCTGTACCTTTCTAATCTCTTTACGTGTATAGCAAAAGACTTCTATCATGTTTGCTTTAGACACAACTGTGTAGGTAAGAGAAAGGACACAGCAGCTCTTTGTTTCTTAGCTATTTATCCAGGTAAACAATGACCTGCATCCTCAGAGGAGACTATAAATATAGAAGGCTAAAACTCTGTAACCTATGAAAGGCTTCTGAGTCCAGTCTTTTTGCTTTTATTCTCCATTTCTTAGTTTGATATTTTTTATTGCCCTTTTTTTACTTACAGTATTTTTAATAGAAAATGTTTACACAGTATTAATTCTAAAGGTCAAAACAGTACTCATGGAAATGTAATACATACTACTCTTGTATCCAAAACATGCAGAACCTTCTCCAGAAGAAATCACTATCACCAGTTCCTAGTATGTATTTCCAGCGATGTTTTATGCTTATGTGAATATATAAACACACACACATGTACATTCTTTAAAAAGCATACACCTACACATATGATGGTATTCTTTTTATATTGTTTTGTACCTTGGTTTTTTATCTTAACAAAACATTTCAGATTATACTACCTATATAATTGCTAGTATAAATGTTGGGTCTTGTTTTTATTATCTTACAATTTCTGGCTTCTAACGGAAATGTTTTAGCACTTAACATTTATCTTTTAATATGCTATTGGTTTAGCCTACCATCTTGCTGTTGTTTTTCATTTGTAGTATGTCTTTGTTACTTTTGCTTTCTTTCCTGCCTCCTTTTGAATTAATTAATAGTTTTTAAAATACAATTTTTTCCTCTACTGGCTTATTAAATATATTTTTTATTGTTATTGTTATAGGTTATTCCAGGGTTTATAATATTCATCTTTAGGTTACATCACATGAATTTTACACCGTCCATTATTCTTTCTGTTTTTGTTATCATACATTTAAATATTATTTATATTGTAAATCAACTGTACAATGTTTAAAGAAATTAAGATGTGAAAAGAGGATATTTTTTGTGTTTACCCACACGTTTTTTATTTCTAATGCTCTTCATTCTTTGTGAAGATCTGTTATTTTCCTTCAGCCTAGAGAGCTTTCTTTAACATTTCTTTGTACCACAGATCTTCTGACAACAAATTCTCTGAGCATTTTCTTTTTCAGAGACATGAATTCCTAGAAAACATCTTAATCAAACTATAGATTTTAGACAACAACGTTAACATTTCTAAAATACCCACTTTAGGAGGGACACAAGATGGCAGCGGAGTAGGCAGATGCACAGACTCCCAGCTCACAACACCAAACTGGATTACAAAGTAATTTAGGAACATCCAGCATGAAAAAACCAACTCTGGACTACAAAAACTGCTCTCAAAATCCAAGGAGCAAAGAAGCCACACCGAGCCTGGTAGGGAGCGCCGAGGAGCAGTGAGCCTCCCCTGCTTATAGGAACAAAGGGGTGGGGGTGAGGCTGAGAGCCCAGAAAGGCTCTCAGTTTAAGGAAAACAGTAGAAAATATCACTCACACCAACTTGCCTGGGGACCTGGGAACGAGATGTGTTGAAAGAGCTGGCTTGTTTTCCAAAAAGAAAGGGGGAGAGAGAGACAGCCGGTGAAAAACAGTGGAATGCATGGCAGGATCTGAGCAGTGGGACTGAAGCAGCCATACCTGGGGGAGGTGCTGGAGGCGGCCATTGCAAGAGAATGGATTGATTCTTCCACAGAATACAAGACTAAAGTGGTTCCAGGTCAACCTTCTAAAATATCTATTCAACTCCAATCAGCACAGAAAAGACACAGCTAAAAACAAGAAGTGGGGAAGAAGGGCAGTAACTCAGATCTCCATGGAGATCCAAGATACACCTCCCCCTACTGAAGTGGAGAAAGCACATGCCCCAAGAGAGAGTAACTGGCAGATCAGGTCTTCAGAGTCTCAGGTTACACCCATGGCATTCCTGGATACTGTATCAAATAAACCCCCCTGCTGAGATCAGTAAACAAGACTACCACCAAGTTAAGAAAACTGAGAAGAAAACAAACAAATCAACACTTCAAAGGGGCTCTATTAGAAAAGCCAAATTCCACAGTGGATTACAAACAACAGCTGAAGCCAAACCAAGAAGACCTAGAAATAAAACAACTCAAAATTGGAGGCAGACAACACCAAGCCTAGACTCAGCCAGCTCTACAAACAACACACCCAAATACACAGACATAATGAGAAGACAGAAAAATGCAATCCAAATAAAACCACAAGAGAATCCTCCAGGAAATAAACTGAGCGATATAGAAATAACCAAACTTCCAGATGCAGAGTTTAGAATAATGATTGTTAGGATGCTTAGGGATCTTATAACAACAATGGATGGTCATTATGAACACCTAAATAAAGAGATAGCAAGTATAAAAAAGGACATTGAAATATTAAAAAAGAATCAGAGATGAAAAATACAATGTCAGAAATGAAGACCACAATGGAAGGAATTAAAAGGAGAATGGATGAAGCTGAGGATGGAGTCAGCGAGTTGGAAGACAAGATGAACAAAGGCATGGAAGCAGAGCAGAAAAAAGAAGAGAATCAAAAAGTCTGAGGAAACTCTAAGAGAGCTCAGTGACAACATGAAGAGAAATAGCATCCGCATATAGGGGTTTCTGAAGAAGAAGAGAAAGAACAAGGGATAGAAATTTTATTCACTCAAATCATAGCTAAAAACTTTCCTAAATTGATGTAAGGAAGGGTCTCACAAGTTCAAGAAGCACAGAGATCTCCATTAAAGAGAAACCAACACCAAGACACATCATAATTAAAATACCAAAGCTAAGTGATAAAGAGAAAATATTAAAAGCTGCTAGAGAAAACAAGGCTATCACGTACAAAGGAGTACCCATAAGGATGACATCCGACTTCTCAAAAGAAATACTTGAGGCTAGAAGGGAATGGCAAGAAATAATGAAAGTAATGCAGAACAAGAGCTTACAACCAAGACTACTTTATCCAGCAAGGCTATCGTTTAAAATTGAAGGAGAAATAAAAAGCTTCCCAGACAAAAGAAAACTCAAGGAATTTATTACAACAAAACCAATGCTGCAGGAAATGTTAAGGGACCTGTTCTAACAGATTAAAGTGGGAAAAGAATATAGCAAAAGAGGAATACATCTTTAAAATATAAAATGGCAATAAACAACTATGTATCAATAATAATAACCTTAAATGTAAATGGATTAAATGACCCAATCAAAAGACATAGGTTAGCTGCATGGATAAGAAAACAGGACCCGTACATATGCTGTCTACAAGAGAAACACCTTAAAACAAAAGATGCACATAGACTGAAGGTAAAAGGATGAAAAAAATATTCCATGCAAATGGAAATGAAAAAAAAGCTGGGGTAGCAGTACTTATATCTGACAATATGGACTTTAAAATAAAGGCTGTAGTAAGAGATAAAGCATGTCACTACATAATGAGAAAGGGAGCAATCCAACATGAAGATATAACTATCATAAATATATATGCACCTAATATAGGAGCTCCTAAATATATAAAGCAGACTTTTGATGGATTTAAAGGGAAAGATCAACAGCAATACTATAATAGTAGGAGATTACGATACCCCACTTGTATCACTAAATAGATCCTCAAGAAAGAAAATTAACAAAGAAACAGCAGACTTAAAGGACACACTAGATCAAATCGATTTAATAGATATCTTCAGAACCTTTTAACCTAAAGCAGCAAAATATACATTCTTTTCAAGTGTTCATGGTACATTCTCCAGGATAGATCACATGTTAGGACACAAAAGCAATCTCAACAAAATTAAAAAGATTGAAATCATATCAACCATGCTCTGATCACAATGGCATGAAACTAGAAATCAATCACAACAGAAAAATTGAAAAATACTCAAACACACGGAAACTAAATAGCATGTTATTAAATAACGAATGGGTTAACAATGATATCAAAGAAAAAAATAAAAAATTCCTAGAAACGAATGATAATGAACTTACAACAACTCAAAATTTATGGGACACAGCTAAAGCAATCCTGAAAGGAAAGTTCATAGCACTAAAAGCATACCAGAAGAAGCTAGAAAAAGCTCAAATAAGCCAACTGACCCTGCATCTAAAAGAACTAGAGAAACAACAGCAAATAAAGCCCAGGACTTGTAGAAGGAAGGAAATAATAAAGATCAGAGAGGAAATAAATGACATAGACGCTAAGGAAACAATACAGAGGATCAATGAAACCAAGAGCTGTTTCTTTGAAAGGGTAAACAACATCGATGAACCTTTAATGAGACTCACCAAAAAAAGAAGAGAGAAAACTCAAATAAATAAAACTAGAAATGAGAGTGGAGAAATAAAAACCGACACAACAGAAATACAAAATATTGTAAGAAAATACTATGAAGAACTGTATGCCACAATATTAAACAACCTAGGTGAAATGGACAAATTCCTTGAAACATACGGTCTTCCAAAAATGAACCTGGAAGAATCAGAAAACCTAAACAGACCGATTACAACAAAATAGATTGAAACAGTTATCAAAAAGCTCCCAAAAAACAAAACTCCTGGGCCCGATGGATTCACTGGGGAATTCTACCAAATATTCAAAGAAGAACTAACTCCTATGCTTCTCAGGCTATTTCAAAAATATCAAGAGGAAGGAACACTACCAAGTTCCTTTTATGAGGCAAGCATAATTCTGATTCCAAAACCAGGCAAAGACAACGCAGAGAAAGAAAACTATAGGCCAATATCCCTGATGAATTTAGATACTAAAATCCTCAACAAAATATTAGCAAACCGGATCCAGCAATACATTAAAAAAAATCATACATCATGATCAAGTGGGATTTATTCTAGGGTGGCAAGGATGGTACAACATTCGTAAATGTTTATGTGATTCACCACATAAACAAAAATAAGGAGAAAAACTACATGATAATTTCAATAGATGCAGAAAAAGCATTAGATAAAATCCAGCACCCATTTATGATCAAAACTCTCAGTAAAGTGGGAATACAGAGAACATACCTTAACATGATAAAGGCCATCTATGACAAACCCACAGCAAACATCATACTAAATAGGCAAAAATTAAAAGCAATCCCCTTAAGATAAGGAACCAGGCAGGGGTGCCCCCTTTCACCATTCTTATTCAACATAGTACTGGAAGTCCTAGCTACAGCAATCAGACAAGAAGAAGAAATAAAAGGCATCTAAATTGGAAAAGAAGTAAAACTGTCATTATTTGCAGATGATATGATACTGTATATAGAAAACTCTAAGGGGTCAGTCAAAAAACTACTGGACCTAATAAACGAATTCAGCAAGGTGGCAGGATATAAAATTTACACAAAGAAATCACAGGCATTTCTATACATGAACAAGGAAATGTCAGAAAGAGAAATTAAGGAAACAATCCCCTTCACTATTGCAACAACAACAAAAAAGTACCTAAGAATAAATTTACCCAAGGAGGTTAAAGACTTGTACTCAGAAAATTATAAACATTGATAAAAGAAATCAAAGAACACACAAACAAGTAGAAGCATATACCTTGTTCATGGTTAGGAAGAATAAACATCATTTAAATGTCTATATTACCCAAAGAAATTTATAAAGTCAATGCAATACCAATGAAAATACCAATGACATACTTCAAAGATATAGAATACATATTCCAAAAATTTATATGGAACCAAAAAAGAACACGAATAGCCTCAGCAATCTTGAAAAAGAAGAATAAAGTGGAGGTATCACACTTTCTGATATCAAGTTATACTACAAGGCCATTGTACTCAAAACAGCTTGGTACTGGCATAAGAACAGGCACATAGATCTATGGATCAGGACAGAGAACCCAGATATAAGCCCACATCTTTATGGACTATTGATATTTGACAAAGGAGGATAGAACATACAGTGGAGTAAAGACAGTCTCTTTAACAAATGGTGTTGGGGAAAACTGGACAGCTTCCTGCAAAAAAATAAAACTAGACCACCAACTTACACCATGCACAAAAATAAATTCAGCATGGATAAAGACTTAAATGTAAGCCATGAAACCATAAGCATTCTAGAAGAAAACATAGGCAGTAAACTATCCGACATCTATCGAAGCAATATATTTGCTGATTATCTCCACAGGCAAATGAAATAAAAGACAGGATAAACAAATGAGACTATATCAAACTAAAAAGCTTTTTCACAGCTAAAGACAGAATATGAACAGAATAAAAAGACAAACCACACAATGGGAGAACAAATTCGACAACACATCTGATAAAGGGTTAATAACCAAAATTTATAATGAACTTGTAAAACTCAACACCAGGAAGACAAACAATCCAATCAAAAAGTGGGCACAAGAAATGAATAGACACTTCTCCAAAGAGGACCTACAGATGGCGAGTAGGCATATGAAAAAATGCTCAACACCACTAATCATTAGAGAAATGCAAATTAAAACCACAATGAGATATCGCCTCACATCAGTCAGAATGGCGCTCATTAACAAAGCAACACATCATAGGTGCTGGTGAGGATATGGAGAAAGCGGAACTCCTACACTGCTGGTGGGAATGCAGACTGGTGCAGCCACTGTCGAAAACAGTATGGAGATTCTTCAAAAAATTAGAAATGGAACTGCCCTTTGACCCAGCTATTCCACTTATAGGAATATATCCCAAGAACACCATATCACCTACTGAAGAAAAAAATGCGCCCCCATTTTTATGGCAGCATTGTTCACTATAGCAAAGATCTGGAAACAGCCCAAGTGTCCATCAATGGACGAGTGGATTAAAAACCCTGGTACATATATATACAATGGAATACTATGGCGCCATGAAAAAGAAGGAAATATTACCTTTTGCAACAATATGGAGGGGCCTGGAAACTATTATGTTGAGTGAAATAAGCCTGGCAGAAAAACAAAAATATTATATGACCTCACTCATTTGAGAAATCCAAGGAACATTGAGAACTGAGGAAAGGAATTAAGACAGAGGAGGGATCAAAGGGACCAGAGGAAAAAAAGACAGAGGGAAAGGAGATGATAGGATGGGATAAACCTGAAGGGAAGGGGGGAGGTCGCTGCAGGGAGGTGGGTAAGTGAGATGTTGAGAGGAATATGGGGGTGGGGGTTGCAGTCGTGGTCACCCTAGAATCTATGTAAAAACAAGTAATTAAATAAAAATAAAATAAAATAAATAAAATACCCATTTTACTTGCTCTTCTTACTCCCCCTTTCTTTTTGAAGCCAAAATGCTTCATTTCCAAATTACAAAATAATTATAACCATTAAACACTTTGGAAAATGAGTTATACTAACCCTCTCCAGATTACTTGACTTCACAGCTTCTCGTTTTTTATCATCTCCATTATTAAGGAATACCAATCATATCAAATTGGTATCATATCAGATGAGTAAGGTAGGTGAACTGTTTAGAAGGTAACTAATTTCATTCCTTTTAAAGATTTCATGTGATAGGCTCAACTGTCTCATGCACTAGAGGTCTTTTTTAGAAGAGGCAACACTAGTGTATACAAAAAACTGTGTATGACTAATAGGATATTTTTAAGTTCTTGTAACATTGTCCATAGTGATTAAATGTTCTATTCTTTTACATGAGCAGTTGAAGCCATAAAGGAAAGGAAAGTGAGTTTTCAAATTATATATTCATCTTTCTATTTTACAGTTTAGCATTTTTTTATCTCTTGTTGTCAGGATAAATAATGTTAGCAGAAGTATATGCTAACAAATCTTATTTACGTAAACTTTAGGAGACTGTTCTCCTGCTGCCAGTCTTCTCACTCTACATTCAGTCCATCAGAAAAACCTGACAGGTTTACCTCTGAAGTGTGACCACTTTTCTTTATCTCTAGCACTTCCCCTTACTCCAAGATACTCTCTGATATACAACTCCCTTATAGTCTCTTAACCTGTCCTCTTGTTGCCACTCTTACCTCCTAAAAATCTGTTCTTTTTTTCTAATAGTTTTATTTAGACAATCCACTTTAACGGGATGACATTGGTCAACTAGAGCACATAGATACAGAGAAAACATCTCCAGATCATTTTTACATTCGATTATGTTGTATACCCATCACCCAAAGTCAAACCATCCTCCTTCACCCTTCATTCGGTTTTCTTTATGCACCTCCCCTCCCTCCACCCCTCCTATTTCTCCCTTCTCCTCCCCCTGGTAACCACTGCACTCTTATCTATATCTATGGTTTACAATATAAATAACATTTAAATGTATGATAACAAAAACATAGATATGAGTCTCAATTTTGTGTCCCTCCTATGTATGGAATCATAGTTTTTAGTTTTTTCTGATTTACTTATTTCACTCCATATAATGTTATCAAGGTCCATCCACGTTGTCGTAAATGATCCTATGTCATCATTCCTTATGGCTGAGTAGTATTCCATAGTATATATGTACCAATTTTCTTTATTCAATCTTCTATTGAAGGGCTTTTTGGTTGTTTCCATGTCTTCGCCACCGTGAACAGTGCTGCAATGAACATAGGTCTGCATGTGTTTTTATGTATCAATGCTTTTGAGTTTTGGGGGTATATACCCAGTAGAGGGATTGCTGGGTCATATGGTAGTTCTATTCTTAATTTTTTGAGGAACCACCATACTTTTTTTCATAATGGTTTTACTACTTTACATTCCCACCAACAGTGAATGAAGGTTCCTTTTTCTCCACAGCCTCTCCAACACTTGTTATTACCTGTCTTGTTGATAATAGCTAATCTAACAGGTGTGAGGGGGTATCTCATTGTAGATTTGATTTGCATTTTTCTAACAGCTAATGAAGATGAGCATCTTTTCATATATCTATTGGCCATTTGTATTTCTTCCTGGGAGAAGTGTCTGTTCATGTCATCTTCCCATATTTTATTGGATTGTTTGCTTGTTTGTTGTTGAGTTTTGTGAGTTTTTATATATTTTGGATATTAGCCCCTTATCTGAGCTGTTGTTTAACATTATTATCTTTCATTTAGTTGTCTGTATGTTTTGTTGTCAGTTTCTTTTGCTGTGGAAAAGCTTCTTAGTTTGATGTAGTCGGTCCCATATCATTTATCAAGGCCTTTACGTCCCTTGCCTTTGGAGTCAAATTCATAAAATGTTCTCTGCAGCCAAGGTCCTTGAGTTTAGTACCTATGTTTTCTTCTATGTATATTATTGTTTCAAATCTCATATCATTGATCCATTCTGAATTCATTTTTTTGCAAACTGGAGACAAACTGTAGTTGAGTTTCATTCCTTTGCATGTGGCTTTTCAGTTTTCCCAACACCATTTATTGAAGAGGGTTTCTTTTCTCCATTGTGTGTTTTTGGCTCCTTTATTAAAGATGATTTGACGATACATATGTGGTTTTGTTCCTGGGCTCTCTATTCTGTTCCATTAGTCTCTGAGTGTCTATTTTTCTGCCAGTATGTACCATGCTGTTTTGATTATTGTGGCTCTGTAGTATAATTTAAAATTAGGTATTTTAATGCCCCCAGCTTCATTTTTTTCCCCTTAGTATTACTTTGCCTATTCAGGGTTTTTATGGTTCCATATAAACCTGATGATTTTTTGTTCCATTTCTTTAAAAATTAGCATTGGAATTTTGATTGGAATTGCATTAAATTTGTATATTGCTTTGGGTAATATGGTCATTTTAACTATATTTATTCTTCCTATTCAAGAACAAGGAATATTTTTCCAATTCATTATGTTTTTTTCAACTTCCATTAACAATGCTTTGTATTTTTCATTATATAGATCCTTTACATTCTTTGTTATGTTTATTCCTAGGTATTTTGTTGTTGTTGTTGTTGTTGCAACAGTAAAAGGGATTTTTTTAGTTCCTTTTCTGAAGTTTCATTGTTGGCATATAAGAAAGCAATTGACTTCTGTATGTTAATTTTGTATCCTGCATCCTTACTGTATTGGTTTATTGTTTCTAATAGTCTTTCTGTGGAGTCTTTGGGAATATATATATATATATATATATATATATATATATATATATATACACACACACACACACACACACACACACACACATACAGGATCATATCATCTGCGAAAAGTGAAACCTTTACTTCTTCTTTCCCAATATGAATGCCTTTTATTTCTTTCTCTTGCCTGATTGCTCTGGCTAGAACTTCCAGCACTATGTTGAATAGGAGTGGAGAGAGTGGGCAACCTTGTCTTGTTCCTGATTTTAGAGGAAAAGTTTTCATTTTTTTGCCATTTAATATGATGATTGCTGATGGTTTGTCATAAATGGCCTTTATTATGTTGAGATATTTTCCTTCTATACCCATTTTGTTGAGTGTTTTAAACATAAAATGATGTTGTGTTTTATTGAATGCCTTTTCTGCATCTATTGATAGGATCATATGTTTTGTTGATATGTTGTATTACGTTAATTGTTTTATGTATGTTGAACAATCCTTGTGATTCTGGATGAATCCTACTTGATCATGGTGAATTTTTTTTAATGTTGTATTCGGTTTGCTAGTATTATGTTGAGGATTTTTGCATCTGTATTCATTAGAGATATTGGTCTTTAGTTTTCTTGTTTTGTGTTGTCCTTACCAGGTTTTGATAAGAGGGTTATGTTGGTCTCATAAAATGTGTTTGGAAATTTTGCTTCTTCAATTTTTTGGATGACTTTGAGAAGGTTGGGAACCAAATCTTCTTTGAATGTTTAATAGAATGCAGTATCATAGCCATCTGGCCTTGGACTTTTATTTTGAGAGAGGTTTTTGATAGTTTCCTGCTTATGGGTCTGTTTAGGCGTTCTACTTCTTTATGATTCAGTCTAGGGAGATTATATTGTTCTAGGAATTTATTCATTTCTTCTAGATTCTTAAATTTGATGACATATTGTGTTTCATAGTATTCTACAATAATCCTTTGTATATCTAAGATATCTGTGGTAATTTCTCCTCTTTCATTTTGGATTTTGTTTATATGAGTCCTTTCTCTTCTTTCCTTAGTGAGTCTAGCCAAGGGTTTGTCAATTTTGTTGATCTTTTCAAAGAACCAGCTCCTTGTTTTATTGATTCTTTCTATAGTTTTTCTGTTCTCTATTTCATTTATTTCTGCTCTGATTTTTATTATTTCCATTCTTTTGCTGGTTTTGGATTGCCTTTGTTCTTCTTTTTCTAGTTCCTTAAGATGTGATGTTAAGTTGTTTACTTGGGCTCTTTCTTGTTTGTTCATATAAGCCTGTAATGATATGAACTTCCCTCTTATTACTACTTTTCTCTATCCCAGAGATTCTGATATGTTGTGTTGTCATTTTCATTTGTCTGTGTATCTTTTGATCTCTGCTTTTATTTCTTCTTTGACCCAGACGTTTTTGAGAAGTATGTTGTTTAATTTCCACATTTTTGTGGGTTTGTTTACTTCTTTTAGGAAGTTGAATTCTAGTTTTAAAGCTTTTTGGTCAGAGAATATGCTTGGTATAATTTCAATCTATTTGAATTTGTTGATGTTCTTTTTGTGTCCCAACATGGTCAGTTCTTGAGAATTTACCATGTACACTGGAGAAAAATTTATACTCTGATGTTTTGGAATGGAATGTACTGTAGTTGTCTATCATATCTAATTGCTCTAGTGTTTCATTTAAGGCCAATATTTCTTTATTATTTTTCTGTTTGGATGAATGATCTAGAGCCATCAGTAGTGTGTTGAGGTCTCCAAGTATGATTGTATTTTGTCGGGTTTTATTTTTAGATCAGTTAGTAGATGTCTTATATACTTTGGTGCTCCTTGGTTTGGTGCATATATATTAAGAAGTGTTATATTTTCTTAATTCAATGTCCCTTTTATCATTAGGAAATGACCATTTTTGTTTCTGATTACCTTTGTTGTTTTGTATTCAGCATTGTTAGATATGAGTATGGCTTTACCTGCTTTTCTTTGGATATTATTTACTTGGAGAATTGTTTTCCAGCCTTTCACTTTGAGTCTACTTTTATCCTTGTAGCTTAGATGTGTTTCTTGAAGGCATCATACAGTTGGATTTTCTTTTTTGACCCATTCTGCTACTCTTGTGTCTTTTTATTGGTGAGTTCAGTCCATTTACATTTAATGTAATTATTGACACTTGAGTGTTTACTATTGCCATTTTATATAATACTTTCTAATAGCTGTATTTCTTGTTTGGTTCTTCTCTTTGTTTTTCTGTCATTTGTTTTTATTTGGTTGTATTTCATACTTCTTTCCTCTGTTTCTTTTTATGTAAGTCATGTGTTTCAGTAGTGGTATTTTCAGGGGTGGTTACCTTAGGTAATTAATAGTGGTATTTTCAGGGGTGGTTACCTTAGGTAATTAAAAGAATATATATCATATTCATTGTAGTCCATTATCTCATAAGTGCTTCTGTACTCCATCCTCCTTTGTTACTGCTAATTTTTGTCTTTTCCCCTGTTTTGTTTTTGTTGTCACAGATTATTCTTGTTTTTATTGTGATCTTTTTGGAGCTTTTACTTGCAATTTTGTTTTGTTTTGTTCTTTGTATCTGGTTGGATAACCCCCTTTAGTATTTCCTGAAGTGCGGGTTTTCTGGTGATAAATTTTCTCATCTCTATATCTGTGAATGTTTTTATTTCTCCTTCATATTTGAAGGAAAGCTTTGATGAATATAGTATTCTTGGCTGGAAGTTTCTCTTTTTCTATACTTTAAATATTGGGATCCACTCTCTTCTGGTTTGCAGAGTTTCTGCTGATAAATCTGATGATAACCTAATTGGCCTTCTTTCTATGTTGTAGTCTTCTTTTCCTTGGCTGCCTTAAGGATTTTTTCTTTGTCATTGATTTGTGATCATTTTATTACAATGAGCCTTGGAGTAGGTCTGTTTGGTTAAGGCAATGGTTGGCAAACCATGGCTCGCAAGCCACATGCAGTTCTTTGGTTCCTTGAGTGTGGCTCTTCCACAAAATACCATGTGTGGGTGCTACCTTGATAAGGAATGTACCTACTTATATAGTTTAAGTTTAAAAAATTTGGCTCTCAAAAGTAATTTTAGTCATTGTACTGTTGATATTTGGCTCTGTTGACTAATGAGTTTGCCAACCATTGCATTAAGGTAACTTGGTGTTCTCTTTGCTTCCTGGATTCCAGGTTCTAATTCTTTTCACATGCTTGGGAAATTATCGATTATTTGTTTGAATATGTTCTCTATTTCTTCCTCTCTCTTCTCCTTCTGATATACCCATTTTTATATTTCTCTTTCTGATGGAGTCAGACAAATCTTGTAGGGCTTTCTCATTTTTTAAATTTGTGAGTCTCTTTTTTTTCTTCTCTCTGTAATATCTCTAGTTGACTAACTTCTGTGTCACTAATTCTCTCTTCTATCTGGCCTGTTTTATTAGCTCAGCTTGTCACCTCATTTTTCAGTTCATGTATTTAATTTTTCATTTCTGTTTGGTTCCTTTTTATAGTTTCAATTTCTTTGGTGAAGTATTCCTTTTGTTCCTTAAATTGTTTTTTCAGCTCACTAAATTGCCTTTTAGAGCTTTTTTGTATTTCACTGAGTATTTTTAGGACTTCAATTTTGAATTTCCTGTCATTTAATTCCAAGGTTTCCATGTAATTGAAATTTTTTTCTAGAGATTTTTTTATCATCGATCTGAGCTACATCTCTGTAATTTTTATGCATGATATTTGATTTATTTTTTCTTAATGGCATTTGAGAATGGTATTGTTAATAACACTAATAAGAGATAATTAAGAAAGTAAAATAAAAGTTGAAAAATACAGTGAAAAAATGAAAATTCTATAATGGTAAGTGAGAAAAAACTACAGAGATTAAGGAATAGGGACAGAAGAGAGATGACAGAAAAAATGAAGTAAAAAACAAGCAAAATGTCACAAGGAAAAATATGAATTTAAAATATAATAATTTGATGATAAATGACGATTGGATGAGAGCAATAAAATGAAAAATGAAGAAGAGGAAAAAAGAAGAGAAGGGAGAATAAAGAGAAAGAAAGGACAAAATAGAAAATACAAAACAAAGACAAAGAGAAAAGAAAGAAAAAAATCAGAATAGTTTCTGAAGTGAAACCCTCACAAAAAACAAGAATGAAAACTATAACAACTGTAGATAATGTAGTTCAAAAGGAAAATTATAGAAAAAGAAAAAGGAAAGAAGTAAAAATGATACAAATGACAAAAACTGTTTTAAAAAAAAAGTAATTTTTTTCTGGTTTTGAGAGGTAGCTTCTTCCTTTTTTTTTTTTTTTTTTTTTTTTTTTTGGTAGATCGTGCTGTACTACAAATTTTGCCTTTGAGCAGCTCTTGGGCAGAGGTAGACTGGGCCTCAGTCCCATTGGCAAGTGGGGTTTGTTAGGGCTTTGCAATTATCTGGCTTTAGTAATGGGAGTCTCAGTTTTCCAGGCACCTCTCTGTACGTCCTTTCCACTGGAGCTAGCAGCCTGTCCACATAGCTGTGGGGTCTGCCTCAGCTACTGTCCTCCAAGCAAGGGAATCTATGGACAGCCAGGTCCCCCCTCCAGTGCTGCTCAGAACACAGTTCTGGGGAAGGCAGTGGAAACCAGAGCTGCCAGCTCAAGCAGGCAGTGGGGGGCACAGACCAAGGATCAAGTTCCTTTTTGTTACACACAGGCAAAATTCCATGGGCCTGTGGGCTTATCTGGTATGCCTCAGCATACTGCAGTTTTAATCTCTATGGGCTTTTCCCACCTGGGCTGTTTGGTAGCCCCCGACAGGCCACATGTGTGTCCAGCTCCCACTACTGCACACAGACGGTTTCAGCTGCCATTCAGGCGCCCAGCCCCAGCATTCTCAGGCCAAGGGTCTTGGCCCTTGTGCATGCCCAGCACTGGAGATTGTGGAGCCAGTAATGCCCAAAGATGC
Source organism: Rhynchonycteris naso (assembly GCA_037038555.1). NCBI lineage: Eukaryota > Metazoa > Chordata > Mammalia > Chiroptera > Emballonuridae > Rhynchonycteris > Rhynchonycteris naso. The sequence goes on from CM073001.1 coordinate 20,697,532, forward strand.
TGGTGCCCCTGCAGGTGCCTAGTGTTGGCTGTCGTGGAGCTGGGAGTGCCCAAAAATGCTGGTGCTCACACAAGTGCCCAACGTTGTTAATCTCAGGCAAAGCACCTTAGCCCATGCACGCACCGCTCCATCCCTATGCTGGTGAAGCTAGGTGGAGCCGCTAGCGCTTCTGGGAATACACAAAGGTGCTGGCGCCAGCCCACGCAGGCACCTGTGCTGGTAATTTTAGGTAGATCCCACCACCCATGTGCACGCCCAGGGTCCTCAATCTCAGCCAGAGCCTGCGTGTTCTTTTCTTTATTTGGGCGCCCACCCTATATCTGCTCCATCCCCACAAGCTCAGTCTCTCCTCTTTACCCGGCTCCAAAGAAAAGTGCCCTACCTTGGATCAGCTTAGAAAGCAAAATGCCCTGTCCTACATCTTGTATATTCAGCCACTTGTTCACCCAGTCATACCTTTGTCTGGTGTGTGTAAATTTCAAGTGCTCCTAAGGTCTTTTTGGTTTTTTCCTTCTCTGTGTTTAGTTGTTAAACATGTTAAAATTTCAAGGGGAGAGATTGGGAGAATCTCTCACACCGCCATTTCTCTGACATCACCTTGACATTTTTATCAAAATCTGTTCTTACAAACAGCCAGAATTATCCTTTAAAATCAAAGCAAGATTATCTCACTTTTCTGTTCAAAACCCTCTAATGGTTTTCCTTTACACTGAGAAGAGCAGCCAGTCTTCACCATGGCTTACAGTTCCCAGCATGGTCTGGTCCTACTTCTCAGTGCCCTAACATTTTACCCCTTATGAATCTAATCCAGACACACTAACCTCCTTGCTTGTCCTTGAACGTGCCACACTCCTTTTCCTGGGCTTTATTCTTATTGTTTCCTTTGCCCAAATGTTCTTCCAGATATTCTCGAAGGTGGAATCATCCTTTTACTCAAGCCTCTGCTCAAAGTCGTATGACAGAGCACTTGTGAAATAGCAATTCACACTTTGTCCCCAGGCCAGCGTACTTACTCTCTATCTCTTTCTCCCTAATAAATGAAGAGATACATCAAAATGTAATTCAGGCTCAGTAACAACTTTGAGCACTAGCCCCTTTCTGATCATGGATGAAGTACATGTATACATTTTTTGGATGTGCATTTTATGCTTCATAAGTGTTTGTTTTACTTCCTAATGTGCATTATGAATTATGTAACTGACAAAGTTATTAGATAAGTTAGACTAGAACAGTTATTAGAAAATTTTGTAACCTACCAGTATTGAATGTATATACCTCCATTATAGAATGCATTATTTATGATCTCACTTTGTTTCCACCCTCTGTTGTTTCACACTATACTCTGATGTTATATATTTTTTAAACTGTCTTATATTCTTTCTGGAAAATAAATAGATCCAGAAGTTAAAACATTGCTTACAGCAATTTAAGTTAGTAGAACTAACAAACAAAATGAAATAACTGACATATAGTCAGTTTTTCGTTCAATAGAAAAAATGCATAGTGACATTAATGCATTTTAATATATGTACTTGGAATAGAATTTGATTTTTTAAGGTAAGGAACATCTGTAGTATATCCAGAATGTCTTTTCTAGAACTTCCTTTCCCCATTCATGTGTTTAACACATCTCTTTATTGTAGATGTGTACTTCAGGGATAGCTTGCTATTGGCTCAAACTGGACATAGTTATACACCCAGCTAGGCAGAGTTAATATGCCAGAGATAGGCACATTGGCTCATTAGTTGGGCCAATAAGAAACTTCCCTAAGAATTGTGGGGAAACTTCCTTAAGAATTTAGAACTGAAAGACTATGATTGAAGCTCTGAAATGTACTACTCCCTAGCTCCACGCAGCCATATTTTTCTTTATGTGGGAAAACCCTTACTGGAATGATAGAATATTAAGCTGGCCCATAGAAATAGATGAGAAAATAGAAAAAAAATGTACAGGTTTCAACTAGGTCTTTGTCCTTCATTTAGTAGAATGCTTTTTTGTACTCCATAAGATACTTCAGCATCATTTTAGTAAATTCCTTATATTGCTAAGCTAAGTCAAGATAGTTTGAGTCATTTCTGATATAAGCAAGGTGAGTAGTAAGAAATAATGTGGATATAGAATCTATATTCTTACCCTCAACAACCTGAACCTGAGAGTCTGCCCAAATTTAGAAAACTCTTATTCCTAGAATGTGTGCACGTTGATGAGTAGTTAAGAGAATATAACAATTTTTATTGAAGCATTTATTGTCCAAGCTTAGAGTGTTTCAGTTTTTTGTTTGTTTGTTTAATACTCTTATTTCAGAATCTGGTGCCTATTCTTTTATAGGATATAATGAAATCAGAGATAATAATATTAGGCTATATTGGGTCACTTGGATTTAAAAGCCCTTGCAATAGAATGAAGTTTTTATAACATACATTGTATCATGTGACTGAATGTTAGCCAAGTCCCCCAAGGACAAAGCTTTTATCACTGACAGAGTGGAGCAGCAAGTGCTAGTGTCTTCTCTTGCAATCAGCACTTTGTATTAATGTTTTTAAATATTTGGCAAACACACAGAAAAAAGGTTGTAGATGTTACCTTTAACTGGACTTTAAAAATTAATATTGTGAAACAGTGTTCTGATTTTTGCCCTTTTGCCATTGAAAAGATGAAGAGAACCCAAAGTACTTTTCTCAGTTCTGTTTTGTTCATAAAGAAGGTAGTGGTATTAAGCAGAAATTATTTGCTTTAAATGTTACTGAGACAAGTTGCATTTTGAGTGCTTTTGTGTGTGTACATAATCTATGTACAATAATATATAATGGTTTTATATATGAGAGGAATTATTCAGATAAACATTTGAAACTCATTTCTACCAACAATCTCAACTTTATTTCCAAACAAAAATGCTAGGTGCAGAAAAACTGATTAATTTGGTGTGAAGCTTTTCTCTTAATCCCTTGCCAACTTCTAATGGTTATACATAGGAAACAGAATAATAGACTACAAGCTAGTCTTGATACCCACAAAGTGAAATTTAACTTTATTTTTCAGTTAATTTAAGTCAAAGCTCATATTTCCCCTAGCCTCAGAATTGGGCTGAGGCCATCTCAAAGTGAATGAGGGTTTTTCTTGGGCAATAATGAATTTCAGCTTTTCTCTGGGATTAATGTTCCAAGCCACCAATTTATACCACAGCCATGAGGATCTTATGATTTCTACTACAACTGAAGACTCTAGGAAATTACCTCCTTACTCTTTCTTTTTCCAGTATCTCTGAACTAGGATTCATTTGGCGGCATCAACACAGTCTGTACAAATATCCTCATCGTCTGGTCAAGTCCTCCACACTTAACTAAGGACTTAACTTAAACAATTCATATTTAATTTACGTCTAGAACCTTGAACATCTGGTGGGCATAATTATAAAAGGATAGATTTTGGATTCAAGCAGAACTGACTAAAAAATAATTACTTTTTCCTTTTACAGCTGTGCAACCTTGAGAACATTATTTAGCTTCTTAGTCTTTCCTCATCTCTCCCAAAAGATTCTAATGAGATAATACATCTGGAGTATCTTTTACAGTACTAGACATTTTTAGTTTTTCTGACATTCCTTATTCCACCATATTTGTTTTCCTTCCTCATGAGCCCAAGTACTAGCCCTTATAGTCCTTCCTTTTATCTTAAATTCTCATCCATGCAATGCTCTGTACTTGGTCTCATGATCTTTCAGTGGTTTTGCTTCTCTTTAATATTTTTATCACGCCGTGTGGAACTTGTCCTATGATAAAAAATATTACCTTAGGTCTTCAGCCTTTTCATAGAATTATTCTTGCACTGGCTTTACATTTGGATCTACCATAAGAATTTGACTGCCCCTGGATCCCTTTTGAATGGAAACTACTCTGTCTCTTCCATGTTCATCCACATGTCTGGGACATTGGTTGCTCAGTAGGTTCCTTTTTGCTGTTTGTAATCAATCACTTCTCTGTCCTCAGCTAAAAATAATCTATGGCACACTAACTTTCACAGTATGACTGTCTTGCTTTTTTGTGGTCATCTACCAATCCCCAAGTTAGTTTTTCATGTTAATTGAAGGAGGTATCAGTTTTGGAGTCTTTTTTCCTAATCTCATTTTAGTTTGTTCTTCTCTTTTTTAAATCTTTTTATTGTTGTTGTTGTTGTTGTTGTTTAGAGAGGGAGAGGAAAAAATTGATTCATTGTTCCACATACCAGTGTGTCCGTAAAGTCATGGTGCACTTTTGACCGTGTGACCAGTCAAAAATGCACCATGACTTTACAGACACACTGTATTAATGCATTCATTGGTCGATTCTTGTATGTGCCCTGACTGGGGATTGAACCTGCAATCTTGGCATGTCAAGATAATGCTCTAACCAACTGAACTACCTGGTCAGGGCCTTATTCTGTTCTAGATGCTATCACTGGTCTCAATGGAGATTTCCTGTCTGCTAACATAGTCACACAGTTTCCTAACATCATTAACTCTAGTTATTTTCTGTGTCTTAATGACTATTCCTGAAATCTCATCTGATATTGTATAATATTCTTCAAGCCAATGGATTGTGTTCTACACATGTTCCATCTTAATTTACCCAGGAGAAAGTGTTAGCAGTTGCACTGCCACAGCATACCAGTACCACTGACCATTTTTACCCTTAATGAAAGTCAGCCAGTCAATAAGCGAATCAGCTCCAGAATCTCACCCGTAGAGAGTGCTTTCCAGGACCACTTCTGCTACCAGTTCTCTTAGGTTGGGTCCCCTAGAAACAAAGCTCAGGAAAGACATTCATGTGCAATGATTTGTTAAGCGAGTGCTCTGCAAAAGAGAAGAAAAAAAGACAGGGCAGAGGAAGAAGCCAGGCAATGATGTGGTTTATTTCAAAAGAAGTCTCACGTTCAATGTGATCCAGTGGGGTCTTCTGGATAGTAAATGGTACCACAGAATTATACCTCTTATGGGTCAGTCCCTTTGTTGGACCAGGATGTGATGACTTGGCTTTTGTAACACAGTATATGTTAATAAATTGCTATGGACTATCCCTTGGTGTAATATCTCTTACAACCCAGATATTATTGGACAAACAGACTCTAACTGACAAGGTAAAATTGATATTTATCAATTTCATTTAGGTTCCTAATATTCCATTGTAAGATTGCACTTATATTTTATTTCTCTAGGTCCCTAATTACTATATATTTTGATTATTTCCATTTTCTTTCTATTGTAAATGAAAACAAATAAGTATCTTCAAATAATTGTCATATAATTAAAAAAAAACAGCAGCAAGGTAATTGGAAAAATGTGAAGAAAAACTAGACCATAAACTTTTTCTGTGTTATACCTATACAATTTAGGGATGAAATTTGAGTTAAGTTTGGTTTGAAAGATAGAAATAGGTTAAAGTTGTTGTATGATATAGAGATAAATGGAAAAGAAAATGGAATTAAAAACTATGCAAGGAAAATTTTCATAACTTTAAAAAAAAGAGTAAAAGTTTAAATTTGTTAGAGAATATAGTTCTTATATTTAAATGAATTTCCAATGCCTTAACAAATATCTTGAAATATAAGACTTGACTGAAAAGCAGCTTGAGAGATCTTTTTATTGACTAAAGTATGTAAAATCAGATCTCTATACCATAATTATGCCATAATAAGTAATTTAAAATTATGTATACATTCATAATATATAAGCAAAAAAGAGGCAACACAAGAAATTCCCCAAGAATACATAAGTTAAGGGGGTGTGGATTTCTTTTTTAAGAATAAGAACAGAAACTATGTAAAGCTAACACTAGGGATTTAGGTAAAGGAAAAAAAATGTATGTTTCTTCCAAAATCATTGAAAACATATCACAAGATATTTATATAGGAAAAAATACTTAGAAAGAAATGAGTTAGAATAAGATGGAAATTGATAACTAAAATGCCTCAAATGTTCAATTTTTGAAAAAATATATCAACTATAAGGATACATATATAGGAAGACGGCAAGATGGCAATGGAGTAGACGGACATACCAACTTCCAAATCCTGGAACCAAAGTGGATTATAACTTAATTTTAAGAACCATCATGTGGATAAACCAACTTTGAACTAAAGTAAGTGGACTCTTCAACCAAGGAACACTGAAGACGCCACATTGAGACTGGTAGGAAAAGCGAAAACATGGAAAGGGCTCCCCAGCTCCCTGGAGTGAACGGCAGACTTGCGTGGTGGGAAGAGAGTTTAGAGGAGAGGGAGAGACCTGGGTCCCAGGAACAAAGCCCCAACCTGCAGCCCCAGAGCATAGAAGAGGTGTTTGAAGATTATTGAGCTGTGAAACAAGTGAGGATACTATTTGTGAGAAAGAGACAGTTTTCTCAGACTCAGGATTCTTCTTAAAGGGACAGCACAGAAAACCCCTCTCACAACCACTCACCTGGGGATATGGGGGACGGAGACAGAGGAGAGGACCAGAGTAGCAGGAAGAGAGTGTGGACTGAAAGGCACAGGGAGAAACACTCTGAGGGACAACAAACCTAACCCCTGGGCTGAGTCACTTCCCAAATCGAAAATGAATATTTCCCCTAGAACTAAGCTGCAGTGCTCCTACCCACACTGCTGAGGGCTTGCTGGAGGGACGGTGACAGTGGGACACGGGAAGATGGTTCAGTCGGAGGGGGCAGAGGCCCAGCTGGCATGAGCTCGGCCTAGCCCAGCAGAGGTGGAGGGGATGTGTGAAAGCGGTTCTGCAGCTGTGGGCCCACCTACAGGGGAAAAGCAGGAGGCCAGGAATGGGCAAAGATCTGCCGCTGAGCAGGGCCCGTGGGCGCAGCATCACCTGGCCTCCGAGGTTTCCGACCCTGCATGGCCGGCCCTGACTGCGGGGGTGGGGCTTAAGCCCGGGACATGTGGAGGTTCACATCTGAGTGCACGCCAGCAGATCAGCCAGACCCAAGAAACTGCAGTTTGCGATCCAGTGAGGCCAGCTCTTACCGCAGGAGCTGGGTGGAAGACCGGGAATAGGGTCCGCAGCTGAGCAAAGGTGCTCTCCCGTACCCTTGGTGCTGAGGCTTGTGGCTTGAGTGTTGTGTGCAACTCCACCTGTGGGGGCAAGGCGAAGGCCCAGACAGGCTGAGGCTTATAGAGCTGTCCACGAAAACACAGCCCCTCCCATGGAGGAGAAACAGAAATTACAACAACAACAGCAGTGGGCTGGCACTGGCAATGCCCATCCCAGCTGCCCTAGGCCACGGCAGAGGGGGTGGTGGGCCTGCCGACAGACCACACCTAGGGAACACAGAGGCAACACCCATTGGACTCCAGTGGCCACACCCTTCTTATACAGAGACAAAATGGGCTGGCAGAGGAATGCAACCCAAATGAATCAAGAGAAATCCCCAGAGAAGGACCTGAATGAACCAGATGTAACCAAATTCCCAGATGCAGAGTTTAAAATAATGATAGTTAGGATGTTCAAAGAGCTTAGAGCAACAATGGATAGTCATTACGAATACCTAAATAAAGAAATAGCAAGTATAAAAAGGAAATTGAAATAATAAAAAAGAATCAGACAGAAATGACAAATACAGTATCAGAACTGAAGACCACAATGGAATGAATTAAAAGCAGGATGGATGAAGCTGAGGATCGAATCAGCGAGTTAAAGGACAAAATAAAGGCACAGAAGCAGAGAAGTAAAAAGAAAAGAGATTCAAAAATGAGGAAACTCTAAGGGAGCTCTGTGACAACATGAAGAGAAATAACATCTGCATCATAGGGGTTCCCAAAGACGAAGAGAAAGAACAAGAAATAGAAACTTTGTTCAATCAAATCATAGCTGAAAACTTCCCTAAATTAAGACTGGAAAACGTTTCACAAGTGCAAAAAGCACAGAGAACTCGATTAAAGAGAAACCCAAAGAAATCTACACCAAGACACATCATAGTTAAAATACCAAAGCTAAGTGATAAAGAGAAAATTTTAAGCTGCTAGAGAAAAAAACACCTATCACCTACAAAAGAGCGCCCATAAGGATTCTCAAAAGAAACACTTGAAGCCAGAAGAAAATGGCAAGATATATTTAAAATAATGCAGAAAAAGAACCTACAACCAAGACTACTCTATCCAGAAAGGCTAATGTTTAAAACTGAAGGAGAAATAAAGAGCTTCCCAGACAAAAGAAAACTCAAGGAATTCATTAAAACCAAACCAGTTCTGCAAGAGATACTAAGGGACCTGTTGGGAACAGTTCAAAGGGAGGAAAAAATATAACATAAGAAAAATACAGCTTTAAAGAACAAAATGGCAATAAACAACTACATATCAATAATAACCTTAAATTTAAATGGATTAAATGATCCAATCAAAAGACAGGGTAGCTGCCTGGATAAAGAAACAGGACCCATACATATGCTGTCTACAAGAGACACACCTTAAAACAAAAGATGCACATAGACTGAAAGTAAAAGGATGGAAAAAAATATTTCATGCAAATGGAAATGAAAAAAGAAGCTGGGGTAGCAATACTTATATCTGACAAAATGGACTTTAAAACAAAGGCTGTAGTAAGAGATAAAGAAGGACACTACATAATGATAAAGGAAACAATTCAACAGGAAGATATAACTATTATAAATATCTACGTACCAAACATAGGAGCCCTGACATACATAAAGCAGACTTTGATGGATATAAAGGGCAAGATTAACAGCAATACTATAATAGTAGGGCATTTCAACACACCACTAACATCAGTGGATACATCCTCAAGAAAGAAAATTAATAAAGAAACAACAGACTTAAAAGATACACTAGATCAACTCGATTTAATACATATCTTCAGAACTTTTCACCCTAAAGCAGTAGAATATACATTCTTTTCAAGCGCTCATGGTACATTCTCTAAGAGAGACCACATTTTAGGACACAAAAGTGGTCTCAACAAATTTAAAAGGATTAAAATCATATCAAGCATTTTCTCTGATCACAGTGGCATGAAACTAGAAATTTAACCACAAAAGAAAAACTGAAAATAAATTAAACACTTGAAAACTAAATAGCATGTTATTAAATAATGAATGGATTAACAATGAGATCAAAGATGAAATAAAAAAGTTTCTAGAAACCAATGATAATGAGAATGCATCAACTCAAAATTTACGGGACACAGCAAAAGCAGTACTGAGAGGGAAGTTCATAGCACTACAGGTATACCAATAAAACTAGAAAAAGCTCAAATAAGCAACCTGACCCTGCATGTAAAAGAACGAGAGAAACAACAGCAAATGAAGCTCAGGACTAGTAGAAGTAAGGAAATAATAAAGATCATAGCAGAAAAAAATGACATAGAGGCTAAGGAAACAATACAGAGGATAAATGAAACCAGGAGCTGGTTCTTTGAAAGGGTAAACAAAATCGATGAACCTTTAACTAGACTCACCAAGAAAAAATGAGAGAGGACTCAAATAAAATTAGAAATAAGAGTGGAGAAATAACAACAGACACAACAGAAATACAAAGTATTGTAAGAAAATACTACAAAGAACTCTATGCCAAAAAATTAGACAACCTAGGTGAAATGGACAAATTTCTGGAATCATATAATCTCCAAAAATCAATCTGGAAGAATCAGAACACCTAGACAGACCAATTATAACAAATGAGATAGAAACAGTTATCAAAAAACACCCAACAAAGAAAAGTCCTGGGCCTGATGGCTTCACAAGTGAATTCTACCAAAAATTCAAAGAAAAACTAACTCCTATCCTTCTCGAGCTATTTAAAAAAATTCAAGAGGAAGGAAGACTTCCAAACTTCTTTTTTGAGGAGAGCATAATTTTGATTCCAAAACCGGGCAAAGACAACACAAAGAAATAAAATTATAGGCAATATCTCTGATGAATTTAGATGCTAAAATTCTCAACAAAATATTAGCCGACCGGATCCAGCAATATATGAAAAAAGTCATACACCATGATTAAGTGGGATTTATTATGGAGAGGCAAGGCTGATTCAATATTCGCAAATCAGTCAATGAGATTCATCACATAAACAAAATATAGGACAAAAATCACGTGATAATTTCAATAGATGCAGTAAAAGCATTTCATAAAATCCAGCTCCCATTCATGATCAAAACTCTCAGTAAAGTGGGAATACGGGGAACATACCTTAACATGATAAAGGCCATCTATGACAAACCCACAGCAAACATCATACTAAATAGGCAAAAATTAAAAGCAATCCCCTTAAGATCAGGAACCAGGCAGGAGTTCTCCCTTTCACCACTCTTATTCAATATATTCTGGAAGTCTTAGCCACAGCAATCAGACAAGAAGAAGAAATAAAAGGCATCCTAATTGTAAAAGAAGTAAAACTGTCATTATTTGCAGAAGATATGATATTGTATATAGAAAACCCTACAGCAGTGGTTCTTAACCTTTTTTAAGGTACCGAACCCACCAGTTTCATATGTGCATTCACTGAACCCTTCTTTAGTGATAAATAAAATATGATTTTTTTTTCCAAATTCAAGACATGGGTATATGTTTTCTTACTGGTGCACAAAATGAGTCGTGCATGAACATCAGCTTGCTCAAAGAACAAAACCAACAAAGTGCATGAACTCACAACAAATTATGTTATTACTTTATTCTGGCCCCCCAAAATATTTCAGCCCCATAAAAGAATTTCAGCCCCCCAAAATATTTCTTTACTATTTTACTAATTAAAAATAAATTCCGATTTTTTAAAGAATTTAACATTATTTTAATAACTTAATATTTTTAATTTTAAATTTAACTTGTTTTTTGTTGTTTTGAATCCACAAAATACTTTTTTGGGGCCAGAATAAAGCATTGCCGAAATTACATACCTGCAAATCAGTGTGACTTCTACTGTTGTTTTTGGGAGACCAGTTCAGATATGTGTGGTTTCATCCTGGCAAGTGCTACTCTCCTGTCATCTTCACAGCAAAGTCTGTTCCTTTTTTTTTGTTTTTATGTCCAGCATCCTCGAAAAGAATTGCTTGCAAAGATATGTTGTAACAAATGGTATAAAAATTCCAGGGCTTTCTTAGCAATAACTGGGTACTTTTCCATTTGTGGACACCAAAAAGTTGAGAGTGTTATTGTTCTGAAGAGCTGCAGTTGAATATTGCTCTGCTGAATTTCAGTGATTTCATCAAGGTATTCATCATTGACATCCGCTGTCTCAACAGTAAGCATAAATGGCTGTCTCACCCATGCTGGATATGACTCTCTTGTAGCGATATATCCGTCCAGAGACTTTGCAAGCTCATCTAAGTGCGTGGCAATTGTTTGCTTCCGTTTCATGGGTACAGAACCGTCTCCAATTTCAAACACATCTTCGATCTTACTTACACAGTCGTCCAGCGAAGTTATTGTTCTCTATTTGTTGTTTCCATAACGGTAGTTTTTTTTGAAAAGCCTTCAGGTTTTCTTCCGCTTCCATGATGTTGACTCCACCACCCTGCATCTGCTGATGAGATGATTGAGAGCTGCGAATATATCAGCCATGTACGCTAAAATCACAATGAATTCTGGATTTTTGAAGCAATCTGCATGACATTGTTGCTGCTCTTGCAAAAACATGGCTAATTCCACACGCATTGCAAAAACACGATTCAGCACCTGTCCCCGGGATAACCACCGAACATTAGAATGGTACAGGAGTACCTTGAATTCACAGCCCATTTCTTTACACAGCTCACTAAAGATGCAGTGCCTCATCTATTTCGCACATAGTTCACACATTCCACCACAGTTTTTAATACATCTGCCATTTTTGGAGGCAAGGTTTTAGTTGCCAACGCATGCCTGTGAAGAATACAATGCATAACAATGATGTGTGGTGCATCAGCTTTTACTAGCACACCAAAACCAGACTTTCTTTCCAGCATGACTGGAGCTCTGTCCGTACAAACTGCAGAAACCATATCCCATGAAAGATTGTTGTCTCTGAAGAAGTCATCCACAAACTTCTTTACATCAGCTACCTTAGTTGTTGTTATAAGAGGCTTACAAAATAAAAAATCTTTTATCATGTCTTCTTTCGCATAGTGCACGAAAACAGCAAGCTGGCTTAGATTAGAAACGTCTGTGGTCTCGTCAAATTGAAGACTGAATTTTGCCAGACTTGAAATTAGATCTGCAACTATTTGAGCCAAGATGTCTTTACTCATGTTCTCTATTCTGTCGCTGATGGTGTCATTTGAAAGAGGAATTTGGGATAATTTACCTTCGGCTGCTGTTCCGAGTATCAGATTCGCCATCTTTAACGCAGCTGGTTTTATGAGTGTTTCACCAATGGTGTGTGGCTTACCCTGCTTTGTCATCAAGTAAGCAACTTCATACAATGCTGTGAGGATTGGTTTGTTAACGGGTACAAATCCAAGAGCAGGCAGAGTGGCCTTTTTATCGAATCTGGCTCGTTTCACCTTGAATTCAGGCATTGTGTTCTTGTATTCACCATCTCCATGCAGCTTCAGGAAGTGTTCCTTTAATTTTGCCAGTGCGAGACTAGAGTTGCTCAACTTAGCATTGCATATCATGCAGATAGGACACTGACTGCCATCTCGTTCCGTGATACATGTGAATCCATGTTGTACATATTCGTCTGACCACTTTCTTTTTTTGCTCGACATATTTAGTATGGATTAAAATATTAAGAAAGAAACCACACGATGTACAACTACGACAGCCGTTGACTACTGCGTGAACTAAATTCCCCGCAGCACTGGTTGGCCAAGCAATGTAACGTGATCCTCTGCAGCAAGTGATGGCCAAGTGGGGCGTGTCATCACGACTTTACACAAGTGTGTCTTTACCTCCGCGGCAGAGGCTTCTCCAAACCCCTGAGACCGATTCATCGAACCCTTAGGGTTCGATAGAACCCAGGTTAAGAACCACTGCCCTAAAGTCTCAGTCAAAAAACTACTGGACCTGATACAAATGAATTCAGCAAGGTGGCAGGATATAAAATTAATACTCAGAAATCAGAGGCATTTTTATATAACAATGAACTGTCAGCAAAAGAAATTAAGGAAACAATCCCCTTCACTACTGCAACCAATAAAATAAAGTACCAATAAGTAAATTTAACCAAGGAGGTTAAGAACTTGTACTCGGAAAATTATAAAACATTGAAAAAAGAAATCAAGGAAGATACAAACAAGTGGAAGCATATACCGTACTCATGGTTAGGAAGAATAAACATCATTAAAATGTCTATATTACCCAAAGCAATTTATAAATTCAATGCAATACCAATTAAAATGCCCATGACATACTTGAAAGATATAGAATACATATTCCAAAAATTTATACGGAACCAAAAAAGAACACGAATAGCCTCAGCAATCTTAAAAAGAAAATATAAAGCAGGAGGTATCACTCTTCCGGATATCAAGGTTTACTATAAGGCCATTATACTCAAGACAGCCTGGTACTGGCATAAGAACAGGCACATAGATCAATGGAACAGAACAGAGGACCCAGAAATAAACCCACATCTTTATGGACAACTGATATTTGACAAAGGGAAAAGAACATACAATGGAGTAAAGACAGCCTCTTTAACAAATGGTGTTGGGAAAATTGGACATCTATCTGCAAAAAAATGAAACTAGACCATCAACTTATACCATTCACAAAAACAAACTCAAAATGGATAAAAGACTTAAATATAAGTCGTGAAACAATATCATCTTTGAAGAAAACATAGTCAGTAAGCACTCCGACATCTGTCGCAGCAATATATTTGCCCATTTATCTCCACAGGCAAATGAAATAAGAGGCAGGATAATCAAATGGGACTATATCAAACTAAAAACTTTTTGCACAGCTAAAGACAATAAGAACAGAATAAAAGACAAATCACACAATGGGAGAACATATTCGACAACATGTCTGATAAGGGGTTAATAACCAAAATTTATAAAGAACTTATAAAACTCAACACCAGGAAGACAAACAATCCAATCAAAAAATGGGCAAAAGAAATGAATAGAAGTTTCTCCAAAGAGGACATACAGATGGCCAATAGGCATATGAAATAATGCTCAACATCACTAATAATTAGAGAAATGCAAATTAAAACCACAATGAGATACCACCTCACACCAGCCAGAATGGTGCTCATCAGCAAAACAACACAGAATAAGTGCTGGCGAGGATGTGGAGAAAAGGGAACCCTCCTGCACTGCTGGTGGGAATGCAGACTTGTGCAGCCACTGGGGAAAACAGTATGGAGATTACTCAAAAAATTAAAAATCGAACTGCCGTTTGACCCAGCTTTTAGGAATATACCCTAAGAACACTATAGCACTGTTTGAAAAGAAGAAATGTGCCCCCATGTTCATAGCAGCATTGTTCACAATAGTAAAGATCTGGAAACAGCCCAAGTATTCATCAGAGGACGAGTGGATTAAAAAGCTTTGGTACATATATACTATGGAATGCTACTCAGCCATAAGAAATGATGACATCGGATCATTTACAACAAAATGGATGGATCTTGATAACATTATACAGAATGAAATAAGTAAAACAAAAAAACTGAGAACTGTATGATTTCATATATGGGGGGACATAAAAACGAGACTATAAGACATGGACAAGAGTGTGGTGGTTACGGGGAGGGGGGAGGGAGGAGAGGGAAGGAAAGGGGGAGGGGAGGGGCACAAGGAAAACCAGATAGAAGGTGACAGAGGACAATTTGACTTTGGGTGATGGGTATGCATATATAATTGAATGACAAGATAACCTGGAGATGTTTTCTTTGAACATATGTACCCTGATTTATTAATGACACCCCATTAAAATTAATAAAAAAGGATACATATATAGCTGTATAAACAAAAATGATAACGTATTTTCATAAATTCACCTATGGGAGAAAGGGGTGTGCATTTGGAAAGATGTTAACAGTAGTTGCTAAAGTTACTGGTAATGGCTTTTTTAAACCTGGATTGTGGGTACTCTCATGTTGTTTTTAATATTATGTTTTCAAAACACACCTTTAGAAATCTGATGTATTTCCTCATAAAAGTAAAATTAAAATAAGTTTAAATACAGGGATAGAATTTTAAACAAATATATTAAAAAGAATTATAGTTATAAATGTAAAGGAGCAACAGAATAGGTTGACTCAGTTCATATGAAGCATATTGATCTTGGTTCAACTTACCAATTCCAAGATACTTAAAATAGAAGCATTCTAAATTCATTTTTACTCATCTAATATAACAGAATATTGTCTTGGTAAGTTGGTATCTAAAGTTTAAGCAACTCATTCCACAACAGAATTTGGAATAAGAGATCTGATCATTTTACAACATGGACATGAGCACACTATAATAGTAAGACTTTCATGATGTTAGACCACATTTATGAAAAATGTAGCAATTACTGAAGTGTAGTAACTTGTCAGTAAGAGCATTGTTATTCTGCAGAGGAACAATCAATCATAATGGTAATTTAGCACTAATATTCAAGAAAGGAAAGCATTGAGACTGACTATAATTCTGTTGTTAGTCCTCCCATCAGCCACTCCTAAAATAAGGAAAAAATATTAAGTGGCAAGAAAGTGGTATGTTCTTAAGACTATAAACATTAAGCAGCATTAGAGTTTTAAAAATAAACAAACAATAGAAAAACTTCATTAATGATTTATAAGAGAGGATACACATCATGTTAATTAAATTTACAGATGATACTAAATTGGATAGTGTTGACAAAACCAGTGAGGGCAGATAAAAGGGACCTAAAGTGGTTAGAAATATAGGCAGGAAATGAAATGTGATTCAACCTGGAAAAATCCAGCTAATACATCTGGGGGGAAATAATAAGAAACACAGTCATTCAATTGGCAGGATATGCAGTACTTGGAAAGCAATAATACCAAGAGACTTTCAGATGATAGTGGGTAGCTAATAATATATGATCTTGTAATGCAATATGAGAGTAAAATCAGTCAATGAGATTTTAGTCTGTCTATGCAAAAGCTTCACATCATATGGCTGGAAGATAAAAATACTTAAATGGTACTATTGAGATCACAACAGTGAGAAAAGCAGTTTAAGGCATAACTGCCTCAAATAAGTAAATTGAATAGCATTCAAACTAAAAAATAAATGTGTAATGAAATTCAGACTTTAACTTGTAGGAAAAGTTTAACAAAACATATAACATTTCTCCATCTCTGACTGAGTCTAGTTATGATAACATTTCACAAATATTTGAAAGATGCAAATATCATGGAAGCCAAGTCATTTTTAAAGGTAAAATAAGGGATTTATAGTCAAGTAATGGGATAGAATTAAGTAACGGAAATTTAAGATTGAATTGGGAAATGTTTCCTGAAAGTGAAATCTATTGGTTTCTGGAATAGATTCTCTAGAGAGGTGAGGGGAAGTTCCATTGCTCTTGTCATTGGACTAGATCAAGACTTGGATGACACGTTATTTAAAAAAGAAATAATTTGAGCATTTTGCTTTGGAAATGATGCACATAATAACATTGTTGGGTCTCATTCAGATGTCATAGATGGTCTCAGACTTCTCTGACATGTTATATTCCTATCATTAAGGAACTCCATGATATTTTTTTAAATTAATGATTTCTAAATGAGCAAATTCATATTTTCCAACTCATAGACTACAATTTTCTGGATTATTTGTTTTCCTTCCAAATCATAGGAATGCTAGCAAAGAAAACACCCTTCCTTTTTTCTGTTGATGAGATATAGCTTTAAATATTTTAAGCCTTTTGGATCAAATCAGATGAGGTGGTCAGACTCTGAAGTCTCGTTTACACCAGTGCATTGAAAACATATTTTCACTGCAGTTTTGCAACCACAACTATGCAATATGTAAAAATTCATTCACTTCCTTTTCTAGCTTAATCCACAGAAAGATTTTTACCAGATGGTGTCCTGGAGGTATTATTTACTTTTAGCGAAGCAATATAACTGGGTTTGAAAAATACAGACTAAAGTATACATTTTATCCCAACATTAAAACATTTTGTCAATTGTACTTTTAAATGATCTTAGGCTAAAGTTTGTCTGTAACTTTATTCTATGTCCCTGCTGAGCAAAATGAATGTGGAAAAAGAATTATTTTAAATGACAGTTTTAACACAAAATGTGACTATTCTAAGCAAAACCAAATAAAATTATGTACTAGACTTTAAGAGGTAAATCGCACGCGCAAACACACACACACGTTTTAAGGTGCATATATAGCGGGTCCTCACATTACAACAGTTTCATTCCTATTATAGTGACATAACCCGAATTTTGGTGTAAGTCTAAACACACCCTGGCCTAAGTCACTTACCTATCCTAACACAGTTGTAAAATCATAATCTAGAACATAAAAACACAACTAAGCAACAGAAAAAGGAAAAGGACATAAATATACTGTACTGTACACTGTACTGTAGTAACAGAAAAAATGACAAAAATGAGTATGAAAGAAAAATTTCTTACCTTTTTTCCAATGGTTGGCTTGTACACTGAAAGGGGTATTGCAAGGTGGGAGAGAGTGACCTGTTGGGAGGAGAAAGCTAGAGAGGCAGGAGAACCTGCAGAAGGTGCTGGATGGAGATACTGGGGCAGGTGAATGAGGATTGCCTAAGAAACACGCAGGAAACTCTGGAGATGATTTTACCTGTACTAAGTTTTTATGGGAGTGAGCATTATAAACTCCAAATGTTATATGTTGACACTGTTGCAACCCGAGGACCCCCTGTATACATACTATATTTCACATTATTAGTCATTGTTATTATATCTCTATAAAGAAGTAAAGAAAATAGAAGTTCTTCTCCTCAAAGTGTTTATCAGCTTAGCTGGAGAGAATTATGTAAGAAGCAAATATAGGGGGTGTAGATACATACCATTACTTAATAATAGCATTTAGATGGAGTTGTGCAAATTATATAGAATGTGACAAATAGATTTGATTTAATGGAGTGGAGAATCTGTTGAGGTCTACTAAGAAATGAGCTGGTGGAATGGGACTAAAGAATTGGAATAAAGTTCTCCAGAGAAACAGAACCAATAGGATGGGAGGGGTCTATCTGATCTAATCTGTATGTTATGATTATGGAGGCTAGCATGACCAAAATTGAAACACCAGATTTGTGTTTCAATTCCAAGGCCATCAGACAGGAAGAATGGATATGACAGTTTGAAGGCTGTTAGGCAGGAGAATTCTGCCTTACTCGCAGAAGGGTCAACCTTTTGTTCTATTCAGATGATTAAATGATTGGATGAGGCTCACCCACATTGTGGAGGGAAATCTGCTTTGCACAGTCTACTGATTTAAATGTTAATCTCATCCTTACAGAAAATACCTCATAGAAACACCCAGAATAATGTTTAACCAAATATCTGTGCAGCCTTTGGTGCACAGATTATTGACAAATAAAATTACCTGTCACACAGTGACTGAGAAGAATTTGAATTATAGAGAACAATTGTAAGTTTTTATATAGGGAAATAATGTTAGAAATAGTACTTCAGGACTATTCTATTAGCAGTAAATAGAGAAGGTGGGAGAAGCAGACATGATTCAGGAGAAGTTGGCATCTGTGTAACAAGAAAGAAAGAAGAGCCAAAAGACATTTTTAAGGAGGGAGAGATCATGCCTTGTTCACAAGCTACATGTTTAAAGGGAGAATACTAATTTAATTTTAAAGGTAAATATCAGCCTGGTGATTTAGAGTTGTTAAGTGGAAATGGGTAAGTTAAGAAGATTATTATGCTTTTTTTGCTATCCAAAAAGGATTTCTTTTTTCCACCCATGAACAAACAATCTTGAAAACCACAATTTTATTCTACTTTATACCCTTAAATATATTTAAATTTTTTATCAGTTCTGACTTGGTACAATTAAAACAGTAGAGTATAATAGGTCATAAGAAATATAGTGGTATAAGATAAATAGTGTAATATAAACAAGCAATCCAAGTAGAAATGAGTTACGTAACTACAAGTCAGTTGAAAACTGCCCTTTTTTTGTTATTGAATAAGTCAATCAGTAAAACCAAGTAAGCAACTCTTCTAGTGCCACAGAAGTAGGGCACCTGTTTTTTTACTTTGAAATGTTCACATATTTGTTGTTGTTGTTGTTGTTATAAATAAAATTCAGAAGTCCCTAATCCAAGTAGGTAAGGAAAAAAAAGAAATTGAGGTAAATCATTTTTTTATTATTAATTTTAATGGGGTGACATTGATAAATCAGGGTACATATGTTCAGAGAAAACATCTCCAGGTTATTTTGACATTTGATTATGTTGCATACCCATCACCCAAAGTCAAATTGTCTTCCATCACCTTCTATCTAGTTTTCTTTGTGCCCTTCCCCTCCCCCAACCCCTCCCTCTTCTCCCTCCTTCCCCCAGTAACCACCATACTCTTGTCTATATCTCTGAGTCTCATTTTTTTGTCCCACCTATGTATGCAATCATATAGTTCTTAGTTTTTTCTGATTTACTTATTTCATTCAATATAATGTTGTCAAGGTCCATCCATGTTGTTGTAAATGATCTGATGTCATCATTTCTTATGGCTGAGTAGTATTCCATAGTATATATGTAACACATCTTTTTTATCCAGTCATCTGTTGTAGGGCTTTTTTGCCTCTTTCTTGCTTCTCCCCAACTCAGGACCTCTGTTCTATGTAGTTTTTGTTCCATTTAGCACAATATAATTTTCAGTTTTTCACTGTATTTTCTCAATATTTCTTTTAATATTTTTAATTTTTTTATTCTATTCTTTATCAATTCTTATTAGTGTTATTAACAAAACCACCCTCAAATTTTATTAAGAAAAAAGAAATCAAATATCATGGATACAAAAGACAGAGATGTAGCTCAGATAAATGAGAAAAAATCTGTAGAAAAAAATTTCAATAGCTTGGAGACCTTGGAGTTAAATGACAGAGAATTTAAAATAGAAATCCTAAAGATACTCCAGGATATACAAGAAATCACAGAAAGGCAATTTAGGGAGCTCAAAAAGCAGTTCAACGAACAGAAAGAATACATCACCAAGGTAATTGAAACTATTAAAATGAACCAAACAGAGATGAAAATTCAATTCATGAACTGAAAAATTAGTGTAAAAGCTTAGCTAATAGAACAGGCCAGATAGAGGAGAGAATTAGTGACATAGAAGACAGGCAACTAGAGGCACAACAAAGAGAAGAGAGAGACTCACGAATTTTAAAAAGTGAGAAAGCCCTACAGGAATTGTCTGACTCCATCAAAAAGAGCACCATAAGAATAATAGGTATATCAGAAGGAGAAGAGAGAGAAAATGGAATGGAGAACATATTCAAACAAATAATAGATGAGGATTTCCCAATCCTGTGGATAGAACTAAAGCCTGAAATTCAAGAAGTAAAGAGAACACTGAGTTATCTTAACTCTAACAAACCTATCCAAGGCACATCATAATGAAATTGGCACAAACCAATGACAAAGAAAAAATTCTCAAGGCTACCAGGGAAAAGAAGAATACAACATATAAAGGAAGGCCAATTAGATTATCATCAGATTTCTCAGCAGAAACTCTACTAGCTAAAGAGAGTGTACCCCAATATTTAAGGTTCTGAAAGAGAGGAACTTCCAGCCAAGAATATTATACTCATCAAAGCTATCCTTCAAATACGAAGGAGAAATAAAAACATTCATAGATACAGAAAAGATGAGGGAATTTATCACCAGAAAACCCCCACTTCAGGAAATACTAAAGGGGGTTTTCCGACCAGATACAAAGAACAAAACAAAACAAAACCACAAGTAAAAGCTCCATCAAGAACACAATAAAATTATATTTAATCTGTGACAACAAAAACAAAAAATGGGAGAGGACGAAGATTAACAGTAGTAAAGGACGATGGAGTGCAGAAGCACTCATGAGATAACATACTACAACAAACATGATAGGTACCCTTTCCATTACTTAATGGTAACTACCCCTGAGAAAACTACCACAGTAACTACATGACTTGAAAAAAGAAGTAACAGAGAAAAGAAGTATGGATTACAACCAAACAAAAACAAATGATAGAAAAACAAAAGAGAAGAATCAAACAAGATAGAAAACTAACAGCAATATATAAAATGGCAATAGGAAACTCTCAAGTGTCAATAATTACATTAAACGTAAATGGATTGAACTCACCAATAAAAAGACACGGAGTAGCAGAATGGATTAAAAAAGAAAATCCAACTGTATGCTGCCTACAAGAAACACATCTAAGCTATAAGGATAAAAACAAATTCAAGGTAAATCTTGACTTTAGAACAGTTCACACTTTAAAATAACATGCCTGGCCTGACCTGTGGTGGCGCAGTGGATAAAGCGTCGACCTGGGAACACTGAGGTCGCCAGTTCAAAACCCTGCACTGGTTCGGTCAAGGCACATATGGAAGTTGATGCTTCCAGCTCCTTCCCCCTTTCTCTCTCTCTCTCTCTCTCTCTCTCTCTCTCTCTCTCTCTCTCTCTCTCTCTGTGTGTGTCTCCTCTCTAAAAATGAATAAAATAAAAATAAAATAAATTTAAAACAACATGCCTGAAGTCTAAACACAGAGGCAGAATTCAGACTTACATAAATAGAATTTATGTTTTTATAATACTAATTCTAAACTAAAGTTACATGGTAGCCTGCTGGTTAGCAGACAGTTCAACTTGCAGGGTTTATTACTTCATTGCATTTATTCAATTATTTGTGGGGGGTTTTTTGCTGCCCTTTCCAACTTCTTCCTCCCCCAACACTGTAGAGGTTCCTTGGGTGCCAATATTGAAGAAACGTCAGGAGTCTGATTGGGAAGGGTCTGAATCTCCACTCTGCTTCAACCAGGGCAACTTCAGATATTTTGTTTGTTTGTTTATTGGATTTCTACAAAAGATTTCTTTTGTCCACTCCTAAAATAACAATTTTGAAAACCACAATTTTATTTCACTTTATTCTTAGATATATTATAACTATATTTGTTGAAGTTACACCTAAAAGAAAAGGCAACTAATAATATTTAATAATATATAAAATATAGCCTGACCGGGCTATATATATAAAGTATATCCTGACCGGGCGGTGATGCAGTGGATAGAGCATCGGACTGGGATGCAGAAGACCCAGGTTTGAGACCCTGACGTCACCGGCTTGAGCACGGGCCCATCTGGCTTGAGCAAAAGCTCACCAGCTTGGACCCAAGGTCGCTGGCTCCAGCAAGGGGTCGCTCAGTCTGCTGAAGGCCCACGATCAAGGCACACATGAGAAAGCAATCAATGAACACTGTGTCACAACGGCAATGAAAAACTAATGATTGATGCTTCTCACCTCTCTCCGTTCCTGTCTGTCTATCCCTCTCTCTTTGTCCCTATAAAAATAAATAAATATATATATATATACATATATATATGTATATATATTTAATAATAGGTATTTTGTAATATATTTTTAACTGAGAAATAGAATCCTCTTATAAACATAAAACTATGATTTCACTTTTTAAAACAGAATTATTGAGATAATTCACATACTGTGCAACTCACTCATTTAAAATATATAATTTAATGCTTTTGATTATATTCACAGACTTATACAATCAATCTTAGGACATTTTTGTCACTCCAGAAAACATCCCCATACATATTAGCAGTCACTCCCATTTTCCCCTAACGCTCACAGCCTTTAATTTACTTTTTGTCTCTATGGCATCATCTAATATATGGTCTTTTATGACTGGTTTCTTTCACTTAATATGATATTTTTAAGGTCCATTTATGTTGTAGCATGAATTAGTATTTTATTTTCTTTTTATTCCTGAGCAATATTCCACTGTGGGGATATTGCCACATTTTATTTTTTATGATTGCATTTTTGCACATTCAACTTACACTCAACTCAAATTTTTATAAATGTCATATACAAAGGTAGAAGACCACTTACAAATTATGTAAAATTTTCAGTTGATTGAACTATAAGATGATGTGATAAACACCATAAGAGGGACTAAAAGAAGATAAAAATAACCCTCTTAAAAATACTGTTTTATGATTTACTAAGATTCTACTCATATTTTCTAATATTCTCACTACAGCATTCTGTGGCTAAGCATCATTGTTGTTAATTAAAATAAACAGTGCTTTATGCAAGTTATCTAAACTTTCTGGGACTCGGTTTACTTATCCAAGGAACAAAGTTGCATTAATAGAAAAGTATAAATGAAATAATATGTATAAAAATATCTAAAGAGGACCTGAAACATAGTAATTTCACAATAAATATTCTAGATCAGAAAACTAATATATTATCTTCAATGACCACATTGTCTAATATGTGGCCAACCACATTTTAGATGCTCAATGGCCAGATGTGGCTAGTGGCCCTTGTATTGAACAGCATAAATATAAAACATTCCCATCATTGTAGAAATTCTATTTAACAGTACTGCTGTAGGGTCCTACAATGCAGTGTTATGGATAGGGCATATACATGATGACCAAATAAGAAAAAAATTCTAAGGGAATGATATAGACAGTATTACACATGCTCAGAGTGAGTTGGGATCTCCTCCTTCTGTAATGGTCAAAGCCCTAGGAAAAGATGCTACTGGAGCTAGACCTTGAAATATACATTAAGAAAGGGGATCGTATAGTAGTATCAGATTCTACATAGGCATATGAATAGTACATGGCATTTAAATGAAGTAAAGGATTTATGGAGGAGAGAGTAATGAAAATAACATTAGGGAATTAGAGGATTGTGTTTTTCTTTGTTTAAAGTATTTTGTGCTTCCTTCTGTCAGCATTGAAAGGAAAAAAAAATAGTTAAGAGCAATTTGTATCACAGCTGCTCAAATGGGGGATACAGGTTGGGACCATCAACCTGTACTTATGACTGAAGTACCTCAATTAAAAATGTGAGGAATGGCATGCCTATAGGAGGCCTTGAAAATCTTAAGCATATTCTTGGAACTCTAGAGAAACCACATGCACTTGCAGGCCCCAGAAATACCTGAGCAGACCTTAAGATCTCATTTCTGTGTGGACCTGATGCTCTGTATAAGCAGGAAGTAGAGAAGACAGTAATAGAGGAATAAAGGAACAAAAGAGTTACAAGACCTATAGAAAACAAATAGGCAAATGGGAAATGTAAATCCTATGTTATCAGTAGTAAATACATTAAATGTAAGTAGATTAAACACTCTAATCAACAGAAAGATTTACAGAATAGCTAATCCAGATCCCATCAGATAATAGCTAAGGGACACCAAAACACAAATAGCTTAAAAGTAAAGGATAGAAAAATACAGACCAGTGGTTCTTAACCTGGGTTCTATCAAACCCTAGGGGTTCGATGAGTTGGTCTCAGGGGTTCAGAGAAGCCTCTGCCGTGGAGGCCAGAATAAAGTAATACTGTAATTTGTTGTGAATTCATGCACTTTGTTGGTTTTGTTCTTTGAGCAAGGTGATATTCATGCACGGCTCATTTTGTGTACCAGTAAAAAAACATATACTTATGTCTTGAATTTGGAAAAAAAATCATATTTTATTTATCACTAAAGAAGGGTTTGGTGAATGCACATATGAAACTGGTGGGTTCGGTACCTCAAAAAAGGTTAAGAACCACTGATATAGACCATAGAAAAGTAGAAACCAAAATAGATCTGAAGTGGCTATACCAGTAATTGACAAAAGAGATGTTAAGACAAAAAATTATTATAGAGTCAATTAAAAAGGACTATTTATCATAAAGTGTAAAACCATTAAAAAGATTAAAAAATTATAAACATTATGCACTAATAACAGACCCCAAAATACACAAAACAAAACTGACAAAAATTGAAGAGAGAAATAGACATTGCAAAAATAATAGACTTCATACTCCATTCTCAGTAATTGACAGAACAACAAGGAAGAAGAGCAACAAGAAAATGGAAATCCTAATGACACTGTCAGCTAATAACAGACATCTGAAAACACTCCATTCAACAACAGATGAGTATACATTCTTCTCAAGTATCCATGAAATAGTCTCAGAGTAGATCATAAGTTAGACCATAAAGTAAGTCTGAATAAATTTAAAGGATTGAAATTATACAAAATATGTTTTCCAACTTATTGGAACGATATTAGAAACAAGAATGTAAAGGAAATTTGAGAAATCCAGAAATATGTGTAAAATAAACAACACACTTTGAGTAACCAATGAATCAAAGAAATAACAAAGGAAACTACAAAATATTTTGAGATTAATGAAAATGGAAACAAAACATAGAAAAATTTATACGATACAGCAGTGCTTACATGGAAATTTATAGGTTTAATGCCTATTTTAAATAAAGAAGAAAATAACTGAAATCAATAACCTAATCTTAAGTGATAAAAAGAAAAACAAACTAAACACAATGATGCAGAAAGAAAGAAATAATGAAGATTAGAGCAGGAATAAAAATACAGAATAGGAAAACCATAGAGAAAATCACCAAAACCAAAATCTGGTTCTCCAAAATGATCAGCAAAATTAACAAAACTTTAGCTGTAAT
The DNA here is from genome assembly GCA_037038555.1 of Rhynchonycteris naso. NCBI lineage: Eukaryota > Metazoa > Chordata > Mammalia > Chiroptera > Emballonuridae > Rhynchonycteris > Rhynchonycteris naso. The sequence continues at coordinate 20,723,116 of CM073001.1, forward strand.
AACAAGAAAAAAGAGAAAACTCAATTACTAATATGAAAGAAAGAGAGAGCAACACTAATAATAAGCACACAGAAATGAAGTGAAAAGGTAATCTCAGGTAACACTATAAGCAACTATTACCAACAATTTAGACAATTTAAATGATGTAGAAAAATTTTCAGAAGGACAGAAATTACAAAAGAAATGAAAAATCTCAATAGACCTGTAATAAGTAAAGAAATTACATTAGTAATTCAGAACTTCCCACTAGCCTAGACACAGGTAGTGTGACTGGTAAACTATAACAAATATTTCAAGAACAGTTAACAGCAATCCTTCACAACTGTTTATTACAAAAGAATATCTGAAGAGAGAATACTTCCCAGATCATTCTACTAGGCCTATATTACCCTGATAGCAAAACTAGACAAAGATAAATATAAGAAAAAATAATATCGACAAGGATCCTTCACAAATATAGATGCAAAAATTTTCAACAAAATGCTTGCAAAGAAAATCCAGTACCACATTAAAAAAATATGCTGTGATAAAGTGGAATTTTATCTCAGGAATGCAAGTGTGGCTAAACATTTGAAAGTCAGTGAATGTAATACATCAAATTGATAGAACAAAGGACAAAAACACATGATTATTTCAATAGATGTAAAATAAACTTTTGACAAAAGTCAACATTCTTTCATGATGAAATACTTAACCAACTAGAAAGAGAGAAGAAATCCCTTAACCTGATAAAAAGGATCTATGAAAAAGCCATAGTTAACATCATACTCAATGGTGAAAGGCTAAAGATTTTTTGCCGGGGACCAGCAACAGATAAGATTGTCTACTCTCAACACTTGTATTTAACATTGTACTGGAAATTCTAGCAAGTTTAAGCAAGAAAAATAAGTAATCAGGACCAGATTGGGGTAGAGAGGAAAAAAAGAAAGAAACTCTATTTGCAAATAGTATGATCTTGTATATAGAAAACCCCAAATAATCCACACATATACACACATACACAAACACACACACAAAACTATTAGATCTATTCAAAGAGTTCATCAAGGTTGCATGATAATTGACCAATATACACAAATAAATTTCTATATACTTGTTCCTACAATGAGAGCCTGACTTCAAAACCTACTACAAAGTTAGAGAAATCAAGACTTTGTGGTACTGACATAATGGTATACATTAAACAAGCAGATTAGAATTAAAATTTTAGAAACAAACTCTGGCACTTATGACCTGTTGATTTTTAACAATGCAAGACAATTCAGTGGGAGAAAGAATAATATTTTCAACAAATTTTGCTAGGAGGACTAGATATTTACATGGAAAAGAATTAAATGTAACCCCTATCTCAAACCATAATTAAAACCAATTCAAAGTGAGTCTCTACCTAAATGTAAGAGCTAGAACTCTTAGTAGAAAACACAGAAGTAAATATTGATAACTTCGGTTATATAGTGGTTTCTTAGTCGCTGAAGCACAGTGACAAAAGCAAACATATATAAATGGACTTCATAAAAATTAAATGATGTTGTGCTTTAAAGGACTCTGTCAAGAAAGTGAAAAGAGAAGACTTGAGAGGAGCAAGATGGCGACGGAGTAGGCGGACGTACGAACTTCCAACTCCCAGAACCAAAGTGGATTACAACTCAATTTTAAGAACCACCACCTGGATAAACCAACTTTGAACAAAACTAAGTGGACTCTTCAACCAAGGAACACTGCAGAAGCCACATTGAGACTGGTAGGAATAGCGAAAACGCGAAGAGGGCTGCCCAGCTCCCCGGAGCAAACGGCAGCCTGGAGAGACCCGCGGGGCGGGAGGAGAGTTTGGTGGAGAGAGAAGGACCTGGGTCCCAGGAACCAAGCCCCAGCCTCCAGTCCTAGAGCCTAGAAGAGCGTTTGGACAGTATTGAGCTGTGAAACAAGTGAGGGAGCTCCCAGGCCTACAGTGTGGAGTATTAGGTCCCTTCCTACTCTGCTGAGGGCTGCTTAAGGTTTTGGGGCGGCAGGACGCTGAAAGGCGGTTCTGTCGGCGTGGGCGGAGGCCAAGCCGGTGGGAGATCGGTCTAGCCCAGAGGGTCAGAGGGGATCGCGAGAGCGGTCCGGAAGCTGCGGGCCCGCCTTTAATCCCACTTACGGGGACAAAGCGGGAGGCCAGGAACGGGCAGGCCCTGCGCAAGCCGGCCCTGACCGTGGGGACCGGGCTAGGACCAGGGACGGGCAGGGGCTCGCGGCAGAGCTGACGCTACCAGTCCCGCACCCCCACACACACCCCCGGGGCGGAGAAACCGCTGTTGGCCAGTATACGTGCGCGAGCGGGCTCCGAGCGCGGGAACGGGGTGGACCCCGAGACAAGTGGAGGCTCGCAGCTGAGCCCACACTACTATCCCCATCCGGCCGGAGAAACTCCGGATAGCATTCATACGTGAACGAGCGGACTCCGAACGCGGGGGCGGGGTAGAGCCCGGGACGAGCGGAAGTACGCAGCTCAGCGGAAGCCAGCAAACACGCCCGCCCCAATAAACCTTGGTTTCCGACCCTGCGCACAGTGCCCTGGCCTCGAGGGCGGGGCTAAAGCTCCGGACGGGCAAAAGCTTACAGCTGAGAGCACGTCAAAAGCCCCGCCTAACCCGCGGAACTGTAGCGAGCAGGCTCCGACTGCTGGTTCTGGGCGGAAGTCCGGAAATAGGCTGGGTCCGCAGCTGAGGAAAGGTGCTCGCCTCTACCCTTGGTGCTAATCTTGTGGCTTCAGTCACAACCCCTCCCACGGAAAAGAGGCAGAAATCATAGCAAAAGCCACAGTGGGCCGGCGCTGGCAACGCTCATACCCAACCACCCTAGGCACCGGCAGAGGGGGTGGGGGGCCTGCAGATAGACCACACCTAGAGAACACAAAGGCAACACCTACTGGACTCCAGTGGCCACAACTTGCTTATACACAGAAAAAATGGGCAGGCAGAGGAATGCAAACCAAATGAATCAAGAGAAATCCCCAGAGAAGGACCTGAATGAACCAGATATAACCAAATTACCAGAAGCAGAATTTAGAATAATGATAGTTAGGATGTTCAAAGAAATTAGAGCAACAATGGATAGTCATTATGAACATCTAAATAAAGAGATAACAAGTATAAAAAATGAAATTGAAATAATAAAAAAGAATCAGACAGAAATGACAAATGCAGTATCAGAACTGAAGACCACAATGGAAGGAATTAAAAGCAGGATGGATGATGCTGAGGATCGAATAAGCGAGTTAGAGGACACAATAAACAAAGGCACAGAAGCAGAGAAGAAAAAGGAAAAGAGACTCAAAAAATGTGAGGAAACTCTAAGGGAGCTTTGTGACAACATGAAGAGAAACAACATTCGCATCATAGGGGTGCCTGAAGAAGAGGAGAGAGGACAGGAAATGGAAACTTTGTTTAATCAAATCATAGCAGAAAACTTTCCTAAATTAAGGCTGGGAAACACTCCACACATTCAAGAAGCACACAGAACTCCATTAAGGAGAAACCCAAAAAGATCTACACCAAGACACATCATAGTTAAATTACCAAAGCTAATGGATAAAGAAAAAATTTTAAAAGCTGCTAGAGAAAAAAAGACTATCACCTACAAAGGATCCCCGATAAGGATGACATCGGACTTCTCAACAGAAACACTTGAGGCCAGAAGGGAATGGCAAGAAATAATCAAAGTAATGCAGAACAAGAACCTACAACCAAGACTACTTTATCCAGCAAGGCTAACATTTAAAATTGAAGGAGAAATAAAGAGCTTCCCAGAAAAAGAAAGCCTGAAGGAATTCATAAAAACCAAACCAATTCTGCAAGAGATACTAAGGGGCCTCTTGTGAACAGTTTAAAGGGAGGAATGAATAGAGCAAAAGAAGAATACAGCTTTAAAGAATAAAATGGCAATAAACAACTACATATCAATAATAACCTTAAATGTAAATGGATTAAATGATCCAATCAAAAGACATAGGGTAGCTGCATGGATAAAGAAACAGGACCCATACATATGCTGTCTACAAGAGACACACCTTAAAACAAAAGATGCTCATAGACTGAAGGTAAAAGGATGGAAAAAAATATTTCATGCAAATGGAAATGAAAAAAAAGCAGGGGTAGCAATACTTATATCAGACAAAATGGACTTTAAAACAAAGGCTGTAGTAAGAGATAAAGGAGGACACTACATAATGATAAAGGGAACAATTCAACAGGAAGATATAACTATTGTAAATATGCACCAAATATAGGAGCCCCGACATACATAAAGCAGACTTTGATGGATATAAAGGGTGAGATTAACAGCAATACTATCATAGTAGGAGATTTCAATACCCCTCTAACAACACTGGATAGATCCTCAAGAAAGAAAATTAATAAAGAAACAGCAGACTTAAAGGAGACACTAGATCAACTTGATTTAATAGATATCTTCAGAACTTTTCACCCTAAAGCAATAGAATATACATTCTTCTCAAGCGCTCATGGTACGTTTTCTAGGATAGACCACATGTTAGGACACAAAAATGGTCTCAATAAATTTAAGAAGATTGAAATCATATCAAGCATTTTCTCTGATCACAATGCCATGAAACTAGAAATTAACCACAAAAGAAAACCTGAAAAATACTCAAACACTTGGAAACTAAATAGCATGTTATTAAATAATGAATGGATTAACAATGAGATCAAAGAAGAAATAAAAAAGTTTCTAGAAACAAATGATAATGAGCATACATCAACTCAAAATTTATGGGACACAGCAAAAGCAGTTCTGAGAGGGAAGTTTATTGCACTACAGGCATATCATAAGAAGCTAGAAAAAGCTCAAATAAGCAACCTGACCCTGCATCTAAAAGAACTAGAAAAACAACAACAAATAAAACCCAAGACAAGTAGAAGGAAGGAAATAATAAAGGTCAGAGCAGAAATAAATGACATAGAGGCTAAGGAAACAATACAGAGGATCAATGAAACAAGAAGCTGGTTCTTTGAAAAGGTAAACAAGATCGATGAACCTTTAACTAGACTCACCAAGAAAAAAAGAGAGAGGACTCAAATAAATAAAATTAGAAAGGACAGTGGAGAAATAACAACTGACACAACAGAAATACAAAGCATTGTAAGAAAATACTATGAAGAACTATATGCCAAAAAATTAGACAATCTTGGTGAAATGGACAAATTTCTTGAATCATATAACCTTCCAAAAATCAATCTGGAAGAATCAGAACACCTAAACAGACCAATTACAGCAAATGAGATCGAAACAGTTATCAAAAAACTCCCAAAAAAGAAAAGTCCTGGGCCTGATGGCTTCACAAGTGAATTCTATCAAAAATTCAAAGAAGAACTAACTCCTATTCTCCTCAAGCTATTTCAAAAAATTCAAGAGGAAGGAAGACTTCCAAACTCCTTTTATGAGGCGAGCATAATTCTGATCCCAAAACCGGGCAAAGACAACACAAAGAAAGAAAATTATAGGCCTATATCCCTGATGAATTTAGATGCTAAAATTCTCAACAAAATATTAGCCAACCGGATCCAGCAATATATGAAAAAAATCATACACCACGATCAAGTGGGATTTATTCTGGAGAGGCAAGGCTGGTTCAATATTCGCAAATCAATCAATGTGATTCATCACATAAACAAAAGGAAGGACAAAAATCACATGATAATTTCAATAGATGCAGAAAAGGCATTTGATAAAATCCAGCACCCATTCATGCTCAAAACTCTCAGTAAAGTGGGAATACAGGGATCATTCCTTAACATGATAAAGGCAATCTACGATAAACCGACAGCAAACATCATACTAAATGGACAAAGATTAAAAGCAATCCCCTTAAGGTCAGGAACCAGGCAGGGTTGCCCACTTTCACCACTCTTATTCAACATAGTTCTAGAAGTCCTAGCTACAGCAATCAGACAAGAAGAAGAAATAAAAGGCATACAAATTGGAAAAGAAGAAGTAAAACTGTCATTATTTGCAGATGATATGATATTGTATATTGAAAACCCTAAAGTCTCAGTCAAAAAACTACTGGACCTTATAAATGATTTCAGCAAGGTGGCAGGATATAAAATTAATACTCAGAAATCAGAGGCATTTCTATATACCAACAATGAAATATCAGCAAAAGAAATTAAGGAAACAATCCCCTTCACTATTGCAGCCAAAAAAATAAAGTACCTAGGAGTAAATTTAACCAAGGAGGTTAAGGACTTGTACTCGGAAAATTATAGAACATTGATAAAAGAAATCAAGGAAGATACAAACAAGTGGAAGCACATACCGTGCTCATGGCTAGGAAGAATAAACATCATTAAAATGTCTATATTACCCAAAGCAATTTATAAATTCAATGCAATACCAATTAAAATACCAATGACATACTTCAAAGATATAGAACACATATTCCAAAAATTTATATGGAACCAAAAAAGAACACGAATAGCCTCAGCAATCTTAAAAAGAAAAAATAAAGCAGGAGGTATCACTCTTCCTGATATCAAGGTTTACTACAAGGCCATTATACTCAAGACAGCCTGGTACTGGCATAAGAACAGGCACATAGATCAATGGAACAGAACAGAGGACCCAGAAATAAACCCACAGCTTTATGGACAACTGATATTTGACAAAGGAGGAAAGAACATACAATGGAGTAAAGACAGCCTCTTTAACAAATGGTGTTGGGAAAATTGGACATCTACCTGCAAAAAAATGAAACTAGACCATCAACTTACACCATTCACAAAAGCAAACTCAAAATGGATAAAAGACTTAAATGTAAGCCGTGAAACCATAAGCATCTTAGAAGAAAACATAGGCAGCAAGCTCTCTGACATCTGTAGCAGCGGTATATTTGCCGATTTATCTTCATGGGCAACTGAAATAAAAGGCAAGATAAACAAATGGGACTATATCAAACTAAAAAGTTTTTGCACAGCTAAAGACAATAGGAACAGAATAAAAAGACAAACCACACAATGGGAGAACATATTCGACAGCACATCTGATAAGGGGTTAATAACTAAAATTTATAAAGAACTTATAAAACTCAACACCAGGAAGACAAACAACCCAATCAAAAAATGGGCAAAAGAAATGAATAGAAATTTTTCCAAAGAGGACATACAGATGGCCAATAGGCATATGAAAAAATGCTCAACATCACTAATCATTAGAGAAATGCAAATTAAAACCACAATGAGATATCACCTCACACCAGTCAGAATGGCACTTATCAGCAAAACAACACAGAATAAGTGCTGGCGAGGATGTGGAGAAAAGGGAACCCTTCTGCACTGCTGGTGGGAATGCAGACTGGTGCAGCCACTGTGGAAAACAGTTTGGAGATTCCTCAGAAAATTAAAAATCGAACTGCCTTTTGACCCAGCTATCCCACTTTTAGGAATATACCCTAAGAACACCATAGCACTGTTCGAAAAGAAGAAATGCGCCCCCATGTTCGTGGCAGCATTGTTCACAATAGGGAAGATCTGGAAACAGCCCAAGTGTCCGTCAGAAGACGAGTGGATTAAAAAGCTTTGGTACATATATACTATGGAATACTACTCAGCCATAAGAAACGATGACATCGGATCATTTATAACAAAATGGATGTACCTTGATAACATTATACGGAGTGAAATAAGTAAATCAGAAAAAAAGAAAAACTGAGAACAGCACGATTACATATATAGGTGGGACATGAAAGTGAGGGTATGGACATGGACAAGAGAGTGGTGGTTATGGGATGGGGGGAGGGAGGGAAGAGTGGGATAGGGAGGAGGGGAGGGACGCAGGGAAAACCAGATTGAAGGTGACAGAGGACAATTGGACTTTTGGTGATGGGTATGCAACACAATTGAATGATAAGATAACCTGGAGATGTTTTCATTGTACATATGTACCCTGATTTATTGATGTCACCCCATTAGAATTAATAAAAATAAAATATATATATATTAAAAAAAAAAAAAAAAAAAGAAAGTGAAAAGACAACCGACAGAATAAGAGAACTTATTTGCAAATCACATACCTCACAAGGGATTTGTATCAGGAATACAGGTTTCTAAACTCTTATATTACAACAATAAAAAGCACCAAACAACATTTTAAAAATTGGCAAAGGATGTGAAGTTTTTCAAAAGAAGATGTACAAGTGGTCAATGAACCCTGAAAAGATACTCAATATTATTAGTCATTAGGGAAATCCAAATCAAAACTACAATGAGATACTACTTTATTCCTATATTAAAGGCTAGAATAAAAATGACAGGCAACAAAGTGTTGACAAGGATGTGAAGTAACTGCAACACATATATTACTAGAGGGAATGTTAAGTGGTACAGCCACTTTGGAAAGCAGTTTCACAAAATGTTATACAGAATTATCATATGACCCAACAATTCTACTTATAGGAATATACCCAAAAGAAATTAAAACCTTTGCACATAAAAATGTGTATACCACATTCATAAGTGCTTTTTTAAAAATAATATCTAAAAGTGAAAATGTACTGAAAGGTAGAATTAGAAAATAAGCCTAAATGGACTTTACAACTCGATAAAAAATGTCTTTATAATGGACAGTCAGCCATTATATCTATGTAGATTCTGGGCAACTGGGTGTTATGATAGGAGCAGTTATATCACAGTGGGTCCTAAGGGAACACAGCTTCTGCAAATAGTAAGTCCCAGTATGACTGGAACTTTCTAGATTATGAGTTGGGTGAGGTTATATATGAATAATGGGTCTTTTCTCTAATCTTTATTTAAATGATTCATTTACAGAGGCTGTTTGGTCCTTTTTTTGTACTAGAACAGCTTCTGAACCTCTTGAATTCTCTTAAGTAACAGATTATGAAAAACATGGGAAATGATTTTTTTTCAATTTTTTAGGAATAACATAGCTAGTAAATTTGTCTTAGTAATTCTGGATTCTTTTTAAAATTTTACCACTGAAAATCAGAATATATTTTTTTCTTTTATTTTCAACAACTATAAAACATGCATGATGCCAGTTTCATAGATATATGGGTATCAGTTGTCAAGGACTTTGAAATGCTAAGATGAGATATTTGAAAATTATATTTCTGAACACATTCAAAGAAATACTTAAACAAATGAAAATAAAAGTCCATCAACTGATGAACGGAAAAATAAACTGTAATATATTCATACAATGGAACATTATTTGGCCATGCTGTAACTTGGATGACTCTTGAAAGTAACATGCTATGTGAAAGAAGCCAGCCACAAAAAGCGGTATACACATGATTCCCTTCATGTGTAGCAATGTTTTTATTAAAGTATTCAGCTCTTTTGCATAAGAGGTGACTTAGTGTTAAATATTATACTTCATTTATATCTTTGGTAAGTGGAATAACGGCAAAGAGAATTACTTCTTTTGAATAGCTATGAAAGGTCAACAGTAAAGAATTTCTATTTATTTAGCTGTCATGTGCACTGCTGATATAAAAGAAAACTGAAAGAATTTCTTTTAATGCAGTACAGTGTGAAAGTTCATGAGGTTAGAAATAATTTTCTTCATGACTTAAACTCATAGGTAGTTTTTAAAAAAGATTTAATTGCAGTTGTCATTTCTATGATTTCTACTGAGAAAACAGTAGGGAGACTACCCCACTGAATGTTCTCTCTCATTCCTGAATGATTATTATATTCTTAAAACAATGACCTTCTCAGGTGACACTTAGTGAGAAGGCTGGAGAACATCTGATTTGAATTCATGCATAATAATTTCACCTTTTAAAAAAATTAACATTTTGACTAAATGACTTTTAGTAGTATTCTATTGCTGGCTCAAGTAACTAATGTTTGCCCTTGAGTAGTGATTGGAAAATAGAAAACTGCTTTTAAGAACTTTACTGTTACTCACATTTATTTAACTGTTATACCAGTTAAGATAAATTTTTATCTTTTTGTCATGATTGCTACAGAATTTTTAAATAATAACAATATACATTGTAGATATAATTTACATCTTCCCAAATCCCATTACCTTCTCAGATGTAATTTGTACCTGAAATTAGTGGGTTTTTATTCCTAAGAATGTTTTACAATGTTATATATTTTTGTATCCAAAAGTGGCATGGGATGTTGTGTGGCATGGTTTTGAGCTATAAATGGTATCACACTATGTTTGTTATTCTGCATTTTGCTTTTACACTGACATCCTGTTTTTGAGATTTATTTTCATTGATATATTTTATATGGTATTCCATTTTAAGAATATGCCCCAGTTTATCCATTCATCTCTTCATAAACATTTGGACACTTTCTAATTTTTTAACTATTAAAGGCAGTGCTACAATGAATATTTTTTGGCCTGTCTCCTTATGCCTAGTTATGTACTTAAGAATGGAATTTCTGGGTATATGTGTAAGGTGCTGACAAAGTGTTTGTACCAATTTATATGTCAGGCCTATTCTCAGCTATTTCATAAACCCTTTAATATAATTTACATGTCATAAAGTTCACCTGTATAAAGTGTATAAATTCAGTAGGTTCTAGTATATTTATAGATTTCTACAATCATCACCAAAATATAATTTTAGATATTTTTATTTCATTACTCCCAAAAGAAACCTTATATCTATTAATGGTCACTCTTCATTACTCATCCTTCCATTTGTTCATGCCCAGCCCTATGTGACCAGTAATCTACTTTCTCTATAGATTTGTCTTTTCTGAATGTTTGTATCTATAGCACCATATTACATGTGGTCTTTTGTACCTGTCTTTTTTTACTTACCATAATATTTTTTGTTATTTTATTTTATTTTCACAGGGACAGAGAGAGAGTCAGAGAGAAGGATAGATAGGGACAGACAGACAGGAACGGAGAGAGATGAGAAGCATCAATCATTAGTTTTTCGTTGCCGTCGCAACACCTTAGTTGTTCATTGATTGCTTTCTCACACATGCCTTGACCGCGGGACTTCAGCAGACTGAGCCACCCCTTGCTGAAGTCAGCAACCTTGGGTCCAAGCTGGTGAGCTTTTGCTTAAGCCAGTTGGGCCTGCACTCAAGCCGGCAACCTCGGGGTATCGAACCTGGATCTTCCACATCCCAGTCCAATGCTCTATGCACTGCGCCACTGCCTGGTCAGGCTACCATAATATTTTTGACATTTATTTATACTGCAGCATGTATGAGTATTTCATTCCTTTTTTCACCTTCTGTTGAATAATGTTACCACATTTCCTTTATCCATGCATCATTTGATGGACATTTGAGTTGTTTCAACTTTGTGGCCATTGCAAATAATACTGCTATGAACATTTATATACAAGACTTTCTTTTGGGTGTATATTTGGAATTATTGGCCATGGATCATATGAAAACTCTGTTTAACATTTTAAGGAACTGCCTCAAAAGGCTGCACTATTTCACAATCCCACCACCAATGTACTAGGTTCCAATTTTCCATCCCTTGCTAATACTTGTTAATGTCTCTCTTTTTATTATAATTATGCTAGTGGATACAAAATGATATCTCATTGTGTCTTTGGTTTGCATTTCCTAGATGACTACTAACGAATAAGCATCTTTTTTACACATTGTTGGCTTTTCTTTATCTTTGGAGAAATTTCTATTTAAATCTTTTGCTCGTTTTTAAAATAGGGTTTTTCTTATTATAGAGTTTTATGTGTCCTTTAAACACTTTAAATACATATTTCTTATCAGATACATGATTTACAAATGTTTTTTTATGTAGGTTGTGTTTTTATCTTCTTGATGGTGTCTTTTGAATTGAAAAAGTTTTTAAATTTTGATTAAGCCTAATTTATCAAACTTTTATTGATTGTGCTATTGGTATCATTGCTAAAAAATCATTGCTTAAGCCAATGTAAAAAATATTTACTCTTATGATTTCTTCTATGAGTTTTATTTTATTTTCAAATTGTTATTTTTACATTGGCAGTGTATGGAGATACAATTAATTTTTATATATTGGTCTTATACCCTGAAACCTTGCTAAACTCAATAAATCTAATAGCTTTTTTTTTATTCCTTAGGTTTTTGTATATAAGATGCAGTCTAGAGTTTATCCACACTGTTGAGTTTTTAATCTCAGTGACTATATTTTCACCTCATATTTTTTCCACTTCCACATGTTCTTATTTTGTTTTTATTTTATAATTTATTTTCTTTTGCTGAAAATAATTTTTCATTTATTCCTTCCAACGTTCCAAACAAATTTTTTTTAAAACCTTTTCAAACTGTTTCAATACTAATTTTATGTGGAGTGAATCATCTTCTTACTGTTGATCTGTTGATTCTGTTGGATAATTTTGTTATGATTAGAGTTTTTTGAATTTGGAGTTGCATGCCTATTTTGAGTGAAAGGTTTTGTAAGTATTTTGTTCTTTTTTTGGAGTCTGCTTATTCTTCCCTATGATGATTCTTCAATTACCTGCATCTGGCTTCCCTCGGCTTCTGTCAAGACATTTATCTTATAATGACAGATGGCCAATAGACATATGAAAAGATGCTCAATGGCACTAATTATCAGAGAAACGCTAATTAAAACCACAGAGAAATATCACCTCACACCTGTCAGAATGACTACCAATAAATCAACAAACAACAAGTGTTGGCGAGAATGTGGAGAAAAGGGAATCCCACATGCATTGTTGGCAGGATTTCAGATTGGTGCAGCCACTGTGGAAAACAGTATGGAGGTTCCTAAAAAAAATTAAAATGGAACTTCCTTATGACCTAGCTATTCCACTTCTGGGTACATATCCCAAGAAATTGAAAACACTAATGCAAAAGAATATATGTAGCATTATTTACAATAGCCAAGATATGGAAACTACCCAAGTTCCCATCAATAGATGAGTGGATAAAAAAGTGGTGTACATGTATAATGAAATATTTCTCTGTCATAAAAAATAATGAAATCTTACCATTTACAACAGCATGGATAGACCTAGAAGGTACTATGGTGAGTGAAATAAGTTAGACAGAGAAAGAAAAATATCATATGATTTTACTTATTGTGAATCTAAAGAACAAAATTAACAAACAAAATAGAAGCAGACTCATAGAAATAGAGAACACGCTGAAGATTGCCAGAGGGGAAGGGGGCTGGGAAAGTGGGTAAAAGGGTGAAGGAATTTAAAAGAACAAATTGGTATTACAAAATACTCATGGGGATATGAAGTACAGCATATGGAATATAGTCAATAATATTGTGATAACTATGTATGGTGCCAGGTGAGTACTTGAAATATCAGGGCGATCACATTGTAAAGTATGTAATTGTCTAACCACTATGTTGTACACCTGAAATTAAAACAAAACTAATATTGAATATAAGGTATAATTGAAAAACAAAACTTTAAAAGGTTTTTTAAAAAGGAAACTTTATCTGAGAAGGAAACAGTAGATGTTTTAAGCATTTGGTCAGAGCTCTTAGCTATTTACTACTTACTATAGTATAGGATTTCAGACTACATTTTCCTAACTAGTGGAATCCTTCCCAATAAATTATCATTTTCGTTATTGTTGAAATTTCTGAAGGTGATAATGAGAGACTCTGATTTCATTCATTCATTTTCTTAACTTTTATGTTATAAGATAGTTTACATACAGAAATACTTGGGATTATGTGGCCTTGGGGACTTTTATTTTTGGTATAGAGTTAATTATGATTTTACATTGTATGGGAACTACCAAGAAATAGGAGAGGAACCTAATTACAGAGGACAAAAGAAAGGTTAGAGAGTTGGCGTTAATGAATTCAGTGTTGTCTTTGGAAGTTTTTGCCAGATTTCTGTAGTAGGAATCTGTAGATGAAGAACTAAACCTAAGTCTTACATCCTGCTGCATTTATTAACTGAAATATATAGGTAAAAGAAGAAAGAGGAGGGGAAAGAGGAGGAGGAGGAGAAGGAAAAAGAGGAAGGAAGGAGAGGAAGAAACAGCTACAATAATTCTCACCCAATACTAGATAATTGAACTTAAGGACAAAGAATAATAATGATTGAGCAAAATTAGTATTCTAAAGGATTTTAATGTGTAATAAATCAAGAATTAAGGTAGCAGCAAGTGTAAGAATCAAGTGACTGAGGACATGTATATGTCAATGCTTTACTGAGCTGATTATAGAGTGGAGCAGTAGAGACACATGATTTTAGTTAGATTTTTTAGTGATGAAAAAAGTAAGGAGGAATAGAATAAGTCTTAATGGATTGAAACTATCTGCTGAAATGAATCTCCATACTTTCCTTCTAATTGCAGGGGATGGTTTATTGGAAATCTCAAGTTGGAACTACTCAGACTCTGTATCCCTTCCCTTGAGGGCCAACTCAGCCCTTCATCCTGTCAAAGCAGATAAAACAGAGCAGCCTGCAATTTGCTATAAAGGGGTCATTGGGATGAAGCATCTTAATGTTCATAAAGAGTAGACAAGACCTTTATTTTTAAAGACTCCCATGGAACTTTTCAAGCAGCATGGATTTGTCTTGGTGCCCTTTGCCAAAATTAATAGATTTGGGCTGCAGAGTTGAAAGAAAGCTAAGCATTCATGTTTACTTATCATCCAATAATTTTTGCTGTATTTATTTTATTTTAGCCAATATACCCTAAAACTGACAACACATTAAGCAAATACTACTTAAGTAAGAAAAAGTACTAATTTTTAGGCCTATGTCAGTTAAACATCAGAGGAATAGAGTTACAACAATATTTTATAAATTAAAAGTCAAATTGTAGTTATACAGTTATATGGAGAAGAGGTCAAATTGATCTTACTTAACCATTGTTTTCTGTTTTGTTTTTTAATTTTTATATTTTTTATCAGTCTGCAGTTGAACTGCTTTTCTGGTTCCAAGTAGCCATTCCAACCAAGAGTCCTCTGATGCGGAAATAGCACAGAGGAACTGGAGTGTAATAAAATACCAGTGTGTTCTTTTGAATCCTTCTCATTCTCTGAGAACAGGAATATCTTAAGCCTTGATAGAATGGTGCAATTTTATATTTTCCATTTGACTGCTTTAAAGGGTTCATTATCTTTTAATTAAACTACAGGGGGAAGAGCAGAGATTAAAAGATGTAGTACTATAAAGGGGATGGCTTTTAGCTACTAGTACATGAGTGAAGACACCACAATAAAGCAAGATGGAGTGTAGCAACAAGTTATGTGCCTTGAAGCCTCCTCTTGTTCACCGGTGGCAGTAATTTAGAGTTAATTTGTGCAGCTGTTCAATAAAAGACTTTGTATTTTAAATTCTTTGATTTTTCCTAGCATCTTTTCCCAGCTGTTCTTTTATCTTCCCTTTCATGAGGTCCAGTGCAGCTTAGACAACTGGATATAATAATGAGGTAAACCAGTTTAGGTGAGACGTTTGGACCAGGCTCAGTACACGGATATTTCCTGTTCATCACCTTCCTTTTACTTCCTACTGAATCACTACCTCAAGTAGCACCTTCCTTGACCCTCTCACTTCCTGCTCTTACTAACGAGGGGAGGTTTACTTTCTCCTATAGTAATTGTAGTTTTAGCACGGGATAATTTGGGAATATAACTGCCTGGTAATTGTCTTATTTTCCTTTGTCTGCATGAAGACTTTTTTTTTCTCTTTGTGTCTGTTTTTCTCCCTTTGCTTTCTACTCCCCCACATGTCCCCAAGTCCTTCAAGCCAATGAGGCTGTGGTGACACCTTCTGGGCAGTGCTGGGAGTGAATTCCAGCCATAGTTCCATGGTGGTGTTAACATATCAAAGATTTGGTGTATATATTACTAAATTTAGTTTGCTTTGTCAAAAGAACCCGTACAGCATTCTTCTTCTGCTTGGAGTTTCTAAAATTTTGTAAATATTGGTGTCATTTCTTACTAATGAGCAAGAACTTTCAGTTAGTTTAGTAAAAAGCTAGTGGGCCTGCCTGCTTAGTCAGTGTAAGGATATGATACTTGGTTGGGCCTGAAAATGAAAGTTAAGAGAAGAAAAATTAATGATTACATGTTATTAGAATGTTAGCACTGTACACTACTAGGTTGTTGTTTTTTTATTTCATGCTTTGATACAACAGTATTAGGTTGCATGCTGGTGCTTCATAGCAGAGGGAAAGTGTCCTAGAAACAACCTTGGTAGAAACAATGTGTAGTATGAAGGTTTCTCCAGAGCCATTCTTGTTCATCCGTGCCACTCATAAGTTTTAAGAAACATGTAAAGAGTCTATGTGTAGCCTCTGTTCAAACCTTGCATTTTTCTAATCCGAGTTCATTTCTTCCACTTCTACTTCAAAACTAATTTAATTCCTGTTTTAAAAGACTTTAAATTATAGCTTTTTCATATACAGACAGCATGAGTACAATAGGAATTTACTGTTACCAATTTATTTTTTACTGACCTTTGTTGAGAAACTGAACAGTCTAAGAGCTATAGTTTCTTTAAAAAATCACTAGATAGTTCTAGCAAACCTTATGAAGTTTGCGATTAAATAATTTCAGAGTTCTCAAGATATTTCTTCTATCTTCAACAACTGAATAGCAAAGGTAGAGGTATCAGGAAATGAAGGTATGACTGTCAAAGCGGCTATAAAATTACCCATCTCTATAACGTTACCCTTAGGGCAGTGTCAGGTGGGAGAGCACAAGACACTAAACTTAAGGGCAAGGACAATGGTACAGTTGGGTATGCAGCCTTTGATAATGGCACTGTATTTCTTAGCTCTTTGCATCATTTTTTGGTCAAATATTATGTACACAATATATAATACATACATTTGTCTTGGTGTAGAACCCAATATTTCTATTACTGCTACATAATAAAATCAAGGCAAGGACACATTGCCTTCTAATTTTGATTTGCAAACAGATGGTATAGCTGGAAAATAGATTGGAGCTTATATAAAAAATGGGGAAAATGCTTTTGTGAAGTTAAAATAAGGCTAGTTTAAAATAGAGTGTAAATGAGTAACAAAATAACATGTAGTAACTGTGGAGATGATGGTTTTATTTGAAGTGGGGGAAGGGAAGAGAAAGCTAGAAGGAAGCAAAAACACAATTTGGCCTAAAATTGAATTTCTCTGATAAGGCATTTCAGAAGCAGCTTGTCTTATTCACTCAGCAGCAAAATAATCATATGCGCTTTAATAATCTTTATTTTACAGGAGTGTGTTGCTAGGGTAACGGAATGTAAGCAGGGGAACAGCACCTTGCAGATCACAAAGGCAAATCTGTGAAAAAAATTTCACTGAGTTTCTCTTTTCCTTACCACTGTAATAACGACTCTTATTTTTTTCTGTACTATTTAATAATCTCACATAAACATTCTTTTCTCTTTCCCTTTTCTGTATCTGTTTAAACATGGACAATAGCATAAATCTGGAACTGTCAAGCTCAGTGAGCTAAGCAAAAAAGCAGATGTTATATCTTTAGCATTTTTATGTAATTACTTTTTATTGCTGTTTTACTCCTACCTTCATCCCTCCCAACCTTATTGTTATTTCCTTCTCTCTGTAAATCAGTCTGATGATAGTATTCTAACTAAAGGGGGCTTATGGTGGGAATTGGTATTTAATTAATAAATTAATCAAAATTTATTAGCTAAGCTTTCCTATATGCAGATTCTAAAGAGGCAGAGATTGCAGCTGAAACATCTATCTCTTACTAAGGGGGTAAATTGAATTATAACAAATAGAGTGACAAACATTCAGGCCAAAATCTACGAAAATAATGTTTTCTTTACACTCTTGCACACACACACAAACATATACACACATATACATACACAAGGGAGGAGTGAAGAAGGAAAATATGCAATGTCAGATTCCTACATTTTTCCATTGGGCACTGGAACCTCAATTCATTCTAGGAAATTAGCTGATTTGAAAATAATAAAGTGAAAGTTTCTAATGCTTTTTCAAAAGAGCTAGACAACTAGCAATAAGAATGTGCCTACTGATCATTTGATTGGATCAAATTTATGACAAATCTGTGGCTTATAAATAGTTGCCTGTTATTATCTGTGCCAGAGACCTTAGGCTGTAAAAGTGAATATAGAAAACAAAGTAATGTTAGACTGTGGGACTGGCAAAAAAAATTAAAAAGAACCTTCATGTAATAAAATATGAAAATTTATAGTCAAATCGTGATTAAAGATTTGACTTCTGCCAAGAATTATAAGTCAATGTGTCTTAGTTTTAACATGCCCACTGTGTACCCAAGTGTATATAGCTCATACAGTTCTTTCTCTAGGTTTATAGAACAATCAGGAACCAAAAACAGGTGCTCTAAAACCCATTTCTGGGTGGATTTCATTCTAAATTATATTTCTGGATTTATGTGAAATTTTCTAAATATAGTTTTAATTCCTATTATTAATATTTTACTAGAAATTATTCTTTCATCCTAGATAAACTTGTACAAATACTTAAAATTCAAGCTAATTAAAGCTACCTTAAAAGAGATAACAGTAAAAGAGAAAATAAAATATAAAAAGGCCAAGCAAAGACTCACTCAAATAGAAGTTGTAGGGAAAATGTTCCATAAAGGTATGGCTAGTGTAGCTCATGTTCCAAAAGCAGAGATATGTAATGCTGAACTGGTAAGGGTTCTGATGCGCCAGAAGGAATTTTAAACCCAGGTGCCGCAGAAGTCAGTCAGTCTCTTCAAGCACCGTTGAAAATTGTTAAGAAAAATTTAAACCCAACAGTCCATTTAAATTTTCTCCATACTCTAAAACTGTTGATTTGAACTGAGCTCCTGATTAATCATTCTACATGGTGTCAATTCACTGGGGCTTTCTTAGAGCCAGTATCTTCTTTGATATAAAAATCTCCATTTGACCTATAAAATGTTAATTATTTCTTAAGAGCTTATAAATTCTCTAAGACAATATAGCCAAAAAAGAAGACATTAGGCTCTTGTTTATGTTCTAGATTCACTCTTCTGTGGGAATAATGTTAGCAGTTTTGGGCGCAAACTAGCATGTCTGTTTTTTTGAGCCATAATTTATCCTTGGTACATGATAATCATTAGTAACTCTACATTTTTATTTGTTTTGAAGATGAGCTTATGTTTGACAGGTGAAAACATGATCGTAAATATTGTTCATTTGGTAATCTTATGATAAATACAAAAATGTTTTAATCATTTGCTACTGTTTGCTATTGCTTCTTTGGTGAAAAAGAATTCTTTCCCTTTACCTCCTAAATATAGTAGAACCATGTATTATAGGATCTTGAAACAGGACTTTCCCTGTTTGTTTTATCTGGAGCCCTAAGATAAAAGATTTCAAAATAAGATATGAAAGCACCCTCCAGTTTTTACATGAAGACGGGGGAGAAAGCCAGTTACGTGATTCTTGAGCCACTTAACCATGTCAATGATATAAACGAATTGAGAGGGTAGAAATCTGAGAAAGGAAGATTTTTGGAGAGTTGCTGTGCTGAGTGTCCCATCACACCTCCAAGGGGAAGCATCTCTCTTTATCTAAGTCTCAGAGAGAGAGAGACTTCAAGGAGATGACTTGGAAAGCTTAATAACTGACCCTGCCACTTAAGAACTGCTGTCTGACTCATGCCTGAAAAACCCAGAATCTGAAATTGATTGGCCAGCTGCTTTGAAGATGGAGTAATGAAGAGGTGACTGTGTTGCATAACCTATATTCTCAGGTTCTTTGGAGCAAATATATTTACTTAAGTCTATGTTGTGGGTCAGAAGTTGGCCATCTGCATTGGAGAGAAGATACAAGGTTGTCTTGGACCCATGGACTGCCCTCAGGAGCCCAGTGTTCTCAGTAGTGAAAAGAACTGCCATCTCATAAGAAGTTGTAAGCAGAGAGCTTCCCCCAAATCAAAGGACCTACAAAGAAGGGCCAGACTCCCTCTTTACCACCACAAGCAGCCAGCCTACACCAGGACAAAACTGGGAAAGAAAATTAGCCATAACTTTGAAATTTAAAGTTTTTATTACTGGACTAAACTAAACATATTAATTGTTGAGTATTTTGAGTACCTGTGAATGAACAGAAACATGATATCCACCCTAAATTTTATACATGGGTATGGGAAACCCTGTAAAATGGATTAAATATACCAAAAGATAATAGTTTCTTTATTACTATACTTGTTCAACTTAATGATTGTGTGTGTGTGTGTGTGTGTGTGTGTGTGTGTGTGTGTGTGTGGCAAAATGGTGATCGTGAAAGAATAGAAGAGTTTCATGATGTTGAGAAATAATATTGAATATTTCTTTCTTTTAACCCCTAGCGTATAATCTCTGTTTTTAGACAGAATTGCTACTCATTCTGCTTGGCCCTATTTGTACTTCAGTGAAAAGGTACTAAAGCCAGGCATAAAAGAATAGTAGGCAGAAAGATTTTTGACAAAATGTTTTATTCATGTGATTTTATCTTTTTGCCAAAAGCCCCTTTTACAGCTTTTCTTGATTTAATATTTTACCACTTCATTCTATCTTTGTCTACAGTTCAAGTAGGGGTATTAAAGTCAAGGGGCTTTGATTAACCTAAAAACTGGATCACACATTACTAAACATATGAAAGTTAATGGTACTATTTTTAGAAAGATATAATCAAATTCATAATACAGCATAATGGATTAATAATAAAAATAGATATTGTAAGTTAGTGTAATGTTTTCTAAAGGCTAATACACTAAATGACCTTTAATAAATATTAAATATATAAGAAGAACCTCTAAAACATTATCCAAATATATGTTATTATTACTTCCAGTTTTGTTTCCTGGGGATACTTTGCCCTAAGTAATCTCTGGCTATACTTATTCCTTTGTTTAATCACTCTATGATCTTGGGACTTCTTAGAATGTAGGAAATATAATGACAAGTAAGATAGATAGAGAGTGGGATACTAATAGATGTTAGGGAAAATAGTAATTAAATGAGAACAACATAAAACTCTTTGTAGAGCATAT
Source organism: Rhynchonycteris naso (assembly GCA_037038555.1). Taxonomy (NCBI): domain Eukaryota; kingdom Metazoa; phylum Chordata; class Mammalia; order Chiroptera; family Emballonuridae; genus Rhynchonycteris; species Rhynchonycteris naso. The sequence continues at coordinate 20,744,076 of CM073001.1, forward strand.
AGTAGAAAAACTGAGAGCCAATGCTGATGATATGTGCATGAACAAAAGAAAAGATGACATGGATATCTACCTTTATAAATTAGGCCTCATGAAGCCCTCCAGAGTAATCCCATAATGCCCTCTATAAAATGTAAAATGTACTCTTCTCTCTTGACCTTAACAAGATTATGTATCATAATTCAGACAAAGAAATCAACATAATTTTAAAATGAGCCTCTTTCACTCTCTTTATCTCCATCTCCCTCTCTCTCTCTCTCTCTCTCACACACACAAACACACACACACAAACACAAACTTAAGAAATTCAAAATTTTTTACTTTAAAATTTATTTTATTTTATTCATTTTAGAGAGGAGACACAGAGTGTGTGATAGAGAGAGAGAGAGAGAGAGAAAGAGAGGAGCTGGAAGCATCAAACTCCCATATGTGCCTTGACCGAACCAGTGCAGGGTTTTGAACTGGCGACCTCAGTGTTCCCAGGTCGACGCTTTATCCACTGCGCCACCACAGGTCAGGCCAAAATTTTTTACTTTAAAAAAATGTTATTGATTTTAGAGAGAGAGGGAGAGAGAAGAAAGAGAAACATCGATTTGTTGTTTCTGAATATTCAAACATCTTAGCCTGTATTTTAGCTTTTTGATAACAGACCTTAATATCTCAGTAGTAGAATAAAGTAAAATCCTTTAAAAAAAATTTAAATTAAAACAAGTGAAACCTGACCAGAGACAGAGAGAGGGACAGACAGGCAGAAAGGGAGAGAGATGAGCATGGGGTTGCTGGCTTGAAGCCCAAGGTCTCTGGTTTGAGCCCAGGGTCACTGGCTTGGCTGGAGCCCCCCACTCAAGGCACATACAAGAAAGCAATCAACAAACAACTAAGGTGCTGCAACGAAGAATTGATGCTTTTTAAATGTCTCCCTGTCTGTCTGTCCCTATCTGTCCCTCTCTGCCTCTGCCTCTCTCATTTAAAAAAAAAAAAAGAACATGTGCTTACCTATTTTCTTATAGAACCCACATGTGTCTACAGAACATTAAATAAAGAAGGTGTACCATCTCAGACTAGAAGTGAGAATAATGTAATTCACCATAGATAAAATATGCAAACTATCAAAAGCAAGTCTTAGGCTAGTGCTTTGCTTGAAACTTAATTCATTTAATTTGATAATGGAAATAATCTTTAGAAATAGTGCAATATTAACCCTGAGAACCCCCTCCCCATGCCCTCTAAATCTCAAATGGACTACTTTAATGTTAGTGAACTCATGGGCAAATTATCATCTTGGCTATAGTTTCAGCCCAGTGTAATGTGTGATATCCAAATAAAGTAAACCTTTGAAATAGAACACAAACCAGAAATGTGGTCATCCAAAAATAGGGATAAGTGACTTCTTGTGACAATAATAACCATTGTCCAGTTTCCAATTTTAAGAATCATAAACTAAGAACTTTTGATGTGACCTTAGAAAATAAGACAAGTACCCTCTGACATCATATGTTTAGTTCATAAATAAGATTTTCTATCAGAAGTATTACATATTTTTTTGCCTGACTAGGCGGTGGCACAGTGGATAGAGTGTCAGACTGTGAGGCGAAAAACCGAGGTTCAAAACCCTGAGGTCGAGGTACATACGGAGTGAAATAAGTAAATCAGAAAAAAAGAAAAACTGAGAACAGCATGATTACATACATAGGTGGGACATAAAAGTGAGAATATGAGACATGGACAAGAGAGTGGTGGTTATGGGATGGGGGGAGGGAGGGAAGAATGGGACAGGGAGGAGGGGAGGGGCACAGGGAAAACCAGATAGAAGGTGACAGAGGACAATTTGACTTTGGGTGATGGGTATGCAACACAATTGAATGATAAGATAACCTGGAGATGTTTTCATTGTACATATGTACCTTGATTTATTGGTGTCACCCCATTAGAATTAATAATAATAAAATATATTAAAAAAAAAAACCCTGAGGTCGGCTGGTTTGAGCACAGGGTCACTTGCTTGAGCATGGGATCATAGACATGATCTCATGGTCACTGGCTTGAGCCAGGGGTCTCTGGCTTGAAGCCCAAGGTCGCTGGCCTGAGCAAGGGGTCACTTGCTCTGCTGTAGCCCCTCTCACAGTCAATGCACATATGAGAAAGCAGTCAATGAACAACTAAGGATGTGCAATAAAAAGCTGCAACAAAGAATTTATGCTTCTCATCTCTCCCTTCCTGTCTATCTCTCTCTCTCTCTCTCTCTCTCTCTCACAAAAAGAAAAAAGAAGTGTTACATATTTTTATTCCTATTTATCATTCTCCTTCCCTTTTACAGAATAGCATAGGCATATAAGACATTTTTTTCTCCTCATAAATTAGCATTCAGCATGTATACTCTGGTCATTGAGGAAGACCTAATAAATAACCCTCTTCATATGTAAAAAACTATTGCATCAGTGTCTTTGTGAATGATTTCAAACACATTGAGATAGGAGAAAATACATTTCATGAACTCTAGGAATTTGCAACTGGGGCAAGTATTTATTTCTATGTTCCATTCAGATAAGAGAAACTCCCTTTGTTTAATGTATTTAACTTGAATTAATGTTTCTCTGGCTTTGATTTATTTTGTAGGAGGGTGCATAACAGACTAAGAGAAAAGCAAATTTTTACTTTACTGTTAATATGATTATGTGAACCTTTATGATATGATACATATTTTGTAAGTGGCTGAGAAAATAGTAAGATTATAATTGGACGTTTGGGTTGGAATTTACATATTTGATTCTCAGTTTACTAGACCACATACACTGGTAATAATTGTGGGTTTTTGTAACTGTAGTGTTTGAAATGATTGCTGATTTACGTAGAATCTCTTGTAATTTAAGGGTGGATTTTGGCATGACCTATTTCAATATAATTCCTATTAGCAATCCCATTGAAGTGTTAAATGATAAATACTGTGAAATTTTTTTCTTCGGTAATCCTAACTTAACCATATTATGAAAATAGAAATAGCTCTCTAAGGAGGTAGGAGTGGGTGGTGTGTGTGTGTGTTAGTCTTCAGTCCTTCTGAAGAGTAGATACTTTGGGCTTCCTTTTGTCTCTGGGAATGTTATTTAAAGCTGTAGTTAAAAAGTTCCTGTTTAATGCAGGGATTTGTGAGAATGCTTTTTCATTTCAGGGCACGTAAATAAAATTCAAATATCACAACACTTAAAAAGAAATTATTCAGTTTTACTCTAAAGCAGAGTAAGAACACATCTTATCCCTCCACAGAATAATATCAGGATGAGAGTGAATCACTACAATTGTTATACATCATGTCGGAAATAAAATAGCTTGTCTCTAAACTATAAGTGTATTTACACCTAAAATTTGAGACAATGGGAATTATCTGAAAATATGATAAATGATCAGCTAATGAGTTCTCCATCTAAAACAAAGATAACTGCATATCTTAGCTAATTACAGACTGCCAAACCTAGGGATGTTTTGTAGGTCATTATAGCCGAGAAGGAATAAAGAGAAAGAACACATGATATAGCACAACGAAAATGGACTCTCGTCATTATAACCAAGTGTTTGTTTCCACTGCCTTCTCTTCTTTTCTTCTCCACGTCCCATTTTCCTGTGCATCTTTCCATTTCAGGAGAAGGATTTAACACTTTTATGATTTTTTTTTCTCTAATCAAGCTCCATTCTCTCTTAAGTGAACAACGAGATAACAACCTAGTTGTACTAATGTGGTGTCACATGTGGAGATTCTGTAGCTGTCATGCCTATTGTGGGTCTGCTTCTTTCTTTTTAAATCTTCTTTAGCTGGGGAAGAATTAACTCATAATCTTCCTTACTTTTCACAAGCAAAGGTAAAAGTTTTTTGTTGTTTTGTTTATGTTTTTATAAATAAGGCATCATATTTTCAACAGCTTAAATTAGATGACTTACTTTTTCCTGTCATGGTAACCCAGATTCTTCTGTCTTTTGAAATGGAAACTGTCCTAACCCCATAACCTCCACATCACTGTGCATAAAACTCTTTCTAATTATATGACTGTGTAGTGTGCCCATTAGCATTGCTAATCAGCTTACTGCAGCGGATTTGTATCTTCAGTACTGATGTTCATAGAATGTCCACTGACATAATTGCATCTCTGTCCCAGTGCTTAGATGCTTGTGTATTTAAAACCACAAGCCTAAAATTCATAGTGCATACCACAGTATATGGAAAATTTTTTAATTATGTATAATTTTGTGTCACTATCTTGAGTTTCCAGACAGGTTTATTTATTCAAAATGTTCATGGTGCCTAATGCTATGTTACACTGGATCTTTAGCAAAAACATTTTTTAAAAAGACTTGATCTCACTTGTCTTTTCTGAATATTTGTTTTTTCTCTGACTGGAAGGTAATTATCTTTTCTAGAGGGGAATGTTTCTTAATCTATATTAGAGAATAGTTGATAATTTTTCAAAACCACTTTCAAAAAGCTTGTGTGAGAACACCGTGATTGTCACAAATGAATATTTATTAAATGACTATTGGGTCTTGACATTATACTAGGTTTTACAGAGATTTTCCTGAAGATAGACAATAGGTAGATAACATTTAGAGGTGGGCTAAGTTGTAAAGGGGAGATTTGTGTGAATATAGTTTTTTATTTTTATTCTTAATTTTTTTGTATTTTTCTGAAGTGAGAAGAGAGAAACAACCTCCTGCATGCACCCAACCAGAATCCACCCAGCATGCCCACCAGGGGGTGATGCTCTGCCCATCTGGGGCATTGCTCTGTTGCAACTGGAGCCATTCTAGTGCCTGAGACAGTGGCATGGAGCCATCCTCAGTGCCCAGGTCAACCTTGTTCCAATGGAGCCTTGGCTGCGGGAGGGAAAGAAATAGAGAGAAAGGAGAAGGGGAAGGGTGGAAAAGGAGATGGACACTTCTCCTGCATGCCCTGAACAGGAATCGAACCCAGGACTTCCACACACTGGGCTGACACTCTACCACTCAGCCAGCCAGCCAGGGCCTAATTTTATACATATTAAGAATTATTACACAATTAGGTTGCATGGTTATTTTTAGCAGATATATGTTATACCCCTAATGCACATGAATGTGGCAGAAATATGATAAAAGAATGTATATGGAAAATTTTTTATGTTTACTTCTGGAAACTAAAACAAATCTTTATGTAAAATCTTCCTCAGGTTAATGAGTTATCAAGAATAAAGCAGAATATAAAAGCATCAAATGATTAAGAATAGTCTTATGTGCTATCCACATTTGATGTTGCCTTATTTAGTCATAAATATAGTTGAGTATACTTTTGAAAGAAGAAAAGAGTATAGACCATTAAAAACAATAAGAATAAGATTTTTGCAAGTCCATTGGCAGTGAAATGATGTAGCAAGAGTTTCATATTGAAAAGATTACTGAGAGATTTATGAGACAGGAGAAAGAGGCTGAAGGGAAGATTTCCATGGCCACTCTAGTAGCCAATGTGAGAAAATTATACCATTCTAAATGAAGTCCATAAAACATAAATTCACAAATTTATAAAGAGGAATTTGAGAAAAGGAAGATTAAGGAAAAGAATTAATTAAAGAAAGGAAAGCTTATAAAGAGCAACAATTCATTCATTCAGTCATTCACTGAACACATGTATTGCTCTCTGCCAGCCATTGTGCGAGGGGCTATATGAAGAATAAAAAGATTTATAAGAGAACTCCTCAACAAGCAACTTAGTATTAATTGAAAATTCTGCTCCTACTAAACATCCAGAAATGGTGGTTAAAAATGTTATAGATGTCCTTTTGAATTTATAATTATGCTTTTAAGAAATAAGGAAAATAGAAAAGATTTTTAAAATAGGATGGTAAGCATGAGTAGTAACATGGGCTATCCTGGAAATGGGTTTGGGAATGTACTGGTCCAGGATATTGGTTTAATGACCAGACAGGATTTGGGACATACAAATAAAAGGGAGTTAGAACTGAGACACTAGTGTTAGGCAGGAACCCTAGGAATTTTATCCAAGAACAAGTTATTAAAAAAATATATATCTGCTTTCCAATATACGTTGACAACAAGGAAATTTTTTTTCTCAACTTGGGTCAAAGTGGTTAAAAAAAACTTTGTTGAGAGTTTCTAACCATAAGCATATCATCTTTTAGTTTTGAAGTTTAAATTTATATTTCCTACATTCCATGCTGAGAAATAAACATAACAATAGTAACTGAACATGAATTCTCCAAGACAATGATAAAAGCCATTCTAGAAGGAAGCCCTTGAAACCAGGTTACACTGTATTTCCTCAGGAAATGCCCTGCTTAACCTGGGCTCATTTTGCAAAAACTTATAAAATATGCAAGAAAACAGCCAATATGAACAAGGATCAGTAGACTCAATACAAACAAGTATTAACTATTAAATCAGATAATTGAATAGAGAATATAAAGAAAAGTATAAAGTATTTTTAACAAAACACCAAAACATAAATGCAAAATATTTAAAAATCAAAAAGTTGGCCTGTGAAGAGAAAATTTACAACCAGAAGACACATCTGAGGAAATTACCCTAAAGGCTTTACAGAGTTGTAGAGATAAAGTAGAGTTTTAAAGACATGGCAAAGAAAATGAGAAAGTCCAACATACGTGTAAAAGGAGTCCCAGATGGAGAACTTGGAGAATGAAGAAGAATATTTGATGAAAAAGTGATTAAGAGTTTTCCCAACAGTTTTTCAAACACCTAAATTTCTGTTTTAAATACTTTTTAACTTTAAACATCTGGAATGTTTTGTCTCTTCCTGACTGACCCATGATTGATACATAATCCTACCTAAGCTAATATTTAAAAATGAGGGCATAAAAGGGCATTTTTGAAACAAACAAGAAGTGAAAAGGATTACTTATTTATATACTGAAAGAATGCTTTAAGTAATAGAATGAGCCTAAATCGAAGAAGGGCCTTATGCTGAGTGAAAAAAGCCAATCTCAAAAGTTCATATAAGGTATGATTTCATTCATACAACATCTTCAAAATGACAAAATCATAGTAATAGAGGGCATATTCATGGCTTCCATGGGTAAGGTGTGATTATTGAGGGAAGGGCAAATAGGACTTTGAAGTGATGGAACATTTTGTATCTCCTTTGTGGTTCTGGTTACATGTATCTACACATGTGATAAAATAACACTATACACAGACATTGTACAAATGTAAATTTCCTGGCTTTGGTATTTTGTCATAGTTATTTAAGATGTAACTATTGGGGAAAATTGAATGAAAGGTACAAATGATTTCCCTATATTAGCTTTGAAATTTCTTTTGAATCTATTATTTCAACAATAAAAAGTTTTTCAAAAAGTAAAAATAAGAGTGGAACTGAAATACTGGATAATAATATATAAAAGGAGAAAGACAGCCCTGGCCAGTTGGATCAATGGATAGAGCATTGGCCCTGCATATGGATGTTCCAGGTTGATTCCCAGTCAGGGCACACAAAAGAAGTGACCATCTGCTTCTCTCCTCCTTTCTCTCCCCCTTCTCTCACTCTTCCCCTTCCACAACCAGTAGCTCAATTGATGAGAGCATGGTCTCAGGTGCTGAGGATAATTCAGTTGGTCCCAGCAGCAGCCTTAGGTGCTAAAAAAATAGTTTGGTTGATTCCAGCATCAGCCTCAGACGGGGTTGCCAGGTGGATCCCTGTTGGAGCGGATGTGAGAGTCTGTTTCATTATCTTCCCCTTTCTCACTTAAAAAATGAAAAGAAAAAAGAAAGGGAGAAAGATTTTGCTTTAAGAGTCTTAAAGAGCAAAGTAAGCCAAAATATAATGTGTACATTATATAAATTTCATTAATATAAAGTTTCAAAAAGCTATATAGTTATATATTTAATAAAAGTATAAAAACATGGATCAAAATTTAGGATAACAGTTACCTCTACTAGGTCAGGGGATTGGGATGGAGAGAACTATGCAAAGTGCTTTAGTTTTATTATTAATTTTTTATTTCTTCAGCTGGATGCTGGTTAAATTTATCTTCTTTGGAAACATTAAACATTTTATTAAATATATATAGTCTACAAATCAATTTTAAGGTATTTATATTACAACAAGGGCTATAAGATGGTAATATCATTATATTAAAGACATTGCATAATCACCTCAAAAATAGTAAAAAGTGCAGGTATGTTAAGATTTTAGGTAAGTGAACAACACCTCTGTTACAGTGATACAAGAAAGTTTCACAAAGAGGGAGGCATTTTATCTGGGTAAAATTCCAATAGACTCATTGTTAAAGTTCTGTTTTGTCCTTTTCCCTTCTTATATATTTAGTGAAACCCCTGTGGCATATCTGCAAAAATACCTAGTTGGCAAAGCATGCAAGTAGATTCATCTGAGAGGGGCAATGAATTTGTGAAGCTTGTAGTAGACAAAGAGCATATACAGGTAGTTTGGAGAAAGATTGTGATAGATCTTGATTGTCTGCTATTTGAATTTTAGAATCTTTATGTCATTGTTTTTCCATTTTTGAACTGTAATTCACAGGATACATTTACATTATGACTCAAAAAAATGACTGGATAAAAAATCTCACAAAATATTACCCTGTGAAAACACTGTTCTTAGCAAATGAAAAGCAATTGAACACCTTCAAATAGCAATGAGGTGCAAAAAAATAAATCAGACCCATATCTGACCATAGTTTGCAGCTTATTTTAAAGTGAAAAGATTTTGGATATAGGAAGACCAAATCAGAAGTTGTTGCATTAGCCTGTACCTAATGGTCTTATCAGTTGAAAAAATAGTTGAGAGGATTGATGTAAGAATTGCTAAAAATTAGAGTAACTTATGAATTTATAGTCTGAAAAAGCCTTTATTACAAAAAGTGTTAGAACTTTTAACAAAAATAGAAGAATATGGCATCTGGGCTTTGTCCTGGGGTGTTTGAATTCTCATGACATGTAATTGCAAAGGGATAGATTGTTACTCACATTAAAGGTTGGTCATCTGATTTTATGATAATATAAAAACAAATGATTCAAGAAAAATACTGAAAGCTTTAGGTCATTTACTAAGGTACTTGGGGTCTTAATATGAAGCTAGTTGGAGACAAGTAATGTGGACATTGTTGGCATGATGGATATGGATATGAAAAATAGCAAGGACATAAACACTTGCTGGCTATTGATTAAGTAAGGGCAAATAAAACAGTAAAAGTAAACTGGATGGGGAATGGGTAACGGTATTTACAATAGCCTGGACTTTGGGAAGAAATACAGAAATAAAAGGTGATGAAACATTCTTCTATTTTAATATGAAAATAAAAGTTAAAAGCAGAATTTCTGAGGGAAGAAAAAAAGGAATAACCATGGTGTCAGTTATAGAACTGAGTCTGAAGCAGTTTGCAAGGGTGAAGATTCTGTTTCTTTATATTTCAGAAAAGTAAATAAGATTAAAAAGGAAAAAGGTGTATTACCTTCTAGCACCAAAACTGTTTCATTTATAAGAGATGATAAAACATTTCTTTGTTAAAAGGAAGACTATAATTTTAAATTGACAAAATTTTATTTTGAGATAACATTGGCATCTTTATGATGGTGTTCTAGCTTGGTTTTTGTTTGTTGGTATTTTAGTTTTCACTTTCTGTCCCCTCTCCCCAAGCTGATCACTTTTTAAATTAAATTTCTTTTTTACTTTGAGATAATTGTAGATTCACATACAGTTGTAATCAATAACATAAGATGATCCCACGTGCTTCTTCCTTTTTTAAAAAAATTAAGTGAAGGGCAGGAGACAGAGAGATTCCTGTACACACCCTGACCAGGATCCTCCCACCACGTCCCCTACCAGGTGATGCTCAGCCCATTTGGGGCCGCTGCACCATTGCTTGGCAACTGAGTCACTCCAGCTCCTGAGGCAAGACCATGGAGCCATCCTCAGAGCCCAGGGCCAACTTGCTGGAACCATTTGAGCCATGGCTACAGGAGAAGGAAAGAGAGAGAGAGAGAGAGAGAGAGAGAGAGAGAGAGAGAAGGGGAGGTGGAGGAGTGAAGAAGCAAATGATTGCCTGTGCCCTGACCGGAAATCGAACCTGGGACTTTCACACTCCAGGCCAACACTCTACCACTGAGCCAACTGGCCAGGGCCCCCATGTGCTTTTTTTTATTCATTGTTCCTTAGTGGTCATATCTTGCAAAACTCTATAGTACCATATCACAACCAGGATGTTGACATTTATACAGTTGAAATATAGAACATTTCCACGACCACAAGGATATTTCATGTTGCCTTTTAAAGTCACACCTGCTTCCCTCCTACCTCCACTCCTCCTTAACTCCTGGCAACCACTAAACTGTTCTCTGTCTCTATAATTTTTTATTTCAAGGATATTATGTAAAGGCAATATGTTGTATATAATCTTTTGGGGTTGACTTTCTATTTTCATTTTGTGTAATTTTCTGTGATTCATCCAGGTTTTTGTATTAATAGTTCTTTTCATTTTACTGCCAAGTGGTATTCAGTGGTTGGATGCACCAGGGTTTGCATAACTACTCTTTGAAGAACATCTGGGTTGTTTGGTTTTGAAATGTTTCTGAATAAATTTGCTTGTATTGGTTTCCTGTGGCTTCCATAGCAAATTACCACAAATGTGAGTTTAAACCAATTTATTCTCTCAGTTGTCCAAGGCCCAGAGTCTGAAATCTGGTAGAACCATGCTTCTTCTGTGGGTTCTGGAAGAGAACTCATTTTTTGTCCTTTCCAGTTTTGCTGGCTTCCTCAGTTTATAACCGTATCACTCCCGTCTCTGCCTCTGTCTGCACATTAATTTCCTCTCCTCTGTTGAATGTCTTCTGTGTTCCTCTTATAAAGACACGGTGTTTGGATTTAGACCTCACTAGGACAATTGAGAATGATCTCTTCATTTCAAGATCCTTAATTACATCAGCAAAAAACCCTCTTCCAAATACGTTCACATTTATAGGTTCCAAAAATTAGGATATGGATATACCTTTTGAGGAGTCATTATTCAACTCACTATACTAAACATTCCTGTACCTGTTTGTTTAAAATAAGTCTTCATTTCATTGTGATAAATACCCTGAATACAATCACTATGTTATACGTTTATTGCATGGTATGATATTTTTGTTCTAGACAAAGCCAGACTACTTTCTATAGTTGCTGTACCATTTTATATTTTCACCAGCAATGTATGAGTGATCCAGTTTCTCTGCATCCTCAGTAACATTTCATGGTGTTGCTATTGTTTAATTTTTGCCATTCTGATAGGTTTAGAGTGGTGTCTTATTGTGGTTTTAATTTGCATTTTCTTAGTGGCTAATGATTCTGAATATCTTTTTGTGTGCTTATTTGCCATCTGTATATCTTCTTGAGGGAAATGTGTCTTCATGTCTATTTCCCATGTTCTAATTAGGTTATTTGCTTTTTTAACTATTGAGTTTGAAAAGTTCTTTACATAGTCTAGGTAAAAATCCTTTGGCAGATATATTTGTCCCTCTCTAGCTTGTCTTCCGCCTTGTAACAAGGTCTTTTGCAGAGGAAATGTTTTAAATTTTTATGAGATTCATACAGGCAATTTCTCTTTTCATGGTTCATGATTTTGGTACCAGGTATGAGAACTCTTTCCCTAGATCATGAATATTTCTCCCATAACTTTTCTAAAAATGCTTGTAATTTTACGTTTAAATCTGTGATATATTTTGAATTTTTATATAAGGTATGAGACTTTGATTTAGGTTTGTTCTTTTGCCTATGGATATCCTATTGCTCCCGCACCATTTGTTGAAAGGCTGTTTTTTCTCCGTTGAATTGATTTGCAACCTTTAGATCATATTAAATTTGTAAACATTTAAGTCAATAATTTTGTAAAAAATTATTTCAGTATATTCGTGTTGATTTACCCATATCTGAGGTCTCTATTCTGTTCCACTGATTTACATATCTATTCTCCCACAAATACTACCCCTTCCTTCCTTCCTTTTCTCCTTCCTTCCTTCCTTCCTTCCTTCCTTCCTTCCTTCCTTCCTTCCTTCCTTTCCTTCCCTCCCTTCCTCTCTCCCTCCCTCCATCCCTCCCTCCTTTCTTTCTAGTACTATCTTTGTCTTATTTGGTATCTGGGTAAATCCTACTTCATAAGATGAACTGAAAAATGTATTCTATTTTCTGGATCGGTTATGTAGAATTGGTGTTAATTCCTCCTTAAACATTTAGTACAGTTGTTTCAAAGAGCAGTTTGACAATATCTAGAAAAGTTGAAAATACTCATATGTACTTTCATGAAACTAATATATGTCCAAAAAGAAAGTTAAAATTAATGTCCATTGTTACATTGTTAATAATAATGAAAAACTGGGAAAGACTGATTGTCCATCAATAAGAGAATAGAATAAATTGGGCATATTCATTCAATGGTACACACATAACAATTAAAATAAATGAACTAGAACTACATGTATTATTGGGAATAAAAATTCCAAAACATAATGTTGAACCTGACTGGTGGTGGTGCTGTGAATAGAGCATTGACCTGAGACACTGAGGTCCCAGGTTCAAAACCCCTAGGTTGCCAGCTTGAGTGCTGGTTCATCCAGCTTGAGCACAGGCACTCCAGCTTGAGTGCAGGATTGCCAACTTGAGTATGGGATCATAGACATGATCTCATGGTCGCTGGCTTGAGCCCAAGGCCACTGGCTTGAGCAAGGGGTCACTGGCTCAGTTGGAGACAACCCCATTCAAGGCACATATTAGAAGCAATCAATGAACAACTAAAGTGTTGAAACTACAAGTTGATGCTTCTTACCTAACCACCCTTCCTGTCTCTTCTATATATATATTCTCATATATATATATATATATATATATATATATATATATATATATATATAGTAGATATAGCTATGTATAATGTTGAGCATGAAATATAATTGCTAAATATGTGCAGTATGATATCATTAATATAAACTTGTAAAACATGCAAAGCATGTATGAGGATAATGGACATCCAACTCAGGGTGCAGTTTACATCTAAGGAGGCAAGAAAGAAGGAAATGAGGTGTGGAAGGGTTCCCCATAAGGCTTAAAACCATAACTGTAGTGTTCTGTTTCTTTAAAATAAATTAAACAAATATGGAAACATTAAATTTAACAAAACTAGATAATGTCTATACAGATATCCAATGCCATTATTCTTTTTACTTCTTTGTATGTATAAAATACTTTATAGTCTTTTAAAAGAAAATAAAAACAGAACAAATAGTTTGCTAATGAACCCAGGAGCCACACACAGCTTATTTTAGGAATAGAAATCTTAAAGATGAGTAGTAAAAATTATCAAAGGCCATTGTGAGAAAAGTGACACAGTCAGTGTATGTAAAGTTAATCAATTTGTGCCTGTATGGATGGCTAAGTTTAATTTAAATCTGTCTGGGAAGGTACTGGGTACCTGTGGAGCCCACAGGCTGAACCTCACATAACAAATATTTCTTCTTCTTTGCTCTTTCTCTCTCATTATGTTCCAGTGTCTCTCTCTTCTCTTCTCTGGATGTGATGCTATAGTCTAATGTTTCCTCCTTTTCTTCTGTTGATAAGAAGCAGGAAACAGTCTTTTATTTCAATTGATCCCTTTTCTAAGTCAAAGGGCACACACAAGAAACTTAAACCAAGTCTCTATGCCTATAAAAATCCTCAAAGAGGTTTTTTCAAGAAGTGGGAGGTCACATTTTCAGGATTTTTCTGTAAAAGCTAGTTCTGTTTTCTCTGTAATCTCTAGCCTTCGTCACACAGAAAGCTTTCTTTGTTGAAGTTCACTACCAGGACAGGTATGTGTGTCAAGTGTTTTCTACTGAAAGAGCTTCTAATTTGATAGTATATAAGCTATAAACATACACATAAAAATCCTTTGTTGATTCCTATAAGTATCAAACCCATTTAATGCAATATTTTACAAAAGATCTGATTCTATGAAGATTCTACCTGATTCATCTTAAAAATTGAAGGACTTTTAAAATGTATCATTTTCTAAGCCAGCACAGAAGGTAATAGGACAAATTTTCAGTAAGCAATCATATTCAGTTAAGCCCTACAGATTCTGTTATCACCATTAGACAAATCTGTGGCATTTATGTTAGGTGGTGATAACTGCTATAGAGAGAAATAAATCAAGGTAAAGGAGATAGTGCCAAGGGCTGGCAGTGATTGCTATTTTATAATGGGTAATCAGGGACGATATCCAATATAAGAGGGAGACTTGTGACTCTAGGGAAAGAATATTTCGGCCAGAGGGAGCAATAGTTATTAGGCTTTGAAAGTAGGTGTATGTGGCACATTCAAGGAACAACAAGGACACCAATGCAGGCTAGAGCAGAGTGAAGGAGGTGAAGAATTGTAGGAGATAATGTCAGATTGTGGAGGCAATGGGGGCGGTCAGATCAAGTAAGGTCTAGTAAGTCAAGATAAGGACTTTGACTTTGACTTTGAATGAGACAGGAAGCCACAGAACGACTTGATCTAACTTATGTTTTAAAATTATCACTTTGGCTTTGGAGAAGAAAAGATGCTTATTAATGATTCTTCCTTTATAATTTGGGGAATTTTAATGAAATAATAATGATAGTTAATATTTATGTGCTAATAAATATTAACTATACTATGTTTTTTAAATATTCACTTATTTAATCCTTACCACAACACTGTGAAATAGGGTCATAATTATCTCCCATTTTACTAATGAGGAAAGTGAAACACAAAGAAGTTCAGTAAATTGCCCAAGGCCATACAGCCACTAAGTGACAGAGCTTATGTTCCAACCCAGGCAGTCTGACTTCATTGCCTCCACTCTTAATTAACAAAAATGCCTTACCACCTCTTGTACTTCAGGGTGGTATTACAAGGAATGAGTGGGTGTGTATTTCTTCAAAGTGTTAAAACCCACCAAGGTACATAAAACCAATGGAAAGAAGTAATGAAAAGAATAGGATTGCAATAGAAAGAAATTCTATAGGTAGCTTTCAAGGTAGAAAATAGAACTTGTGGTCGATCATTGACTTGAGGAGAAAAAAATGGCTTATAACAGGTAAGAGAATTTTATATTGAAGGAAGAAAATTTCTGTAAATATTTAATTAAAAGACTAACTTAAAGGATAGGAAAGGATTAAGATCCAAGTGGCAATATTTGGGCTGGGTGAAAATTCATTGTGGTTGAATAAAATTAAATTTGAATAAGATCAGCAAGTATAAAAAACTAAAGAATTAAAAGTTTCTTGTCATCCTATTGATGACTAATCCTCTTACACACCACAATATGTTCTGAAAGTACCTTCTTTAGTAATTCTTTACCGATTTGCTTGATTGAACTGGGTTTCAAGATCAGTTCCATTTGAAAGGAAAATGTTTCTAGTGGTGGTATAAGACACTTTTTTTCCTATTGGATATTTAAACTGAGTCATCCAATTTGAGACTATTGTGTCACATTTTCCACCTTTCATTCTCCTCAAGAGGCAGGAGTCAGGAGAAACACAAGTGATGAACATTAGTGGCAGAGTGTGTGGTTACAGGAATCAATAAACCACAGGATGCTTCAGATTCTGAAACAGAAAAAAAAGGGGGCGGAGGGTGAAGCCATTCTGTGGAGTCCACAGAAAGAGTGATTGTCTAAAGCTAGTACTCAGAGTTCAAGGACCCAGCCCATAATTAAAGCTTCCCTGTTCTATTATAACTCTTTTTATATAGCCATCCTGAGAGAACCCATAACCTTGACTGTATCTGAATGTTTTATGGAATTAATGTTTTACAAAATAACAATGTAGTTTAGTAAAGAAATAAACACATACTGTGTAAAACTAGAATTGTAATTGCTACAGTGTTAAACAGTCCTGCATGCAGATTAAAGAAAACCTCCAGGCTCAGATTTTAAGACCTTAAACCAATTTGTTTTCATCTTTCCATTCTCTTCTGATGACATAAAGCATAACAACCTCCAACAAACTGTTCAGGATTTGTATTTTGAATTTTTATTTAAAATCTTTCTGCCGCTAGCCTCATTTTAAGTTCCTTTTAATTTCTCCCATATTGAATTGCATAACTCAGGCTAATAAACTTATTGCCAGCTCTTTAATTGGCCCTTTTTAAAAAATTATTTTTATTTATTTATTTATTTATTTATTTATTTATTTTAGAGAGGAGAGGCAGAGAGAGAAAAGGGGAGGGAGGGACAGGAAGCATCAACTCCCATGTGTGCCTTGACCAGGCAAACCCAGAGTTTCGAGCTGGCGACTTCAGCATTCCAGGTCGACACTCTACCCACTATGGCACCATAGGTCAGGCCTAATTGGCCCTTTAATTGAATAGTACTCTGTGAATTCTAGATTAATCAAACAAAAGAAAAAACAAGAAAAATATTGCTACCAGTTTTAACATGTCTCGTCTTCATTTCTTCAATTTCAGTTTTTGTCCACTTAAATCAAGGGGTAGGGTTATTAGTTTAGATAACAACTTTACAGTAGAAGTAAGCTTTTAGAAATAATTTTTAAAGTTTTATTGAATTTATTGGGTGACATTGGTTAATAAAATTATATAGGTTCAGATGTACAATTCTATAATACATCATCTATATATATATATGGCATTGTGTGTTCACTATCCCAAATAAAGTCTCCTTCCATCACCATTTATTCCCCCATACCCTCTTTTACCTCCTCCACCCCCCTTTTCCTCTGGTAATCACCATACTGTGGTCTGTGTCAATGAGTTTGTTTTTTCTTTGCCTAATCCCTACATGTTTTTCACCCAGCCCCTTAATCCTCCTCTCCTCTGACAGCTGTCACTCTGTTCTCTGTATCTATGAGTCTGTTTTTATTTTATTAGTTTATTTTATTAATTAGATTCCACATGTAAGTGAAATCGTATGGTGCTTGTCTTTCTCTGACTGGCTTATTTCACTTACCATAGTACTCTCCAGGTCTACCCATGCTGCTGCAAAGGGTAAGATTGCCTTCTTTTTACAGCCAAATAGTATTCCATTGTGTAAATATATTACAGCATTTTTATCCACTCATTTACTTAGGGATAACACTTGGGCTGCTTCCAAATCTTGGCTATTGCTAAATAATGCTTCTCGGAACGTAGGGGTACGTATATTCTTTTGAATTAGTGTTTCATGTTTCTTTGAATATATTCCCAGAAATGGAATTTCTGTATCATAAGACAGTTTCATTTTAATTTTTTGAGGAACCTCCACATGTTTTCCACAGTGGCTGCACCAATCTGCATTCCCACCAGCAGCAGTGCAGGAGGGTTTCCTGTTCTCCACATCCTCACCAATGCTTGTTTGTTGAGTTATTGATGATTGTCATTCTGACAAATGTGAAATATCTCATTGTGGTTTTAATTTGCATCTCCCTAGTTATTGAGCATTTTTTCATATGTCTTTTGGCCATCTGTTTGTCCTTTTTGGAGAAATATCTAATTAGATCCTTTACTCACTTTTAATTAGTTTCTTTTTAGTTTTGGTGTTGAATTGTGTGAGTTCTTGATAAATTTTGGATATTAACCCCTTATCAGATGTATCATTGGCAAATATGTTCTCTTATTCAGTGGGTTGTCTTTTCATTTTGCTGATGGTTTCCTTTGCTGTACAGAAACTTATTAGTTTGATGTAGTCCCATTTGTTTATTTTTTTCTTTTGTTTCTCTTGCTTGAGGAAATATATATTAGAAAAAATATTACTGGGAAAAGTTCAGGATTTTACTGCCTATGTTTTCTTCTATGATTTTTTATGATTTTTGAGTCTAATATTTAAGTCTGTAATCCATTTTGAGTTAATACTTGTGTATGGTGTAAGAGAGTGATTAATTTCTTTTTTTTTTTTTTGGCACATACCTTTCCAATTTATTCCACACTATTTATTGAATAGACTCTTTACCCTATTGTATGTTTTTGCCTCCTTTGTCAAATACTAATTGACCATAAAGGCATGGGTTTATTTCTGGGCACTATGTTCTGTTCCATTGATTTGTTTTTATGCCAGTGCCATATTGTTTTGATTGCTATGGCCTTGTATATACTATAGTCTGATATCAGGTCACATGGCTCTCCCAACTTTGTTCTTTATATATTTTTAGGATTTTTGTGGCTATTTGGAATCTTTTGTGGTTCCATATAAATTTTTGGAATATTCTAGTTCTGTGAAATATGCCATTGGTATCTTGAAAGAAATTGTGTTGAATCTGTAGATTGCTTTGAGTATTATAGACACTTTAATTATGTTAATTCTTACTATCCATGAACATGGTATATGCTTCCACTTAAAGCAGAAGATTATTTGTTTCAGATATGAGACAAAATATGACAGTAGACAGTAAGAATGAAGATGAACTAAATAGTTTAAAAAAGCAGTCTTTGGGATTGAAGAGAAGAGGGATGTTGATAGCTGCTAATTGAAGGAGATCTTTCAGTATATAAACAGTATGAATAGTTGTTCCTTGTATGTATTTAAAATGAGCAGCCCTTTAGCTTGCCTATGCAAAACTGATATTTACTGAGGACCTACTGTATGCCCAGCAGTACTTACTTGTCTCAACTGATTTAATCCTCGCAATGAGTATATGAGGTCATTGGCATTATTTTCTCATTTTACAGGTGATTTACTAAAGCACAGAGAATGTAAGTAACTTGGCCAAAGTGATATACCTTGTGAATGGTAGTACCAGGTTTCATATTCAGCCTAGCATCAGAGCTTGTGCCTTTAACCACGATGCTAAATCAACTCTAAGATATAGCAATTTTTTATACAACAAATTTAATAATTTTTTTGCACATCTTAATATGTTGTGTATCAGAGATGAGGATAGTTTAAAGGTAGAGATGTGCCAAGATACAGATCCTAGCAAGAATGTAATCGCAGCTTTCTGAGTTAGGAACCATGATACAGTGTCATATTTGATCAACTGAGAAAGAGAAGAAAATTTCATTTCACACATTCAAGAATTGTTCCAATCTTTATACTGTTTTGTAATAAGACAAATTATAGAAGCTATTTTCTAAAAATTTTTGGAGAACCTTACATAAAATGGAAAGGTATACACAGATGAAATTAATAAGAAATACCAACTTTAGAGGTGTCTTCTATATAGAAAATATGAGAATGAACATACTGACAATGATCTACTTTACAAAAAGAACGTAAATGTTAGCAATAGTTGTGTTTGTTGGTGAGACTATGAGTGATTTTGTGCTTTCTTTCTGCTTTTCTTTATTTCTTATTTTTCTCTTATTGTTTCCCCATTATAATGAAAGTTATTTTTTAAAGCTTTATGAATTTGAGTGAAGAAATTTAATTAAAGATGATGCCATACTACATTAAAAACTCATTGAGTTCAGAGAATATATGTTTTATAACATTCCAAAATACCTATTCTTGCAAATAGTAGCAGCTCAATGTGTAGTTATTGATCAAAAACCCTAATTGTGGACTCTTAAATTCACCAGAGAGAGACGTAAAATACAATTTAGAAAATTGTGAATAATCTTCAAAAGCTTGAATATTAGAAACAAGTACTGGGGTATATTGAGTTATGAAACTTAGGGAACCTAGAGCAGAGTAAGAAAAACCCACCAGTATCAGAGCTCTCTATATCATTGTTATAAAAGCAAAGAAGCCTCAATTTCCACTAAAATTTTCAATTTGTCAAAAAGAGCTCTTGTGATTTTACCAGAGACTTTTAAAAATATAAAGATTACTATAAGAAAATTACAAACTGATCTTTCTCATGAACATACATATAAAAGTTCTAAACAAATGCCAGCAAATTGAATTCAGCAACACATAGACATTATTATACATTTTGACCAACCAGAATTTATTCCAGGAGCACAAAGGTGGTTTAACATTTTAAAATCAATCAATGTAATTTATCATATCAACAGATAAAAAGAGAACCACATTATCAACTTAGTAGATTTTTTTAAAAGTCTTTGATAAACTTTAATACCTATTCATAATAAAAACTAGGAGTAGAAAGGAACTTTCTTACCCTGATTAAAAGGATCTACAATATCCACTGCAAATTATTCAAAACAAGTCAAAGATGCCTGCTCTTGTCACTTCTGTACAGCATTGTTCTAGAGGTCCTAACTAGTACAATAAGACAAGAAAATAAATCACAAGCATGTAAGTACTGGAAAGAAAGGAAGAAAGGGAAAAAGGAAGGAAAGGAGGGAAGGAAAGAGGGAAGAAGGGAGTAAGAGAGGGAAGGAAGGAGGGAGAGAAAGAAAGAAAGAAAGAAAGAAAGAAAGAAAGAAAGAAAGAAAGAAAGAAAGAAAGAGAAAGAAAGAAAATTGTTATTTATAAATGATACTTTAGTACACATGGAAAGTTTAAATGAATTTACAATCTTCATGTCTTTAGGATAGGCCATATTTCTTAAACAGAACACAGAGTGCTAACTACAAAGAAAAAAATCTCATTGAACTATATATTTCAAAATTAAGAACTTCTGTTCATCATAAGATACTCTTAAAAAGATTTAAAAGACATGTCACAATCATCTGACCAGGTGGTGGCGCAACAGAGCATTGGATTGGGTCACAGGGGACCCAGGTTTGAAGCTCTGAGGTCGCCACCTTAGTGTGGCCTCACCAGCTTGAGCACAGGGTTGTTAGCTTGAGCATGGGATCATAGACATGACCCCATGGTCACTGGCTTGAGCCCAAGGTCGCTGGCTTGAGCAAGGGGTCACTGGCTCAGGCTGTAGCCCTCTGGTCAAGGCACATATGAGAAAGCAATCAATTAACAACTAAGGTGCCTCAATGAAGAATTGATGCTTCTCATCTCTCTCCCTTCCTGTCTGTCCCTATCTGTTCCTCTCTCTGTCTGTCTGTCTCTGCTCTCTGTTTCTCTCACTTAAAGATAAATAGACATATCACAATCTAGAACAGGGGTGCCCAAACTACGGCCTGCGGCCCGCATGCGGCCCCCTGAGGCCGTTTATCGGCCCCCATCGCACTTCCGGAAGGGGGGGGGGGGCTCACGTACAGTACTACTTGCGATGATGCAGGACACATGCGTCACAGCTCCAGAAGTGGGTTTTGTTCCCGTGTTTTATTTCTTTTACTTTAAAATAAGATATGTGCAGTGTGCATAGGGATTTGTTCATAGTTTTCTTTTTATAGTCCAGCCCTCCAACAGTCTGAGGGACAGTGAACTGGCCCCCTGTGTAAAAAGTTTGGGGACCCCTGATCTAGAAGATATTTACAAAAGATAACCTGACAAAAGACTTGTATCCATAATATACAAATAAGTTCTACAAATCAGTAAGTCAGATAACTCAATGGAAAAATAGACAAGGCCTTGGCCAGTTGGCTCAGTGGTAGAACATCAGCCCGAAGTGTAGAGGTCCCATGTTCGATTCCCGGTCAGGGCACACAGGAGAAGCGGCCCATCTGTTCCACCCTTCCCCCTCTCCTTCCTCTCTGTCTCTCTCTTCCCCTCCCACAGCCAAGCTCCATGGGAGAACAGTTGGCCCGGGCGCTGAGGATGGCTCTATGGCCTCCACCTCAGGCATTAGCATGGCTCCAGACCAACACAGCATTGCCCCCTAGTGGATATGCCAGGTAGATCCTGGTTGGTCGCATGCAAGAGTCGGTCTGTTTTCCTGCTTCTAACTTCGGAAAAATACAAACAATAAATAAATAAACAAACAAAAGCCTTAACTGGATGCTTTCACAAAAGAAAATACCTGAATGGCAAGAAACATATGAGGAAGTTCTCTCAACCTTATTAGACATAGGGAAATGCATATTGAAACAAGAATAGCTAAAATACCAAAAGTTGACATGGAAAAAGCAATTGAAATTCTCAAACACTGCTGGTTGGAGTGTAAATTGATTAAAAAAAAAACCACTGTGGAAAAATGGCAACAACTACAAAAACGAACATATTCGTATCCTATCCCCAGCAGTTCCACTCCTAGGTATGTACATGCTCACCAAAGACATTCTCTAGAAGGCTTATAGCATATACTGTATTTATAATGCCCCAATACCAGAAAGAGCCCATATGTCTGTCCTTTCACAACAGAATGGCAAATAAATTGTGGTGTAGTCACACAGTGGAGCACTTTATAGCAGAGGTTGGTAAACATTTTTTTTTTATAAAGAACCAGATAGTAAATATTCTGGGCTTTGTGTGCCCTACATGTTTCTACCCCAACAATCTAACTCTGTCATTGTAGCATGAAAGCAGCCATAGATAATACTTACACAAATGTAAATAGCTATATTCCCCACCTCCAGAAAAAGCTTTACTTACAGACATTAAAACTTCAGATAATTTTCATATAATTTTCATGTCATGAATGTCTCTTGATTTTTTAACCATTTAAAAATTTGAAAATCTTTTATTATCACATAGAACATATAAAAACAGGCAACAGGCCAGGCCAGATTTGGCTTACTGGCCTTAATTTGATGACTTCTGCTCAGCAATAAGAATGAAAGAACAACCCCTGGCTGGTTAGCTCAGTAGGTTAAGAGCATTGTCCTAAAACAACACGGTTGAGGTTTGATCCCAGTCAGGGCACACATGGGAAGCAACCAAACACTGCATGACTTAGTGGAACAACAAATGAATACTTCCCTTCCCCCTCCCCTTTCTCTCCCTTCTTCTCTCTGTCTCTCTAAAATTCAAAAAAAGAAATTAAACCCTGGCCAGATAGCTGAGTTGGTTGGAGCGTCATCTCAGAGCATGGAGGTTGACAATTCGATTCTCTGGTCAGGGCACATACAGGAGTAGCTCGATGTTCCTGTCTCTCTCTCTCCTTGCCTCTCTCACACTAAAAAATAAGAGAGAGAGAGAATTTGAAAGAACACAACTACATGCAGAAATGTGAATTAATCTCACATAATTTTGAGTGCAAAATATAAACACAAGATAAATTATGCTGGATGATTCCATTTATATAAAATTCAAAAGTAGGCAGAATTAATCTATGGTGTTTGAAGTCAGAGACTATCCTCGGGGTATTTGGTAGTGATAGCACACAGAGGACTTCTGGAACAGTCATAAAATATTCTGCTTCTTAGTCTGAATGCTGGTTACACACATGTGTGCAATGAGTGTAAATTCATAGAGTACACTTTAGATTTGTATACTTTTTAGTGTGTATGTTACTTGAATAAAATACTATTAAAATGGGAGGTTGTTATGTTATTGAAGAAGGGAAAGAAAGGGTATTAGGAAAATGATATACAGTGTGTCTGTAAAGTCATGGTGCACTTTTGACCATGTGACCAGTCAAAAGTGCACCATGACTTTACGGACACACTGTAGATGAACTTTGTTGCTGAGGAAATCTCTAAAAGGAAAATATCAGAGGATAATTCCACATTTCATTAGATCTCTAGCCTTTTCTAGCACCTCTGAATATGATCATTTCCTTCCAATGTCTTTGGGTCCTGGTAGTACTGTAGTAATAACTAAATCATACTAAGTCCCAACCATGCAGCCTTGAGAAAAATACAGCCTTTTCATCTTATGCTAGAGACCTGAAGTTTAATTTTTTTTTTATACCCGAAGAATAAAAATAAAATTTATCCAAAAAGACATAATATATATTTAAACTTATATGATTTCAATTCTCCTGGGTTGGTTTCATTGTTTCAGTGGTATTCGTAGTAGATATAAGAACTAAATTGGGGGTTTGCTGCTGCAGCCAACAGGCAGATCTAGCTGCTGGATTCATTCTATGAATTTTGAAATAATTTTTAAAACTGAAAATGTATAGATGGTAAAGCAAGCTGTTATATAATTAGAAACCAATAAAAGAATTTTTCTTTTTTGTCTATTTGTCAGTAAGGCTAGGGATAAGATAAATGTAGTTTTTTAAAGCTAGAATACTATACTTACTGAATACACTCTCTTTACAGCTCCTTGGGGTATTTGCATAATGTAACATTAATTTATTATCCATTGCTTTTGCAATTCACTTTCTATGAAATGTGACTAAGAATTTTTTAACCAAATTTCTTTTGTTTAAACACTGCTTTATGTATATATTTTTTGTCTTCTTGAATTGTCACCGAATCACAGACCAGCACATACAAACCATTGCAGTCTGCTTTCCAGAATTTTTTAGTTTAAGAAAAAAACAACACCCTGCTGCTTATGGCTATGATACCTGGTATTATTTATGGGTTTTCATAAAAAAAAGAGGGGGTGAGAAGAAAATATACAGTACTCTCTGGCCTCTATCTACCTTCTCCTCCTTCTCTATTCCCCCTCTCCACAGGAGGAAGTTTAATTTTAAATGATAAATGTGGAAATTAGAGACCATCGAGAAAATCCAATTTGGTGAGGAGTTTTAAAAATCCCATAATAAACGCGGAGTGAAATGTATGATTTAATGCAGGGCGCCAATGGCTGCTATTATGGGCTATTAGCAAATCGGGGCTGAGAGTGAATCTTTATCACTTGGTGAGTGCGGGTTGGTCCTGCCTTTCCCTCTGCTATTGATTTGTAGCCGCTTGTCATAATGACACCGGGAAGCAATGAATGGAAGATGTGCTTTTGATAGGATTCAGGGGGGCCTTGGAGGGGGGAGAGAAAATTCAGCAAGTTTTCTATCTCTTCTGCCTGATTAGATTTTTTCTTCTTTTAAGAGCTTTCACATTCCAATAAAAATGCTAAATCAGCTCTGTACCAGAATTGTTAGGGTATAAATAGCTAGTCACATTTAAGGAGGAAAAGATATAGAAATACCAACCACACTATGCAATGTTAGATGAATTTGACTTTATAGAAATGGAGTTGTGCATGCATGTATGTGTGTGTGCGACTGAACACGAGCTGTTTGAAGGAGTGTTGAGGCATAACACTGTATGAAGATACACCTATATTTTTGTAAGGATGTGATGCTTTGCATCCAACATATGATAGAAAGTGGTCTAGCTTTATATGAATATGCATTTTATGAAGAAGATACATTCTCTTTTTGTTTATGTGTGTGTGTATTTAATTTCATAAAGGACACATAGAAA
Organism: Rhynchonycteris naso; assembly: GCA_037038555.1. Taxonomy (NCBI): domain Eukaryota; kingdom Metazoa; phylum Chordata; class Mammalia; order Chiroptera; family Emballonuridae; genus Rhynchonycteris; species Rhynchonycteris naso. The sequence goes on from CM073001.1 coordinate 20,769,109, forward strand.
GAGGTACACTTGTGATAATGATTAAGAAAATTAAGCCCCCTAAATAAAATTGGTCGTAGTGGAGCTTTACTCAAAATTTTTTAACAAAGGGAAATCATACTGTTTGAGAACAAAGGTACTCATAAGGTGGTTTAATGGGGAAGAAAGATTTCTCTATAGAAAATATACATAAAATTTTCTTTAGAATGAGCTAGTTGTGATTATATGGAAATGGTTACAGCCTCAGTTTTTTTCATTCTACACTTTTAAGAGGAAACAAATCTGCTTCCGAGTTCTTTTATTCCAAGATAATACAAAGCATTAGAGTCATTGTCTCATGCATACAGGCAGTATGATAAAGCAATGGATATAGCAAATGTGAGCATGGAGGGAACAGTGCATTCAATGAACATATTAGACCATTTTGTTAGCTCTATCATGTGATAAAACCCACCTTCTTGCCTGCTTTATTTCTCAGGCAAGTCTAAATGAGACTTTCAGTTTGAAGAGCATAAATATTTCTCCTACAGTAAGTAGAATACCACTGTTAGACACTTGTTAAATGCTTGTTGTTATAATGTGTCCCTTTATCTTTACTAGTTGAGGAAGAGTAAAAAACATTAAAATACACTGTTTCCCTTAAGCAGGAAGCAGGTATGGAAAATAAATACCATCTGGATCCTTAAAAGCAAACTTAAATACCACCAGGTTTTCTAGTCTATTGAAATATACCATGAGCCCAACCTGTGGTGGCACAGTTGATAAAGCATCAACCTGGAATGCTAGTGTCACAGGTTTGAAACCCTGGGCTTTCCCAGTTAAGGCACATATGGGAAGAAACAACTATTATGAGTTAATGCTTCCTGCTCCTCCTCCCTTGGTGTGCTCTCTCTCTCTCTCTCTTCTCTCCTTTCCCTAAAATCAATAAATAAAATCTTTAAAAAATGAAAGAAGAAAAGAAATATACCAGCCCCATGGCTCAGTGGTAGAGCTTCGACCCGGCATGTGGAAGTCCCAGGTTCAATTGTCAGTCAGGGTACACAGAAGAAGCAACCATCTGCTTCTCCACTCTTCCCCCTCCCCCCTCTCTCTAGCTCTCTCTCTCTCTTCCTCTCCCGCAGCCATGGCTTGAATGGTTTGAGAAAAGTTGGCCACGGATGCTAAGGATGGCTCTGTGGCCTTGCCTTAGGCGTTAAAATAGCTCGGTTGCCAAGCAACAGAGCAGCGACCTAGATAGACAGTGCATCGTCTGGTAGGAGGCTTGCTGGGTGTATTCCTGTCCAGACACATGCAGGAGTCTGTTTCTGTCTCTCCACCTATCACTTAATAAAATTAAAAAAAAAGAAAAGAAAGAAATATACCATGGAAACATGATATAGGCTTGATTTGTAGAATTTAAAGTCAAGGAACCTAAAAGTCACCTTGCAAAAGAATAGAACTATTAATATAAATAAATGTGTATCTCACATCTGTGAAATAAAAACGGCTGAGTTCTCTTCTAGGTATTGATTTCACTAAAACTGGGGGGTGAGGGTGCATGTGTGTATGTGTGTGTGATTTAAAACAAGAGTAAAAAATAAATATGTTCATTTATAGAGATGTGGATCAAAAACAGATAGACTATTTATCTGCAGTTAGAACTTTGTGCAAAAAAGGTACTACTTCCTGTTAGCCATATCCCCCTACCCGAAAGGACCTTATGAACGCGTGCACCTTTTTAAACTTTTGAAACAATGCCTTTTAACAAAGAAGTTTTCACAGGTTATGTAAATAGCTGTCAGAGTTCATACACTCCCATCCTCCATTTAAGGACTATGCCTAAACCATGATAAATTAGAATGTTACCATTTATTATGTATCATTTATTAAAAACTAATTAGGAACAGAAAAAGACATTTCTCCATTTCAGTGAGCATTTTATTTTATCGTATATAGTAAGTGATTATTGTTTGATCTATATATGGCTGTTTCATACTACAATGAATTACCTGTATTAAAGTAATAATACCATATAGCCTTTGTTCTGATGTAAAAGCATAATTAATCATTCCAAGAGCACAATGAGGTAGTAGTTTTAATATTTTATATTTGTTATGTGACTTCTACTGTTATTCAACCAAAAGTAATAGAGTTAAAATAGTGATGTGAAACATTTTTATTTTTCTTTCCCTAAGGTTGTATAAAATATAAATGTAAGATATCTCATTCTATAAATTGGGGTAAATATATATTTCATAACTTGGATAATTTTTTTGAAATATCCATAGTACTATTTGCTAGGAAGTCTATGAAAAATATAACAGAGTTTTTTGTTGTTTTATTATGTCCAGTGGTTAATTCCTCTTTAAGAGTGACAGAATAAACATTTTTCTACTATTGAACATTGTGCATGTTTAAGGCTTATAAGTAAACCATCAACAATTTTTCTGATTGAGATTAACTTAAATAAATACATGAAATGAGATTATAGTTTGTTTATAGAATGCTTTCACATATATGAAGTGCTAGTATCATTGTTATGGTTGTTTTTATTATAGTTGAACAAGATAGAGATAAGTGGTAGAAGAAAAACGGCCAGGGTTTATACATATAAACAGAATGAGAAAAGGGAGAAACTTAAGATAAGAATAAATCTTTGTTTTGTGTAAATAGAAGACTAAAAATAAGGCGAATAAGATAGAAGAGGAATTAGAAATTCTTGGACATAAACATATTAACAAATAACAGATAATAAACGTAGTGCATTGAAGAAACTATAGAGATAAATGGAAATGGAGATAGTAAGCAGAATTTAACCTAATGTTTTTTACATCCACTTTCTTCTTAAATTTTGTGGGGTAGCAGAAGAGCAGGATCTTTAACAAAAGTTTTCACAGCACAATAAAATTTCTATAAGCTCTACACATTATCACACTAGTACTCTCCCATTATCTCCCTTGTATTTTCTGGCAAGAGTTACTGCGCCTGTTTGATGGAGAGGCTGAATCACAGAGGAGATCACCCTGACTTTGTCAAAGTCAATGCTATATTGGAAAGAAATGGAACCCGGAGTTTTTAACTCCAAGACAGACAGACTTCTGCATGCACCGTGCCTGGATCCACCCGACATGCTCACTAGGGGGTGATGCTTGGCCCCTCTGGGGCGTTACTCTGCTGCAATCAGAGTTATTCTACCACCTGAGGCAGAGGCCATGGAGCCATCCTCAGCACCCTGGCAAACTCTGCTCCAATGGAGCCTTGGATGTGGGAGGGGAAGAGAGAGAAAGGAGAGGGAGAAGGGTGGAGAAGCAGATGGGTGCTTGTCCTGTGTGCCCTGACTGGGAATCAAACCAGGACATCCACACACAGGGCTGATGCTCTACTGCTGAGCCAACCCGCCAAGGCCTCACATCCTTTTTATACCCATTTCTCTGTCTACAGTTGTTAGTTTGCTAGAGACTCTGTTCTATTCAGACAGTAGTCAAGGATATAGATAACAGTACTTGAAGGCTCTGCCTGAACACTATATCATCTCTAAATGTCCTAGTCTAGAAACATTAGGATGACACTACCTTTTGTTTGTGCTGCTTATATTTTTGGAATGGTATTGCTTAATGTATTTTGTTGAATCACTTTTTCATCCATTGTGCACATTTAGCCTTATTTACTATGCACAAGGAGGAATAACATACCTCTTCCCACCTCCCCCTCAAAACACAAACTAAACAAAAAAAAGGAAACAAAACTAATAGATCTATGAGTTCTGATTCTTCCTTCAGTGTTCTTAGCTTCCTCATTCACCAGAATATAATTTCAGAGAATTTATATTACCCATGTTCTAAGCCAAGTATATGATTGATCCTCACTTAAACAGAATGATAGCCATATATAAACATGCATACATAAACAGACATGCCACATACATACACATGCATCAATGTGCTTATTAGTGTTTTTGGAGTATTTAGCTTTTCCTAATCTTTCTCATGCTCTGGCTTCAATTCATTTTGCATAGGCTCTTTCAAAAGTTTAGGAAAAAATTATGCCCAAGATGAAGTGACAGTTTATGAAGTTATGAAACTCATGGTCTAAATTTCTTGGTGAAAACATTGATTCCTTTACTCCTTTAAATTTCTTTGTGCTAGTGTCAAATCTGTTTAAAGGAATACATTACCATTATGTAATGCTGCCTTTTGGAATATTTCATGTTTTCTTTTTCTTGGAATTAAAGATGCACTCAACTATTGGGTTGTTTTTCTATGTCCTCTCTTTTGGATTTTGATTAAGCATGAACAAAATTTTTACTGTGTCATCAGAAATAAAAAGTTCAATACAACTAAGTTTTTAAAATGTTTTTCATAGGATACCACCAGCCAAAGTAGAAAAGTTTTCAGAGATTGAGAGGTCGAGAGAAGCAATTTTTGTCAGTGCTAACTTTTCTCTGAGAAAATAAACACCTGTTTTTTTTAAGGTACTATGAAGCACACTAAAATTTGGTGAATTATTTTTAAAAAACTAGCCTTTAAAAAAAAAGGATGTTACTTTAAAAATAGTTATACCTCATTTCCTTAAAGTTTTGTTGAAAAAAATCTCACTCTTTAATATATTGTGATAGTCTTATTTAGCTGGTATTATAAGCCATAAAATTGCTCTAAAGCATCACTCTTCTTTCTCTCTGGGCTACAGTTCCAAAGAAAACCTCAGGCCCAATATAAGCAGAACAATTTGTAGGGAAAAAATTGATATGAGCACTTTTTATTTGCAAGACAGCACTAGAGGGCACTCGTCAGCAGGTTGCAAGATAAGGTCTTTCCTACTGGTCTCAGAACCTGACTTGGTAATGGAGGTTTGAGGAGCTGGGGTGGAAAGGCAGCATTTAACCTTTTCTAAGATCTACTTTTCCCAAAAGGCTAGAAAATCACAATTAATACCAATAATAAAATACAATTCTCTTAAAATACATTCTTAGACTTTTCCATGAAGCATGTATTTCTTAGAAATTAATCATCTCAATTACATCTCTCCTTTCTATATGAATTCACGGTGAGATTGATTATTTTATTTTATTGTATTATTAAGTATTGTAAGGTTGGTCCCCCATGTTTCTGTTAATGTTAATAGTCTTTGCTACATTATGTGAATAGAGAAAAAATAACTATTGGCACTTCATATCTGAAAAAAAGAAGTATTTTTTTCTTAATTTAAAAAAGCTGAAGTTAAATCTAGAGTAACATTTTTTAATCCTTTTTCATTAACCTCTTTCCTGTCTTTCCCTCACTGTAAATGGAAATCTCTTCCTTTTTTCCTTTGATGTTTACCTTGAAGCAATCTCTTTGCACACCATTCTAATAACCCCCATTCTATTTCTTTTATCATAGTCCACAAAAGGGATGTGTTCTCAAAACATCTTGCCCTTAAAATCCTTTTTTACCATTTTTCTTTCTTTAACATTTTCATTTTCCCTTTCTTAATACACCATACTATAAGGCTGCAGGGATATGAATGATCCATCTAACAGTTATTAACTCAGTCTTTCTAACAAAAATTTTGAATCCATATAAACAGTTGGCATTTAAATATCTACTACAGTAGAGATGAGCTGACACATCACCAATGTTAGTTATAGTTTAGAGGCAACAAAGCATGGCAATTTAGAGATTAGGGTTTGGAATTAGATCAACTTGAGTTTCTATTGCCTATGTGTGAGCAAATTATTTAACATCTATAGGTCTTAGTTTCCCTCAGTAAAAATGGAAAGAACAGTAATAATAGTAATAACAGTTAAACTCACAAAGTTGAAGATTGAAGAAAAATATATATACATATACATACATATATTTATCAAGCACACTATAAACAAGAAACTATTTGCAATTAGTTACTATTTGAATTTAGCTGTGATCTCTAATGACTAATATTGCCCTACTGGTTTAATTTTTATGCACTGCCTATTTGTGATAAAGTCTTAAAATCATTTACTTGATTTTTGTTAGCTTTCAAGCAACAGCAACAAAAAGAGAAACAGTGTTGGGGCCCTGGCTGAATAGCTCCATTGGTTGGAGCATTATCTGAAAGTGCAGAGGTTGTGGGTTTGATTCCTGGTCAGGGCACATACAGGAACAGATTGATGTTTCTGTCTCTGTCTCTGTCTCTCTCTCTCTCTCTCTCTCTCTAAAATCAATCAATAAATAAAAAAGAAAAGGAAAGACAAACTTTTGGGAATAAAAACCATAGCCAGGGCCAAGACCCAAGGTAAGGATAACAAGATGTCTATGTAACAAAATTTAAAGGAAGCACTTGCTCTTAAGTGTTATCTATGTACTTGTGTGACCCTGAGACTGAGTGCCTCCTTAAATTTTGGACCCTAGGTATTTCTCTTGCCTTACTCCAGTCTGGGTCCTAACACTAACCTGAATTTTCCATTTGGCTTTTGCCTTAAGTTCATGGAACCAATGCTTATCAAAAAGATAATCTGCATAAGGTTCAGTCTCCCTGAGGGTTTGGTCACAGAACAGTTTAAAGAACCTTATTCAAGACCTTCCACTTTATAGACTGACTTGAAGACTCAACATGTCTTTGTTATTCAGATGGGTATTTAACCCATAATAAAAATGCTTTAAATATCTTGAATGTTAAATATTTTTGTCAGATATATTATGATGTAAAAATCTAACTTTAGCCATTAAATCCTTTGGTGAATTAAATTTATCTCTGGCACAGCATGTTTTAGGGTATTCTTATAAAGTTACCAATCATCCTTACTACACACAGGTCCTTTTAGCTGCAAATGACTAAAGTAAAATAAGAATTACCCAGTGTTATATACTATGCTTTTATAGATTCTTATAATGTTCTTATATGACTTACGTAATTTTTTTGACAATTTACTCTTATAATTATTTGATTAAGGTGTATACACTATAGGAGTGCAATCTGTGTCTAATTTTGCTCTCAACGGAATCACCTATACCAATAAAGCTGGCCAGAACATAGTAAATATTGTCGCATGAGAGGGTAAAAGTAATATCACTTGATAAAAGAATGGCAATATTCTAGATATTTAGATATGAAGAAACCTTAGAAAGCATTTAATCATATATATTTGTTTTATAGATTAGTAAGTAGCATATTAAGATATACCTTTCTCTTACAGAAATTTTATTTTGGAAAAAGTTTTGACTAGATCACAATCAGAAATGAAAGGCAGGGCCAATCTTTAAGTAGGCAACCACAACCCTGTGAACTAATCAGTTGTGTTTTTATAATTTCTATCTAATGAACCATTAGAAATCTTTGCAATTACTCTGTGTCCTCTATGGCTTCATTGCTTCAGTAGCTTGTAATTTATTATCTGCTCTTCAATTTGTCTGTTTCTCCATTGTATCACAAAATGTATGTGTGTTGTATACCATAAAACAGGAAATTAAAGTCAGAAGGCAGGATATTTGCAAGGAAAAGGTAAAACAAAGTATTTTCATGACTTGCAGAACAATGTAGAAAGCCAAAGAGACATCACCCCCATCCTAACAATAAGCCAAAGCCAGGTAATATATAAAAATTATATATTTCTTGAACCCATTAGAGTTTAGGTTAACTGAATTCCAAAAAGTGATAAGCTCCTCTAAAGAAGTGGAACACACAAGTTGTTTTAACTTTGTCGTAGTAAAAAAGAAGACACGGGCTTCTATTAAAATAAAGAGAAACAAAATTAAAATTTTACCAAGTTCTTAATCTCATACCAAAAATAAGTGAGACATTTTAGAATTCCTGAGAGTCACAGACACAAATGGTGTCTGCACTCATTTGCAAGGCCTTTTTCATAGACTTCTGCTACATGGTCCTGGGAGGATCTTTAGAAGATCAGTAGATGGGAGAGAGCTTCTCTTGTTTATACTCAAGCATGAAATCTTTATTTTCGGGACACTTTTCTCATACAAAGCAGAAGTCTTAAGCCTCTGGGATGGGACAAGCAACTCTCCCCTAAGAGTCAGGCAAAGACTCACTGCTTCTTTAAAAGGAGTAGATACAAAATCCATCACCCCTATAGGATAGGAGATATTTATCATTATGGAGGAGTTGAGTCTCAATTTAGTCAGTAGTTGAGGATAGATAATTTTTTTACTTCCATCTTCGCAATACTACAAACAATGTCCAGGATTCAATAAAATTTACTATACCTACAAACTCAAGAGTAAACAATTCCAAGAAGGAAAGCTGGTAAGAGAACTAGACTGAGAGATGATATAGATGTTGGAAAATGTATAACAACTCTAAAATACTATGACTAATTATGATTAATAAGCTTAGGGAATCTAGTAGAAAGGGTGAATGACATTCATGAACATGTAGGGCATTTCAGGAGAGATGAAAACTATAAAAAATTTCAACAGATGTGCAAAGAAAAAGATATTACAGAGGAAGAATTCCTTTGATGACTCATCAACAGGTAGTGCACACCTAAGGTAACACTAAGTGAACCTTAAGATAGATCATTAGAAATTATTTAAAGTGAAAGCAACAAAAGTGAGGTAGAAAACTGAGCAAGGTATTCAAGGACTATGTGACAATATCAAACAGTCCAATTTATGTGTAATTAGAGTCCCATAAAAGAAAAAGAGAACTAGAGAGAAGAATAATTCAAAGATATAAAATTGAGTATTTTCCAAAATTAAGTAGAAAAATAGCACAAATTCAAGAAGACAAACAGAATAAAACACAGATACATGTTCTATGGGACATCATATTCAAACTGCTAAAAATAATAATAATAAAGTAAAATAAAATCTGAACGCAGCCAGAGAGATAAGGAATGTATTATAGAGAAAGATCAAAATTATAGCACACTTCTCATTAGAAACCATACAAGTTGGAAGGCTGCGTACAAACATCTTTAAAGTATAGTACTGAAATAAAGAAACTCTCAATATAGGGAAAATTAAAAAGGAATAAAGATTTGTCAATAAACAGAAGCTGCGAGAATTCTTTGCTAGCAGACATGTGTTTCCACTTCTCCAAAAAGTACATGCAGGTGACTAGTAGACATGAAAAAATGTTCAATGCCACTAATCATCAGAGAGCTGCACATTAAAACCACAATGAGATATCACCTCCTACCTGTCAGAATAACTATCATAAATAAGTCAACAAACAACAAGTGTTGATGAGGATGTGGAGAAAAGGGAACCCTTCTGCACTGTTGTTGGGAATGCAGACTGGTGCAACCAGTGTGAAAAGCAGTAGGGAATTATCTCAAAATATTAAAAATGGAACTGCCTTATGGCCCAGTAATTCCACTTCTGCGAATTTATCCAAAGTAACCTGAAACACTAATTTGAAAGAATATATAGCCTGACCTGTGGTGGCGCAGTAGATAAAGCATCCACCTGTAACATTGAGGTCACTGGTTTAAAACCTGGGGCTTGCCTGGTCAAGGCACATATGGGAGTTGATGCTTCCTGCTCCTCCCTCCCCTTCTCTCTCTCTCTTTCTCTCTCTCTCTCTCTTTCTCTCTCCCTCTCCTACTGCTCTCTAAAATAAATAAATAAAGTCTTTTTAGAAAATTTTTTTAAAAAATAATATACAGGGTATCATAGGGTTATGACAGTCTTGACAGGTGACATTTCGATTTTGCGATTCTCACTCCCATAAAAACAAAAAAGTTGAGATGTGAATGTTTGGCTTACACCATTAGCATCATACTTATGGACTACATGGGCAAACTAGTTCCAGACTAGCCTGGAACAATTCTTTAAGAAGGCATAGAAGCCTGCCACAGATCCTGTACCTTCTACATCAGCTGCTTCTCGAGATGAAACACCTGTATAGGGTCATTTCCAGTGTCTACTGTATGTTCCTTAGGCAATCCTGATTCACCTGACCCAGTACCTCCAGACCTTCTGCAGGTCCTTCTGCCTCTCCAGCTTCCTTCTCCTAATAGGTCACTCTCTCCCGCCTTGCAATGTCCCTCCAGTGTGCAAGCCAACCACAGGAATAAAGGCAAGGAATTTCTTTACACTAATTTTTTGTCATTTTTTCTGTTACTACAGTACAGTATATTTATGTCCTTCTCCTTTTTCTTTGGCTTCGTTGTGTTTTTATGTCCTAGGTTATGATTTTACATCTGTGTTAGGATAGGTAAATGACTTAGGCTAGAGTATGTTTCAAATTACACCAAAATTTGGGTTACGTCACTGTCGTAGGAACAGAACTGTGTCATAACCCGAGGCCCCTGTATGCACCCCCGTGTTCATTGTGGCATTATTTTCAATGTCCAAGACTTGGAAGCAGCTCAAGTGTCCATCAGTAGATGAATGGATAAAAAGCTGTGGTACATATACACAAAGAAATACTTCTCAGCCATAGAAAGGAAGAAAATCTTACCCTTTGTGACAGCATGGATGGACCAGGAGAGCATTATGCTCAGTGAAATAAACCAGTCAGAGAAAGACAAGTACCATATGATTTCACTCATATGTGGAATCTAATGAACAAAATGAACTAACAAGCAAAATAAAGACAGGCTCATAGATAGAGGGCAGGCTGACAGCCGTAGGGGAGGGAGGGTGTACTGGGAGTGTTGGAGGGATTAAGCAAAAAAAGAAAGAAAAGAGAAAAAGAACTCATAGACATGGACAACAGTGTAGTGATTGCCAGGGGGAGGGAGTATGGGGGAATGTAGAAGAGGGGAAGGGAGGGAGTTAAGTGATGATGTAAGGACACTTAACTTGGGGTGCAAAGCACACAATGCACTACAGATGATGTGTTGTAGAATTGTGCACCTGAAACATGTATAATTTTATTAACCAGTATCACCCTGTTGGGCAGATAAAATATATTATGCTCACTTTGTTAAAGATGGCGCTGCCCACATGGAAGTTCATTGATATTAATGTGTGTTCTGGAACAGGCTGTGGGCAGGCCGGGTCATTATAGCCTAAGTCGTAGTTTAAGAGTAAGCTCTTCTCCACACCCTTGACTGATTGGATGATGTAGGGTGGTGATGTAGGGAGGAATCCCATTATGCCTCAGATGGGTGACTTTGTATCAGAGACTTCCTTGTTTGTATAATTGGATTAAAGGTTTTGAGTCTATGCTATAAATTGGGAGAGACCAGTAGCTTGATCTCTCTCTTGGTTCTTGGTTCCTGAGGTATTAGAGAGGAGAGCAGATTAAGGCCATGTGGAGGAGAAGTAGCCAAGATGGCAGCGTGCTGAGGAAGAAGCCAGTTTGTTAAGAGTTTGTGCAGGAGGAGATGGGAAACAGAGGTGTATAAGTCTGGTGAGCTAGAAAGCTTTGATTCTAGGAAACTCGGATAAGTCAGTAGCTTTTTGAGCACTGAATGTGTGGGTTTTGGAGCCCAGTGTGTGTTTTTGCTTGCCCACCGGGTGCAAGCTAGAATGAAAGCTGATGGCTCACCAGTTTTTGGCTCCTGTGTTTCATTACCGACTGTTCGAATCTAATGTGAACCTGCATGAGTCAGGCGGCTGTGATGGTGGCCTCGACTACTGGCTTTACACACCCCAATAATTTAAAAGTATTTATTTTATAAAAGTAAAGGAGTTGTATAGGAAGTCATTTAGGCAGAGGCATTATGATACCAGATAGAAATTTGGATCTGCACAAAGAAATAAAGAACAGCAAATACGGAGGGGGGATGTGTTGGTAAATATAGAGAAATATTTTTCTTATATACAATCTCATTATGTATAATTGATTATGTAAAGCAGAGTTAACAAATTATAGTTCATGAGCCAAATTTGACCTATGGCCTATTTATGTACAGCCTGTAAGTGAACAATGGTTTTCTGTCTTGGTTGTTTATTTTTTACATTTTAAATGTTTGTAAAAAGAAATAAAGATAAAATATAATAGAAACTAAATGGACTCAAAGAGCCTAAAGTATTTACTATCTGATATTAAAAAAAAAAGAAAGAAGTTTGTTACTCTACTCTAAAACAGTAATATACAGGGATGGGCAAAAGTAGGTTTACAGTTGTGAGTACACAAAATACAGTTTATTCTAGTATCATATTTATTTATTAATTATTGCATTATTTATTTGTATTATGTAAACCTACTTTTGCCTACCCTTGTATTATAGCATTTAAACATTTGTAGAAGTACATCATATGACAACAATAACACAAAATACAGAGGATGAAACGGAAGTGGACTGGCATAAATTTCTAACACTGTAAATGAAGTGATACAATATTTTTGAAGGAAAACTGTGATAAAATAAGTATATATATTTAAACCCTATGGCAATTACTACATTAAAAAATGAGGGGGGATAATTATTAAGCCAGTAGTGGAAATAAAATGGAGCCATAAATGAATATGCAGGAAATCCAGTAGAAAATAGTATCACATGGCAGGGGGAGAAAGAATGGACTAGGAAAAACTAACTGTGATACAGTAGACATAAATCAGTCTTAGTCACAGACAACATGATACAAAGTCAATATACAAAAATCAGTTTTATTTCTATTTCTTTATAGTAGCAACGAATATTTGGAAATTGAAATTTTTAAAAATTCCATCAAAAATCATGAGTAAGAAGGACAAATTTAACAAAAAGTGCAAGATTTTTACACTGAAAATTAAGACATTGCTGAGGAAAATTAAAGAAGACCAAAATAAATATAGAGATACATCATATTTATTGATTGGAATATTAAATATTAGTAAAATGTCAGTTACCTATAGATTTACTGCAATTGCAATAAGAATTTCCGCATCCTTTTTAAGCATAGAAATTGACAGGTTTATATGAAAAGCAAGGGAATGAATGAAGGACAAAGCTGGAGGGCTTGCCCATTGATTTATAGACTCACATAAAAATCTATAGAAATAAAGAAAGTGTGGTGTTTGCATATAGTTAGATCTACAGATCAATAGAACAGAAGAGTGTACAGAAAGAGACCCTCATGTATATGGTCAATTGATAATTGACAAGGGTGCCAAGTTGATTCAAATGTGGAAAGGGTAAAACTTTTAACAAATGGGCTGAAAAATTGGGGAATCCATATGCAAAAAAGTGAAGGGACAGTGGGGAGAGAAAACATAAACCTTGACACATACCTCGTACCTATACAAAAATTTCTCAAATGGATTGAGTGAACTATAAAATATACAAAGGACTATGTAGAAGAAAATGTGACCTTGAATCAGGCAAAGATTTCCTTAAAGGGAAACAAAGACAGTAACCATCAAAGAAAAACATTGATGAATTGGATTTTATCAAAAAATTTTAAAAACTTTCTCTTCAAAATGTTAAAATCAAAAAGACACTTGAAAAATGTACAGTTTGGTGAACCATGTCAACCTAATAAATTTTTCTTAATTTAAAAATAAGATAAGCTACAAACTCAGAAAAATCTTTTTAAAACACAAAGTTAATAAAGGACTTCTATTCAGAGCATATAAGAACTCTTAAAGCTCAACAATAAAAAGACAACAAATTTTAAAATGGGGAAAATATTTGAGCAGACATTTCATCAAAGTAGATGGAAAATAAACAATAAAAATGTTTAACATTATTAGTCCTTAGGGAAATGTCAAGTAAAACCTACAATGAGATACCACTGCTTCATCTAATAAAAAAAACCTAACTGCTGGGAAGATGTGGAAAAACTAGTATTTCCTGATCTAGTATCACCAAACTTTGCTGATAAGAATGCAAAATGGTACCTTCTTTTTGGAAAATAATATGGTAGTTATAAAAGTGAACTCAGATTTTAACATGTGACCTTGAAATTCCCATTTCTCAGTATTTACACAAAAGATCTAAAAAAACCTGGAAAAGGCAAAACTGTAAGGATGAATCAGATCAACAGTCACCAGAAACTGGAAGTGGGAGGGGGAGATTGGTAAGTGCATGAGGAACTTTCAGGAGTGATGGCAATATGCTGTACCTTGATTGTGATGGTGGTTTCATGATTCAATACATTTGTCAAAACTTATGGAGCTGTACACAGGCAGGGTGAATTTTACCTACCTTGAAAAAGACAGCAAACTTGCTATTTGTGATAACATGGATGAATCTGGAGGACATTTTACTAAATGAAATAAGCTAGATACAAAAAGACAACTATCACATGATCTCACGTATACAATATACTGAATCTTAAAAGAAAAAGTTCAACTCATAGCAACAGAGAGTAGAGTGGTGGTTACCAGAGGCCAGAGGGTGGGAGATAAAGGGAGATTCTGATCAAAGGATATAAACTTTGAGTTGTAAGATGAGTAAGTTCTAGTGACTTAATGTACGGCATGGTGACTATAGTTAATAATGTATACTTAAAATTTGCTAAAAGAGTAGATATCAAGTATTCTCAATATACATATGCAACATATGTTAAGTATGGGAGGTCATCAATAATAATTTGATTGTGGTAATCATCTCACAATGTATATAGATATCAAAACATCATGTTTTGTACACCTTAAATAGTTTTATTTCCAAAAATAAATACATATTAAAAAGGATGAATTTTACTGTGTGTAAATTTTGTTTCATTAAAGCTTTTTTAATTAAAAGAGACAGTATAATAGGAATGTAACACTTGACTAAAAACTTTATATTAAGAATTAAGTATTGAAGTTTTTTTATATATAATTGAGAGAAGAGGAGATAGTGAGAGACTCCTGCATGTGTCCTGATTGGGATCCACCTGGCAACCCATCTGGGGCCGGTGCTTGAGTATTAGGCTATCTTTAGCACCTGAGGCCAATGCGCCCAGCCCACCTGAGCCATCCTCAATACCCAGAGCCACACTTGAACCAATCAAGCCACTGGCTGCAGAAGGGAAAGAGGGAGAAAAGGGGGAGAGGGTGGAGAAGAGAAGCAGATGGTCACTTTTCCTGTGTGCCCTGACCAGGGATTGAACCTGGGACGTCCATACAACAGGCCAACACTATATCCACTGAGCCAACTCGTGGCTTCTAGCTACTTTTAAGATTATCTTATTATTTCAGTTTTCAGTAACTTATTTATATTTGCCTTGGTACAGTTCTTTTGGGTTTATCTTGCTGAGGTTAATTAAGCTTTTTTAATCTATGGCTTCCCACTTTTCATCAACTATGAAAAAATTTCAGCCAATATTTCTACAAACATATTTTTATGCCACTCTCCCTTTCCCAGGGAGTCTAATCACATATATGTGAGATCAGTTGATATTATCCAATTGCCACTGAGTCTCTTTCTTTTCCCCCTCATTTCCTTTTTCTCAGCTTTAGTTGGGATTGTTTCTACTGCTGTGTCTTTAGTTACTCTGCCTTTAAGCCCATCTAGTGACCTTTTTACTTTAAATATGGTATTCTTCAACTCTAGAACTTCCATTTGGTTCTTCTTTTTTTATCTTATATTTCTCCCATCATTGTGTTCATGTTTTTTCTTTAAGTCTTTACACACATTAATAATACTGTTTTAAAGTTTTGCCATCATCTCAGTTGTTTCTAGGTCTTCTACTGACTGATTTTTCTCCAAGTATTCAGTCACATTTCCTGCTTCTTTACATATACAGTATTATTTTTTTAATTGAATAAGTATTATACTATTGAGTCTGGATTTTACTGCCTTCTGTTAAAATATATTGAACTTATATTATCAGACAGCTGAATTACTTATTTATCAGTTTTCTGCATTTGAGAATTGTTTTTAAAAGCTGTTTTGGTCAGTCTAAAGTACCCTCTATTCAAGAGTTAAGTTTATCCATATTACTAGCTAAGGCATGATCCTTCTGAGGCCTTTACTAAATGTCCTGCATGGGCAAGTCTTGTCATACTAGCAGGTCAGAATTTGGATATCTTCTAGTCTTGTGTGAGCTCTAAAAACTGTTGAATTTACAGTTTCCTGGTAGTTCTTTTCCTGGTACTGTGGAGTTTCACCCTACACATATGCAGCTTAATATTTGGCCAAAGACTCAAGGGAAAAAAGCATGGGCCAGAGTCTCCTGGGAGTCTTTCATATCTTTTAAGAGTCTGTAAGTTTAAAAATACTTGTAATATATCAGGACTCATGAGTTCAAAGCTATTTTATAATTATACTAACATTATTTTTCTTACTACTCTCATTCACTCTGTAATATACAGTGGAGTTTTCCAGAGGCTACATGACATGCAATATTACAAACAAATTGAACTCAGAAGCAATATGAAAATCTAAATGTCTTTTCTTAAGCCAATAATAGCGATAATTTAAAAAAAATTTTTTTAAGTGAGAAGCAGTGAAGCAGAGAGAAAAACTCCTGCATGCACCCCAACCGGGATCCACCCAGCAAGCCCCCTTCCGGGTGATGCTCTGCACATCTGGGGCTGTTGCTCTGTTGCTTGGCAACCAAGCTATTTTAGCACATGAGGAGAGGCCATGGAGCTATCCTCAGTGCCCAAGGCCAACTTGCTCCAACCAAGCCATGGCTGCAGGAGGGAAGAGAGAGATAGAGAAAAAGGAGAAGGAGAAGGGGAAGGGTGGGGAAGCAGATGGTCACTTCTCCTGTGTGCCCTGACCAGGATTCAAACCCAGGATGTTCATACACAGACCAATGCTCTACCACTGAGCCAACTGGCCAGGGCCTAAAGATAATTATTTTAAAAAGTAAAAGTAAAAATAATTATTTTAAAAAGTAGCAAAATGCTACTATTATAACTATTATTTTTATTTTCATAAAGTATATTTATTTTCCATAAAAATGTTACATATGGCCTTTATGTTTAAATAAATTTATAAAATAAATACTTTAGAAATTTACATTTTAATTTCCAATAAACCAAATATTGGTAAATATAATCCACATAAGTAAAATTTCTTTGAAGTTTCTAATTTTTATGCAAGTAAAGGGGTTCTGAGACCAAAACATTTGAGAACCATTGCTATAAGGAATCACTCAACCAGGCAGCTTTTCGGATTTTTTTCTCATTGGCTCTCTTACCTCTTAGGTACCCTGCATAAATTCCAGGCACTTTGGCTCCCCTTAAACTATTGTTTCTGTTTCTTCAACTATATGAAGCTGCCATGCTTTGTCTGGTTCCCTCTCCCTAGGCTGTGGCCTGGAAAGTACCTTCAGACAAAAAGCTAGATCTTGGCTATTTATTTCCTTATCTCAGGGATCAGAACTCTGTGCTGCCCTTTGTTGAGTGTCTAAAACCAGTTGTTACATGTACTGTCCATTTTCTCACTTTCATCTCAGCATTCTGTCTAGAGCAGTGGTTCTTAACTGTTTTTGAGGTACCGAACCCACCAGTTTCATATGTGCATTCACTGAACCCTTCTTTAATGATAAATAAAATATGATTTTTATTTCCAAATTCAAGACATAGGTATATGTTTTCTTACTGGTGCACAAAATGAGCCGTGCATGAACATCACCTTGCTCAAAGAACAAAACCAACAAAGTGCATGAACTCACAACAAATTACGGTATTACTTTATTCTGGCCTCCGCGGCACAGGCTTCTCTGAACCCCTGAGATACACTCATCGAACCCCTAGGGTTCGATAGAACCCAGGTTAAGAACCACTGGTCTAGAGGCACTTTCTGGACTAAAGTTTATAGACAGGGAACCAAGCAGAATGTGAACATAAGGTAAATCCGACACCAGTAACTCCACTGGTCATCCAAGAAAGTTGTTGAATGCTTTGAGATGAACTCTAATTTACCTCTCACAAGAAAACTACTGGTGGGAATTACAATTTTTCCCTTTTTAAAAGAAAAGATATTGAATTTTTATAAAGGCAGGTTATGGTTAAGCCAGAATCTGAGACCTGGCAGTCTAACTTCAGAGACTTAAACTCTACACTACAGTCACTTCTGTTGATTAAACTAACATTTTCTAGTGTAGTTTTATGGTAGGTACAGTCTAAACACCAGGGAATACAGCAGTAAACAGAATAGACAAAATTTCTGACCTTGTGTATCCTGGTAAGTAGAGAAGAGAGATAAATTCAGCAAGTAAATCATATATCTGTTAGGTAAGTATTCTGGAGAAAAATAAAGCAACAAAGAATATAGAATGATAACTAGGATTGGGAGAGTTGTCAATTTAAAATGGGGCATGAAGGGAAGGCTTCATTGCAAAGGTGACATTGAAGGAGGTGAAAAGTGAACCATAATACCTAATGGTATGCTGACATGGCACAGCCTGCAAGCTTGAGGAGGTCAGCATGAGGGAGTAGAGTATGAAAGGAAGAGAGCAGGGGTGTGCAGGGTTGTTCAGGTAACATAGGGCCTGATAGTGTAGAGCCCTGTAAAGTCTTTGTTTCTCACTGTGTGGGGGAGGAGTGAAAACCTCACTAGAGGTTTTAAAGCAGAGAAATGGCATGAACAGATTTCTATGGCTGTTTTAGCTGTTATGCTTTTTAAAAAAATACCATGTAGGATAGGAAGGCAAGACTGGGAACAGGGAGACCAGTTAGGAGACTATTGCAATAATCCAGGCAAACCCTGATCATAGCAGTGGAGATCATGAAAAGTGGCTTGTTTTCTGCTTGATAAGAATAACAGCAATAATAATCACCTGTATGACAGTTGTGTTATTTTTGTTATTTGTATTAAATTCTTTCAATCATACTTTTCTCATTATATACCATCTATCAATAAGTAGATTAAATTAAAATCCTTTGTATCAGATATTATTTCTCCTTACTATTTTACAGATTGTGGTGTATTTAAAATTAAATAGTCACACACACACAAGTTCCATTACACACCATTCACAGTTAATCCCATGCTGACGCTCACTTTACACATAGACCATTTTGCCTGATACCTCTCTCATGGAACCTATTGCTCACTGTTTGCAGACATTGCCTGAGGATCCATATATTTCTCTGAGGATTAACTCTATAAAACACAGCTTGTCCCTTCTTACCATGTGTACATGGGAATTATCTGCCTTAAAGCTGTTGCTTTCTCTGAGACCCTGTTGGGAATGAGACAGCTCCTTCTGTTTCACTCACTATAAAGAGAAACCTGACTTAGTGGACAATTTTCAGAAACAATAGTTTTACCCTGATTGCTAATTTTTTCTAGGGACAAACAAGCAGCCTTACCTTGAAAGATAAATAAAAAAATAGAAAACAAAGGAAAAAATATCTGTCACCTTCTGTTGTCTATAGACATTTGGCTTACCTAGTTATTAACAATTGGCTTGGAGAGCTCATGATAGCCTCCAGGGCTATAGTGTCAGTTTATGCTTTTTATTTTCATAGAAGTGAATTTATATTTGCCAAATTAAGTTGAGAACCCTTAAGATTTAAGAAATTGGTTCTCAAATGTACTAATTTACTGTTTTTATTAACACATTTTTCATTATGTATATCCTTGGGTTCAAGACGGTAACGTTGCTGATTTTCATGTTGGGTTTATGTATCATGACCACACACAAGCGAACATTAGTCGCCCTTGTGGTTTGGAAATGTGAAAATACAGAAAATGAGCCCTAATAAATTCCTTCACAACAGTACCAAATTACAACAGAACCAAACATTAACAGTTTTTTGCTGTTATTTTCTGCAATAGATTTTTTTTTATTTATCAGATAGATGATTCGTAGAGAACTTAATATTGTGTTTTATTACTGTGTGAGTCTTAAAGCAACACACTCCTAATTGTTTAATTTGATTTTTTTTAAAGGGATTAGATTTTGCCTTGTTACATTTTGCACTGATGAAATGAACTTAATCATACTTGCTTTCCCCCACTGAAAATTTGGGAAAACTATAAATAATATAACAATATATAGTTGCCATATTGAAATTTACTAGGGATTCTGACTCCTTGTAATAGAAGGATTGAACAGCGCATTGTCGTGCTTTCTCTATGTTATCAATTAATAAGATATTCCAGTTTCCCTTTAATAACGTAAGTCCCATATCATTTATTTGTTTAGATTGTTTAAAAATCTGGCTTTTTTCTTTGAAGTAACAATTTCTAAAATTTTACTTTGTTGCATCAAGTAATCCTCTGTTTCATTTTATTTCATTGTGTGTGATCTAGGTTTACTGCTTCAAAGTTCCAAAAGAATTACTAATTATAGGATTTGGTAAATCAGTTTTACCCTGTCTAGAACCTTTATTATTCTCAGATTTCCAGACCAAAGTATCCTAATTATTTTATCTTTCTATTTCTTAATGTGTTTTTAAGGTTTCAGATCTACACATAGAATGTTAAACATGAGTGTCCCATAGTTTCATTTAAGAAGATGCTTTGTGGATACCTTCTCATATAGTATGCCTTTTCAGTGGTGCTAGCATTTTTTTAATTATGATTTTGGCTGCTGGGACACACTAAGCCAAACTCTTCAGAAAATGCTTGGTAACTGCTTAAGAAGAGCACTCATTAACATAATAGATTACATTTTGGCCACTAAATGTTGAATCACTTTAGTTGATATTTTTTTCACTTTTGTTTCTGACTTTTTTTTTTTTTTGGTCTACTGAACCTGTTGATTCAGTTCTAACACAACTTAATCTTGAATTTTTACATTTTTATTTTATCTAACTAATAGAGCTAATTTTCTAGATGATATTTAACACAACCTTATAACTATGTATACACTCATCCATACCTAATTATACACAAAGCAAGCTGGGTTTCTTTGATACCTTCCATCTTAGAAAAACTTTGGAAAGGTAGATTCAGGGAAAGTGGCTTTTATTATTTTATGGAATGATTCGCTTTACTACTATATGGATATCTTTGTTTTTACTTGAAAGATAAAGTTAATCCCAACCTTCAACCAAGCATTGTTTTTAGTTATGTTCAATTATAATACCAACTAAGTGTTCATTTTACTGTCTATATCATTTTGAGATACGAGTAGCTATTTTTCTGTGTTGATAAGAAATGGGGAAATGAGGGAATCTATATACCAAAATTAGTCGTTATTATTTCTCATGAAGAAAACTTTAAACTGTGCTCTATGAAGAAAGCATTTAATGTATCAAGTGGATTTTCCCTGTGTGATATAATTTTATAGAAATTCAGGTATTACCTGGTGGTGCAGTTATGAGCAAGACATCAGTGGTTCAATTTTTAAAAGCAACTAGTAATTTAGCTTCCATATGGGAACAAAAGGTTTGATTCATAATTTTATTTGACTCACAATGTGTCTGCTGTCCAATTTACAGACCGCAAGTGGAGCTTCACATTCAATTATGTAGAAACCAAATGACTGTTTAAATTTGAAGGCAGAGATGAGAAAGGAATAGAATTTCAAATTAGTGTACCCAGAACATAGAGATGCTATGACACTCACATAGTCAAGAAAAGATAACTTCCTCTAGCATTCAAAATTATGAACACCTTAAGGTCTTGACCAGTCATTCTTATACAGGACGAAAAGTAATTCATTCTCCCAGTTAGTCAGTGTATGAAAGACTGCCATATCATCACTTTATCCAAGAAAGAGCCAATATTTCATTAATAGCATCCTATTATCTCAAACTCTAAAATGACTTTGGATAGGAAGACTATATTCTTCATCTTTCTCAGAAAATAATTTTACTAAAGTTTTATCCACTCCACTCAAAGCCTTTTTCTCTCTTCACAAACCCTATTTCCAAACTGGACTGAAATGTAATTTTACATGAGAAAGAATTCACAATTTCTAACTGGGGTATGATTTTATAGACAGAAAAATCTTAAATTTCTAACTTTAAAAAAGAGATTAGGAGAAGGTGATGCTATGGAAAGAATATTATCTAGGAGGCATGAAGTTCAAGTTTTAATCCTGATTCTGTTATTAACTAGCTGTGTGAACTTGGATGAATCACTTAAGTCTCAGTTATCTCCTCTCTAAACTAAGGCGATTAGATTAGGTGATCTGATCTCTGATGTATATAATTCTATAAGGAAGATGAACGATATCTTTCTTTAAAAATCTATAGCCTTATTTATCTGTAAAGAAAAAAGCCAGAAGAAAATGAGGTGTGTTAGGTATGTGGGTATCTGGATCTAACATCTATTAATTTGGAACAGCATCCATAAAGCCCTTACCTAAGAGTTCTGTATGCTTTGCAAACCTTTCCCCTATATTAGATAGTGGTGGAAGCATCAAAGTGGAAGCATACATTTTGTTCATTGAAGGTCTTTAGCATATACTACAGCTCGAGCTGGTGTGACATTACTGGCTACCATGTCCTATTTTGTTAGTCTAGAAATTCATAGCTAACTTAGAGATTCCCTAAAGCATTCGCACTCTCCATTCTTTATCAATCACTGACAGACTCATTGTTTTATAATGTGCTTTTCAGCAAGCTGTTTGCAACTCATCGCCTGCCTTGCTTTATAGTCTATAAATATTTAATTCTTTAATAAGCTGCTTATATGTAATGTAAAATGACTGATGGTATTCTCTCTTCCCTCATTTAATAGTGCTACTATTTGCAAAACAATTCTTATTTCTTTTTCTAAATAGCAATATGTTTCATAAATGTTTGACTTTCCTTTTTCTAAGTAGCAATTTATTCTGGGAGGTTGGTAGAACGACAGGCAGGAAAGCAGAAGCAGCCCCTTGCCCCAGGGAGTACAATATAACTCTTCCCTTACCCTCACCTCTAAGCTGCAGACTGATGAGGTAAAGAAGATGGGCTTTGGAACTGTGGCAGAGAGCAATCACCTGTCTCTTTGCAGACCCAGTGTTCAACACTGCCTTTAAATCTATAGACTTGAATGAATGCTTACAATAAGCAAATATGGTTCCCTCTTTGTTCGAGCATCCTTTGTCTAGAGGACTTATAAAAGGTAGTCAGGGGATAATATACCAACACCTAAGTATTCTCATCTTCTTTATAACAGTGTACTCTATTTTTGAATGTTGGCTGATTTGCTTTCTGTGTCATGAAATGATTTTCAACATTTAGTGATTCACTTTTTTATTATTTTATTTTATTTAGACAATTAATTTTAACAGGGTGACATTGGTCAACTAGAGTGCATAGATTTGGGAGAAAACATCTCCACATCATTTTGGCATTCAATTATGTTGTATACCCATCACCCAAAGTCAAATCGTCCTCCGTCACTTTTTATGTTTCTCTTTATGCTCCTCCCCTCCTTCCACCCCCTTCCCCTCTCTTTGGTAACCACTGTACTCTTATCTATGTCCATGAGTCTCAATTTTGTGTCCCACCTATGTATGGAATGATACAATTTTTAGTTTTTTCTGATTTAGTTATTTCACTCAGTATAGTGTTATCAAGGTCCATCCATGTTGTCATAAATGATCCTATGTCATCATTTCTTATGGCTGAGTAGTATTCCATTGTATATATGTACCACATCTTCTTTATCCAATCCTCTACTGAAAGCTTTTTTGGTTGTTTCCATGTCTTGGCCACAGTGAACAATGCTGCAATGAACATGGGGCTGCATGTGTCTTTACATACCAATGTTTTTGAGTTTGGGGGGTTGATGCCCAGTAGAGGGATTGCTGGGTCATATGGTAGTTCTATTCTTAATTTTTTGAGGAACCACCATACTTTCTTCCATACTGGTTGTACTTCTTTACATTCCCTCCAATAGTGAATGAGGGATCCTTTTTCTCCCCAGCCTCTCCAACACTTATTACCTGTTTTGCTGATGATAGTTAATCTAACAGGTGTGAGGTGGTATCTCATTGTAGTTTTGATTTGCATTTCTCTAATAGCTAGTGAGGATGAGCATCTTTTCATATATCTATTGGCCATTTGTATTTCTCCTTTGGAGAACTGTCTGTTCATGTCCTCTTCCCATTTTTTAATTGAATTGTTTGCTTGTTTGTTGTTGAGTTTTGTGAATTCTTTGTATAATTTGGATATTAAGCCCTTATCTGAGCTGCTGTTTGAAAATATCATCTTCCAGTTAGTTGGCTGTTTTGTTGTCAGTTTCTTTTGCTGTGCAGAAGCTTCTTAGTTTGATGTAGTCAGTCCCATTCATTTATCTTTGCCTTAGCAAATCAAATACAACAACACATTGAAAAAATAATTCACCATGATCAGGTGGGATTCATCCCAGAAACACAAGGATGGTTCAACATATGTAGGACAATTAACATAATACACCATATCAATAAAACAAAGAACAAAAACCATATGATTCTATCAATAGATGAAGAAAAGGCATTTGATAAAATACAACATCATTTTATGTTTAAAACACTCAACAAAATGGGTATAGAAGGAAAATATCTCAACATAATAAAGGTCATTTATGATAAACCATCAGCTAACATCATATTAAATGGCAAAAAACTGAAAACTTTTCCTCTAAAATCAGAAACAAGGCTAGCCTACTCACTCTCTCACTCCTATTCAACATAATGCTGGAAGTTCTAGCCCGAGCAATAAGACAAGAGACAGAAATAAAAGGCATTCATATTGGAAAAGAAATAAAGGTTTCACTTTTTGCAGATGATATGATCCTGTATATAGAAAACCCCAAAGACTCCACAGAAAGACTATTAGAAACAATAAACCAATACAGTAAGGTTGCAGGATACAAAATTAACATACAGAAGTCAATTGCTTTCTTATATGCCAACAATGAATTTCAGGAAATGAACTCAAAAAAATAATTTATTTTACTGTTGCAACAAAAAATATAAAATACCTAGGATAAAACATAACAAAGAATGTAAAGGACCTATATAATGAAAACTACAAAGCATTATTAAAGGAAATAAAAAGAAACACAATGAAATGAAAAAATATTCCTTGTTCTTGGATAGGAAGAATAAATATAGTTAAAATGGCCATATTATCCAAAGCAATATACAAATTTAATGCAATTCCCATCAAAATTCCAATGTAATTTTTTAAATAAATGGAACAAAAAATCATCAGGTTTGTATGGAACCATAAAAAAAACCAAATAACCAAAGTAATCCTAAGGGAAAAAAACAAAGCTGGGGCATTACAATACCTGACTTCAAATAATACTACAGAGCCATAGTAGTCAAAACAGCACGGTATTGGCAGAAAAATAGATACATAAGCCAATGGAACAGAATTGAAAGCCCAGAAATAAAACTACATAAATATGGTCAAATCATCTTTGATAAAGTAGCCAAAAACACAATGGAAAAAAAAAAAAGCCTC
Source organism: Rhynchonycteris naso (assembly GCA_037038555.1). Classification (NCBI taxonomy): domain Eukaryota; kingdom Metazoa; phylum Chordata; class Mammalia; order Chiroptera; family Emballonuridae; genus Rhynchonycteris; species Rhynchonycteris naso. Next base: position 20,794,144 of record CM073001.1, read on the forward strand.
TTCAATAAATGGTGCTGGGAAAACTGGAAAGCCACGTGCAAAAAAATGAAACTTGACTACAGTTTGTTTCCTTGCACATAAATTAATTCAGAATGGATCAAAGACCTAAATATAAGGTCAAAAGCAATAAAATACATAGAAGAAAACGTAGGTACTAAACTCATGGACCTTAACTACAGAGAACATTTTATGAATTTGACTCCAAAGGCAAGTGATTCACTTTTTAAATTGGATAAGTCACACATTTATTAAGTGCTTATTGTGTGCCCTACAGAGCTGTTAGGATGTTTTCAAACATGCTACTATTGTTTTTCTATGATATTTTAGTATAACTTATAAACCCCTAAAAATTATGAGCTCACTTAGGGGAAGGCCAGGAGGATAAATTGGGGAATGACAGAACAAATGTTTCTTCACTGCTCACCACTAATCAGATACATGTCTTATCCTACAGCATTAACTTAATTCTGCATTTCTTTACCAAGCTGCCTTTAACTTAGCATGCATACTAAATTTTCTAGAACCCAGTGTATCTGACCTGGAAAAAAGCATGAGAAGAATGAGGTTAGAACATCTGTTTACTAATTTAAAAATCTTGATTTATATTCCACTTTGACCGGGTATTAACATTGCCTTAGGTTTATCACCTAGCCTTTCTTATGTGTAGCATAGGCATAATAAAAATTATATACTTTATATAAACACCTTTAGAATGGGCCTTCAAATAATGTTGATTCTGTCTATACGTTCCACTATATCTAGACTTAAAGAAAAAAATCAAAATGAGTAAATGTTATTGATGCAAAGATGGTAGTTATTGTATGTAAATAGGGCATATAATTTCAGTTGTTAATATAATAATTGTGATGAGTTCCTTTAATTTAAGCAAGAAACACTTTAAATTGAGGCTCCTTGGTTAACTGATGGCATACATTTGGGAGGAGATGCAGGGCCTTTTACTTTGGAAAGAAGAGATTTTGTTATGCAAAACTGTGTAGGTCAAACTTTTCTCCTTGTTTTTATAATCCATATAATCAATCCAAGTGAGTTTATTTGCTTATACAACTCAAATAATTCCAGCCACATGTTTCCTGCACCCTGCCCCATTTTATAAAGTACTATTTCTTACTTCACAGATAACATTCCATTTTCTCTCACTCAGCATTCGCATCACAAAATGTGCTTCCAGTTTACTCTTCCTAAAAGAAAATTGCCTGTGATGTTCTCAATATAACATTTACCCTATTGAAACATCATAATTTCAAACCTTCATAGGTTAATCTGAGATTCCCTGATGAGTTCTATTTTCCCTAAGTGGACTGTCTAATTTGCTTCTAAAGTATTTTCTGTTACCACTCTTCCTGACTTGGTTTATGATGCTGGACCCATCATTGTCCCATAGCTGAGTATTTCCTTTGCATATAAATTGTATAGAAATGTGATGAAGGTCAGTGAAAATGGATAATTTTAATTACAGTAGTAACAATATTATTAATATGATTATTTATAGTTGATTGAGTTTCTACTATATACTAGATATTGCTTTAGCATATGTAATTTTTTTCCCTTACTCTTACACTATTAGGTCAGAATTTCCAATTCACAGATGAGGAAGATGAGGTATACACAGGATAAGAAGCTTACACAAGATCACATAGCTAGTAAGTAAATAAAACCAGGGATCCAGCTGAGGTTCTTACTGACTTCAAAACCTGTGCTTTGTCATATTGCTTTTTAAAAAGCTCAGCAATTTTTTTAAAGTGCTGTTTTTATATGTAAAATAATAGGCATAGTTTCCTTTTCCATTTTAGAAGTGCCATTAATCATTTTAAAAATTCAGTCCCGTTCTTTTGATGCCTTTCTTTTAAAGGATACAATGTATATAAGAGTGCTTTGTATATTGTAAAGTCCTAGACATATATAAGGTATAATTATAATAGTAATTAATTTTAAGCACTTTTGTTATAACCTTGTCAATAATTATGGCATTTTTATCCCAAAGATAAGTGTATCTTGCTCTATGTAAGAAAATTTTTTCTGAAATTTTTAAAATAATTTTTAATATTTTAAAAACATACTATTTTAAATGTATAAAATAACTTATTTCTGATGGAAGCCCATAACAAGAATTAGTTTGTAATATAACTAATTTCCTAATTATCTGTTTTGAGTCTTAAATTTTTTAGAATTAAAGTTTGTAAAGGAAGACACTCTTAAATAATGTTGACTGACAACTATAGTCTCATGAAATAATTGCCAAAAAGAGTCATGGGAAAGCTGCTAACTTGTTATTGAGGTCAGAAACCATCATAATAATTAGAGTACACATTACAGAATTCCTAGGTTTATGTTAATCCAAAGTCTGAACTATTATTCTTACACAGTGATGTCCACTAAAATATGGACAAGCAGACATATTTCATTAGAAAAACAAATTTAAGTCCCTATCTATAAATCAGTTCATTATTTCATGTATATAGTAAGTATATATATATATATATATATACATGAACAATACTCAGATTTGAAAGATATGAGAGGCTATATGGTATTTTTGTATTACCTCTTTTCACTTTCAGAGAAGCTAAATTTAATTCTCTTTATTAAAATAGTATTTTTCTCTTTGGTCAGGTAGCTCATTTGGTTAGAGTATTGTCTTGATTCATCGAAGCTACAGGTTCAATCTCCCGTCAGGACACATGCAAGAATCAACCAATGAATGCATAAATAGGTAGAACAACAAATCTTTTTCTCTTTCAATCTCTCGCCATCCTTTCTCTCTCTGAAAGTCAATAAGAAAATAAATTACTGTTTTTCTATTTTTTCTAAAAACTCAATAGAAATTTTTAAATCCTTTTTTGGCAATTCTTAATATAGGTCATCCTGCACATCATAGGACTAAATTTCTTTTATGCTGCATTTGTTAACTTTATTAACCATTTATTTTAAACTTTTAGTAAATACTATTTCTGCTTTCATGAAATACATGTATTATGTATGTATCTATCTGAATACATAAAAAAGCACGGATAAGCACTGTGATTATGACTTAAAAGCCATGTTATTAATCCCTTAGTTGGTCATTTGGTTTCAGTTTTTTCCATGATCACAAACTTCATTGCTTACTCTAGACATGATATTCATGACCATTATGACATAATGACCATTATGACATAATAACCATTATGTCAGTAGGGGTAAGAATTTGAGTGGAAATACAATAGAAAGTATCTGGGTAAGCATAAGAACAGGGATTAGAAGTAATTGTTTAGGGTGGATCTCCTATAATTTGGGTGGCTAAGTAAGGAATAGATATTTCCTAACCCTGATTCAGATCTTAAAAAAATACAAACTTAGGATAGAATGATCATATGGAGTCAACTATTCAAAATGTACATTCAAAGCCTCAATCTACTAAAAATAGAATTTCTGATAGATTCATGTTTTGCCTTGCTAATGATTTGCATCCTCTGCAGATGGAAGAGTGATAGGGAAACTAATTATATTAACTTAATTTTGATCAGGTAAGAATTTCTCAGGGAGGTAGGGAAAAAAATTATAACCCTGGAAGAAAGTAGTCATTTAATCTTAGAGCTTAAAATAGCGAGTAATGGTGAATACTAGACATAATCAGACATATGCCCTATAGCTACCTGTCCAATAAGTTAGCCTCTTTAATTAAAATTAAATAAAATTAAAGATTCAGTTTTTAGTTGTTCTAGCTTATGGCTACACTATTGGACATTACATTTCTACCATTGCAGAAAGTTATCTTGGACAATTTTATCATAGATTTCAAAAGGGAGGATTATAAAATACTTATATTAAGAATAAGTATAACTTTATGGACATTATCTCTAGTAGCTCAAGAAAAATGAGAGCCCCTGCAAAATAAAACTAAAATTGCACTTAACATATATCACATCATATTGTAATTGGATCTGCCTATATTGCAAGCCAGTCTTTAAAGCAGGACTATGTCTCTCTATTTCACTCTCTCTGATACATAGTAAGTATACTAGTAAGAACTTAGTGAGTTATTGATGAATAAAATCAAGAAATTGTTAAGGGTAAAAATGGAGGTAGGCTAAGTGAAGAAGTGAAAAGAAAAGAGCAATGTGATCTTATAGAGATCTGTTTGATTAATTTTAGATAATAACTAATTGTGTACGAAATATATGATGGGCATCTAAGGGAAAGAATTTTGGGGTTGTTTTTAAAAGAAAGTAAAACAGAGAGACTTGCAGGATTTTCATGTTTTATGAAGAAATTACTAAGAAAGAGTAGAGGGTGGGAGAAATTCTTTTTCTGTCTTGGCCTGACCTGTGGTGGCGCAGTGGACAAAGCGTCGACCTGGGAACACTGAGGTCGCCAGTTCAAAACCCTGCACTGGTCTGGTCAAGGCACATATGGGAGTTGATGCTTCCAGCTCCTCCCCCCTTTCTCTCTTTCTCTCTCTCTGTGTCTCCTCTCTTAAAAAAATGAATAAAATAAAAAAATTGTTTTTCTGTCTTCTCTGTCAATAAGAATGGCCTTTAGATTACAAAAGATAAGAATAGCATTTGTTAGTGGGGATCGTGGCCCAAAATCAAGTAAACAGATTAAAACAATTAATTGTTTGAATTCATGTACCCTACCCAAGATATATCACTTTCAAAGGTACTATGAGAATTTGCAGTTTAGTTTGAAGAACTACATCCACAGTTGAGCTTGAGAAATAACAGATGTTTTTGAGAGAATATGCAGATTAGGAGAAGTGCCAAAAACCCGAATAAAAGGAAGAATCATTCCCAATATTCCAAAATGTGTTGATTTTTAAATCAGTTAAAAGTTATTTTTATAGGCACGTGAAAATGGAATTTTGATCACTAGGAATAATCCAATTTCACAAAGAACTAATGTCCTCACTTTTTCTATGGCATTTTTTTCAGAGGGATTCTATAATCAGAGCATATATCTCAGACTTTCAGTTTTTGTTGCCTAGAGTAAGAGGCTAAGAAGCTGAGCAGAAAGCTGCTGAAAGCCAAATGGAGCTTTCAGCATTACAATGCTTGGAAGACAAAATCGCAGTTTATGATCTATCAAGGAAATGGGACCTAAGAGATGAGGTGAATCAGATATAACCCAAGCCTCACAAGTTCTACAAGCTAGTTTTAAATCAAAATCAACTTACTCTCATATGGAATTGAAGTGATTTGCCTTTGTTCTACCCTGCTGCCTCTCAGATGACAGGAAATATATATATATGTATATGTATATATATTTCCCCCAAAATAAGATATCACCATCTAGAGCCTCTAAAATTGTACACTCCAAATGTATTACATTCATTCTGTACTTTCCAGAAGCATCAAGAAACAAGACCAGGCAGATTTATTGATGTGTGCGGGTGTTTTTCTTTGTGTTTATCCTACTTGAGATATCTGTGGCTTAAATAAAGGTAAAGAAAAACATATTTATCTTTATAAGATAAAGAAGATGTGGTACATATAGACTATGGAATACTACTCAGCCATGAGAAATGATGACATTTGATAATTTACAACAACATGGATGGACCTTGATAACATTACACTGAGTGAAATAAGTAAATCAGGAAAAACTAAGAACTATATGATTCCATACATAAGTGGTACATAAAAATGAGACTCAGGGACATGGACAAGAGTGTGGTGGTTACGGGTGCCGGGGAGAGAGGGAGGGGCACAAAGAAAACCAGATAGAAGGTAAAAGAAGACAATTTGACTTTGGGTGATGGGTACGCAACATAATCAAACATCAAAATAACCTGGAGATGTTTTCTCTAAATCTGTGTACCCTGATTGATCAATATCACCCCATTAAAATTAATTAAAAAAGAAAAAGAAAAATATTATTTCACAGAAGCAACAATAAGGCTGACAGCTGACTTTGCAACAGAAATGATGGGGCCAAAGCCAATGGAATGACAACTTTAAAATGCTAAAATAACATAATTGCCAATATAGAATTCTATACTCAGTGAAAATCTCCTTCAAAACTGATGATGAAATAACTTTATAAACAAGCAAAAACTGAGAGAACTTAGCAGCAGCAGGTGTGACTTAAAAGAAATACCAAAGGAAGTTATTTAGAAAGAAGGAAAGTGATCACAGAAGGAAATAGGGAAGTGGAGGAAGGAAGAAAGAACAATACACAAAGTATATATGGAGGTAAGTTTGAATGAATCTTGACTGCAAAATCAAAAAAGTAAAAATTGTGTGAGGTTTAAAATATATGTTTTAATAATATAAAAGGTAGCAGAGATATACAAAATTAGACTAATTTAAGGTTTTCTAGTATTGTCGTGGAAGTGGGAAAAGTACTAATTTATAATAAATAGACTATATAGCACAGTGGTTCTTAACCTTTTTTGAGGTACCGAACCCACCAGTTTCATATGCGCATTCACCGAACCATTCTTTAGTGATAAATAAAATATGATTTTTTTCCCCAAATTCAAGACATAGGTATATGTTTTTTTACTGGTGCACAAAATGAGCCGTGCATGAACATCACCTTGCTCAAAGAGCAAAACTAACAAAGTACATGAACTCACAACAAATTATGGTATTACTTTATTCTGGCCTCTGCGGCAGAGGCTTCTCCGAACCCCTGAGACCGACTCATCGAACCCCTAGGGTTCGATAGAACCCAGGTTAAGAACCACTGCTATAGCAAGTTAAGGATGCATTAATATTTAGAGTAACACTTAATAGTAAAATAATATATTACTAACAAGCTAATAGAGAAAAAAATTAAATAAGAAAAGTACTTAGGAATGCATAAAAAAGAGTATAAGAACATAAGTCAGGTAGGACTAATAGAAAACAAATAAGGTGAGGTGTATGTAATTTTAAATATTGTATATAATATGATTCCCGAATTAAAAGACAGAATTGTTAGATTGGATAAAAGATACAATCTAAAAAACAGAAAGTAACAAAATAAAATATAATCCAATTATACCAAAATATAACTAGAACAACTGTGTAACATTAGACAAAGTAGGTTTTAAGGGAAGCGATAATGATGTATGTGCCATAATTACGATAAGGTCAGTCCAACAGAATATAATCATTCTTAATTTGTGTGCACTTAATAATGTTGTCACAGAATACATGAAGCTAGAATTGACAAAACTAAAAAAAAAAAAAAGTAAATTCACATTAACATCTAAAACTTTAAAACACTTCTCTTGTGGTAACCAGTAAAACAAAAATACAAGGCAGACGAAATATCAGGAAGAATGCAGGTGAATTAAACAACAGAATTATCCAATATAACTTAGTTATTGGTAGAGCAGTGTGTCTAACAATAGCAGGATTCATACTTTTCAAGTGGATACTCACCAAAACAAGTCTAAAAAATAGTCAGAAGAATTAAATCATTCAGAGTAGACTATGACCACAGAGATCTGGAAAGCAATAATATGAATCTAAAGTAACAATAAAATAACTAAAAATTTGGGGACTCTAAGCCATATACTTATATATAACCTATAGGCCAAAGAGGAAAGTATGATGTAAATTATAAAATATTTTTAACCAAATGATAAAGAAAATAATGACATATGAAAACCTAAGGGTTATATCTCAAGTTCAGCTTAGAAGGAAATGTATAGCCTCTAAATGAATATTTAAAAAGAAAAAAGAAGCTGAAAATCAATGACATAAATATATTCTCAAAAAATTAGAAATAAAGTGGGAAAGGAAACCCAAAGAAAGCAAAAGGAAAACAATAAGAACAGAAAATAACTACATAGAAATCAACTGTTGCCTTTTGGTGGTGCAGTGAATAGAGCGTCGGACTGGGATCCAGAGGACCCAGGTTCGAGACCCCAGCTCGCCAGCTTGAGCGTGGGCCCATCTGGCTTGAGCAAAAGCTCGCCAGCTTGGACCCAAGGTTGCTGGCTCCAGCAAGGGGTGGCTCGGTCTGCTGAAGGCCCACGGTCAAGGCACATGTGAGAAAGCAATCAATGAACAACTATGGTGTCGCAACGGCAACGAAAAACTAATGATTGATGCTTCTCATCTCTCTCCATTCTTGTCTGTCTGTCTCTATCTATCTATCTCTCTGACTCTCTCTCTGTCCCTGGGAAAAAAAAGAAAGAAAGAAAGAAATCAACTGTTTAACAGAGGAAATCAGCAATATCAGAGTATGCGTTCTTCTCAAGAGCACATAAAATTTCAAATATATACACTACATGTTGGGCCATAAAATAGGTCATAAGTTAAAATTATACAAAATATGTTACCTGAACACAATGATAGAAATTCATAGTATTAAGATTCCTATAAAATAACAATGTTTGGAAATTAAACAACACACTTCTAAGTAATATATAATTTCCAAGAAGAAATTACAAGAAAAAAATCTTTTTAATCTCAAATAAATGATAGTGAATTCGTATCCTATGAAAATATATGGAATGTAGCTAAAGCAGAATTTAGAGGGAGATGTATAGTTCTACACATCTATATTAGAAAAAAAAGGAAGTGTAAAATTAATTATGTAAGATTTGTCCTTATGAATCTAGATAAATAGAAGTAAATTAAACCCAAAGTAAGTATATTGTAAACTTAAGAGTAGAAATCAAAAGGAAATTATGCAGAAGTAGTTGTTTCTTTAGAAAGACTTTAAAAATTGGTTTTTTAAATATTGATCAAGACAAAAAAGAAATACAAATCACCAAATCACAGATGAAAGAGGGAACAATACAAAAGTATTAACAGACAAAAATAAGATAATAATAGGATATTACAATGGGCTTGATTACTAGAAATGAAGATTTTAAGCTATCTATTCACAGATGAAATTATTATATTTGCAGAAAATACTAGTGAAACTTAAAAATAACTACCATTTGTGTAAAAAGAAAGAGGGAAAATATATTGATATCTGGGTATAATATACTAGTATCTGAAAGGATAAACTAAAAAGCAGTAACAGTGATTACCAATTTACAGGTGAGATTAGAAAGTTGTGACTAGAGTAGGGAGAGGAAGGAAACATTTTACTTTTTATGTTATTTAAATTATTGATACTTGAAAATTTGTTTGTGTATTACCTATTCAAAAATATAACATTGCTTTAAAAAACAACTGACAGTTGGTATTACCCTGGCAGTGTGATAGATAATGAACACTCCTCTACACAAATCATGATAGAATTCTCTTACCAGATGATAGGTAACATGCAACACAGTCATCATTTCAGAATTACACATACATTTTTAAAGGAACTCTTTCATGAGTCTGTTATGAACCGTATTAATATGAGCTGTAGTTTGATTTTTGATTATTGATAATTCACAATATTTCTATCATGGATATCTATGTAATGTTTTCTCCTTAAACCTTTTACCTGCATGGCTATTTAATAGTAGCAGTAAAGATTGAATGTTTTCCTTACTTCCCTAAAATACTAACCAAATCACTGAAATAATAGTAATTACAGTAATGATAGTAATAATAATACTATAGCAACAGTAAAATAAAACATTATTTAGTGCTTGTTTTGTGCATATATTCTGCTATGCTAAATTTTTTGTATGTATTGTTTCAATATTTAATAGCCATAAGTCTGTCAACAAGGGTGGAAAAGATTAGAGGTTAATGTCCTGATTCAGATTCAGATTAAATAGCCATTCTCCACATAATTTTTAGCTCATTGTATTCTGCAGTTTCATATAATCATGTAATAGTTGAAAAGTGTGTGTGTGAGTGTGTGTGTGTTATAAAGGAGATTCATAAGTGAAAGTTTTGGAGATTAATAGGTAAAGAGTAGCAAAATTTAGAACATGCTTACACGCTCATGTATAAATAGAGAAGAGTTCCAGATCAATATTATGCCATCAAGCTGACATTTACGCAGGTACACAGACCAAAGCAAAACAAATCTTTGTCTTTTGGTAATTTAAACAGAAGTATAAAACAGTTTTAACCTGAGTTATTAAAGTAATTTGAACTATGTCCATCTGACCAAGAGAAGCAATGATATCTCTTTTTTTCTGACTCCTACTTCTTGCTTTGGTTTTCCTTAATAATCATTTGAGGCCCTTAATAATATTCTAAGTATTTTTATCAGTTCTGAATTTACCCAATAGCCTCATTCACTATTTGTTCATCTCTTCATTATAAACATGCACTAATCCACAATGGTAATTTCAACATGCTGGAAAACCACAGTATCTTTGCCCTGAGAATTAACTAGCATGAACATTATCAGGCCTATTTAAGCACCTGGATGCCCCCATCTGCTCTCTAGCAATATAAACTATGATAGTCCCAGGAATTCCCTTTGTCACAAATACCTGGACCAGAAGGCACTCTACTGCATCCCCAAATTAGGAGTAGCTGCGCTTTTGGCTTCCAAGCTGTAGACAGCTGGGAGGGACAGGCACCAAGTTGCCGCTGCTTTTCTCAGCCTCAGACCTAAAAAGTCCTGTCTCAGTGGTCATCTTGGTAAACCCCAATAGCTCCCTACAACAGGAGCCCCCATCTGAGACTAATGAAGCACACAGATGGTTTCTGAAAACCTCTGTACTACAAAATGTTATGCTGTGGCTCTGAATATACTCGTCTTCATATTCTCTCTTCTCCCCTCCCTTCCATATCCATGCCCTTGTTTGTTCCATTTCCTTTAGAAATGCCATTTGGGCAGCAAATTTCACAAATTAGATCCATCTCGATGCTGCCATGTAAAGAAAGCACATCTGTCTAATTCTTCAGTTAAAATAAAGAAAAAATTGAAATAGCAAAATTCTGTAGTCGCTCTGAGCTATTTCCTAATGAACCAGTTTGTCCCATGAGCTGTAGTGAGGAGCTTCTTCTCCTCGGTGAGAACTCTTTATCTATTTTAATATTATGCATGTTTTCCATGTGACTCCTTCTGACTTGCCCTCACCCCATCCTTTGAATTCATTTAAATAAAAATAATTTATGTGGACATTCCTTCAGTCAGGATTTTCTCTCCCCCTTTCTTAAAGACATCTATAATATTTTGTTGATGCTTTCTATCCAAACTGAGTCGTTATGCTTTTGCATATCATTATGGCTTTATAAAGAACAACAGCGACATCTGCATGTGCCACAGCGCCAAGGAGATAGGAAAATTACTGAAAACAAACTCCGTGTTGGCTTGGAGGCTGTCTGGCTCTCCATCTCCCGAGCAGCCCCTGCCACTACCATGGATAGGAGTAATTGTACAGTGTAATCACATCATGCCTCATCTGAATATTCATAGCCCAGACAAAGCTTTGGAGGATAAGGGAGGCACAAGGATAATTTAAATATAAAACAGCACCTCATTTCCAAATCAACTTGTGCCAGTTAGACTGTGCACGCGGATTCAGTATTAAATCAACATTTTTTACAGTTTGGAAATTGGTAATGAAGAAGAAAATGGAGAAAAGAAGAGACTCAATAAAGAAGGGGTGACATTATATTCTCATTCTTGACTGAGGAAAAACAAAACAAGACAATAACAACAGCAACAGAATAAAAATACTTAAAATGATATTTGAAGAGTCACCCACAGTGCCTAACCAGCTGCTGTTTTACCAGGAATGAAATAGCCTATTGAGGGAGCTTTAAAAGCTCTCAATTAATATGTTGTGCATGTATTAGATCTACAAAGAACTCACTGTATTCCTTCTCGCCCCACAAATCCCCCCAATACACACATATTCCCTAACCACCACCTTTCTTTTCTGTCGAGTACAGAAGAAAAGAATCAGAGCTACAATATAATTGTCTAATCGCTTCAAAGGTGACAATATTACTTTTCTAAAAGAAACAACAAAAACAAACACATACAAAAAGGTGACTGTTCATTAATGAAGGGATAAATTACCGATGGCTTCTTCATTCTCTTTAGTTCACTACCCCCAAAAGAAACAAATGTAATCCACATGTTAATATTTCTTGTCTTCGTTTTCTTTTAATATGATGCTCTTTATTATTATTTTGTGTGTTGGTATTTGTAGAAGCCTCTGCCACTGCATTCCCCAAAGAGCTACTAGTTTCAACCCACTGGAGTTTATATTCCTATAATTGTCTAGTGCAGGAACATTACTGCTGTTTTTAAAAAATATACCGCTCTGCAGGAATTAGAAGAATCCAAGGTTGTATCCAGCTTCAAAGGTTTCCAAGTCATAATGATTTTAGAAAAAGTAGAAGACAGATCATGGAACAAGTCCCTGTTTGAAGATAAGCATCATAGGGACCTTTTTTTCTTCCCTCTATCCCCAACTTTGTACTTCTCCTGGCTCTGAATGCCCCTCGCTAACATGGTTTAATGATATGCAAATGAAATATGCATAAAACCATTCTACTGTATGATTATTAAACACTGGAGACATTAACAGCAGAGGCTTCACTCTTTGTAATAATCCTTCCCGACTATCCACTTTGATTTCGGAGTTATGGAAACCCATAGCAGTTGGCAGAGAGTGAAAGAGAGAGAGAAGGAAGGAAAGATGCAGGGACACATCACCCATCTCGGTGCTTTTCCCACTCCAGGAGAGGTTCCCCCCCTTTGTACTGCGTTCCTATTGCTGTCTTTTGTAATCCATCCATGCAGTCGCACCAGAGCGATTAACGGGAAAAAACCTCTTTTCTCTTAATGTTTCAAAGCTCATTAGCCAAACGATTATTCCTCATTAACAGCGAAAGCTCATTCATTAAAAGGAAGAATATGCCAAAAAGATGCCAGCGCGGTTAATCCTGAGTCCTGTACTGGGCTGTAAATCCCATACTACTTGTATATTCCATGCGAAAGGGACGCGCGCCAATCCACATTTAAAAAAAAAAAAAGGAAAGAAAAAGATAACAGTTTGTGTGTTTTGTAAAATCCACAAGAGCAGCAATTAATATTCCCATTGAATGACTTTATTTTTTTTTTTTTTTGTCTCTCCCTTTTGTTTCCAGAGCCTGCCCCTGGCTCAGCGCCCGGTGCCAACAGAACACCTTTCAAGATCCACAGCGACGCAGACAACGTAAGTACCAGCGGTTTCCTGAAACCCTGTTTCAGATTTTGTTTTTTTAAACAACCAGCTAAAACATAGAGAGAGACCAGCCTCTTTCTCCTTCTTCTCCCTTACGTTATGCCACCAGGGTTTCCTAAGTAGCGCCTTCCAAATCACTCTGCCTTCAAGTTTGTGCATGTCTGTGTGGCATCCCTCCTCCTCCTTCACTCCCATAGTGGATCTTGTAAAAGGGCTTCAGATCGGCCCCATTCATCTCCCTGGTGATAGCAGTGAATGTAGATAAATCTCTGACTGCCTGCTTGCTGCTGGAGTATGATTTTTATTTAGTCTTCTCTGTACACCTGGGTCAAAAAGTGGCAGGTAGGCATATACATACATGCACCTACACACATTTCCTTGTCTCCCCTCTGCCTTCCTCTCCTTTTTCTCACACATGCATACATCCCACATATGTGTGTATATGCTTAAACATATACACCTACATACATGCCCATACCTGTAACAAAATATATATATATCTAAACGTTTAATTTGTCTGAAAATATGTATATTTATATACACATACAGCCTTACACATGCGTCTATATGCAATCAATAAGTGCCTATCTCTTCGTTTATACGCATCTATATCTCCATTTAAATATTCCCTCTCTTCTCCCAGCAGAAACTATGTGCAATTGCAATCCAGAATCGTACACGCGGTATTCTTTCCTCAGGATTTCTATTTGTAGACCTTGATGCTCCCTGATCTGCCTTCCTCCGAGCTGTAGAATTGGCATCTTTCCCTTAGGTTTTCCGAATGGCAAGTGGCACCGGCTGTGGCATGCATTCAAACCGCTTCCTATGGCATTTCTCTTCCGATGTCTGCTTTTTCTCTTTGTTTGTTGTTGACTAGGCTGAATGGTGTTTTTTTTTAAGTTAATTATAAACAAAGTTGAATAGCAAACAAGCCAACAGCTTGCCAAAAAAAAGAATAATAATAAAAATAGCCCACGCAAGTGCCTTCTGCTGCAACAGATGCCCAAATCACCCCTGGCATGGGCAAGTGGGCACTCGATTTTGGTGGTTGTTAATTTTTTCTGTTTCTTGCTGTATTTGTTGTTTGTTTTTCTTGTTTCTTTTTTATTTTTCAAGGAGTCCAGAATCCCGGCCTCTGTTTGGAATGGAACAGTGTCATGGCGGAGACGACGGCCTTTGTCTTGCTGGGTGTGAAAGCATCCACTGTGCTGGCTCCACTGCGGCAGAATCAAGTTTAAAGGAAAAAAGTGATTAAAGTCATCTTTGTGCCTCTTTGGTGTGGAAGACCCCCAAACCCCAAGTAGCCGAATCCTCCCTGGGTCCGAGGAAGGGCTCATAGTTGGAGCAGCCTAGGTTGTAATCCGGGCACTTGCGCCTTCGGTTGCTGCTTGCTGTTCGCTCCTGGGGGTCTGGATAATCTCCCCTGGCTTTACCGCACTGTCTGGCCCGCATTCAGGGCCCCCGTAACATATACCCGCTGCTGCTATCACATGAAACTGTGGCGTTGCCCCTGAATGGATGGCACTGTGCCAACTCTTCTGCCATCCGCCCTTGCAGCTTTTTTCTTTCCTCCCTCCCTCCCCTTCTTCTCCTCCTCCCGTCGACTTGACGTTAATTAACACACGGGTTAATTGATTTTAAAAGCCTAAGAATTACAGTTAACTTTTCCCACAGGGTACAGACGCCAGCCGCTTGGCACACTCTGCCTTTCACACTGGTGCAGGGGGGCAGGGAAAGCCCGCAGCAAAACTAGCAACTGCTGAGGGAATGTTGCCTGCTCATTGGAGTAGAGCCGATAGAAGTCGATGTGGTACTGTCTTGTCCTTACAGTATATTTAGCCTTTCCATATTTTTTTTTAAATAATCAAAGCACATCCCTTTCTTCTCCCTTCCTCTTAAAACAGGAAGAAGTCCTTATGGGGGGAGAGTAGGTCCCTCCCCCAGACCAATTATTTCATCCATAATATGCTTTTTCCCAATAATAAGAAAATACTTGGTGCCTTTTTTTTTTTTTTTTTTTTTTTTTAGTGACAAGAAGAGGTAGGCTACTCCTTCCTAAATATTATAGGCAAAGGAAAATTTTTTAAAGAAAAGTCCATAGTTTCTTTCTCTATATCTCAGTATTTTGTCTTGTTTCTCTGTTCCCTTAATGTAGATGGTTACTTACGGTGAGGGATTTCAATTAAAAATAAGGTACATTGTAATTAAGAACAAAATTCATATGAAAGCTCTTTGTTTTATTTTGTTGTTATGTATGTAGAATTTTGCTTTCTGTCCCCTTCACCAACCCCCTGTAGAAAATGAAAGCGATTGATACTGTGGTTGGGAAGGGGATAGGCAAGCCCGGGAACTTGATGCTTTCACCTTTTCATGCTTTCATTTTATTTCATTTTGTTTTTTAAAAGCAGGGAGCGACTGAAGCGACAAGAGGAATCCATTATGCAAATCGTGTCACTTTGCATAATGTCTCATGACTGGAATATGCAAATAAGCTGTATAATTTATGAGTACCAGTATCTGTCTAAAAGTGTTTCACATAATTTACAAAGTGAGCCTGAAACACATGAGGAAGGCAGCCCTTACAGCTCCATTGCAAGGAAATCTCTATATGGTCCTAATAGTGCTCCCTAGTAATATTGTCAATTGCTATTTAAAATAAGTTAAATTTTCAAATGTTCATGAAAGATGAAGATTTTTCCTCTTTCTCTCTTCACCCAAATTCTATGCCTAAAAGTTAGCAAGAAATTATTAGATTTTAAAGCATTAATATTTAGATTTAATTTGGAAAAGAAAAGTTATTTGAGGCCCAGGCCAGTTGGCTCAGTAGTAGAGCATCAGCCTGGCATGGGGAGGTCCTGGATTCAATTCCCAGCCAGGGCACACAGGAGAAGTGTGCATCTGCTTCTCCACCCTTCCCCCTCTCCTTTCTCTCTGTCTCTCTCTTCCCCTCCCACAGCCAACGCTCCATGGGAGCAAAGTTGGCCTGGGTACTGAGGATGGCTCCATCGCCTCTGCTTCAGGTACTAGAATGGCTACCATTGCAACAGAGCAACACCCCAGATGGACAGAGCATTGCCCCTAGTGGGCGTGCTGGGTGGATCCCAGTCGGGCGCATGCAGGAGTCTGTCTTTTTACCTCCTTGCTTCTCACTTCAAGAAAAACAATGTTATTTAAGTCAAACTTGGTCTTTGTATATGGATTTTCCTTTCTAAAGCAAAGAATACCTTAGAGAAATATAGACACCATATCCATTTGTCTGACTTTATGAAGGCAGAAAAATGAGAGTTCTCATCTCTCATTTTGGTTGTTTTTTTATGTGTCTTTCTGTGGAAATATTTTATAAGTTATAGTCCCTTGTATTTATTATTATTTATGTAATATGAAAGACTGATGTATTACTTAATGTTCTTCTGAAGGTTTAATTCTGATTTCTGAGAAGTCTACAAGAGAGATTTCAGTTAAGTCATCCATCAGCTTAGTTGGCCACTCCATGTCTCCTTGTGATAACTTATTTGAATAGATAATTCTGAACCTTTTGTAAAATCTTAATGTCTTTGATAATATGACCTAATCTGACTTTATATTTTTTATTTCAGTCACAAGAAATTTCTGTGAAAGAGAGGTACAAGGTGCCACTAAAATGTACACCAGGAGGACCTGATCTTGAGAGCCATGTCAGAATAGGCTTTCGGAAGAAAGTGAATTCAAGCTCAATTCTGAAAGTTGAAGATAAATTATACAAAAACAGGGAGAATGTATTTCCTATGTAGAGCCTATGTTCAGTAAATAAGGAGGCAAGAAAAGATCATAGCTGCTTGGAAGACCTAAATAAAACCAGTACAACTAAACAAGTATAAACAGTGGGTCACTGGATCATACTGGGAACAGATTGGGAGGTAAGCATGAAAAAGGTAACTTATTCATTATCTGCATGTAATCACAGGTGCTTGGTCTCATATCATTATTAATTGTATGTACATGTACTTATATATACTTATTGACATTTATACTGAGAACTATTTACTGTTATAATACAGTTTATGAAATAATTTTTTATCTTTTAAACATATACATTGACCCTTTAGATTTCTGAATCTAAGAATATGTAACATATTTCTTCTTTTTTGTGAAGTTTTACTTTCAAAAAGTTAATAGCTATTTAAGAAAATAAAAATAAGAAAAACACTTCACCCAACAAGAGCAGAATATAAATTCTTTTTAAGTACATTCGAAACATTCATAAAGACCATTTTCTGATTTATGAAAAAAATCTCCAATTTAAAAGTATCAAACTTGACAAAATATGTTTTCTAACCACAAACAAACTGAACTAGTAATCAGTAACAAAAGATATCTGGAAAGTCTCAAATTTTGGGGAATTATACATAATTTTTAGTAACACATGGATCAAAGAAGCAGTCACAGGGCAAGTAGGAAATACTTTTAATTGAATGACAATAAAAACACATTCAAAATTTGTAAGATGCAACTAAAACAATGCTTATGAAGAAATAAGCTTCAATGACTTATTTTAGAAACAAAAATGGTTTTTAAGTCAATAATTTAATTATCTTAAAATAACGAATTAAACCCAAAACAAGAAGAATGAAGGAAATAATAAAGATAAGAACTAAAACCAATGAAATTGAAAACAGTAGGGAAAATCAATATACCAAAAAGCTAATTCTTTGCAAAGAATGTAACAAGTTATAAACATCTTGCAGACTGAACAAGAAAAAGAAGACACAAATTATTACAAGAAGGAATGAAAGAGGGAGCATCACTAACGATCTGCCAAATAGTAAATGGATAATAAGAGATAAGTAAATAACTATCAATAAATTTGAAAACCTAAATGAGATGAAAAAAAATTCCTTAAGAGACAAACTACCAATATTTATTCAAGAAGAATAACCTAAATAGTGTTATGTCTGTTAAAGAAATTGAATTTGTAGTTAAAATACCTTTCTGAAAGGACACTGTCCAGCCCAAATGCCTTCACTGGCAAGTTCTGCAAACATTTAAGGAAGAAAGCATGCCAGTCCTAAACAGTCTCTTCTAGGAAACGGAAAAGGAAAGGAACATTTTCCAACTCATTTTAGGAGGTCAACATTACTCTGATGCCAAAACCAGAAAAGATGGTACAAGAGCAAAGAACTACATACAAATAACTCTTCATAAACAGAATTACCAAGTCAGGTTTCTTCCAAGCATGGAAAGTTGGTTCAACATTCTGAAATCAAGTTGATGCATCATATCAACAGATATTTTAAATCGTCAGTCTAATAGTTGTTAAGAAAATAAAATGAGCCACAGTAATCAGAACAGTGTGATGATGATGTAAGGACACACAATTCTTTTGACAAAAGGTCAAAGACAATCCATTGAAGAGTTTAGTCTTTTTAATAATACTTGGTGATGGAGTCAAATAACTAAATAACTTTACCTATTCTTCATTATATACAAATATTAATTTTAAATGAATATTGAAACAAAATTAAAATCCAAATGCTATAAAAGTTTTTGAAGAAAATATAAAATAAAATTTTTGTGACCCTGGGCTATGTAAGAGATTTTATAAATAGGGAGAAAGAAACCTGATCATAACGAAAAAGCTAAGTTGGACTTTTGCAAAATTGAAAACTTTTTCAATTTTAATTGCACTGTTGAATAAGTTAAAGAAGGAGCTACAGACTGGGACAAAATATTTTCACCCCATAATGAGGAGAAAATTAATTATTCTAAACCCAACCAAAAATTACACAGAGATAGAATTAGTAGATGAGAACATTAAAGGATTTAAATAAAAAAAGACATTAAAGCTATCACAGCTGAATTCCATATATTCAAGAAGCTAGAAGAAATCAGGAACATATTTACTAGAGATGTGGAAGACTTTTAAAATACTCTAATTGAACTGGAAGAGACTAAAATCACCCTGTCTGAGATGAAGAATACTGTGTCAGAAAAGTAGTGACAGATTAGATATTTCAGACGAAAAGATTAATCAATTTATAGACATATTAATAGAAACTATCTAAAATAACACAAAGGAAGGAAAGTAATGAACAGATCATCAGTGAGTTGTGGGTTAATATCACGTGAATATATATATAATTGACGCTCTTAAAGGACAGATAGAAGGGAGACAAAAAGTATATCCAAAGAAATAGCTGAAAATGTTTCAAATATGGTGAAAAATGTAAACCAGCATGTCCAACTATCTCTATTATTCCCAAACACAAGAATCATGAAGAAAACTATAATAAAGCACATAATAATTAGATTGCTCAAAATCAGTAAAGAGCAGTATTTTAAAAAGAATGGGAGAAAAGAAGACATTATGTAAAACCTGACCAGTGATGGCACAGTGGATGGAACATCAACATGGGATGCTGATGTTTAAAACCCTGAGGTTGCCAACTTGACTGCAGAGTCATCTAACTTGAGTGCAGGCTCACCAGCTTGGGCACAGGGTCACCAACTTGAGCATACGATCATCAACATGACCCCACAGTCACTGGCTTAAAACCCAGGGTCGCAGGCTTGAGCCCTATGTCACTGGCTTGAGCAAGGGTTCACTGGCTTGGCTGGAGCTCCTAGTCAAGACATATTAGGAGAAGCAATCAGTGAAGAACAAAATTGACACAACTATGAGTTGATGCTTCTCATCTCTTTCCCTTCCTCTCTTTCTATCTCTCCCTCGCTGAAGAAGGAGGAGGAGATGGAGAGTAAGAAGAAGGAGAAGGAGAAGGAGAAGAGGACCTTATATATAGAATAACACAGATGAAAATGACAGATTTCTCTTCTCACTGGAATCACTGCAATCCCAAAGATAGTGGAGAAATATTTTTAAAGTATTGGAAGAAGAAGAAAGTTAAACTGAAATTCTATAAACAGCAAAAATATCTTTCAGAAGTGAAATACATACATTTTCAGATGTACAAATGCTGAAAGAACTCATTATAAGCAGACCTACACTACAATAAAATGGTAAACAAATCTTCAGACAATTGGAAAATGATGTAAAAGCCTTGGAAATGGTAATTATGTTGGTAAAATTTTAAAACTTGTCTATTAATGTATTTTAAAGGTAATTGACTTTTTAAAACAAAAATTATAACGATGTATTATTTATTTACTATGTAAAAGTAATATCCATGACAATAGTAGCATGAAAATTATTGAAGAAAATGGAAAAATAAAAGAATTCTGTTATAAGGATTTTATACCATATATTAAGTGGTATAATATCACTTGAAGGTGCACTGATAAGTTAAAGTTTTATATTATAAACCCCACAAAAAGCAAAAATGACACACCCAAGAGTTATAGTTAATAAGCTAACAAAAGTGAGAGAATGAAATTATCAAAAATGCCAAATTAATCCAAGGTAATAGACTTAAACGTCATCTTCAATAATCACATTAAATGTAAATAGCCTAAATACTCTATTTAAAGGGGAGTAATGGTCAGAATGTGTAGAAAACAGAAAGACTCAAATATATACTGCATACAACAAAACCACTTTAAATATAAGTAAATGTAAATAGTTTGAAAGTTAAAGGATGGGAATAGATATACCATATTAATACTAATTAAATGAAAGCTAGAGTGGATATATTAATATAATACAGTATGTTTCAGAATCCATAAAACCAGATCATAGAAAGATGAAGTCCACCACTACTATATTATCTTGCTATCTATGGCCACAAGAGGACCCAAGCTTCCGAAGTTAGAAGTGGGGAGGGAGGCAGTCAGACAGACTCCTGCATGCACCTGACCAACTGGAATCCACCCAGCATGCCCACCAGGGGGCGACACTTTGCCCATCTGGAGCATTGCTCTGTTGTGGCCTGAGCCATTGTAGCACCTGAGGCAGAGGCCATGGAGCTGTCCTCAGCACCCCGGCCAACTTTGCTCCAATAGAGCCTTGGCTGCGGGAGGGGAGGAGATAGAGATAGATAGAGAGGAAGGAGAAGGGGAAGGGTGGAGAAGAGGATGGGCACTTCTACTGTGTGCTCTGGCTGGGAATTGAACCCGGGACTTCCACACACCAGGCCAACGCTGTACCACTGAGTCAACCAGCCAGGGCCAAGCTTCTCTTTTAATTGATGAATTCTGGATCTGAGAACTGGCTCTGGTCTAGAAACTGAGCAAAGGATTATAACTTCATCTTTCTTTTTTTTTTTTTTTTTTTTTTTTTTTAATATATATATTTTATTTTTATTAATTCTAATGGGGTGACATCAATAAATCAGGGTACATATGTACAATGAAAACATCTCCAGGTTATCTTATCATTCAATTGTGTTGCATACCCATCACCAAAAGTCCAATTGTCCTCTGTCACCTTCAATCTGGTTTTCCCTGCGTCCCTCCCCTCCTCCCTATCCCACTCTTCCCTCCCTCCCCCCATCCCATAACCACCACTCTCTTGTCCATGTCCATACCCTCACTTTCATGTCCCACCTATATATGTAATCGTGCTGTTCTCAGTTTTTCTTTTTTTCTGATTTACTTATTTCACTCCGTATAATGTTATCAAGGTACATCCATTTTGTTATAAATGATCCGATGTCATCGTTTCTTATGGCTGAGTAGTATTCCATAGTATATATGTACCAAAGCTTTTTAATCCACTCGTCTTCTGACGGACACTTGGGCTGTTTCCAGATCTTCCCTATTGTGAACAATGCTGCCACGAACATGGGGGCGCATTTCTTCTTTTCGAACAGTGCTATGGTGTTCTTAGGGTATATTCCTAAAAGTGGGATAGCTGGGTCAAAAGGCAGTTCGATTTTTAATTTTCTGAGGAATCTCCAAACTGTTTTCCACAGTGGCTGCACCAGTCTGCATTCCCACCAGCAGTGCAGAAGGGTTCCCTTTTCTCCACATCCTCGCCAGCACTTATTCTGTGTTGTTTTGCTGATAAGTGCCATTCTGACTGGTGTGAGGTGATATCTCATTGTGGTTTTAATTTGCATTTCTCTAATGATTAGTGATGTTGAGCATTTTTTCATATGCCTATTGGCCATCTGTATGTCCTCTTTGGAAAAATTTCTATTCATTTCTTTTGCCCATTTTTTGATTGGGTTGTTTGTCTTCCTGGTGTTGAGTTTTATAAGTTCTTTATAAATTTTAGTTATTAACCCCTTATCAGATGTGCTGTCGAATATGTTCTCCCATTGTGTGGTTTGTCTTTTTATTCTGTTCCTATTGTCTTTAGCTGTGCAAAAACTTTTTAGTTTGATATAGTCCCATTTGTTTATCTTGCCTTTTATTTCAGTTGCCCATGAAGATAAATCGGCAAATATACCGCTGCTACAGATGTCAGATAGCTTGCTGCCTATGTTTTCTTCTAAGATGCTTATGGTTTCACGGCTTACATTTAAGTCTTTTATCCATTTTGAGTTTGCTTTTGTGAATGGTGTAAGTTGATGGTCTAGTTTCATTTTTTTGCAGGTAGATGTCCAATTTTCCCAACACCATTTGTTAAAGAGGCTGTCTTTACTCCATTGTATGTTCTTTCCTCCTTTGTCAAATATCAGTTGTCCATAAAGCTGTGGGTTTATTTCTGGGTCCTCTGTTCTGTTCCATTGATCTATGTGCCTGTTCTTATGCCAGTACCAGGCTGTCTTGAGTATAATGGCCTTATAGTAAACCTTGATATCAGGAAGAGTGATACCTCCTGCTTTATTTTTTCTTTTTAAGATTGCTGAGGCTATTCGTGTTCTTTTTTGGTTCCATATAAATTTTTGGAATATGTGTTCTATATCTTTGAAGTATGTCATTGGTATTTTAATTGGTATTGCATTGAATTTATAAATTGCTTTGGGTAATATAGACATTTTAATGATGTTTATTCTTCCTAGCCATGAGCACGGTATGTGCTTCCACTTGTTTGTATCTTCCTTGATTTCTTTTATCAATGTTCTATAATTTTCCGAGTACAAGTCCTTAACCTCCTTGGTTAAATTTACTCCTAGGTACTTTATTTTTTTGGCTGCAATAGTGAAGGGGATTGTTTCCTTAATTTCTTTTGCTGATATTTCATTGTTGGTATATAGAAATGCCTCTGATTTCTGAGTATTAATTTTATATCCTGCCACCTTGCTGAAATCATTTATAAGGTCCAGTAGTTTTTTGACTGAGACTTTAGGGTTTTCAATATACAATATCATATCATCTGCAAATAATGACAGTTTTACTTCTTCTTTTCCAATTTGTATGCCTTTTATTTCTTCTTCTTGTCTGATTGCTGTAGCTAGGACTTCTAGAACTATGTTGAATAAGAGTGGTGAAAGTGGGCAACCCTGCCTGGTTCCTGACCTTAAGGGGATTGCTTTTAATCTTTGTCCATTTAGTATGATGTTTGCTGTCGGTTTATCGTAGATTGCCTTTATCATGTTAAGGAATGATCCCTGTATTCCCACTTTACTGAGAGTTTTGAGCATGAATGGGTGCTGGATTTTATCAAATGCCTTTTCTGCATCTATTGAAATTATCATGTGATTTTTGTCCTTCCTTTTGTTTATGTGATGAATCACATTGATTGATTTGCGAATATTGAACCAGCCTTGCCTCTCCAGAATAAATCCCACTTGATCGTGGTGTATGATTTTTTTCATATATTGCTGGATCCGGTTGGCTAATATTTTGTTGAGAATTTTAGCATCTAAATTCATCAGGGATATAGGCCTATAATTTTCTTTCTTTGTGTTGTCTTTGCCCGGTTTTGGGATCAGAATTATGCTCGCCTCATAAAAGGAGTTTGGAAGTCTTCCTTCCTCTTGAATTTTTTGAAATAGCTTGAGGAGAATAGGAGTTAGTTCTTCTTTGAATTTTTGATAGAATTCACTTGTGAAGCCATCAGGCCCAGGACTTTTCTTTTTTGGGAGTTTTTTGATAACTGTTTCGATCTCATTTGCTGTAATTGGTCTGTTTAGGTGTTCTGATTCTTCCAGATTGATTTTTGGAAGGTTATATGATTCAAGAAATTTGTCCATTTCACCAAGATTGTCTAATTTTTTGGCATATAGTTCTTCATAGTATTTTCTTACAATGCTTTGTATTTCTGTTGTGTCAGTTGTTATTTCTCCACTGTCCTTTCTAATTTTATTTATTTGAGTCCTCTCTCTTTTTTTCTTGGTGAGTCTAGTTAAAGGTTCATTGATCTTGTTTACCTTTTCAAAGAACCAGCTTCTTGTTTCATTGATCCTCTGTATTGTTTCCTTAGCCTCTATGTCATTTATTTCTGCTCTGACCTTTATTATTTCCTTCCTTCTACTTGTCTTGGGTTTTATTTGTTGTTGTTTTTCTAGTTCTTTTAGATGCAGGGTCAGGTTGCTTATTTGAGCTTTTTCTAGCTTCTTATGATATGCCTGTAGTGCAATAAACTTCCCTCTCAGAACTGCTTTTGCTGTGTCCCATAAATTTTGAGTTGATGTATGCTCATTATCATTTGTTTCTAGAAACTTTTTTATTTCTTCTTTGATCTCATTGTTAATCCATTCATTATTTAATAACATGCTATTTAGTTTCCAAGTGTTTGAGTATTTTTCAGGTTTTCTTTTGTGGTTAATTTCTAGTTTCATGGCATTGTGATCAGAGAAAATGCTTGATATGATTTCAATCTTCTTAAATTTATTGAGACCATTTTTGTGTCCTAACATGTGGTCTATCCTAGAAAACGTACCATGAGCGCTTGAGAAGAATGTATATTCTATTGCTTTAGGGTGAAAAGTTCTGAAGATATCTATTAAATCAAGTTGATCTAGTGTCTCCTTTAAGTCTGCTGTTTCTTTATTAATTTTCTTTCTTGAGGATCTATCCAGTGTTGTTAGAGGGGTATTGAAATCTCCTACTATGATAGTATTGCTGTTAATCTCACCCTTTATATCCATCAAAGTCTGCTTTATGTATGTCGGGGCTCCTATATTTGGTGCATAGATATTTACAATAGTTATATCTTCCTGTTGAATTGTTCCCTTTATCATTATGTAGTGTCCTCCTTTATCTCTTACTACAGTCTTTGTTTTAAAGTCCATTTTGTCTGATATAAGTATTGCTACCCCTGCTTTTTTTTCATTTCCATTTGCATGAAATATTTTTTTCCATCCTTTTACCTTCAGTCTATGAGCATCTTTTGTTTTAAGGTGTGTCTCTTGTAGACAGCATATGTATGGGTCCTGTTTCTTTATCCATGCAGCTACCCTATGTCTTTTGATTGGATCATTTAATCCATTTACATTTAAGGTTATTATTGATATGTAGTTGTTTATTGCCATTTTATTCTTTAAAGCTGTATTCTTCTTTTGCTCTATTCATTCCTCCCTTTAAACTGTTCACAAGAGGCCCCTTAGTATCTCTTGCAGAATTGGTTTGGTTTTTATGAATTCCTTCAGGCTTTCTTTTTCTGGGAAGCTCTTTATTTCTCCTTCAATTTTAAATGTTAGCCTTGCTGGATAAAGTAGTCTTGGTTGTAGGTTCTTGTTCTGCATTACTTTGATTATTTCTTGCCATTCCCTTCTGGCCTCAAGTGTTTCTGTTGAGAAGTCCGATGTCATCCTTATCGGGGATCCTTTGTAGGTGATAGTCTTTTTTTCTCTAGCAGCTTTTAAAATTTTTTCTTTATCCATTAGCTTTGGTAATTTAACTATGATGTGTCTTGGTGTAGATCTTTTTGGGTTTCTCCTTAATGGAGTTCTGTGTGCTTCTTGAATGTGTGGAGTGTTTCCCAGCCTTAATTTAGGAAAGTTTTCTGCTATGATTTGATTGAACAAAGTTTCCATTTCCTGTCCTCTCTCCTCTTCTTCAGGCACCCCTATGATGCGAATGTTGTTTCTCTTCATGTTGTCACAAAGCTCCCTTAGAGTTTCCTCACATTTTTTGAGTCTCTTTTCCTTTTTCTTCTCTGCTTCTGTGCCTTTGTTTATTGTGTCCTCTAACTCGCTTATTCGATCCTCAGCATCATCCATCCTGCTTTTAATTCCTTCCATTGTGGTCTTCAGTTCTGATACTGTATTTGTCATTTCTGTCTGATTCTTTTTTATTATTTCAATTTCATTTTTTATACTTGTTATCTCTTTATTTAGATGTTCATAATGACTATCCATTGTTGCTCTAATTTCTTTGAACATCCTAACTATCATTATTCTAAATTCTGCTTCTGGTAATTTGGTTATATCTGGTTCATTCAGGTCCTTCTCTGGGGATTTCTCTTGATTCATTTGGTTTGCATTCCTCTGCCTGCCCATTTTTTCTGTGTATAAGCAAGTTGTGGCCACTGGAGTCCAGTAGGTGTTGCCTTTGTGTTCTCTAGGTGTGGTCTATCTGCAGGCCCCCCACCCCCTCTGCCGGTGCCTAGGGTGGTTGGGTATGAGCGTTGCCAGCGCCGGCCCACTGTGGCTTTTGCTATGATTTCTGCCTCTCCTCCGTGGGAGGGGTTGTGACTGAAGCCACAAGATTAGCACCAAGGGTAGAGGGAGCACCTTTCCTCAGCTGCGGACCCAGCCTATTTCCGGACTTCCGCCCAGAACCAGCAGTCGGAGCCTGCTCGCTACAGTTCCGCGGGTTAGGCGGGGCTTTTGACGTGCTCTCAGCTGTAAGCTTTTGCCCGTCCGGAGCTTTAGCCCCGCCCTCGAGGCCAGGGCCCTTTGCGCAGGGTCGGAAACCAAGGTTTATTGGGGCGGGCGTGTTTGCTGGCTTCCGCTGAGCTGCGTACTTCCGCTCGTCCCGGGCTCTACCCCGCCCCCGCGTTCGGAGTCCGCTCGTTCACGTATGAATGCTATCCGGAGTTTCTCCGGCCGGATGGGGATAGTAGTGTGGGCTTAGCTGCGAGCCTCCGCCTGTCTCGGGGTCCACCCCGTTCCCGCGCTCGGAGCCCGCTCGCGCACGTATACTGGCCAACAGCGGTTTCTCCGCCCCGGGGGTGGGGGGGGGGTGCGGGACTGGTAGCGTCAGCTCTGCCGCGAGCCCCTGCCCGTCCCTGGTCCTAGCCCGGTCCCCGCGGTCAGGGCCGGCTTGCGCAGGGCCTGCCCGTTCCTGGCCTCCCGCTTTGTCCCCGTAAGTGGGATTAAAGGCGGGCCCGCAGCTTCCGGACCGCTTTCGCGGTCCCCTCTGACCCTCTGGGCTAGACCGATCTCCCACCGGCTTGGCCTCCGCCCACGCCGACAGAACCGCCTTTCAGCGTCCTGCCGCCCCAAAACCTTAAGCAGCCCTCAGCAGAGTAGGAAGGGACCTAATACTCCACACTGTAGGCCTGGGAGCTCCCTCACTTGTTTCACAGCTCAATACTGTCCAAACGCTCTTCTAGGCTCTAGGACTGGAGGCTGGGGCTTGGTTCCTGGGACCCAGGTCCCTCCCTCTCCACCAAACTCTCCTCCCGCCCCGCGGGTCTCTCCAGGCTGCCGTTTGCTCCGGGGAGCTGGGCAGCCCTCTTCGCGTTTTCGCTATTCCTACCAGTCTCAATGTGGCTTCTGCAGTGTTCCTTGGTTGAAGAGTCCACTTAGTTTTGTTCAAAGTTGGTTTATCCAGGTGGTGGTTCTTAAAATTGAGTTGTAATCCACTTTGGTTCTGGGAGTTGGAAGTTCGTACGTCCGCCTACTCCGTCGCCATCTTGCTCCTCTCCATAACTTCATCTTTCTGCTCAACCAATGTTGATTTCATTTGAATAAATGTTTATACATATATATATATATATACACATATACACATATAGGTACAGATTTATACACACACACATATAAAGAAAATATCTTTATTGGCTGTCCATGTAGGTTGCCTCTAGTAACATTAAGTTCTAAGAGCCATTTCTATGGATCGCTCAGGAACCCACTGGTCGCCATTTGAAAGTTGCTGCCTACCTATCATGATACTTATTTCCACCATTCCCCTGATAATTAAATTCTACCACCGAATCTCTGCTATTCCTGCATTACATCATCAACATTTATAGAAGAGATTCCATTTCTGTACGACCATTAACTTTCAACTCTCCACCTACAGAGAACAGTCACTTATAAACTGTTCAGTGATGCTGGTAAATGAAGCATCTTCCAAATCTTTCCAGGGGACATGTGAGCTGGGATTTGGTCTTATAGAACATTTCCACTCCAGCATACCCGCTTCTTTGAAGTATTTATTACTTCCTGAATAGTTTACAACACCAGTTTACATATCTCTACTTTTGTGATGTGGGCCATCACTCTATTCTGGTTTTCTGGAACCACCCATCTGTATTATAAACTGACTCCAAGGTTCCCTTCTCAGGGCATTAAGTCTAAGATATGGAAAAGTTCCATATTAAGCAGCTTTATATTTCATTTCCCTGGCCAAGCACCTTAGGATCTACTCCCAGGCATATTCTGCCAGTGCCTATGGTACTTAGAAGTCAGGTGCTGTGATTCTGTCATTCTTTCTTCTACTAGCATTAAATCTCGCTCCTCCTTGGACAGATCCAAGATTTCCCCAGTGAGGAGATGCTGAGATTTGACTAGTTAAGGCTCTGGTGCCCAGAAGTCAGATACTGAAAAATGAAAGTAGATTAAGGTACCTGCCTCATTTGAAACCTCTGTTCATTGAACAATAAGCAACCAGTTCCACAGTCATAATATTTCGCTCTCTTCATCATTGTTCGGAAATGCCAGAGACTTACACAGGCTGCTGGTACGTTCCTTTGCACCTCTATCATATCCCCATTCAACACAAGTGAAAATCTTTTTTTTAATTGATTGATTTTAGGGAGACTGAGAGAGGAAGGGAGAAGAGAGAGAAGCATTTGTTTGTTGTTCCACTTTAGTTGTGCATTCACTGGTCTTCTCCCATATGTGCCCTGACCAGAGATCAAACCTGCAACTTTGTTGTTTTGCGAATGATGCTCTGACTAAGCTAATCATCCAGGGCTCACAAGTGAAAATCTTAACATTTGTACTACTACAGCATACTAGACTCTGGGGCATTTTCTAGACTATGCATCTTACTGGTAGCAGCTGCCCTCGATAGAGTTCCCTAAAGGCAGGACCCCAATAGCATCTACAATAACCAAGTAGCCAGTAAACATGAAAGTGTGTTTATGCTCATTAGTTAAGAAAATGGAAATTAAAACCCAATGAGATACTGCATGTCCCATATACACTTATATTGTGTGTGTGCATATAAATTGTGTGTGTATGTACAAATATATTTTGCAGTTGTTACATGTAGGGTTCTATTAGGTGCAGTTAATAGTTGTTCACATCTACATCTTTTTTGATTTGCTGTCTATGTGTTCTATCAATTAATGAGGAAGGAGTGTTAAAATCTTCAGTTACGAGTGGGACTTTTTGTCTTTCAGTGAGAACTTACTTGTCTTTATTTCTGTCACTTTTGTTTCCTGTACTTTGAAGTATTTTTTGAGCCAGTCTTTTCTTTTTTTTATTAATTTTAATGAAGTGACATTAATAAATCAGGGTACATATGTTCAAAGAAAACATCTCCAGGTTATCTTATCATTCAATTGTGTTTCATACCCATCACCCAAAGTCAAATTGTCCTCTGTCACCTTCTATCTGATTTTCTCTGTGCCCCTCACCTCCCCCTCCCTCTCCTCCCTCCCCCCACGCCATAGCCACCACACTCTTGTCCATGTCTCATAGTCTCACTTTTATGTCCCACCTATGTATGAAATCATGCAGTTCTCAGTTTTTTTCCATTTTACTTATTTCACTCCGTATAATGTTATCAAGGTCCATCAATTTTGTTGTAAATGATCCGATGTCATCATTTCTTATGGCTAAGTAGTATTTCACAGTATATATGTACCAAAGTTTTTTAATCCACTCGTCCTCTGACGGACACTTGGGCTGTTTCCAGATCTTCGCTATTGTGAACAATGCTGCCACGAATAAGGGGACGCATTTCTTCTTTTTGAACAGTGCTATGGTGTTCTTACGGTATAATCCTAAAAGTGGAATAGCTGGGTCAAAAGGCAGTTCCATTTTTAACTTTTTGAGGAATCTCTAAACTGTTTTCCACAGTGGCTGCACCAGTCTGCATTCCCACCAGCAGGGCAGGAGGGTTCCCGTTTCTCCACATCCTCACCAGCACTTATTCTGTGTTGTTTTGCTGAAGAGTACCATTCTGACTGGTGTGAGGTGATATCTCATTGTGGTTTTAATTTGCATTTCTCTAATGATTAGTGATGTTGAGTATTTCGTCATATGCCTATTGGCCATCTGTATGTCCTCTTTGGAGAAATGTCTATTCATTTCTTTTGCCCATTTTTTGATTGGATTGTCTTCCTGGTCCTGAGTTTTATAAGTTCTTTATAAATTGTGGTTATTAACCCCTTATCAGACGTGTTGTCGAATATGTTCTCCCATTGTGTGGTTTGTCTTTTTATTCTGTTCTTATTGTCTTAAGCTGTGCAAAATCTTTTTAGTTTGATATAGTCCCATTTGTTTATCTTGCCTTTTATTTCATTTGCCCGTGGAGATAAATCAGCAAATATACTGCTGCTACAGATATCAGAGAGCTTACTGCCTATGTTTTCTTCTAAGGTGCTTATGGTTTCATGGTTTATATTTAAGTCTTTTATCCATTTTGAGTTTGTATTTGTGAATGGTGCAAGTTGATGGTCTAGTTTCATTTCTTTTGCAGGTAGATGTCCAATTTTTCCAACACCATTTGTTCAAGAGACTGTCTTACTCCATTGTATTCTCTTTCCTCCTTTGTTAAATATCAGTTATCCATAAAGCTGTGGGTTTGTTTCTGGGTTCTCTGTTCTGTTCCATTTATCTATGTGCCTGTTCTTATGCCAGTACCAGGCTATCTTGAGTAAAATGGCCTTGTAGTATACCTTGATATCTGGAAAAGTGATGCCTCCTGTTTTATTTTTTTCGTTTTAAGATTGCTGAGGCTATTCATGTTGTTTTTGGTTCCATATAAATTTTTGGAATATGTGTTCTATATCTTTGAGGTATGTCATTGGTATTTTAATTGGTATTACATTGAATTTACAAATTGCTTTGGGTAATATAGACATTTTAATGATGTTTATTCTTCCTAACCATGAGCACGGTATATGCTTCCACTTGTTTGTATCTTCCTTGATTTCTTTTATCAATGTTTTATAATTTTCCGAGTACAAGTCCTTAACCTCCTTGGTTAAATTTACTCCTAGGTACTTTATTTTTTTGGCTGCAATAGTGAAGGGGATTGTTTCCTTAATTTCTTTTCCTGACAGTTCATTGTTGGTATATAAAAATGCCTCTGATTTCTGAGTATTAATTTTATATCCTGCTACCATGCTGAATTCATTTATCAGGTCCAGTAGTTTTTTGACTGAGACTTTAGGGTTTTCTATATACAATATCATATCATCTGCAAATAATGACAGTTTTACTTCTTCTTTTCCAGTTTCGATGCCTTTTATTTCTTCTTCTTGTCTGATTGCTGTAGGTAGGACTTCCAGAACTATGTTGAATAAGAGTGGTGAAAGTGGGCACCCCTGCCTGGTTCTTGATCTTAAGGGGATTGCTTTTAATTTTTGCCCATTTAGTATGATGTTTGCTGTGGGTTTGTCATAGATGGCCTATATCATGTTAAGGAATGTTCCCTGTATTCCCACTTTACTGAGAGTTTTGAGCATGAATGGGTGCTGGATTATATCAAACGCTTTTTCTGCATTTATTGAAATTATCATGTGTTTTTTGTCCTTCTTTTTGTTTATGTGATGAATCCTATTGATTGATTTGCGAATATTGAACCAGCCTTGCCTCTCCAGAATAAATCCCACTTGATCATGGTGTATGATTTTTTTCATATATTGCTGGATCCGGTTGGCTAATATTTTGTTGAGAATTTTAGCGTCTAAATTCATCAGGGATATAGGCCTATAATTTTCTTTCTTTGTGTTGTCTTTGCCTGGTTTTGGGATCAGAATTATGCTCACCTCATAAAAGGAGTTTGGAAGTCTTCCTTCCTCTTGAATTTTTTGAAATAGCTTGAGTAGGATAGGAGTTAGTTCCTCTTTGAATTTTTGGTAGAATTCACTTGTGAAGCCATCAGGACCAGGACTTCTTTTGGGGGGGAGTTTTTTGATAACTGTTTCGATCTCATTTGTTGTAATTGGTCTGTCTAGGTGTTCTGATTCTTCCAGATTGATTTTTGGAGATTATATGATTCAAGAAATTTGTCCATTTCACCCAGGTTACCTAATTTTTTGGCATAGAGTTCTTCATAGTATTTTCTTACAATACTTTGTATTTCTGTTGTGTCAGTTGTTATTTCTCCACTCTCATTTCTAATTTTGTTTATTTGAGTCCTCTCTCTTTTTTTCTTGGTCAATCTAGTTAAAGGTTCATCGATCTTGTTTACCTTTTCAAAGAACCAGCTCCTGGTTTCATTGATCCTATGTATTGTTTCCTTAGCCTCTATGTCATTTATTTCTGCTCTAATCTTTATTATTTCCTTCCTTCTACTAGTCCTGGGCTTTATTTGCTGTTGTTTTTCTAGTTCTTTTAGATGCAGGATCAAGTTGCTTATTTGAACTTTTTCTAGTTTCTCATGGTATGCCTGTAGTGTTATGAACTTCCCTCTCAGTACTGCTTTTGCTGTGTCCCATAAATTTTGAGTTGATGTATGCTCATTATCATTGGTTTCTAGAAACTTTTATTTTCTTTTTTGATCTCATTGTTAATCCGTTCATTGTTTAATAACATGCTATTTACTTTCCAAGTGTTTGAGTATTTTTCAGTTTTTCTTTTGTGGTTAATTTCTAGTTTCATGGCATTGTGATCAGAGAAAATGCTTAATATGAATTTAATCCTTTTAAATTTGTTGAGACCACTTTTGTGTCCTACCATGTGGTCTATCCTAGAGAATGTACCATGAACGCTTGAAAAGAATATATATTCTGCTGCTTTAGGGTGAAAAGTTCTGAAGATACCTATTAAATCAAGTTGATCTAGTGTATTCTTTAAGTCTGCTGTTTCTTTGTTAATTTTCTTTCTTGAGGATCTATCCAGTGATGTTTGTGGGGTATTGAAATTTCCTACTATTATAGTATTGCTATTAATCTCACCCTTTATATCTATAAAAGTCTGCTTTATGTACGTCGGGGCTCCTATGTTTGGTCCGTAGATATTTATAATGGTTATATCGTCCTGTTGAATTATTCCCTTTATCATTATGTAGTGTCCTTCTTTATCTCCTACTACAGCCTTTGTTTTAAAGTCCATTTTGTCAGATATAAGAATTGCTACCTGGCTTTTTTTTTCAATTCCATTTGCATGAAATATTTTTTTCCATCCTTTTACCATCAGACTATGTGCATCTTTTGTTTTAAGGTGTGTCTCTTGTAGACAGCATATGTATGGGTCCTATTTCTTTATCCACACAGCTACCCTGTGTCTTTTGATTGGATCATTTAAACCATTTACATTTAAGGTTATTATTGATATGTAGTTGTTTATTGCCATTTTATTCTTTAAAGCTGTATTCTTCTTTTGCTATATTCTTTTCCCACTTTGAAATGTTCACAACAGGCCCCTTAGCATCTCCTGCAGAATTGGCTTGGTTTTAATGAATTCCCTGAGGTTTTCTTTGTCTGGGAATCTTTTTATTTCTCCTTCAATTTTAAACATTAGCCTTGCTGGATAGAGTAGTCTTGTTTGTAGGTTCTTGATCTACATTACTTTGAATATATCTCACCATTCCCTATGGGCCTCAAGTGTTTCTGTTGAGAAGTCGGATGTCATCCTTATGGGGGCTTCTTTGTAGGTGATAGTCTCTTTTTCTCCAGCAGCTTTTAATATTTTCTCTTTATCACTTAGCTTTGGTATTTTAACTATGATGTGTCTTGGTGTAGATTTCTTTGGGTTTCTCTTTAATGGAGTTCTCTGTGCTTCTTGCACTTGTGAAATGTTTTCCAGCCTTAATTTAGGGAAGTTTTCAGCTATGATTTGATTGAACAAAGTTTCTATTCCTTGTTCTTTCTCTTCATCTTCGGGAACCCGTATGATGCAGATGTTATTTCTCTTCGTGTTGTCACAGAGCTCCCTTAGAGTTTCCTCACATTTTTTGAGTCTTTTCTTTTCTCTGCTCTGCTTCTGTGCTTTTGTTTATTTTGTCCTTTAACTTGCTGATTCAATCCTCAGCTTCATCCATCCTGCTTTTAATTCCTTCCATTGTGGTCTTCAGTTCTGATACTGTATTTGTTATTTCTGTCTGACTCTTTTTTATTATTTCCATTTCCTTTTTGTTTACTTGCTGTCTCTTTATTTAGGTGTTCGTAATGACTATCCATTGTTGCTCTAAGATCTTTGAACATCCTAACTATCATTATTTTAAACTCTGCCTCAGGTAGTTTGGTTATATCTGGTTCATATAGGTCTTTCTCTGGGGATTTCTCTTGATTCATTTGGGTTGCATTTCTCTGCCTGCCCATTTTGTCTGTGTGTAAGAAGTGTTTGGCTACTGGAGTCCAATGTGTGTTGCCTCTGTGTTCCCTAGGTGTGGTCTGTCTGCAGGCCCGTCACCCCCTCTGTTGCTGCCTAGGGCAGATGGGTGTGGGTGTTGCTGGTGACGGCCTTGGCTGCTGAGGTCTCCGCCTCACCTCCACAGAAGGGGTTGTGTTCTCGTGTCCGGCTCTACAAGCCTCAGCCGTTCTCGGCCTTTGCCCTTTTCCTATGGGTGGGACCGTGTACCACACTTGGGCCATGAGCCTGGGCATCAAGGGCAAGAGTGAGCACTTTTGCTTAGCTGCGGGTCCCTGTCAGCCTGTTCCTCCAGCCAAGCGGGGCTTTTGGTGTGCAGTCAGCTGCCTGCCTAGGCCTGAAGCCCCGCCCCCGCCAACCTCAGCTCCTCGGCTGGGCCGGGCTATTGCTCTGTGCTCAGCCTTGCTCTGGGCTTCCGCCCCACCTCCATGGGCAAAGCCAGGTTGGGCAAGGCATCAAGCCCCAGAAGCCAGGTGCCGCCATGTGCCTACTTGCCCCTGCCCAGCGGCAGATCTCCACCCATTTCGGGCTCCGCTATTTCCCCACAGGTGGGGTCGCAGGTGGACCGCAGCCGCCGAACCACTTTTGCGCATCCCCTTTGCCCTGGCTAGGCTAGACCTAGCTCATGCCAGCCAGCTCAACCTCTTCCCCTGCTGGCGGAACCGCGCTTCCACATCCCGTGGATGCCAGCCCTCCAGCAAGCCCTCAGCTGTGTGGGTGGTGACACTGCAGCTCAGACCCTAACACTCCAAACTGTAGTCCTGAAAGCTCCCTCCTTCTAAGCGACTGTGCTCTAATTGCCACAGGGGAGCCTGTTTGGCTGGTGTCCTGCTTCCCTTCGCTGGTTCCAGGGGAAATATTGTTTCAGATTTATGTAGTGACTCAGCCCAGGGTTTAGGGTGGCTGTCCCTCAAAGCTTTTCTTCCTGTGCCTTCCAGACTTCACTCTCTACCCGCTGTTCCAGTCTTGTCCTCTCTCCCTGTCTCCCGGAGTCCTGGGTGAGTAGTTGTGAGAGAGGTTTTCTTCGCCATTTCTTTAAGAAGAATCCTGGGTCTGAGAGAACTGTCTCTTTCTCAAAAACAGTATCCTAACCTGTTTCCCAGCTAAATACATCTATATGCCCCTTCTAGGTTCTGGGGCTGCAGGCTGAGGCTTTGTTCCTGGGACCCAGGTCCCACCCTCTCTGCTAAACTCTCTTCCCGCCATGCGGGTCTCTCCAGGCTGCCTTTCACTCCGGGGAGCTGGGCAGCCCTTTTCGCATTTTCACTTTTCCTACGAGTCTTAATGTGGCTTCTTCAGTGTTCCCCGGTTAAGAGTCCTCTCAGTCCAGTTCAATGTTGGTTTATCCAGATAATGGTTCTTAAAATCCAGTTATAATCCACTTTGGTTCTTTGAGCCAGTCTTGCATGCAAAAATGCAACATTTTATAGCCAGTGCACACAGTTTTGCCCATTCAAAGAGCAGTAACAGAGAAAAGCAACAAGGAAAATAATAAAAGAGTTGCCAAGATGCTTATTTTTTCTCTTTTTCCATTGCTTATTTTTAGCCTTTTGGGCTCTGGGGACCAGACTATTCATTCGATCTGTTATGTCCTGGTAACCCACCAGCTCCTAGAGGTCCCAGTGGGCATATAGGACAGTGCATTTTTAGTGAATTGCATCTCATTTCATTATGATCCATTTTTCTTTGTCTCTGGCAATACTCCTTGGTTTGAAGTGTTTTTGTGTGTGATATTAATTGATTAATCATCTTTCCATAACATATTTTGTTTCATTAAAGTCTAGTTTTTAGTAATGCATACTTAGGAGGTAAAGTTATTAGGAGAAACAGGTAGCTAGATAAGCTAAAAATCAAGGTATTGGTTTTCTCTAAATGATGAGCAGGGAAAACATTTTGGGTTGGGATGCTTTTCAGTCTCTATCAAGTTTCTGTTTTTTTCACCTGGATAATGGTTACACAGGTATCTGCTTTGTAACAACCCACTAAGCATATAATTATTTTTGGTGTACCTTTACATGTTATGGTTCACAATGAAAAAATTCACAAGCAAAAAACAATATTCATTATGTCTGCATACAAAGAAAATGTACAAAAAATTAACCACATACTGTTGCAAAGGGAATCTCTATAGCTGTCCAAAAAGTGATATTCCAATTGTGTTTTCTCAGAACACACAATCATATTTGAAATCAACCGTAAAAAGTAATTTTTAAAAACTCATGTGAATAGACTATGTTATGCCAGTAATGGATTATAACCCATAGCATTAAATGAATATCTATGAAGCTACAATGATATTAAAAAATTAAATAAGTTGGGGCAAAAGGGCAGCACTTATCATAAAATTCTAATTAATAAATGTTGAAAGAATATAGAAATAGAGCATCACCATTTGGCAAATATAACAGAAGTAATTACTGGTGACAATAATCATCCATGGATGCTAAAGTTTCTGGATGAAAGTATGACAAGAGATTATTCTTTGCTTCTTTTATCCCATTAAAATATCTCTCCTAATAAATGGATTAATTACAAAGAGAAAAGTAATGACTGTGGAGAATCCTGGTAGATACCACCTTAACTATGTTTCCAGAGTTACTATCAACCAGTGTGGGCCCATTTTGACATCAGGTACTTCCTGATATGATGCACTCTCACTGTATAATCTTGGCGTTAGCATCACCTTGGCAAAAATGCATAATCTTGTTCTAGTAATGAGAAAATTTCACACAAACTGAAATTGAGGGTTTTTCTACAAAATATTTAATATTCTTTAAAAGTGTCAAAATCATGAGAAAACAAGGAAAGACTGAGAAATTGTCACGGATTGATGAAAACTAAGGAGACCTGATGGCTAAAGGCAGCCCCTTTCTCCTATTCAGACAATTCAATGAAGGATTTGTCCTTGACTAAAACTATAACCACCTTTTATATCTGGTAGGAAATGCTCTATAATATACTAAGGGCTTCTTACATACACAGGTGCCCTTCAACACTGTGGCAGAGACTCGTTTCTTTATCTGTTGCTACCTGTTCATGGGTCATTAGTCTGTTTACTTGCCTTTTCCATTTAATCAGAGGTGGTCATCAGCTAGCTAATAGAAGAGGGGGAGTTTGTGCTGGAGATACAGAGAACACAGGGTTACAACAGAGGTACAAGGAATCTGTGATGACCACGTGCCACAATCAGTTTGGTTCTTCATTGATAAATAAGAACACTAGAACATGAGGAAAATCAGCAAAATGAATATGAAAGAATAAAATGAGAAAAAAATCAATTATTGACCCCCGAGGAATGATAGATGATGTAAGAAACACAAAACCTTTACAACTTAGTTTGAATCCTTAGATTGTAAGAAATAACACATAAGAGGCTTCCATGCAAAGGAGAAATCACAGCAGGAAAGAATCTTAAAGGTATGACAGCCAAAACAGAAAATTCAATAAAATTGATAAAATGACATGTCACTGACTGAATTAGTAATGTGAAAGGAAATCCCCGTAACATAGAGCAAAAAGACTTAAAAACAGCCTGACCAGGCGGTGGCGCAGTGGATAGAGCGTCGGACTGGGATGCGGAAGACCCAGGTTCGAGACCCCAAGCTCGCCAGCTTGATCGCGGGCCCATCTGGCTTGAGCAAAAGCTTGCCAGCTTGGACCCAAGGTTGCTGGCTCCAGCAAGGGATGGCTCGGTCTGCTGAAGGCCCGCGGTCAAGGCACATGTGAGAAAGCAATCAATGAACAATTATGGTGTCGCAACGACAATGAAAAACTAATGATTGATGCTTCTCTCCTCTCTCCGTTCCTGTCTGTCTGTCCCTATCTATCCCTCTCTCTGACTCTCTCTCTGTCCCTGTAAAAAAATAATAATAAAAAAATAAATAAAAATTAAAAAAAATTTTAAAAAGACTTAAAAATAGAGATGAGTTGAGATGTACTTATCAATGTTGATTTCATTAGTTTCTTAGAGCATTCTTTAGGCTTTCTTAGTCATTTCATTTTGGAAAAGCCATCTCATACTGTTTTTCCACTATCACAGAAGAAGTCATAAACTTATAAACGTTAACAATATCCAGTGTTTAAACTGAGACAAAAAATAGCTTTCCTAAGCCACCAACACTGTGTTACATTGTCCACCTTACCTTTTCCCAATGTTGGATGTTTGTTATTTATTTAGAAAGTGACACTATTTTTGTAAGACAGCCCTATAGAGACGTGAAAAGATAAAGTGTGCCCCATCCTCACTGCCACTCTCCAGGATAACCTCTGCTGACAACTTTCTGTTTGGTCTTTAAGACTTTTCTCTGCATGTACAATGGCATATGCAAAATGTTTAACAAAAAACATGAAAAATCGTATTTTTCAGCATCTTGCAGTTTTCAAGCACTAGAATATTTTTGTGTCTATGTCTACATACCTGACTCATTGTTAACTACTGCATAGAATTCCACACTGGATACATTACAGTTCAAACAACCATTTTCCAGTTGATGATACCTTGTTTACTTCACCCACTAATTAAAATTATATCTTCAGGTTTGACTCACATCAACCATCTATCCTTTGGTGTTTCTTTAAATTGTTCTCTTCTTTCAATTTATTGTTACTCTTTTTAGAATAGTCATCCCTTCCTTCCTTCTCTCCTGCCTTTCAAAGTTGTGTTTTCAGTATACCTAGTTACTCTTGCCTCTCTTCCTGCTTATTATCCTTCTAGCTAGTTGTAATTCTTGTTATTACTTTCACTTTGAAATCTTACATTGAATTTTAAATTTAGCTAGAAAATTTAACTAATATATTTTAAAATTTAACTAATATATTTTAGCAGACACTTTTCAGTAGAATTTAAGGATGGTGGGGAAGCCTATAATCTGAAGTGTCCAGCATTCAAAACTGAGGAGAAACAATCAAGATTAATAGAGTAGAACTCTCTTAACTGATAAGTTTGGCACCTGTAATTAGGCAGTTAAGCAAAAAATGTTGGTTATAGCTGGAGCTAATGAAAGTGTTAGAACTTAAGCATTTTACTGTCTTTGAAACATAAAACAGTATTCATTCACCAATTCTTAGATGTAAAGATGCTAAGGCAGGGGTTCTTAACCTTTTTTGAGGTACCGAATCCACCAGTTTCATATGCGCATTCACCGAACCATTCTTTAGTGATAAATAAAATGATTTTTTTTCCAAATTCAGGATGTAGGTATATGTTTTTTTACTGGTGCACAAAATGAGCCGTGCATGAACATCACCTTGCTCAAAGAACAAAACCAACAAAGTGCATGAACTCACAACAAATTACGGTATTTCTTTATTCTGGCCTCCACGGCAGAGGCTTCTCCAAACTCCTGAGACCGAGACTGACTCATCGAACCCCTAGGGTTCGATAGAACCCAGGTTAAAAACCACTGTGCTAAGGTCTTTTGATTATAGGTTAGTGAATGGTGTTCTCGATGCTATCACCAACGTCATGCCCTAAATGCATTATGTATGATTTCTCTTTTGATTTCTTTGGAGAGAGTAAAGACATTTTGAAACAATTTGAATACAGAATACATGTAGATATTTACAATTATTCTTCTAATCTTTCCCAGTGTCTCATGCACACCTAATTCAGGTTAATTTTTTTTAATTAATTTATTTATTTTTACAGGGACAGAGAGAGAGTCAGAGAGAGGGATAGATAGGGACAGACAGACAGGAATGAAGAGAGGTGAGAAGCATCAATCATTAGTTTCTCGTTGCCGTCACAACACCTTAGTTGTTCATTGATTGCTTTCTCACATGTGCCTTGACTGCGGACCTTCAGCGGACCGAGCAACCCCTTGCTGGAGCCAGCGACCTTGGGTCCAAGCTGGCGAGCTTTTGCTCAAGCCAGATGGGCCCGCACTCAAGCTGGCGAGCTTGGGGTCTCGAACCTGGGTCTTTCGCATCCCAGTCCGACGCTCTATCCACTGCGCCACCTCCCGGTCAGGCCAGGTTAATTTTTAGTGACTCTTTATTGAGTCTTTTTAGAGCATTCAGCTTAGTTCTAGTTTATACAGGCTATGGTTTTCTTTTTGCACTAATATTTTACCAGCTTATATATAGTTAACTAGGAGTATGTAACAAAAGTAACAAGTACAATGGGCATAAATAGTATTTGAAACAAACACAAATGAACTTTAGTAAGCTTCTGCTTAACTGGAGGATGAAGTGCCTGGCCATACTACAGAATAGCTTATTAGCCGTGAACCCTCAGGAAGGTGTATATTGCTCATGTTTTTACAGAGAATGAAGAGTGCAGGGCAGTATAGTGAATCAGCTAAGTAGAGGTTGGTTAAGATAATTTCTACTACACACTGGCATTAAAGAACATCATTAGTTGAACTAGTACACTGGCAGAACTAGGTGAGAGTAAGGGCAAGAGAAAGTTTATGGTCTTACGTTTGCTTGGCTGTTAACACTCAAGTTGTTTTCAGGAGTGCATTTCACATTTAACTAATTTTTATCATTATTAAGGATGTTGGAGGGCAAACTCATTTCATCTCCCAATACCTTTTTGCATTATTAGAACATGGTTTGGGGTAAGACTGAATTTAGCCATCCAAAATTGCTTACTTTGTACTGAACTGTGAACACTAACAAAATGTCTTTTGCCTAAAACTAAGTAATATTTTTTCTTCTCTTTATAAAGTAAATAATATTTACCTAAACAGATCTTAAATCTAACCTTTGCACTTCCAAAAAATTTTGAGAATTCCTTTTGAAAGAAAAACTTAGACCAAGGAATACATTTATAC
This sequence comes from Rhynchonycteris naso, assembly GCA_037038555.1. Taxonomy (NCBI): domain Eukaryota; kingdom Metazoa; phylum Chordata; class Mammalia; order Chiroptera; family Emballonuridae; genus Rhynchonycteris; species Rhynchonycteris naso. Next base: position 20,835,429 of record CM073001.1, read on the forward strand.
TGCTTTTTCTTATAGGAAGTTGCTTTACACATCTTCCTTCACTGGTTGTGAGATATTGCAGTAAAATGCTGAGATTACCTTGGTATGTTCCCCAAATACCCAGATTCTTGGCCGTGCACACTGCCTAAGGGTTCAATAAATAGGTTAATTGGTCCTTTAAGATTGACCTGAGGGTTAGAGTTCCTAATGAGCCACATAGAACTTGCATGTAAGAAGAAGGTGGGAAAAGGTAAAGTGGACTGAATGTTGTGGGAGAAAAACCACTTGTGTGCAGCTGGGGTCACAAGATGATCTTTATTTATTTCATGTACAGTGGTACCTTGAGATACAAGAAGACCAACATTCGGTTTTTTTAAGATACGAGCTGCGACTCGGTCTGTATTTTTGTTCAAGATCCGAGTGAAATTCCGAGATAGGAGTTGTGATTCAGGAAGATGCCACTAATTGGCGCACAGGTCCAGTATCGGCAGCACAACACCAGCGTCTCGTTCTTTCTCACGTGTTACCTGCAGAATCAAGTAAAATCTTGTGTGCTGTACTTGTTCTTGCATCATTTTTGCATGTTTTACTAATTTTTTTATGTGCTATCATGGGGTCAAAGAAAGTGAGTATAAAGGACAGTGGTGAGAAGAAGAGAATGATGTCGATAGAAGTAAAGCAAGAAATAATAGAAAAACATGAGCGTGGTATACAAGTGATTGAACTGGCAAGGCTGTACGACCACAATGCACCTACAATTTGTACCATCCTTAAACAAAAGAATGCCATCAAAAATGCAAATCCAGTGAAAGGAACTACAATTCTATCCCAATTAAGGACAAATCTCCATGAAGAAATGGAGAAGCTTCTGCTGGTATGGGTGAAAGAGAAAGAGCTGGCAGGAGATACAGTGATGGATACTGTAATATGTGAAAAGGCACATATTATTTATGGTAACTTGAAGAAGAAAGAACCATCAACCTCAAAAGAGGCAGCAGAAGATACATTTAAGGCAAGTCACGGCTGGTTTGAAATTTTTAAGAAGAGATCTGGCATCCACTCGGTAGAGAAGCATGGAAGCTGTGAGTGCTGACGTTAAGGCAGCTGAGGAGTACATCGCACGTTTTCCTGCATGTATCTCAAAGGAAGGGTGCATCCCCCAACAAGTGTTCAACTGTGACAAAACAGGATTATTTGGGGGAAAAAATGCCCTGGAGGACTTTCATCACCGCAGAGGAGAAGAAGCTGGCAGGCCATAAACCCATGAAGGACTGTCTGACCCTGGCATTGTGTGCAAATGCTAGTGGTGACTGTAAAGTAAAGCCACTGCCAGTGTATCATTCCAAAAATCCTCGAGCCTTTAAGACTCACAAGATTCTTGAAGAAAACCTGCAAGTTATGTGGCGCGCCAATGCTAGGGCATGAGTTACGGAGCAGTTTTTACTGAATGCCTAAATCTTGTCTTTGGTCCTGCAGTGAAGAAATATCTTCAAGAAAATAAACTCCCGATGAAAGCATTACTAATCCTTGATAATGCTCCAGCCCACCCACCTGGTCTTGAAGATGACATTCTCGATGAGTTCAAATTCGTGAAACTCCTCTACCTCCCACCCAACACAACTTCAATCTTGTAACCTGTGGGTCAGCAGGTCATTTCCAACTTTAAAAAGCTTTATAGAAAGCACTTGTTCCACCGCTGCTTTGAGGTGACTGAGAATACAATTCTAACCCTTCGAGGGTTTTGGAAAGATCACTACAACATCGTGATATGTTTATGCATCATTGACTTGGCACAGCAAGAGGTTATAAGAACCTTGAACTCAGCATGGAATAAGTTATGGCCTGATGTTGTTGCAGACAGGGACTTCGAAGGATTCGAACCAGAGACCGAGACCGAGGTAGAAGCGTTGGAGGAGATTGTGTCCCTCGGAAAGTCAATGGGTCTGGAGGTAGATGAGGGTGACATGAATGAGCTCGTTGAGGAACATGAGGAGGAACTCTCAACTGAGGAGTTGAAGGAACTACAGATGATGCAACATCCGGAGCTTCTGCAAGAGATTAGTAGTGAGGAGGAGGTAGAGTCGGAGGAAGTGATTTCTACAAGTGAAATTAAAGACATGCTGGCAATGTGAGAGAAGCTTTCAAGTTTCATTGAAAAGAAACATCCAGAAAAAGTTTCAACTGGTTGTGCTTCAGTACTTTTTAATGACATTTGTCACATTTCCATAACATTTTAAAAGACAGGCAAAAGCAAACCTCTTTGGGTAGATTTTTATTCAAAAGTCCTGCAAGTGAAAATGCCGAAAGTGCAGCCAAAAAGGCAAAAACAGGTGATGATTAAATGAAAAATACGTAATGTTAAGCTTAGGTTAAGTTTAAAGTTTAAAAAGTGCATTATTTTACAATTAAGTTTTTGTAGTTTCATTTTAAGTAAAGAAAGTGCAGTTTTAATTTTGTTTAAAGTAAAGAAAATGCAGTTTTAGTTTACATTTCGTGTTAAGAAAGTGCAGTTTTAGTTTACGTGTCCACAGTGCCTGCATCCCTTCCTCCCTCCTCTGCCATTCACTTTCATTAGCTGCACTCGTCTGTCTCCAAGGTAAGAATACAGTACTAAATAACACTTTTTCTTTTATTTCATATATTTTATGCATTGGTAAAGTATACATGTGTGTTTCTTAATTAAAAACATGTCTTTTTTCATAATTTAGGATGGTTTGGGGCTGGAATGAATTAAATCTATTTCAGTTATTTTAAATGGGAGAAATTTGTTTGATATACGAGTTGACTGACTTACGAGCTCAGTTACAGAACAAATTAAACTCGTATCTCAAGGTACCAGTGTACAATGAAATACTACTCTGTCATAAAAAATAATGAAATCTTACCATTTACAACAGCATGGATGGACCTAGAAGGTACTATGATGAGTGAAATAAGTCAGACAGAGAAAGAAAAATATCATATGGTTTTACTTATTGTGAATCTAAAGAACAAAATTAACAAACAAAATAGAAGCAGACTCATAGAAATAGAGAACACGCTGAAGATTGCCAGAGGGGAAGGGGGCTGGGAAAGTGGGTACATTCTTTATTAAGATAGCACCCACACGTGGTATTTTGTGGAAGAGCCGCACTCAAGGGGCCAAAGAGCCGCATGTGGTTCGCAAGCTGCAGTTTGCTGACCAGGGTAATAGATAATTTACCATGAGCACTTGAAAAGAATGTATTTTCTGCTGCTTTGGGGTGAAAGGTTCTGAAGATATCTATTATATCTAGTTGATCTAGTGTGTCATTTCAGGCTGCTGTTTCTTTGTTAATTTTCTATCTAGAGGTTCTATCCATTGATGTTAGTGGGGTATTAAAATCCCCTACTATTACAGTATTGCTGTTAATCTCGCCCTTTTTGTCCATCAAAATCTGTTTTAGATATTTAGGTGCTTCTATATTAGGTGTATAGATATTTATAATAGTTATATCTTCCTGTTGTAATGCTCCTTTTATCATTATGTAGTGACCTTCTTCATCTCTTATGGTAGCCTTTGTTTCAATGTTTATTTTGTCAGATATTAGTATTGCTACCCCAGCATTTTTTTTCCTTTCTGTTTGTGTGAAATATTTTTTTCCATCCCTTTACTAACAGTCTATGTGTATCTTTTGTTTTGAGGTGGGTCTCCTATAGACAGCATATGTATGGGTCCCATTTTCTTATCCATGAAGCTACTCTATGTCTTTTGATTGGAGCATTTAATCCATTTACATGTAAGGTTATTATTAATATGTAATTGTTTATTGCCATTTTATTCTTTAAATCTATAATCCTCTTTTTCTCAATTTCTTTTTTCCTTTGCTCTTTTTACAGCAAGCCCCTGAACATTTGGTTGTAATGAATTCCTTGAGTTTTTGTATGTGGGGGGGGAGCTTTTTATCTCTTCAATTTTAAACAATAACTTGCTGGATAAAGAATTCTTGGTGTAGGCTCTTGTTTTGCATTACTTTGAATATTTCTTGCCGTTCCTTCTGGCCTCAAATGTTTCTGTTAAAAAGTTGGATGTCATCCTATGGAGGCTCCTCTATGGGTGATTGACTTTTTTTTCTCTTGCTGATTTTAGTATTTTTTCTTTATCTTTTAACTTTAGTATTGTAATTATGATGTGTATTGATGTAGATAGACCTCATTGGGTTTCTCTTTACCGGGACTCTGTGCTTCTTGAACTTGTGTGACATTTTCCTTCATCAATTTAGGAAAGTTTTCAGCTATGATTTCTTCAAACAGGTTCTATCCCTTGTTCTTTCTCTTCTCCTTCAGGAACCCCTATGATGCGGTTTTATTTCTCTTCATATTGTCACAGAGTTCTCTTACTGTTTCCTCAAGCTTCTTGAGCCTCTTTTCTTTTTGCTGCTCTGTTTCTGTGTTTTTATCTTGTCCCCTAATTCGCTGATTTGATCCTCTGTTTCATCCAGCCTGCTGTTGATTTCTTCTAGTATAGTCTTCATTTCTGATATTGTAATTGTCATTTCTGATTCTTTTTTGTGATTTCAGTGTCCTTTTGATACTTGCAATTTCTATATTTAGGTGCCCATCCATTGTAGCTCTGAGATCCTTAAGCATCCTAACTAACAATCATTATTTTAAACTCTGCATCCTGAATGAGATGGTTACTTCCATCTCATTCAGTTCTTTTTCTGAGGATTTCTCTTGTTGATTCATATGGTTTACATTCTTCTGTCTTCCCATTCTTTCTGTGTGTAGTTTGCAAGCTTGTTAGAGTTGTGGGTCTAAGGTTGGTTTATGGAATTCTGCTTCTCCTTCAGGAATTTATTCCTCAGCCTCTGCTAGATGCTTGGATTTTAATTCTTCTTAACTAATAGAGCTTCTTAAAAGTCTTAATTGCCCTGCTGTTTGTTTCCTGAGCTCGACAGGGAGCTTCTGTGTTTGCTGAGCCCAACAGGGAGCTTCTTTGTTTAGGACAAGGGAAGTGGACATATCTTTATCTTTGACCCCAGTTGAAACTCTGTCCAGGAATGTGGTGGTGTGACCTCTGAGAACCAGAAGGTATGGTCTGCCCAGTGATTCTCTGAGGGTGGGGCTCATTCTTTCTATGAGAAGTGGGAGGTGTAGCTCACATCTCCCTGGAAAACTGAGTCACTACCCTTTCCAATTACTTCCTCCTTTCTGATCAACCTTTAGTGCTGAATGAAGCTGGAGAGCTTTTTGGAGGTGGGTCAATTAGTTCCACGGTAGCCTTGTGCTGGATGGAGAGAGTGACCTCTCCCCCAGCTATGGCCACCTTGGCACTAGAGAATGACTTAGCTCAGGTATTCTTCTCCCCATCACCGTTTGTGTCCCCGTGCCTTGATCTCTCCACTTTTCTCATGCAGGACCAGTCCTTTCAGCCCTCCTCGCCCCAGGAACCCCAGGCAAGTAGCTGTGTGTGATATTTTCTGCACTGGCCATTTAAGGCTGCAACTTCTTTCGCCAGCCGCTTCCCACAGATAGAACTTCTGCTCTTCTCCCCACTCAATGCTGTCAGGCTGTCTCCTCTAGTCCCTGGTGTTGGGTAGATAAAATATATTATGCTCACTTTGTTAAAGATGGCGCTGCCCACATGGAAGGCTGTTGCCCTGGTGATAACATTATTTGCCCTTCCTGCTTAGGATGGGCGTGATTGTATTAATTTGTGTTGGGAAAGGGCTTTCGCACCAAAAGGTTTTAAAATGAAGAGAGATCATGCTGTTTGAGAGAAGAGTAATTGCGTTCTAGGAGGAGGGCAGAGAATAGGGAGAAAAGCAGATTAAGGCCATGTGGAGGAGAAGAGAAGCAGCCAAGATGGTGGAGTGCTGAAAGAGACGCCAGTTTGAGCAGAGTTTGTGCAGGGAGAAGAAATGGGAGACAGGTGAATAAGGCTGGTGAGGTACAAACCTTTGATTCTAGGAAACTCAGATAAGTCAGTAGCTTTGTGAGCACTGAATGAGTGGGTTTTGGAGCCCAGTGTGTGTTTTTACTTGCTCACTGGGTACAAACTAGGATTGAAGATGATGGCTCACCAGTTCTTGGCTCCGTTGTTTCATTACCAACTGTCCAAATCAAATGCAAACCTGCATGGGCCAGGCGGCTGTGATGGTGGCTGTGGCTACTGGCTTTATACCTGGGTTTCTAGGCTGGGGCCCTGGTCCTGGGAATAAGGACCCCTGCCTCCCAGGATCTCTCTCCTCACAATGAGAAACTCTCTAGACCCTCAGCCTCAGCCTCCCCTTGCTCCTGGGAGTGGGGGAACCCCCACCATGTCCCCGCATTTCCTACCAGGCTCAGTGTGGTTTCTTCTGTGCTCTTTGGTTTTCGAGTCCTGTTCTTTTAATCCAGAGTTGTTTTTTTATGATAATTGTTCCTAAATTAATTTGTAATTTAGTTTGGTCGTGGGAGGTGGCAGTCTGTGCATCTTCCTACTCCACTGTCATCTTGGAATCCAGAAAAGACTAGTTTAATTTGACTAAATATTTTTCTAAGACTACTACTAATGATGATCTATATATGCTGGAGTTTTATGTACTAGCCATTTTTCTCATCTTAAACAAACTTTACATTTTGTTAAGGAAATAATAACAGACTCCCTGAATTTAAGTACATTCCCAGAGTCATGCAGCTAGTGGACATCAGAATAAGAGATAATAGCTAAGAAATAGATTCAAACTCAGGTCTCTCTGATTTCAGCCAAAGCTTTTTCCTCCATGCCAATAATTCTCACTCGGGGAATCCTGAAAGATTCGTGTCTCCTCAGATGTCATTTAATGACAAGGTTTTCATTTTTCAACACATTTATTGAGTACTTATTCTGAGCTGCATAGTATTCTAGGCACTTATCAGGGATACATTATGGTGGGGGGAAAAGTATATTTGCTGACTTAATGAGCTTTTATTCTGGTGGACATAGATAATAAACAGAGGTTAAATACAGTGTGTCCGTAAAGTCATGGTGCACTTTCAAAAGTGCACCATGACTTTACGAACACACTATATGTAATATTTTAGAAGGTGAAAAGTGCTATAAAAATTCTCTGAAACTTTAATATTTTACTTTCTTTTTATTGATTATGAATAGTATATTGAATAATCTTAATGGTTTTCTATAACAAAGTACTAGCTTGTGATTTCAGAGCAGTTATTTATAGTTCTGTTTTCTCTCATATTCTTGGTTAGTAGAATGCAAAGAAATGTCATGGTGCAATTTAAAAATGAAGGTGTCACAGTGGTTCCAAGAAAATTGATTTATAACATAGCATGGTAGTAAAGGCACATGGACCCAAAAGATCACATGTTGCAGCAGTTGGTTCCATATTAAATTTGAAACTGCCATTGTATTGCACAGACTCTATTTTAGTAGAAACCTCCTTGAAATAATTGTATACTGTTGAATACTTTGTTCTAAATCTCATCAATCAGATTATTTAGTGGAGATTTATTTTTAATTTTTATTTATTGATTTAAGAGAGAAAGAGAGAGACACAGGAGCATTGGTCTGTTTCTTTATGTGATGTGCCTGGGGATTGAACCGATAACCTCTGTGGTTCATAGTGACACCCTAACCAACCTATCCTGCCAAGGCTAGTGTAGATTTAAATAGCAAAAATATTTAGAGAGGGCCAAGATGGCAATGGAGTAGGGAGACATACCAGCTTCCAACTCCCAGAACCAAAGTGGATTATAACTTAATTTTAAGAACCATCATCTGGAAAAACCAACTTTGAACTAAACTAAGAGGACTCTTCAACAAAGGAACACTGAAGAAGCCACATTGAGACTGGTAGGAGAATCAGAAACACGGAAAGGGCTGCCCAGCTCCCGGGAGCGAACGGCAGGCAGCCCAGAGAGACTTGCGTGGTGGGAAGAGAGTTTAGCGGAGAGGGGAGGGACCTGGGCCCCAGGAAAATGCCCCAGCCTGCAGCCCCAGAGCCTAGAAGAGGCTTATTGACAATATTTAGCTGAGAAACAAGTTAGGATATTGTTTGTGAGAAAGAGACAGTTTTCTCAGACCCAGGATTCTTAAAGGGATGGCACAAAAACCTCTTTCACAACCATTCACCCAGGGCTCCAGGGGATATGTAGAAAGGAGAAGACCAGAGCAGCAGGAAGAGAGTAATCTAGAATGCAAAGGGAGAAACACTTTGAGGGACAGCCACCCTAACTCCTAAGCTGAGTCACTCCCCAAATCTGAAGTGAATATTTCCCCTGGAACCAGCAATACCAGCAAAGGGAAGCAGGACACCAGCCAAACAAGCTCTCCCACGGCACTCAGAGCACAGCCGCTTAGAAGGAGGGAGCTTCTAGGACTACAGTATGGAGTCTTAGGGTCTGAGCTACAGCGCCCCACCCACACTGCTGAGGGCTTGCTGGAGGGCAGGCGATGGTAGGATATGGAAGTGTAATTCCGTTGTGGGGGCAGAAGCCGAGCCAGCCGGCGTGAGCCCAGTCTATCCCAGCAGGGGACAGAAGGGACGCGCAAAATATGTCTGGCCGGCTGTGAGCCCACCTGCAACACCATCTGTGGGAGAAAAACAGGAGCCCAGGAATAGGCGGAGATCTGCCACTGAGCAAGGGCATGTGGCCACACAGGCACGCAACCTCTGGCCTCAGAGCTTCAGAGGCTTGTGACCCTGCGGGAGCCGGCTCCACCCATGGGGGCAGGGTGAAAGCCTGGAAAAAGGCAGAGGTCCAATTTGAGCATGCCCAGCAGTCCCGCCCGAGGAGCCGAGGCTTGCGGCCTGACGCGTGAGCCACTCTGCATACGAGGCATGGCAAAAGCCCAGGAAAAGGCCGAGGTCCACAGCTGAGCGCATGCCACAGCCCCACGCGGCCTAAGGAGCTGAGGCTTATGTCCTAAGGCACAAGCCAGCTCTGACCACAGGAGCTGGGCAGAAGCCTGGGATCAGATGGAGACCAGCAGATGAGCAAAGGTGATCACCCCGGCCCTTGGTGCCCAGGCTTGTGGCCCATGTACAGCATACAACTCCACTTGTGGGGGCAGGGCAAAGGCCAAGATCACCTGAGGCTTGTAGAGCTGGGCACGAGAACACAGCCCCTCCCATGGAGGAGAGGCAGAGACTGTAGCAACATCTGCATCAGGCCAGCACTAGCAACACCCATAACCAACTGCCCTAGGCAGTGGCAGAGGGCATGGTGGATCTCTACACAGACCACACCTAGGAAACACAGAGGCAACACCCATTGGACTCCAGAGGCCAAACCCTTCTTATACAAAGACAAAATGGCCAGGCAGAGAAATGCAACCCAAATGAATCAAGAGAAATCCCCAGAGAAGGACCTGAATGAATCAGATATAACAAAATTACCAGATGCAGAATTTAAAATTATGATTGTTAGGATGTTCAAAGAGCGTAGAGCAATAATGGATGGTCATTACAAACACCTAAATAAATAGATAGCAAGTATAAAAAAGAAAATTGAAATAATAAAAAAGAATCAGACAGAAATGACAAATACAATATTAGAATTGAAGAACACAATGGAAGGAATTAAAAGCAGGATGGATGAAGCTAATGATCAAATCAGCGAGTTAGAGGACAAAATAAACAGGCACAGAAGCAGAGCAGAAAAAAGAAAAGAGACTCAAAAAGTCTGAGGAAACTCTAAGAGAGCTCTGTGACAACATGAAGAGAAATAACATACGCATCATAGGGGTTCCAGAAGAAGAAAAAGAACAAGGGGTAGAAACTTTGTTCAATCAAATCATAGCTGAAAACTTCCCTAAATTGAGGCTGGAAAACATCTCAGATGTTCAAGAAGCACAGAGAACTTCATTAAAGAGAAACCCAAAGAAATATACCCCAAGACACATCATAATTAAAATACCAAAGCTAAGTGATAAAGAGAAAATATTAAAAGCTGCTAGAGAAAAAAAAGGCTATCTCCTGCAAAGGAGCCCCCATAAGGATGACATGTGACTTTTCAACAGAAACACTTGAGGCCAGAAGGGAATGGCAAGAAATATTCAAAGTAAGACAGAACAAAAACCTATAACAAAGACTACTTTATCCAGCAAGGCTATCGTTTAAAATTGAAGGAGAAATAAAGAGCTTCCAAGACAAAAAAGTTCAAGGAATTCACTACAACTAAACCAATCCTGCAAGAGATGCTAAGGGGCCTGTTGTGAACAGATCAAAGGGGGAAAAGAATATAGCAAATGAGGGATACAGCTTTAAAGAATAAATGGCAATAAACAATTTCATATCAATAATAACCTTAAATGTAAATGGATTAAATGATCCAATCAAAACACATAGGGTAACTGCATGGATAAGAAAATAGTACCCATACATATACTGTCTACAAGAGACACACCATAAAACAAAAGATGCACATAGACTGAAGGTAAAAGGATGGAAAAAAATATTTCATGCAAATGGAAATGAAAAAAAAGCCGGGGTAACAATACTTATATCTGACAAAGTGGACTTTAAAACAAAGGCTATAGTAAGAGATAAAGAAGGACACTACATAATGATAAAGGGAGCAATCCAACAAGAAGATAAAACCATTATAAATATCTACACGCCGAACATAGGAGCACCAAAATACATATAGCAGACTTTGATGGATATAAAGGACGAGATCAACAGCAATACTATAATAGTAGGAGATTTCAATACTCCAGTAACATCACTGGATAGAGAGAAAATTAATAAACAGCAGACTTAAAGGATACAGTAGATCACTCGATTTAACAGATATCATCAGGACCTTTCAACCTAAAGCAAAAGAATATACATTCTTTTCAAGTGCTCATGGTACATTCTCTAGGATAGACCACATGGTAGGACACAAAGCACTCTCAACAAATTTAAGAAGATTGAAATCATATCAAGCATTTTCTCTGATCACAATTGCATGAAACTAGAAATTAACTGCAACAGAAAAACTGAAAAATATTCAAACATTTGGAAACTAAATAGCATGTTATTAAATAACAAATGGGTTAATAATGAGATCAAAGAAGAAATTAAAAAATTTCTAGAAACGAATGATAATGAGCATACATCAACTCAAAATTTATGGGACACAGCAAAAGCACTTCTGAGAGGGAAGTTCATAGCGTTACAGGCGTACCATAAGAAGCTAGAAAAAGCTCAAATAAACAACTTGACCCAGCATCTAAAAGAACTAGAAAAACAACAGCAAATAAAACCCAGGACTAGTAGAAGGAAGGAAATAATAAAGATCAGAGCAGAAATAAATGACATAGAGACTAAAGAAACAATACAGAGGATCGATGAAACCAGGAGCTTGTTCTTTGAAAAGGTAAACAAGATCGATGAAACTTTAACTTGACTGACCAAGAAAAAAAGAGAGAGGACTCAAATAAATAAAATTAGAAATGAGAGTGGAGGAATAACAACTGACACAGCAGAAATACAAAATATTGTAAGAAAATACTATGAAGAACTGTATGCCAAAAACCTAGACAACCTAGATGAAATGGACAAATTCCTTGAAACATACAATCTTTCAAAAATCAATCTGGAGGAATCAGAAAACCTAAACAGACCAATTACAACAAATGAGATCGAAACAGTTATCAAAAAACTACCAACAAACAAAAGTCCAGGGCTGATGGCGTCACAAGCGAATTCTACCAAATATTTAAAGAAGAACTAATTCCTATCCTTCTCAAGCTATTTCAAAAAATTTAAAAGGAAGGAAGACTTCCAAGCTCCTTTTATAATGCGAGCATAATTCTGATTCCAAAACCAGGGAAAGACAACACAAAGAAAGAAAACTATAGGCCAATATCCCCGATGAATTTAGATGCTAAAATCCTCAACAAAATATTAGCCAACTGTATCCAGCAATATATGAAAAAATAATCATACACCATGATCAAGTGGGATTTATTATGTGGAGGCAAGACTGGTTAAATACTCCCAAATCAGTCAATGTGATTCATCACATAAACAAAAGGAAGGACAAAAACCACATGATAATTTCAATAGATTTGATAAAATTCAGCACCCATTCATGATCAAAACTCTCAGCAAAGTTGGAATACAGAGAATATACCATAACATGATAAAGGCCATCTATGACAAACCCACAGAAAATATCATACTCAATGAGCAAAAATTAAAAGCAATCCCCTTAAGATCAGGAACCAGGCAGAGGTGCCCCTTTTCACCACTCTTATTCAACATAGTTCTGGAAGTTCTACCTACAGCAATCAGACAAGAAGAAATAAAAGACATCGAAACTCGAAAAGAAGAAGTAAAACTGTCATTATTTGCAGTTGATATATGATATTGTATATAGAAAACCTTAAGTCTCAATCATAAAACTACTTCACCTGATAAATGAATTCAGCAAAGTGGCAGGATATAAAATTAATACTCAGAAATCAGAGGCATTTTTATTACCAACAATAAACTGTCAGAAAGAGAAATTAAGGAAACAATCAACTTCACTATTGCAACCAAAAAAATAAAGGACCTATGAGTAAATTTAACCAAAGAGATTAAAGACTTGTACTCAGAAAATTATAAAAAATCGATAAAAGAAATCAAGGAAGATACAAACAAGTGGAAGCATATACCGTGTTCATGGTTAGGAAGAATAAACATCATTAAAATGTCTGTATTACCCAAAGCAATTTATAAATTCAATGCAATACCAATTAAAATACCAATGACATACTTCAAAGATATAGAACACATTTTCCAAAAATTTATATGGAACCTAAAAAGATCATAAATAGCCTCAGCAATCTTGAAAAGGAAGAATAAAGCGGGAGGTATCACTCTTACTGATATCAAGTTATACTACAAGGCCATTGTACTCAAGACAGCCTGGTACTGGCATAAGAACAGGCATATAGATCAATGGAACAGAACAGAGAACCTAGAAATAAACCCACACCTTTATGTTCAACTGATATTTGACAAATGAGGTAAGAGCATACAGTGGAGTAAAGCCTCTTTAAAAAATGGTGTTGGGAAAATTGGATATATACCTGCAAAAACATGAAACTAGACCATTCATAAAAACAAATTCAAAATGGATAAAAGACTTAAATGTAAGCCGCGAAACCATAAGCATCTTAGAAGAAAACATTAAGCTCTTCAACATCTCTCGCAACAATATATTTGCCAATTTATCTCCATGGGCAAGTGAAATAAAAGACAGGATAAACAAATGGGACTATATCAAACTAAAAAGCTTTCGCACAGCTAAAAACAATAAGAACAGAATAAAAAGACAAACTACACAACGGGAGAACATATTCAACAATACGTCTGAATAGGAGTTAATAACTAAAATTTATAAAGAACTTGTAAAACTCTACACCAGGAAGACAAACAATCCAATCAAAAAACGGGCAAAGGAAATGAATAAACACTTCTCCAAAAAGGACATACAGATGGCCAATAGGCAGATGAAAAAATGCTCGAAATCACTAATTATTAGAGAAATGCAAATTAAAACCACAATGAGATATCACCTCACACCAGTCAGAATGGCGCTCATCAACAAAACAACACAGAATAAGTGCTGGTGAGGATGTGGAGAAAGGGGAACTCCTGCACTGCTGGTGGGAATGCAGACTGGAGCAGCCACGGTGGAAAACAGTATGGAGATTTCTCAAAAAATTAAAAATTGAAATGCCTTTTGACCCAGCTATCCCACTTTTAGGAATATACCCTAAGAACACCATAGCACTGCGCAAAAAGAAGAAATGTGCCCCCATGTTTGTGACAGCATTGTTCACAATAGCGAAGATCTTGAAACCCCCCAAGTGTCCGTCAGTGGACGAGTGGATTAAAAAGCTTTGGTACATATATACTATGGAATACTACTCGGCCATAAGAAATGATGACATCGGATCATTTACAGCATGGATGGACCTTGATAACATTATACAGAGTGAAATAAGTCAGAAAAAACTAAGAAGTATATGATTTCATACATAGATGGGACATAAAAATGAGACTTAGAGACATGGACAAGTGTGTGCTGGTTACGGGGAGGGGGGAGGAGGAAGGGGGAGGGGGAGGGGGAGGGGAGCGGCACAAATAAAACCAGATAGAAGGTGATGGAAGACAATTTGACTTTGGGTGATGGGCATGCAACATAATCAAATGTCAAAATAATCTGGAGATGTTTTCTCTGAATATGTTCTCTGATTTATCAATGTCACCCCATTAAAATTAATAAAAACAATAAATAAAAAGAATATTTAAACATATCTTTAAGTAGAAGATAGCTCTACAATGTTAATAATGGCACCGTATTAAAATAGGCATTTAAAGAATATTTATGAGCAGAAAAAAAGAAAAATTGAGAACAGCACGATTACATACATAGGTGGGACATGAAAGTGAGGGTATGAGACATGGACAAGAGAGTGGTGGTTATGGGATGGGGGGAGGGAGGGAAGAGTGGGATAGGGAGGAGGGGAGGGACGCTGGGAAAACCAGATTTAAGGTGACAGAGGACAATTTGACTTTTGTGATGGGTATGCAACACAATTGAATGATAAGATAACCTGGAGATGTTTTCATTGTACATATGTACCCTGATTTATTGATGTCACCCCATTAGAATTAATAATAATAAAATATAAAAAAAAAAAGATTATTTATGAGAAGGTGTTGGTTAAATATAAATCTGGTTACACTGTGCTCTCAAACAAAGTCTTTAAATTGTAAAACTTAATGTTTAGCTTACATATACATATTAAAGTACGGAAATTTATAGTTTGCATTTCAGTGAACATTAAGGCCATTTTAAACAGTATATTTCTGTAAAGAGGCAGTGTCCACATTAGTAATATTAATATTTAAAAATCCCAAAACACATTAAATATAGCATCAGAACTGAGGAAACATCACCCTACAATAAACTCAATATTAGTGAGTTAGTTTTAGTAAAACAAAATAATTTATCATTAAATTATTTTTATTTAAATATTTTTGGATTTTTAATTTGTATATTTGTATTTGTTTTATAGTTATAGGACTTTAAGAAAAATGCATTATGTCTAATTTTAGATTTTATTTTTGTACGTATTTAAATAATATAACAATAAGATTCTGTGTAATTTCATTTCAAAAGGTCTGTATTTTCCTACAGTTGAGAAATATTGCATATGCAGCATTGTCTCCTTCTAAATAAAATGTATTTGATAAATAGTGTTTTACTTGAGCACTTTTAATGCACGAGCCACAACTCTTCTTGTTTGATTGCCAAGTTGCCATCTGGTAGGGTATTATCTTCTATAGACAATGTAGTCTCTATTCATCTAATTCCCATTTGTAATGCTGTCAGCGAGTAATGGTCATTTAGGTTAGTGATCAGATTCAAACTATGCTGTCATTTCAAAAATTTCCATTTTGTGTGCAAAAGAACTGAATAGACACTTCTCCGAAGAGGACATTTAGATGGCCAATAGGCATATGAAAAAATGTTCAACATCACTAATCATTAGAGAAATACAAATTAAAACCACAGTGAGATACCACCTTACACCTGTCAGAATGGCATTCATTAACAAAACAACACAGAATAAGTGCTGACAAGGATGTGGAGAAAAGGGAACCCTCCTGCACTGCTGGTGGAAATGCAGACTTATACAGCTGCTGTGGAAAACAGTATGGAGTTTCATCAGAAAATTAAAAATGAATCTGCTGTTTGATCCAGCTGTCCCACTTTTAGGAATATATCCTAAGCATACAAAATCACTTATTCAAAAGAAGACATGCATGCACACTCATGTTTATGGCAG
Organism: Rhynchonycteris naso; assembly: GCA_037038555.1. Taxonomy (NCBI): domain Eukaryota; kingdom Metazoa; phylum Chordata; class Mammalia; order Chiroptera; family Emballonuridae; genus Rhynchonycteris; species Rhynchonycteris naso. The sequence goes on from CM073001.1 coordinate 20,851,192, forward strand.
CATTGATCATAATAGCCAAGATCTGGAAACAGCCCAAGTGGCCATCAGAGGATGATTAGATTTAAAAAGCTGTGCTACATATACACAATGGAATACTACGCAGCCATGAAAAAGGAAATATTTTGCGACAACATGGATGGACCTGGAGACTATTATGCTAAGTGAAAAAAGCCAGGCAGGAGAAGAAAAATATCATATGACTCCACTCATATGAGGAATCTAATGAACAATGTGAAGTAAGGAATGGAATAGAGGCAGAGGCGGTGTCAAAGAGACCAAAGGGAAAGGGGAAGGAAGGATGGGATCAGAGAAGGGAAAGGGATTAGTGAAATTATGTATACATAACACAGAGACAAAGAGAACAGGACAGTAAATCCTGGAGGGAAGAGAGCGGTAAAGGGGATATCAAGGGGAACATGGGGGTGGGGGGAGAGGGAGATATATTCAATGAGACACTTGAATCTATCTAAACACAATAAATTAATATTTAAAAATATATTCCATTTTGGTTTAGAAATCTTTACACATATTAATTGTCCCTGCATAGGTCCTTATTATAGAAACTTCAATCATTCTATCCTTTACTATGTTTTCATGTTTAACATTTTTTAAATGTTGAATTTCTGAATTTTAAAATATAAACTATTAAGAGACTTGGTTGAAATATAATTAACTTTGTAACTGTAAATTGTATTCAATAAGTGATCTATGTTTCCCAGACCAGTTTTGGGTAAGATATGAAGAGGCGAATTAGAGTACATGGTTATATCGTGGCAATGGAAAAAACTTCAAATTCAATATTAGGGTTCTCAGCATCACTAATCATCAGGGAAATGCAAGTCAACACCACAATAAGATAGCACCTCACACCTGTTAGAATGACTGTTATCAAAAAGGTAAGAGATAAGTGTTGACAAGGATGTGGAGAAAAGTGAACTCTTACACGCTGTTGATGGTAATGTAAATTGGTACAGTCATTACTGAAAACAGTATGGAGGTTCCTCAGAAAATTTAAAACACTATATGATCCAGCAGTCGTGTGTGTATGTGTGTGTGTGTGTGTGTGTGTGTGTGTGTGTGTGTGTTATATTTACAGTATGAGTATGTAAAACACAGTTTATTCTTGTGTTATTGTTTATTAAATGTATTATTTTCCATATGCACAACTAACTGTAAGCCTACTTTTGCCCCACCCTGTATATATCTCTAAAGGAAACAAAATCAGTATCTTTAAAAGATATCTGCATGCTTATGTTCATTGCAGCATTATTCGCAGTAGCCAAGATATGGAAATAACTAAAGTATGTGCTGACAGGTGAATGGATGAAGAAAATGATACATACACACACTTGAATATTATTCAGCCATAAAAAAAGAAGGAAATCCTGCCATTTGTAAAAACATGGATAAACTTGAAGGACATTATATTAAGTGAAATAAGCCAGACAAAGACAAATACTTTATATCTCACTCATATGTGGAACCTACAATAAATAAATAAATAAAGCAAGCAAGCAAGCTGAACTCATAGAAGCAGTAAAATGATAGTTACCATGAGCTAGGGAGTGGGAGAAATGTGGAGATGGTCAAAGGAACAGACTTTCAGTTATAAGATGAGTAAGTAAGTTCTGGGGATCCTTTGTACAGCATGGCAATGATTGAAATAATGTTAGAGTTGATGTTAAGTGATTTCACAACAAAGTGTACTAAACTATGTGAGGTGATAGATGTATTAATTAACTTGGTTGTGGTAATCACTTCACAATATATATTTATACCAAATCATCACACTGGACTCCTTCAATGTATACAATTTTATTGTCAATTATACTTCAGTAATGCTGAAAAAGAAAAAAAACACTGTTGTCCATAATGAGGTGCAGAATTCTGCAAGCAAAGAATGGCATGAGCTAAAAAAAAAAATGCTTAATCAGAAAGTATAAGGTATGTATGTTCTAGGGGCAGCAAGTGACACTAGTCTGTTAGCTTAAAGAGATTTGGTAAAATATGGCAAAGTATGATGGGGCAATGACCTTTAACAGCAAGCTCAACAAGAATAGATTTGTTAAAGCTGTTTTTGAATTATAGCTTCAGAGACAGCTATAAAACTAGAAAAGGAGTTCTATTTGTCTAAGATTTGATGCAGCTCTTTTTTCATTTTTATTATTATTATCTCACACTCTTCTCCAGTATATTTTTATGTCTAACTAAGTATAAGTACATAGTTAAAAGTAATGAGAGGCTTAAGTAGTTAGAACTAATGAGAGACTTGAAAAGCTAGTATAAGTATATCCCCTGCCCTGGTTTTGAAATTTGCTTTATGCCACTTTTGCTTTTAGAAAAGACCTACATTAATGCCAAAAGAAATCCAAAAAGGATTTTTACTTTCACAAAACAAAAAAAAAAAGCGGAAAACAAAAATAGTGCTCAGTGTTTGTTTTGCAGCGAACATTTTTTAAAAGCAGCACACACCCCAAACACCATGACCCTTCTTCATCCAGGAAGTACACTCAGGATTTCGGTATCAAGACACTATAGATTTGAACTGTGTCTGTGAGCATTTGTGTTGTACCTCAATATATTTTGTGCATCTGTTAGAAAGATGTGTCCTGAGATATCAGAAAAGCTGAAGAGAGGCCATAAGGATGTTACAAACTGAAGAGTTTCTACCACAGTGAACAAAATTAAGATAGCATGTGTGTGTTGAAATTGCCTGTGTCCACACTTCATGCTAATTTATACACAGAATCGTGAAAGCTGCTGCAGTTACTATTGGTTCTACTAGTAGCAAAGTGGCCTCTTTTATGTTTTTTAATATATTTTTATTTTTATTGATTGATCAATTTTATATAGAGAGAAAGAAACATTGATTTGTTGTTTCTCTTATCTAAGCATTCATTGGTTGATTCTTGCATGTGCCCTGACCAGGGATCAAACCCATAACCTTGACGAATCAGGATGAGGCTCTAACCAACTGAGCTACCCAGCCAGGGCAAAGTACATAGTCTCTTTTGGTTGTTATCTAGTAATAGATAAAATAGAAACTCTAATGTTTGAGTGGATTGATGTGTGTACAAAGTGTGGCATGTATTTTATGTGTTATTTGATACAATTGGTTAGGTTATTTTGGGGGTCTGGGAATACTCAAAAAATTTTCTATCTAAATTAATGGTAACCATATCTTCACTTTATGCCACATCGGTTTAGAAAAAGGTTTTATAGAAATGGTGTACTTTCAGATTGTGGGGGAAACTTCGTGTTTGATTTTCTAGCCCTTTCAGTAGAAATGGGCAAATGACTTGGAGATTAGAGACTTAATCAATCAAACCAGTTTCTACAAGTACCTATCACAGTAGAACAAAGAGAAAAGAAATTGATTACCTAGTCCCTAACACTAGCTGCATTATTATGTAACAAGGCAAGGTCTTCCCTTGAAAACATTGTTGCTTATCCTAGGGCAGAAAATGGGAATGGTCTTCAGAAACAACAGGGGACATTTCTTTTGTTCTTGGCACAGATATGCAAAAACCAAAAAATGAGAGTTGTAGTACAACTCACAGTAGTAGCTGAGTCTGGAAATCTTTTCAAATTTATTCTGGTACTATAGGCAGCCTTAGAGAGAAGATATGTGTCCTTTTGTATGTGCCAGCCTCAAAGACCTGAGCTTCGTCTGTTCGTACATGAAGACTTGACTCTGAGCCAAAGTCACAAACAAGGTGGTTAAGTGCAGCTGAGCTCCTTCCATGCATTGGGAGGTACTCACAGGCTCATAGCTAGTATGTTTGCACTGGGAAGGTGGCCAGGTTTTCAGCAGAGATCCATGTCCAATTTATTATGGCTTAACCAATACCGAACAAGAAGTGTGGCACCAGAATATTTGAATAGCTGCAACAAATACTGTACTGGGGCTTCTGAGTTGTCTTTGTTGCAAAGGATGTATCTTGTACCAGTGATATTCACAACAGCTGAAAAGAATACATCTCCCTAGTTGACTAAGCAGAGAATGGTTAGTCATTCTCTATAAATCTAAATAAGCATCCCTAGGGGTCTTAAGAGTTTAAGCAAAGTGAGCATCCCTAGGAGAGAAGAACAAGATAGAAGCATTTAATTTGAAAATTAGGTGGAATATAACATTCTTTTGTGTCCTAAACTGATAATAAATATGTATATATGCATATAACAAACATGTATGTACTGAACTATATCAAAGACTGCACACTGAAAAAGTCTAGTAAAGCACCGATACCAAGTAGAGGACATATTTTATCCATGTATTGTCAGTTCAGGAAAGATTTCTGAAGTTAAAGTCTGAACTGGAGTTTGAAAAGGGTGCAGACTATGAATCTCAAAAGATTAAAGAGAGTAGTGGTATAAAGTCAAGTTCTAGGCTACCAAGACAAAAAAAATGCATTCAATTTCCTTTTCTTTTTTTTTAATTGCAGAAGAAAATGATCATCTGCAGTTCTCCCTTCCTTTGGATGTTCTCCCCCTCTCATCACAATAATGAAGACATTCTTCTGGCAATCTTTTACCTATGACAGACCAGAAAGGATGGGAGGTAGGAAAGTCGGACTTGAAGATAGCACGCTAGCAGAGGATTTGAAGTGAAATATCTTTTACGGAAGTAAAATTGTGGTTTTGATGATGGAAGTACCTTGAGTGACGGACTTCCTAATTAGAGTTTAGAAAATGAGGAATAGGCAGCCAATGCGGATACTTGTGCGGAAAAATAAATAATATTGTACAAATATTCTCAAAGTTTGATTGGTGTGGAAAACATCGAATAATGAGGATAATTCCTAATAAGCCATTGTAGTAATCCACACATGGATTAGTTAAGGCCAGAGAGCTGGAAAGTAGAGAAATTGGGAACTGGGAGTAAGGATGTGGTGAAACTATGATGTTGATGGAAAAGTGAATCTCAAAGTTATCACAAAGAAATAATTAGCAGAATTTATAATTGTGGATCTAAACAGAAGGGGAAAAGTGATACCAAGGTTGTGAGTCTGCACTAAAGGTGTTGATAATTGTGGGAAACTTTATAAAGATAGCTCTTGGGGCAGATGAGCTTGTTTATCGTGTTTCAGAAGTTGTGCTGGCAATTAATTAAAACTTTTGTGAGAAGGGGTGGATAAGGAACTGGAAAGGAGGTAAGGAATGTATAATTAGCCCAAATTGGTAACATCTGAAGCCATCAGCCTAATCTGGAACTTTCAGAAGGGAAGTGTCAAAGAAGTAAGAAGTTTGGATTGTAGCCTTAGGAAATTACCAAAATTATAGGATATGGGTTAGTGATGGACACATCAGAGAGATTTGGAAGGAATTGTATAACCTCCAAGTTCTCATTTATTCCACAATGCCATGAATTCACCTAAAAGTATCTATCCACGTGGAACTCAAGTCTGTGCTAAGAACTTGAGGACACAGTATTTCACCTAACTGAAAGTAAGAGAGAGAGTCTAGAGAAAAACTTCAGTAATTTACATTGTGTGACACTGAAGGGTCCTATAGGCTTGCCCAGACAGTGTTTTTACTGCCATAGTAACTCGGTGAGATGACTGTTAATGTCCCCTTCATGCTAGTGAGGAACCGAAAGGAAGGTTAATTGTCTACATTTCTTTGTTTCTTAATTGCAAAATGTGAGAAAAAATATCAAATTTGAATAAGGAAGACATTTGAGAGTATATCATGCTAGTCTCTTAAATTTCACAGTGTAATTGAGGAAAATGATTTCCACATAGGCCTTCTTTTAAAGACGGGAGCTTCTGCTCTCAAATCCCTGCTGATCGTGGAAATTTTTGTTTAGTTTTTCATGGAACGTTCTCTCATGATATAGAGCAGTAAGAAGCAAATCAAGACATCTGTTCTCTTCAAATTCTGCGAAGTTTATTATAAAAAGTGGATGGGTTGAATGGTGAATAAACTATCTTAATACTTGACTCAAAATACATGTATCGGTTTAGCTAGAGATATTTTATTTTGGTATGACTACTATGCCTGCTATTCTTAAGGAACGTCTGATTTTCTATAAACTACTGACTTAAGCTGTAGCTAGGGACTATTTTTAGAAAACGCCAGAGAGAAAATAAATTTCTAAATATAACATGGAAAATATAACTATCTTCAAATATAACTCTCTTCATTTTATTGTAGATTCTAAGTAGCACATGGTAACCTTAACCTTTAACCCTCCTCTTCCTCCTAAACCAGTGGTTCTTAACCTGGGTACTATTGAACCCTAGGGGTTCGATGAGTCGGTCTCAGGGGTTCGGAGAAGCCTCTGCCGCGGAGGCCAAAATAAAGTAATACCGTAATTTATTGTGAGTTCATGCACTTTGTTGGTTTTGTTCTTTGAGCAAGGTGATGTTCATGCACGGCTCATTTTGTGCACCAGTAAATAAACATATACCTATGTCTTGAATTTGGAAAAAAATCATATTTTATTTATCACTAAAGAAGGGTTCGGTGAATGCGCATATGAAACTGGTGGGCTTGGTACCTCAAAAAAGGTTAAGAACCACTGTGCTAAACCTTCTATAACATTATCTTCCAGTCACTGTACTTTTTTCCCCCACTCCATAGCACATTACTCTGTCTCTGTCTCATTCAGTTAAACCTTCCCAGTGTGGATCTATTTTCTTAGCATGGTCTTGTCAATCAACAAGGAATAGCTAATCAGACAATTTCCCTGATATGTGGCCACAAGCAGCCTTCACTGTGGGAAGATGGGATGTGAACCAGGAGAGGCTTGTTTTCTAAGTTAAATACAGGTTTTTACACCTCTAACAATAAAAATCTTTTCCATGGAGTATGTACTGATATATTTATATATGCATATGTATTCACTTATTTTGTAAGATATTTAATCTAAACTTCAAAATATATTTTTGAGCCCCTGGATAGTCATACCATTCATTACTAGCCTGCCCCCTAATTAGTTATAATTGTAAATTCTGAAGATCTGGATTTTGTTTTTATCTTTTTTTTTTCTGTGTGTCCTGTATGTTTTTCATTAGTTAAGTGACTCTTGAAAACTTCTCCTAAACATTGGAAATATAAGATACAGCTCTATTTTTTAAATCAGGATTTGCCAGTTGTTTCATTTTCTATACCCAAAAGGCTCTAGTCCATGGATGCCAAACTGTACATCGAGACACTCCTGGGAATTGCAGTCAACTCACAGGGGCACTGCAGGATATTTTACATTTTTGGAGAGAAGCACAGTGACATCTGTTGGGCATGACCTGAACTACCACTGTTAGGTTGGAACATTTTTTAGCCTAGGAGAGCCTTAGAAAAACTAATGAAACACTAAGGGCCTCATGAACTGAGAAAGTTGGGGAATCTTTTGCTCTGAGCATTAAAATTATCAAATTAACAATACAATTATTTTTTGTACACAATTTATCAAAACAAGTTAAATATCTGTATAATACCCAAATTTTGATAAGTAATTATTAAACAAAAAGGTGAATTTTTTATTAAGCGAGAGGTGGGGAGGCAGAAACAGGCTCCCACATGCTCCCTGACCAGGATTCACTGGGGAAGTCCACTAGGGGGTGATGCTCTGCCTGGCTGGGCCACAGCCCTGTTGCTTGGCAACCAAACTATTTTAGTACCTGAGGCCGAGGCCATGGAGCCATTCTCAGTGCCTGGGGCCAACTTTGCTAGAACCATTTGAGTCATGGCTGCCAGAGGGGAAGAGAGAGGTGGGGGTAGAGAAGCAGATGGTTGCCTCTCATGTGTGCCCTGACCGGAAATCAAACTCAGGACTTTCACACTCAGGACCAATGGTCTACTGCTGAGCCAACCAGTCAGGGCCAAAAAAGTGAATTTTTATCAAAAACACATCTATTAATGAGTTCCATAGGAGTTTTTCCCCCTAATGCATCTGTATATGAATTCTATTGAATTGACTGAATCAATATTTATTTATATTTTTGTTTTGCTGATGTAAGCCTTAATAAGACCTGTTTATATAAGTTAATAGATGGAAATAGGAAGAGATTTATTATAGCAATGTCATTTTTCTTTGAACTCCTTTTGAATTATTTACCAAATATATAAGCAAAGTTGGCAAACTACCATACTTATAGGAAGATTTATTGTGTAGACCTGTAATGACCAGTAGCCATTAGCCACATGTGGCTATTTAAATTTAAATAATTAAAATTAAGTAAAATTTAAAATTTAGTTTCTCAGTTGCACTAACCATATTTCAAATTAATCATAGCCACAACCATATTTCAAAAGCCATGTATAGCTAGCAATTACTATATTTGACAGTGCAGATATAGAATATTTCCATTGTTGTTGAAAGTACTATTGAATCATGCTGGTTTAGACATTGAAGTTATCCTTGTCCTCAACACTTAAACCAATATTTTAAATAATTTCTGTTTTTGGTGCCCAGAGGTTTTTCTACCCCAAGTAAATGCAGCATAGTTTTTTTATTTTAATGTAATGCTATCATACTGATGTATTTTTTAGTGATTTGACTCTTAGTCAACTTTGTCTTTGAGATTGTCATTAATTTATGTAGGTTTCATTCATTTGTTTTGCTGTTGAATATTTCATTGCATGAATATACTTTATAAATTTTCACACACATGGATAGTTTTTGTTTCAGTTTTTTATTAAAACCAGAGCTGCTCTGAAATTCTTGTTCGCGTCTCCCGGGACCTATGTGCAAGTTTCTCTTAAGTTACATATCCAGGAGTAGAATTCCTGGGTCATAGGATATTTCCATCTTCAGCTTTATTGGAAAATGCCAAATTGTTTTCCAACGTGGGTATACTAATCCACATTCCCATCGCAGTTTTTACTTCTTTGTGTATTTCAAATTAGGTTTGGCTATGTCTGACAAAAACGAAGAAGCAAGCATGAGTAACTGGCTTAAACAACAACAACAGAAGTTTATTTCTCTTCCTGTAGATAAGGTATGGAGGTAAGCAATGCATTGCAGTGTGGTGGCGCCAGATTAGAGTCCAAGTCTCCTTTCTACAACATGTGGTTGTCACCTCATGATATAAGGAGGCTACTTGATATCCAGACATCATATTTGTATTCAACCCCTCAGAAAAAGGAAGAGGAAATGAAGTTCATGCTTCTCCACCTGATATTTATAAGAACATTTTCTAGAATTTAAGCAATATATTACTAATTTATAAACTTTCTACCAGATCTTAATCACATAGTCACACCAAGCTAAAAGAGTTAATGAGAAATGAGGTCTTTATTCTAAGTGATTATATCTCTAGCCAAAAATCAGTGGCCTTGTGACCAAATAAGATAAAGAATACTAGGGACAAGAACAAGTGCTTTCTTCCACTTTCCATACACTTTTCTACACTTCTCCGATTACTGGATAAGATGAGCATCTTTTTAAGTTTATAGTGCATTTGAATTTCCAGTTCCATTAAGCAACTCTTTATTTCTTTGGTTCATTTTTTCAATTCTGTTTTAGTTACCTTATTAAGTTTTAGGAATTTATTGAATACCAAAAATTTCTATCTTTCTGTGGCTTTATATTTTAGATATTTTCCTTATAACCACCATCTAACAGAGTTTTTGAAACTCTAGTCTGAAATCTTCATCTTTTGTCTGATGAATTTAAGTTCATTTATTATAGTTACTAATATGTTTCTATTTCTTTAAAACTTTCTTAACTTCCTTTTAATTGAATCTTTTTCTTATTTCAATTTGTTCCTCTACTGGTTTATCAGTTATATGCTATATTACTACTACTTTAATGGTTACATTTTAAATTCTAATATGCATGTATATTTCACACCTAAAAACAATCAAAACATTTATCCCCTTTTAGAATTATTCAAGAATTTTAGAATATTTTTATTCAATCTCTTTTTCCTTTATATTTGCTATTTTTCAGTGTCTTTGTTCTATCTTGTCTTTAATCATAAAAGTTAGATATTTTTGTAACTTTTTATATAATTTCATACTTACATAACATTTTCAGAAATTGTACAAAGAATTTTCATATATGCCTTACCCAAATTCTTCAATTGTTTACACTTTGACATGTTTGGTTTATCATTTGTTATAGCAGCATGCACTGAGTAAGACAAGAATGAACTCATGGACACATTTTATTCTATAGGTCATTCTATAGGTTATATTATCATTACTATTTTGACATATGCATTACCCCAGATTTGTCAAATAGAGGCCCTTTAAACACACCTGTGTCTCTTTGATGTGTCCCAACCATTCTTTAAGCACTTCCTTACTTGCTAGATCAAAATGTTCCAGGCTCATCTTATACTTACCTCTTCCAGTCTAAAATTAGCCTTTTTTTCCAAGGAACCTAATTGCTTTTAATGGACAATAAAATGTTGAAACCAAGATCTGTATGCTAAGTGTGTTCATTGATACTGGCATGCCATTGCATCTAGGCTCTCTCAACTGGTAGAACCAGGAACTATGTTTTAATATTTCTAAAATACATATTTTGAATACATATATACACCTACATCTATATTTATTTTTCTATCAAAATTGTACTTATCTTGATAACTCAAATTTCAGTTATGTTCTAGTCTTCTCCCTTTTTAACTCCCTTCTTTAACAGTAAGAAATCTGGCTTTTGTTATCATCAATATGTTGATTCATTTGCTCTAGCCTAGAATTCACGGAAGTTAGTTTCAAATTGCTAACTCAAAGCAAGCCCACTAACCAGAATTTAATATTTTATAGTTCTTTTTAGCTATAATTTGCATACAGTAAAATATACATGTCTTAAGTACTGTAAAATTTGAATGTTTTTCTTACTTGATAATTTTAATTTCTAGATGTATGTCTATAAATATATACAGATATATATAGAGACAGATATATATCCCCCATAATTTATCATTGTAATCTGTAGAAAGCTTTACCGGATAGCACTTACCTCACTGTTGCCTGAAGTAAAGACTATATTTAATCATTTTATATAGCACTGTTGGTTTATAAATACCCATATCTAATATATCCCTTTTATGATTGTCTGTTTTTGCTTGCCATTTCTTATTGCCGCACATACCTTGTTTCTGAGATCATTTACCTACTTTCTGAGGGATAACCCTGAAGAATTCTTCAGTGAGGGTCAGTTGCTCATAAACTCAATTTTTGTCTGAAATGTTTTTATTTTAGCCTCATCCTAAAACATAGTTTCCTTAGAATACAACTTTAGGTTACAAATTATTTTTTCTCATTAATTTAATTATATTCTATTTCTGCTTTCTATTTTCCATTGCTGTACTTGAGAAGTCAGAAATCAGTGTTGTTTCTTTCATGGTAAATTGTCATTCACTTTGCTCTTAAGAACTCTTTCTGTTTAATGTTTTGCAGATTCACTCTGGTCAGGTAAACGTATTTGTGGATTTCTTTATATTTATCCTACTCAAGATAATTATTCTTAAGGATTTATGTATTCCTGGAAAATTCTGAAAATTTCTCAATAATTATCTCCTTGAATGTCTGTCTTTTTTATCATGCCTAAAGCTATGATTGTTAGACCTGCTTATTTCAGTTCACATATCATAATTTATTTTTTATATTTTTTATCTCTTTCTGTACATTAATCTTGCTACTTTCTTTAGTTTTATCTTCTAGTTCACATATTCTCTCTTTATCTATGTCAAGTCTGATGTTTTATCTGTCCATTGAATTTTAAATTTTAATTGTTTTTCTATAAACAATCAAATGAATATTTTGTAAAAATCTGTTTAGTCATATTTTGTATCTCTTATATTTAGCATATATTCCTTTATTTCTTTACACATATTAAATATTTTTAATATTCTGAATTATATAATTCCAATAACTAAAGTACAGTATTTATAAGATTTTTCTCTGTTATTTTTGTTGGCTACCACTCATAGTATCTTGTTACCTCATGGATTTTGTGATTTTTCTTCTTATTTTCCATCATAAGGTCATGTAAACTGGGAGTTTTTCTGAGCACATTCTATGAGGCCAAGCAAGGTTAAATATGCATTTTCCTAGAATGGATTTGAATTTTCTCCTGCTCGGTGCCTGGAAAAAATTATCAACCAAGGATTACTTTCATTTCTCAGCTTGGATATTTTTCAGCCTTTATAGGTAGTGTAATTTCATTCCCAATACCTACATACCAGCTAACCTGTGGTTATGAATTGGTTGCTCATATATCCTGATTTTCCCAAGACAGTCCCAGTTAAAATGCCCTTTGTCTTGATGTAATTATTAATAAATACCTTTTCCCACTCTCAGAAGATTCCCTGTTTGAATTATAAATTATATGTTTCCCTATTAGGAATATTAAGTTGACAAACTTTTTGTTTCTTCCAACTATAGCAAAGGCTGAACAGAGAATTTATTGTTTTCTCTATTGCAGGGCAACATTTTCTAGCTCACTCTTTCACTGAAGGTGTACCTCCCAGTCTCCTAATTTTAAGACAGGGTTTCCATTCCAACTTCTCGAGTGATAAGCTCTAGGTTTCTGGGAATTGGAAGATACCCTCAGGGCAGCCACCGGCTTTACCATGTTTACCTCTCTGGATTCATGCTTCTGCTTAGTTCTTTGCCTCTAAGGATTTTCTTTATTGTGAGTGCAGCTATATATTTAAAAGGATGTTGTAAATCTTTTATTCAGAATATTTAGTTGTTTAGTTGTGGGTAGTATTTTTCCCCTGGAACAAAATCTCTGGCCTCCTCGAACATACTGACTTAATTGGACATAGTATTGGAAGAGCCTATTTCTCTAGTGTTGAGATAGTCCAGACATTTCATAGAGCAGTTCCTACTTGAGAGCTAAAACATGTTCCATTTTGTTGAAAATAGAAGGGCAATTTACTTGAAGGAAGAAATATCCCCCCAAAATTATCTTTTAATATTTTATATTCTTCAGATACATATTGGAAGCATAAAGGAAAATCACTTTTGTTTTTCTAAAAAAGGAAATAGACACATTCCAGTTGGAAGATAAAAGATTTATTATATGCATTTTATAGATGAAGAAAATGAGTCACCAAGAGGCCCAAGAACTTACCCATGGCCCCACTATTAGTAAGTGGTAGAGCTGATACGGGAAGCCACATACAGCTAGCCTGTCTATAATACTCATACCCATAACCACATAGGCAACTTGACACAATTATATGCATTCTCCTATTTCATTATCATAAAATCTATGCTCATGGGGGAAATTACTGCTGCATTGATACCTATTACAACCTTCCTAGTACTTTGGGTATTGATAAATATCCAAATCATAATGCTTTCTATTTCTCCACCCCTTTTTTCATTTTGTTCTATCTGCCTGGAAGATTTTTCTTTTTACCTGAAAATTTTTATCTTATTCTTTTAATATAACTCAAATATTATCTGCATTTTTTAAAATCTCTTATGAATTCTATCTTCTCCATAGTCTTTCTCAGACAGAATAACTCACTCATCTGTGTTCTCATAGCATTTTGCATATCTGGTAGAACACCTATGAATTGTATTATGTTCAACCATGTTAAATCATCACTTTTATTCATCAAAAATCATTAAATATCAGCAACATCATATGGCTCAATCTAAATTTATTGCTTATATTTATACCTCACTAGATTTAGGAGTAGAGACCATGTGTCATTTACTTTTGTTTCTTAATTTAGTGCCTGGGAATATGCTCAAAATATGATTGCTGAATTGAATGTATACCCATACACCAGTGGCAATATTTTAAAATATTAATCACTGATTGGCCCTGGCCGGTTGGCTCAGTGGTTGAGCATTGGCCCAGCGTGTGAGGTCCCCGGTTCAATTCCTGGCCAGGGCACACAGGAGAGGTATGCATCTGCTTCTCTACCCTTCCCCCTCTCCTTCCTTTCTAACTCTCTCTTCCCCTCCCACAGCCAAGGCTCCATGGGAGCAAAGTTGGCCCAGGTGCTGAGGACAGCTCCATGGCCTCCACCTCAGGTGCTGGAATGGCTCCCGTTGCAACGGAGTAATGCCCCAGATGGGTCTTGCATCGCCCCCTGGTGAGCATGCCAGGTGGATCCTGGTTGGGCACATGCAGGAGTCTGTCTGTCTGCCGCTCCCCCACTTCTCACTTTGGAAAAATACAAAATAAATAAATAAAATATTAATCACTGAGGTTCACTGCATTGGCATAAGAACTTATAACTGTTGTTAACTTCTAAATTGTGCCTGTTATATCAGCTGCATATCAACCCCGCCTATGCCATGGATACATGCAGAATAAGACTTTTGAGGTTGTAGTTAACCTCAAAATGGGGTTCTAACCCACTACATTTAATGCTTGAACCTTCTGTTTAACAGTGCCAAAAAGTATCACTTCAATCACTAGTAACAAGGAATGAAGAATTTTTTGTAGTAACCAGTCTATGTTTGAACACCTTTCATCCCTAGAAAATCCTTTCTTCCATTAGAGACTACAGTCAGTTTCCCTTTAGCTACCGTGCACAGAGCCTAATTATATGCTTAAGGCATTCAACAAAAGTCTTATTCCTCTCCTAGATGGCAGCTTTCCATGACCATCATACCTGCTCCCAAGTCATTTCTTCTAAAGACAGTATCCTTGGTTTCTTAAACTAGTTATTGTTTTACATACTTTATGTTCCCCATAATTGTGGTATTCTTTGACTAATTTTGTCTACCTATGATGTCCAGAACAACCTTGTATTTCAAGTGCGATATGACCAGAACATAGGAGAATAGTACTATCCCATCCTTCAACCCCATTTAGGACATGGTTTGATAGCATGTTGCACATGACAGTATAATATACCAAAGCATCTCCTGTGGTATAAAACATAAGTATGAGCCCAGTCCTGCGAAGGACATGCTAAGTAAATTAACTGAACCTGTGGTTCTCAACCCTGCAATGCATCAGAACTGCCTGTGGAGCTTTTAAAAATGTGATACCTGACCCCAATGCCAGACCTCCTGAACATAACAGTCTAGATGTAGGACCCTTCAGAAGGGTCTGATGAGCATTATAGTAATCAAGAGTCTGTACTTGGGAGCAAGATTGCCTGGATTCAAATCTGGACTCATAAAATTTTGTAAAGTGCTTAAATTCTGTACTTTCTCATCTCTGAAAAGTTATAATGACGTCAAAGGTTGTAAGGATTAAATGAGCTACTATAAGGAGAAAACCTAGAACAGTTTCTCCCACTTAGTACATGATTTAGTGACTATTGTTCATTATTATGATCCATGTGTATCCGAATCTGTATGGCTATTTTTCATGCACAGGCTGGAAAGCACTGGGATAAGACATGGTCTAACTCAGGGGTCGGGAACCATTTTGGCTGAGAGAGCCATGAACGCCACATATTTTAGAATGTAATTTTGTAAGAGCCATACAATATGTTTAACACTAAATACAAGTAAATGTGTGCATTTTATGTAAGACCAACATTTTTATAGTACAATAAGTCTCTGAATTCTTTTTAATGACGTTGTTATGCTGTTGCTAACCAGTGATAAATAAAGTACTTCTTACCATTAATGTGACTTCTGGTGCTACATGGTTTTGCTGATGGCTTTGTAGTCTGGTTGATACGTGGTGAGGTTAAGCTTCGTGCAGACGTTGAGACTTCCATCCATTAAATGTGATCGTAGGTTGGTCTTAACGTTCTTTGGATATGAGAAAGGCTGCTCACATACATACATAGAGCCAAACATTGTCAGTACAGCAATACTCACATGCTGCAGTGTGTGGTATGTGACAGGAAGCACATTCCAAGTTTTGACAATCAGCTGGTCCTCAGGTTAAAGTTTTTTCATTTCTCCCCACTTGTGTTTGCTCACCAACGCTGCTTGCTCTCATGCAAGTCTTTCCAAATCTTCATTCAGTGACTTGAACTTATTCACCCACATGTCTGAGGCCTTCAGATTAGCAGCTTGTAGCTCAAAATCTCTGACGGAGACACTGGAGATGTAACTCAGGTCAGCGCTGTCCACTGCACACTCGTGAGAATGGGTGATGAACTTAAAAAGGCAAGTGCACTTACGAAATTCTCCAAAGCACACTTTGAATGACTGCAGGAGATTAGATGTGAAGCACGCTAGCTGCTGGAGATCAAGATGTTGAGCAGGGTCACTTGCTGTGCATGCTTCTTTAAACTCTCCCGGTTTTTCAAAGTGTAGTAAACGACATGTTTCAATGTCGGCGATGAAGTGTTCCAGCTTGTTTTCAAATGCAAACACTGCTTGTTGAAGGGATAAGAATGTATTTCCAATGCCTTGCATTTTCACATTGAGCTGGTTCAGATGTTCAGTCATGTCCACAAGATAGTAGAACTTCAGGAGTCACTCAGTGTTAGCTAACTCAAGATGCTCAACATTTTTTTATTTCAAGAAAAGTTCGGATTTCGCTCAGACAAGCTGCGAAACGGCTGAGCACCTTTCCTCTTGACAACCACCACACATTGCTGTGCAGAAGCAGACCAGCATAATTATTCCCAACTTCATTCAGCAGTGTTTTAAACTGGCGATCATTTAAAGCTCAGGCAACTATAAAGTTGACCACCCAAATGACCAGCGACATCACCTCACCAACCTGCTCACCACACATCTGAGCACAAAGCACCCCCTGATGTAGGATGCAGTGAAAACTTAGGATGGGTCTCTTTTCATGTTTATGAAGAAGCGCTACGAATCCTCCGTTTTTTCCCACCATGCACGGAGCACCATCAGTACACACCGAAATAAGTTTATCCATTGATAGATTTTTTTCCTTAGCGAACTCAGTGGAAGACTTAAATAAATCCTCCCCTCTTGTTGTCTCTTTCATAGGCAAGACAGCAAGATTTTCCTCACATAGTGTGTCACCGACAGCATACCTTGCAATCACGCTGAACTGGGATAAATGGCTTTCATCTGTTGACTTATCCAAAGCAAGAGAAAAGAATGGCGCTGCATTTATTTCCTTCACTTGTGTTGCCTCAATTTGATTTGCCATCATGATGGTACGATCGTGAACAATTCTTGCCAACAGAGGCATGTGTTTTATTTGTTTGATTATCTTGTCTTTATCCGAAAAGTCATCAAAAAGTTCATTGGCAACATCAAACATGAATGTTTTGGCATACTCCCCATCTGTGAATGGCTTTCTGTTTCTCACAATTGCTAAAGCACTAGCAAAGCTAGCCGAACTCCAGTCACCTTGTTGGGTCCAAACACAGAGTTGCTGCTGCTGACTAGCTTGCACTCTACACAGTAGCTCTTGACATGCTTTCTTCCTGCTGTCCCCCACTAGATATTTTGATGCACATATAGTATGGCATGTGTTGAAGTGCTGCTTTATATTTGACCATTTCATTGATGCAATTTTATCATTGCATATTAGACACACTGCAGAACCTTCTCTCTCCACAAAGACGAATTCCTCTGTCCACTCCTGCTGAAAAGTACAATACTCCTCATCTTTTTTTCTTTTAGCCATCTTCTTCGTCAAAAGGGTTTCTGCAGTTAGCTAGTTGACTACTAAAAGGAGGTAAGTTTACTTCCTGACCTCACAACAACCCGAGTATGTTACACATTATCTAATAAAAATTTGGTGTTGTCCTGGAGGACAGCTGTGATTGGCTCCAGCCACCCGCAACCATGAACATGAGCGGTAGGATATGAATGAATTGTAATACATGAGAATGTTTTATATTTTTGACATTATTTTTTTTATTAAAGATTTGTCTGTGATCCAGATGCAACCATCAAAAGAGTCACATCTGGCTCACGAGCCATAGGTTCCCGACCCCTGGTCTAACTTGATAGTCACCACTGTCAGAGGGGCAGATTACAGATGATCCTGCCTTTCTCAAGCAAGAATTTCTTATTCCCTACTTTTCCATCAGTTTATCACCAAAGTAACCCCACAGAGACTTCAGTTCTCAGGTGGTCCTCAGTACGTCACTGCGGCTGGGGAAATGTGTCTCCCTTCTTTCACTACACTCACTGAATGCTCTGGACAAGTGCTTCTTACACCTTTAGATCTTACAGGCTACTTTAAAAAATTGGAACATAGATTTGCCTACCTTTTATATTACTGAGCAAGAACATTCTAAATTATAGTCACATCTACTATCATTATAAAATACATTGAAACCCTAAAAAAATAGAAAGTTGTAATCTCAGGATAAATAATAAGGCTACCATAATTAAGTTAAATTTATGACTTCTCTCTTTATCTATGACTATAATTTATTTAATTGCATATCTTTGTTAATTACAGATGGGGAAATTTTTCATTAGTAGTAAACATCATCACTTTCTTTGCCTGAACACTCCCTTACAACTATAATTATCACATATGCACTGAGAGCCTTTAAATTTGGGAAGTGCTGACTGAATAAAAAAAAGTCATTCATGATTTACAATGAAGTTTTGGCATATTTATGTTTCTGTGGCTTTTATTTACTAAGTTGGGTTTGTTTGATAGTCTATTTTAATAGAAAATTTATGTAGCTTTGGAATAAAAATAAGATATTTTTCTATACAATTTTTTTCTCAATTTTGCTAATGAAAATTATGCCAATTAGGTACTGGGAAAGTATCTGCCAGTGGTTAATGCTAATCGAGACACTAGAGAATTCTCTCTGCTATTAATCTGTAGATAATGGACAGTCTATTTCTTAAGTACACACAGAAGAAAGAATAGAAAAAATACTGGCTATGACACCAAATGAATTGCCTTTCTTCTACACTACTGTGCCCTTGTAACCTAGGGCATGTAGAGCAGGCTGGCAGCCATCGCATTACAGATTTAAAAGTGCTGGAATCTCTCAGTCCTGTAGCAGGTTGCCTGATGGATTGGTGAGTAATGTACTTGAAGAGTGCATTACTGAGCTCTAGACTAATGGCCACCTCTTGCCCATGGCCTTTATGGTAGATCATTCATTGTGCTGCCTCATCAGCTTCCTGCCAGTCTGTATCTGGCATGAGCACTGGCTGTTCCAAAGCTGATTAATCCCCTCCGAATGAGTCTCACTGCAGATCTCAGTGTGGATTGCACAAGAGTAGGAATGTTCTGGTACTATGGGGACAACACAACTTTTCTTTGAATTCAAGAATCCTCATTTTAGGAGATTAAATTACCTCCCCAATCAGTATGTTGCAATATATGGCAAATCTTATTAAAAATTTAAGAAATTTCCAATAAAATAAATGCAATGATTGGTAATTCCTAGGTTTTAAATTCTACAAGTTATAAAAAAATCTAATCTACGATGTAATTTGTTAATCTATCAGTTGTCTAAGGAGACATAACAACATAACTGTATATTGCATTTTTATTTAGCTTTTCTCTTTCTCAGATATTTTGCTGATTCTAAAACTTTCTAAGTTGAAAGGTCTATACTTTCCACATGTAAAGGAATGTAGACTTTCCTTTAAAAGGTTTACAACATAATATTTACTATAAAGAGTCACAAATGAAATTTGATGGTAGAATTTTATTCA
Organism: Rhynchonycteris naso; assembly: GCA_037038555.1. Lineage (NCBI taxonomy): Eukaryota > Metazoa > Chordata > Mammalia > Chiroptera > Emballonuridae > Rhynchonycteris > Rhynchonycteris naso. The sequence goes on from CM073001.1 coordinate 20,870,650, forward strand.
GCAGAAATTTATGACATAACATTTGATTTAGTACATAAAATTATCTTGAATATTTAACAGAAAAAATTATAACAAATTTACATATTCTCAAAGTAGAGGTCTGCACAAATTATAGATTTTCTACATTATTATTAATTATAATTTAGCACATTATAGGAACCATAACACAGTAAGTATTTTAGGTCTTTTTGGTGCTTTAATCAGCATAAAGATATCATATTTATTCAAACTCTATTTTGTGAAATAAGAAAATAAACAAAAGCAAATAATAAAGGACCACAGGTAACTTAGGAACAAATACAGACTATAATTCTAGAAGAATTTGGGGAAGAGGGAAGTCAATGATGACTGGCAGAATAAGAAGCATCATGGAAAAAATGAAGTTTAAGAAAACATTTAAAGACTAAAATTAGGGCCAGCAATAGAGAGGGTGGGTATTCCAAGTCAGTAAAATAGCATGAGCAGAAGCCAGAATCATTAAAGAACAATGCGTATTGATGGACTAGAAAGAAGAAAAGCCTAGTCAAAGCAGAGGATATTGGTTTGGAATACAGTTGACCCTTGAACAAGATGGGGGTTAGGTAGACTCAGCAATCAAAAATCCAAATATAACTTAAGTTGGCCCTTCGCATATGTGGATTCTGAACTTTGGACAGAAAATACAGTCAGTAGTAGAAAATAAAAGTACAAACTGAGAGGACTTAGAGTACTTCTGAATCTGGCAATGTGATCAACTAGACCACCTAAAATCCCTCATGTTATAATCATCTGGAAATGCTAAATAAAATAGAATAAATTTCCTTCAGAATACATAGATTACCTATCAGACAAATGATAAAAATATAATTTCTATAATGGCTATAGATTTTTTGAATTATTTATTCTTTGCTAGCTGTATTTTTTGAGAAATTTTTACATTTAAATTATTAAATTTACTGCTATAAAGTTTTAAAAATAATATTATTTTACTATCCTTTTAATACCTGTAGCATATGTAGTTATATCACCTTTTTAATTCCTGATTTTGGTAGTTGATGGTTTTCTGATTTCTTCATAATCAGTCTGACTAAAAGTTTATTGATCTCTCAAATCAAGATTTTGGTCTTTTTCATTTTCTCTTATTACTTTTCTTTTTCTATTTTATTTAACTCTGCTCTGATGTTTATGAGCTCTTTCCTTCTCATTATGTTGGGTTACATCTGCTGCTCCTTTTCTTGATTTAAAGGTGGAGTCTAAGGTTCTTTGCTTGAGACCTTTATTCTTTTCTAATATAGGAATTTCATATTGTTGCTCCTAAGTACTCCTTTAGAGATATCTAACAAATTTGGGTATGTTGTGTTTTCATTTTTATTCAATTCAAAATAATTTCAAATTTCCCTTTGGATTTCTTCTTTAACTCACAGGTTTTTTAACAAGTGTGTTAGTTTCCAAATATTGTGGATTTTATTATATCTTTCTGGTATGAATTTCTCAATTTAATGCCAGTGTGATTAGAAAGCATACCTTGGGTCAACTGAATTATTTCAAATATCTTTTTTCTTAAATTAATTTTAATGGGGTGACATTAACAAATCAGGGTACATATGTTCAAAGAAAACATCTCCAGGTTATCTTATCATTCAACTATGTTGCATACCAATCACCCAAAGTCAAAATGTCTTCTGTCACATTCTATCTGGTTTTCTTTGTGCCCTTCCCCTCCCCCCTCTTCCCCCTCTCTTCCCTCCCCCCACCCTGGAGCCACCACACTCTTGTCCATGTCTCATAGTCTCGCTTTTATGTCCCACCTATGTATGAAATTATGCTGTTCTCAGTTTTTTTCTGTTTTACTTATTTCATTCCATATAATGTTATCAAGGTCCATTCATTTTGTTGTAAATGATACGATGTCATCATTTCTTATGGCTGAGTAGTATTCCATAGTATATATGGTCCAAAGCTTTTTAATCAACTCGTCCTCTGACGGACACCTGGGCTGTTTCCAGATCTTCGCTTTTGTGAACAATGCTGCCATGAACATGGGGGCGCATTTCTTCTTTTCGAACAGTGCTATGGTGTTCTTAGGGTATATTCCTAAATGTGGGATAGCTGGGTCAAAAGGTAGTTCGATTTTTAATTTTTTGAGGAATCTCCATACTGTTTCCCACAGTGGCTGCCCCAGTCTGCATTCCCACCAGCAGTGCAGGAGGGTTCCCTTTTCTCCACATCCTCGCCAGCACTTGTTCTGTGTTGTTTTGCTGATGAGCGCCATTCTGACTGGTGTGAGGTGATATCTCATTGTGGTTTTAATTTGCATTTCTCTAATAATTAGTGATTTCGAGCATTTTTTCATCTGCCTATTGGCCATCTGTATGTCCTTTTTGGAGAAGTGTTTATTCATTTCCTTTGCCCGTTTTTTGATTGGATTGTTTGTCTTCCTGGTGTAGAGTTTTACAAGTTCTTTATAAATTTTAGTTATTAACTCCTTATCAGACGTATTGTTGAATATGTTCTCCCGTTGTGTAGTTTGTCTTTTTATTCTGTTCTTATTGTCTTTAACTGTGCAAAAACTTTTTATTTTGATATAGTCCCATTTGTTTATCTTGCCTTTTATTTCATTTGCCCGTGGAGATAAATCGGCAAATATATTGTTGATACAGATGTTGGGGAGCTTGCTGCCTATGTTTTATTCTAAGATGCTTATGGTTTCACAGCTTACATTTAAGTCTTTTAGCCATTTTGAGGTTGTTTTTGTGAACGGTGTAATTTGATGGTCTAGTTTCATTTTTTTGCAGGTAGATGTCCAATTTTCCCAACACCATTTGTTAAAGAGGCTGTCTTTACTCCATTGTATGTTCTTTCCTCCTTTGTCAAATATCAGTTGTCCATAAAGATGTGGATTTATTTCTGGGTTCTCTGTTCTGTTCCATTGATCTATGTGCCTGATCTTATGCCAGTCCCAGACTGTCTTGAGTACAATGGCCTTGTAGTAAACCTTGATATCTGGAAGAGTGATACCTCCTGCTTTATTTTTTCTTTTTAAGATTGCTGAAGCTATTCATGTTCTTTTTTGGTTCCATATAAATTTTTGGAATATGTGTTCTATATCTTTAAAGTATGTCATTGGTATTTTAATTGGTATTACATTGAATATACAAATTGCTTTGGGTAATATAGACATTTTAATGATGTTTATTCTTCCTAACCATGAGCACGGTATATGCTTCTACTTGTTTTTATCTTCCTTGATTTCTTTTATCAATGTTTTATAATTTTCCGAGTACAAGTCCTTAACCTCCTTGGTTAAATTTACTCCTAGGTACTTTATTTTTTTGGTTGCAATAGTGAAGGGGATTGTTTCCTTAATTTGTTTTGCTGACAGTTCATTGTTGGTATATTAAAATGCCTCTCATTTCTGAGTATTAATTTTCTATCCTGCCACCTTGCTGAATTCATTTATCAGGTCCAGTAGTTTTTTGACTGAGACTTTAGGGTTTTCTATATACAATATCATATCATCTGCAAATAATGACAGTTTTACTTCTTCTTTTCCAATTTGGATACCTTTTATTTCTTCTTCTTGTCTGATTGCTGTAGCTAGGACTTCCAGAACTATATTGAATAAGAGTGGTGAAAAGGGGTACCCCTGCCTGGTTCCTGATCTTAAGAGGATTGCTTTTAATTTTTGCCCATTTAGTATGATGTTTGCTGTGGGTTTGTCGTAGATGGCCTTTATCATGTTAAGGAATGTTTCCTGTATTCCCACTTTACTGAGAGTTTTGAGCATGAATGGGTGCTGGATTTTATCAAATGCCTTTTCTGCATCTATGGAAATTATCATGTGATTTTTGTCCTTCTTTTTGTTTATGTGATGAATCCCATTGATTGATTTGCGAATATTGAACCAGCCTTGCCTCTCCAGAATAAATCCCACTTGATCATGGTGTATGATTTTTTTCATATATTGCTGGATCCGGTTGGCTAATATTTTGTTGAGAATTTTAGCATCTAAATTCATCAGGGATATTGGCCTATAATTTTCTTTCTTTGTGTTGTCTTTGCCCGGTGTTGGAATCAGAATTATGCTCGCCTCATAAAAGAGGAGTTTGGAAGTCTTCCTTCCTCTTGAATTCTTTGTAATAGCTTGAGGAGGATAGGAGTAAGTTCTTCTTTGAATTTTTGGTAGAAATCACTTGTGAAGCCATCAGGCCCTGGACTTTTCTTTTTTGGGAGTTTGTTGATAACTGTTTCGATCTCTTTTGTTGTAATTGGTCTGTTTACGTGTTCTGATTCTTCCAGGTTGATTTTTGGAAGATTATATGATTCCAGAAATTTGTCCATTTCACCTATGTTGTCTAATTTTTTGGCATAGAGCTCTTCATAGTATTTTCTTACAATACTTTGTATTTCTGGTGTGTCAGTTGTTATTTCTCCAGTCTCATTTCTAATTTTATTTATTTGAGGTCTCTCTCTTTTTTTCTTGGTGAGTCTAGTTAAAGGTTCATCAATCTTGTTTACCTTTTCAAAGAACCAGCTCCTGGTTTCATTGATCCTCTGTATTCTTTCCTTAGCCTCTATGTCATTTATTTCCACTCTGATCTTTATTATTTCCTTCCTTCTACTGGTCCTGGGCTTTATTTGCTGTTGTTTTTCTAGTTCTTTTAGATGCACGGTCATGTTTCTTATTTGAGCTTTTCTAGCTTCTTTTGATATGCCTGTAGTGCAATGAACTTCCCTCTCAGTACTGCTTTTGCTGTGTCCCATAAATTTTGAGTTGATGTATGCTCATTATCATTTGTTTCTAGAAACATTTTTATTTCTTCTTTGATCTCATTGTTAATCTATTCATTATTTAATATCATGCTATTTAGTTTCCAAGTGTTTGAGTATTTTTCAGGTTTTCTTTTTTGGTTAATTTCTAGTTTCATGGCATTGTGATCTGAGAAAATGCTTGACAGGATTTCAATCTTCGTAAATTTGTTGAGACCACTTTTGTGTCCTACTATGTGGTCTATTCTAGAGAATGTACCATGAGCGCTTGAGAAGAATGTATATTCTACTGCTTTAGGGTGAAAAGTTCTGAAAATATCTATTTATTCAAGTTGATCTAGTTTATCCTTTAAGTCTTCTGTTTCTTTATTAATTTTCTTTCTTGAGGATCTATCCAGTGATGTTTGTGGGCTATTGAAATCCCCTACTATTATAGTATTGCTGTTAATCTCGCCCTTTATATTCATCAAAGTCTGCTTTATGTATGTCAGGGCTACTATATTTGGTGTGTAGATATTTATAATAGTTATATCTTCCTGTTGAATTGTTCCCTTTATCATTATGTAGTGTCCTTCTTTTTTCTTACTACGGCCTTTGCTTTAAAGTTCATTTTTTCAGATATAAGTATTGCTACCCTGGCTTTTCTTTCATTTCTATTTGAATGAAATATTTTTTTCCATCCTTTTACCTTCAGTCTATGTGCATCTTTTGTTTTAAGGTGTGTCTCCTGTAGACAGCATATGTATGGGTCCTGTTTCTTAATCCACGCAGCTTCCCTATGTCTTTTGATTGGATCATTTAAACCATTTACATTTAAGGTTCTTATTGATATGTAGTTGTTTATTGCCATTTTATTCTTTAAAGCTGTATTCTTCTTTGGCTATATTCCTTCTTCCCTTTGAACTGTTCACAACAGGCCCCTTAGTATCTCTTGCAGAATTGGTTTTGTTTTAATGAATTCCTTGAGGCTTTTTTTGCCTGGGAATCGCTTTATTTCTCCTTCAATTTTAAGCGTTAGCCTTCCTGGATAGAGTAGTCTTGGTTGTAGTTTCTTGTTCTGCTTTACTTTGAATATATCTTGCCATTCCCTTCTGCCTCAAGTGTTTCTGTTGAGAAGTTGGATGTCATCCTTATGATAGCTCCTTTGTAGGTGATAGCCCTTTTTTCTCTAGCAGCTTTTAATATTTTCTCTTTATCTCTTAGCTTTGGTATTTTAACTCTGAAGTGTCTTGGTGTAGATTTCTTTGGGTTTCTCTTTAATGGAGTTCTGTGTGCTTCTTGAACATGTGAAATGTTTTCCAGCCTTAATTTAGGGAAGTTTTCTTCTATGATTTGATTGAACAAAGTTTCTATTTCTTGTTCTCTCTCCTCTTCTTCAGGAATCCCTGTGATGCAAATGTTATTTCTTTTCATGTTGTCTCAGAGCTCCCTTAGAGTTTCCTCACATTTATTTAGTCTCTTTTCTTTTTTCTGCTCTGCTTCTGTGCCTTTATTTATTGTGTCCTCTAACTCGCTGATTTGACCCTCAGCCTCATCCATCCTGCTTTTAATTCCTTTATTGTGGTCTTCAGTTCTGATACTGTATTTGTCATTTCTGTCTGATTCTTTTTTATTATTTCAATTTCCTTTTTTATACTTGTTATCTCTTTATTTAGGTGTTCGTGATGACTATCCATTGTTGCTCTAATTTCTTTGAACATCCTAACTATTATTATTTTAAATTCTGCATCTGGTAATTTGGTTATATCTGGTTCATTCAGGTCCTTCTCTGGGGATTTCTCTTGATTCATTTGGGTTGCATTTCTCTGCCTGCCATCATGTCTGTGTATAAGAAGGTTGTGGCCACTGGAGTCCAATGGGTGTTGCCTTTGTGTTCTCTAGGTGTGGTCTGTCTGCAGGCCCGCCACCTTCTCTGCTGCTGCCTAGGGTGGTTGGGTATGGGCATTGCCAGCACCGGCTCACTGCGGCTGTTGCTGTGATTTCTGCCTCTCCTCTGCAGGAGGGGCTGTGTTCTGGTGCCCGGCTCTACAAGCCTCAGGCTGCCCGGGCCTTCGCCTCGCCCCCTCAGGTTGGGTTGTGCACTGCACTCAAGCCACAAGCCTCAGCACCAAGTGTAGAGATGAACACCTTTGCTGCGGACCCAGCCTGTTCCCGGGCTTCCATCCAGCCTCCGCGGTCAGAGCCTGCTCGCCACTGCTTCTTGGGTTGGACGGGGTTGCTGACGTGCACTCAGTTGTGAACCTCCTGGTCCCCGAGGCCAGGGCCCGCCTGCTCAGGATCGCAAACCACAATTTATCTGGCTGGGCGGGGCTGCTGGCGTGCGCTCAGCTGTGAGACTCCACTCAGCTGCGAGCCTCCGCTCATCTGGGCCTCTAGCCCTGCCCCCGCGTTCAGAGCCAACTCATGCACTCAGGACAGCAAACCGAGGTTTCTCGGGCCGTGCAGGGCTGCTGGCGTGCGCTCAGCTGCGAGCCTCCGCTCATCCAGGGCTCTAGCCTCGCCCTGCATTCAGAGCCAACTCAGCCCACAGGATGGAAACTGCGGTTTCTCCGGCCAGGTGGGGCTACTGGCCTGCGCTCAGCCGCACGCCTCCGCCTGTCCCTGGCCCAAGCCCCGCCCCTGTGGTCAGCGCCGGCTTGCGCAAGGTCCGGGGTTGCAGAGCAGATCTCTGCCCATTCCTGGCCTCCCTTAGGTGGGGCTGCAGGCTGGCCTGAAGCTGCCGGACTGCTTTCGTGCGTCCCATCCACCCCTGCTGGGCTAGACCGAGCTCACACCAGCTGGGCCTCTGCCCCTGCCGACAGAACCGCGTTTCAGCATCCCACCACCACCGACCCTCCAGCCAGCCCTCAGCAGTGTGGGTGGGTGCACTGCAGCTCAGATCCTAACACTTCATACTGTAGTCCTGGAAGCTCCCTCCATCTAAGCAGCTCTGCTCTAAGTGCCGCAGGAGGCTTGTTTGGCTGGTGTCCTGTCTCCCTTTACTGGTATTGCTAGTTCCAGGGGAAATATTCATTTCTGATTAGGGAAGTGACTTAGCCCAGGGGTTAGGGTGGCTGTCCCTCAGAGTGTTTGTCCCTGTGCCTTCAGTCCACACTCTCTTCCCACTGCTCTGGTCCTCTCCTCTGTACCCATTCTCCAGAGCCCCGGGTGAGTGGTTGTGAGAGAGGTTTTCTGCGCTGTCCCTTTAAGAAGAATCTTGGGTCTGAGAAAACTGTCTCATTCTCACAAACAGTATCTTCACTTGTTTCACAGCTCAATGCTGTCCAAACGCCCCTTCTAGGCTCTGGGGCTGCAGGCTGCGGCTTTGCTCCTCGGACCCAGGTCCCTCCCTCTGCGCCAAACTCTCCTCCCGCCACGCGGGTCTCTCCGGACTGCCGTTCACTCGGGGGAGCTGGGCAGCCCTCTTCGTGTTTTCGCTTTTCCTACCAGTCTCAATGTGGCTTCTTCAGTGTTCCTTGGTTGAAGAGTCCACTTAGTTTAGTTCAAAGTTTATCCAGATGATGGTTCTTAAAATTAAGTTATAATCCACTTTGGTTCTGGGAGTTGGAAGTTGGTACATCCGCCTACTCCATCGCCATCTTGCCGTCCCCCTGAATTATTTCAAATTTATTGAAGCTTGTTTTATGGCCCACAGGTAAATATGTTGGTATACTGGTAAATATTTGTATTTGTATGTATCTGTAAAAAATGTATATTCTGCTATTGGTGGGTGGAGTGTTCTGTAAATGCCAATTAGGTCAACTCAGTACTGCTCAAATGTTCTAAATTCTTAATGATTTTCTGTTTACTTGTTCTAACAATCATTGAGAAAAGGGTATTTTGCCTGACCTGTGGTGGCATAGTGGATAAAGTGTAGACCTAGGGCTGTGATGGCAAACCTATGACACACGGGTCAGCACTAACACGCATAGCCATTTTTGATGACACATGGCCACATACCAGAAGTATGGGGCCGCATGCTGAGAAGGACGTTTCATCCTTGGCTCCTGCACGGCCAGGTGCAGTAGCCAATGATAAAACATTTGCTATAGTGTAGACACTCTGTGCCGGAGGTCTGTAGGCCAAAACGAAAGAACTGCGGCACAGAGAGTCTATTTCTGGGACTTCCGGTTAGGCCGTTTTTCTCGAAGAGACACACCACCTGAGTTATGCTCATTTTTTGGCAAATTTTGACACACCAAGTTCAAAAGATTGCCCATCACTGACCTAGGGATAAAGTGTCAACCTGGAACGCTGAGGTCGCCGGTTGAAAACCCTGCGCTTGCCTGGTCAAGGCACATACAGGAAGCAACTACTATGAGCTGATGCTTCCTACTTCTCCCCTTTCTTTCTCTCTCTTTCTCTCTCTTCTCTCTAAAAATCAAAAAAATAAAATTTTTAAAAATTAATAAAAGAGAAAGGGGTATTTAAATCTCTGGCTATAATTGTGAATTGATCTGTTGCAGTTCAATTTTTGCTCCATGTATTTTGCATTTGTTTAATCCATTTTAAAACTATTATTAGTTGCATAAATGTTTGGGATTACTATATACCATATGATTTGACTTTATCAATCTGAAATAATCTTATTTACTATTATTTTACTTGCTCTGAAATGTTTTTTGTCAGATATTAATATAGCTACTCCAACTTTCTTTTGATTGGTGTTAGCATGGTATATATTGTTCTAGTCTTTCCTTTTTTTTTTTAATTTTTTTTTTTATTTTATTCATTTTAGAGAGGAAACAGAGAGAGAGAGAGAGAAAGGGGGGAGGAGCTAGAAGCATCAACTCCCATATGTGCCTTGACCAGACCAGTGCAGGGTTTTGAACTGGCGACCTCAGTGTTCCCAGGTCAACGCTTTATCCACTGCGCCATCACAGGTCAGGCTCTAGTCTTTCATTTTTAACTGATTTGTGACTTTACATTTAAAGTGCCTTTCTATAGGCAGCAATTAGTTGAATGTTATTTTTTTTATCTAATATAACCATTTCTGCCATTTACCTAGGGTTTGAGGCCATTTAAATTTAATGTAATTGTTATGACTAATTTAAATCTATTATCTATTTGTTTTATGTTTTTTCAAACTGTTATGTGTTACTTTTTCTTCTTTTTCTGCTTTTTTGGATTAATAAGTATTTTTTATTCCATTTTATCTTTTTCCTTAGCTAACTAGCTATTTCTCTTTGATCTTTTATGTTAGTGGGTTTTTTAAGGGTTTACAGTATACATTTTAACTTATCATGAACTACCATCTCGTGATAGTGTACTATTTCATGTATAGTATAAAAACCTTACAAGGAATTACTTCTATGCCTCCCTTTCCAGACTTTATGGTATTGTTGTCATACATTTTCCTTTTAGTTATGTTTTAAATACTACACCATATTATGGTTATTTTCATATAATCAGTTCATTGTAGTTGTGAACTTATATCATTGGAGACAGGAGGTGGTTTGAGAGGTTGATTATAGCACAGTCCTCCGTGTCTTCAGCTGCTTGGATGCCCACCATGTGTTTTAATGAGATGAAGAGTGACAATTTTGTTTAAAAACCCCAGATTCTCCTGTAACTTCAAGCAAAAAGTACTCAAAAGTTGTAGAATTTCAAGATGATTTATGATGTTTTCCATTAAAAATGACACAAGTGATCCAAATTTGTTTATCATCCTTAAATAACAAGTGACTATCAATAGGATATTACTAAGCAGGTGTTTTGGAAAGGTAAACATACTTAATCTGTTTATCAGAGGTAAGTTGAATTGTTTACAATATGTGAGAAAGTAATTGTACTTTTTTAAATCATGTTATAGAGAAAGCATTTTAAAAATAAGATAGATATTTGAAAATCTTTCTTTCATGATGTTATAGCTATACAATCAACAAATATAAATCCAAATGGTATCAGTATAGCACAGAAGTTATATTAGTTTACAAGTGATTGTTCCCACAATAGTAAATATTTTGGGTTCCACCAATTATGAGCAGCTAAATGCAAAGTATCTAATACAGTTAAAGACAGCATGCTTTGGTACTGAGCATGATGTCCATTCACTTAATGGGGTTTTTTCTTGTTTTAGTTTATACATAAACCCTTTAAATATAACTCACGCCTGACCAGGTGGTGGCGCAGTGGAAAGAACATCGGACAGGGATGCAGAGGACCCAAGTTCGACATCATAGGTCATTAGCTTGAGTGCGAGGTCCACAGGCTTGAGCATGGGATCATTGACATGTCCCCATGGTCACTAGCTTGAGCCCAAAGGTCACTGGTTTGAGCCAAAGGTTGCTGGCTTGAGCAAGGGGTCAATCACTCTACTGGAGCTCCCCCCACCCCCGCCCTGTCAAGTCATATATGAAAAAGCAATTGTTGAACAACTAAGGTACTGCAATAGATAACTGATGCTTCTCATCTCCTTTCCTGTCTGTCTGTTCCTCTCTCTGACTCTCTGTCTCTGTCAAAAATAAAAAAACATAACTCATAACCTAAACTGGGTAAGAAAACAAAAAGAATATATCTTATGAGACACATACAGTTAGTTCAGTGTGATAAGTATTGTGATGGAAATAAAGTTCTAAGGGATCATACACAAAAGAAAACCTTTCAGAAGAATCCAGAAACGTTTCACACCAGAGACATTGGTCTTAAATGCTTCAAAGCAGAGAAATGTGTGAATCATGCCATGCACAGAAAGGTATGAAAGCAAGAAGTTCTGGAATGAGTAAGGCAGGCAGGAACTGGAAGCAATTGATGTGAATACTGTACATTGTAACTTGTGAAGTGGCTATAGAAGAGAACAAATAGACTAGGTCAAAAGCTTTTATATCATGAAGAGGAATTTTTACTTTACTTTTTAGGCCAATAATTCTTATTCTGACGCCCATGTGCTACCACCTGTTGCATATATTTTATTGACAGGCTTCAGAGGAGTCAGTAAATGTAGGCATTGCATGGGGGAAAAAATGTGTGTTTGTCCTGTCCAAAGAATTTTTTGATTTAGTCATCTTGTTGAATATTGGCATAAAGTCATTCATGATTATTTTTTATTATCTTAGAATCTGTAGTGATGTCCCCTCTTTTATTACTGATATTGGTAATTTGTTCTTGTTTATGTTTTTTATAATTCTTATTAGGGGTTTATCACTGTTTAAATATTTTCAAATAACCAACTTTTGGCTTTGATGACTTTCTCTATTGTCTATTTCTAATTAATTGATTTCCACTCTTTATGGCTTCCTTGATTTTACTTACTTTGCACTTCTTTTCTTTGCTTCTTATGATAAAATCTTGGATCCTTGATTTTAAGACTTTTTCTTTTCTAAAGTAAGCATTAAATCTGTTATTTTTCTTTCTAAGGATTGTTTTAGCTGTCTCCCACAAGTCCTGATACATTGTATTTTTACTATCATTCACTTCAGAATATCTCCTGATTTCTCTTTTTTTTTTTCTCTAACTCATGGGTTATTTTAAAGTTGATTATGTAAGTTACATATATCTAGGGTATTTTTCTGTATAGCTTTGGTTATTGTAATTTAATTCTTTTGTGATCATAGAATACTCTATATGATTTAATCTTATGAAATTTATGGAAACTTATTAGATGAACAGCAGCATATGACATATCTAGTCAAATATTCCGTGTGTACTTGAAAAATCTGTTTTAAACCTTTAATATTTTTTCTTTAGTCTTGTCAGTTGTTGCTCATGTACTTTTGATGGTCTGTTTCTAGGCACATATGTTTAATGTTATTATATGTTCTTTATGAATTGACTCTTTTATCATTATAAAAGGTTTTCCTTTGTCTATGGCAATGCTACTTGTTTGGAGTCTATTAGATCAGATGTTTAGATAGTCACACAGCTTTCTTATGATTTTTTACATGTCCTTTTCCATTCTTCTATTTTCTACATATGATTGTTTTTATATTTATGCACATTTCTTATAAAGGCTAATAGTTGGGTCTTTTACTTAAAATTTTTATTCTGACCATCTCTACTTTTAATTGGAATATTATGTCATTTACATTTAATGTGAATATTGATATGATTGAGTTTATTTTTACCATCTTGCTGTTTGTTCCCTATTTGTTTCATCTCTTTGTTATTTTGATTCTTCTTCCCTAGCTTTTTTTGAATTAAGTATGTTGGAGGTATACTCTTTTATCTTTTTTATTGGCTTTTAAACTGTATCACTTCTTTTTATCCCACAATGGTTACATTATGGACTAAAATTTTCATTCTTTTTCTATTATTTAGAAATAAAATTTAATAGGGTGACATTGATCATAGGTTTCATGTTTCTTGTAAATATTTTTATAGCATTTGAACTGTTGATTGTGTTGTGTGACCATCACTCAAAAGGAAATCATTATTTGTCATCATATATTTGTTTGTCTTTACTCTTCTCTCCACCACCACCACCACCCCCACCCCCGGCCCCTGTAACCACTTCACTTTTAGCTATGTTCATAGGTCTCGGTTTTATATGCCACCTATGTGTGAAATAATACAGTTCTTAGCTTTTTCTGATTTACTTATTTTACTCAGTATAATGTTCTCAAAGTCCATCCATGTTGTCGTAAATGTCAGTATGTCATCATTTTTTATGGCTGAGTAGTATTCCATTTTGTATATGTAGCACATCTTCTTTATCCAATCCTCTATTGAGGGACAGTTTGGTTGTTTCTGTCTTGGCCACTGTGAATAATGCTGCGATGAACATGGGGGTGCATGTGTCTTTATGTACCGGTGTTTTTAAGGTTTAGGGGGAAGATACCCAGTAGAGGGATTGCTGGGTCATATGGTAACTCTATTCTTAATTTTTTCAGGAACCATCATACTGCCTTCTATAACGGTTATACCCTTTTATATTCCCACCAGCAGTGAATAAGTGTTCCTTTTTCTCTACAACCTCTCAAACCCTTGTGATGACCTGTCTTGTTGATAACAGTCAACTACCAAGTGTGACGTGGAATCTCATTGTAGTTTTGATTTGCATTTCTCTAATAGCAAAGATGAGCATCTTTTTGTAAGTGTATTGGCCATTTATGTCCTCTTGGGAGAAGTGTCATTTCAGGTCTTCTCCCCATTTTTTAATTGAATTCTTTGTTTGTTGCTGAGCTTTGTGAATTCTTTATATATTTTGAATATTAACCCCTTATTGGAGCTGTTGTTTGCAAGTATCATCTTCAATTTGGTTGGCTGTCTGTTTGCTTTATTGTCTGTTTCTTTTGCTGTGCAGAACCTGTTTAGTTTAATATAGTCTCATTTATTTTTGCCTTTACTTTCCTTGTGTTTGGGGTAAATTTCATAAAATGTTCTTTATGGCCAAGGTCCATAAGTTTAGTGTCTATGTCTTCTATGTAATTTATTGTTTCAGTTTTTTTTTTTGTATTTTTCTGAAGTGAGAAGTGGGGAGACAGAGAGACAGACTCCCGCATGTGCCCGACCAGGATCCACCCAGCAAGCCCACCAGGGGGCAATGCTCTGCCCATCTGGGGCATTGCTCCACTGCAACCAGAGCCATTCCATACCTAAGGTGGAGACCATGGAGCCATCCTCAGTACCCGGGCCAACTTTGCTCCAATGGAGCCTTGACTGCAGGAGGGGAAGAGAGAGATAAAGAGAAAGAAGAGGGGAAAGGATGGAGAAGCAGATGGTCACTTCTCCTGTGTGCCCTGGCCAAGAATCAAACCCAGGACTTCCACACGCTGGGCCAATGCTCTACTGCTGAGCTAGCCAGCCAGGGCTTGTTTCAGATCTTATATTTAGGTCTTTCTTACTTTCTTACATGTCTCATTAAATTGGGGAGAGGAGATACCTAGCTTCTTTTTTATTAAATTTATTAGGGTACAGGTTTCAGGTGTGCAACTCAATAAAGCATCATCTGCACAGTGCATCATGTACCTATCGCCCATCTCGTGATATTTTTTCACATGCCAGACATTGCAAATGGAAAAAAAGATAGAGACTAAAGTATATTTTGTTTTGTTTTATTTGACTTTATCCCCAAAAGAGTGAACTCTTTCTATGTCTGGCATCTAAGTTGAAGAGGTGATAATTCAAACTTCATGCAAGGTCAAGTTAAACTGTGACTGAGTTACAGCTTTAATAAAGATTAATATTATCTTGACTACTCCAGAATTCAATCTCCCAGACTATCTCCACTAAGAAACTAATTTCTTTTATTGTTTCAGTATTGAGCTATGAAGAGTTTGGCCTACAGTTTCAGGTAATTTCCATTTATCTTTGTATTTAACTCTACTAGGACCCTAGGTTCTAGATACTTCAAGAAAGTAGAATATTATTCAAATTCTGTATTCTTTTAAGACCTGCCTTCACTGTTGCTGTCTAAGCAAAACTTGGGGTGGAGGGAGAATTTTTATATCAAGTAAACCAGTGGAGGGGGGTTCTTCCAGACCTCAGTCTGCCCCAACAGCCTTCACTTCTGCTAGTAGCTTGATTTTCTTGACCCCCACAAAATTTCTCCATTTTTTTCATAGATTTTTCTTTCCTTTTCTTTTCTTTTTTTTTTTTTTTTGCTACTATCTTTGAAGGGTTACTTTTTATTTGCTGATTACATTCAAAACGATCTCATCAAGACTGCCTTCTGAATTTGACTTTTGGTGATGGGTATGCAACACAATTGAATGATAAGATAACCTGGAGATGTTTTCATTGTACATATGTACCCTGATTTATTGGTGTCACCCCATTAGAATTAATAATAATAAAATATATATATATTAAAAAAAAGACTGCCTTCTGTCCACCACTCTTTAATAGCCTCCTATGTTAGTGTGATACTTATTTTAATTTATTTTTATTATTAGCATAAGGCAATGTATAACAAGGTTTACGATTTAGAAAATTCCCTGGCAGTTGTATGGCCCCTGGATTAAAGTGGTGAATGAGCCCAATCAGTGAAACCTGTTATTGGGTGATTGCTATACTCTGGACCAGGGGTGCCCACACTTTTTCAGCTTGCGAGCTACTTAGAAGATGACCAAGTCAAAATGATCTACCTACAATAAAAATGCAAAACATAAATTTATTTCGTCTATATTATCATTATTTAAGTTACTATTATTACTATTTAATATTGTGTATTCTTCTTTCACTTTTCTCCTTCTCAGCTCTCTTTTCAGAGGAAAGTCAATGTCATAGTTTTTATGAACAGTCCGAAAAAGCCGCTCCACATTTCCCTTCTTTGGAATAGCAATGGCACACAGACAGATGAGGCAAACGCACTTAGAATATGACATAGTGAAAGAAATCCCCTCCCATTCTGTATGAAAGTGGTAGGTTTTAGGCTTCTTACTCGGACCAGCTACCGAGTAAGAAGCCCTTTTTGAAAATACAGAATTTGAATAATATTCTACTTTCTTGAAGTATCTTTTTATACCCTTTGTTGTATTTAGTTTAAATAAATTGAAGGCTAACTACACAGCAATGTAACTGAACAAGTTAGCGCAGTTTAACACTCATGCATAGGGTGTCAAAAGTTCAGACGTTCATACTACCCTGTATGCCAATCAAAAGACAAATGTCTTTTTGATGTCATGCGATCTACCCACACTTCCTTCGCGATCAACCAATAGATCGTGATTGACGTATTGAGCACCCCTGCTCTGGACTGAAGACATTACCGTGACCAAATTTATTATGGAGGAATTTAAAAGAGTGGACCATGCTGGGAAATCTTACTCTGTACCTATGACAATGTGGAAGTGCTCTAGAATGAAAATTATTAATAGGAAATATGATTACAAGATTGTCTAAGGACCAGTTTATGAATCTAACAAAGAGGTTTTTTAATTCAGTAGATTCTAAGGATTTTTGAGAAGAGAGGTTTAGAGATTAGTGTTTTAAAAATTGGTCTCTAAGTGGCAAGGAGAACATACTAGAGAGGAAACTTTAAGAACAAGAAAGTAGATGGGTGGGGTGTTGACATAATATGCAGGACTTATTAACGCTCTAAGCTAGGGTAGTATAGTAGGAATGGAAACGAAAAAATAATGTAAGTAATAATAATTTGAGTAAATTTATTCTTTTCCATATTGCGATGGAGCACATCATTACCATTCAAAAGACTAATTAGAATCTGTGTCAGGTTTCATCATTCTCAAAGTTACTATGCACTTCTAGCATTTGGTACCTTATTACTAAGTGATTACTCAATGTGCAATAGGAGAATAAAAGGAAAATAAACCAATTTAAATGATTAAAAGCCTGATAGCATCTGGCTACAATTAGAATCCAAGCTAATAAATGAAGCCTCATAAATTTGGGAAAGTGTTTCCTATTAAAAAATACTTTAAACGAGAACAGAACTGTGGTTCTAATAACACAAAAGAATAGTGCAATTGAATACACAATTATAAAAGGAAAAGGATCCTAATCCTGATTTTCAACTATCATAGAATATTTTTCTAGATACAGTCAAACTTTCTGTAAATAAAAACATTCTCCAGTCTGAATATGTATCCTGGAATATCCTGAAGTAGAAAACAGTAAGGCCTCTCCATCTGCCCTTTACCACAGGGGTTCAGCAACATTTCCATAAAGAGCCAGGTACTAAAAAATTTAGGCTTTATGAACCACATAGTCTCTGTAACAATTACTCAACTCTGTTGTTGTAGCATGAATATAGCTATGACGATGTAAAAGATTGAACATTGCTGTATTCCAGTAAACCTTTATTTACAAAACAGTTGATGGGCCAGATTTGGCTTGTGGATCATAGTTTGCCAGCGCCTGCTCCAGAGTCTATCTGTACAAGAACATCCTGGGACTTTACTCATCTAATATAGTCGGTAGCAGTCCTCTCAACAAAAATATAATGTGAGCTGTGAGCCACATGTGAATGCTACATTTTCTAATAGCTACATTAAAAAGAAACAAACAGGCAGGCTCAAGGTCACTGGCTTGAGCAAGGGGTCACTGGCTTGTGTGGAGGCCACCTCCCCACAAGTCAAGGCACATTTGAGTAGCAATCAATGAACAACTAAAAGTGCTGCAACTAGGAGGAGTTGATGCTTCTCATCTCCCTTCCTGTCTCTCGCACAAAAAAAATAAAGGCAAAATTAATTTTAATGGTATGCTTTATTTAACCCAATATATCCAGAATGTTATTCTTTCAACATGTTGTTAACATTAGAAATTTATTAATGAGAGATTTTTGCATTCTTTTTTTTTCACTCTAAGTCTTCAAAACCTAGTGTGTATAATACATCTCAATTGGGATCAGCCACATTTCAAGTGTGACTATCAGCTACTATATTAGAGTGTGTATGTCTAGAGAATCATAGTTATCCAAGATCTAACTACTTCTCTTCCAACCTAGAAATTATCCCATTGGTGAGACCATTTCACACCCAGCAACTTGTTCTCAGTACCCTCTTCCTTCCCTACTCTCAATTTCACCAGGCTCACCACTGAAAACTACCTAAACTAATGCCTCTCAAACTTCAATATACATAAGACTCACCTAGGCATCTTGTTAAGTTGCAGGTTCTGATTCAGTAGGTGTAGGACAAAGCCTGGGATTTTGCATTTCTAACATGCCAGTGCTTCTGGTCCATACTCTAAGGATAGAAAAGACCACTCCCAAGAGGATAGCCAAAACTGCAACTGCTGGCCTGCCTTTCCCTAAGAAGCTATTGGATCTAATCTTAGCATACCTAACGTTCTTGTTCAGGCCACCATCCAAAATGAAAGCTTTGAAAGCAGCACTGTCCAACAGGAATATAATGCAAGTTATATATATGTAATTTGAAGTTCTCCAGTAGCCACATTTAAGTTTTATAAAAGCAACATTAACTTTAATAGCATTTCTTTAACCCAGTATGTCTAAAATATTATTTCAACATTTAATTAATATAAAAGTATTAATGAGATTTGTTCCATTCTATTTTGTGGGGGGGGGGGGGTGTCTTACTTAGTCTTCAAAATCCAGTGTGTGTTTTATACTTACAGCACATCTTAATTCTGACCAGGCACATTTCAGGTGCTCAACAGGCACATGCGGCTAGTGACGACTCATTGGACAGTGCAGCTCTAAGGTTATCATCATGACCTGTACACGTGTCACTATGTGGTTCTGTGGTCCCTGAAGTTGACACAGTTTCCCATCCCTTTCTGTTCCCACCAAACCCTCCTACTATATTTTCTAGAACTCATGATAGTTCATTTTAAAAATACTCATTTCAAATTCTTGCTCTAAAATCTGGTTACCCCTTAAGATTGCTTCTCCTTCTACCCTGTCAAGTGGTAGCTGCTTTTTCCCACATATCCTGGGGTTTTGAGAAGGGATAGATGTCCTCATTTCTCCTCACTGCTCTATCCAGCACCTTTCTCTTTCTCAACCCATTTTTTGAACCAAATGTCAATAAACTTTGTTACCTTCTCTCTTCCTTTTTTGTGGTCATTGACTCAATTTCCTGGGTGAGTACTCTATGTTGTCAGTGCCTGGCTCACTGTGATCCTCTTGAGCACCTCACACCTCTCAGCATTCTTCATGACTTCAGCATCTACATAGTTCTTTGACTGCATCACTTCCAGTAATCTTTTTCTCTATATCTTCTAAGATGCCCACTATACCTTCCAAAATCTAGATTTATGAATCCCATTTTAAAAAATGTTTTCAGTTCACTCAAACTTAAGTATATGCCAACAATTTTCAATCCATTGTATTGACCCATCAGTTGATTCAGCCTCATAATCACCTTCTTCATACTACCAACCAAGTCTCGTATCATCAGTAGAAATTCTATGGTTCATTACTGAAATCCTGTTGTATACATACTTGCCCTTCTTCCTCTTATTATGCTTACTGGTAAACCCAGTGTTGGTAAATCCAACAAACACCTACTCTCAACTCTTCCCCTGAACAACTAAACGTAGCTAAGGAAATCATGCTGACTGTTATTATTTTAAAACTTTCACAATAAGTCTCATCACCTTTTGTATTACTCACTCTTCTTTCATTGAGAAATTAGAAACTATCAGAAGAGAACTGGTTCTTCCCACAACCAGATCTTCCAACTATAACCTCTAACTCAGTGGTTCCTAACCTGGGTTCCGATGAGTCGGTCTCAGGGGTTTGGAGAAGCCTCTGCTGCGGAGGCCAGAATAAAGTAATATCGTAATTTGTTGTGAGTTCATGCACTTCATTGGCTTTATTCTTTGAGCAAGGTGATGTTCATGCACGGCTCGTTTTGTGCACCAGTAAAAAAGCATATACCTATGTCTTGAATTTTGAAAAAGAAATATTTTATTTATCACTAAAGAAGGGTTCGGTGAATGCACATATGAAACTGGTGGGTTCGGTACCTCAAAAAAGGTTAAGAACCACTGCTCTAACTTCTGTTACAGTGAACAGCATGTCCCTGCTCCTATCTAAAGCCAATGCCTTGATATCTAATGACCATCTCAAACTTAACCCAATCAAAATGAAGCTTTTTATTTCATTTTCAATCTGTTCTCCCTTCCATCTTCTGCCTCTCTGTTAAAAATATAACCATTCACTCTTTTATCCGATTCCTCAACATGTCCTGTAGCTCTATCTTAAAAATACATCCTAAATCCCTCCACCTCACTATATTACTACTACCACCTTAAGTCCAAGACACCGTAATAATTTCTTGTTTACACTTCTCTAATAATTTTCTATCTGGTTTCCTTTCTTTATGCTCCCCTATCTCTACCCTTGAGTCTGTTATTTATAGAACATCAGGAGCCATCTTGAAACAAATATGTAACCTTCAATTGCTTCTATCATGGTTAGGATAAAATTCAGACTCATCATGGAGTCTACTTCTGGCCACTACTTATTACTCCCACCACATTCTCCCATTACTTCACTCCAGACACATGACTATATTTATATTTTTAAACATATGCCAAGCTTATTCTGATCTCAAGGCCTTCACCTTCTGTCTGGAAGGCTCATCCCGAGATCTTCAGAGGTTTTACTCTTTTAATTTTTTTTCTTTTTCTGAAGTTAGAAGCAGGGAGGCAGTCAGACAGACTCGCGCATGAGCCTGACTAGGATTCACCCAGCATGCCCAACAGGGGGCAATGCTCTGCCCATTTAGGGCACCACTCCATTGCGGCCTGGGCCATTCTAGCACCTGAGGTAGAGGCCATGGATTTATCCTTAGCGCCCAGGCCAACTTTGCTCCAATGGAGCCTTGGCTGTGGGCGGGGAAGAGAGAGACAGATAAGAAGGAGAGGGGGAAGGGTGGAGAAGCAGATGGGTGCTTTTCCTGTGTGCCCTGAATGGGAATCGAACCCAGGGCTTCCACACACAGGGCCGACACTCTACCACTGAGCCAACTGGCCAGGGCTTGGGTTTGCTCTTTTAGATCATTAAAGCCCTAGCTTGAATGTCAACTCGTAAGTGATCACCTTTTCAAATCATTCTTAACACTCTCTTCTTTTACATGGCTTCCTTTTTCTTCATAGCATTGGTAGCTACCTGAAGTTACTTATTTGTCTTTTTTCTACTTTTTTACTTCTTTACTAGAAACTAAGTTGTCCTACTCACTGTTGTATCTCCTGTACCTAGAACAATACGTGGCACGCAGTGAATGTTATGTTACTGAATCTGAAAGATTTAAGGAGATAGGTCAGGTGTCTGACCTAATCAAAATTAGTTGCTTGGGTTGTCTCCTCATGCTGACCAATGAGCTTTCTAAGAATAAAAGTTGCTAGTACAAACTAATTCCTGTCATCTTGTTGCAATGCTTATTAGTCATTGGCATGTAGAAATTCTCAACTATGCCCATTAATCAGCTTATTTGCCTGCTTCTATCTGTAGTTACTAGCTGTTAGTTTCTCCTGCCCAATCTCCATCTAACTTGCCTTACAAGAGAGCTTTTACACCAGGAGTTCTCTTTGCTTGCTTTGCCATCTCCTTGCATGGTTTTTCTTTCTTTAACAAGCACAACAGCATGCTGCTGCATCTTCAAAGAGTAAATTAATTCCGTCCGCAAAAGGGTCAAGTGCTAGAAAGTGCATAGCCATGCAGTTTGCATGGCAGGATACAGAAGATATGATGCTAATAAGATTCTAAGATGAGAACAGCAGACTGTCTCTGGAGATTCAGATGAAGGGGTCTGTAAATTTTAAAAGAAATGGTCTCCGAAAACTAATGATGTCTGCTTTCCAATTCATTAATAATGTGGAGTGGGGAGATGGGAGTGAGATTCAGGCCATGCTTTGAAATATCAAAACGTAACGAGGAAGAAAACAGTAAGAGCAATCTCAATGGGGTCATAAAGCTGAGAAAAGGAGGCAAAGTGTAAGAAGATGTGGTGGTGCTATACGGTGGAGAGGGAATCAATCCACCCCATGTGTGTATATTTATGTGCATATAGTACTTTTATCTATACATGAGTAGATAAAAGGTTATTCTGTTAGGAAAAAAAACACTGCAACATTGATAAGGCTTTTACAATTTTCATATTTAAGGTGACGCAGAGAATATTTCAAGTATTGTAAAAACATATCTAAGCTGTCAGCCTTTCCATATTTACAAACCCTGCCCTTCACCTCTTTGCATTGCATACAAGGAACTGAGTAACAGGAACCTCAACCTTGTTTGTAGTTAATAGTGGAAGAAAAAAAACCCTGAGGCAAAGCCTAATGAACCAAGAGCAATTCTGAGCTCTCCTCTATAATATCTGCCGAGGCAGTGTCTTTCCAAGGGCTGCCTGGACATATCGTGTGACCTTGCTGCTTTACATCATTAAAATTTCCCATTACTGGAATGGTGTTTGCATGGAGGAGCCTTTGTGCAGATATTATGGCTGAGTTTCTCCCTGCTGCATTTGGAGTTTGTGCTAATAGAAAATGCCTCTCTGCTTGAACAGTTCCCTCGAGCTGGGAGGTATGCAGCAGCAGGAGAGTTTAGCATCGGCTTTTATTTTGACGAAACTATTACATTTTGCAGATTGAGGTTATGGTCTTTTCTCCTATCTCTGTATTTTATCTGCATGATATTTTCTGATCTCCCTTTTAAACCCCCATTAGTTATGATTGAGGCTCTGGGGGTGGCAGCCTGCCTTGGAGCCGTGATATCGTCAGCTTTTCCTACAAACCACAAAACAGACTGACTGATTCAGTAGTGTTCAGTCATGTGGAACCTTTTTCACGGTGCTAGCCTCAGAAAGGAGACACTTGGGTGCCAGACGGACACTTGCATGTGTACCACAACCTCTAGGGGACCGACTTAAAAGCAAAAGTGCAGCCTCATTCCCTAGGGCCATAGGTTCTGTGGGCCATGAGCTTCCCCTGTTTCTGAGCTTCCTCTGTAGCAGGGGGCCTCCTGCACCATGATATCAGCACTGATATCGTTTCTAAACCCCAACACAGCCTCAGCCTGTTGTACTACCCTTCTAAGAAGCTGTTATTCCTGTTACACTCTTTCTAACTTTGTTTCATCCAGTCACAGTTATACATTCAAGCAACTAACCCTACTATTATGATTTTAGCAGAAAGTTTTACAATAATGAATGCTTTTGCCAAGAGAGGTGGAAATATTTCCAAGTACTGTTTATATAGCAATAGACTTTTCAGAACCAACTGCAAGGGAGAGATTCGTTGGCCAGACCTCTGAAGTGTCTGAGCAAACCATAGTTAATTGAGAGATTTCTAACCCAAAGCTAGTGCTTTAATTTCTAAAGCAAAGTAGTATGACCATCTCTCTACATGGCTTTTCTATTTTAAGTAAGCAAAGTGAATTCTTCCTGCTAAACTCTTCTAAAGTGGAGATTGTAGCACAGCCACATGCCTAGAGCACTTCACTTGTCCACCTTCTCTTGAATGTGGGAGACGTGGCACGTCCATAGTGGAGAGTGTCACGGAGAAGGGGTATAGAGGTGAGGAATTTATTTCCCCAAGAAATCTCATTAGTGATGCAGTGCCTGGTTTTCATTGAGAATTCTGCTCCTCGGCTTTGTTTTCGGCTGAGTAACCGAGTCTGAAAGCTGTCTTGTGACTCACTAAAGGTCACACTGAGAGTCAGGGCCCTGACCAGAGCATGCTGCCTACCTGTGATTGATGTGTATTAAAGCTGTCTTGAGCCACTCATAAACACAGCAAGAATCCTGTTCTCTTTTCATCTGCGCTCTTGACCAAGACTTGATTTACTGTTTTGAAATCAGCTGCTCCTTCAGTCTTCTACAATAGCTTTTTTAATAGCTTGTCATAACAGTTGATGACAATTTGGAAAAGCTCACATATTCAGTATACTTTTTAAATTGACTTTGTACTATTCCAGGAACCAAGGCTTTAAAACAGTCTAATTGTTCCCTGAGTGTTTGCAGACCTAAAGAAAAGTGTTGATGAATCAGACCTTCCTTTTCTATCTATAAGGGTATTGAGATGTGAATTCAATATCATAGCAATCACAGCTGAAAACTGGTTCCATGTCCCTGAGGCTACTTACCTCAAAAGGTGCAACAGCAGGAGTGCCAGCTCTGCTATTTCTTGATGAGATTCCTTTAAAGTTTGTATTGAGAAGGGATTGAAATTGGATCCAAGTGTTGTGACAGTTCTTGTTCTGGTAAAGAACAATCATCATCTTCTATACCCATTGAGTGTGTTTGTCAATTTGATACATCTGGCCATATGATAATGAAGTTTAAGACTGATATCAGTATGACTGAGAGATTATAGTTGTATAATCTTAGAAATATATACACAGAATATATGACTTAGCTGAAACATGGCAACAATTAAACACAATCTCATTTCTGATTAACTTAATTGTTACCTTTTGATGCCATGGACAAGTTGAATTGCTCCCTTATTTCCCAGTAGTCTCTTACATATTTGTATTTAGGAATGCCTGCTGGGGTGATTGTTGGGCAGATAAAATATATTATGCTCACTTTGTTAAAGATGGTGCTGCCCACGTGCAAGTTTTAAGAGTAAGCTTTTCCCCACACCCTTGACTGATTGGATGATGTAGGGTGGTGCACTCTCATGAGGAATCCTCCCATTACGCCTCAGATAAGTGACTGTGTATCAGAGACTTTCTTGTTTGTAGATTGGATTAAAGGTTTTGATTTCTACACTATAAAGTGGGGCAGACCCGGAGCTTGCTCTCTCAGTTCCTGAGGTTAGTATTAGAAAGGAAAGCACATTAAGGCCACGTGGAGGAGAGGAGGCAGCCAAGATGGCAGAATGTTGAGGAAGAAGCCAGTCTGAGCAGAGTTGTTGCAGAAGAAGGAGATGGGGAACAGAGCTGAATAAGGCTGGTGAGCTAGAAACCTTTGATGCTAGGAAACTCGGATAAATCAGTAGCTTTGTGAGCACTGAATGAGTGGGTTTTGGAGCCCAGTGTGTGTTTTTACTTGCCTACGGGTGCAAGCTGGAATTAAAGCTGATGGCTCACCAGTTCTTGGCTCCATTGTTTCATTACCGTCTGTTCGAATCTAATGTGAACCTGCACTGGCAAGGCGTCTGTGATCCTGACCCTGGCTCCTGGCTTTACCGTGATCTTCAGAATACCTCACACCTCGTTTGATAGGTAGAGCAACCATTCAGAATGGTTTCACCAGTCACACAGTGAGTGCGGGTGCCTCTATACTGGAACCTCCAACTCTGAGCATCAGCTCTGCTCCTTATTCCTCTCCATGTGTACAGATTCTACCCATCCCTCAAGGTGGACTTAAGTTACTTTTTTGTGAAGCCGTTATTGTTCAGTCCAGTTCTATTTCTTGATTCTGAATTTCTACACTACTTATAGCCTATGCCTCCCAATTGTCCCTGTATCATGTGCTATCTTCTATTGTTATTCTAATTTTTATATTCCCCACCACATAGTATTGTGCACAAATAAACATTTCAAAATATTTTTAGACTTAGAATATTCAGGTGAAAATACCCACAGATGGTGTTTGAAAGTGCTACATTTAGTGTAGTGCTAATTTGAATTTCCTGTGTGGACTTAAGCTTGGCATCCAGGTAGCCAATTTTCTGTTAAGAGATGCTGCATGGAAAAATTACATTTCAGAAAGAATTGTAACATCAAGACACTGTAACCAGTGCCTTTTCTGCTGTAGGATTTCTTTTCTCATATAGTCTGCCCATTTTCCAGATGATGAAACACTTTCTTCCATTCTTCTTAACTTTGAGAATTGTGGGTGAGAGCTGCTGTATCAATGGAAGAATTCAGTGTTTACCAGAACCCGTGTAGAATTGTGTATGATTCTGTGTATACTTCATCACGGTTTCAGATTTGAGTGGTATAAATAATTTCTCTTGAGGACAGAAAAAAATTACATATGCAGATAAATTTACAGAAAGTTCCCCAAGTATTTGGTCTTTTGTTGAAAGTTTAGTTTGATTATTTGAAATTGTAACATATCTTTTTTCCCTCAAAGAAATGGTATAAAGAGAGTCAAAGTTTCATGCTAACCCTAGTCGACTCACTATCACAATGGCCTCCAGCAAAGAAGGCGGCCTGGACTATGCTAAGGGGGTTTTAAGAAAGAAAGGTGGAGATGGATTCTCTAAGAAAGGCTGTGGGGGCAGTATCTTCAAGGTATTGAGTGTCATCCCAGGTGATAACATGTATTTCTATTATAAAGCTAGAGTAAGGTGTAAGCTGTCTTACAAAGCAAGTATGAATAAGTGGGGAATTACCAGTTGCTTCCTAAATACAGCTAGCATAAGCTATGTAGGACAGTAAAATAAACATCAGAACAGAATTAGGAGGGCTAATTCTAGTCCTGGCTCTGCCACACCCTCTCTGGTTGACCATGAGCCATGTCCCTGTGCCTCTCTGGTTCTGTTTGCTCATCTATGCAAGAAGGGATTCACTCTTCAAGGCATCTTTCAGCTGGAGCAAACCACAACAATCATATTTCCTACAGTGCCGTCTCTGTTCAAATCCCTGTTCTGTGCTCCCCATGCCGCCCCTATATCTTGTATTTATTTCATTATGCTGAATCCAGGCACTCCTTCTATTCAACCAGCTTACTTGCACCTTCCCTTCCCCATAGGCTAACAATAATAAAACAGAGAGCGCAAATACTTAAGCACCTCCTGGTTATCATAGATCATATCCTATGTAGTATAAATATATCCATGCTTATTCTCTCTCTCAATCTAAAAGCTCCTTGAAAATAAAGACTGTGCCTTTCTTGATTATTTCTATAAACAATTTTAAGCACCTTATGGATTTGGAAAATATTTAATGTAAGCAATGATGTTGACATGTTGAATTAAAAAGTAGTACTGTATTCCCCCACAATTAATTTTTAAAGTATATTTTCAAAGCAAAAGGAACAGTGATGCCCTACTAAAATCATTGAGATCAGTGAGGCACTTGGGGAAAACAACTGGGATTTGGGAGAGGGGGAATAAAAATAAGCCAGTGGCTTGTCCACATTTGATTTCTGCATGGCATTCTCCCATACTAAAAAACCTGGCTTACCAAATGAGACACCTCAACTCAAGTTTTGATTAACCTCCAAAATGTTGTATTTGGGGATTACAAACAGATATAAGGACATTTTTCTGAGGGCTGGAGGTGTGGTAGAAATATTTGATACCTGATTCTGGTGGCACTTACACAGCTATAATTATTTGCTAAAATTCATAGAACTGTACACCCAAAAAAGACTGAATTTTATTGAATATAAGTTATGCTTTAATAAAGCTTACTTAAAATAAAATATTATAAAAGATACCTACATTTGTGCTAAAGCAAAAATAATCTAGTAAATTGGTCTTGTCCATTTCCTTATTTTAAACATATAAGAGCAAACTACAAAAAATACAAGGAATAATATTTTTTAAATTAAACAAATTGAGTCAGATGAAAGTAGTATCCGTTTTTCTATTCTTTTAATATTTCTGAATGCGTAGCAGAATATTGCTACTTGTGCACACACTTGTCTTTAACTTTACTACTTCTAGTATATATAGTTAATACAAGCCAATGATAATGGCTTTCATGACACTGCCAATTAAAGCCACCCATGACTATTAATTTGATTTGAGCTATAGATGATGTCATAGTGAACTGAGAAGTCACTCAATTACAAGAAAAAATCAAAGAGAAACAAATAAACAACAAAAGATAGGAAACATAAATATAAACATGAAAATTTTTTTCCCAACTGTTAAAGAAAGCTAGGTCTAAATAACACCAACAGATCTGGAAATCTAAATTCAAAAGATTAATTTTTCTAGAAAAAATATATCATATAAATTGGCTCAACAAAATAAAGCATAGTATTATAGAAGAAATTTAAAAAGTAGTAAATGATAGTATCCCTTTAAAAAACTAGAGACCAAATGGTACATGGGTAAGTTATATTAAAACTTGAAGATATAAATCTTAGGTTAAATAAACTTTCCAGAATATAAAAACAGTACAAATCTTCTCAACTAATTCTATATGGCTAGCATAATCTTGATTATAAATACATACAAATAATAGCAACAAATAAGCCAATTTAATATATAAACATATTTTTAAATTCTAAGTAAATAAAACTCTGCACTGTTTTTAAAATGAAATAATACATTTCTAACAAATATAAAATTCAGGTCATTGATTAAAATTTGTATCTAAAATGCAAGGATAGTTTAACATTAGAAACCTATTAATTAAATATATTACAATATTAGATTAAAGTAGAAAAGCCATATAATCATCTTAAAAGATACCCAAAAAGCAATTTAACACCTATTCCTAATTAAAAGCTATTCTTAAAACTCCTTTTGCAAAGTGAGGAGAAGAAAAGAAAAAATACCTTAATCCAATAAAGGTATAGATCAGAAATTCATTATAAACATTAAAATTAAAGATGTTTGGCAAAGATGGCTAGCTGTATCCTACTACTGGTTCCCCTCTTTTTTCTTAGAAATTCAAACCCTGATTTTTAGCCAGGTTCATGGTTGCCTGGAATAAAAGCTACATTTCTCAGTTTCCCTGACCACTGGGTATAGGCATGTGAATAAAATGGCTAAGTGGGACCAATGGATATAAACAAAAATATTATGAGGAACTGTCCTTGTCAACAAGGATGAATTTCAAAAGCCCACATTATCAAGTTACAGAAGGCTACACATGTCATGATACCAACTATGTAAACATGAAAAACACAAGATAATAAATGTAACTTAGAGATGCATGTAAAAATCATAAAAATATTTTTGACAATTTACAATGTACATAAGAGTAAAACACACCATCATCAGAATGAAAGGGAAGAGAAGAGATTAGTGCTTTAGCTATATTTATAATATTTTATTTCCTCAACACTAATAAAAGCAAAAGAGTTCTGAACCAAATTTGGCAGTTAACAACTATTAAACCTGGGTTATATTAAATTAAGGTCATATTATTTTATGTAATTTTTTCTGTGCTCATAAAATACTGCATAATTTAAAATTTTTAGTCATATAAAATAAAGACCTGAAACAAAAGGAAGTCAAAATAAAGCAGCAGCCTGCATGTTGACAGGAGAAAGAAGTCCCAACCCGTTTGCTTTGTTCTCCTCAGATTCCAGTATGATTGAACAGAGATGAGCCTCAGGGCTTGGCCAAATTGCCTTCTCCCCAACCAAGTAAATACTCCCCCAAAACAAAGGCTAAAGGTAATCTCTTTAATTTGTCATATCCCAGAGATTGTCTTGATGAGGGAATCAATTCAGATGCTCTATTATTAGCAATGTGTTATTAAATTAGTACAATCAAGAGTAAACTACCCTTGTTCTTTATTTAATGCCAGGTTTTGTGGCGTTTTGTTTTGCTGTTGTTTGCTGAGTTTATCTAATAATGTTAAATCAAGATATTAGAAAATGAAAGCCCGTTCATAAACAGCAACACAGAGCAGAAAACTAGGAATAAAATGAACAAGAAACATGCAAGGTCTATATGAAACAAAACTGTAGAAATTTACAAAAAATTGTTAAAGAAAGTATAAACAAATGAAAAGATATTCTATCTGTTCTCTAAATAAGAACACTCAATATTTACCAATATTGATTCACTCTAAATTATCTATACATTTAAATGAAATACTAGTAAAATGGGCCTAAGTTAATTCTCTGATTCATCTGAAATAGTCTCCAGGAATATTTTTTTAAAAGACAGTGAGAAAAATTGATTCATATTACATATCTAAATATATTATAAAGCTTTAATAATTTAAACAGAGTGGTATTAACAGGAAAATAAAATAATAGAACAGACTAGAGAGTCCAAAAACAGATTAATATATATGAAATTTTAATATAATAAATTTTATATTTTAAATCAGAAATGGGAGTAAAAAATAATACATATGCACATATTAGATAAATGATTCTACCTTTACTGTACCATTTACAAATATAAGTCCCAAATGGATTAAAACACTAAATATAATGAACAACAGATTTACAAAACTATCTGAAGAGAATATAGTAAAATATTTCTCCATTTTATGGTGGGAAGGGTCTCTTGAAGCTAAAACAATACTCAGAAGTCATAAATAAAATATACAGGTTGGATTTCATAAAAATTGAGACCAATGGAAGGAAATATTTGTAAATGTTTAATTGAAAAGATTAATAATCACCAGAATCATAAAGAGTTCCTTAAAAAATCCAAAAAGGAGAAAAAAAATGAAAAGGCAAATGTAAAATAAGAACAAAAACAGCCATGTTGTTTCGCAATATACACACAAAAGGATTCTCCATCTCTTTAGAAATCAGGAGGAATGCAATTGCAAAAACAAAAGTGAGATTAGCTATTAGAAAGGCCAATTTAGAAGTAGCTTGAGGAGATGGATAGATATCTCATATACCCATTACCTCTCTCTCTTCTACTTTCCCCCTTGCAAGAACTCCAGTTCTTGCATCCTAACCTTGCTTTTGCTGGTACACACCAGCTCTTTGTCTACCTCTGTCACTTTCACTTGCGCTTCCCTCTCAGAATCATTTTTCATCAGGTATCTGTGTGGATTGCTCCAGTACTTCCTTCAGGTTTTTGTCATTACCTTTTTAGAAGATATTTGTACCCCTTAATTTAGATATGCAACCTGCCCCTGTCAGTTCTCTTACCTGTTGACCTGCTTTATTTTTCTCCCCATGTTAGATGAGTGCTAGGTAGGTAGGTAAATAAATAGCCGCTGCATAAACCTTTTCTGAATGAATGAAAAAACATGCCCCTGGAAAGAGAGTAAATTAGTATAAATTATCAGGACATTTTGCATTTAATTAAATGCTAACATAAATCAAATATTGGTGTACTCTCTGACCCAGCAATTCCAATTCTCAGTATCTCTAATAAATACGGTTATACACAAAGACCCATGTACAAGGATGAACAGGTATATACTAAGTGCAACATTGGTTTTTTTAATAATAAAAAAGAAACATATCTATCAACTAGGAGAGGTTAAATAATATACATTATATTTATGCAACATAATACTAATACTATGCTGCTGTTATATTTTTAAAAAGATCTGTGTGTACCCATATGGAAAGATACCCAAATGTTATGATGTTAAGTGGAAAAAAGTAAATCACCAAAAAATATTTAAAATGTAATCTTATTTATGGAAAAATTCAATATTGTGAAGATGTTGGTATAGATATATAAATAAACATATGCATGCATATAAATGTATATAAATGCAAATTTGAGATATAAAGGATATACACCAAATTGTTAAGTCATTAAGTTCCTCTGTGCAAACGAGAAGTTTTGAGTGTGAGACAGCTGGTACAGGAATATATCATATATATTTTCACATTGTTTTGGTCTTTTACAATGAGCATATATTCATGCATTACATTTTTAATTAAAAAATTGAATGTGTCCAAAGGTTATTCTCTTCCAATGTCGGTCTCACTCATTTGTATCCTGAAATGCTCTCTTGGGTGGCAAAGAATGAGGTGAAGTAATGGCCAATGTGCTGGGAATTACGTTTAGAAGAGCATTGTGCTAGGGAACATTAGTCAGTCACTAGAGCCCCCACAGAAAAAAAGGTTAAGAACTATGTTCATGCCCCATTGTTTCATTTCCTGCAGCAGAATCTAGAAACAAAAGCTTCATGTTGCCTTTATGTGATCACAATGTGTCAAAAGTGCAGAGGGGTTTTTTGTTTTTTTGTTTTGTTTTGTTTTCACATTTCATACCTAAAGAATAGCTCTTTCTGCTGTATTCTGAGTGATTTTAAATAAATGTTTCCCTGCTAACATCAAATACAGTGAAATAAATTACAGATATCAGGGTACATAAATGAGTATGCTGGCAGTTCTTTCTTTTAACTCTCATATGATGATCAGAAAATATGTATAAGATCATATATAGCACTCTGACTCACCTTTGCATGATTTAAAAACATTTCCTTATATGCATGCATTCTCAGTGTTGTATTGGTTCTTACCAATTTATATACAGGCATGTTTGGGCTAATACATAAGAATGAACACACATGCACATACACCAAAACAGCCAGAATTGCCTAACTCAATCCCAGGCTTTTTTCTGAATAAGCATTGCTTGACCTTGTGTCTTTTCGCCATCGACATCCTTCTAATGACTACCCAGGGTTACAGCTCACTGACCCATAGGCCAGTGACACCCTTCTGGGGCAACTTTGTTTAAATCGGATCCCCTTCCCATCCTCCTTTTCTCCTTGATTTGACAGGAAAGAATTGAATTGATAGTGTGTGAGAAGGAAGCAAATTATTTCCATTCAGATATATTAATAAAGATAGAAATAACCAAAATATGATAACAATCACTGTATTATTGAGCATTTGCTATTTGCCAAACACTATTCTGGCCACTTTATGGGTATCATTTAATCTTCACAAGAACTCTACAATTCAGATACTGTCTTATTACCATGTCCATTTCACAAATGAGGAAAATAAAGTATGCAGAGATTAAATAACTTGCTCAAAGGTCACAAAACTAGTAAGTGATCTAAATCTGCATCTCCACACATACTGGGTATTTTTCCATAAATTAGGTTACATTTTAGATCTTTTTCAGTGACTTACTTTTTTCCACTAACATCATAATATTGGGATGTATTTACATATATGTAGATACAGACCCATCTTGTTCTTTTGTTTTGTTTATTAAGTGAGAGGCAGGGAGACAGAAAAACAGACTCCTTCATGTGCCCCACTGGGATCTATCTGGCAAGCCCCCTACTAGGCAATGCTCAACCCAACTGGGGCTGCTGCTCCACTGCTTGGCAACTGAGCTATTTTAGCCCCTGAGGCGAGACCATGGAGCCATCCTCAGTGCCTGGATCCAACTTGCTTGAACCATTGGAGCCATGGCTGTGGGAGGGGAAGAGAGAGAAAGACAGAGACCGAGAGAGGAAGAGGAAGGGTGGAGAAGCAAATCGTCACTTCTCCTATGTTACCTGACTAGGAATCAAACCCAGGATGCTGGGCCAACACTCTACTGCTGAGCCAACTGGCCAGGGTTCCCATCTTGTTCTTTATAACAGCTGCATAGTGCTGTGTTGGATAAATATACCGTGTTTTATTTAACCTCTGGCCACAACCCTCCTCTTCCATCTCCCTAATGAAAACAGGCTTAACAGCCTGGGGTGTATCTTTCCATGCTTTTCTTATATTCATACCAACATAAAGGTATACATACATTTATATAGGGGTCATGTGTGTGCATGTGTATGTGTAACATGGTGGTTACATTTACCAGAATTCCTTTCCTTAGAATTGCCTTCCTTGTATGATTCTGAGCTAGGATTGGCCACAGAGAAATTTACATGAGATTTGGAAGGCAAAAAATGCAACAGCGGGAACAATTAGATTGAGAAGATTGGTAAAGGGTCAAGTACTGTAGCAGCTTATCACATTTTTGCAGATCTGCTGGCTCACCTTGTTGGCATCAAACAGCAGCAGGGCCTAAAGATTCACCAGTTTCCACAGGATCTCCACCTTCAGCTTCTCCTACTCTTGGGTCAACTGTTCACTGTTGACTCTTGGGTCAACTGTTTACTTATTTCATAAATAAGTAAAACAGAAAAAAACTGAGAACATCATGATTTCATACATAGGTGGGACATAAAAGTGAGACTATGAGACATGGACAAGAGAGTGGTGGTTACGGGGTAGGGGGAGGGAGGATAGGGTGGGAGAAGGCGGAGGGAAGGGGCACAAAGAAAACCAGATAGAAGGTGACAGAGGACAATTTGACTCTGGGTGATGGGTATGCAACATAATTGAATGATAAGATAACCTAGAGATGTTTTCTTTGAACATATGTACCCTGATTTATTAATGTCACCCCATTAAAATTAATAAAAAGAGCATTGTAAAAAAAATCAGTGGTTTGGAGGAAATGAAAGAGATACTTGGATTTCAGCTCTTCCTCCTAGTTTCCTATTTATCTTTGGAATGGCATGTCACTTCATGTCCATCTTTCACTTCCTACAGCCTGCCCTGAAGACTTCTGACCCAACACTGGATGCATAAGCAACAGTCATATCTAAGCTGTTTATCTCCAACCTTCACCTTGAGTAAGGTCAAATTTCTATAATAAATTCCTTATTCTGTATGACTCCTAGAAATTCTGCTTCTCTGATTGTTTCTCTAATCGTACTCTAATACAGTGTGTCTGTTTGTTTTTACCTAAATAGAATCAAATTATATGTCAATCTTCAACTTGATTTCTTCATTGATAGATCATAGAGATTCTTACAAGTCAGTACATCTTTCCCTCACTCTTATATATTTCTCCATACATATTTACATGCAATCATAGTAAAACATACATATATATGGTATAAATCATACATTCTAATTTTCTTAATGATTATTATTTTTCTCCCCCAACTCCTGCCTTATGTTTCACATCTACTATCCAAATAACTTGTACTAACAACCTTATGCATCCTTCTGAATTTTTCTTCATGCTCATAGATCAGTATATGAACTATGCAAACACTTGTTTAAGTAAAATATATTTCCCCCCACCAAATTGAACTACAGATTTTTCATGTGTTGAATTTTCATATATGTTATGGTTTGTTTCTGGATTTTCTATTCTTTCAACTGATATATTTTGTCTCATGCTGATAGCATATTGATTATACTGTAAAAGCTGTACAATATATATTATAGTAAAGGACCCATACACACATACACTGTTATTTTTCATATCTTTCTGGATTATTCTAGGACATTGATTCTTACATATGAATTTTTAAATAATAACTATTTTTTAAATTATGTTAGAATCCCAATTGGAAATGTACTTTCTTTTATATTAATTTGGGAGAACTACCATTTTATCATCTTTGGTTTCCTACCCAAGAACATGAATTGTCCAACTGTTTAGATCTTGTTTTATGTCCTTTGGTATGACTTTACAGTTTTCTTTATATAATTCTGTGCTTTTCTTTGTAATTTTATAGTTTATGTCATTGTGAACAAAATATTATTTTTCCATTTTTTAGGTCCTTATTGCTAAAATAGTCATCTGTTTTTAACATTTATCTTGTATTCTACCTCCTTAAGAAGTTATTTAATTATATCAGTCTGAATTTAGTCAGAGAAACAGAACAAGTGATCGTGAAATGGGTATAATTACAGGAACAAGATTTCACATAGCTGTGGGAGATGTTAGGAAGTAGAAATTCAAAGGGGAGCTTGGAGGATCAGAAGAAATCACTACCTAGCCTTCTTAAATGTGCATTCATGGATCTCTGGGAAGCTAAACGCATGCAGGAACCAGGGAGGGAACGTGAAGGAAAAAAGAGATGTTTCTGGAAAGCCGGCCCCCT
This sequence comes from Rhynchonycteris naso, assembly GCA_037038555.1. NCBI lineage: Eukaryota > Metazoa > Chordata > Mammalia > Chiroptera > Emballonuridae > Rhynchonycteris > Rhynchonycteris naso. Next base: position 20,906,168 of record CM073001.1, read on the forward strand.
GTACAGCTTCCACTTCTCTGGTCTCCATCTGGTGGTGAGCCTGCGGCTACTTTTGGTCAGTGGGTCTGGCAGCCAGGAAGTAGAATTGGACGTGGAGAAAGGAAAACAATCACAAACGAGTTCAATGGGCACCACTGCATCTCTCCTTCAGCATATCTGACTCTGAAGATCTTCACAGATAATGGCTACTGTTCCACTTCTGCCTCCCATGTGCATGTAACTTTCAATTTGGCCAACTCTTGCACAAAGGGGAAAGGCTTCTGAAAAACACAATTCCCTTAGTCTTCTCTTCAACCTTAGAACAATCCAGCACACCTGTCTTAGTACAATAGTTTCTTTTCCAATGCCGGTGCATATTTTTATTTCTCTGGCTCCTTGCAGTCACTAGAATCTCCAAGACAATGTTAAAAAAAATAATTACTATCAATAGAACTTCCTAAATAGTTCCTGATTTTAATTGATGTTTTAGAATTTTTCTATTCAGAACAACATGATCTGCTGGTTTCTGGGAAATCACCTTCATCCTAGTTAAATAGATTTCTTCTACTTATTACTTATTAGGACTGATTTTTGAATTATATTAAATGCCTTTATAACATCCACTGATATAATTTTGTTTTTCCTTTTGAATTGGTGATGTAATGAATTATACTGATAGATTTCCTGATATTGAAATACTCTTTTTTTCCTGGACTAAACTGTTCTTGTTCATACGGAATTATTGTGATACATTGCCAAATTCCATTTGTTACTACCTTGTAACTGTTGCTTGTATATTAAAAAATGAGATTACCCTTTTAAGATTCACCTAAGTGAATTGTATTTTTCTCTGACACTTTATAATAAAGACTCAATAATTTGAATTGATCACCTGAGGCATTAATAGGTGACCAGCAGGAGAGAGAAAGGAAAGGAGATTCAGTGCTTACTCTCACAACAGCTTTCCCCTTGGTTGGCCGTGAAGTCCTGAGATGAGTTATTTACTGCACAACTGATTGGCTGTCTCTCATGTCTTTCTCTTCAGCATGTTTTTTATTTCATTACATACTCATTAATGGGAGGGATCATCTGCTATGATGTTTTCATATAACATTTAATTAGTCATTCATTTGGTGCTGAGAAGATAGAGAGGAAGGTATTCAATATAAAATGTTCTTCTAGGTTCTGGCTGATTGGCTCAGTGGTAGAGCATTGGCCCAGTGTGTGGATGTCCCGTATTTGATTTCTGGCCAGGGCACACAGGAGAAGTGCCCATCTGCTTCCCCACCCTTCCCCTTCTCCTTTCTCTCTATCTCTCTGTCTTCCTCTCCTGCAGCCAAGGCTCCATTGGAGTAAAGTTGGCCCAGGTGCTGAGGATGGCTCCGTGGCCTCTGCCTCAGGCGCTAGAATGGCTCCAGTTGCAACAGAGCAATGCCCCAGACTGGCAGAGCATCATCCCCTAGGAGCCTAGTGGGCTTGCCAGGTGTATCCCAGTTGGGCACATTCGGAAGTCTGTCTCTCTGCCTCCCCACTTCTCACTTCAGAAAAATTTTAAAAAGTAAGTAAGTAAAAATAAAATGTTCTAACTATTTTACCTGAACTCAGTAGGAAATAGGCACTATTTTTGGTAATCCCCTCAACAAAAGTAATATTTACACTATGTTAAAAGCATAACCAATTTCATAAAGACCTCAATAGAAGTCCAAGTTTGTTCGTGTCTGTCAACCACAGTGATTTCAATAAGTTTTTTTTTCATTGATTTGAGAGAGACAAAGAGAGGAAGGGGTTATGGGAAGGAAACATCAACTTGTTTTATTTAGTTGTGCTGTCATTGGTTGCTTCTTCCATATGCCCTCAGCAGGGATGGAATCTGTGACAGGGAACCAGGATGACACTCTAGCCACTGAGTCACCCGGCTAGGGCCTTAATAAGTTCGTATCAAGTTCATGCCCAAAGCCTGATGTTGTCATTCAATTTTAAAAAATCCAATCTTCTACTTCACATGTCCTCTGAATAGATAGATTTAACACCTTTAATTACTAAAAGAGAGCAGAGATCTATGTACATTTATAATTTGTCCATTATAATATTAGGAGAAAGGAAAAGGTTGCTCTCTTTACTTGCCTTTGTAAATATAGGCTTGTGGGGCAAATGCCAGGCTTATGTTGGAATGGCTCAGAAACAGTACAAGGACTTTTAGGGGTCAAAGAATCCATAAAGGCAAATTGGTCTGCACCTGCCTCAAGCTGTGGTGCTGTGGTGTTAATATTAGTAGACAGGATGCTGTGGAAATGTGAGAGAGAGAACTATAAAAAGTGATATTTAATTTGCTATGCAGCTTGAATTTGAGCCCTTGTCTATTATTCCAGAATCACTAATAGAGGGAAGCAGAAAGACCCAAGCCCAGTGAAAAGCTGTTGGAAGCTACAGAACACATAAAAATCCCAGCTGGTGAATAAAATCTATCACTTTGGCAAAACAGTGTGAGTGAAAATCTTTTAAACATGCATCAGCTGCAGGGCTGAATGTTAAGAAATAGAAGATTAAGATGATTCTGAGGAGAACTGGGGTCACTCATGCTCACCCCTCTAAGAAAAGCCTGCCTCATGCTGTATGGAGTCACACACCATTAGGGTGATGAGGCAAGTTCAGCTGCTTGAAACAGAGCTTTCCCATAATGTATATGTCACAAAACATGGCAGAAATGTTATGGCTCAGCTCCTTGAATTGAGTGATCTCTAAAGTGAAGATTCGATATTAAATAGTTCTGTTGCTTCATTATTAGAGTTATAATAAATCTATGTGCTAAAATCCTTTAAATATATTGTCCTTTATACCAAGCTGGCAATGCCATAAATATAATAACCGAGTTAGAATATTTAACAACTATTTATTGATCACCTACTATGTGCAAAACTATATAGATCAGTGGTTCTTAACCTGGGTTCTATCAAACCCTAGGGGTTCGATGAGTCGGTCTCAGGGGTTCGGAGAAGCCTCTGCCGCAGAGGCCAGAATAAAGTAATACCATAATTTGTTGTGAGTTCATGCACTTTGTTGGTTTTGTTCTTTGAGCAAGGTGATGTTCATGCACGGCTCATTTTGTGCACCAGTAAAAAAACATATACCTATGTCTTGAATTTGGGGGAAAAAATCATATTTTATTTATCACTAAAGAAGAGTTCGGTGAATGCGCATATGAAACTGGTGGGTTCGGTACCTCAAAAAAGGTTAAGAACCACTGACATAGATAAATCAGAAGTGGACCTGGACTTCCAGGAGTAAAAGTTCATGTTCTAGGTAGAGAAGTAGACATAAATAAATAACTTTAACAGCAAGCTGACTGTAATAAGAATAGTAAACGAGGAGTAGAATTCTATCAGGGTAAGAGGGGGAGGGAGAGGTAAGATGAATAAAGATGATAGTTGGGAAAAGATAGTTTATATAACATTCCAGTGTGGTCTAGGAGTTCTTGTCCTGACTTGATTGCTAACAGGTAGTATGACCCTCAGCAGGTCTCGGGGCATTTGCGTTCTCATTTTTTTTAAAAAAAAAAGTGTTATTTTATAATCTCTCTGATCCTTCTTTAGAACAAAGTCTCTTTAATTTTATTGTTCCATTCACATAGCAGAATGGCAAGAATAAAACTATTCTCAAAAAGAACACTTAAAACATTTTGCTGTACAATAATTTTAGCAGCATCTTTAGAGAGTCTAACGTTTACTTTTTACTGTGTGTTTCCTCCTTTTTTACAGGTCTGCATCAACACATTGGGGAGCCAAAAGTGAACCTCTCTCAAAGTAGCATGTTAGACTCTGGGGTAAGAAATGTTGAAACATAGAGAAGTACAAAGAATACTATAACAATCACTTACATTCCATGTTAAAAAAAATAAAATATTAGGCCCTGGTCAGTTTACTAAATGGATAGAGTATTGGCCCAGCATATGAAATCCCGGGTTCGATTCCTGGTCAGGGTACACAAGAGAAGAGACCATCTGCTTCTCTCCAGCTTCCTCTCCCCTTCTCTCCCTTTTCTCCTCCTGCAGCCAGTTGCTCTACTGGTTCTAGTGTTGGGCCCAGGTGTTGAGGATAGCTTGATTGGTCCTAGAGCATCATCCTCATTTGCCAAAAATAGCTTCGTTGATTCAAGCATGAGCCCCAGACAGGAGTTGCCAGGGGAATTCGGGCTATTGTGGGAGTCAGTCGCACTATTTCCCCTCCTCTCACTTAAATAAAATAAAATAAAATACAAAATAAGATATTAAACATAAAGCTAAAGTCTCTATAACTACCATTCCACTGTCTAATTATTTATCTCACTCTCCGGATGCACCTACTACAATTTTCTTTAAATCTGTACTTTAGATTCTTCTTTCATATCTTAACATACATTCATATGCACAAATCCATAAACAATATATAAATTATTTGGTATGTTTTAAAATACTGTATATATAATATACTCTCTTATTTTTCTTCTTGCCTTTACTACTCAATGTTGTTTTTTGGTCATATCCATTTGATAGTTTATTCTTTTTCATTGCAATATAAAATTCCATCATATATTTTCTGTTTTATGGATTTGGGGATTATTTTCAAATGTCTGATACTATAATTGATGCTGCAATGAACATACATGTACATGTCTCCTTCTAAACATATATGAAAGTTTCTCTCTGACTTATCTATGAAAAGGAATGACCTGTTATAGGGATGTTTATCTCCAAATTTTATTGGTGTTGCCATGTGCATTCCAAAGTGGTTATACCAATTTACACTCCCTCTAGAGATGCATGAAGTCCCCATAATCTTACCAACATTTAATATTGTCTGACATTTAAATTTCTGACAGTCTAGATAAAAATGGTATCACATTATTGTTTAACAAGGGAAAACATTTTTTGGAGTATGCAGATTTATTCTTCTGTGAGCTGCTGTTTCATTTCCTTTGCCATTGTTCTGTTAGTGGCTTGTTATTTCTCCACTCACAGATGTATAGGAGATATACATCTAAACATACTTTAGTACCAAGCCTTTTTGTTTTAAGTTAGGGTATAAATAGCCTCTAGTCTATCACAGATCTAGTAACTTTTGAAATTTTTTATTTTATAGAAGTTTAGATGATTTTCAAATTTTATGGTTTCATCTTATTGAAGAAAGCCTTCCTTACTTTGAAGTAACCCTAATAGTTTGAGTTTGTTTTTTCCTTTAGGCTTTACTTCATCTGGAAAATATTTTGTGTGAACTTTGAGGTAAGAAATCTATTTTTATTATTATTTTTCCATATAGGTGGGCAGTTGTCCAAAGCCATTTATTGAATAAGCTGTTCTTTTCACTCAAAGATTTGTGAAGTCACTTCCTTCAAATGTGAAGTTCCCATATATGCTTGGGTCTGTCTCTGGGTTCTTTGTATTGATCTATTTATCTAGCTGACTTTTAATTATAAATTTTTTGAATCCTTAAGTAATTGTTTATATTTAGTAAAAGGGCACTGGTTTAATGGATAGATCTGTTTCTTATATCTAATATCCAAGGTTTTTTCTTTACTCTGCCCCTCTGGGTATCCAATGTCCTAGGCGTTACTATAGAGAGATGTCCTCATGAGGTAGAGAAAATGTGGCAGAGCAAGGACTATAGCACTGGTGAGGCATTGAACCCATTCCCAGGTGACTAGGTGGCCGTCCAGCAAGTTCAAGCTAGAAACTGGATAATTTGAAGACAAGATTCTGATCCTAGGGAATTCTGGGCATTTGTAGTGTGCCTCTTCGGGATCTGTCTTTGACCTTTCTCTGACAATTCCTGGGCAGTGAGTGACCCACCCTCAAACCACTCTTCTGGTTGGGGGGGTCTTTGGAATGGCCCCTCTTTCTTCTTCCTTTTTACTCTCTACTGCCTCCTTACCTTATCACTCTTTTATTCTCTTTCAAAAGTTTTCTCTTCTTCCACATAGTCTTAATGGACAGTAAACAGTCAGAAGTAGAGCCTTGAACAACCAAACTTCTACAACAGTAAAAACTTAATCTACTTGCCTGGTAAGCAAAAATCCTGGATTCTAATCCCAACTTAGTTATAACCTTTGAGTTAATAAATTTTACTGGGGTCAACTTTGAAAGAAGTGTGGTAGAAGACATAGTAGACATCTAGTTGTCTGACAGGAAGTTTTCCTTATAATGAGAGCTATGAGTATTAAATTCAGCTTGGAGAGAAGGGTGTGAAACAAGGAGCCAAGCATTTGTCCATCACAGTGAAATTTGTGGTATTAAAAGAATGTTTATAAAGAGCCTTAAAGAAGTCAGAGTTGGTGCCCTACTGCCTGTATTAGAGCTAACCCCATGGTAGGAAACCTCATACAGAGAGTGAGCTCTAATTTCAGAGATTAAGAACCTGGCCTCCCATAGAGGTCTCAGTTGGAACTATTGACTACACAGTAGAACAAGATCTGATTGATTGCACTTCAGCCACCAGTATCTAAATTCTTTGTAGGAAATTTTGTGCCGGTCAACTACACTGATATACCCTGTGACACTAGCATGTGTCTTGGTTTGAAATCCCCCTCAGCTCTACCAAATTATTCATGTTCACATGATTTTTCTGCCCTTTCTTCTTTTACAACATATTTTCGTGTGTGTGTGTGTGTGTGTGTGTGTGTGTAGCTGTTTTAGAGATACTCTGCTATGTTTCTGGACTTGGCTTATTCTGGGGGAGTAGACAGGTTGTGGTTGGAATCTTAATAACCTGTCAAAACAGAGCATTTAAATTTTGTTCGTGTTATTTTTCTTTCCTTCCCATGGAACACTGATAGCCAGAAAGACAAATAGGAGAGGTCCCTTGGTATTTTCCCTTGTTTGTGTGATCCTAAGAGTTTTGATGAACTGGCCTTTGCAAGTTATGTTGAAGCTGTCCAAACCAGCTTCAGCTGGATGTGACTTGCTTAATAATTTGTCTAGGATCCAAGGCATCAGAAATCAAAACAACACAAAACAAACAAAAAAAAAAACCCAGAACAGATCAGCATACATAACAATATAACCATTCAACATCGTATCTGGTTACTTATTATAGGTGTGCAGTGATAGAAATGGAAATATTTACTTCTAGCCACTCTGTGTTACTATTAAATCATTTATGTGCTGTGAAAATAATTTAGAACTGTTGAGATTCAAAGACCCCCTAACTGCATTCTCCCAAGGAGTTCTCTGCCACCATCTCTGGTTCTATTTCATATTTTAAACATTTTTTAGAGTGTGAGCTTTATTACCCATGTTTAAATTCAGCAAGCCTATTTTGTCCAGATAGATCACCATCAAGAAATACAGTAATGTGAAATAAAGCTACTTCTGACATTTTTATGGCATATGATATATGATATAACATGATGTATTAAGCTCTTTGTAATAATTTTTAATTTTTGAAATAGCTGGTTCTTTGGGGACCATTTAATACATAATTCCATAGATTTTAGTGATATCAGGTATTTTTCAAGATCATTTAAATTGAACTCTGGTGCTTTTTCTCCCCATAAACTCTGAATCAAACAGGAGTCTGTCAGTTCCTATTGGGTGACAAATCATAAGCCAAGGAATATTGGTTCACAAGTCATGCTGGAAGACAAATAAGATTCAGTCCCTGCCTTCAAGGAGAATACGGTTTAACAGGGAGAGAGAAGATACAAGAAAAGCTTCAAAAATATATAAAAATGTTATAAATTTATTGAAATGTCAAAGGAATATTGAGCTACATTTACCATGTGCTAAGCACTGATTTTTATACTGACACTTAAAATACTAAACTTTGAAATACAAGCCATTGTATAGATAAAGAAAAGAGGCCTAGAGAAGTTAAACTTGAGTACGATTTATAGCTATTAGGTAGTAGACTTGGGTTCAATAAGAAATACAGTAAGAGGGATGACAAGATGGCCATGGAGTAGGAGGACGTTCCAACTCCCACATCCCAGAACTAAAGTGGATTACAACTTAATTTTGAGAACAGTAGTCTTGAAAGACCAATTTTGAACTAAACTAAGAGGATTCTATAGCCAAAAACCACCAAAGAACCCACACAGACTGGTAGGAAAGATGGAAACGCAGAAAGGGCTGCCCCACTCTTTGAAGCGAGTGGTGGCCCGGAGGGACTCTCGCGTTGGGAAGGATTGCCTGGAAAGTTGTGGGTTGTGGGTCTTCAGCCCCAGAACTAGAGTCCCAACCTAGAGCCCTGGAGCATGGAAGGGACAAATGGACTGTATTGGCTGAGAAAGGAGCCTAGATACTGTTTGAGAGGAAACAGAACTCCCAAACCCAGGCTCCATATTAAAGGAACCACACGGAGAACCTCACTCATACCCACCTGCCTGAGGCTTCGGTAGTGGGGAGCACTATAAGGACTGGAGTTGCCAGGGGAGAGTGTGGTCTTAAAGGTACAGTGGGAGGCACTTTGAGTAATGGACAACCTAACCCCTGGGCTGAATCACGCCCCAAATCTAAAGTGAACATTTTTCTTCAGAGCAGCAATACCAACAAAGGGAAGAAATTACTCCGCCCACCGGAGGCTCTCCTGCTCCAGTCAGAACAAAGAGGTGCTTAGAGGCAGGCAGCAGTTAGGGACACAGGTAGTAAGTGCTGAGGTCTGAGCTACACCAACCCCCCCCCCATGCTGCTGAGTGCTCAACCGGGAATGGGTGGGCCAGCGGCCGCAGGCTGCAGGGCCCCGCTGCAGAATCCAGGGCAGTCTGATCCAGCCGCATGGGCCAGCCCGCAAAGACAAAAGCCGCAGCAGCCGCTGCAGGGGTCAGAGCGAGTGCGCAAACCCGCCCGTGGCTGAGCCTGGACAACTGCTGAGCCAGCCCAAGCAGGTGAGTGTGGGCCCACCTACAGAGGCAGGAGCAGAAGCAGGAACCACGGTGGCTGCTGCAGAGGTCTGAGCTCACAGTGCAGTCCTGCCAGCAGCCCCAGCGGTACCTTGGAAGCAGAGGGGTCCCAGAAGTCAGTGGAGGCAGTTGCTGCAGAGGTCTGAGCTCAGCACACAATTCCACCCACGGCATGAACCTGTCCTTGGCAGTGGCGGGGACCTGGGTGACCTTGGGGGCAGTCTGAGAGGGCATGGAAGCCCCAGCAGCCATGTTTATGGGCTGACACCTGCAGCACAGAGCCCACATGCCCAAGGTGGCAACAGTGGTGGGGGCCAGCAGACAAACAACACATAGGGAGCACAGAGGCCACACCCACTGGACCCCTGAGACCACACCCTCTGAGTGCTGAAAAAGAAGAAAAAAACAATAAAATAAAATAAATAAAAGTTGTCATTAGACATTTGAGACTAAGGAGCAAGCCATATCCAATACCATACCTAATAACTGAATTACAGTACTGAGCCCAACAAGTAGCCAGCAATAAGAGGCAGCAAAAGCGGATCTCAGGGGAACTTGAACTTTTAAAGGAGCTTTTCCCAGGCAAAGAGTAGATAAAAGCTAGCCTAGGAGTGTGGCTGATATTTATGATACTTGGGCCCAGCAGAGGAAGCCACAAGATCTGGATCACCTGTAGCTCCAAAAAAGTTGATAAGAGCCCGTCAGAGGCAGTGACCCCCACAGATCTATACCAGACTCTCGCCAGGCAGGTCCAGGGTAGGCACATCCAGCAGCCAGATACAGAGAGCATCATCAGTTCAGGACCTAACAATCCTTGTGAGAGTGGTAGCTTAAGGAAGGGCTCCTTACACCTGCCCCAGATAAGACATAAAAAACAGCAAAAAGAATAGTGATAGCAGATAAGTAGCCCACAGCAGATTACAAACAACGGCTGATACCAATCCAAGAAGACCTAGAAACAACACAACTGAAAATTGGAGGGAGACAATACAAACCCTAGACTCAGCTAGCTACACAAACAACACACCCAAAGGAAGAGTGTATACACATACAAAATGGGAAAACAAAAAAATTTAATCCAAATGAATGAACAAAAGAAATCTCCAGAAAAAGAACGAAGTGAAATAAAAACAATCAAATTACCACATGCAGAGTTCATAATAATTATTGTTAGGATGCTCAAAGATTTTAGAGCAATAATGAATGGTCATAATGAACACCTAAATAAAGAGATAACAAGCATCAAAAAGGACATTGAAATCATAAAAAAGAACCAGACAGAAATGACAAACACAATATCAGAAATGAAGACTACACTAGAAGGAATTAAAAGCAGACTGGATAAAGCAGAGGATTGAATGAGTGACTCAGAGGACAAGATAAGCGAAAGCACAGAAGCAGAACAGCAAAAAGAAAAAAGGATCAAAAAGTCTGAGGAAACTCTAATAAGAGAGCTCTATGACAACATAAAGAGAAACTATATCCGCATAATAGGGGTTCCTGAAGGAGAAGAGAACGAACAGGGGATAGAGAACCTGATTGAAGAAATTATAGCTGAAAACTTCCCTAAATTGATGCAGGAAAGAGTTACACAGGTTCAAGAAGCAGAGAGAACCCGATTAAAAAAGAACCCAAAGAGACCCACACCAAGATGCATCATAATCAAAATACCAAAGATAAAAGATAAAAAATAATACTAAAAGCTGCAAGAGAAAAACAGGCAATCTCCTCAAAGGAACCCTCATAAGGATGAAATCAGACTTCTCAACAGCAACACTTGAGGCCAAAAGGGAATGGCAAGAAATATTCAAATTAATGCATAACAGGAACCTACAACCAAGCCTTCTTTATCCAGCATGGCTATAGTTTAAGATAGAAAGAGAAATAATAAGCTTCCCAGACAAAAAAAAAAATTCAAGGAATTCATCACAACCAAACCAATGCTGCAAGAAATGTTAAGGGGCCTGCTATAGACAGAACAAAGTATGGAAAAAGAAATCTAGTAAAAGAGGATTGTAGATTTAAAGTAAAAAATGGCAATAAACAACTACACATCAATAATAACGTTAAATGTAAATGGATTAAATGCTTTAATCAAAAAACATAGAGTAGCTGAATGGATAAAAAACTGGATCCCATACATTTGCTGTCTACAAGAGATCCACCTCAAAACAAAAGATAAACATAGATTGAAAGTAAAAGTATAGAAAAACATACTTCATGCAAATGGAAATGAAAAAAAAGCTGGGGTAGCAATACTTACATCTGACAAAATAGACTTTAAAACAAAGACTATAGTAAGAGAAAGAAGGTCACTACATAATGATAATGGAAACAATCCAATAGGAAGAGATAACCATTATAAATATCTATGCATCTAAGATAGAAGCACCTAAATATATAAAGCACTTTGATGGACATAAAGGGCGAGATCAATAGCAATACTATAATAGTAGGGGATTTCAATACCCCACTAACATCACTGGATAGATCTTCAAGAAAGAAAATTAACAAAGAAACAGCAGAATTAAGGGACACACCAGATCAACTGTATTTAATAGATATCTTCAGAACCTTTCACCCTAAAACAGCAGAATATACATTCTTTTCAAGTGCTCATGGTGCATTCTCTAGGATAGACCACATATTAGGGCATAAAATGAGTCTCACCAAATTTAAGAAAATTGAAATCATTTCAACCATCTTCTCTGGCCATGATGGCATGAAACTAGAAATCAACTACAATAGAAAAACTGAAAAACACTCAAACACATGGAAACTAAACAGCATGTTATTAAATAACAAATAGGTCAACAATGAGAACAAGGAAGAAATAAAAAATTTTCTTGAGACAAATGAAAATGAGCATACAACTCAAAATCTATGGGACACAGCAAAAGGAGTTCTAAGAAGGAAGTACATAGAATTGCAGGCATACCTTAAGAAGCTAGAAAAAACTCAAATAAACAACTTAACCCAGCAACTAAAAGTACTAGAAAAAAACAGCAAGGAAAGCCCAGAGGAAGTGGAAGGCAGGAAATAGTAAAGATCAGAGCGGAAATAAATGACATAAAAACTAAAAAAAAGCCTGACCTGTGGTGGCGTGGTGGATAAAGCGTCGACCTGGGATCACTGAGGTCGCCAGTTCAAAACCCTGCACTGGTCTGGTCAAGGCACATATGGGAGTTGATGCTTCCAGCTCCTCCCCCCATTCTCTCTTTCTCTCTCTTTCTCTCTCTCTCTCTCTCTCACTCTGTGTCTCCTCTCTAAAAATGAATAAAATAAAAAGAAATTTTAAAAAAAAACTAAAAAACAAAATACAGAGGATCAATGAAACTAAGAGCTGATTCTTTGAAAAGATAAACAAGATCAATGAACCCTTAGCCATATTCACCAAGAAAAAAAGAGAGGGCTCAAATAAATAAAATTAGAAATGAGAATGGAGAAGTAACAACTGAGACAGCAGAAATACAAATTATTGTAAGGAAATACTATGAAGACCTGTATGCCAAAAAATTAGACAACCTAGCTGAAATGGACAAATTCCTTGAAAAATATAATCTTTCAAAAATCAATCTGGAAGAATCAGAAAACCTAAATAGACCTATCACAACAAATGAGATAGAAACAGTTATCAAAAAACTACCAACAAACAAAAGCCCTGGGCCAGATGCTTCACAGGCAAATTCTACTGAACATTCAAAGAAGAGCTAACTCCTATCCTTCTCAAGCTATTTCAAAAAATTCTAGAGGACAGAAAGCTTCCAAGCTCTTTTTATGAGGTGAGCATAATTCTGATTCCAAAACCAGGCAAAGACAACACAAAGAAAGAAAACTATGGGCCAATATCCCTGATGAATTTAGATGCTAAAATCCTCAACAAAATATTAGCAAACCGGATCCAGCAACACATGAAAAAAATCATATATCAAGATCAAGTGAGATTTATTCTGGGGAGGCAAGGCTTGTACAATATTCACAAATCAATCAATGTGATTCATCACATAAACAAAAGGAAGACCACATGATAATATCAATAGATGCAGAAAAAGCATTTGATAAAATCCAGCACCCATTTATTTATGATCAAAACTCTCAGCAAAGTGGGAATACACGGAACATGCCTCAATGTGATAAAGGCCATCTATGACAAACCCACAGCCAACATCATACTCAATGGGCAAAAGTGAAAAGCAATCCTTTAAGATTAGGAACAAGACAGTGGTGCCCCCCTTTCACCACTATTTTTCAACATAATTCTGGAAGTCCTAACCACAGCAATCAGTCAAGAAGAAGAAATAAAAGGCATCCAAATTGGAAAAGAAGAAGTCAAACTATCCTTATTTGCTGATGATATGATACTGTACATAGAAAACCCTAAAGTCTCAGTAAAAAAACTACTGGACCTGATAAATGAATTCAGCAAGGTGGCAGAATATAAAATTAATACTCAGAAGTCAGAGGCATTTTTATACACCAACAATGATTTGTCTGAAAGAGAAATTAAGAAAACAATCCCCTTTACTATTGCAACAAAAGAAATAAAGTATCTGGGAGTAAATTTAACCAAGGAGGTTAAAGACTTGTACTTGGAAATATATATGCAATTGATAAAAGAAATCAAGGAAGATACAAACAAGTGGAAGCATATACCGTGTTCATGGTTAGGAAGAATAAACATCATTAAAATGTCTATATTACCAAAGAAATTTATAAATTCAATGCAATACCAATTAAAATACCAATGACATACTTCAAAGATATAGAACATGTTTTCTAAAAATTTATATGGAACCGAAAAAGAACAGAAATAGCCTCAGCAGTCTTGAAAAAGAATAAAGCGGGAGGTATCACTCTTCCTGATATCAAGTTATACTACAAGACCATTGTACTCGAGATAGCTTGGTACTGGCATAAGAACAGGCATACAGATCAATGGAACAGAACAGTGAACCCAGAAATAAACACGCACATTTATGGACAATTGATATTTGACAAAGGTGGTAATAGCATAGAATGGAGTAAAGACAGTCTCTTTAACAAATGGTGTTGGGAAAATTGGACAACTACCTGCAAAAAATGAAACTAGACCCCTGATTTACACCATTCACAAAAATAAACTCAAAATGGATAAAAGACTTAAATGTAAGCCGTGAAACCATAAGCATCCTAGAAGAAAACATAGGCAGTAAGCTCTCCGACATCACTCATAGCAATATATTTGCTGACTTATCTCCACAGGCAAGGAAAATAAAGGACAGGATAAACAAATGGAACTATATCAAATAAAAAGCTTTTGTACAGCTAAAGACAATATGAACAAAATAAAAAGACAAACCACACAATGGGAGAACATATTTGACAACACATCTGATAAAGGGTTAATAACCAAAATTTATAAAGAACTTGTAAAACTCAACACCAGGAAGATAAACAATCCAATCAAAAATGGGCAAAAGAAAATAAGCAAAAGAAATGAATAGACACTTCTCCAAAGAGGACATACAGATGGCCAATACGCAGATGAAAAAATGTTCAACATCACTAATCATTAGAGAAATGCAAATTAAAACTACAATGAGATATCACCTCACACTGGTCAGAATGGCGCTCAATAACAAAACAACACATAGTAAGTGCTGGCAAGGGTGTGGAGAAAAGGGAATCCTCCTGCATTGCTGGTGGGAATGCAGACTGGTGCAGCCACTGTGGAAAAAAGTATGGAGATTCCTCTAAAAATTAAAAATGGAACTGCCTTTTGACCAGCCATTCCAATTTTAGGAATATATTCCAAGAACACCACATCAACAAATCAAAAGGAGAAGTGCACTCCCATGTTTATGGCAGCATTGTTTACAATAGAAAAGATCTGGAAACAGCCCAAGTGTCCATCAGTGGATGAGTGGATTAAAAAGCAGTGGTACATATACACAATGGAATACTAAGGGGCCATGAAAAAGAAGGAAATCTTACTTTTTGCGACAACATGGATGGACCTGGAAACTATTATGTTAAGTGAAATAAGCCAGGCAGAGAATGAAAAATACTTTATGACCTCACTCATTTGAGGAATCCAATGAACAATATGAACTGAGGAACGGAATAGACAGGATCAAAGGATCCAGAGGGAAAGTGGACAGAGGGAAAGGGGAAGATTGGATGGGATGAGAGCAGAAAAGCAAAACTGGGGGAGGGCTTTGCGGAGAAGAGGGCAAGGGGGATGTGGTGGGGAACATGGGAGAGGGGGAAGGTATTCAGGGGGACACTAGAATCTATGTAAACCCAATAAATTAAAATGAAATAAAATTTAAAAAGAAATATAGTAATATGATTAAAGTACATCTTAATACTGGAAAGACTGGGTCAGGAGAGATTTAAACAGGTAGTCTAGTTAGTGAGATATTGGACCAAACCATGAGAAATTGAGAGAGACTGGACCAGAGCAGTGGCAATGGGGACAGCAAGGAGTAGAGTATCAAGGTGGATGGTATTTCTATGAGTTTTGGAAGAATCACAAATGGGATTTGATAACTAATTTGGTAACATGGAGTACATAAAAGTGAGTAAAAGATAACTGTAGTGTCTTGAGTTTCAATGAGTAGAAGTAAGGGGATGGAGGTCTCAGGGAATTACCCAGCTTCCTTGGACTGCAGAGCACACTGTGTACATTTCTCTATTCTCAGCACTCTTCACACTGTACCCTAACTACTTGTTTATGGATCTCTCTTTCCCATTAATTCTGAACTCCTTATGCCATGTGATCTTTATAGGCCCAGCACCCAGAACAGTGACCCAAATTTAGTTGTCTTCCATAAGCATTCCTTTGGAATAAACTTTAAACATATCATAATAGAATTCCTCATTGAATGGCTAAATATGGCTGTTTAGTAGACAGTTAGAAATATGCAGTGGACATCTTAGAGTGGTATCGGTACTGTAAAAGTGGATTTTGATTATCAGAAAGAAACAATGTTTGAAACAAAAACAGGTTAGTACTTTGGATGAGAATAAGAGAGACAGCAAACTGAGTAGAAAGAACTGAGGATTAAAGAAAACAATAGAGGGCAAAAGGAAGAGATCTTCATTTAAAGGAATGGCTGATTAATAACATCAAATGATAAAGATTGAGCAAATTTCTGATGGTTTATAACATCAATTTTCAACATTTTTCATCTCATGACACATATAAAGTAATTACTAAAATTCTGCAGCACATCAAAAAGTATATTTTTTGCCCATCTGACAAAAAGTAAGTATAACTTTGATTTATTAACACTGAAGAGCTATTATAGTAGAGCTATTGTTGGCTGTTGTCATTTCTTTATTTGACGATCTAAGGGAAAGAGGTCAGTGCTACTGACTAAATGTCCAGTATTGCATGTTTTAAAAATTCTTGCGGGACACTGGTTAAAAACCATTGGTCTATAAGAATCCAAAGGAAATTTATGTTGTCTTATTACCCATTTTTGAATTGCTATTGTGGAATATTATATTTGAAGAGGTAGTAGAGAGGCTATATTAATTAGAAGGTTTATTACTAGGCATTAGCTTTTTCTTCTCTTTTAATAAATGTGTGTGTACTCCTCAGGGGAAAGGAACACATTTCCATAACTAATTATTTAAGATGAAAAATAATTAATACATTAAAATGAACTAATCATTAGCTATATCATTTCAACCACCCTCATTTAACACCCAGTGTGGAATAATCATTAACTTAAACTTATTTGAAATTTACTATAGTAACTTTCATAGTAACTACTATAGTGCAATGTCACATATTCTCCATTGAAGATCTCTGATTCTAATCTCTTACCATTTTTTGTACATTTTCATCTTTAGAAAGAATTATATGTTTTGGGTGGCTTCTGAAGTTATTTGTTTGGGAGAAATTAAGTAGAGTACCTGTTCACCTGTCTTTTATTTGTATTTAAAATATTTAAATGTACTCATTACCCATCCCTCCTTAATGTTTTTAATCATGAAAACTGATTCCAAACATTCTTGCATATATTTTGGTAAAACAATTTTTCTGTTGCCATTCTTTTTATTCATGAAATACCTGATCTCCTTAGAGAGCTATGATCTAAGACCACTAAATGAAAAAGAAGCAAAATTATTAGCATTATAAGTATGTTATTCTTATAATGTATTGCAAGAATAAATAATAGAGGGCTTTATTAGGTAAGATAGCACATATCCACCCAGTTGCATCTTATAACATAATAAATGCATTATAAGAAATGAGCTCTATCTATGCAGTCTGGAGTACACATTTATCTTCAAACTCAGAATAATTACCTTAGAACAATTATCTTTTTAAAATCTATTCTGACCCTGGCCATTGGCTCAGTAAATAGAGCATTGGCTCAGTGGGTAGACATCTGGGTTTAATCCCCAGTAGGGGGCACACATGAGAAGTGACCATCTACTTCTCTTTTCTTCCCTCTCTCCCTTCTCTCTTTCTTCCCCTCTCAAAGCCAGTGCCTCAGTTAATTCAAGCATCAGCCCCAGGTGGCAGTTGCCAGGTGGATTATGGTTGGGGCACATGTGAGAGTATGTTGCTCTGTCTCCCCTCCTCTCACTTAAAACAAGTCTATTTGCATTAGAACTAGAATAACATATTAATATCTATAGATGAAAATTTTAAACACTTAGTACATGAAGTAAAATCTACCTATACCCACCAAAGGAATAATGTCACATGGAAGATAGTGGTGAGAAATTTACACATACACACATACAAACACAAAGAAACAACATATAAATAAAAGCAGTGAAGAGGATATATTGAGAAGCTCTAAGCCACATCTAAAAATTGATCCACAGGTAATGAAAACAGAAAGAAAGAAAAGCTATATTTGAAGAAGTGATCATCTGCAAATTTTCAGAAGTCAGCAGCCTTCACATTTAAAATGCACCCTAAGTAATGAACAGGATAAATAAACATAAAATCACATCAAGCCACATAATAATAAATCTGTAGAGAATAAATAAGTATTAAAGCACCTACAGAGAAAAGATAGATTCATTAAAAAGGTAAGACAATTTATTTTTTTTATTTTATTTTTATTTATTCATTTTTAGAGAGGAGACACAGAGTGAGTGGGTGGGAGAGAGAGAGAGAGAGAGAGAAAGAAAGGGGGTAGGAGCTAGAAGCATCAACTCCCATATGTGCCTTGACCAGACCAGTGCAGGGTTTTGAACTGGCGACCTCAGTGTTCCCAGGTCGATGCTTTATCCACTGCGCCACCACAGGTCAGGCAAAAGGAAAGACAATTTAGACGTACAACAGTTGTCTCAACAGAAACAACAAATGCCAGAATATAATGGTGTTGGAGAGAAATAATGATCAATTTAGAATTTTATTCTCAGTTATACTAACAATCAAAAAAGCAAAACTATAGATGTTCACCACACAACCAGAAAAGGACAAGCCAAACTTAAAATCTATATAGAAGAATATGAGATCAAGAACAGATGATGCTGAGTAACAAGATGGCAGTAGAGTAGGCAGATGCACAGACTCCCAGCTCACAACCAAACTGGATTACAAATTAATTTGGGAACATCCAGTGTGAAAAAAACAACTCTGGGCTACAAGAACTGCTCTCAAAATCCAAGAGGCAAAGAAGAAGCCACACCAAGCCTGGTGGGGAGCGCCAAGGAGCGGTGAGCCTCCCCTGCTTACAGGAACAAAGGGGTGGTGGTGAGGCTGAGAGCCCAGAAAGGCTCACAGTTTAAGGAAAACAGTAGAAAATATCACTCACAGCCACTTGCCTGGGGACCTGGGAACGAGGTGTGTTGAAAGAGCTGGCTTGTTTTCCAAAAAGAAATGGGGAGAGAGAGACAGCCGGTGACAAAAAATGGAATGCACGGGAGGATCTGAGCAGCGGGACTGAAGCAGCCATTCCTGGGGGAGGTGCTGAAGGCAGGCATTGCAAGGGGATGGATTGATCCTTCCACAGAACACAAGACTAAAGTGGTTCTGGGTCAACCTTCTAAAATATCACTCCAGCTCCAATCAGCACAAAAAAGACACAGCTGAAAACAAGAAGTGGGGAGGAAGGGCAGTAACTCAGGTCTCCATGGAGATCTGAGATACATCTCCCCCTACTGAAGGGGAGAAAGCAACCCACCCCCAGAAAGAGTAACTGGCAGATCAGTTCTTCAGAGTCTCAGGTTATACCCACTGCATTCCTGGATACAGTATCAAATAAGCCCCCTGCTGAGATCAGTAAACAAGACTACCACTGAGTTAAGAAAACAAACAAATCAACACTTCAAAGGGGCTCTATTAGAAAAGCCAAATTCCACAGTGGATTACAAACAACAGCTGAAGCCAACCCAAGAAGACCTAGAAATAAAACAACTCAAAGTTGGAGGCAGACAACACCAAGCCTAGACTCAACCAGCTCTACAAACAACACACCCAAACACACAGACATAATGAGAAGACAGAAAAGTGCAATCCAAATGAAACCACAAGAAAATCCTCCAGGAAATGAACTGAGCAATATGGAAATAACCAAACTTCCAGATGCAGAGTTTAGAATAATGATTGTTAGGATACTTAGGGATCTTAGAACAACAATTGATGGTCATTATGAACACCTAAATAAAGAGATAGCAAGTATAAAAAAGGAAATTGAAATATTAAAATAGAATCAGTCAGAGATGACAAATACAATATTAGAAATGAATACCACAATGGAAGGAATTAAAAGCAGGATGGATGAAGCTGAGGATCAAATCAGCAATTTGGAAGACAAGATGAACAAAGGCATGGAAGCAGAGCAGAAAAAAGAAAAGAGACTCAAAAAGTCTGAGGAAACTCTAAAAGAGCTCTGTAACAACATGAAGAGAAATAACATCCGCATAATAGGGGTTCCTGAAGAAGAAGAGAAAGAACAAGGGATAGAAACTTTATTCAATCAAATCATAAATGAAAACTTCCCTAAATTGATGCAAGGAAGGGTCTCACAAGTTCAAGACCACAGAGATCTCCATTAAAGAGAAACCCAAAGAAACCTATACCAAGACACATCATAATTAAAATACCAAGCTAAGTGATAAAGAGAAAATATTAAAAGCTGCTAGAGAACAAAAGGATATCACCTACAAATGAGAACCCATAAGGATGACATCTGACTTCTCAGCAGAAACAATTGAGGCTAGAAGGGAATGGCAAGAAATATTCAAAGTAATGCAGAAAAAGAGCCTACAACCAAGACTACTTTATCCAGCAAGGCTATCATTTAAAATTGAAGGAGAAATAAAAAGCTTCTCAGACAAAAGAAAACTCAAGGAATTCATTACAACAAAACCAATGTTGCAGGAAATGTTAAGGGGCCTGTTCTAAACAGATCAAAGTGGGAAAAGAATATAGCAAAAGAGGAATACACCTTTAAGATATAAAATGGCAATAAACAACTACATATCAATAATAATCTTAAATGTAAATGGATTAAATGATCCAATCAAAAGACATAGGGTAGCTGCATGGATAAGTAAACAGGACCTGTACATATGCTCTCTACAAAAGACACACCTTAAAACAAAAGATGCACATAGACTGAAGGTAAAAGGATGGAAAAAAATATTTCATGCAAATGGAAATGAAAAAAAAGCTGGGGTAGCAATACTTATATCAGAAAAAATGGACTTTAAAGCCAAGGCTATAATAAGAGATAAAGAAGGTCACTATATAATGATAAAGGGAGCAATCCAACATGAAGATATAACCATCATAAATATCTATGCACCTAATATAGGAGTTCCTAAATACATAAAGCAGACTTTGATGGATTTAAATGGCAAGATCAACAGCAATACTATAATAGTAGGAGATTTCAATACCCTACTTACATCACTAGATAGATCCTCAAGAAAGAAAATTAAAGAAACAGCAGACTTACAGGACACACTAGATCAACTGGATTTAATAGATATCTTCAGAACCTTTCACCCTAAAGCAGCAAAATATACATTCTTTTCAAGTGTTCATGGTACATTCTCCAGGATAGATCACATGTTAGGACACAAAAGCACTCTCAACAAATTTAAGAAGATTGAAAGTATATCAAGCATTTTCTCTGATCACAATGGCATGAAACTAGATATCAATCACAACAGAAAAACTGAAAAATATTCAAACACATGAAAACTAAATAGCATGTTATTAAATAACGAATGGGTTAACAATTAAATCAAAGAAGAAATTTAAAAATTCCTAGAAACGAATGATAACGAACATACAACAACTCAAAATTTATGGGACACAGCTAAAGCAGTCCTGAGAAGGAAGTTCATAGCACTACAGGCATTCCTTAAGAAGCTTGAAAATGCTCAAATAAACAACCTAACCGTTCATCTAAAAGAAATTTAAAAAGAACAGCAAGTAAGGCCCAGAAGTAGTAGAAGGAAGGAAATAATAAAGATCACAGCAGAAATAAATGACATAGAGGCTAGATAAAAAATACAGAGGATCAATGAAACCAAGAGCTGGTTCTTTGAAAGGGTAAACAAGATCGATGAACCTTTAACGAGATTCACCAAAAAAGGAAGAGAGAAAACTCAAATAAAATTAGAAATGAAAGTGGAGAAATAACAACCGACACAACAGAAATACAAAATATTGTAAGAAAATACTATGAAGAACTGTATGCCAAAAAATTAAACAACCTAGGTGAAATGGACAAATTTCTTGAAACATACAATCTTCCAAAAATCAACCTGGAAGAATCAGAAAACCTACACAGACCGATTACAACAAAAGAGATTGAAAGAGTTATCAAAAAGCTCCCAAAAAACAAAACCCCTGGGCCCGATGGATTCACTGGTGAATTCTACCAAATATTCAAAGAAGAACTAATTCCTATCCTTCTCAAGCTATTTCAAAAAATTCAAGAGGAAGGAACACTACCAAGTTCCTTTTATGAGGTGAGCATAATTCTGATTCCAAAACCAGGCAAAGACAACACAAAGAAAGAAAATTATAGGCCAATATTCTTGATGAATTCAAATGCTAAAATCCTCAACAAAATATTAGCAAATGGGATCCAGCAATACATGGAAAAAGTCATACATCATGATCAAATGGGATTTATTCTGGGGAGCAAGGATGGTAAACATTTGTAAATCAATTAATGTGATTCACCACATAAACAAAAATAAGGAGAAAAACCACATGATAATTTCAATAGATGCAGAAAAAGCATTTGATAAAATTCAGCACCCATTTATGATCAAAACTCTTAGCAAAATGGGAATACAGGGAACATACCTCAACACGATAAAGGCCATTTATGACAAACCCACAGCCAACATCATAATCAATGGACAAAAAATAAAAGCAATTTCTCTAAAATCAGGAACAAGACAGGGGTGTCCCCTTTCACCACTCTTATTCAACATAGTACTGGACATCCTAGCTACAGCAGTCAGACAAGAAGAAGAAATAAAAGGCATCCAAATTGGAAAAGAAGAAGTAAAACTATCATTATTTGCAGATGATATGATACTGTATATAGAAAACCCTAAAGGCTCAGTCAAAAAACTACTGGACCTAATAAATGAATTCAGCAAGGTGGCAGGATATAAAATTAACACATTGAAATCACAGGCATTTCTATACACGAACAATGAAATGTCAGAAAGAGAAATTAAGGAAACAATCCCCTTCACTATTGCAACCAAAAAACAAAGTATCTAGAAGTAAGTTTAACCAAGGAGGTTAAAGACTTGTACTCAGAAAATTATAAAACTTTGCTAAAAGAAATCAAGGAAGACACAAACAAGTGGAAGCATATACCGTGTTCATGGTTAGGAAGAATAAACATCATTAAAATGTCTATATTACCTAAAGAAATTTATAAACTCAATGCAATACCAATTAAAATACCAACAACATACTTCAAAGATATAGAACAAATATTCCAAAAATTTATATGGAACCAAAAAAGAACACGAATAGCCTCAGCAATCTTGAAAAAGAAGAATAAAGTGGGAGGTATCACACTTCCTGATATCAAGTTATACTACAAGGCCATTGTACTCAAAACAGCTTGGTACTGGCATAAAAACAGGCATATAGATCAATGGAACAGAACAGAGAACCCAGAAATAAACCCACACCTTTATGGACAATTGATATTTGACAAAGGAGGTAATAGCATATAGTGGAGTAAAGACAGTCTCTTTAACAACTGGTGTTGGGAAAACTGGACAGCTACCTGCAAAAAAATGAAACTGGACCACCAACTTACACTATGCACAAAAATAAACTCAAAATGGATAAAGGACTTAAATGTAAGCCATGAAACCATAAGCATTCTAGAAGAAAACATAGGCAGTATACTCTCCGACATCTATCAAAGCAATATATTTGCTGACTTATCTCCACAGGCAAAAAAATGAAATACAAGACAGGATAAACAAATGGGACTATATCAAACTAAAAAGCTTTTGCACAGCTAAAGACAATATGTACAGAATAAAAAGACAAACCACACAATGGGAGAACATATTCGACAACACATCTGATAAAGGGTTAATAACCAAAATTTATAATGTACTTGTAAAACTCAACACCAAGAAGACGAACAATCAAAAAGTGAGCACAAGAAATGAACAGACACTTCTCCAAAGAGGACCTACAGTTAGCCGATAGGCATATGAAAAAATGCTCAACATCACTAATCATTAGAGAAATGCAAATTAAAACCACAATGAGATACCACCTCTCATCAGTCAGAATGGCACTCATTAACAAAACAACACATTATAGGTGCTGGCGAGGATGTGGAGAAAAGGGAACCCTCCTGCACTGCTGGTGGGAATGCAGACTGGTGCAGCCACTGTGGAAAACAGTATGGAGATTCCTCAAAAAATTAGAAATGGAACTGCCCTTTGACCCAGCTATCCCACTTCTAGGAATATATCCCAAGGACACCATATCACCAACTGAAAAAAGAAATGCACCTCCATGTTTATGGCAGCATTGTTCACAATATCGAAGATCTGGAAGCAGCCCAAGTGTCCATCAGTGTAAGAGTGGATTAAAAGCTTTGGTACATATATACAATGGAATACTATGGCGCCATGAGAAAGAAGGAAATATTACCTTTTGCAACAATATGGAGGGGCCTGGAAACGATTATGTTGAGTGAAATAAGCCAGAGAGAAAAAGAAAAATATTACTCATTTGAGGAATCCAAGGAACACTGATAACTGAGGAAAGGAATTGAGACAGAGGAGAGATCAAAAGGACCAGAAGAAAAGAGAACAGAGGGAAAGGGGATGATAGGATGGGATAAACCTGAAGGGAAGTGGGAAGGGCACTGCAGGGAGGCGGGTAAGGGAGATGTTGAGGGGAATATGGGGGAGGATGCAATTGGGGTCACCCTAGAATCTATGTAAAAACAATTAATTAAATTAAAAAATAGAATAGATGATGCTTTTCTGAAAGACACGGTGGCAAGAGTCTTGTTTTAACAGATACCAGTAATTACACTGTTCACAAAAATTAGGGGATATTTTATGACTTCATATTCATTGGGAAATATCCCCTAATTTTTGTGAGCAGTATATTATAAAGCCATATTAACCAACCCAGTGTGGTATTTTCACAAGATCATGGGAATAGAATAGAACGTCCTAAAACAGACCCATACTGGAGATTTTCTCTACAGAGACAGGTATTCTAAATCAGTGGGAAATCATAGATGGTTAAATTAATAGTGTGGAGCAATTGGTAATTTATATGAAAAATAAAATTTGCTATCTACCTCACATGACAAGGAAAATGCAGAAAGGTTGGAAACCTAGATGTGAGAGATGGGGTAAGCAAAAACATTAAACTTTATGATAAAAATATAGGAGGGTGTGGAAATGAAGAAATTATTAACCAAAAAGCCCAAACTAGAAAATAAGATGTTAATAAGTTTCTCTACACTGAAACTTTTAAATGTCCTGTTCAACAAAAGATACTACAAACTAAATTCAAAAATATGACACAGATGAGGCTAAATAATTTATGGGGCATACCTTTGATATGTAGTCACAATATATACAAAAGGTTTCATAACTCAAACATATCTAAAATGTAATGAGCTCTTATAAATAAATTTTAAAAAGATAAATAACATGACAGAGAAGTAAACAAGAATAGAAATAGACATTTTGCAGAAGACTAGACTCAACAAAAGATTAACTCAAATGGCCACACGAAAACATGTTCAGCCTCAACTAGTACCCCCATAAATGTAAAGTAAGACAATAATGAGACACCATTTAATTTTTATTATATTTACAAAAAGAACTTATAAAGTTTGATAATCACAGGTGTTGGCAAAGATGTGGAGTTAACAAGAAATTGTTAGGTTATAAACTGGTTAAGTCAAGTGAAAGTGCCATCTGGCAATATCTAATAAAAATGAGGATTTACATGCCCTATGACACAGCTTTGTCACATGGGGATATATATTTTTTTAATTTATTTTTATTTATTCATTTTAGAGAGGAGACAGAGAGTGAGAGAGAGAAAGAGAGAAAGGGGGGAGGAGCTGGAAGCATCAACTCCCATATGTGCCTTGACCAGACCAGTGCAGGGTTTTGAACTGGCAACCTCAGTGTTCCCAGGTCGACACTTTATCTACTGCGGCACCACAGGTCAGGCTCACATGGGGATATATTTAGAGTAGCATTTCTAGTGCTGGACTTATTTGCATTTGGAATGAGATAATCCTTTATGTGTTATCATCAACACTCTGAAGGACATTGAGCATCTCTGGCCCCCAGCACTAAAGCTGGTGGTACTCCTCCCAGTAATTTGACAACCCAAATGTTCCAATACATTTCCAAGCACTTTCTGCAGTGTGAGGGGTATAGTGTCCCTCCCAAGGTGAGAATCACAGCTTCATAGAAACTTTTTCACATGCAAAAGAAAACATTTACAAGACTGTTTTTATCAGCATTGTTTATAATGGTATTCTCAACATAGCCCCACCCTCCTCTTTCTGGGATCTCTTCTGCTGTTAGCTACAAGGTAAGCATTCACGTTGCAATCCAGGGAACACTGTCTATCTGGGTACAGGGGCCTCAGCCTATTGCTCCACACCCAAGCCATCTTTTCCAAACTTCTGAGAAATCAGCCACTATTTAGAGCCCTATCTTTCTCTTTGTCTCTCTTATTTGATTTTTAGAATTTGGGAGGGAAGATGTGTTGTGTATTACTGCACGACCCAGACCATATCCTCTGACAGAGACTTTATTGATTGCACACCAGATTTTATTTCCATTTGCCTACTTTTTTTTATCTCTCTCACTTGACTCAGTACTTGTATAGGGGGGATGAGGGATATAATTTAATGGTCCGTCAAACTTCCAACATAAGCACAAAAATGTTTGTTAGATTATTCTGTATACTTTTTCACAATGAAAATATTTTAAGTATGCATATATAGCAAGGTTTTAAATAATTGTGGAGACATATAGGTATGTATATAAACACAGACACTGACTCATATACACATGCTGCTAAATAGTTGGCTTTTTCAGATTTCCCCCAGTAATTTAAAATCAAGTGATAATAGTTCATGATTTGGGTGAACCTGGCTGAACAAGTACCATATTTAAAGCAAAGTCAGAAATTCTATGCTGCAGAAATAAGCAACGTCTGTTCTTCTGCCCACATGAATCAAATAAAAAGAACACTGTTAGCAAAAGCATTCTTGTTTTGAGCTAACAAAGAATATATTTGTATCATCCCTAGAGGAATACTATAAATAATATGGAAAATGGGTTTCATAGGTGAACATTTTAGTTTTTTACATATCTGAATCATGGAGTATGAGAAATTAGTAAAACAGGTATCAAAGAGATGCCTGGTTAATATAACATTATGCTGGTTAAGTTCACCAAATTTGTGATTCCTTTAAGTTTTCTAACTCCTTCCCTTCAATTCTCCTATTTTGTTGTTTTTCTTTTGACCTCATTACTGTACTTTCAGGACAAGGGCTTGCCCTGCAGAAAAGAAAAGGCTTAGCTGAAATTAGAATGTTTAATCAAAGCTTTTCTAGACAGCATGAGCCATCAGCAAACATTGAACTGGGCAAAATGAAATGCCATTCAAATGGAAACAGCTAGAGCTTGCAGATTTCCCCAACAAAGAACATGATGCCGACACTTACTCCCCCCATCTCTTCACCACATACTTTTTATCCAGTGTTAAATATGAATGAAATTTGGGTTGTTGGCAGAAGGGGATTGTGAGGGATGGGGGCTGAGTAGGGAAAAGTCACACAACATTACTTCCTGGTTGCTGCACAGAATGCAAGTCATTATTTTTCAGTGACAGTATCCAGAGATAATTTGAATTTGTAGAGGTACTGCTCTCTGTGTCTATTTTATTTGGGGGGGGGGGGTGGTTTTCAGTTCCTAGAAATTGGCTCATACTTCAGTTCGTAGACATGTCCCAATGTGTCATTTTTTTAACCACTGTGGGAGAAACAAAATGTGCTTCTGACTTTGGAAAGGAGGTAGAGAAGAAAAAGCATATGTCAGAAGGGCTTAATATCCAGATGAAAAAAATGAGCATAAACTTGTTTCTTTCCAGCAGGCTGGTGTTTTGTGTCATGTTTTCAGTACTGTGTATTAATTATGACTCATGCACATGCATTTTAACAATTAAAAATGCTTACATATGATCAATTAAGCTGGTCCAATTATATTGGTTCTAGAATGGACTATTTTCAAATAACTTCCTGAATTTTATAGCTACCATTTAGAAATATAAGAATACATATGAGATGTCAGATTATTTCAATAGTAACCCACTGATTCTTTCAGAGCTGGATTTAGAGGTTTAAATCCATATCCTTACTCCTGGACTGTAATGTCCAAATGATCATTAAAATAAAAGAAAACCTTTACTTTTATAAAGATTGGATATTGTATTTTTGAGGGTATTTTTTGTTGTTGTTGTTCTTATTTTTGCTTAAATGAACATAAACTCACATTTGCTTATTTCTCAGTCAAATATATTTCATACTTAACCATCTTTATCAAGTATAGCAGAACATGGGTTTATCTAAAAAATAATGTAATGAATGTGTACTAGATATAGAGCTGTGTTCAGGGTTAGAGGACTCAAGATGAATAGTGAGGTACTCAGAGACTAGTTATAATGGAAATTATTGCCACCAACCTCTGACCCTCAAGGGACAAAAGGAAGAATGGAATTTACATAGAAGAAGGGTTGTTAGATGGGAATTTAAGTTATGAATGACCTGGCCCCTGACAGTACCAAAACAAGGCAAACAAGAATGGAGTGGGAAAAATGAATACCTGGATCTCATCCTATCCTTTTATCTCCTGCTGGTGCCTCCAATGCACAAGGAAGTCCAGATGATGGAGCCAACAAAGGTCAGCCTCTCTGACATGGAGCTGGAGAAAAACAAAGAATGAATCTGGGAGAAACCAGAATAACCAGCACACCATCCATACACAGTCACATCTATTCATTCATATATTCACATATTAGTTCATAACAGAGATCATCTTTGATACTATATAAGAATGTAATAACTGTAAAGCCCATTTTTTTCTTATTCATTCTAAACAAACTCTACATGTCAGCCACACAGTAATATCCCATCAACATACATTCTGGCCTCCAGCTACTCTTCCAACATCAGTTCTACTAACAGTTTTGAACTTTATTCTCTAAATTAATAGTTGAAGTTTTAAAAGAGATTTAGGGTTTGGGAAAATAAACCTGGAAAGAGTTGAAAGATGAACTTATGTGGAAAGACACTAGTGGCAGGGAGGCTATAGCTGACACTTAAGAGAGAGGGATGATGAATTCCAAAACTAAAGTGGGGTCAGACAAGATGGATGGATTCAGGAGTTGCTGTTGAAATAGATACAGAATTTGGTGACAAATTTGAAATGATGAGGAAGGGAGAGGGAGAAATCAAGAAGGAAGCTGATGCTTCTAATTTTGGATTTATAGCACTCATAAAGATACAGTAAATATAGAGAAGCAGGTTTTGGTGAGAGAAGATAATGAATTTGGTGATAGATGTGTTAAATTTGAGATGCTTGAAGGAACTCTGAAAGATTCAGTGGAAAGAATTCTGGTCACAATGGCTCTGTGGGTTCATATTTTGAGCAATCGCCCCACCCCCACTCTACACAAAAGCAACAACTACATATTAAAAGAAGGCAAGAGATATGTTTGGATTTATGAATGAGATAAATATTTCTTAGGCCAAGAAATGAAACAAAATCCCAAATTAGTGAGTGGCGAAAAGGGCTGCACCCATGGATGTGCTGGCAGTGGGACTGTGCTTCTTGTACGGTACTAGCCATCGATTGTTGGGTTCCTTAGGAGGAGGAGTCTGCTTCTTCGTCTGTTGCTCTTTCTGCCTCTGTCCCTGCTGAAAGAGCTGTGGTGTCTTCAGCATCACCCTGACACTGAAGTCAGGCCCAGCCAGGTAGCCATTTCAGTAGCTGGAGTTGGTGGGTCGTCTTTGGCACTCTGGGAGCCTTCCCTAGAGGAGTAGTTCTCCCAAAAATCCTGAGAAACAGAGCTGGTATTTTTCTGCATTTCTGAGCCAGAAATAGATAAATGGATAATCCCCTTATTCATTTATTGGCTGTGTGACCTTGGACAAGTTGCTTAATCTCTGATAAGCCAGTTTATTTTTTTTTCTTTTTTTTTTGTTGTTGTTTTTTTTTTGTTTTGTGGTTTTTGTTTTGTTTTTATTTTGTGTGTGTGTGTGTGTGTGTGTGTGTGTGTGTGTGTGTGTGTGACAGAGACAGAGAGAGAGACAGAGAAAGGGATAGATAGGGACAGACAGGAAGGGAGAGAGATGAGAAGCATCAATTCTTCATTGCAGTTCTTTTAGTCTCCTTAGTTGTTCATTGATTGCTTTCTCATATGTGCCTTGACTAGAGGATTACAATAAAGTGAGTGACCCTTTGCTTAAGCCAGCAACCTTGGGCTCAAGCCAGCGATCTTGGGCTTCAAGCCAGTGACCTTGGGCTCAAGCCAGTGACCATGGGGTCATGTCTATGATCCCATGTTCAAGCCAGTGGCCCACACTCAAGCTGGGTGAGCCCACACTCAAGCCAGTGACCTCGGGGTCTCGAACCTGGGTCCTCCACATCCGAGTCTGATGCTCTATCCACTGCACCACTACCTTCTCAGGCAAGCCAGTTTTCTTAACTCTAAAATGGGAATACTACTACTTACCAGGTACTATACCCCCTGACATATAGGAGGTTTTCCATTAGAGCCTGCATCACATTTTTTTAATTTCATCAATGCTAAGTTTTTATTCTCTAAGGGAGAATTTGATAATTTTTCAACTGGTAAAATCTATTCATAAAGAAGTATTATAACATGGTGAGTGATTAAATTGAGTAATACTGTCTAGGATTTTTAAAGATGAGGTATTAAGAGACTTGCTTTTTTATATATCTTGTGTGCTGACACTGGAGCAATTCTGTAAGAGAAATTTCAGAAATGCTTTAGCAGCAATTAGTGCTGGTGGAGATAGTGTATAGCCCTCCAAGGTGACAACTTCCCGTATGGTATGTGAATTCTGATTTCTTGTTCTACAGCATGTATTTCACCACATCGGTATCTTCCCTATCAGCTTATGCATACCCACTCTTTCTTTGTCTTATGAAATATTTTTTCTAATGGATTTTAGTTTAAAGTTGTACCTTTCTCTTTCTAGCCTAGAAAAGCCACTATACCACTAAACCCAAGAGACAGAGATAGAGCAGCTGTGTGCTCCGAGACTCAGATTCGAGAAGTGTGGGTGCAAGGAGAGGTCAGAAAATAGGTTGTTATTTCCATCGCTGGCAATTTAGATTCAGAGGCATTTCATCTGCAGTCCCCTCAAGTGTTGAATTGAATAAAAGTGGTAACAAAAACAGTGGAAAGGCTGGTT
Organism: Rhynchonycteris naso; assembly: GCA_037038555.1. Lineage (NCBI taxonomy): Eukaryota > Metazoa > Chordata > Mammalia > Chiroptera > Emballonuridae > Rhynchonycteris > Rhynchonycteris naso. The sequence continues at coordinate 20,936,980 of CM073001.1, forward strand.
GGGGGAGGGGCTGTGAACACTTCCAACTAAACGCAAACAGACAGGCAGCTTGTAAGCATGCATCCTCAGCTTGGAATAAAAGCCACAAGAAGCCTGAGAGCTAGCCTTTATTGAAACAAGATGCTGTCGTAATGAAACAAAACACAGACTGAAATCCATGTACACTGGCGAAAGAATAGTGATTATTGAGTATGTGCTGCTCTGACCAGGAGAGGCTGTGTGGACAGCTGGGTGAATGAGAGGAAGAATAAAGCACTGCAGCATTCACATCCTGCCGAACGTGAGTTATTTAGGAATAGACATGGTTCATGTGCACCTTTACTAAGAATGAATGTGTCTATAAAAGATTTACTCCTTATTTTACATTTGAGTCAACCAGCATTCACGTTTACATTGAGCTATACACTATGATTACCAATTGTGTACAGGAAGCTTGTTTACAAAGACATGATATCCCAAACTTTATTTTTAAGTGATTTTAAGCCAGTTTTTTTAGAAAAAAACATACAGAGAGTAGAAAACATCATAAGGTAGCACTCAAAAGGCTTTTCTAGCAAATAATATTCCTAAAGTATAAGACTGATATAAGCAAATAAATAAATAATGCTAAAGGAAAACTAGAAATTTTATTGATTGATTTTTAGAGAAAGAGGAAGGGAGACAGAGAGAGAGAGGTGTCGATTTGTTGTTCCATTTATTCATGCATTGATTGGTTGCTTCTTGTATGTGTCCTAACCTGGATTGAACCCACAACCGTGGCATATCAGGACAATGCTCTAACCAGGGAAGAAAACTAGAAATTTAAACAGGAAAAGAATCAAATCTTGATTTATTTTTGCTTGTTTGTTATCTTGAGAAAAATTAGGAAAATGAAGAAAAAGATGGAGACATAAATTTATGAAGGACACTTTGATGTGCTTCAAGGATAGTAGAATTTCACAACACTGATCCTTTATTATATCTAATTTACCTTTAAAAATATGACTTTCCTTTTCATTGATATAATTCCAGAGTCATATAACAGATATTAGTTAAGCTTATTCTATACATATAGGATTATATGTATATATACATTAAGGTACTGCATTATGTGCTATAAGAGACACAAGAATTGTACAAGACAGGGAACACTATCAAGGTCCTGACAATTTAGTTGAGAAGATAAAACATACATGGTTACAAAAGTAAGCAGTAAATATTTAAATAGGACATCAAAAGCATGGTAAAAGTACAGTTTATTTTATATTTGTTTTATTTTATTTTTTAACTGCCTAACACCTAAACGCTTTTCTGATAACTGACTCATATTGTAGAAAGGACTACCCACTCATTTTCCAAATCTCTTTCCAGCTAGACTTGACCAATTGTAACTATCTTTTTTAATTCAATGAGAGGAGGGGAGGCAGAGACAGACTCCCACAAGCATCCCAACCGGGATCCACCCAGGGTGATGTTCTGCCCAACCGGGCTATTGCTCCATTACTCAGCAACTGAGCTTTTCTTAATGCCTGAGGTGGAGGCTATGGAGCTATCCTCAGCACTCAGGATCAACCCACTCCAATCGAGCCATGGCTGCAGAAGGGGAAGAGAGAGAAAGAGAAGCAAGAGGGGGTGAGGTGGAGAAGCAGATGGGCGCTTCTGTGTTCCCTGACTGGGAATTTACCCTGGGACATCCACATGCCCTGCTGATGCTCTACCACTGAGCCAACCGGCAAGGGCCTCTAATTTAACTATTAACAATATTCTCGGATTTCTGTCTTAATGTTTCAACTCTAGGTGATACCTAATAGATTCCAGGCTGAGGTTCTTCATCCACTTACACTGCTTTCCATCTTCTTATGTACACCTTCTCCCCTACCCATATTTTTCATTAGCAATACATCTTAAATTCTTCTGGTGGTTGTCTTTATAATTTTAAATGATAATTTTTTAAAAAAATCTATTCCTTGATTCGTCCTGTGAAAGTATAAAGAAGATTATAAAAATTGCACGTCTACAACTCCTTTCATCACATCTCTCCATTGTCCCACCAAATTTTTGGTAGTTGTATTATTTTTATTTTGTTGATGTTTATAACATTAATAATCTTTTCTATAACTATGATTAGGTCATACATGCACTGCACATAGGATGATTCCAAAGACTCATGATAAATTTACGTTTTGATTGTATAGTCACAGTAGAACCATGTAGAATGATTGAACCAATAGAGAAGGAAGTGTAATCCTAGATCATTGAAACGTTGCCATTTGAAGGAGACTATCCCAAACACCAAGATCTCTACTCAGGGTCATAGTTGCATATCACTGCTTTTTGTTTCTGAATAATCCTTTGTTTTGGGTTCCTTTGTCATTTACTCAAAATAATCTACTTAAGCAATTTTATAGGACATATGGGTGATAAACTCTTGTAAGTGCTTACATATCCAAAAGTTTGATTCTGCAATCTTGTGTGTGTGTGTGTGTGTGTGTGTGTGTGTGTGTGTGTGTGTGTGAATACATTGGTTGATACATTTAAAAACGTCCATTTTTAATTTTAAAAACTATATTTCAACCAAGTATTTTGTTTATTTTGGGGAGTTTTGGGATATAAACCTAAGTTGACTGAGTTGCCCTTAGGTCTCATATTTTCATAGGACTCTTGTAGGTACATCATTAAATTTGTTTTACACTCATATTTAATTGATAGTTTATCTAAAATCTGGGATTTTCTCCTAAAGAAAAATTGAAGGCATTGCTTCAAGGTCTACTAACATTCAGTATTGCTAATGAGAGATCAGTCTGCTTTTGTTCTATTATAAATAACCTTTTTTTCCTTCAAGAAGAAATAAAAGCTATTAGGATTTTCTCTTAACTCTTGAAGTTCTGAAATTTTGCAAGGATATGTCTAAGTGTGAACCATTATATCCTGTTCTCTTTTTGGTACTCAGTAGTCCCTTTCAATTAAAAACTTTCTTTTTCAGTTCAAAGAAATTTCATTATAGTTCATTATTTTTATGATCACTTACTCTTCTCCATGATGTTTATTTTCTCCTTCTGAAATTTCTGTTAAACATATGGCAGACCTCCTGGTCCAATCTTAAATGTATTTTAACTTTTATTTCATATTTTCTCTCTTTTTGTTCTACATTCTCAGAGATTTCTTCAATTTCTTTTCCAGTTCACCAGTGTAGTATTCAGCTATGTTTATTTTATTAGTCAACTACTGAATTATTTATTTTTTAAATTATATTTTTAATTTCTAATAATTCTTTTTTTGTTTTATTTTTCCTTATGGTGTCTTGCCTTATTTAATCAATACAGTGGCTTCTCAGATCTATCTAGGAATATGAATTAGAGTTTATACAAAGTTCTTTTCTGTTTTTTCAAATAGTTGTGCTTTCTACCATGATAAATTCTGTTTGTCTATTTGGAACTTTCTCCTTTGTTTTCTTGATTTCTTCAAACAGCTAAAGTTTCCTTATGGTCTGTCTATGCATCATTATGAATCAGGATCATGGTTTCCTCTGTGATTTGTTTATTGGTATATGTTCGCTCAGTAGGCCTCGCCAATGAAAAGAAGGGCTTATTTCTAATTCTATACAGCTTGAGTTAAACATGTTTGTAAAGAGGAATTGTGGGTCATTAGAGAAAGTAGTCAGGTTAGGAACAGAACAAGCAAAACAAACAAAAAACAGAATCTTTATCAGAGGTTCAACAGTAATATTTTGGCATGTTTGTCAAGCCCTTACACAAAACCATGTTTAATCTCCAAACCTCTCAAATAATGTGCTTTGGGGTCTTCTATGGTTTATATTTGGTTACCTACCACCGCTATTTTCTGAAATTCTCAGGAAAATATATTTTTCTAATTTTAATAATCACAACAGTAGAAAAAAAATCTAAATTTCTTTTTCTGAAAAGTTGTGTTTATTCTTAACAGTCCTGGAAAGGGTGGACATGAGCTTCACTCACACAGTCTTAGCTACTTAATTCACAACAAGGAGAACTTCTAGTGGTTGTAACACAAAGCGAAGTATCTTTGTGTTGATAACAGGGTTTGTGAGGGGACTTTCCCCCCATCTTTATTCTGTTGCCAAAAAAAGAACCAATTAGGCCAAATAATAATATTTAAAAATCTGACAACCCTCGGGAGCCTGAAAAGAAAACCTAAATCTGCCGTGTGGATACTCTAGAGCCTGTGTTCTACCAGAGACTCACCCCTGCCTGAAGTGGCACCTCTCTGGGCTTCATAGAACAAATTAGAAAGAGAGCTCGAATTCTTTGCATATGAATGTCACTCCTTACATTTGTTGATACAGGTTAGAATCCCTCTTCATGTCATATGAGAATAAAAACAGACAGAATACAGTGAATAGTGTAGAATACTCGACTTGTCCTTGTAACTGCCTACACAAAGCAAAAAAAAAGGATGTGAGAGGGGTATTAACACATGAAGTGTTTGTGCAAAGACCTAGGACTGCTGAGACTGTGTACAGGAGAATTAAATGACAAAAGCAGTTTGAAGTATTTGTATATTTTGTGGCTGTGACTTCTTTCTGTATCCTTTTTAACTTCAGCTATCTCTTTAGTAAAGAAAGAAAAATTGTTAAATCTTTTATAAAGGAAGATAAAAACATAGTTTTTAATGTGAGTCACTGCTTTCATTGAATTAGCCAGAGTGCAGTGTTTTCCTTTGTGTCACAGACAGCTGTGTACATGGACGTGCCTCAGGACCAAGGGACACTTCAGTGTTTCCCTACATCGCCATGGTGTGTGTGTGTGTGTGTCCTAGCACAGCCCTGCATGAAAGTTGGTGTGTCTCAAGTGTGGCTATGTGCAAAGGAAAAAGACTCCTGTCCCTTTATTCCAAGCAATTAAACTCCGATGGCAGAAGGATGAAGGGGAGGCCCTGGTTTTCTTTTCCTTTGCAGTAATTGCCACAGCAATCATCTTTGATCAGGGAAGAGCAGAGGAAGAGAGTCCTGAAAGTTGACATCCCTGGTATAAATATATACATTTACATGCACGGGGACAGCACAGCTCCACAGCCTTTTGCTGACGTCTCTGACCTGCACCCATTGTAGCTCCATTGACACTTCATTTAATTGAATTCTTCCCTGGCAGTGCAGGAGCCCAAGGACTTGAAAGGGGGAGGGGAGTGGAAGGATTCGTAATCAAGGCAGACTCTTCTGCCTCAATGTCTGGAAATGACAGGAAAGTAATTGCTTTTGAAAAGAAAAAAAAAAGGAAGGAAAAGGGGGGGGGAAAGCACAATTTGTTTTATTTAACAAGATGCTAAAAGGGGATAAAGATATGGTATGTTTTGCCTCAAACATACCAAAATCCCTACCCTGAGAATAAAACTGATTTGGATTTCTGACCAAATAGAAATGAAATGGTGTTTTTAAAAAGGAGAAGAAAGAAAATACAATCCTAAGAAAGAAAACTTCTGAGGTTTTTCTGGTTCAAAATTACCAGAGCCAACAGTAAGGTCCTTCTGAGCCCGGCACCATGGCACAGACCCTTTTGTCAGCTTCACATCAGCGAGCTGGAGGTCGAATCAGTTTAACCTGCCTCCGTGACACATCACCCATCCGCCTGACCCCAGCGCGGCCTCGTTTTTATGGATGCAGAAGCTCACAGTGTAATTCATTCCCAGGCACACCCTGCTCATTCATTCGCCTGCTTTTGCCACAAAGGTGCATTGCATTTTCTCTGCTAGCTGAACTGGTGAGATATCAGTCTGCTTCCTGCTTAATGCAGAGGTTAACCTGCCTTACAGCTGCTAAAGAGTAATGTCCCTCACCCGACATCAATCTGGGGGCCTAGATCAGCCATGCAAATTCAAATTAACACATGTGCACAAACTCGGGGTCTTAAATCAATCTGGAGATGGAGGAATCAGGCGGCAGGTTTAGGAAGAGTAAAATCTAAAAGATATTAAATAGCCTTTGCCTCCTTTGTTATCAGCTCTCCATATTTGCTTTTTTGGTCATATGTTAATGAGAACGTGAGAGCATATGCAGAACAGGCAGCTGCTCTGCTCTTTGATTTAGTGCCTGGTACATGAAAAACAAAACAAATGGCTTAATAACAACACATTACTAGATATGGTGCCTTTAAAAAGAATGCCCACATACACAGTGAAATTTATTTATACCTTTCAACAATGATGTGTAGTAGAGGTAGCAGCTTCTTGACCCCTTATACAGGTTAGTAAAGTGGGGCTCATATTATTTACAGAACTCACACAAGTTCTCATTGCTGACAAGCAGCAGAGGAGGGAGTCCTAAGGTTCAGCAAGAGAGACCTCGTTCTGGGATTCATGTTATGGGGCTCTGCTCTGACCCCACTCTGACTGCATCTCAACCCTCTAATTACTTGAGAAGGAGCCCATGGGATTAAGGGAGGTATCCACTCATCACTTCCCAGCCCTCCCCACCTCTAGACCACACTGCACTGCTCAGCACTCTAGAATTTCAAGCGGGCTCCCAAAATCTGTACAGGACTTCCCTAGGGCCATCCTTCTGGACTATATCACTAGGCCCAAGAGGTAGAGAAGGGGTGACTGTGAGAGAGGGGAATGAATGTGGGATGTGAAAGCATAATGCTCACACATGTGTGCATGAAGTCATTCATAGTGAGAGACAAAGCCAGGCTGAAAAGAGAAAGGAAATGGATTGGAGTCTGGGGGCTGTGAGCTAACTCCCCTCACAGCCATAATCTAAAAAGTCCAAGGAATCCTAACTAGAACCTGGCCTTCCAGTGTTTTATGAAACTATATACTCATCAAAATAGGACAATAGAATGTCTTCTGTGCAACCATTTGATGTGTAAATTTTAAATATTTAGACTTATGGTATGCATGCCTTCATTTAAGCTCTCACCCCAAGTTCTACAAAATGTTAGAGGTAACCTGACTGAAGTGTCATTGGTGTACCTGGTGGAGATGAATGAAAATGTGGAAGAAATTGTATAATCTAGCTCTCTTTAAACGGTCAAAAAAATCAATGACCTTTATAAATCCTGCTGTATTATAAAGGCCAATCCCAACAGTTCATTAAAGGATGAAGTTCTAGTCCATAATATAATAATTAAGGGTACTAATGATGAATCTGATAATAAAGTTATACAGGGTTTTATGTTTTAGACACATATTAACTAAAGCTGTAGGTTAATCACTTTGCCAAATTCCCAAATAATATCATATTGGCCCCAAAGAGTTAGTACCCTGGATAACTTTTTCCCCAGGTAATTGTTAAATTTTTTTTCATCAGCAAGAGCAAGATTAAACTTTGTCCAAACCTGCCTGGTGGTGGCACAGTGGATAGAGAGTTGACCAAGGATGCTGAGGACCCAGGTTTAAAACCCTGAGGTCACTGGCTTGAGCACAGGCTCATCTGGCTTGAGCACAGGCTCACCAGCTTGAGCATGGGATCATAAACATGATCCCATGGTCACTGGCTTGAGCTCAAGGTCAATGGCTTATGCAAGGGGTCACTGGCTCCACTGGAGCACCCTCAGTCAAGGCATGTAGGAGAAGAAATCAATGAAGAACTAAAGTGACACAACTACAAGTTGATGCTTCTCATCTCTCCCCTTTCCTGTCTGTCTGTATATCTCTCTTGTGCACAAAAAAAAAATTGCCCCAGATTCATGACTAAGTTGATCAGAAGGAAAATCAGTTGACAGCACAAAGCAGATGAGATAATATAATCATGTGGTTCCCTTCAGGAGTTCACATCCGGTTTCTACAGAGATCCTCCTACTAACCTAAGCGACATGCCAAATCTCACTTCTTCCATGAATGTCTCTTACTGAACTTCTATAGCAGTTTGTATCTCTGCAGCATAATTATTAAAGTATTTCCTCATTAGTCATTGTATCTCTTATCTCTCCTAATAGATTACAAGTGTGGAACCCTGAAACTTTCATCTTTAAATCTGCAAAATGTACAGTGAACATAGCAGTCATTCAATAAATATTTAGTGACTGCATAGATGGGTGATTCCTACTTTGTCATTGTTTTGAGGTGTCTTTTTTATTTATTTTTGCCACATTTTTATGTGTTGTGCCGTCTCCTCTGTGGTAATTCCATGATTTTCACCAAACCCTGAAGAAAGCCATTGAAAACATAGACAAGGCTTTTCTTTTACCTTCAGCCTATTCAAAAGCTAAATATTTTTCTATAGTAAACAGGAATTTTCTATCAGTTGGTACATGGGCTGAATGTTTGTGTTTCCCCAGAATTCATATTTTGAAATCCTAACCCCCAATGAGTTGCTATGAGATCATGATAGTGGGATCCTTAGGATGGGATTTGTGCCCTTATGAGAAGAATCACTAGAAAGCTTGTTGTCTCTCTGCGCACACACTGAGTTAAGGCCATATGGGGACACAGGGAGAACACAGCCACCTGCAAGCTGAGAACAGGGCCCTCACAAGGAACAGACTCTGGGACTTCTACCTCTAGAACTGTAAGAAAATCAAATTCTGTGGTTTAAGCCCCCAGTCTATGATTTTGTTATGACAGCCCAGGGAGACAAGACAGTTGGGAATGCTTCTGGCAGCATATAACAGAAAAGTCAACTTTTATTAGTTAGTTTGTACTAAGACACTTTATCTCCATAATAATAGGACATTAGGAGGTTGGTAGTTCCAAAGACTCAACAATATTATCACAAACCCAAAACCTTTTTGTCCTTTCATTCTACCATCTTCAGTATGTTGGCTTTTGTCACTGTGCTGCTTACTTTATGGTGATGACTGATAAATTATCCAGTCAGGAAGAGAAGTGAGAAGAAGTGGTCTGTATAAGCCCAGTCCCTTTTTTGAAAGCGAACTTCCCAATATCTCCTCAGTACGTTTGCCCATAAATATTACTGGCTGTGACTCTGTCCCATGCTACCTTAGCTTCAGAGGCTGGGAAGGTGATTACCAAACAAATGGACACATTGCCACCTGGAAAAAATCTGGACTTTGTTAGCAAGAAAGAAGGGCCAGAATGGTCATTGAATGGACAGTGACTAGTGTCTGCTACCACCACGCTGTTGTTTCAGTGTTATTAATGGAAATCTTACTCTGTTTTCCCCAAATACCCAATATTGAGGTTATTCTAAACTAAAAGGTCCCATTTTAGTAGTCCTCCTGCTGTACTGTGTTAACCTATAGTGACTTGAACTAACACCTAAATTTGTTATATGTAAAACCCACAAACTAAAAAAAAAAAAGCATCCATGGAAATATATAATTAAAAATTTATAAAACATGATAGATTTTGGAAGTCTTTCCCAGTAGTTGTATACACTGGGATGACACAGGGAATTTTTACACACATAACAGCAGTGCTCCAGATCAGACCAGCTAGTCAGAACCTCTATGTGTGGGGCCATGGCATTGGTAAAGCTTCCCATGTGATTCTAACGCACAGCCAGGGTTGAGAACTATTGCAAGAAAGATACATAGTAAGCAGAGATACAAATCCTTTCTACCTTAGCCTCTCTGGAAACCTGTTTGAACCCATAAGAGATTTTCTCATTGTTTCTCAATATCCATATTTTTTATTTATTAAGATATTACTTTATGTGTACATTATGTACATACATCTCTGCAACATTGTAGATATTATTTTTAAATTTCTAAACAGCCTACATTTCAAGAATTTTCTGTTTTATTGAGAGAAATCAGTGAAAGATTTCCATTTAAACAAAATCATATTTGTTAAGTTCCAAAGTACATATAGTATAGGTTTCCGGAGGTCAAATGGGAGACAAATAAAAGCAGACTGGGCCTGACCAGGTGGTGGCGCAGTGGATAGAGTATCGGACTGGGATGCGGAAGACCCAGGTTTGAGACCCTGAGCTTGCCAGCTTGAGCGCAGGCCCATCTGGCTTGAGCAAAAGCTCACCAGCTTGGACCCAAGGTCGCTGGCTCCAGCAAGGGGTGGCTCGGTCTGCTGAAGGCCCGTGGTCAAGGCACATGTGAGAAAACAATCAATGAACAACTAAGGTGTTGCGACGGCAATGAAAAACTAATGATTGATGCTTCTCACCTCTCTCAGTTCCTCTCTGTCTATCTCTCTCTCTGACTCTCTCTCTCTGTCCCTGTTAAAAATAAAAAATTCTGAGATGGGGTGATCACTAGCCCCATTTTTAAATTTTTTAAAAAAAGGTGGACTGGAATGGTCAGTAAAGGCATCTTACAGGTATCGTTAGGAAAATTTGGATAGGCAATGGTGAGGGAGAGGCCATATTTGTTAGGGATCATGATATGCTAACTCGGATATATTTGGAATCAAGCCAAATCAATTGGTTCTCTTAGAGTGTAGAATAGTGGTTCTTAACCTTTTTTGAGGTACCAAACCCTTTTTATGTGATAAATAAAATATCTTTTTTTTCCCAAATTTATTTTTGCCGGTGCGAGACTAGAGTTGCTCAACTTGGCATTGCATATCATGCAGATAGGATGCTGACTCCCATCCTGTTCCGTGATACATGTGAATCCATGTTGTACATATTCATCCAACCACTTTCTTTTTTCGCTCAACGTATTTAGTATGGATTAAAATATTAAGAAAGAAACCACATGACATACAACTACAACAGCTGTTGACTACTGTGAACACTAAATTCCCCACAGCACTGGTTGGCCAAGCAATGTAACGTGATCCTCTGCAGCAAGTAATGGCCAAGCAGGGCGTGTCATCACGACTTTACACAAGTGTGTCTTTACCTCCGCGGCAGAGGCTTCTCCGAACCCCTGAGACCAACTCATCAAACCCCTAGGGTTCGATAGAACCCAGGTTAAGAACCACTGGTGTAGAAAATAAGACCAGAAATGTTGAAGCAAGTCAAGTTTTGATGGGTTGGATGTCATCAATCTAGTGGGAATAATGGATTAAAGTACCCCCTAAAATACTGTTTATAGAAGAAAATTCAGGAAGGGGCTCACTTGAGGCTGGGAAATTTATAAGTTGGAAGTGTTCAGTAGGTAGTTGGGGGAAAAGGAGTGTGCATGGGACATGGGTGTGTTTGAGGCAGAGAGATGATGTGGAAGCTGTGAAGGTGGACACAAATATAGAAAACTAGAAGCCAGGCTTTCAAATATATCAGAGCACTCAAACAGAACCCCTTCCAGATCTCTCCCTCCTTGGAGTCAACACTGTGCCTTGTATACACATAAATTCAGCATTTGACACACTGTAGTATAATTCTTCATCGGCCAGCACATATTTATTAGTTACCTAGTATGTGCCAGGTGCAGGTGATAATAGCAGCATATGCTATAAACAGAAGCTACATATTAGGAGAGACTATAAGGAAATAAGCACATATACAAGTTAATTTCAGGAATGGATAAGTTCATTTAAGAAAATAAAATGGGATACTGTAAGAGTGACTGAGATTAGGTAGGTCTCTGTTAGCTAGAGTGGTCTGAACGATGAGAAGGAAGCGGCCACACAAATTGTCTGGAGGGTAAGCATTCCAAGTAGGACCAGCAAGTCCCCAAGAAGGGACCAGGTCGGTGTGTTCACAGTGCAGCACAAAGACTCCAGCATTGAGGCCAAGGGGAGAACAGGGTAATAATATTCACACTTCCAATTATTATTTTATTTCACAAATATTTAATGTCTATTCTGCTTGGGTGTAGCAGAGGATAAGCAGGAGTTTTTTCCCAGGTGGAGATTACATCATGTCATATGTGTAGGCAGAGCCTTGAAGCCTTTAGTAAAGAATCAGGGTTTTCTTCTAGTTGTAATAATGAGTTCCTCAAGGGTTTTCATTATTGGGAGATGGTATTCAGTTTACTTGTTGTTTATTTCCCCATCTACCTCTTTTGCCAAGCTGTGAGACCCTTGAAGAAAGAAACTGTCTTACTTCCTAATCTTCCAGTGTCTGAGCAAAGGGCCTGTCCTTAGTAGGCACTTAATAAATGTTCGTTGAATGAATGAGCCTGTAATGAATGTCTGTCTTCACCCTGAGCTTAAGCAAACTGTTTCAAAAAAAAGATACAAAAGTTAGACATAGAATTATCTTATGACCTAGCAATCCCACTCCTGAGTATATAAAAACAGATATTCACACAAATGCATGCACGGTGATGTTCTTAGCAGAGCTATTCATAACAGCCGCAAGGTGGACAACTCTTGAATGTCCACCAGTCGATGAATGAACAAAGAAAATGTGGTATACAATGGAATATTATTCAGCCATAAAAAAGAAATGTCGCACTAATATATGCTACAACATAGATGAACCTCAAAAAATTTAAGCTAAGTAAAAGAAGCCCAATGTGAAAGGTTACACAGGTCACATTCCATTTGTATGAAATATCCAGAATTATTCAAATCCATAGAGACATAAAGATGGAAAATGGTTGCCAGGGACTGAAGGGTGGAGGGAATGCAGAGTGATTGCTTAATGAGTATGAGGTCTGCTTTGAGGATGAAAATATTTTAAAAGTAGATAAGCTGAGAGTGGTACAACACTGTGACTGTACTAAATGCCACTAAGATGGTACACTTTAAATGGTTAATTTTATGTAATGTGAATTTCACTTTAATAAGAGAGACAGACTGAATATCAGCCACTTTAAGTCATGGAAGAAACAGGTATAAACCCCACATTTAAGAAATTTGGCAGATCAAGAGAAGAAAGAAATAGGAGGATAGCTAGATGAACGACTGCCTCAAGGGAAGGTTTTTTTGGATAAGGGGCAGACTTTTGTGTAGTATTTTAAGGCAGTGAGGTAAAGGGTCAGACTGAGACACAGGAGAACTCTCTGGGGGTCTTCCCAGGCTGAAGACTTAGACATAACCCTGTAGTAAGGAGCTTGGTCATACATTCTTGAAAGAATGTTGCAATTAGGATACTTCAAGGAGAAATGCAACCGGAAGGAGCACAAGAAATGATCTCCCAGGTAGTGACTACCAAGCTCACCACTGGGTAGTGAAAATCAAGTCTCCAAAGTTACTCGGTATAACAACTATGGTTATTTTTACTTCACAAATAGTTGGGATTACCCACAAAGGCCGTTTTCTGTTTAACCTATAGTATATTTTTTATTTTCATTCAACAAATGTATATGGTCAATGCTAGGAATGTAAGAGATAACATGTTTGGCTGATGAGTTCCACTCACCCTATCACATGTATCGTTAACCCCCAAGGCCCATCGCCTGATAATGTTACCAAGAACCTAGCATGATGGGCATTTACTTACCTTTCTTATATTTTCTTATCCTGGTCTAAGGTCTCATAACAAACGAAATTTGATCTCTGTGTATGTGGTTATAAACTTGTCTACATTGGAGAGGTATTTTTAACTTATTAGTTAACTAACTTATTAAATAGGGAATACATTCTTAGAATTCATCTCCGTACCCGGGCCCAATGGCAATCTGTGTTAACTAGTTTTTGTGTTTCCTTTTAGAGATGAATTTTGCATGTACAAGCAAATACATATAGCATATGCTCCCATCCCCATTTTTACACAATTAGCACACTGTACACCTTGCTCAGCACTTTTTTTTTTACAATATGTTAATGGTCTTTCTGGACCTCACCTGCCATCTAATTCATTTTCCTGCAATGGTTACAGAGAAAGAATTTCTGTGTAGGAGAATCCTCAGTCAATTCTACAGCTTCATGAATGTCCCATTGTTGGATAAACCATTATTTATATAATCAGTCTCCTACTGATAGACATTTCGGTAGTTTCTAATCTGTTACATATCTGTGAGATAAATATATAGAAGTAGACTTGCTAGGTCAAAGGGTATGTGCATGTAATTTTAATGGCTCTTGGTAAACTGCATCCCATAGAGATCATGCCAATTTCCACCACCCCCCAGCAACATATGTTAAAAAACTTGTTTTGCCACATCTTCACGGTCCATTGTATTACTAATAATATTGCAGTTTTGCCAATATTTAAGTGCAAATGGCATCTCAGTGAGGACTTAGTTTGCATTTCTCTTACTCTGAGTGAGATTGTGTGTGTTGTTTTGTTTTTACAGGGACAGAGAGAGAGTCGGAGAAAGGGATATATAGGGACAGACAGACAGGAACAGAGAGAGGTGAGAAGCATCAATCATTAGTTTTTCGTTGCCGTCCTGACACCTTAGTTGTTCATTGATTGCTTTCTCACATGTGCCTTGACCGCGGGCATTCAGCAGACCAAGCCACCCCTTTCTGGAGCCAGCGACCTTGGGTCCAAGCTGGCGAGCTTTTGCTCAAGCCAGATGGGCCCGCGCTCAAGCTGGCAAGCTCGGCGAGGTCTCGAACCTGGGTCTTCCGCATCCCAGTCCGACGCTCTATCCACTGCGCCACCACCTGGTCAGGTGAGATTGTGTGTTTTTATATGTTTAAAGTCATTCTATTGGCTGCCTGACCTGTGGTGGCACAGGGAATAAAGTGTCGACCTGCAATGCTGCTCCTCCCCCTTCTGTCTCTCTCTTCTCTCAATGAATACATAAGATCTTTTTTTTTTTATGGAATTATGGGTTTTTTTTAATTCATTTTAGAGAGGAGACACAGAGTGAGAGAGAGAGAGAAAAAAAGAGAGAAAGGGGGGAGGAGCTGGAAGCATCAACTCCCATATGTGCCTTGACCAGACCAGTGCAGGGTTTTGAACTGGCGACCTCAGTGTTCCCAGGTCGACGCTTTATCCACTACGCCACCACAGGTCAGGTGAATACATAAGATCTTTTAAAAAATAAAGAAATCTTTAAAAGAAAAATAAATAAAATAAAGTCATTTTATTTTTTTCCTATAAAGTATTTGCTTGTTTTCCATTAAGTTATTGAACTTTTTATACATTGATTTATAAGATCTTTTATATATTATAGAAATTAGCAATTTATTGGTAATATGAATTTTAAAATTTCCCAGTCTATCTCACTTTTTACTTTGATTATGATGATTTTTGCCATACAAAAATTGTTTTTATTTTTATTGAGATGAAACTATGAATTCTTATATTATAAATTCTGACTTTTATGACATATTTAGAAAGGACTTTTCTCCCTCAAATATAATTTTTTAATTTTATCATTTAATCTACGAGTTTTGTGATTTTATTTGTACATCTTTAACTCATCTGGAATTTATTTTGATACATTGGCTGGTTGTTGTCCCAGCACAACTTTTTTCTCACTGCTGAGCAAATGTCATTTGTGTTTATTCCTCCAATTCAACTTGAATCAAAATATTGCTTTGAATTTTTAAATGAAATAAATATTGATCTAATTCCCACAATGTGCAAGACATAATTTCATGTTTTCTCTCTAACTTTCCCTTCAAGAAGAAATGGAAACAGGATTTTAAGGCCTGAGATCCAGAAGCTTCCTTTAGTAGGTTAAAAAATATATACGTTCAACAATAAAGTTTCTTGCTATCAGTAGGAACTGGTTCTAGTTCTAGCCGTATTTAGTGAGACAATGAGCTAGTTCAGGCTGCAAGCAAACACAAATGATTCTTTGTAGGAGTGAGTTCTCCTCTATAACCAGGGCAGGAAATGGAAACAGAGGGCAGGAGAGACCTTTAAATACCACTATACCTATGAACATAAGATGTTGCCATATAAAGACAGTGATGGTAGACACCGTGAGCACATTTACTAGGATCAGGGCTTTGGGGCTAAAAATGGGCCAGTGCTAACAGATTCTAAAATAAGTAATTGTCTTTTACATTCTTCCCTTTAGGATGAGAAAGAACTCCATAAAGACTGTAAACCTCAAATCCTGTATTGAAACCAGCCTAGTTATATAACTATTAACAGGAACTCTATGATTTGTTATAGCTATTGATGAACTGCTCCTCCAGTCTTCCTGTACCACAGTCTGTAATCACTGACTATTTACTCTTTGACCTAAGAGCCATTATGCTTCTGGCCCAAATCTACTAATTATCTGACTTTGGGAACATCGTTAGGAACTATGCCCTGGAAAAGGTTCAAATAAAAATCAGGTTGTACTCTCCATTGCACAGATTCATAATGAGCACTTGTGTGTGTGATTCATCCACATAGAATGTTAAAGAACTATTCCTGGTGGGGGAGTAAGAACCAGTGGGTATGAGTCATTGGCAGGAGAGAAAACAAAATTCAAAGAACAAGTATAGAAGTACCCACTCTTAAAACACACCCAGAAGCTGAGGGTGAACAAGAAGGAGAGGGTTTTACATTTGGATGCTGCCCATCTATAATGGGCTGAAATACTGTGCCCCCAAAATGCATGTCTACCCAGAATATCAGAATGTGACCTTATTTATTTTTAATTTTATAAAAAATGTTTATTTTATTGATTTGAGAGAGAGAGGAAGGGACGGAGACAGGAACATCAATCTGTTCTTATATGTGCCTCGACCAAGGATCGAACCAGGAACCTCTATGTTTCAGGACGGTGCTGTAACCAACCGAGCCATCTGGCCAGTGACCTTATTTGGAAATGGGATATTCTGCAGATGTGATTGATTAAGAAGAGGTCATACAGGGTTAGTCTGGACCCAAAATCATATGGCTGGTGTCCTCATAAGGAAGAGAACACATAGACACAGAGGGAAGAAGATCATGGTAAGACAGAGGTGGATATCAGAGTGATGTTGCTACAAAGCAAGGAATGCCAAGGACTGCCAGAAGCCACCAGTACCTAGGTAAAGGCAAGGAAAGGTCCTCCCGTAGGGTTTTCAGAAGCAGCGTGAGCTTACCAACAATTGATTTTGGACTTCAAGCTTCCTGAATTATGAGAGAAATAGATTTCTGGTGTTATAAGCCCTCCAGTCTGTAGCAGTTTGTCACAATAGCCTAAGGAAACTCACACAGCACCTACGGGAACTTAACATACCACTCTAAACAAAAGTTTCTCCTCTGTGTAGCCCATGTGTCCCTTTTTCACGTTGCTATAAATTAAAATATCCTCTTAGGTGGATCTTTGAGTTTTCAGGCTTACCAGACCATGTTGTGACCTGATATTCAGTATCCGTAATACCCTTGGCAATATTCTTATCTGTAAAATGCAGAGAATAATACCTGTCTCCTTCATAAATTTGTTATAAAAAAAAGATGAGTTAATATGTGCAGAAGTGCTATTTATACTAGAAGATACTATATAAATATTCACTTAATTATTATTACAACTACCACTTTGTAAATAGCCCAAATAGTCAATAACCCAGACTTAATTTTATCAGCCTAATTTTATCCACAGAAATATTACTAATAATAGAAATTACTGCTTTTGATTTCTCTGCATAAATTGTCTACCTCAAGAAAATTAGCAAAGGACTTTCTTTCTCAGGCTGACTTATTAATAATAACTTTTCTTAGTAATAGAGTATCTCATTTCCTCTGCCTTAGAAGGTCATGGGTGTAAATGAAGATATGGAACTCATTTATTTTGTTCCTATAAAAAATACCCAGTGCCCACGTGCCAGGCACTCTGCTTGGTAATTGAGATTTGATGTTCAACAGTAAGGTAATAAAACAGGATAAGGTGATGGGGAGTGGCCCCTGAGATGGATGACCTATAAGAAGGTGATATCTGAGCTAACACCTAAAGGACAGCTAGGGCAGTCATGTGACGATCTGGGGACAGAGCATCTGGGCAAAGGAGAGCACTGAGTCTTCAGCACCCAGTTAGAGTTGGAGTGTTTCTGGATCAGAAAGGTGACCCAGTGACTCAGAGAGGCACGGGGAGACATGTGCAAGGCCAGATCCTGTAGAGTGTGGCAGACCTTGTCAAAGAGGTGAGGGTTTTGTCAAAGAGCAGTGGGAAGCCTTGGAGGGCTTTCAGAGAGGGAGTAGTATTATTTAATTTAATTTGCAAAAGACTGCCTTGGCTGCTGTGGGGAGAACTGATCCCAAAGTGTAAGAGTGGAGGCAGGCAGGCTCATTAGGAGGTTTTTGGGGGGATGGCCTGATGATGATGTCTTAGACCAGAATAGGGTTGGGGTACCGATGTGGATAGATTGGGACACTCTGAAAGGACAACTAGCAGACCTTGTGGATAGGTGGGATGTTAGGGTGAGGGAGAAAGGAAGGGATTCATCATAAGCAGTCCTCATTGAAAGTAGCCCTACGAGTACACCAAATTCTATAAATCGTCATTGTCCAAATATCTCATTTTATTGTTGCCTCATTTTAGATGCTCAGAACACCACCTTCTCTGAAGGCACACAAAGCAATTCTCTGTAGGTCCCTGTTCTTCTTAGGGCTACATATGGCTTTGCCTCTGTCTAAACCTGCTAAGGAAGGCTAAGGACATTTATCCTTCCCCTAGTTCTGATGTAAGATGAGAGAATTTGAACCATTTCAACTTTCTATACCTATATTCTGAGAA
The DNA here is from genome assembly GCA_037038555.1 of Rhynchonycteris naso. Taxonomy (NCBI): domain Eukaryota; kingdom Metazoa; phylum Chordata; class Mammalia; order Chiroptera; family Emballonuridae; genus Rhynchonycteris; species Rhynchonycteris naso. The sequence goes on from CM073001.1 coordinate 20,955,297, forward strand.
ATGGGGATATTAATGCCCACTCTGCTGAGGTTGTCTGATGATAAAATGAAATAACATGTAGACTGGCGACCAGCTGAACTTCAATAAAAATGATAGTGATGATAGTGATGATAAGTGTCTCACAAGACAGAGGTGAGTGAAATTGGCCTTATTCCATCAGCTCAGAATCATTTAGTTTCATCTAAGTCTCTCCACTACCAAACACCATTACTGTAACTCAAGCCTGGGCCCATAAGCAAATGTCTGGGATTTGTGAAGCAACAGTGGTTTGTCTAGAGCACCAGCTCAGGCTGACTACTAATCTCTTCATGTTACTATATTACTTATTCCTTGTTCTTTTGTGAGGTGCAGGAATAATTTTTGAAACAGTAGCAAAAAAAAAAAAAGTGTCTGATAAACTAATGAGCCTTCCTTATTTTGAGCTTTCCTTTGATGCTTGCCATCTCCTTCCCATTATGGCTCTTAGTTAGTCCACCATTGAAAAGGCTGGTGTCCTCAATTTGTGCCCAGCTGGAAAGAGAACATTGAGCTGAAGAATGCAAAGAAGCAAAGAAATCACACTGAAATGATGTTTTCCTTTATGAGACATTTCAACAATCAACAGAGAGAATGTCTTATGAGCTGACTATCAGTTTTAAATGTGGAAAATATTTCCTCGCTTTGGAGCTGTCTTTATGCCCCTAAATTTTAGATGTCACTAATAAAGCAAGTGAGAGGTTTGTCCTATATAAATAACATATTTAACATAAAGAAAGAAGAGAAAGAGATAAAAAATGACTGATTCCTAAATTCTGACATGTACCATGAGTCTGGCACGTTGGTAAGAGATGCATTCTTGATCCTGACGCATTATTCTTATCTCTCTGATTTTGATGCCTTCTTTTATGTCTTTAATCACGTTAAGTGAATTTGTGTTGTAGTCTCTGCCATACTGTTCTATCACCTGACGTTCTCAGAGATCTAAACCTGCAGTTTTCTTTGTTGACCGCTCTCATTTACGGGGCATCTTCAGTAGTGCTTTCTCTACAAGAATCCTAGGTGATCTATATGAAGCTGTGGCCCCCCAGAGTATTTGGGGGTTTGCTTCTGCCATGTCCCACAGGGATATTACAAGCCTGAGACCAACTTTGATTTTAACTTTTCAGCTTACAGAATTTCTGAACATGGTACATAGTCAATATAAATCCCCAAATCTGTAAAGCATAGTCACAAATTCTCAGGGGAGACTCTTCCTATCCATGAGCCATGGAGAGACAAGCATCCTTGTGACAACAGAAGGATTTATTTTTCCCTAGACCATCCTTTTCAGGGTCTCAGGTTTTGTGTAGGGACATCAGTTCCAACTTCCTAATTTTCACGGGCCTTGGCACTTGAGGAGTTCTAGATTTGCAATCTTGGCCATTTATTTAAAATAATGTACCTTCTGTTTTATTCAGATCATCTTAACATTTTTGGCAGAAGGGCTTTTGGTTATCTGTCCTGCTGTATAGCTGGAAATGGAACTATCAATTCATTCTTAAGGCTGTAGCCAAAGAGAGCTGTTCACCATGTAAATACAATGTATTAGTCTTGCTTAAAATAAAAAACCTGGAGTGGCCTCTCAATGGTCTTCGGATGGAAACTAAAATCCATAACCGACAAGGCCTTACCTACTTCCCCATCCTCAGGTTGTACCTATCCCTTCTCATTCTGCTCACACTGAGGTTCTGCTCACTCTGATTCTTTTAGTTTCTGGAATGTTCCTCACTCTTACCATAGCAACTTTGCTCATTCTGTTCCCTTTTTCTGGAACATGCTCGTGGTGCCCCAGTTCACTCACCATTCAGGTTTCAGCATAATTGTGCAATGGCAGTTGTCTAAGTCAGCTTCTTCATATATTTGTATGTTGGCTCAAATACCTTTTCCTTTATTATACTCAACACAGTTGTGCTTTTGCATTTATTTTTGTAGTTACTTTTGAATACCTCTCTCACCCACTGGACTGCAATCTCTATGAAGACAGGTGCCAAGTTTATTCTTATTCACCATTTTTATTGGTCAGCAACACTACTATACTCACATTCATATACACACAGAAAATCCTAGAATCTCAGTAATTTAACACCCTCAGACTTTATTCCTCATGCCTAGCCCATTGCAGGTCAAGCAACTGTTCTCCAATGGAATCCCAGAGACCCGGATGCACCACCACCTTCAGCATGTTGCCATTGGGGCCACAGTGGAAAGGAAAGAGAACAAACGATCACATGGGAGGTTTTTATGAACCAGGCCAGGCATGTGTCAGTTCTACCCACATACCATTGGCCAGAACTCAGTCACAAGCCCTGTTACAAAGATCTGGAAAATATAGAGTACTTAGGTGTCCAGGAAGAGAAGAAAATGGCTGTCAGCAAGTATCCAAGTCTCTGCCACACCATTATATTTTTAGCAAAGAGCAGTTTCTGACAACAGGAAAGGTCTCAATAAGCCCAGATTGAAGGAATCAACAAATAAATGCATAGACAGAGGGAGGATGGATGGATGGTTTTGTTGTCAGTGGGTAGCTCATTGATTTAGTTCGTCTGTAAGTTCTTTGAATAGTGGTGCCATTTCTGTATTACTCATCATGATAGAGCAGTTGGGGCACATAGTAGAAGCTCAGAAAAGAATAAATGATCACCAGTACTTGGAAGATTTTATGGAGGAGATGCACTGAGAGTGGATCATTAAGAAAGGGTATGGAAAAAAATTGGAAAGGCAATATAAGAAATAAACCTGTGAATGTATGGAATGGATAGGGAAAAAAGCAGGAGAAAGGACGAAGAAAGGTTAGTGTGCATAAGGTTGAGAGTAACAAGGGAATGAATCAATGGAGAATGAAGAACCTTAAAGAAGTAATACCTCACCTGGCTAGTGTCATCTAAACACCTTGTCTGTTGAGTCACAGACTCCATGATTTTCTCTTCTGATGTATTATAACCTCAAACTTAGGAATAAGGGTATCTCTTTAGTTAAACAGCACCTTTTCCCATCCCATTCTGCCCCGTCATGTTGAAAATGAGTAAAATGTGCCCAGAAAGTACATGTTTGGTTATCAGAAGTTGGTACGACAGAGGCATTTTGCCCCCAACCACAGAGAATGGTAAACCATACTAGTTCCAGCCCCAGCTGTCAGGCCAGGATTTCGCCCTAGCCCTTTTCAATCAATACATAGAACTGCCTAGTGCCATCAGGAGGAAGCTGTATTTTAAAAAATGAATGAAGTAAGACAACCAAAATCTTTCCACTCTTTACGCCCTTCTCTGCAGCGTTCTACTTAGGGATGAGGACCCCTCTGAGAGCTGCATGGGGATGCCACCCTGCCCTGCCCCTCAAGAAGAGGTCGGAGCTACAGAAGTAGCCAGTCTTACATTACAGGCTTCTGAAATGCACTATCGAAGTTAGTGACAGGGGAGCCGCTCTACCTCTGGGGCTACAGCGGTGCAGTGAGCTTTAGTGGATCAATACTTTAGTCTTGTCATGCTAATTGCTCATTGGTTGACATTCATGATCCTTCCTTGTTCCCACCCTAGGTAAACTCCAGCTGGAACAGCGAGATGCAAAAACCCTGAACCTTCAAAGCCAGCTCCTGCAGAAGAGAGAGGGCCTGGCAGCCGAGGTATGGTGCTCCCCATTTCCTTGCCCCCCTTTAAAAAGCTTCATGTGTGTCTGCATGTGGTGATGTGATAGGGAGACGCATGGAGAAATGCCAGGGTGACTCTGACAACACAGAGATGGCATTGCCTTTTCAGAGCAAAACTATCTCCTTCCTTCCCGTCTCCCCGTCCACCAACAAAATAAATGAAAGAAAGAAAGAGAGAGAGAGAGAAAGAAAGAAGAAAAAGAAACTCAGAAATCAAAAAGACAGAAAAATACCCACCCCTTCTATGGATTCGGTGGCAGCCCTTCTTCTGTTTTGGTGCCTGTGTCGCCTTCTCCAGCTTACAGTGAACATGTCCCATGTACCTGCACTGTCCTCTTTGCTCCCAGACTAGGGAGCATGTCAGACTGTGCTGCTGTGTGTGTGCATGTGTGTGTGTGTGCCCGCGCGCGCGTGTGTGTGGGTGTGTGGGTGTGATCACGCCTACCATATTGGCTTCCTGTCCCTGGAACATCAGCTTTTCTTGCTGGCTGAGCCTCTGTCCCCACAACCAGCGTTGCCACTGAGACCACTCCAACTCCTACCCCGTGAGCTTCAGGCCTGTGCTATGCAGGGTTTTGTTAAGCTGTTTAGTATTAATTGATTTTTTTTCCATTTTTTTTTTCTTTCTTTCCCTGGGCGGGTCAATAGCTGGATGCTTCAGGAGCAGAGGATCTATCAACTGCAGACCAAGCGTAGGGAGACGCAGGCAGACCTGGAACAGAAACCCAGCCAGCTCCAGTGGCTCCGGCAGTACCTGGTGGCCGGACAGTCAGCAGCAGGAAGCATGCCAGGGGCCATGAGGCAGGAAATGACCCAATCCTTGAGGTCTGGTAAGTTTCCTCACTTTTGGAAAGTGAGGCAAATGATAACCCAGTCTTCCTTGTCTCACCCATGAGAGCCTACAGCATTTCTGCTGATTTAAGTTAATGAGCTCAAGATGAAAATCAGGATGCCCCCAGCATATCTGGGAGAATGGAGGGGTCGGGAGGGAGGAGGTGGGAGTTTGCGGGATGGATGAGAGCTAACCAAACTCTGATCCTAAGGTGAGTCACTGCAGCCAGGCAGAGGTCCTGGGTATCGATTCCTGCCTCCTGTTATTGATTTCCTCTTGGGGCCAAGAATGGGGTGGACCTACAGAGGACAAGAGGAGAACCGACACCCTCGCAGAGGGCCATGCAGCCCTAATCGGTGATAACAGTGTTAAGTGGTCAGTCTAGAGATGAGGTTTGCTCAGATCTATTGATCTGTGCTCCCCTGGGATATAAATCCCTCTGAATTTGCTTCTGTGGATATAAATATTTATAATTAAAATAGCCGAGGTGCCCCTAACAGGCGCAGTGAGAGTGGCTCATCCCAGGGTAAGGTTTGGTGTCACTCTCGTCCATCTCTCTACTTTGTGTGCTCTTCTCCCTCCCTTGCATCTGTTTACACATGTCTGTTCTCTCTTTTGAACCCTATTTTGCTCACCCTCTGAGTGACAGCAACAATGTCTCAGACCCTCAGAAACCAGGAAAAATCTGTTCTTTCTGAATGCAGCCTCCAGCTGAGGAGGAATGCCGCTCCCCCCAGCAAAGCTACACAGTTTCATGTGCATTCAGGAGCCTGGACTCAGGAAGAAGTGGGCTATTTGGGAGGGAGGGCTTCTTTAGTTGTTGCTTTGTTCTTGCTTTCATTGGGGCATCAGTTTGGATCCGGTGACATACAGGCTTTGTAGCACAAATGTTTTAACCAGTGCCAAGGCACTGCAGGCTCACTTGCAGTGTTAAATCCAGGAGAACAGTCTGAAGGGCCCCACACTCCTATTTCTCAGTACCTCATAAATCTAAGCTTACCTGAAGTGAACAGAGCATCCCTTATCCAAGAGAATAGGAAAAGAAAGGAGGCTGAGGACTTATTTGCGGGCAGAGCCCTCGAAGCCAGCCAGCAAGACCAAGATCATTGGCCAAAGCTTTGTCCACTGCAAGGACAACCTTATAAAGGATTGAAACCATTCAGCTTTAGTTTTTAGAAATATGAGTTGTAGGAAGAATGGCCTTTGAAATAATTTGCTGTGCTCACTAAAGCTATCATAGGCTTTGGTTTCCAGGATACAAATCTATTCACTCTGAATCTATCATCTGCTTTGGTATCCAGGATACAATCTTTTCAGTTTTAGAACTTCTGACTTTTTTTAATCAGGCATCTGCCATGCTTCAGTGCTTATGTCTTGAACTGTGTGTCTTTGCATGCTGCCCTCAGCAGGTTTTATTAATTTGTAATTGATGCCTACAAAATTGTTTAAGGACTTCTGGATCTTACGCTTGTCAAGGGTATATGTAATTGGGTGTGTATACACTGTCTAGGATGTGGGGAAAATTCATTGGGTTTTGCTTCTCCTGGTTTTGAACTGTTCATTCATGCTGGTCCATTTTTGTGAATTAATAAATGTATGTCTGTGTGTCCCTGTGCAGGTGTCTGTACTTGAGAAGCAATAAACATAATCAGGTTAGAGTAGCGTCCCCACATTTCTGTACCATTTGCATTAACTGGTGTACATTAAGCTTTGCTTTATTATTATTATTATTACTGTTATTATTATTATTATTCAGAAGTGGTGGTTTCAGAACTCAAGTCTAGTTCATTTCTCTCTATCAGTAAATGATTGAGGGTTAGAGACTATTTCAATTGGCAGTTAAGGGTCAGTATTTTGGACTCCATTTGGTTCAGATCATTTATATAGAATAAAAGTCTAACAGGTATAATCACAATAGCCTTGACTTAAGAATGTTTCTAAGCATACTTGAGGTTGAAAAACACTTCAAGCTATAAATGGAAGAATGTTCTGGTTAGTAACTTGTATGCTTCTGTGGTAATGGAGAGAATTGGAATGCAGTTCTCTTTGTTTGATTTATACAGTGACACTCAGAATGTGAAAGGTGTATTTTACTGTAGAAATAAACTTTCAACATTTACCTCAAGAATGGAAGACCCAGGCTGGTACTTAATTCCTTCTGTGCTATGATATAATGAAAAGCATAATTAATAAAATATAAAATAGATTTTTATGGCAGAAAAATGTTGACTGGTGTTTTTCTCCCATTGTTTGCAGTATTTGTCAACATTTTCTTGCATGATTTCTTTGAAGAACAGCTTATTTGAAAAAAAATTATCTAAATTTCAGAATTTAATGCACTCCATGGATTAAATATGTTTCATTGTGATCTTAGTGCCACTAAATCCAAATAGCACAAACCCAAATTCATTGCTATCTTGTGCTACTATTCCTACAGGTTATATTTGAAAGCTTGTTGCCAGCCATAGGGAAACGGTTTATTATAGAATCATATAGTAACTTAGGACAAGCTTCAATGTCTTCAGTATTGTAGGAATTTAACTCCTATGTAATGGATATATTCATATGCTATATTTATCTTTTATATTTTATACATATAGATATATTGTTCAATCCAATTTGTCTAAAAGGTTTTACATTCAATCTATAGAAGTGGGCAAAAGTAGGTTTATAGTTGTTCATATAGAAAAAGACATTCAGGTTATGATTATTACAATAGCTTTATTAAATCAAAAGAATATCACAATGTACCTATAAACGTACTTTTGCCTACCCCTGCATTTTATAATGCAAAGATAGAAATATTTTACTGTTATTTTTATATTCATAACATAAAATGTAATGATATTGATATTTCACTATTATTTTCTTACTAATAATATGTATTGTTTCAAACCTTTTTGACCATCTCAAGGTATTCATTTACTCCTTAGTGCAAACTTACGATGTAAGTTAAAGCAAGAGTCATTATCTCCATTTTACTAATAATAAACTTATACAAGGTGACATAGATATTAGTATCTTATTTGGGCCTATAACTTGAGACTATGGACTCCTGATCAAGTGCTCTTTCCAAAGCTACCAGCAGTCTTCATCAATGTTTGATAAAATTTTAGCATATTCTACATGTCCAGCACTGATCACAACCATTGAAATGCCTGTAAGACCAATGTTGGTTGATCTTAAATAATCATTGCCATTTTACTCATGCAAGAAATGGTAGCATATAAGTATTTTAGGTATTTTTCTTTGACCTTTAGCACACCACAACTAGTGATATCATGGCAGACTGTTTTGTTAGGCTCTGGAACTCTGTGAATCATTAATATGCCTAATAAGTAGGTTTGCTCCCCAGGAACATGTCCCTGTGGAAATATAGTGAATATCTATTACTATATTTCACAAAAAGGTTGTGCATATATTTAGTCTTTTATATCTATCAACATTTGCTAAGGAAACATTATGTACAATTAGAAGCATCAAGTGAAGTGCTTAAAGTCAAGCATAAATTTTTTCTCTTCTGAAATAACTATACCCCTACCCTCAACCTTCTCACCAGTTCAGAGAGTCTTAACCTTTTCTGTGCCATGGACCCCATTGCCAGTCAGCCATAGACCTGAAGTCTATGGACATCTCAGAATAATGCTTTTAAATGTACAGAATAAAATATATAAAATTATAAACTAAACCAATCTATATTGAAATTCAGTTATCAAAATATCAAAATCAACTAAATATTAAAACCAGTTTTATGATTGAGAAAGTATACTTTTTAATAACATGCTAATAAGGCTCAGTGGTAAACCTATTGTAATTTTAAGGTAACGATATTTTGAGATTACATATAACAATATGTGGTATGGATGAGTTATGCAAAGATCTGTGACTTCTATTGATGACATCGTCACTGGTCCTATTAATATTACTGTGGTTTATTTCCTACAGTTAAACTTGAAGGAAACACTAAAGTGTTTCTTAGTATTAGTGAAACTGAAAGTGTAATTATGTGATTATTTCTCTCCCTTCCAAGTTCACAGACCCACTGAACACTATCCTTGGACTCTTTAGGTATCAGTGGATACCAGGTTAAGAACCCCTATTCTAGCTCCTTCTTTCTTATTTTTCAAATCTCAACTGAACTACCATCTCTTCTAAAAAACTTCAACCTTCCCCTGGGTGGAATTACATAGTTGCCACTCTTTGGTGCCCCAAGAGCACCCATAACCTCTCCAGCTTGACCCTTAGCACAGCACAGGATCTGTGTCACTTTACTTGTCTGTCACTCCTAAAGAGTGTACATTCCCGAGGGCTGGGTCATGACTTACGTTCCACCACCTGGCACAGTGTCCAGCACGTAGCAGGGGTTCACTAGATATTGAAAAGGAGGAGGAAGGAAAATTCAAAGACTAGGGAACCGTAAATCACAGAAAATTAAAGTCAGTAGCTTGAATGTTTGCTTGAGTCAAATTTTCTGTCAATGGGATATCCCAGGCACTAAAGATGGCCACGTGGATCCTGTTCTACTTCCCTTTTAGTGCAACTCTCCATTTATAGCCTCACCAAAAAAGTCATAACTTTATATTAAGAGCCTAATAATGATAAAATCCCAGTTTCAGGCTAATTTCTCTTCTTTTAGGTTCTCATTAGTACAGACAAGAAAGAGACAGTATGGGCATAGGGATAGAGTACTTTCATCACATCTTGAGATTTTAGGGATTTATCAATCAACTGAAAAAGCCAGGGAAGATGATTTTAATTCTAAGGGACATGTATAAATTTTTTCTAAAGCTCTATGGACTTGAAAATAATTATTAGTAAGATTTTCTTGAAAAATACAACATTAATAATAAAAGCCTCTTACGTCCCTAGCACCAGTGCTTTGCGTAGTATAAGCATAGATGTTTACACACAGGAAGGTACACTTTCAAGCATTACATAAAATTAGCATTTACTTATGTGTATTGACTTAATTTTATGTCCACTTCTCCCTTCCAAGTCATAAATACTTGCCATTTCTACCCAAATGAATGGATGTTCACATATCAATGTGAGGCTGCATATTTCTTGGGTACAAGTTGATTTTGATCTACAGTGGACTTGTTTATTATAGGAGGAAGAAAATTGAAATCAAAATAGAGATAAAATTGGAAACAAATTTATATTCATTTTATTGTCTCGTCCCTGTCCTGCATTCAGTGTTCTTGTGCATGAGCACATACTAAACATGAGTCACTGAACAGCAGTTCAGTGGTTTTCGATACGCCTCTATGCAATATCTTATTGAAATATACTGGCCAACCATAAGTTTAAGTTATAAAATTGAATCTGATTTAATATCAAGTCCTAAGATCTGGACTTGGATAAAGCTTCTTTCACTTTATAATTTAATAAAACACTGACCCATGTGCACTGCATACATCCTACAAATAGTATTTTATCAGGGTCATTAGTGAGTGTCCATGGAGCAGATGCCAAAGTCTCCTCCTTCTAGAGCTGACTCTTGTTTTAGCACTCACCTACCGTCACCCACTGACATGGGAAGTTGAAAAAGCAGTATTCTGAGTCCTCCATTCCTAAATGGAATGTTGGTGAAGCAAAGAAAAATTAGACAATGACTATGATGATAGATAGGGAGAAGTCCCTTGCACTGGAACTATGGGTCAGAGAATTTAATCTCAAAGCATCAATTCATATTTGGGCCTCTTTACCTTTTGCTGCTACTAGACAGGTGCTTTAAACAGCTAAGCCAGCCCTTACCTTTTAAAAGGAAGTCCCTACATAGCCTTAACTAGTATTCTTGTCTCTAGGTTTCTAAAGGTCCGTTACTTATTGCAGGGCTCTTTAACCCATTGTATACATGCGTCTCCCTAATTTTATTATTCTCTTTTGTTATTCTTTCATTCCTGCTCTTTTGAAACAATTTTTATTTTGTGTTAACTATTACCCTAAATTTACTGATTTGGTATCTAATCCTTGAGCTCTTCAGGAGAAAAGTCTACCCAAATGTAAAAGGTGAAGAATATTTTTGGCAGACAGGCAAATTGATCTAGATACACATAACAAAACATTTGCTAAGATTTTTATTGCAGTAAATATAGGCATAGTTGATATGATTACATGAGTATTGCGGCAAGAATCTGATACATATATACAATGAAGTATATATTTTTCCTGGGCAGAAAGGAAAATAGGGCTTGGGAAACACAATTCAAACAAGCAGAATGGGAAAGGTAGCTTAAATGCTATATGATACCTTGTAACAAAAACTTATTTTAAAAGAAACCAACATATGTCAGGGCAAATAGATTAACAGAGGATAGCTTGACATAAAAGAGAACACATTATGGCAATTTGGTTATGAATTTCACAATCAGTAGAAATTATTTTCAATAATCTACATTTTAAAGATTATTAGAAAGTGTAAATATTTTTAATACAGGAAGAGGGTGTTCCCAGTAATCATCATCTATTAAAATGTAACTCCTGTGCCTAATAATACAATGAATCAGATATGAAGAGAGAAAAACTGAGAGGCTTAAGAGGATAATGGAGCCAGGAGCAGGAGGAAGCTTTGGGGATGGATAAAGGACAAATCTTCCAGACAAATGTGATCACTCCTTTAAATCGCATTGCAAGATTAATGGATGAAGGGAATGCACTAGAGGTAATATATATGGATTTTACTAAAGCATTTGATACACTGCCCCATGAATTTTCACTCGCCAAATTAATTCAAGTTGGGTAGAATATGTGCATGGTCACATAGATTGAAAATTGGCTGAAGGGCCATAAACAAAGAGTGATGACAAATGATGGTCTCCCACATTTAGGTGGGAGACAGTTGTCCGGCTCCTCCCTGACACCTAATGCTCACTTTGATATCATATAACCACCTCACAAACAATTGAAAAAGGGCAACGAAATTATGGCATTCACATATTTTGATTTAGGAGGTATCATAAACCAAGATACAAAAAAAAAGAGTTAAAAATAAAAATAGAGAGTAAAATTAAACAGAGGTGGTACTTGACCTCTTTTCAAGACTAAAAGAACAAAGGATTACTAGGAAGATAATTATGTAATTTCCATTTTAATTGTTAAAATGCTGATTGGGTAAAGTGCACTTAAAACCATACTGTCATTAAATAGGGTGGTTATTTATCCATTAGAATCAAATGTTATGCTCTTGTGTGCTCCAAATTTCAGTTCCTCTAAAGAATTCATAGACATACTGAAGGGGCAAAAGTGACGAATTTATAAAGAAAAATTCAATTGTGTCTACTTAAGTGTATAACTATTGGGGTATCAATAATTTTCCCAAATAATCACCTTCAATGAATTTTGGCTTATTAAAATAATTTTTCTGATAAAATGTCCCCAAATACCACTTGATAACTGCCAGGCAAACTTATTGTTTTTTCTGCTGTTACTGTAATTGTTGGAATTATGTAAAATTATGCCAAGAAGCAGAATGAACTCTTAAAAATTGACTAGGTAAGCCTGACCAGGAAGTGGCGCAGTGGATAAAGTGGGATGCGGAGGACCCAGGTTCGAGACCCTGAGGTTGCCAGCTTGAGCGCGGGCCCATCTGGCTTGAGCAAAAGCTCGCCAGCTTGGACCCAAGGTCGCTGGCTTCAGCAAGGGGTGGCTCAGTCTGCTGAAGACCCACGGTCAAGGCACATATGAGAAAGCAATCAATGAACAACTAAGGTGTCGCAACGAAAAACTAATGATTGATGCTTCTCACCTCTCTCTGTTCCTGTCTGTCTGTCCCTATCTATCCCTCTCTCTGACTCTCTCTGTCCCTGTAAAAAAAAAAAAAAAAAAGACTAAGTAAAATTTGATTTTCCTTTTACAGCGGACAGGATCTTATTTACAATCAAAGTTCTTTTGGTAATATTCCATAGTATATATGTACCACATTTTTATCCAATCCTCTATTGAAGGGCATTTCAGTTGTTTCCATGTCTTGGCCACCATGAACAATGATGACATAGTATCATTTACAACAACATAGATGGACCTAGATAACATTATTCTGAGTGAAATAAGTAAATCAGAAAAAGCTAAGAACTGTATGATTCCATACATAAGTGGGACACAAAATTGAGACTCATGGACATAGATAAGAGTGCAGGGATTACCAGGGGGAGGGGAAGGGAGGACAGAGAAGGGATGCGGGGGAGGGGCATAAAGAAATATGGGGTAACAGAGGATGATTTGACTTTGGGTGATGGGTATACAACATAATCGACTGTCCAAGTGATGTGGAGATGTTTTCTCTAAATCTGTATACTCCAGTTGACCAATGTCAACTAGACCCTGTCAAATTGTCTAAAAAAAAAAAAAAAAAAGTCCTTTTGGCCTGACCAGGCAGTGGTGCAGTGGACAAAGAGTATTGGCCTGGGACGCTGAGGACCCAGGTTCTAAACCCCAAGGTTGTCATCTTGAACATGAGCTCATCTAGATTGAGCATGGGCTCACCAGCTTGAGGACAGGGTTGCCAGATTGAGCTTGGGATCATAGACATGACCCCATGGTTGCGGGTTTGAAGCCCAAGGTCGCTGACTTGAACCCAAGGTCACTGGCTTGAGCAAGGGGTCAGTGACTTGGCTGGAGCCCCCAGTCAAGACACATATGAGCAAGCAGTCAATGAACAACTAAGGTGCCACAACTATGAGTTGATGCTTCTTATCTCTATTTCTCTCTGTCTGTCTGTCTATCTGTATCTCTCTTACTAAAGAAAGAAAAATAAAAGGCCTTTCAGAATTATCACCTCATCCAGTCCTCTTGGCCACCAACCACTATGATGGAGACATTATCATCTCAAAATTACTGATGTGGAAACAAGTTCAGAGAGGATAAATGTCTTGTCCAAGACTACATCCTTAATAAGTGACAGAGTTGTTACTAAAGTACAAATGTTATAGACACCTAGCAGTGTGGTCTTTTCACTACCAGTGTTTATCAACCACCTGTTGACGGACTGGTGCCTGTCCACCAGAAATTTCATACTGATCTGTGAAAGAGTTAACTAAGTACAACATCGGGGTGGTTAACCCTTTCAAAAACCGGCACAAAATTTCTGGCAGACTGCTGTTTCCCATGTGAATGCCATGAAAGACAATGTCTCAGAAGCCATGTACTAACTAGGGTCTGCCCTTGACTTCGACTGTTCACACAGTCTTGAGTTAGATATTGTAATGGAAAGGACCTCGCATGAAATCTGGGACTTGAAGAGCACTTAATGTCGCTTGGCAAGTTTGCTTTTACGATTTCTTCATTCAGCAAACGGTTATCAAGTACCTAATGGGGCTGGCACAGTCCAGCTATGTACATCTTTGTTCTTCCTATTAAGTTTGGCCTCCCAAATTAGACCACAAGCTCCTAAGAGGAGACCCTGTATTTGCCCATTCACTGCAGTGTCCCCAGTACTTAGCACATATTCAGATGGACTTCCTGAGTAGGAAAAAACATCCAGCCTCACTTCTCCAAAGTCCCTTCCCACAACATCAAATAAAATGACCCATAACCCCCAGCACACACTGACAGAGTAGAAGAAGAGTCCTGAATAGGAATGTGAGGAAGCTAGACAATGAATGCACATGTCAAGTTGATTTTACTTCTCTTCCACCAAGTTACCTCTAGGGCCTGTATAACCATGATGATAACAAGTAAACCACCATGCTAAAGCTACTGGGATACTCTTTGCCTGAGTGTCAGGCATACTGCTTCTCCTGTGCCCATCGCCCAGATGCTCCATAGAAAGCCCTGTAGAGGAATGGCAAGAGCCCAGGGCTTTGCAGCTCCTGGACAATCTGCTTTCCTGCAGATTTGGAAGGGAAATAGAGTATGGAAAGCCCAGATTATAAAAAAGCTTCACTCTCCTTTGGGAATAGGCCAGGCCTAAGGACATATCAATGGGCATACAGTTCAGGTAGTGATGCAAAATATGGAGGCCCCCTGCATAAGACCATGGCCAGGGGCAACCTCTCCTGATGTGTCCAGGGCAATTTGTGTCCCTTCTAAACAAAGGCAAAACATGCACAGCTGCTCAATTCCTGCCCTTTACCCAACCCTGCCTGGGAATGTATTACCTCACAGATATTTCCACTCACAATTGAATTAGTTATATTATCTTCAAAAAGAATACCTTTGTCATTTCCAACCCTCTTCTGCATTAGGCTTATTGCAGTTGGGTGAGCACCTGAAGTCTTCAGTGAAGTGTCAGGTGTAATTTAGCACTGAGAGATGAATTATGGGATTGCCCTTTAGGAAAAGGCTGAGAGCTCAGCCCTGCCTGTCAAATAGGTCCCTGCCTTCTAGTGAACTCTGCAGGTGAATGATTCAGTATTTGGCATATCAGCATTTCATAGAGCCTCCATGCTAATGTCTTTTTGAAATGAAACCGAGAAAGCTGTTAACCTCAGTTAGCCAAGTGTCCCCTCTGTGACCGGGATAAATCATCATTGTAGAGGCTGAGAATTCTGTTCTTACAGCTTCAGGGAATGAGAGCCAGGGCTGTGGAGAAGCTGATGGAGGGTGCCTTCAAATCTCATGAAACTAAATAAGGATTTTTATCTTCCCTTAAAAAAGAGAAATAAATAGTACTTCTTCCTATCTCTTGATTTAGGGGTTCTGAAATGATTTTGAATAATTTGATTCAATTAGATAGCATACCTCCCTTAACCTTTTTTACAAGCATTTGATCACTTCTTAAGGGAAGCCTCCAAAATATTTATATTATGTATAACTATATCATACTGTATGTTTGTATGTATGTATGTATGTATGTATGTATGTATGTATATAAAGGGGGCAAAAGTAGGTTGACAGTTGTTTGTATGGAAAGAAATACAATAAAGTAATAAATAATAATACCAGAGTAAACTGTGTTCCATGTACTCACAACTGTAAACCTACTTTTGCCCTACCCTCTATATAAAAATATACATATACATGTATATATATGAAAACCAAAATATAAATAATATATTAACTTATAATAACATATAAATATACTATATAATATATAAAATATATTACTATATGAGGTATACAAATATTGAATATATACATGAACTCACCACTGAAAATCTGGTCTTAACTGCCCGAGTAGCAGCTATGGTCAGCCACTTGGCGATTCTCTGTTTCCTACTACTTCTGTAGTATTTTTCCATGGTTCAAAATCAAGCAACATCTATACGAAATCCTCACCTCAACCTTGTGAAGCAAGAGTCGTTTATATTTTTACATTTGAAGAAACCAGGGTATAGAGAAGTTAAGGGAGTGGCAAAACAGGGTCAAACCCAGAACTTCTGCCCTAGGTTCCTCAGTCAGTAGCTGCTGTGCAGCCATGGGTAGCCAGTTGTGGTGCTGGGATTCTTTGCCCTAACAATCTAGTGCAAACAAAAGGCTTATGACCCAAGCTTGCAGGCTCCTTTATTCCCCTGCAGGCTCATGACTGCTTTCTTCTCCAGCTGTCCCAAAGGGAAAGCTATTTGATTACAACATACATCTTCAGCCCCTGATATTTACAATCAGCTGTACAATTGCTTTCATTAGTTCCAGTGCACATGTTATTCCCCCTTCACTTTACCTGCCTGAGCTGTCTCAACCAGAAGAGGGCTAGATGACTGAGGTTAAGGCCCATGACTGTTGACTGAGTTCCAGAGAAGCATGGAGCAAAATGCCAGAAGGATTCTTGATCTGCAAGAAAACAAAATAGGTTGAGTGAGCCACAAGGTTTTTAGAGCGTTTACGGATTCATGGCAAAATTTACTCCCCACAATTTCTTACATCATAGAAAAAAAGAACTATAAACTATAAAAATGGCACTAGAGTGCTCATAGGCATTTAAGTGTTATGCTTAAAAAAGACTCTCTTGCTCACTCCTACCAGTCTTTAACTGGAAGGAGGGATCAGAATGGGAAGGAAACTGGCTTGTATTGACAGATTTTCATCATTGATGGGATCATACAAGATTGATGAATCATTTTACAAAAGTGAAAACTGAGTCTCTGAAGGGTTAACCAGTTTGCTCAAGGTCACAAATCTTGTGCAGTTGAAGAATTAGGACTTGAATACAGGTCTTCTGGTGGGAAGTCAACATTCTTCATGATGTCTAAGGTGGTCCAGTGAAGTCCCCTTGTTTTGCTGAAAGTCCCACATGACAGTTTCAAACAAAAGACAAAACAACAACCATTAAGTTGTCATCATTCTTGAAAGAAGGCAGCCTCTATGTCCAGGCCTGTTTTTCACTTTTGTTTACCCAGGCCCAGGCATCATCCAGCCACTCCCTTGAAATCACACCCTCCAGTAGCCTTCCTGACCTCCCCAGATAAATTTAACCATGCCTTTCCTCCTGCTATAACTCTGAACATATGTCTGTAGTTGCATATATCCCTAGGTTTAGAATTTATTTGTCCATGGGTCTCTTTACCCTACAGGCTGTGAATTCTATGAGAATCTCTTCACCTCAGTTTTTCCCCACACCTGTTATTGTAGCTGGAAAATGGCAGGACCTTATAAATGTTAGTTGAATTGAGTATCATTTACTCTACAGCAAACCGAAGTGGTCTGGAAATTTTCTTCTCAGTTCCACATAATCTGGCAGTGACAAAACTCTATTTTCTTGGATTTCATCCCCTTGGCTTCTGTTTAAAGGCCGATTAAGGTAGAAAAATACTTTTCAAGTATTTTCTTGTACTTGTGAGTAACTAAATAACATTTGCAATAATTTGGAGACACCCAAAGTGTGTTTTCTCCTAATGAATCCACTGGAATGGGATTATATTTGTTTTATTTCTTATTCTTTAATGACAGTGAATCAGAGCTTCACAGCAACTTGACATTCTTTTGTATTTCCAGATGTAGATATATAGAGAACCAGAAGTTGCTCACCAAATAGCAGAAACAGAGATATAAGGAATGAAAGTATTTTATGTCACTCTTAAAGGAGTTACATTGATCATAGGAGATAGTTTGCTTTTGAACCCACCCAAAGGAAAATTCTGGGTTTTTTCAACTTTATCATTGTGATTAAATTTAGAAGTGGGCCTGACCAGGTGGTGACACAGTGGATAGAGCGTCAGACTGGGATACAGAGGATCCAGGTTCAAGACCCCAAGGTCGCCAGCTTGAGCACAGGCTCATCTGGTTTGAGCAAGGCTCACCAGCTTGAGCCCAAGGTTGCTGGTTCGAGCAAGGGGTCACTCGGTCTGCTATAGCCCCTGGTCAAGGCACATATGAGAAATCAATCAATGGACAACTAAGGAACCGCAACGAAGAATTGAGGTTTCTCATCTCTCTCCCTTCCTGTTCTATCTGTCCCTATCCGTTCCCCTCTCTGTCCCTGCCACAAAAAAAAGAAAAAAGAAAAAAGAAAAATTCACAAGTGGGCAATATGTTGCATGCCCAAACATTCAACTTCTTAGCAAGAGGCAAACTCCTCAGCTTAGAAGTGACTCTCAGTTGAACAGTATAAAAATGCATTCACAATACATTAAGGTTTTTGAAACTGGCTTTGTCTTACTTTATTCCGTATTAGGAAGAAAGGAAAGAAAAAAAACCCTCAACCACAATTGAATCACATTTCTACAAGGAACTTATGAATTATTCCATGGAAAAAGGAAATACGGATAGTATAGTAACTTAAATGCACAAATAATTCTGAAATCCAATTCTACCTAATAATACCAATCCCTACTCTTCTTCACCTTATCAGAGATGCCTTAACAAAGAGTGGAGTTGGCATGAAACTGCATCTTCTCTAATTTCCACTTGAACATGAAAGGGCCAATGGAGAAAAAGGAAAATAAGACAAACTTCCTAATATGTGCAGAACCTAAGTTGCTCTGAATTTATTGTATTCATGAAACTAATACCTATCACAGAGCTCTCACTGTCACCAAAGATAGAAAGGAGTGGAAGCTCTCCTAGTCTGCCGCCTTCCTCTTACAGAAGACCTATGTTGAGGGGGAACTCTCTTACCATTGTCTTTACCCTCCACATAATACCTGTATGCTGGGTAGACCTTTCTCCCACTAAAGAAACTACAGTCCTGCAATTTGGTTTTAGCAAAGGGACTATACTCAGTCTTTTCTAAAAGATCACTCAGGTAAAAGGGGGGAAGAAAAGAAAGAAAATTGACTGATACTCTTGGAGTTAGATGGAGGCTGGGAACCTGCAGAGATTTGGAAATATTTGCACTCTCTCAATTGGGCTTTACTAAGATCAGGGGTTAGCAGGTACATGGGCCAACCCCTGATTTTTTTATAAATAAAGTTTTACTGGAGCCCAGACACATCCATTCATTTACATATTGTCTGTAGCTATTTTCATGATACAATGGCAGAGCTGAGTAGTTGTGACAGAGATTATCTGATCTGTAAAACCCAAAATGTTTACTATTTGACCCTTCACAGAAGTCTTTAGGCCCCTGTTGAGATTATTAACCCTGAGCTGAGATAAGAGATGAGAAATCTAAATGAAAGCACAGTCTGAATAAAGAGTTGATTACAAATTGCATCTGAAGCCAACAATAGAGTTGAACATATTTGTAATATCTAGAAAATATCTTTTCTACCCATCAGGATTCTGACCAGTTGCAAGTAATAGAAACAACAATAGTGGCCTAAAGAAATAGGATTTGTTTCCCTTACATAAGAAGTCTCGGTCATTGCTGGCATTGATTCAGCACTCAAAGGTATCACCAAAGGGTCAAGCCTTTTCTATCTATGACTCAGAGATGCTGAGATTCGCGGCTGTTCTTCATACTGGTGGCAAGATGGGTGCTATGGCCTTGGCAATCATGCCTTTGTTCAAAGAAAGAAGAAGAGGGAAGAAAGGAAAAGAATCATGCTCGCTGTCTATTCCTTCCTATCTAGAAATGAGAGGTTTTCCCAGAAGCCCCCTCTCACCCCCTCCACAGATAGCTGCTTGCATCTCACAGCCAGACAAGTCACAAAGCCACCCCTCCTGCCCATGAGGCAAGAAAATTACGTCTTTTCTACACCAGCCTCAGTGTGTGAATGCTGCAAGAGACAGAAGAGCTGGGAACGGCTTTGGGGTAGCCACTCAGCAGTGTCTTCCATAGACCATTTTTCTCATTTTAGGCATGTAAGCACAGAGGAGCTGACCAATGAATATTTATAAAGTGACCAAATAAACAAATAGTTAAGTTGATTATTTTCTTTCCTTCATATTGGAGAAGGTCCATCCAGATAG
Source organism: Rhynchonycteris naso (assembly GCA_037038555.1). Lineage (NCBI taxonomy): Eukaryota > Metazoa > Chordata > Mammalia > Chiroptera > Emballonuridae > Rhynchonycteris > Rhynchonycteris naso. Next base: position 20,975,018 of record CM073001.1, read on the forward strand.
AAACTGAAAAACGTTATCAAGATCCTCCCAAGGATCTCTCAAGACGACCTAGTTGAGAGACGAGCTGGGACGGGTAAGTGGACGCTATGGGTGAATGGCAGAGCAGGCATGCCTCAGTCAACATATGACATCTGTCCTGTTTGCTCACCACGTGGTTCCAGTTGGTGTGGCACAGGGCAAATTTATGATCATTTTAGGGACAAGCTTTACTCTGGAACTTTTGTTGAGGTTAAAAATGTTTGCCTCGTTGCCTGTAGCAATGTGAGCACACCTGTTTGTTGATAAACATTTAACTAATCCCTTTAAATATACCAATAAAATAATGAGATAGGGTTGTAGACTTTAGGTTGAGTGGGTCTCATCTATGTAGGAAATATAAAGAAATTGCTCATGGGTTGTTTTGTTGTTGTTTGTTTTTTTACCATACTGCTTACAAAGCTATGTATTTGTGGTATACATTCAAATTTCATTTATTATGAGACCCTCAAGGGTGGAAAAGATATGAGTTTTAAACATGTTACATCAATTCTATCTTAGAGGTTTAATGCCATTGTTAGAACCACATTACCCTCAACTTTTTATCTGTAAGCTTACTGCATGTAGCCAGATCTCACCTCCTACTCAACCAGAGGAAAGAGAATAAGCATAGCTCTACAGAAATTTTGTTTCACCAGCAACGTTTTTTCATGATTTTATCAGGTAATAATAATAACTGATTACTTGCACTTTCAGGGCCTCACCAAGACACTAAGAAAACAGAGAGCACTTCAAGTGGGACACGGGGTAGCTGAGAAGCTGGTGCCGATGATGAGGTTAACAGCAGCAGGAAGCTACTGTCCTCCCAGAACCAAGGGAGGAGGCAGTGCTACCAGAGTCCAGGGGCCAGTGTCACTCATGGAGACGGGAACCCTGACAGGCCTCTGGGTAGAGCAGGAGCTACAGAGGAGACATGCTGTTCCTGGGGTCCCACCCCAAAGCAGAGGGAAGGGAATATATACTTGGTTTCACCCTCCCACACTCTATTCTCCTCCCAGCTCCTCCCATTGGCCAAACCTAGCTGGAAGCCAGTTGACTTTAAAGCCTAGAAATACAGCCTGCAGGAGTCACCTCCCAGCCACGCAGAGCAGAACAGGAGGGGAAGAGTGAGGACTGGGATGGAAAACAAACAGAAAAGCACAGAAGCCCCCACCCCACTCCCACAGACGAAGGCCTGAACCTCAATCTCTAGTACTAATTGTTAAGTTCTGCTACTCAGCTATCTGGCTTGAGTGATTTCCAGTGTTGGTTAGGATGACTATGTCATTACACTACCAATCTTTACTGCGTATCAAGTGAGTAATAAACATTACTAGACTCTGTAGGAAATATAAATAGAAGATACCATTCTTGATATATGTAATTTACTCTTACATTTATAGTCAGTTAGAGAAAGCTTCCTAAAAGAGGTAAATCCTAAAAGAGGAGACAAAAGTTTTCCCGGATAGCAGGTAGGAAGAGTGATTTAAGTAGTGGGAATAGCCTTAGAAGTAGAAAGAAGATGCATGGCGTACAGATATCCTTAGCTGGAATGAGAGTCTAGATGGGCTTGGGAGACAGAAAAGCCAGTGGAAAGTTTTGGAGGACTTATAGAGGACTTTAAAAGTAATCAATAGAGAACACAGTTAACCTTTTGTGGAAAATGGTGTTGAGTTCAGCTGAGGCCATAAAATATATATATTAAGAAGCTGTTGGCATAATCTAGTCACAAAGTGGGAACCAAGGAGTTGACGGTGAATGAGTGTCATCATGTGGTGGCTAAGAGCATAAGTGATAGCAAGACTTCCTGGGTTCAAATCTCAGTTCTACCACTTACTAGCTCCTTTGCTGGAAGACAGAGATAATAATAGTACTTACCTTGTAGAAGCATCAGTTTTACACCTGACACATGATAAATGTTAGCTATTATTGAAATCGTATTAGAGGATGAGCTTATCAACTAAGAAAGGGAGAAAGAGTAAAATGCCCTTCAGGCAGCTTTGATGTATATTTGGAACTGTTTATAATCTAAATTGTGGTTGAAATCACTATAAATGCATAAACTGTCTGCACAAACAAGTTCAGAAGAAGGAAAAACTTAGGGCCCCGGACAGACAGAAGAGACAAACAATAGAAAAGGCAGTCAGAAAAATAATAAAAGAATTCTGTGGTCAACATATTGAAACCACGGAGAATAATAAAGCCTCACAAAACAATGGTTGCTCTGCAGGATATTGGAAAGGCTGGGTGGATATCTTCTGTTCAGTTTGCTGAGTTGGTTCTCTGCTTGCTCTGGTCTACACATTACCATCAGTTTTGCACATTGCAGCATTTCAAATGCTATTATTGGAGTAAGAGCCAATCACAGTGTTGCATAAGAACCTGTCATCAGTAAGCATTAGAAAACAAAGTGATACATTTTTCATCCACAGGGAGTTGACTATACATCTCTAAATCTTCCAAGGTGACTAATTTGGCAATGACAAAAGCACATTTTTTTTTCATAGGGAACTAGATCCAATTGGGTTGTACCAATTTCATTGTTTCACACTGGAGGCTGAAAACAATAAGGAGTAAGAGCTAAGAAAGTGAAGCTGTTACCAACAACCACAGTATAGCCGACATTGCTGTAAACAGTCTGGCATCAGCCTGTTACCAGCTCCGGCTGAGGCTGCAGGAGTATATATCCCTGAGCTTTGCAGTGAGTGGTGAAGCACTGGCCCTGGGGCTGCAGATAAGGAAAGGAGAGAAGGAAGGGAGAAAGGGAGGACAGAGTTGCTACAAGCTTTGTGCATTCAGTTTCCATTATTGCTGTAAGAATGCGTGTACAAAACTCCATTTGGTGGCAGCCTGGTGGATGTATCTTTCTCTGGTTTTCCTTTAGTTAAAAGCAGAAGGGTTAAAGCGCTCAGAGGGACAGAGGCCACTAGAGATGTGGCAGGGGCTGTGATCTTACTATGAAAGGATCAGAGAAACTGAGTCTTACAGGCTGTGGATCATAGCAAGGGGCAGCCATTTTCTTTATTTTTCTTAGCCTTACCGTCCTTTATCTCTATTGAGCCAAAAATGAATAGTTTGAAGAACAGCCCAGCAATTGTTTAGTTTCTCTTATAACTAGGGTGACCGTATAATTTATCCTCCAAACCTTTATAGAAAGTGAATACCATGAATACTTTTGCTGGGACAACAGGGATTAAGTTGGTCTGTCCCAGTCTGACTAGGATATGTAATCATCCTCCATATAACCCCTTTCAAAATCTGTTTTTAGTTCATATAGTGTTGGGCCAACCAATGTGTTTCAAGTGTGAAACGTGTGTTAGGTTTGCTTGTTTGTGTTTTGCATTGGCGCAGGGCAGCGCCATGCATGTATGGCCTGTGGAAGGCTGTGGGTACTTGCCTTCAGGGTGGCAGATCGCAAATTGCAGAATCCCTTCCTGTTTGGGAGGGGCCATTGTTTTTCTGAAGAAGGGGTTTTTTCCCCAAGTCTGTTTTCCTGGACAGTGCAGAGAGGCAGGGAGTGCTGAGAGGCTGGGGAGCCCTGAAATTTCTGACCAACCTGTTTGGCTAGAGACTACTGAGGCTGGTGGGGGGCCTGTGAGTCCAGAGGGAAAAAGGGAAGTGGTCTTTCCTGCCTGTTTGCTCATCAGCCGTTAAGAAACTCTAATAAACAGAATGGCCCACCTTTTCTGGCTTTCCAGTTCCTTTACCGTCTGCCTGAGTCCAGTGGAAACCTGCATGGCCATGGCGGGGACCTCTAGCCTTACATATAGCATTGTGTGTTATAGGGCCAGTAGCTGCGGCCACCATCACAGCCACCTGGCCCGTGCAGGTTCGCATTTGATTCGGGCAGACCGTAATGAAGCAACAGAGCCAAGAAATGGTGGTCCATTTCCCTTTATTCTAGACTCGTACCAGCCAATGAGCAAAAACAAACACATGGACACCAAAACCCATTCTTTCCAGTTTTTTCCTAGAACCAAAGGCAGGGGTCCCCAAACTATGGCCCACGGGCCACATGCGGCCCCCTGAGGCCATTTAGCCAGCCCCTGCCGCACTTCCGGAAGGGGCCCCTCTTTCATTGGTGGTCAGTGAGAGGAGCACAGGATGCATCCGCACCCATAGTTCCCATTGAAATATTGGTCAGTTTGTTGATTTAAATTTACTTGTGCTTTATTTTAAATATTGTATTGGTTCCCGTTTTGTTCTTTTACTTTAAAATAAGATATGTGCAGTGTGCATAGGGATTTGTTCATAGTTTTTTTTTAGAGTCCAGCCCTCCAACTGTCTGAGGGACAGTGAACTGCTCCCCTGTGTAAAATGTTTGGGGACCCCTGACCAAAGGCCTCACCAGCCATATTCACCTTTGTTCCCCATTACCTTCTCTCTGCAGGCCTCCATCTTGGCTGCCTGACTCCTCTGCCACCCACTTGACCTCTCTCTCCTCCCTGCAACGTAGTCTCTCCTCCTCTTAAAACTTTCCAGTGCGAAAGCTCTCCCCCACATTTGCATACCCAAGCCCCTTCCCAAGCATGAAGGCAATCAGCCACCCCACATGGGCAGCACCATTTCTAATAAAAGTGAGCAACCAAACAACACAAATTCCACGAACTTATTGCCCAACATGTGGTTAAGGCACAGACTCTGGATCCTGACTCACTTAGTTTAAATCCCAGCTCAGCTGGAAAGTAGTTGTGTGACCTTGACAAGTCATTTAACTTCTCTGCAGTTCAGTGTTCTCTTTGGTGAAATGAAACATGATCATTGTTTCTGCATGTGAGGGTTGAAGTGCTGAGTTAATATGTAGACAGGCACTTAGGTAGATCCTGATAGGTGGTATCTGCTAAGTGTTTATTTTTTTTGTTATTTTGGACTTGCAAGGGTAGGGAACTTTATCTTACAGATCTGACACCTGCCTTCTTACCCCATGCCTTCACATGAAGAGGCATTCAGCAAGGGTTTGTTGAATGAATAAATTAGAAGAAAGAAGGATGCATAAAGGAAGAAAGGAACACAATTTTTATCCTTTTTCTTCACTTTTTTTTCTTGATTCTTTATTCTATCACTATTTTTAGGTTGCTTTGAAGCACAAAGGCACTGATAACCACTCAAAAACTCTTTCAAAATGTTGGTTCTAAATATACCCTAAGATCCTTTGGTTTTGAGTTTTCTTGTCCTCACCTGGCCTATAACCAACACTGGCCTCTTCTCACCGTCTGCTTTTCCACCTGCCTGCCATGCTGTTAGACCTTGCTGAAAAGAGTTACATCTTGTCAATCGAAAGTAATTTTGTCAATTAGTTCTGTTGCTACCACCTCAACTAGGCCTATTAGCAATCCTTTTATTCACTCTCTATCATATTCCCCAAAGATATCATCTTTCCTATCCCTCAAGTTTGGAGCCCACTGAGCCATGCCTGCCTCTCAGGAGTTGACCTGCTTTTACCTTACTGACATGAGATTCTCCAGCATGAACTCCTTCAACTTCCTTTCTTCACATCTAAGTGATTAATAACCCCCTCCCACTGTCTCTTTGCCTATCTTAGCAGGAAAGTGCCGCGTCTCCTTTCCAAAGCTAATTCTTCTCCCTCTACCTTGATTCAAATCCACCCCTCTTCCTTCCACGGCTGTGCTCCATCAGTTATCCCACTCTTTTTGTTTTTTACAAGTTTCCCAAATCCTCAATTCCTTCCTTTTTACGTATTAATATGCTCATGTATTTTTCTCTTAAAACATCAAGAACAACAAACATTTTTTCATCTTTCTCTTTCTGTTGCTCATCACCAAACCTGTCAAAAGAACAATCCACACATATTAGCCTCTTTAATCCCTTAGTCATTTCTAAACCCTTAGAAATGACCTCCCACACCAGTAATTTGAAATTGTCCTTGTCCTTCTCAGTCTCCCTACAGCATTTTGTGTCATCGATCACCATTTTTTTCATGAAATAACATTCCTTGGCTTCCTTGGCTTAAGTTGATCTTGGTTACCCTCTTGCATCTCTAATTTGTCTCTACCTCTTCCATCTCCCACTCCATAAGAGAGGTGTCCCCAAATTTTCAACTTTTCCTTTCATACTCACTGAACTCCCTTGGTGATCCCAACCATTTCCAGGCCTTTGACTGTCCCCTCAGTCAAATGGCCCTGGATCTATAATCCTACCTAGACCAACAAATCTTCCATGCTACAGGTACACATTTCTAGCATTCTGCTGGACTTCTGCATTTACTAGAAGCTAGACTCTGCTCAACACACTCTCCTAAACCAACACTTCCTCCTGTCTCTGATAATAGCATCTCCAACTTCTCATCCCATCCCCAAGCCTTCAAAGTTTAAATAATTTTTATGTCTCTTTCACTGATTTAAGTCTTCCAGATTCTAGCAATTCTACCTCTGCCTCTCTCAAATTCATTGCTTCCTTTCCATAATCACTGCCACTATCCAGGCTGTCACCTCTCATCTCAAATATCACAATAGTCTGCTAATTGCTCCCATGTCTAGTCTGTTCTTCCAAGTTATCTTGAATCAATCATCATTTCCCTTCCTAATAATGCTACATAGGCTAAAGAAAAAAAAACCCAAACTCCACAGTCTGGGCCCTCTTATTTTCCCAGATGTAATTCGTTGTATTGGTCTTTATACACACTGCTCTCCAGCTAATCCAAACTTCACCTTTTAGAATGAGTCGTACACTTCCCACCTCTAAACCATGCCTTCTTTCTTCTTGTGTCAGTTACCTAGGGCTGCCATAACAAAGCACCACAAAATGGGTCGTTTGAAACAACAGACATTTATTCTCTCAGAGTTCTGGAGGCCAGAAGTTTGAAATTAAGGTGTTGGCAGGGCCCTGTTCTCTCTGAAGGCTTTGGGGAAGAATCCTTCCTTCCCTCATCTAACTTCTGGTGGTTGCTGGCAATCCTTGGTCTCCCTTTAGCTTGTAAATGCATCGCTGTATTCTCTACCTCCATCTTCTCAGGGTCTTCTCCCCTGGGTACATGTGTCCAAATTTTCCTCTTCTTAGGACACCAGTCATTGAATTAGGGCTATCAGTACAACCTCTTCTTAACTTGATTATATCTGTAAACTCTATTTCCAAATGAAGTCATGCTCACAGCCTCTGGTGATTACAACATCAACATATTTTGGGAGGGACACAATTCAATCCAAACACTTCTCTGCAGAGATGAATTTCTCCCTCCATCCAATTCCATTCATCAGAATCCTCTTTCTGCTCCAGGGTCTGGTTGCTCTTCACCTCTGTCACAAAGTGGCTCACAACTCCCTTTCCACCAATATTTTGCCCCTTTTATAGCTGGCTATTTCTGCACATTTCTCTACTGCTAAATTCTAAACCCTTCAAGATATAGAACACATACATCATTCATCTTTGTATCCCTCAAAATGCTTAGCATTTTGCTCATATTCCTTTTGCTCATGAGCTCACCTCATTAAATCAAATTTAAAAAATTTTTCCTTGTAGATATTAAATTTTTGACTGTTCCTATATTTTTGTTACTGAAAGTAATTTTTCACTTCCTCGTTAAATCTAAATGTTGGCCAGGCCCAAAGAATTTCAGCCTAGACTTATTTTTGCATTGAAATGTTTCAACATTAATAACATCTCTCTCTTTAAAAAAAAAAACTCTATAAATTGCTTTCTATAGGTCATTTTTCTATGCATTGATTTCTTCTTTGGATTATTTTGAAGTTAATATAGCAGGTTCCCTGAATTCTCTTGGAATCTAATCATCTGGCACTCAGAAGATATATCAGAGAGTGGGCCGTGGAGGCTGGCTTGAACCTTCACCTTCAGCCTGCAAGGCAGTACATTGAGAACTGAGTCAGCATAGTCAAACACAATTTCCTTCTGGTTGAATTTTTATGTTTTAAATATATAAGTGATTCTTTATGTAAAGTTGTTATAACAATGGTATTCCCAATCCTATATTAAATTTATTTTGATTCCAGCAAATTTTAACTTGAAAAATGGTGGAATAACTCATGAATGTTCTTGTATCTTAATTAGAGTAGATGTCTGTTCTAGTTTTCCATCTAGAGTTGCTGTATCTATATACTGGCACACATGTGTGTATCTGTGTGTGCATGCTTATTTATAGATATAATCACAAAATGGCTGGAATCTGATTAATCTCCTAAACAGATTGAACCCATGCACAGAGAGAATTTAGATTCTGGATTTTTAGTCAAAGGCATGGTTCTCTTTTTAATGCAGATTTGGTAGTGATGGGACAGAATTATTAAGGATCGGCAGTCAGGGGAAGCAAAGGAAAAACAAGTAAAATGGTAAATTGAAATGGTGCTTGAAAGCCAGTTTCTCTGCATGCATTCGCTCTACAGAAGGGGTCCTGGAGCTGTGGGGAAATAGGCGGCCTCCAGGCTGTGAGCTGATGTGGTGCTGCTGCTGTTTGCATAGCTGCACAGCCCTGGGAGAGACCTGGGAAAGCTAACTTGAATTCCAATGAATATTTACAATTACACTGCTCCAGAGCCAAATGCAATCACAGTGCTCCAGTCCACAGGTTTTATGCATCAAAAGAAAATGAGAGGAGAGCAGCTGAAATGGAGTTGCCTTTGGAGAGACTTAAAACTCAGATTTTACCGCTTGTGGCAGAACTAAAATACTTTATTTCTGATAGGAGCAATTTATTCTTCGGACACCCTGCTTGATAGTAGAAAGCACCTGACTGGGTTTTGAAGTGAGACAGTCTTCAGTAGATGGTGTTTAATTCCAAGCAAGAGAAAGGCATGGAACGGATTGTATTGCACAATTTTGATTTTGTTTTTTCACAGAAGACCCTCTTGAAGGGTGAGAAAATCCCTAAACCAGTTGCATACTCCCAATTCTTTCAGTCTGTATTTTTATCCTGTTCTCACAGATTGTCCTTTCTTCCTATGACAGCCCTGGGAAAGCTGCCACCATTTTGTGTCCCATTTTAAAGCCTTTGGGTAATTGATTGCCAATAATGCATGTGACCCCCTCACTCGTTTTTTTCTCATGAGCTGTTGACCCACACCAAGGATCTGGAGAGAACTAGATTGGAAAAATTAGTCCAAGTTCCTTGGACCCAGTGAGCCAATTTTTAACTTTCAGAGGAGCCAGAGAGGATGAAATTGAATGTTTTAAAAGTATTCCATCAGAACCTGGTTTTGTTGTTTGGCTAATCTCTTGGACTATTAAAATTTATATTCTGACCAGGCGGTGGCGCAGTGGATAGAGCGTCAGACTGGGATACTGAAGACCCAGGTTTGAGACCCCGAGCTCGCCAGCTTGAGCATGGGCCCATCTGGCTTGAGCAAAAGCTCGCAAACTTGGACCCAAGGTCGCTGGCTCCAGCAAGGGGTGGCTCAGTCTGCTGAGGGCCCGTAGTCAAGGCACATGTGAGAAAGCAATCAATGAACAACTATGGTATTGCAATGGCAATGAAAAAAAAAAAAAAAAAAAGATTTATATTGGATTACTGTTGGCTAGTGGCCTGGATTGCTGCACTAAGCAGAAGTCCTCTGTAGTACCAGCCATACTTTTACCCACTTATTAGTCCATTTTCTCCTATCAACATAGCACTATCTCCCATTCATTTATCTGCTTGGTCACTCCTCCCACCACAAATCCATACATCCTTTCACATATATATCCATCGAGTTGTTCATATGTATCCAAGCTTGGAGCAAAGAGAGGGAACAGTCTTGTGCCTATATTTATGTGACCAGCCACTGGCAAATCTGAGAAAGCATGTTTTATTCTCAGATATAGTTCCTCAGATTCTCTGTAGAAATTTCAAATCACTGATGAAAAAGGGAAGCTTTTGGTCCCTATAATCCCCACCAGCCTTCCCCTGTTCTCTGTTGTAGATGAATCACATTTTGTCAGTCATATATATTTCCTGTGCAAACACAGCTTCAGGGCACTCCTCCATCCAACTAGATTGCTGCCTCCAAACTTTTCTTTCAAGAAAAGTCTGTAGCCCTTATCGTTAAGTTATTTAGTAAGTCCTTACTGTATACAAAGCAGAATGTGGTCTATAGGTATGTAATACATGTATAAGTATTTTTATAAAAACCCATGGATGTTTTTGCTAAGTGTGGGACAAAAAGATCATCTTAAACTAATGTGGTTGATTAATTGAGCCTTTACTCTTATGGCCAAAGGAGTGTTATACCTCAGCTTAGTGACCCCAGGAGGCTATGCATTTGTTCTTACCGTAATGCTATTGTTCAAAACATTTGGGTCTCCTCTTCTAGAAGTGTCCATTACAAATTTTAAAGTAGGCAAAGAACTTGAATAGACATTTGCCAAGAAGATATACAAATGGCCGACAAGCATATGAAAAGATGCTCAACATTAGTAGCCCTTAGGGAAGTGAAATAAAAACCACAAGGAGCTATCACTTCACACCCACTAGGAAGGCCATAATTTTTCAAAAAGTGGAAAATAATAAGTATTGGAAAAGATATGGAGAAATTGAAACCCTCATAAATCACTGGTGAGAATGTAAAGCGTAGATGCTATGGAAAACAGTTGGTAGTTTTTCAAAAAGTTAAACATAGAATTCCCATATGGCCCAGCAATTCTACTCCTAGGTATATGCTGAAAAGAATTGAAAACAGGTGTTCTAACAAAAACTTGTATAAAAGTGATCATATCAACGCTATTCACAAGAGCCGTAAAAGTGGAAACAATCCAAATGTCCATCAGTGAATTAATGAATAACAACATGTTGTATAGCCTCCCAATGTAGTATTAGTATTCATTCATAAAAAGAAATGATACATGCTACAGCATAGATGAACCTTGAAAATATAATGTAAATAAGTCAGTCACAAAGACCACATATATGATTCCAGTTATATGAAGTGTCCAGTAGAGGCAAATCTGTAGAAACAAAGTGTATTGGTAGATGCTTAAGGCTGAAGCAAATGGGGTGCAGATGGGAGGGAAGTAGAAAGGTGGCGAAAGTGTATAGGTTTTTTCTTTGTGGTAATAAAAATGTTTTTAAATTGCGTCTGATGATGGTTGCATATACCTGTGCATATGCTAAAAATCACTGAACTGTACACTTTAAATGAGTGAATTGTATGGTATGTGAATCATTTTCCAGTAGCTCTGCTTTTATTTAAAAAAAAAAAGAAAAAAAAAGGAAAGACAGAAAGAAAAGCAATTTGTAAACCATCCTTAAAAAAGTATTAATCATTACTTCATGGTCCTACCTAGAAGTATGGTTACAACTGACTTTTAGCTATTTTTAGAAATCCAATCTCTCAAGTAGTGACATTTGCTGACAATGATAATATTCAAAATAATGACAAGAGGTCATGAGAAAACTACTCAGAGTTCCCAAATATTTCACTTGTGTCTGTGAAATAAATGGATTATCTCTTTAGATTACTTCAGAAAGGGCAGTTCTCATTTGGAGCTATAAATTATGATGTGTGTGGTTTTTTCTTTAAGTCACACTTTCATATATGTATGTATATATTGGTACATGTATATAATTTGGAAAAAAGTAAAATATACAATGTGTATGTTCATGTTTGTATGTGTTTTGATCTTTGATTTATAACAAAGATAAGTAGGGGAAAATGGAGGTATTTTTTTTTTCTACTCATTCATTCAACCAACAGACTTTGGGCTCCTAATATATGGTACAAAAATCTTAAGATAAATTTTTCAGGATAATTCCTTATTTTATTAAGTGGGGATAATCCAAACTTTTTGTAAACTCCCAAATTAAGACCAGAGGGTAGAAACAAAATAATACATTAGTGTGCTTAAAATCCTACTTTGTATGATAATCAGCAGAGATTAGTGTTCCTCTGAACAGTCCTTTGGCAAATAATTTATAAAGTTCCTAAAAGTGCTTTTGACTAGCAGAATGTCCAAAGGTGAAACAACTAATTATCTTTGCAATAACTTAGGTAAGGTTACTATTGACCTACAAAGAGAAATCCGCCTTCAATTCCTCCCATAGTCTCGGGCCTTCCAACACTAAATACTCTTAACTTTTATTAAAATGGTTCCTCTTAGCCCTATTAATTCATAACAACTGCACAATAATATGACAGAAGAGAAATTTATAGGTGTTGGTGGCTTTTTAAAATCCTGTGCACTGTTAATGATCTACGAGTAAAAAAAGTCACTTGTATATTTCTACAGAATTATTTTAGGTTTTTGTCATTTTTCCTTCTGCTAAAAATATACTAAGTAATAACTAGCTAACTAATTGCCTTCCCACTGATGTTCAACTTCTACAGCAGCTGAGTTTGAGTGGAAACTTAGCCAGAAAATGATTTCTGTGAACTCAAGTGAAACTCTAATGATACCACCACATAAGAGAAAAACTGCCACCGTCGTATAAAAAAAAGTTAACGCAGAGCAGATTGATATCTAAGAGAGGCCCTTTAAACCCTGCAGGCAATAGTGTTTTCAAAAGTTTGCAAGCCGACCATTTTATCTATTGTTTGAATGTTCAGAAATCCCCCAGAAGGACAGATAGCATTTTTTTCTAACCTTGAAATAGACACTCAATGAAAATGGGAAATAATGAGATTTGCCTGTCTATATCGGTCCTCACTAATGGCTGATACATCCAAGATTTTGTTCCTTGATCAACATGAATCCCCAACCCACCTTCCAAAACCATTCATTTAGTCTGTGATAGTGTGGCTTTTATTATTTTGGGCAAAAAAAAATTATTATTGATTTACAAAGTTAAAGTCTACCTGGATTCCTACCTCTGGGTAGGTAACCTTTGGTCAGTTGCATCACCCTTTTGTGTTTATGTGTACCTTTATAAAATAAATGTAAAATATACAAAATGATTCCCAGAGGAATAAAGAATAAAAGATTTGTTGCAAATATACCACATGCCAGACATTGTACTTGGTGCTTCATTTTAATATTCAAAATAGCTGCGTACAATGAGATTTCCATTTTACAGGTAAGGGGAAGTTCAGAGTCACTCAACCTGTGACCTTTGACAAATGGTGGTACAGGATTGAAACCAAAGTGGAAAGCCAAAATTCTTATAATGTTCAAGGTCCTGCAAAATTTATATAATGGCCAAGGATCCTCCTCACCCCTTACATCTTGAATCTCGTTTTTTATTATCCCTCTCTCACACTCTCCTCCAACCCTGCAAGCCTCCTCCCACCTCAGGGCCTTTGCACTGACTGTTCCTTCACCTTGGAGCCCCCTTCCTCCATTTCAAAAGGATTTATTTTCTAACCTTCTTATATCTTGACTCAAATGTCATTGTCTAAGTGAGGCTTCCCTTAATCACAACCCACCCCCCACCCTGCTCCCAATCTTTCTTACCCTGCTGTTTTCTTTCCCTGTAGCCTTCTGCCCCCATTAATGTTATCTTTATTGGGTGCTCCCCCTACTAGAATGTAAGCTCCAATAAGACATACATTTTTGTCTGTTTTGTTCTTTGGTGCTTCCTCAGCAACTAGGGATGTGCACAGCACATAAGGTCTCATTAAGTATTTGTTGACAAATAAATGAAAAACTGACGATCCCAAAGCCTGTGCTTTTTCCTCAATGGCCCCAGAAATGAGAGATATTTTTAAATATTATTAATCTAAATTTCTCCTTTATTTTCTCCCATTTCATCTGAGGGTAGGGAACAAATCCTTCCTTCAACTCTCCAGCTTGAGTCTAGGGGAGTGGGAGGGGGCAGGATATTATTCGCCCTCTACCCTGGCATTTCTGTTGTATGTGGGGCTATGGGAAGATGACCTGGGGGGGGGGTGTACGTGTGTGTGTGTGTGTGTGTGTGTGTCTAATTTTCCAGGAAGGAGAGTGATAGCTCTCTTTGCCAGCCCCCAACAAGCTGAGTGAGGAAGCCATGGTGCTGGGCAAGCGTGGAGACTAAAGACCCAAGGGGCAGCAAGAAGCACTTTCCTGCTCTGCCCACATGTAGTCACCTGGCCCAAAGATAAGATCCGTGCTCTATTTAGCACTGGCAGTCTTGAGGGATGAAAGATAAATCTGAGCTTGGATTACATTACATTGGTTAAAAATTCTGAATTTCTCAATGAACAGTCACAAGGCTTAATGGATTGTGTGCTTTGCTCCCACCATTGGATATTTGAAATTCAGTGTGGAACTAATTCAACTTAGAAAACCATCTTAACTTTCTTAGAACCCATAAGCCCGTTGAAAGAAAGGCATTGACAGAAAACAGGTCTTTATCATTTCGCTGGTGTAGTTCTTTATAGGACTAAAATGAAGTTACTTCTTTTACTTTATTTAAAAATTTTTTGACCTGATCAGGCGGTGGTGCAGTAGACAGCACATCAGCCTGGGATGCTGAGGACCCAGGTTTAAAATCCCAAGGTCTCCAGTTTGAGTGAAGGGTTGCCCACCGGCTTGCGCTTGGGATCATAGACATGACCGCATGGTTGCTAGCTTGAAGCCAGGGTCGCAGGCTTAAGTCCAAAGGTTGCTGGCTTGAAGCCCAAGGTCGCTGATTTGAACAAAGGGTCACTGGCTTAGCTGGAGCGTCCACCCCCACGCCCCATCAAGGCACATATGAAAAAGCAATCAGTGAACAACTAAGGTGCCTCAATGAAGAATTGATGCTCCTCATCTCTTTCTGTCTGTCCGTCTCTCATTCACTCACTCTTTCTCTCTTGAGCACTCACGTGCGCACACTAAAAAAATAAACAATACTTGGCCTGACCTGTGCTGGTGCAGTGGATAAGTGTCCACCTGGAATGCTGAGGTTGCTGTTTCCAAACCCTGGGATTGCTCTGTCAAGGCACATATGAGAAACAAATACAAGTTGATGCTTACCACTCCTCCCCCTCACAACCCCTCCTCCTCTCTCTGAAATCAATAAATGAAATCTTCAAAAAGAAAATTTTCTTTTTATTCAGTGGAAAATAGATATAAAACTTTGTAACCAGTTAACTAACTGAATGAATGAATGAATAAATAAATAAAGTGCAGCTATCTATCTCTCTCAAGACCTTTTTCAATGTGTGTGTATATACACATATGTTTGTGTATATATACTGGAAGAAAATTCAGTAAGTCATTATTTCTGAGTTGTAAAATTCATGGTAATTTTTATTTTTTAATATGTCTCCATAGTTTTCAAATTTTCTACCATAAATGTGTATTATTTTTATAACTGTAAGAGCAATTAATTTTATCAGTAATGTTTAGAAATTTTGCATCATTTTCTATGATGATCTTTTGGGGTTTTTTGTATTTTTCTGAAGTGAGAAGCAGGGAGGCATAGAGACAGACTCTTGCATGTGCCCAACCGGGATCCGCCCGGCATGCCCACCAGAGGGCGATGCTCTGCCCATCTGGGGTGTTGCTGTGTTGCAACTGGAGCCATTCTAGCACCTGAGGCGTAGGCCATGGAGCCATCCTCAGCGCCCAGGCCAACTTTGCTCCCATGGAGCCTTGACTGCAGATGGGGAAGAGAGACAGAGAGGAAGGAGAGGGGGAAGGGTGGAGAAGCAGATGGGCATTTCAGGAATCGAACCTGGGACATCTACATGCTGGGCCAACTCTCTACCACTGAGTCAACCATCCAGGGTCTTTAATGATCTTTAGATGGTAATCCCCATATTCATTATGTTGCTTTGGGCCTGTTTGTTTGTTTAAGCCCTATTAGATTAAAAGCAATATAACTGTTTTACTATTAAAATGCACTTTAAGATTTTTCTACCCTAAAAAAATTATGTTTAGCCTGACCAGGCAGTGACGCAGTGGACAGAGCGTCAGACTGGGATGCAGAGGACCCAGGTTCGAGACCCCGAGGTCACCAGCTTGAGTGCGGGCTCATCTGGCTTGAGCAAAAAGCTCACCAGCTTGGACCCAAGGTCGCTGGCTCTAGCAAGGGGTTGCTCGGTCTGCTGAAGGCCCGCGGTCAAGGCACATATGAGAAAGCAATCAATGAACAACTTAGGTGTTGCAACAAAAAACTGATGACTGATATTTCTCTCCATTCCTGTCTGTCTGTCCCTGTCTATCCCTCTCTCTGACTCTCTCTCTGTCCCTGTAAAAAAAAAAATTATGTTTAAAACTATCAAATTATTTATTCGAGTATTTTTTTCTTCAAGAGCTACTGAAAACACACACCCATACCCAATATATATATAACTTTGGAAAATGGATTCATAGTAACTACTTGCTGCCCTCATCTACCACCTCCCTACACATTCATCTACTTCATATTTTTATGACTTCTTAATATATTTACCAAAGGTCTGGAGGTGACATCTAAACTACTTGTCTCTTCCACTTATAGATGGAGAAAGCAAAGACCCAGCTGGAGAGGCACCTGCGAGCAGGCCCGGCTTTCACCAAGGTAAACCACGTACCTGATCCTTCCTAGCAGACTCCAGGAAGAACATGGATGAAACTTCTCTTGATCTTTTATTTCTTTTCTTACACAAATTTAATACTTTGATCACCGCTAACCAAAAAAGCAGTATTCAAAGAAATAGAGCAAGGGTCACTTTTATTATATCCAGCTCAGTTAGCAAAATGCTACCTTGAGTAGCTATTTAAAGCGGTTACACTTCAAAAGGTAATTGACCTAAATTCTCCTTCCTGTTCTGCACTCCTGTAAGTCTTACCCTCCCGTGCATCTCACACATGGAAGAGAAGCAGTCGTGTCCTGGGGAGCATGAGAATCTAGGCCACAGTGATTAAAACTAATTCAAACATTATTTTAATGTCTGTGTTTAGTTGGCTGAAAATTCTCAACTTCAGTGGGCACCTAAGGGTTGACAGCTCCCCTCTGGAGTGAGTCAAAAGTTGATTTATAAAGAACACTTTTCAATGATTATATACCTGCTCCAGTCCAATCTGGTCGGGGTATGATGAAATGGAGTTCTATGTCTCTGTTTTCCAAGTATTTGTTACAATTTGAATCCTGGGCAACATTATAAAAAAAAAAACAAAAACAAACGTAAAAGACAAAACCCTATGTAATGTTATCTTATTTCTTTTGTTAACTCATAAGGAACACCAGTGTAAGAACCTTTTTTGGCAGATGAGTTCAGTAATTCTGCCGCATTATCTGGTGATGGTCACATTCTAGATCCATTTGATTGCTTTGCCACAGTGATACATTTTAATTTGTAAATTTAAATGATACCTGTTAGTAATATTCTTAGGATAACTGTGCCATCACCTAAAGTTCTACAGGACCGATGATTGAAAGTTTTAAATATCCAACATGATTACCAGTTGTGGAAATCCTGTCAGTATTAACTAACCATTGTTCCAAACATCTTTGGAACAAAATGAAATCGACAAAACATCTTTGGTATACCTGATAGTCCTGGGGTGTTTTGTGCCTTTCTCCCATTATTTTAGAAAATAATATTATTACTATCATTTTAGAACATTCCCAGAAGCAGACTTGGCATTAAGTTCTGACTCATTTATAAAACCCTATGTTATAAATCACAGCTCTGTTTGTTACATGGTGGATCAAGCGAGATGTTGAGTTGGGAAAATTTTGTATTACCTGAGGCTTTGTGCTAGCAAAGAGAGGCATGGGAACCTAATTTCTAACTAATGTTCATATTTCTGAGCTGTGTTGCTATATTAGCAAGTGTTCTTATTGCATGTTCCTCAAACAAAACCATAGTCATTGTCCTTTAAATGATAAAATTAAACAGCATATAAAATAAAAAGAGATCTACACAAAACCTCTAATGCATAAGAGTAGAGAAGGCAAACAGAAGGTGCAATAGGGAGATGGCAGGGGGAAGGAAACAAAACGAAGCTCCTTAGAGCCTAAGATGGTATGAATATAAGCAAAAACCCATATGAAGTCACTTAATAATGAGGTCAAGAATGCTGAATAATTTAATATACCCTTGAATCTTGATTTGTGATTGTCCAAAACTAATATTTCAACAAGCCACATTGTACCCAGGGAGTCCTATTTCTCCCTCAAGAGAATGCCCAAGTATTCATGGACTCAATTTGGTGGAAATTACCTAATTGGCTGCAGTCAACTCGAACGTGACATTTGGACTGTTCTGTAGTCACAAGGATAAGTAGAAGCTTGAACAGCAGACTTGCTCTTTGGGATAATTGTGGCTGAAGCTCATGTTATCACCTAAGCTTATTATTTTGCAAGTTGTACACTCAGCTTTTTGTAAAAATTGGACTGTAAGGAAAAATCCCTGAGGAGGCTTCTTTTCTCTTCGGGTTCTTCTAACACTCCCAGCTGAGGGTGACCAAACAAAAGGCTCTGTGATTATGTTTCAGTGCACTTAACTACATGCCACCTGATAAAATATCTTAGTACTGTGAATGAAACAGTTCCTTAAGTCTCTGTATTCTTTTGGTTTTGTGCTTATTCAGCTAACCAGATCACTGCTATTTATTAAGTGACATTAGTTGAGGGCAATCTTTCTGCCTTGAGGAAACTATGTACCTACCTCCTCATCAGGCAGATAAATGAGGAGTGAGGAGTCGCTTCCTGCTAGCATTGTCCCTGGCCTCCATCTTGTGCCAGAGCATCCTGCCCCTTGAAAGGGCAGGCCCCTTCCTGTACAGTGGAGGGGCATCCCACAGTGGGCATCTTTTTCTGGTTAGTAATTCTTCCTATTTCTATAAGGCTTCCTGGTCTCAGGAGGACATATCTTCACCCCCACCTTCTCTTCCATCCTTTCTTGCATATTCATTGAGTAAACAAAATGATGCAGGCCTGTGCTGGGCACTGGAGATACAATTGTAAGTGAGAGTTTCTGCCCTCAAGGACTTCCCTCATTAAGAAGGAGAGAAAAAGGAATGAATAACCACTTATAGTCCTGTGTGATGAGTGCTCTAACCATGTGTACTTCAGAAAATGCCTAGAAATCAGGAAGCTTCAAAGGGAAAGTAATTTGGGGGCCAGATCTTGAAGATGAACAGTGCTTACAACTGGGGAAGAAGGAGTGATGAGAGGGGACTGGGGAAGTGGCTCCCCTCAGCAGAAGGGATGGCAGGTGTGAGGACATCAAGGTGTGGGATAAGGGGCTGAAACAGCAGATGAGGCCAGATCAGACAGGACCCTATGTGCCTTTGTAAAGTAATAGGAAAAATATAGTTATTGCCACAGAGCTCCTAAATCCCTTGGGATTTCCTGAGTGATGAAAGTGTCTTTTGTTCTAATGAGGCAAAAATTGGTGGACTCTTGGACAACTTCAGGATGGCGGCTGGTCAGTGGAAAAGAATAAGCTATGAAGAGGAGCTGAGAACTTTCAACCCACCCCCACCCCCTGCAAAGACGAGAGGGGCTGGAGATTGAGCTAATGATTGGTGATGGAGCCTGCATAAACATCCCCCAGGCTTTGGGCTTAGACTGCTTCTGTGTTGGTGATCGCGGGTGTGAGCCAGGAGCGCGGCACATCCCAACTCCATGGGAACAGGTGCTCCTATGTTCAGGACCCTTCCAGGTCTCACTCAGTGAATCTCTTCACCTGGCTGTTCATCTGTATTCTTTACCATACCCTTTATTATAAAATAAACCGCTAATTGTGTTTCTCTGCTGGAACCCAAGGAAGAGGTCATCAGAACCTTCAATTTGTAGCCAAGTCCAACAGACGTAGTAGGTACCTGGGACCTGCTCCTTGTGATTGGTGTCTGAAGTGGGGACCAGTCTTATGGGAATGAGCCCTTCACCTGTGGGGTCTTTGCTCACTCTGGCTACTGACAGAATTAAGTTAAATTGTAGGACACCCAGCTGGTGTCAGAGAATCGTTTGACGTGGAAAAAACCACACATCTGGTGTCAAAAGTAGTTGAGAAGAGTGTTGTGAGTGTGAGTAAAGGAAAACACCAGAGAGTTTTCCTAGACCGCCTTGTTCAGGTGTCTGGACAAGTCAATAAACATCTTTGAGCTTAGGAAACGTAGAGCCTATTTGACACTTCACACAGCAATGATTTGATGTTAATGCTATTGTCCTTTCAGCAAAAGTCCGTTATCATACACTGGTCATATATTTTTCCCAGGCACGGGGTGGTATTAGCTCAGGAAAGCCTATGTGGTAAACTGCCGTCACTCCTCTCCACCAGTGAGAGTCAGTGTCTCCCACCCTGCAGCCTGTCTCACTCAGGGAGCGCCCTGCCCCACAATCCGGAGTTGAGTGTCTTTGGCAATGGTAGTATTTGTTCTCTCATCATCTCTCCTTCAGCACTTTATTTTTTGTTTTAGAAAGCAGTTTTGATCCATATGGCTAACAAAAAGTGTGTAAGTGCCAGTGCTGGAGCGAAGAAATAAAGAGTATCATGCTGGGTGTTTAAACACAAGTACAATAGCAGCTAGAGTGAGAGCTAAGGAAATGGTGGAAGAGAAAGGGCACACAATGATCCGCAGACTACTGGAGACAGGTTGCAGTCTGACTTTGGGAAGGGCACCATAGAGAGCAGGGCATCCTGGGAGGATGGCACCACACCTGTGAATATGTGGCTGGAGGACCTTGGGACCGCCAGGAACCTAAAAGGAGCAGAGTGTCCATTGTCAGCCACTACCATTACATTGGGATCCCGTCTCTGAGGGCTCTGTGCTTTCAGGACCGTTGTGCAGCACTCATTCAGGCAGCGTCCCCTTTCCCAGAGTGAGTGCTCTCTCTGTACAAAGAGAGTAAAGGGGGAATTCACGGCTTGTTGAGGTATACCTCTGCAGCCAGGCTACCTGGGTTTGAAACCCAGCCTACCATTTACCAGCTGCATCACCTTGGACACGGAACCTCAAGACACTTCCGTTTCCTATCTATAAAATGGCAGTAACAATAACAAGCTACCACATGAAGTTGTTGTGAAAATAAAATAATACTTGTAAAGAGCTTAGGATAGTGCCTGGCACCTACTTAATGCTTGAAGATATTACTTATTATTATTATTATTATTATTACCACTGTTACTGCTGTTTCATTTTCTGTCTGTTAAATGAGGAAAATTGACTAAATGATCCCTAAAGTCCCTCTCCATTCTAGCAATACCTGAATTGCTTATCCCTTTTATCTTAGGAGAAAACTGTAACTCAGAGTGTTTGATGCCCCCTTCCCCAGTTTACACGGGGATAAGGAGTAAGATGCAAAACAGGAATGGGAACTCAGGCCTGCCAGCCCCTAATCCCGTGCCCTTTGTGCCCTTTGACATACCAAAAACTGACCAAAGCCACGCACAGCTGGGCCTTTCACTCCTTAACCTCCTGCACCCTGGCTGTCCAGAACCTCAGGCCACTGGTTTCGTTTGTTTTGTTTTGTTTTAATCCCTTCCATTCCGCTGCAGATCAAGAAGGGAAGTGGCGAGCCTGGGGAGTGAAAAGGGATTTGTTACATTGGAGGAAATAAAACTTAGCATAGCATTAAATAACCTAAGGAATGTTCCTCCCAGTATTCACAGCTCAAGCACCTGCTGTTGGTCCCCGTGCCACTAGATTGATTAGCCTTTCAGTGCAAGTGGTCCACTCTCCATCCAACACTGCAGTTTGCAGAAAAGCCAAATCTTTGGTTTTTCTATCTTTTGTCTTAACTACCCTTTGCTCTTTTTTATTATGTGGCTGAAATTTTTTTAAAAAATACCCATTCCCCCTCCTGGTGCAAGTATGGCATTTCTGCAAGTGAAGACAGAGGGAAGAAGGGAGAGGGGACACATTTCAGCAAACTGACCTATCCTCTTGTGTCAATTTTGGCAAATTTTGCTTCTGTATTCTTTCCTATACTTTTGAAACATGTAGCAGAGACCCTGGTCTCTCACTCTCGGAGTAAAGCTTTGCTCTTTTGTTTAGACTCTCCCTCTCTCTCTCTTCTCTCTTTTTTTGTCTCTGTTTAAATATTAAAGTAATCATTACCCTTTTAACAGCTAAAATATCTGTGCAGGTTTTCTTTTTAATAAGTATTTTGCATTTGACCAAATTGATTTCATCTGAGGAGGTCAGTGCGATCATTTTAATTTGCAAAATTTCTTCCTTTTTTATTTCTTTCACATTTGATCTTGAGCACACGTTTAATAATTTCTGATGGCTTATGTTTTAGCATCAGCTGGACATGCAAAATAGGCTCTTAACAGTCTCAGAATTTGATTATGACAAAGGGACCACTATTCTATCAACATTGAAAATTGGAAATTATCTCTAGGGCTGTTTGTTAACGAAGTTGAAGCCCTAACCTTTAGGGCTCATTAAAATTCCGCCGATGAAAACTCTCGCACTGGTTTCTCTTTCATGAATCTGTCCCTGTGTTAGGAGTACTGGTGTGTGGAAATTGGTCTGGGCCCTCCCCTTTAATCTCTTGGTTGGGTTTAGGCAGAGATTTTTATAGCTTATAGATTTCTCTTTCCCCCTACTCAGGGTATGTGTTGTGAATCCAAATAAACATGAATGGATCTCTGAATGTGTAACTGTTACTGAGCCACTCTGACCAGGCTATCCTACTGACTCTGTCTTCCTTCATTAATAAAGGAAGAAGTCATTTAAGGGTAATTAAAAGAGGCAAAATGAGAGATATGTTTTCTGTACCTGACAGTAGAAACAAATATGGACAGAGGGGACAGAAATGACAAACCACCCAGTATAAGGCACAGTTGGTGGAGTGCAATGAGTTGTTTTAATGACTCTAGCTGTTAAGTGACCGTCAGTTAAAATACAACCATTCTTTCTTATCAAGAGATTCCCTGCATGGTGACAGTAGCCATTCTTCTGTCCTGCTGGCAGATGTGACCTTCCAAATGCTCTAAACTTCTACAGCATCCATATTCAGGAGAGCATTTGGGTTTACTTGGTACATTTTATAAAAAGAAAACAAAATACACCATTGATGCACATAGCATCACTAATACTATTGCTAAACAGATGGGAAATAATTATTTATGGAATTTGTGTTTTAATCTCATTAATGTATTTGGCAGGGAAATCCACCTAAGTACACAATTCACACCCTGCCTTTGATCTGGGCCCCTTTGGGGCATTTTCCACAACTGATAAACTGCTCCTCTGAGTTCATAGGCAAATGATGAAAATGATAAAAGAAAAAAAGAAGAAGAAAGCCAGCCACCAACCTCCTGTTTGGGTATTTTGTCTCCTTGGAGAATCAGACAAGTTGGCCAGGCTTGCAGCCATGCTGAGGGCTCTGCACATCTCCCACCAGCCACACACCCACACAGGGCTCAGTGTGAATGCCCTCCTCTCTCACCTCCCCCACGTCAGTCCCCTCCTCCCCTTTGCACACAAACACCAAAACATGCTTGATGCAAGAATTATATGTTCTATCTTTTCAAAGATTCCTACTGCCTTTTGACATGGGTCAGTTTCAATGCTTATGAAGTTTTTATCAAAAATAGCCCTGACGCTTGTTTTCCTCTCTCACCTGTCACACATTTCTTGGTTAGCATTATAATATGACATGATAGAAATCAGAAGCTTTGCTTTTAACGAAAATGAATATCCTAATTGCAAAATATTTTGTCTTCTAAGTGTTCTGCTGTAAATCAGGCTGAGAGTAGCCATGGGCAAAACCAAACCCTGAGAGTTTGCCATTTTCCCTCTTACCCGTAATGCAAAAGGACAGATCTAGTGTAGAAAATCTGATAGCCACTCAAAGAATGGGTTCATAGATTCCCTTTTCAGAAGCACAATCCCCATCTTCCTCCTCTTGAGATGGTTGATCAGACACTTCGCTGTATTCTTAGAATAAAGTGATCGGAGGAGGATTTAAATTCTTGGGTGGATTTTGTTTGTTTGGTGGATTTTTTCTTCTTGTTCTTTCTCCTCTGCAGAACACAAATAGTAAATGATCAGATCTTTGACAGAACAAAGGTATTTTTGATGGGCTCTGTAATCTAGTGCGCTAATGCGCCCAGTCCCCTCATTGTCTTGCTGTCTGATCCCATCCCTTCTGCCAGACAGTCACTGCGGGATGAGTCACTTTTAATGTCTGATAATCAAGGTGAATTTTCAAAAAGCTGCCATTTTGGAATTATGCACTATATCACAGTGTCAGAGACAAGAGGAGGAGGAAGGAGGAAGGAAAGGCTAAGATAGACACCTACTGCACATTTGGAGAACTGCAGGACAAAGCCATCACCGTGCCTGATGAGATGTGTCTGGAGGGTCTAAATCGATCAAGGCGTCCATAATGAGAAGGAGACTACGTTAATTATAAATTAAAAATAACTTTCTATGATAATGAAGGTTATAGGCACAGGAGAAAACGTCTTAGTTAAAACAGACTAGAGGGATGAAATTAAGCACCAGCCATTGGGGGGGATGGATTCTGTACCTACTGAATATAATGTGGTCCATTAAATAACCTAATACAAACTTACATTGGAAAAAGAATAGAAGTGAATTTTGACTGTCTCTGTGGATGCTGTATTGTCTGCCATCCTTATTTAAAGCAACATCAGCTAAGGGAGTTTATCTAGCAGATGAATACAGCCTTCCTTCACCTCCGGAGACTGGTATTTCTGGAATCATTTAAAGAATTGAAACCTTTTTTTTCCTCCATGAAATAGCAAGGGAGATATTGGAAACCCCAGGTAAACAAAAGCCATTCAAATATTCTTACAAGACTCTGACTATTCAAATATACTTTGGGCAGTGTCTTCTGTAAGGTAATTAATTAAACACACTGTGATGCATTGTGGAATTCTTTTTAAAATTTTTAGCACTGTATTAAATGGTAGGGTAATTGAAGAAAAAATAATGTAAGATTAGCCTCCTACTTCTGTTTATTATTCAGAGAAGTGAGTGCCTATAAATAGAACCAGGATGTTTTGACTAGGGAAATGCTGTCCTCATTACAGCTGGGAGGTGAAGGGGCAATTTAAAGCTGAAGCTTCAAAGCCTGGTCCTGCTTTACAAAAGCAAGAGGGGGTTCATGGCTGTTTCAGTAGCCGGTCAGCGTCTGCAGGTACTTTGTCCGGGAGGAGGATGACAATGGCATTTCTGAGAATGCTGTTTTGTAACCATGATGAATGCTTAAATATTTCCTCTAACAGAGGTATTTACATACCTGCATATCTTTTTTAACACAAGTTATGTTTACAGATTGTTATACCTTTTCATTGTCTACCAAGGTTTAGTCCATTCTCTCCTCATTCTCCACCTCTACCTTTGTCACTTTGTCACACACACATACACATACACACACACTATACTTAATAGTTGCAAAATAAGAAAATATTTAGCTACCATACTACTGTTCTCATGTGTACAAAAGAAGATTAGACATATAGAGAATATTTGAGATGAAAGTGACCCCTTACAGATCTCGGGGTAAAACTCTAATGGTCCTGTGACTAGAGAGTGACTTGTCCTGGGACACTCAGTCGGAGAACAACAGATTCCATGCCAGTGTCCTGCATCGGACTTGCAGGCTGGCATGCTTTCCACGCAGTGTGCTTTTCTTCCCATTAAAAGAATCAGGTCTCTGCAGCTTGGCTACACAGTGATTAATGCACAGATGTCACAGTGAAAAAAGAAAAACCTGAGGATGAGATAAGAATCATATATATTTTCAACCATGATACAAAAGAATAAAATGGAAAATGGTATGAAATGAAGGGAAACCAAATGTTAATAGAACATCTATCTCATAACACGATCTGCCTAGTCAGGATTCTGTTAGAAGGCAGCATTGTCCCTTTTTTGAAAAAAGGAGCAGAGACGTTTGAGACTAGCTCAGAAAGCAAACGCTGCTTACAAAAGTGACACTGCTTTATTTCTCTCTCTATTTTTCACCTGAAATATTAGGATAATTTAGTCATAGTCAGGAATGGATTCTCACTGTAATCATTGAGATCCAGCTTGGCCTCTATAAATTAGTGACACAGTGTGAAATTGGGACTGAACCAGCACTTCTAGAATCTAGGTGTTTAGAGGATACAGCCTGCCCTGCTCTCTGAGGACAGGTCTACCTGATAAGAACTGATAGGAATTTTTGCATCTATGGTTTCCTTTTTGTTATGGTCTGTCTCTCGTTGGACTAATTTTTTTCTGGGATATTCTGCACTGTTTTAATAAAATATCTCCATGGTGCTTTGAGGACTTGAAGCTCCTGAACATGAAACCCCCACACCCTCAAGTATATCCCCGATGTTAGTATGAAATCTGATGGGTTTTCTTCACAAAACACTTAATGACAATAGAAACATTCTTGAAAGCACTAGGTGATGATAATAACAAATCAGACATGATTACAAACCAGAACATGACCTCCCAGCTCTGCTTTTTCTTCTAAAATAACCCCAAGAAAGCCTTGCACTAAGAATTGAAAAGGAGAAATAAAGCCCATATACACTGAGAATGTTTTAGCATGACATAGAATTGTTGGCAGATACAGGAAGGGATCAAAAGATTAGGTATTGTGTAAGAAATCTTAACAAATAAGATCCAGGATGGAGAAGTGGTCAAAGACAATGAAAGGGTTAAAAAAACAAATTGTGATTCCTGCAAGTATCAAAACAAGTGGGCTTTCATATTCTCTCTGATCCAACTTTTTTCTTCTGGGGAAGAAACAGTTGAAGAACACACAAACAGTTGAAGAACACATGCGGCTGGTGGGATAAACAGAATCACGTTATCTTTTTTTGCTCCGGAGAGCTATTGGGAGAGTTCATGGGACTTCTGTTTCCAGGATGCTGTTAGGAATAGAGTTTCTCAACCTTTGCACTGTTAACATTTTATACTAAATAATTCTTTGCTGGGAGTGGGAGAGGCGGAGAAGAGTCAGAAAGGGGGTGTCCTGTGTGTTTGAGAATATATAGCACCATTTCCGGCCTCTTTTCACTAGATGCTAGTAAGACCGCCCAGTTGTAACAAGTTAAATGTTTTCAGACATTGCCAGATATCGCCTGGGGAGAAAAATCACCAGTGAATCACTGGACCAGAAGGGAGTAATTCTCATTTTGGAAAATAGGCTAAGTTTTGGAGTCGATCTTTATTTATACAATAAGGCCCCCATTTCTAATGATGTGTTCGAAACAGAGATACTTCATGGTCCCTAATGTTGCCATGGCTAATGACTGGTTCCAGAGGCAGGTTAAGGTCGCTTGAGGCCCTGGGCTCAGAAGAAAATATTGAGCCCCTTAAAAAATAGAGAGAAATAGGGAAAATAAAAATACATGTTAACCATATTTTTAAATAAATAAAAATATTATGTACTATTAATGTTAAAATTACACGTATGAAAACAAACTTGGTGTCATTAGAAAAAAGTGTAAAGTTGGGGTTTTGCAGGGCCCTTCAAAAGTCAGGGCCCAGGGCGTGCGCCCAGTGTGCCTGCCATTAAATCTGCCTCGGACTGGTTCTCCCAAGGAACTCAGAACTCGAGATACCGGTAATCTAGTCTGGAGGGAGACATGTCTCAAATAGAAATGAGCAATTGGTTATTGACATATAGAGTTGACCAGGTTCAAATAGATACAAAGCCAACTATGTTTCTGAAAAAGATATACTGTAAATTAAATATTTTGAAATAAATTAAACACCTAAATATATGAAAAGACATCCATGGTCATGGAACTGGAAGATTTCATATTGTAAAGATTTCAACATTTCCCAAAGAGCCACCATCCTAGTTTATATATATGGCTATTTGAGACAAAAATTACCTTAAAGCCCCCAGTCTTCCATAGAAAGCAGGCTGAGCCACAATGGGGAGCATATTTTTTAATGCCCTTTTCAGATGTGGCCAAGGAGGATAATGGGGGAGGGGGAAGAGGGACCTCCCAGAGCCATGGAGAACAATGAACTGCGAGGCTCCCATAGGGAACAGAACAAGAGCCCAATCAAAGAACAGTCCCTACCCATGGGGGGCCTTTACTATGTAATCCCACAAAGATTTCAGAATTGCTGTGAACCAGTGACTGCTATATGATTTCCTTTCTTTCCTTTTCTAAATGGGAGATTGTAGTTATCCTGGTCCACTATATGTTGGGCACGTAGGGCAAGTAACTTGGCTTGTTAATTTATAAGTGCCTGGATCAAGAGGAACTATCAGAGATCTAGTGCTTTAAGTCTGAAATGTGATTGGATGAGACTCTAAGGTGCCTTCTTTCAAGATGTAAAAGTATTATACATATAAAAGGGGGAGCACATATTTGTCACCAAAAGAACAAACTGTGGCAGATTTTATTGCTCTTATTAATTATTTGCTGGCCTTTCTGAGGATATAATTATACATGCCACTCATTTTTATTTGATTTTCAGTATCTATTGTATGGTATGGATGACGACAGATTCTTTGATGTTAGGTTAGTCATGAGACTTCCTTTTACCCATGAAATGTGGGTAGAAGTGATAGACAAACCTTCCCAGCAGAAGCTTAGCCATGTTGTGGTTCAGTCATCACTTCTTTCCTCTGTCACTTTGTGCAACTGAAAGCATTTAATGGGCGTCACCAAGTCCATTCAAAGATTTCTACAGGAGTGATGGCCATGAGTTTGACTAGGTCTTAGATGTGAGGTTATTTAAAAACAACCTTTTGGTCAAAACATTTCTCAGTGTTATCTTTTCTTGGTTTTAAATGAAAAATAGTTGCATTTTTCAATCCCATTTACAGATCTGCAAGTTCTTTTTTGAACTTTCTTTTTACCCTGTAAAATGTAGCCAATAGAAACTAAAGCATAGAAAAACTCTGTTTCTTACCCTCTTTACCTAAATCCACAAGCTAATTAGTTATATGCTCTTCCTTCCTAGAAATGCCAGACTTAAGCAATTAAACTTTTAAATTTCAAAAACAGAGAAATAACAGAAAAAGCATGACAAAATCCAAAACCCTTTTATGATTTAAAATAAAATAATAAACTAGAACTAAAAGGAAAATTTCTCAGCCTGAAAAAGGGCACCTGCAAAATCCCAAAGCTAACATCATCCTTTGTGGTAAAGACTAAATGCTTTCCCCCCTAGATCAAGAACTAGACAAGAGGTCCATATTCATCACTTCCATTCAATATTGTACAGGAGGTTTAGCCAGGGCAACTAGTCAAGAAAAGGAAATAAAAGGCAACTACATTGGAAGGGGAAAAGTAAAACTATCTTTACCTTCAGATAACATTATCTTTTATATAGAAAAACCTAAACGATCCAAAAAAAAAAAGAAGCAACTATTGCAACTAAGTGAACAACTCCACCAGTGTTGCAGGATATAAGATCAATATATAACATCAATTGTATTGCTTTAAACTAGCAATGAAAATTCCAAAAATGAAATTAAGAAGAAAATTCCAGTTAGTATGAAAAGAATAAAATACTTGGGAACCAACTCCTGAAGGCTGAAGGCAAGTAGAGATCATTCGTCTTTTTGTGTGAACCCTTCCAGCACTCACTCAGTATGGTTCTACCTGAGTAAGAATCCTGCCGAGTGGTTTGGGCTCAGGGACAGGGCTGTTAGTCTGCATATGTGTCATTTTTGGTGAAGGGTGATCATTCTAACAAAGAGGTTCTATCCTACATCCTTACAAGTGAGGGGTTTATGTGCATACTTGACTTAAGGTGAATTCGACCTTAGTGTTCCCTTTAGTAACTTCTAGAAATTATTTACCTAACATTTGGGGAGTCACTTATCAATATAAATTGTTTTGTAACCTTTTTTATTTTCTTATAACACTTCTACCCAATAGAGTTAAGCATTCTGTGTTCTATACAACATCTGTACCTTGTGCAAATTCCTATTTCCGCAATCCTTTAATTATTTGTATAGCTGACACCAGACTGTGGGAAGAAAGACAGCATTGTTTTTAACTTTGCATCTCCAATGCTTAGAACATGGTCAGTGCATGTTTGCCATCCTCAATTCCCGTTTCCATGGGATTTCTGTTTCCCACCTGCTTAACGCCTCTCTCCCTGAAGTCTTCTCTCCTCCAAACTCTGCACATCAGTCCCCTCGAGTTACAGGTTGATATAAAATGAATACATGTTCTCTCTATGCGTTACATCAGTTTCCTTATTTCTGAAGTTATCACTGACTACCATTTCACTATTGACCAAAATGAAACACAGTCCTGAGAGTCACATTAAATGTCTCGTAATAGGGGGTCATGGCACAGTATGAGAACAGCTTAGCCGTGAACAAGATTATAAAGGTAAAATATAAAAATCTATCCACCCTTTATCTTCACTATCGCTGCTTCATCAATATTTCTTAACCCTTTTAACAACAACAAAAATGCTGCATCTGAGATGCTGAGATCTTCTGTCTGCTGTTTCTGCATAGACTATACATACCTTTTCAGAGAGAGACAGCTGCACTTGCATTTAGAATAAGGACAGCAAGAAACCTGCATATAGCTCATGCTTGATGGATATTTATTGTTCAATACATGCTAAAGGAACCTGCACTATCACTCGTGTTTCTATCACTGTGACTATCAACCTATCAAATCAGACATCATAATAATTGATTGAGTTATGGGTGGGACGGAGGGATATTCTTAATGGTTGGTTAACTGAAAAATTCACTACTAAACAATACAGTCAACATTATAGTCACAGCTTATGTATTTTCTGATAAGAGTCTTTAATCCACACAGTTATTGTTTCCCTAGAGTTTGACATGAAGCTCACTAGTTTGACAGGTATTTTCTCAATTTGACCTAACCAGAGATAGACATTTTCAAAGACCCAAACAACCAAAATGTTTCAGTCTTTGAAAGAAAAATACATGAACATTAATTAACAAAAAAATGTATAGCTTCCCAAACATAGATCTTTGTGAACAAAGTCTTTGCCATTTATCTCTAATAAGTAGTGCAATTTGAAGTATGGTCCTTGGCCAATGCTTGTCTATGAACTGTGGTTACTGGGTCATAATGAGATAAATACAAAAATTAAGAATGAGCATTTAGGCCCTGGCTGGGTAACTCAGCTGATTATAGCATCGTTCTGATATGGCTACAGGTTCAATCCCTGGACAGAGCACATAAAAGGAGCAACCAATGAATGCATAAATAAGTGGAACAACAAATCGATGTGTGTATCTCTCTCTTTCTCTCCCTCCCTCCCCTTTCCTCCCCCCTTTTTCTCTCTCTAAAATCAATTTTTTAAATAAAATATTTTTTAAAATGAGCATTTAGAAAATTATATAGCAGCTTAACTGTACTCTTACATCTGAGTAATCTAGTCATTAAAAATGGCCTGGGTCCTGGCCAATTGGCTCAGTGGAAGAGCAATGGCCCAGTATGTGGAAGTTCTGGGTTTGATTCCCAGCCACAGCACACAGGAGAAGTGCCCATATGCTTCTCCACCCTTACCCCACTCCTTTTTCTCTGTCTCTCTTCCCCTCCCACAGCCAAGGCTCCATTGGAGCCAGGTTGGCCCAGGTGCTGAGGATGACTCCATGGCCTCTCCCTCAGATGCTAGAATGGCTCCAGTTGTAACAGAACAATGGCCCAGATGGGCAGAGCATTGCCCCATAGTGGGCTTACTGGTTGAATCCTGGTCGGACGCATGCGGAGTCTGTCTCTCTGTCTCCCCACTTCAGAAAAATACAATAAAAATGACCTGGTATTTTATATTTCTTTTACATTCTATTCTTCTAATATTTTATATTTTATAAAAATACATGTCTACAGTGGTACGGATATTTTATTTTCAAAAACTGGTCTTTACCATAGATTCTTTGGAAAACACTAATTAAAATACCATGTCTCATCGTTACTTGTTTGCTTTTTTCCAGTCTCCAGACCTCATTCTATTTTGTACTCACTGCCATTTTCTCTGAACATTCTAAACTTAGAACATTTCCCCTCTTTAACCTGCAGGCAGTAGGTATGTTAAGGGTTTAAGGCAGTGGTTGCACCCTATTTTTAAAGCCCCTGCCATTCGGGAGTTCACTATGGTCATGAAGCTGATGAAGTTCCCTCTAGCCATCTTAACAAGGTATTTATCATTTGGGAAATAGAAAAGTTTGTTCCTGTTGGTTGTGACTTTGGCTCCTAGAATACCAAACTAGAAAAGTTCATCTTAATCCACTATGCCCTTCCAGGATTACTAACCTTGACATCATCTCTGCACAATCCAATAAATGTTGGTTCTCCATAAGTATTATTCCAAGTGAACTGATATATTGTTTTCATTGTTACATTTCATTTGATTCTTGTGCTGAGCAGTCGACCTGTCTCCAGGAGAACTATGTTTTAACTGATTATGTCTTAACCTATGACATCATATTTTTTAAAAAATGTGATTTGGAGACATTGATATGTATTGCCACTTACAGCTTCTTTTCATCCAGTTTGATTACGGGTTCATGACAGGGAGGCGAGTGATAGAACAGAGAACACAAGACCAGAATCAAGGAGACCAGTTAGGTGTAAGCCAGGCAAGAAATAATGAGAGGCTATTCTAGGATAGTGACAGTGGTGATGGAGAAGAAAGGATGAATGGGAGAAGTATTTAGGCCATAAAACAACAGGATTTGGTGACTAAATATGGAGGGTAAAAAAAAGGAAGAGTTGAAGTTGATTCTCAAATGTTGGGCTCAGGGTAACTTAAATAGCCACGTGGTGATGCAATAGGAAGGCAGGAGGAAGAGCAAGCTCAGAGGAGGATGGGGAGGGCTGATGTGATAGATTCAGTACTGAGCACACTGCGTTTCCCAGTATGACACCCAGCCAATTGGACATGAATCTAAAACTTAGGAGCAAAGTCTGGTTTATAGATTTGGATTGTTTAAGTCCTGAATGTATAATTATTAAAACCATAGAGTTGAATGAGAACATAGAGAAATGTAATATTTTAAAGTGTCTTATAGCTATTTCAATTTATTCAACTTCCCCTTAAAATTTAAGGTTTTTAATAGTTAGGGTTTCTTTATCTTTCATGTGATGAACTAAGATAATAGTTATAGCCTAACCATTCACACATGGGTATCACGGGATTCTATGAAAAGGGAAGCTGATCAGAGAGATCAGGTGAAATGTTTCCTAAACTTGGAATTCTCCAACTCCCCCTCACTCAGCTCTCCTTCCTCATTCACAGTTAGTAAAATCACACAAAACATGCATTAGGATTCAATTCAATCATCACATGAGCCCCTAAGAGATATCATTAAAACCCATTTACAGATGAGAAAATAGACTCAAAGAAATTACACAAATGGAAAGTGCCTAAGTCCCCATACTTCAGCATTGTGTGTCTCTAGCCATCTAGTGAGAGAGGCTTTTTTTTGCACAATGCCGTATTTAGGGCCCTGCTCTGTACTTGTCCCTCTACTGCTAATACCTCTGTCTGCATCAACTAAATCAGGCACCTCCAAAGCAGCCAATCTTTGTGGTTCAAAAATCAACTCCTTCAGCTATCCCCAAACACAAATAGCAAACACTAATGGACAGAGGAAAGAGAATTGTGTTTCAAATGAATGTCTAACCTTTTTTATTTATTTATTTATTTATTTTTTTGCGATAAATCTTACCAAGAGTACATATCAAAGAGGGCTGGAAATGCTTGTTTCTTTTCACCCAGTAATCCTGATTCTACAAAACTATTCTAAGAAAATAGCATTTACCTCAAAATTTACCCATGCATTTATTTTTTTAACAAATATTTGTAGTGAGCATCTACCAGTCCCAGACACTAGGCTAGGAAAGGGGAATACACCTGTCAATAAGAAATAGTCTCTGCCCTCTGACGGCTCCCAGTCCAGTGCATGGGGTGGGGGGGGTCTGGCTCCTATAATGATAGAGAATTTGACTGGGTATCGTGGGACCGGGGAAGAGGAAGAGCTTAGCACCCTGCTGTAGGGAAGGCTTCCTGGAGGAAGGATGCACAGGCTGAGTTGGGGATAGGTGTTAGCCTTGAGAATTCCAGACAGAAGCAACAACATAAGCAGAGTGGTAGGAAGAGAAACTACCTCAGTTCACCAGGGTCTTTTCAGGAATGGACAGTTTGGAGAGCTCAGTCGTACACCATGTTCTGGGGCCTCACTTTCACTCTGTAAGTCAGAGATCTTCCCATGGTGTTCAGAGCAGCCTCAGTGTTTCTCACAGAAGCCTTATGGGCCCTGTCAACAGGGAATTGGGTAGGAGTGGAAATTGGTTCAAACTCTGAGCCTCAGGCCTGACATAACCTAAATTACTTGGGAAGTTTTAAAATATTAACAGGAAGAGTCCCACTGCTGAAAACAAAGTGTGAAAACTTTCGAGAGTGACCACACAGACATACATTTCAGGTAGATGACACTGGTGGCTATGGGAGGATGCTTCACCTGGTATTTATTTGTATCTGGAAACAGCCTAAA
Source organism: Rhynchonycteris naso (assembly GCA_037038555.1). Classification (NCBI taxonomy): domain Eukaryota; kingdom Metazoa; phylum Chordata; class Mammalia; order Chiroptera; family Emballonuridae; genus Rhynchonycteris; species Rhynchonycteris naso. Next base: position 21,009,252 of record CM073001.1, read on the forward strand.
TGTTCAATATAAGAGTGTGATAAAATACTAATAATAATACATAGCTAGCATTGAATGCTTACAGTGTGTAGGCACAATGCTCAATATATATATTCTACATCATTTAACCTTGATAGATCCCTCATGGGGTGAGAATTAGCAATATGTTGTAGATGTGAGAATTGAGGCTTACTGGGGGTGAGGAGCTGGTTCTACCTCACCCAGCTATTAAGGTGTGGGACTGGGATTCCATCTCAGATCTAACTTGTTGGCGTGTCATTCTGCCTCCTGAGCTGGGATAAAACCACATGGAGGAATGTTAGGCAACCCTTTGAAATTTTCAAAGACTAATAATATGGAGGAAATGTTTATAGAAAAATCATTCCAATTTTATTAAACATACTAGAATGTGAAAAATATTTACCACTGAGTAATAGGACTACAGGTAATTTTAATTCTTTCTCTTTTCTTCCAAATTTTCTATAATGAGCATATTTTCCCTTAAACCTTTAGAAGCATTTAAAAAAATGTTTCTATCAGTCATTCTCACCCCAGACTCAGAGGAAGGATCGATTATGCAATACATCTTTCAGAACAACTGTGAAAACTATCCTGTGTGTAGCTTGTAAGGAAGATTGGTCTGTGCTAATTATTGGTCATAACCTTGAAGTTAAAGTCTCTGGATCTTAGTTTCTTTGCTTAGGAAATTAAGAAGTTAAAGTAAATAGTCTTTACAAATTCTAAAAACAACAAATTTGATAGATATTTTCTGTTTGTTTTTATTTTCTTTTGTATTTTTACAGATTAAATCAGGCAGGGGCATGAAAAATATATTCAATTGTTTATACTTTAGTTACATTTTCATGGTCATTTAAAGTGGATTCTTTGATTAGATCTTTGCTATCTGATAATATGATAATATACTCTGATGCATTCAACATCTGAGCACCATGCAGTGCTTTCACAAAAATTTTTCTTATCTCATCTTCACTAAAACCTACTGAGGTGAGCATTATTATTCCTGATGTAAATCAAGGAGTTAAGGAACTCACAGAAGGTCTCTCACGTTACGTTGTAGCCAGATTCAAACCCAAATGCTTGTTCGTAAAATCCCAGAATATTGTTAGTTCAGATGTGGAATTATTTGCTTGCTTACTTGTTTATCATTTCAATTACCTACACTGTTGACTATTTAAAAAAAAATTAAAAAACAGTTTCTTTCCTTATATGTTTTGTATTCTAAAAGCGAGACAAGGTCCTTCTAAAGAAACAATTCTGAAATTAAAATTAAGGATGATATGTAATGGGGCAAATGCAGGCTTTCAGCAATATCTAATGTATCCTTTAGTGAGAAGCAAACAAAAGGATATTATTATAAAATTGCAAATGGGGGCAGAAACAGTCACTTATCATTAGTGTCAGGGTCATTTTAATGAAAATTAACCCCCGAAACGCTTGGCTAAGCAATGGAAATACAGGCATCATTTGTACCCTGACAGAACCTGAGCAGTTACATTTTTCCTACCTGCATATGAGCTTAAGAAGTAAATCAGTCCAAAGCCACTGGCCATGCTAATTGCTCTAATTATTATCTCGGGAAACACTAGATAATATCTATAAAGTATCAAAAGATAGCCACAGCCAGGGATAATCCTGTAAACAAGGAATTCCCAGTGGAATACACAGTCACTGCTCACAAAGCCTGGGCCAGCCCAATTGGACAATAAAGCATAAAGATATTTATTTTGACAGGAATGATGGAGTCCATAGCACGGAGTGTACTCTCCTGCTGGGAATGACCCTGTGCAGTGGAAATACAGCATTGACAGGAAGAAATTAGGCAGGACATCTCAAAGAGCCATTATCGGTTAGCTTAGAAACACTTTGGCCCCCGAAGATGGCTACTTGGTATGTGTGTGTGTGTGTGTGTGTGTGTGTGTGTGTGTGTGTGTGTGTGTGAGAGAGAGAGAGAGAGAGAGAGAGAGAGAGAGAGAGAGAGAGAGAGAGAGAATGTGTGTGGGTACACACACATGCACTCATGCACATGTGGCCTTCAAGTAAAAGAGCAAACTGTGGTGATTTATCAGCAACATAGCCTTATTTCTTGAAATGTGCCTATTCACCTAACATTTATAGGCTATGTGAAGAGGATTATGTCTAAGTAAGAGCTTCTAGGATTTTGTGAGTGGGCTATCGACTTCTTAAATTCCCTGCTGTCTTGAGATGAAAGAGTGACCCAAGGTGGTAAGTTTGATCTCAGAGAGTAAGTGAAAACAAGGTGTTTTGTGCATGATCAGCACTGCTTTGCCATCTGTACATCATTTGAGGCGTGGGGAAGGGTGCATGGTTTATCCTCCTTCCACATTGCTTCTCCAGTAGATTATCTATTTCTAGGTTGTTAAAGTAGTCACTATTGTGAAGCATTCTAGTTCTCCGAGGAATGTTGATATGTGGATAAATTACGATGGATCAAAGAGCACTGAACCAGAAGTTGGGGAGGTGGCCTCAGCTCCACCGTGTCTCACAGTTCATCTACAGATGCCATTAATTCTCCATTATGAAGGCTAAAACACTGTTTATTTATATAAATAACCCAGAACAAATGAAATAATATGTCAAAGCACTTAAATTTCACTTTAAGTAAAGTACAGTGTGTCCGTAAAGTCATGGTGCACTCTTGACCGTATGACGGGTCAAAAGTGCACTGTGACTTTACGGACACACTGTATAACAAAATTTAAGGAGCCCTTACTATGTGCAAGGTATAGTTTCCATGGGAAACGCAGACAAGATACGGTTCATATGTTTAGGGAGTTTGGAATCTGGTGAGGTGACAGACCAATGCACATATTGCAACCGTTGAGTTGTCATGGACATTGTGATCATTGCTATTTGAAAGTTTATTCAATCATTCAACAAGTCTTGTCAGGCACTGTGCAAATTCTAAAAGTAAATTCCCTCTGAGGTTAAGGGAGGCAAAGTCATAAGGCTTCACGGAGATAGTGTTTGGACGGGGCTTTGAAGATGAGAGTAAAATTGTTAGCCAGAGATGAATTGAGGCAGGTGTGACAAAGGGGAGTAACGGGCAGTACAATGCATGAGAAACATACAGAGTGTGCTTGAGAAATAGTGAGTAGTCTAGTTGAAGGCAAAAGTAAAAAAATGTATAATTAGTAAAGAGGAGGTAGTGAGAGATATGCCTGAAAAGAGCACATGCGGTATACTCAAGGTGGCCAAGCTGAGAAGCTTAGGCTTCTTTCTATAGACAGCAGACGTGTGAAGCAGAGGAGTGACATGGTTACATCTATGTTATAGGACAATAAGTCAGTCAGTGGAGTAAAGGAGGTCAGACTGGAGGAGAGGAAACTTAGTAGGAGTCTTTTGCAAGAGCCCAAGAGACAAGAGAGCCAAACATGGTCTAAGAGGGATGGAATAGAGAGGTGGAGGTAGAGGATATGGACGATGCAGAAGCCACAGAACATGGCACCTACGTGGACATGGGGCCACGGAAAGGACAGAGTTGAAGATACTTCTCAAGTGTAGCTATCATCAGTCCAGCCCTTTATTAATTTTTTAAATAGGTTGCCTTTTTTTCAGCTTCAGAGAGCTCAGTGCAGTCAGTACCCCTCTTCTGCTAGCAGGGCCATGTGTGCTTCTTCCTTTCACTGTCCCAGCCTGTCATCTAGAAAGGGTGTGAAACTCATCCTGCCTAGTAAGAACTTCAGTGTTACCCTTCCCAGGTATTTGTCCTTCCCCAGATTGCTAAACTTTAAGGAAGAGACAGAAACCTTTCAAAGGCAATTTCTAATGTTAGCGAGTAATTTTCCTACTAATTAGGAAGTCTTTTATTCTCAAGTTTTCTACATTTCAAACTTTACCTCAATCCTGTCTTGTTTATTGGCAGGGGTCATATTCAAAATGCTGATTGACTCCATCTAGCACAATTACGAATGGGTCTGTGAGGACCACTAACCAAAACAACTGTTAAGACCACATCAGAACATCCCGCCAAGCATCAGCTTGGATATTTGTATCTTCTGGGTTGCTACAGCCTTACAAATAAGGACAGGCCAACAGATCCATAGCCAAAAATTATACCCAGTCTTTTGAAAACTGGATTTACACAGAATGAAAAATAAACTACAATCCACTGCACTATCACTGAATTTCCAAAGGCAGCTGATGCCAGTCCACTAACATTGACCCATAACTGTTTCCAGGCAAGGTAGGAAGGAGTTGGGAAAACTCTGTGACACAATACACCTCCTCAACCTTAGCCTTCCTCCCTTGCGTGTGGGTTTTTTTGCCCCAGGACCTTTGATGTGCTTTGGAGGAAGGGAAGCAAAGCCATTACCTGTTCCTTGCCCTTCTGCCCAGAGCAGCAGACTTTTCACCCAATGAGGCTGTGTCATAACAGTGTGGCCTGGCTCTTATTATCCAAGATAATATTTGAAATTATTCTCTCTTTTATTTGAAAGATCCACGTACTTTTAAATATCACCCACAAGGCTGCAGCTGTCCCCAGAAATGGAGCTCTGATTAAATTCCTACTGCTCTTTTAAGAGCCAACTTAAATGTCACTTCTAAATAATAACCGGTGACATTTCCTCAGTTTGAGCCAGACACTTTGCTAAGGGCTTCGAATGGATTTTCTCATTTCACCCCCAAAATAAAATTCTGAGGTAAGTACTAGTATTGTCTCCATTCCACAGATGCAGAAACTGAGGGGTCAAAGAACTGATCCAAGGTCTCACAACTAGTAACTAGGAGAGCCAGCAGTGCAACACCTGGGTCCTCGGTGCAGGTACATAGTAGGCATTCAATAACTGATCTGAATGATGCACAGTCCCTTTGCACAATGTCCTTAGCATGTCCTTTATAGCAGCCCTCACATTTGCAGTGACTTATCCAGTGCTTGTCTCTCCAAACACAACAAGACAGCCATCAGGCCCCACCTGACCTGGTACTATGCCTGACATAGTATGGGTTTGCAATAAATCTTTGGGAAAGGAAAAATAAAGGGAAGGAAGTAGTAAAGGAAGAACATAAAGGCTTTCTAGTTTGGTGTTATAAAAAATGCAGTGACCCACAGAATGGCTATCATCAATAAATCAACAAACAACTGCTGGCGAGATATGGGGAAAAGGGAACCCCCGTGCACTGTTGGTGGGATTGCAAATGGTGTGGCCACTGTGGAAAATAGTGTGGAGATTTCTCAAAAAAATTAAAAATTGAGCTGCCTTATGATCCAGAAAGTCTACTTCTGGGAATATATCTAAAGAAATACAAAACACTAATTTGAAAAAATACGGTATATGCACCCCTATATTCACTGTAGCATTATTTACAATAGTCAAGATATGGAAGCAATCCAGGTTCCTATCAGTAGACAGTGGGATAAAGCAGATGTGGTACATATGTACAATGGAATATTATACAGCCAAAAAAATAACAAAATTTATTATTTGTGACAACATGGATGGACTCAGAGGAGATTATGCTAAGTGAAATAAGTCAGAGAAAGATAAATACCATATGATTTCACTTATATGTGAAGTCCAAAGGACAATATAAATGATCAAACAAAACAGAAGCAGACTCATGGATACAGTGAACAAGCTGAGGTTGCTAGATGAGAGTAGGCTGGGAGGAATGGGTGAAAAGAGAGTAAGAAGTTATGAAAGAGTCACAGGGATATAAAGAACAACATAGGAGATACAGTTAATAATATTGTAATAACTATGTATGGGGTCAGGTGGGTACAAGAATTATGAGAAGGATCACTTTGTAAATTATTTAATTGTATGACCAAAATGCTGAACACCTGAAACATATATAAATGTCAAATTTATTTGTTTGTTTGTTTTTAAGACACTGTTATCATCCCTGAGATTCCAAGGGTTTTAGGAACTGTGTGCCAGGAACCAGGGACATGGACCAAATTTGTTCCTTTTATATAAATTATTTTAGTATACTCATTTGTTTTCTATATAATTACAATGTCTAAAATTTTCATATAAATTTTAGTAGATTCAAAACACCAGGGTTGCAATCCCAACTCTGCCATTTCCTAGCGAAGAAACTCCTATGTATATCACTTTACTTTGAGCCTCAGTTTCCACATCTTGTAAAATGGTTTTCTTCTTTGAAGATGTGAAAGTTAAATGATATCACATATATGAATTAGGGTAGCAAAGTGCCTGCTACTCCATAATTGTTGATTGTGTTATTGAGTAAGCGATACATGGAAGGGAGTGATATATTTCACATCATGTAGAGGAGCATGTAGTCATCCTGATACATAACATACTTCAGGAGACCAGTAACTGTTTTGAGTGATTAAGCCAAATGGCTGTATGTCTAAACATTAAAATATGATATATGCCAGTATTATCAGGAACACCTATTTTATGTCTCAATGTCATCTTTACTGAGATGTGGATCTGTTTATATTTATAATGCAGATTTATTGTGCTACTCCTGGTCAGACTAGTTGAAATGACTGTTCTTTTCTCTCCCCCACCCTTCCTGCCTCCTAAGCGAATGTATTTCTTCCCCACGTTCTCCCTCCAAACACCCTTCATCTGCCTGTCACTTTTCAAAGACAAGCTCCTCAGAGTGAAATCTCTGCTTTCTTTGTTTTCCTGGTTTCCATTTTCTATCCTAAAATATTCACTTCAAGTTCCGCTTGACAGACGTCCCTAATCTAATCTCCACGTCTGCTTTCTAATTTTCACAGTCAGAATAAAACAAATAGGTTGGAGTTAATTGCCGGAGCAGCGGGCTGGAGCTCTGAGCTGTGATTTATGAGCTGAGTGCAGGCGCTCTGCAACACATTTTTCTTAATTTATTTTTAATGAGTCTTTCAATTAATTTTCTTGGAAACATCTTAATGATGTTGGAGGCGGGTGTTAATGAGGTCTGCACCAGCTCCTAATTTTGCATATTTTAAAGTGCCTAATGTCATCTTGCACCCTTTCTTTCCATTTTAAGAAGAGGTGGTGGGGGGAGATTATTGTTGAATGGAGACATTTCACTCTTCATGCTTCAGTCTTTGCTTAACCTTTTAGACTTTATGGGCTTATGGTGTGTCTCAGAGCAATTGCTGCTTCCTGGTCCCCTCCCCCACCTGCTCTGGGCTCTGAGAAGCTGCCGCAAGAAAAGGAGAAAAGACCCAATCTCAGGAAATCGCTAGTTCTGGGGCACAATCAGTGTCCCTGAGTGAAGATGTTCAGAGGGTACTTTTACTAGGTGATCGAGCCTTTTCCAAAGCGGACAGAGAATAGGGAGAAATACCAACGACAGAAACAACTGGGAGTGGCTTATTAACATCCAGATATTTGTTCAAACAACCTGGTCCCCCAAATGTCTCTGCCAAGCTGCAGGCACCAGATCCACCTCTGCATCCTGCAAGGCCCAGAGCAATGTGTCACTGAGTCCTCATTGGTCTTCTTTCTGTATTTGCTATGTAGTTAGAACTTATTTTTATAATTAAATGGTCATTAAATGCTTATGAGAGAAATTTTGGGAAATGCAAAAGAACAGATCAGATAAGGGAAAAACCAAGTTCTAGTGCCTAAAAACACCCACTGTTAAAATTATCGTATTTCCTTCTAGACATGGTTCTTCTCTTCATGGGTTTTTGGCTTACTTTATGCAATTGTGGTGTTACCGAGTATAATTTTTTTTTCCATTTAACATTATGACATAAGTAACAGTCTTCTTTCATACATTTTTTTACTTTACATAATTTTTATTTTTAAATTACAATTCATATACAATTTTATATTAGTTTCAAGTATACAACCCAGTGATTAGACATTATATAACTTACTAAGTGATCAGCCCAATAAATCTAATACCATCTGACACAAAACATAGTTATTACAAAATTATTGACCATATTCCCTATGCTGTACTTTACATTCCTGTGACTATTCTGTAACTGCCAATTTGTACTTCTTCATCCCTTCACCTTTCTCACTCATCTCCTTCCAACCCCCATCCCATCTAGCAACCATCAAAATGTGCTCAGTATCTATGAGTCTGTTTCTGTTCTGCTTGTTCATTGGTTTTGTCAAACACCTTTATTCATGGCTGTTTAATATTCCATCTAGCAAATTTGCCATAATTTTCTAAGCCATTCCACTATAACTGGGCATCTAAGCTAATTCTCAAACTGTTATCAGATATACCATCATGATGGACATCTTTTTATAGAAAGCTTTGTTAAAATTAGGGATTATTTCCTTTGGAATAGCCTGTACTATTACTGATTTAACTTATATAATCTTTTTTAAGGCTCTTGATGTATATTTCTAAATTACTCTTCAAAGTATTATGCCACTTTACTTCCAAAATAATAAACAAGTGTGTCTATTTTTTTTAATCTTGCAATAGCATGGAGTATTACAATTGTAAAAAAAACACAAAAAAAACTTTACTAATCAGGCAGATTTAAATGTATTTTTGTCATTTTTCCACTAAGTCTCCTTTTGGAGTTATGTTTCCATTAAACCCAAGGCCCTGGACTGTGAACCCCAGCGTGACCAAGACCTAGGTTTGTCTCTTGGCATATAGTGGAGACTCAGTTAACAATGTGTATTAAATTGGTTTAACAAGTATGTGTTAAAATGACTTAACTCAGAAATGGAAAGTTGAAACTGTATCTCTGTATGTCTTATTTCCATCTGCCCAGTGGCCTCTCCAGGTCAGTGTTTCCAAAACTAAGCACACATCTCCATGCTCACCTTTCCCATCTTGAGTAAAGGTGCCCTACTGAAGCACCTCCCACAAGGTCCAGATATGGGGGTCTTCTGCCGTGCACCCATGTCCTCACAGCCAGTCAGCAAGTCCTGTGGATATGCCTCCCCACACATTCCCTTCCATATAGAAGTCCCCTAACTGCCCACCATCCTTCCCTCTGTGTTTTAGCCCCTTACAGTGCCAGAGTGCCGTCTTTCTAACACAAGTGAAAACCCTACCATGATTTGCTCCTTATACACAGAACAAGGTCCAAAATCCTCAGTATGTCATTAGGGGTGTTAACACGATTTGACCCCTAGTACCGCACTGTAAGGGAAACAGAACTACTTTCCTTCCTGTGTAGGGAAAACCCCTGTTCTTCCCTACTGTGCGCATCTCTTGTTGGCCCCCTTACTACTCACACAAGACACTTCACTTCTAATGCTTCTGGTCACCAAATGGGCAGAGGTCCCCCCACCACCACCACCTAGCAATGCTCTGCAACACCAGCTGGGTGTCCTACAATTTAACTCAATTCTGACACTGTCTAGCTGGAGTTAGCATCAGATTCAGGCAGGTAAAGAGCTCAGTCCCACAAGACCACCCCTCCCCACCCCACGCCAGACACCAGTCGTAAGCTCAGGCTATTGCCTATGCTTCTGCCAACAGCTGGCTAGAGATTGGAGGTTCCAACAACCCCTTCTTCGGGCCTGATAAATTTGCTAGAACAGCTTACAAACTCAGGGAAACACATGTAGTGGTTTATGTTATCATAAAGGATACAATAAAGGACCAAGATGAACAGCCAGATGAAGAGATACATAGAGCGAGGTCTGAAAGGGTCCCGAGCACGAGAGCTCCCTGTCCGTGGAGTTGGAGTGCGTCACCCTCCCTGTGTGGAGGTTTGTACCTACCTGGAAGCCCCCCCACCCCCTCTGTGGGGACTTTATGGAGGTTTCCCCACATGGGCATGACCCGTTACTGACTGCATCTCTAGCTCCTCTCTCCTCTCTGGAGGATGAGAAGTGGCGCTGAAAATCCAAGCTTCTAAGCATCATGACTTGGTCTTTCTGGTGACCAGCTGCCATCCAGGAGGAGCCACCCAGAAGACCACCCAGAGTCACCTCATTAACAAAAGGTGCTCCTAGTGTCCTTATCTCTTAGGAATTGACAAGGGGTTTAGGAGCCCTGTGGAGGGATGGGGTCAAAGGCAAATACTCGAGTAAGAGATGCTCCTGTGTTCTCATCAGGAATTTACAAGCGTTTTAGGAGCTTGTGCCAGAGAATGGGGACAGATATATATATATACATACACACATACATATATATATATATATATATACACACACACACATATCATTTTTTTCTATGATCTCACAATTACCCATTTCTCCAACACGCCATATATGCACTTTGTTCGGGCCATCGGGCCATTTTGTAAGCCTGGAATGCCCTTTTCCTGCTCCCCGTATAGCAGCTGCACGCTGTCTCCTCCATGAAGGCTTGTTCACCACGGTAGCTCCCACCTGGAGCATACTTTACGCAAGGTCAATGCCTAGGGAATGCCGAACGAAGGCAGAGATGACGCATCCGCAGAAATGCGTTACCTTCATGGCTGTTACCTGCTGTCCTTTCTGAGCTGTTTTATACATTACGTTAGATATTTATATTAGAAATTTTAAAGAACCCTTCAACCTGGGGGTTCTATGTTTATATTTTAATTTTTTTTAAGAACCTTTCAACCCAGGATAAAATAGTTACTCAAGGCATTTTTGTTCTCTGGTAGACTCCATTTCACTTATTACTGGACATTTCTTAATTTCCATGAAAGGTTCTTTTTAGTGCTTTTCCCACTGATTCCTTGTGCTCATTGTAAGTATTGTCAAAATATTCACCGACTACAGGTTGTAGCTTTAAAGGATAATTGGTTCAGATAAGATTCTGTATCCAGATGCAGAGCTTAATATCCAGTGGTATTACCATTAAAACAGGATCTTTCTAGCATTATCTTAAAGCTGAAGGATGTTTTTTAAAAAGCCTTCTGACCAATAGCAACAATTTACCTAGAATTGTGAGATTTTTGGTCTTTGATCCCAAACACTTGTCAAATAAATTAATGATTATAAGTGAAGTTTGACATCAAAGGCATTGTTTTTGAAATTTTTAAGCCCTGAATTTACACAAGGAAAGAACAAGTATGATCAGTAGACAGAAGTCAACATAAGTAAGCAAGGGTAATAGCAATATTTTTAGATATGATGCTGAAGATGGCTGGCATTGAATGTATTGTATAGCATTACTATTATTCTAGTACTGGCCACTATATTTTAGAGTTATTTTTAATACTATAAGTGAATCCCTCATTTTATTTTAAATGTTTAAAATTCTCTAGCAAAATACTAGTTATGTTAAGTTTTGCTATAACAAGCAACCTCAAATTTCAGAGATTTGACACAACGAGCATATTTTGCTTACACCAAGTGTAAGGTAGATATTTTTAGTAGGATGGCACCTCTGGGTAGCTCCCTAGTGACTCAGAGAACTAAGTGCTGCTATCCCCTAGTGCCCTGGTCATCAAACTGCGGCTTGCAAGCCACATGCGGCTCTTTGATCCCTTGAGTATGGCTCTTCCACAAAATACCACATGCAGACGCTATCTTGATAAGGAATGTACCTAACTATATAGTTTAAGTTTAAAAAATTTAGCTCTCAAAAGAAATTTCAATCGTTGTACTGTTGATATTTGGCTCTGTTAACTAATGAGTTTGCCGACCACTGCCCTAGGGCATTCTTGGAGTCTTCCACTAGGTCTTCTACATTGGGCTGGCCAATGACTGAGGAGAGGGTATGTGAAGGGTTATGCTGCACATCTTAGAGGCCTGGTGTGTAAGTGGCATACCTCATCTACATGATGTGCTGGAATAACTCATTACGGCTCACAAGAGCTACCTATTCAAGTTTCAGACATTTTGCAAGCTGATTGTAAAACACAGACATTAAAAATTAAATGATATAAACATACCATTAAATTTTTCAAAATTAAATAAAAACAAAAGTAATAATTAATGAAACTTTCTATTTTGCTACATTTTACTTTTATCTATGCTTGAGAATATTTATGTCTCTTGTATCTATAAGTAGGAAATACTATAGAATGGTGGTAGCTACTGTGCATCTCTTCCTGACTCCATGTTCATTGACATCATGTTAGTTGTTTGAAAGAGAAGATGGTGAGGTTATTTACACCATGAAAATTGGCAAGCACCATAAATCAGGGCTTGACTTATTTTGTTGATAATCTGTCTTTTAAAAGTTTTAAAGTATTAAAAATTCAGATTAACTTAAAGCATATTGTATCTGTAGTCATTATATTGTGAATAGCACAAAATATTGAAATATTCTTCTAGTATTTGATAACTGTTAACTGATTCAAGCAAAGTTACCTATGTTACTGGGATACTGGTGAAGGAGTAAATTCTGACATATGGCCCTGGCTGGGTAGCTCAGTTGGTTAAAGCATCATCCCGAAGTGCAGAGGTTGCCAGTTCAATTTCCAGTCAGGGCACAGACAGGAACAAATTGATGTTCCTGTCTCTCTCTCTTCCTTCCTCTCTCACTAAAATTTTTTTAAAAAAAGAAAGACCATAATAAGAAAAAAAATCTGACATATGTCTTTATTATTTCACTTACTCAATAATGTAAAATATATATATATCAACTAGTCTTGATGTTTGGAACTACATACTCATTCATCAATTATAACCATAGGCTGGCTACAATACAAAACATATGGTAAAAAATCACCAAGAGCATTCTGAGAGAATCATTTGGCTATATGGAAGTCTTAATAAAGTGTACTGCATATTTTTTAATGTTATACAGTGTGTCCGTAAAGTCATGGTGCACTTTTGGCCGTGTGACCGGTCAAAAGTGCACCATGACTTTACGAACACGCTGTATTATTTTAATGGTTATTTTATTAATTATAAATAATGTGCTACACATCCTTTTATATCAGTAAATTTATAAGAAACTCAAGTACATATGCATATTTGTTTTTTGGAGAGCACATTGTCAAACATCTACGAGCACATTACCCTCTTTAACTACACTGTATTGGCCAGAATTCAATCGTGTGATTTCACTTAGATGCCAGGATTACAGAGTAATTAATGTAGCTATGTGTTAGGAAAGGGAGAAGGGGACATTCGTGAGCACTACCAGTCTCTTCCACAGTCTGTGCTTCTGGTCACCAAGTATCAGTTACTTTCCCTTTCCCATATGTAGAACACATTCATCTCTCCCTACAGGGAATGGCCCAAAATCCCATCCAGTCACTGCATTCCGGCTCAAGGTCCAGGATCTCTAGATGGTGCTTAGATTTCTCTGTAAGGTCAGATGGAACTTTTCTTTTTTCACTCTGTTGAACGCTGTATTTTTTTTTCCACAACTGCAATAACTTCCTGTCTAACATTCAGAAGCACTTTGCTAGTCACAGCCTCATTGGAGAAGTAGACCAAATCATCAGTCATGCTATAATCACTGCAGCACCTGGTCACCACACCCTGGACGGTTTTCAACTTGGTGTCCAGATGTAAGTTTTCTGGCATGGCAACCAGTGAACTAAAAAGAAAAAGAAAAAGAAGTTATTTTCTGCCCCCCACCTCCAACCTCAACCCATATACAATATATAGTAAAGCAGGGGCAAGAATTGCAATGAAAAAATCCCTGTCAGTAAAGGAATAGAAAAGGGTACAGTACAGTCACTCATTCTTAAAAAATGCTGGGCTCCTATGGGGCTGGCATTGGAAAGGCCTCCTGCCCTGACAAGGACCCAGCTCTGCAGTCTGGGAAGAAATCCCTTTGTTTCTAGGTCACATCTGAAATGGGTGTTGGGGAGCTCACCGTCCTTGGGGAGCTGTACAGAATTAACAGCTTGTGGCCTGCACTTGGCTTGCACTTGGCTTACACTTGGGAGCCTGAAGGTGTTTTGTGTTTCAAGCAGTTAAAGTCTTGTTTAATCAAGACTCAGTTTCTTTCTCTCAAAAACTAGTATAGGCTTCTGGTCTATTTGTTTCCCAGTTAGTTCCATTGCCCAGTAATTATAATCAGCGATTTCCTAGACACGATTGTCAACTCTGCCTCACTCCTCTGCTTCCTCCCCTTCATAAAGGACTCTCTCAGTTTAACAGCAGCTGGCTTGGGGCCATCTGGAACCAGCAGCATGAAGGTCATACCTTCAGTCTGGTCTTTGCCACGAGCTGGGTTGCACTGTTCACCTGAGAGGTTTTATCGGGCCTCTGTCATGTGTCCGCTACTGTTTGGGGTCTAGGAGCGTGAGCTTTTTCAACCCTTTGACTCTGCAAATGTCTGAACTCCTTTTATTCTCATTTATTTCTGCATACAGACCTGCCAGTTCTCTCCTGAGTTCATCTCCTTGTAATAATAGCTCAGCAAAGGCAGCCAGTGAAAATCAACACATATTAAAAATAATCTACTTTTTAGACTCTTCCTCTAGAGCTAACAGCGTAGAAGGAGACTGAGTTACCACAGGTAACAGTTTTTTCATGTTTTACTACTGCGTACCCTGGGTCTCATCTTTCTCACCCCAATAACTGCAACCCTCTTGCCACTCACTGCCTGACCACTAAGGCGGCGCCACGTATTTTAGGTTTTTATTAGGGCAGTACCTCATATCAAGGTACCAATTTCTGTATTAGCCAAAATAGGATACGCTAAGCAATGGCAACAGAAATCCTAGCAGCTTAACACAACAAAATTGTTTATGCCTAATGGAAAGTTGATGTAGACTTTTGTAATAGGGCGACTCTCTTCCATATACTGATTCTGAGATACTGATTCTTTTACTTGATGGCTCCTGTCCCCTGGAGTCTGCTAGGGGTCCTCAGCCAGTAGCAGAGGGGCACCAAATGGTCTCCAAGACAAACAAGAAAAGCGTACTACACCCTCAGAGGGGCTCCAGTTACTTCCCTATGCCACTGTCCTCAGCACGGCATCCTCTGCACTTATCTGACAAAGAAGCAAAGAAAGAGAACCTTGTGGGGTATTATTAGGGCCCAGGCTTGCAAGGGTCTATATCACTTCCATCACCACTGCCCCCTTGCCTTTGGCCAGAACTCTGTCATGGTCCCACCTACATGAAAGGGAGCTTATGTGCTTTAGTTATGTATCCAGGGAGAGGAAAAACACACTGGTAAACAATGCCATCTATATCATACAAACAGGATGAAATTATTATTTTTACCCTTTTCCTGACTAAAACAAGGATCTTAAGATGCCTTAACTTCCTAACTTTTTAACTTTTTCTACCCATCTTTCCTGTTAGGATTTTCTAGTTTTGTTTTTGTTGTTGTTGTTGTTTTAGTTTCTCCATTTTGTTTTTGACAGACAAATGATGTTTCTGTTGGTTGGTTGTTATTTTGTTGTTGTTCATTTGTTTGTTTTTACAGTTAGTGTTTATGTAGTTTACAAACATATTTTAGCTGTTTTTTGCTCACTGTTGCTTCCTGCATCCTCTTCTCTTCTGGTTTAATTTATCTTCTTGAAACCATTCCTCTATTTGTTCTTTCAAGCAAGGGTTTGAAACAAATAAATTTTTAGTCTTCATATAGAAATATCTTTGTATCGCCTCACTTTTCGAAAAATAATTAGTTGGGTAAAAATTCAAGGTTGTCAATTATTTTCCCTAAACATTTTGAAGTTCTATTATTTTCAGTTTTTTAGCTGTTTATGCAAATAGCTACCTCCATACTTATAAATAATGTATCTAACTTCTATTTTTTATTTGCAATGTTAGAAGTTATCCGGTGACTTCATATTATAATAAATAACAATTTAGTTCTCTTATTCTACTTTATATCACTCCTGTTTTTAATAATAGTATGTTCAGTATTTATAACAGTATGATTATATCAATACTGTTTATTGTTGAGCTGAGTAATGAACTATGATTGCATTTAAAATGGGTTAAGATTCAAGTTCCAAGTGCAACTTTAAATTTCTCCGTGTTTATGTGCAAAGTTTGCTACTTACTTATTCTTTATCTTTTTCCCCAAATGATTCTTCATATTAGATTTTTATTCAACTACTTTGTATTAGTTATATATGCTGTGGAACAGATTGTCCCCAAAACATTATGGCTTAAAAGAACGGGCATTTATTGTCTCAAATTTCTGTGAGAAAGGAATGAGACTTGAGTTAGTTGGGTCCTCTGGCTGAGGATCTGTCACAAGGCAATAATGAAGGTGTCTGCCAAGGCTGTAGTCATCGCAGGGTTCAACTAGGTAAGGATCTGTTTCCAAGCTCATTCAAGTGATTGTTAGCAGGATTCAATTCCTGGTGGGCTTTGGCCAGGATTGTCTTTCAGTTTCTTGCCAGATGGACTTCTCTATGGGGCAGCTCACAACAATGACAGCTGACTTTCAGCAGAGTAAGAGACGACAAACAAGATGCAAGCCACAAACTATTTCTACCCTCATCATGGGAGTAATATCCTAACTCTTCTATCACATATTCTGTTTATTATCACCAGGTCACTAAGTTCATATGCAAGAGGAGGGATTTATACAAGGGCTTCCAGGAGCCTGAGATCATTTGGAATCATTTTGGAAGCTACTTACCACATTCTTATTTTTCTCTCTCGCTCTAATCCAGACTAGTTTATCTCTAGTCTTGCTCTCCGCCAACATCCTGAGAATTTCCTTCACCATTGAGTTTTCTCTTGGATTCCATCATTTCCTATCTTGGTTTACTCTCTCTCACTTTAGGGGAGCATATCTATAACCACTGCTCCCTAACAAAGATACTGGGAAGGTAAATTTTCTAACTCAGTTCATATCTGTACTGTATTTATATTAATTGTTCTTACTATTTGGCCAGCTGTAGAATTCAAGGTTAAGCATCACTTCCCATCAGAATTTGTAAGGCCTAGCTTTATTTTCTTTTCTTCTAGCATCAAGTACAACTGTCAAAAAGTCTGATCTAAGGAAAAAAACAAAGTCTGGTCTTTCATTCTTCTGTGAATGACCTGTTTTTCCATCCCATCTGGAAATTTTCAGGTTCTTCTCTTTATCCCAGATGTTCTGAAATTTCATGATGATATTTTTTGGTGAAGTTATTCATCTTCATTTAATGTTCTGGATACTCTGTGTACCTTCCTAGTCTTAGACTCAAGTCCTTAGTTTGTGGAAATTGTTCTTATATACTCTCTTTGATGATTTCTTCTTTCCATTTTATCTCTTCTCTCTTTCTAGAATTCCTGATAGTTGGACATTGGACCTTCTGGATCAGGGGTCGGCAAATTTTCTTTTGTAGAGATAGTAAACATTCTAGACTTTGGGGGCCACATATGGCCTCTGTTCCATATTCTTCTTTTTACATATACATATATATGTATATACAACCTGTCACAAATTTAAAAAGCATTCTTAGCTTAAGCAACATACAAAAACAGACCATGGACTAGATTTGGCTCATAGGCTATTAATTGCCAACCTCTTCTAGATAGACATATCCTATGCCTCTTATTTTTTCTCATATTTTCTATTATTTTTATACTCTAATTCTTTTATTATATTTTTATTTTAAAAATTCTATTTTTAAATTCTAAGAACTCCTTTTTATCCTCTAAATGTTTCCTTTGCATAATATCTTCTCTAATCTCTATAGATATAAACTAGAAGTTGTTTCTTTTTCTATTTCCCTCTCATTTCTTCCCTTTGTTCTATTTTTTTTTCTTTCTTTCACATGAGAGATTTTTCTTAATAAACCCTTGCCTGTCACTTCTTCTTAAATGTGATATTCTAAACAAGGGGACTTCATTTGAGGATGGGAGCAGGGCTTGTCAACTAATGACCTCCACTTTGAGGTTGCTGGGTAGAGAATACTAGTATGGGAAAGTCTAGTACTTAGGGCCATCTGGTTTATCTTGAAAACAAACTTTCTTTTTGAGAGAGAGAGAAAGAAACAGGAAGGGGGTGGAGAGAAGCATCAACTTGTTGCTCCACTTAGTTGTGCCTTGATTGATTCTTGGACTTACCTTGACTGGGATCAGACTGACAACCTCAGGTTCAAGTCAAGCCAGTGACCTCTTGCTCAAGCCAGTGATGTCAGATTTCAATGGGGTGACCTCAGCATTCAAGGTTGACACTATCCACTGCACCTCCACCAGTTACGTGAGAACAAACTTCTTCCTTCCTGCCTGGAGGATAGATGTGTTGCTGCTTGATTTCTGTGTATTGAGACTAGGAGGTGGGAGAAGGTCAACTGCTCTGGTCACTGGTTTTATCCAGTGCCTAAATCCAAAGGCCTATCATCCTCTTAAGTGAACTTTAGGTTGTTGCTTCCTCTATTCACTTAATGAATCATCTCACTTAATCATCTGCTTCCTAACTTCCAAAAATTGTTGACTTTCTTTTATCTGCTGGGTCACCTCTTTTATTTTCTTTTTATAGTGGGTTTATATATTTTTTAAATCCCTATGCTATCATTTTAATAAGGTCTCAGATGTAAACAGATATAAACACATGTGGTTATTCTACCATATTAAATGAGACCTATATGTCTTATTTTAGGATCACCTTGGATGAAAGAAATATCACTTACTGAGCTCTGGAAGACCAAGTATTCTTTAGAGTGAGTGACCTGAGTGAGGATATTCAGTTGGTAAAAGTGGTTCATCACTGCCAGGTAAAACCTTTGCCATAATGAGTGATACAATATAGAGTATTTTTCACTTACCTCTTGAATTTGTCATGAACAGAAAGAACTGAATGTGACCTAAGTATTCTAATTTATACTTGAATCTTTTTAGTCTACACCTATCAATTAGGTTGATGTTCACATATACTTTTGATACTGCCCTTAATATTAAAGCAAGTGACTATTCACTGAGTTCATTTTTGCAGTGAGATTTACTTTTCAATAGTTACCATTTTCATAAAACATATATTTAGAAGGTTGGATGAAGTGATAGGGTAGCTCCTAATACCGCTATACAAAAATTTTTGTGAGAATCAAATATTTCACACTCTGCCTGTAAAGGAAAGAAATCTTGACACATGCTACAACATGGATAACTCTTAAGAATGTCATGCTGCCTGACCAGGCGGTGGTGCAGTGGGATAGAGCGTCGGACTGGGATGCAGAAGACCCAGGTTTGAAATCCTGAAGTTGCCAGCTTGAGTGCGGGCTCATCTGGCTTGAGCGAAAAAGCTCACCAGCTTGGACCCAAGGTCACCAGCTCAAGCAAGGGGTTACTCAGACTGCTAAAGGCCTGCGATAAAGGCACATATAAGAAAGCAATTAATGAAAAACTAAGGTGTCCCAACAAAAAACTGGTGATTGATGCTTCTCATCTCTCTCCATTCCTGTCTGTCTGTCCCTATATATCCCTCTCTCTGACTCTCTCTCTCTGTCCCTGTAAAAAAAAAAAAGAGAGAGACTGTCATGCTAAGTGAAATAAACTAATAACAAAAGGACAAACACTGTATGATTTCACCTATATCAGGTACTTAAGTAGTGAAAATCATAGTGACAGAAAGGAGAATGGTGGCTTCTGGGAGCGAGAGGTGGGTGAATGAAAGTTATTGTTCAATGGGTAAAGAGTTTCAGTTTTACAGGGTGGAATGGAAAAGGTTCTGGAGATAACTGGTGGTGATGGTAGCACATTATTAATGTATTTGATACCTGAACTGCACACTTAAAAAATAGTTAAGTTAGTAAGTTTTATATTAATATCTATTTTACTACAATAAAAAATTAGAAAAATCATTTAACACTGAGTTTTCTATGATATCATTATTAAATTCATTCAATAAAGACTAATCGGGTACGTGTTATGTACCAGGCACTGTTGTAGGCACTGAAGATCAAAAGTGAGTAGAAAGAGATGTCTCTTCCCTCCTGGAGCTTATATTCTATTGGAGAAAGATAGATCATAAACTAGTAAGCGTATAAAATAAAGGAAGGTAAAGGAAGGGGAGTGACAAGGGTGCTATGTTTTAGGGTGCTCAGGGAAATCCTCTGTGATTATGTGGAACTTGAGCCCAGACCTGAATGATTTTCATTTCTTAGTATATATTTAACAAGAATTTACCGTTGTGAGTTATCCAACTGCCCCCCCTCCGCCGAAGTACTATATTTGGCAAAAAAGCTTTAAATCAGTTACTCATTGTTCCTGTGGTTGCTGTTGTCACTATTTGAGTGTTCATCTCTGCTTTAAGCTCGTATGATTTCATTCTTTTTATTCGCATTAATATTTCCTGACATAGATTGAACTTTTCATCCAAGGAAATCAGTGTGCTTAAATTGATTATATCTCACCTGTGAGGATTAGCTCTTACAAAGACCTAAAACACAGAAGTCTCCGGTAAAACCACACACAAACTTAAGCCCTCGAGTTCCAAGTCTGGTTTGTTTCATAATCCCTGAGCTACCACACTGCTGTGGGGATTGTGCAAGGCGACTTCACTGAAAACACCTAGCATACCCATTCCTGCACTGCTGATTCTTTTTTCCTTCAGCATTTTTTTACTAATAACTGGCCCCTAGGCCCTGTAAGGTGACCAGACATCCCACTTTTGACCGGACAGTCCCAATTTTTAACGATTTGTCCTGTGTCCCGTGGCATTTTTAAAAAGTCCCGATTTAAAAAAATATATCACAATACTATTTTTGCATTCTATGAAATTTTTTTTTGCTCCATATAGACCAAACTTTTAATCAAGACCCTGCCTGTCAATGGTGTCCCACTTTACCAATTTTAAAATCTGGTCACCTTGCTAGGGTGATCAAACCACCCGCTGCCACCATTCCCCACCTGGAGAAGGACTTACCTAGCAAAGGAGCCACTGAGCAGACATTTTTCTTCCTTCTTTAATTGTTTCTAGCCCCTTCCAGCCTATAGTAGTGGATAGCTTGTTAATTTGGGGCACTGAGAAGAGTAGGTTACTGGATCGTTTTTCAGTGACAGTGGCCCTAAAGCAAACTTAATGTATCCTTTGTCCTGTGAACTCCTGGATGGCATTGCTCCTGCTGTAGCAGGAACCACGTCACCCCCTCAGCACTTTTTGTTTTGCTTTGGGTCAACCAATGGGAGACTCGGTGGCCATGGGAGAAATATTGCCCCTGGTGTTCTCACAGCCTGTCAGTCTTTGTTAAATCAAAGAAGACTGAAAAATGAATTCCTTTATGTCCCTGTCCAAACATGGCAGCTGTTTAATTTCAATTAGCAAAGCTTGAAAAAGAATATTCTAGCAGGAGTAATTAAATCAGGAAGGGTTCTTGCTCACTGCCACTCCTCTTCCCAACAGGGGACCTGCAGGGTCCATCCGCAGGGCTGTGAAGGTTGGGTTCTGGGAAATTTAGGAGCCTAAGGCTTTGACAGAGCTCCCTTTTCGAACAAGTGAAAAGAAAGGAAGCACAAGCCTCCAGGAAAGATTTGTTTAACTTTTTAAAGCAGTGGTTCTTAACCTTTTTTGAGGTACCGAACCCACCAGTTTCATATGCGCATTCACCGAACCCTTCTTTAGTGATAAAATATGATTTTTTTTTCCAAATTCAGGACATAGGTATATGTTTTTTTACTGGTGCACAAAATGAGCCGTGCATGAACATCACCTTGCTCAAAGAACAAAACCAACAAAGTGCATGTACTCACAACAAATTACGGTATTACTTGATTCTGGCTTCTGCGGCAGAGGCTTCTCCGAACTCCTGAGACCGACTCATCGAACCCCTAGGGTTCGATAGAACCCAGGTTAAGAACCACTGTTTTAAAGTCTAAAAATTCGCTTTATAGATCAGACTTGTCTACACCCAACCACCAATATGTTCACTTCAAGCCCTAGCTTCCTTCTCTCTGTAAATGGTCTGCTTTCAAAGCTCCTCCCCACCTCCTGCTGGGGAAGGCCAAACCCTTTCTTCTCTACCAAACAAGTATTTGCTCTGGTTGATACATTAGAACGTGTGCCAAGAAGCAAAGCAAGCTGCTCCCCACAACTTCTCAAGTTTCACTGTGTCAGTCAGGGTCTCAGCAGAAAACTGAATTCACTCCTAGTGATACAGATGAAGAGAATTTAAGGAAGGGGCTACTGACAGAGGAGGGGACAGGATTAAGGAAACAGAAAAGGTGAGGTGCCCAGAGACTAGCAACAGCTGGAGACTGTTACTATCTGAGGGCTGAAGAAACAAGGGAGGGACATAGTGTTACCAGAGCTAGTGAGAACTGGAAGAGCGGCCCAGCAGAAATTGGAGTCTTGGAAAGATGTGACCTTCTCAGAGAGGCTGAAGCAAGGAAGAAATGCCCTCCTGCCTCCCAGTCTCCTACATGCGCCTTGATGACAATTAATTGTCCCTTCCTGTTTATGTCTCTTGTTTCCCCAGCTTGAGTGTAGTCAGTGTGGGGCCAACATATGTCTGCCGTTTGTTTCGTATCTCTTGGGTCTTAACCTATACTGAACACATAGGTGCTCAATAAATGCTTTTGTTAGATTATTGTATTATAATTATTACAGTATAAAAATATAATTGAAAAAAGAGATAACTATATTTTCATGTCATTTGTATAATATATAGTGTTATCTCTTTTATGAAAAAAATATATACATATATATATAAATTGAGATATAATTGACATAACATTGTATAAGTTTATGGTGTACAATGTATCAATTTGATACACTGACTATATTGTAATGTGATTACCACCATAGCATTAGCTTAACACCTCTATCATGTCCTATAATTATCATTTCTTTTTAGTGGTGAGAACATTTAAGATCCAATTTCTTAGCAACTTTGAAGTATATAATATAGTATTGTTAACTGTAATCTTTTTCCTTTAATTATATTTTATGCTATAATAATTATACTCAAATAATCTAACAGGAGCATTTATTGAGCACCTATGTGTCATAAGATGATAATGTAGTGATAACTCTGAAAGCACGTGTCAGATATCGTTGTAAATCGGTGAGTAGCTCTCAACTAGAAATAAAGAGAGGACTTTCTGTGAAATAGAAGTAAGGAAACAGTGGAGCCTGTGAAAAATGACAGTTCTTGGGTATGTTTGGCCAGGTACACTATGCACATGACTTTTGGGGTATAAGTACAGAGTGGTGTTTGCATGGTCTTTTTTTAAGAGGCTAAGTGATGAGAGGGAGAAACACGGCTTCTGGGAGGAAGACTTACCAGGCTGAGTGAGTGACCAGGTCCTGCTGGCTTCATGGACTCTGTTTAGGAACAGAGATGTGTGGTGGAAATGGGTCAGCATGCCCCCTTTATGGGTTTTCAAGGTCTCAATTCCTCCATTGTGAACATTGTGCACTTGCGTTCTCTTGCCCCCCCACCCCCACCTCGTGCTGGAGCATTAAATAGATGGGAAATGGTACAGGGACATATCACTGGGCCATGGCCCACTTGCCACTGGGTCCAGCTGACAAAAGTACAGGTTGCTTTGCTCCTTCTGACTCATTTGGCACCAACACTTAAAAGGTGTATGTCCCTGTATTTAAGTAAACACTAAGGCAGTGGACATGCTGGCGAGAAACAGATGCATTCTGCATCAATGACAAAAAGCCATAAATAACATAGAACCATTACTTTGATTATCTTTAAAAGCAGTGAGCACCTTTATCTGTAACACATTTTTTATGTGAGCTGGCTTTTCCTTTGCCTCATGTCATTTCTGAACTACCTGCTTCTGCCAATGTTGGTATGCCAAAGATGCAACCTGATGTCAATTTAGCTCTAGGCAAATATAGTTAGAATGGAAAATTTTTTACTCTTTTTAAGAACTTTCAGCAGGGTAAGAGGAAATGAGAGAATGACTGTCCATATGGATTAGTGAAAACAAATAAAATCAAGAGGTCTCCTCCATCCTTTAAAGAAGAAATCTTGGATGAGCCTACTACTGCTTCCAGTTACTAAGTGATTTTTCTCCTTCTTTTGGCAGCAAACATTCCCAAATAGGTGGTTATGTCTTCCTGCCTCTTTTTCAGCACCACACGTTCCTTAGTTAGTCCCCAAAAACTGACTTCATGACACTTGTGATGGTTAATCTATGTGTCAACTTGACTGGGCCATGAGCCAGATATTGGGTCAAGCATTACCCTGAACTAGCCTGTGAGGGTGTTTCTGGATGGGATGGGCCCCTCCCAATCAGTGGAAGTCCTGAACAGAAGAAAAAGTCTGAGGAAGAGGGAACTCCAGCCCGGGATGTGACGTTGGTCTTTTCCTGCTTTCCAATTGAGACAGAAACATCTGCTCTTCTTGTGTCTCCTACAGCCTGTTAGCCACTTCTCCTCGGTGCTCCCATCTCACATAAAAGCCAGTGTGTCTGTCCTTTTTACCTCAACATTGTTTCTTCCTCCTCTTAATTCTTCCTGTGGCTGAAAATGTCTGAGTCTGCTTCCCCCACTCCAGGATCCAATTAATCACCAAATCCTGTTGATTTTTTCCATTTATTTCCAGACAACTAAATCTTTTCATTCCCTCTGCTCAACCCTAGTCGTGCCCCTGTCCCGACATGTGACACCCTTTTCCTTGGCCCCACTGCCTTCATCTCTCCTTTCCTTCACCCTGCAAATCACTGCCAAGTTGATTTTAGCAGGACATTGTTTCATCACAACTGTCCCCTCCTCAATCACCTCCAGTGACTCAGACAAGGCAAAGCCCAGTCTTCTTTCCTGAATCTCTAAGCCTGTCTCCCATCTGACCCACCATTCCAGCCTGGCTATTGAGACAGAAATAGAACTCCAGGTCATTGGAGCCAGGTTGCACAGAGCTGCCTTCCTGGCACACCCAGCATTCCTTCCAACACTGAAAAATATCGAAACATAAATGACTCATACTTTCCCCATTCAAAATCCCCTTCCAACATGTACAGTGTTCTTTTTTTTAACTCTGAGATTACATACATGCTGGGTGAAAACATGATTCACATGAAGTTCACTATAAAACTTTTAGGGAGCTAAACATTACCTAGCCTGATTTGCCGTTGTTTCTACTAGCGATAGTCATCATTACTACCCTGAGTTAGCCGAGAGCAGGGTTTGGGGGAAGGGGAAAGGCAGTGGAGTCTCAGAACAAACTCCCTGGTTTTGAATCCTACCTCCACAAGTGTATGGAATTTGGGCAAACCCCTTCATCTCTTGTGGCCTCAGTTTCATAATCTATGAGGTGGAGACAGCAATAGTCACACCCACAGGACTATTGTAAGGCTTAACGGAAAGTGGTGAGACAAGTGTAACTGCTCATAGTAAAGGTGTTCTAGTCCTTGTCACATTGTCACTGATAGTGAGCTACCCAGGCAGTAGCGGAGTGACTCCGTGGAGCTGCCCTCCGGGGATGCCATGGCCATGAGTGAGGGACATCCTGGTGCTCCCCCCGCTCTTGGCTCACCCTCAGAAGTTATAAATAGGTGTATGTCATAGAGGTCCCTTACCCAAAGGTGCCTCTGGTTCTATTTGTCAGACATTCTATGAGGACTGTCACATGCATTATCTCATGTCACCTTTCAATAACCCATAAAGTGAGACTGAAGCTCTGAGAGGCCAGGCGATTCGCCTAAGGCTACACAGCTAGAATTTGAGCTCTGATGTAGCTGTGCTT
The DNA here is from genome assembly GCA_037038555.1 of Rhynchonycteris naso. NCBI lineage: Eukaryota > Metazoa > Chordata > Mammalia > Chiroptera > Emballonuridae > Rhynchonycteris > Rhynchonycteris naso. The sequence continues at coordinate 21,034,608 of CM073001.1, forward strand.
TTCTTCTTTAGCCACTGGTTTGTCCTGTCTCACATACCTTCCCGATCACTCTCACTCGCTCCTTCAGGCCCCCACCCCATCTTCCAGTAGCAAGTTTTCTACTGAGGGCATTCGTTCATTTTTAGTTGATTTGAACTGAGGCAAAGCAAAGCAGTAAAATATCTGCTCTGGTTTTCAGGTTGTTGTAATCGGAACTTCCCACCTTCATGAGCAGGGGGAAAGGGAGAGGTTGAGACCCTCAGAGCACCTGCTGCTTCTAAAGTTCACCTGCTTATGTCATGCCATGGGGTATCAAGGGTGATGGGCAGGGCTGAGCTGCCATGACACTGCTTAATAGTTCGTATGCCAAGGAGCCTTTAGTGTTACATTACAAGTCTGAGAGCAGCCTTTCTGGTAGATGTTCCTAGTGAAGTCATCACCATGGCCTGAAGATGCCTATGAATTTGAACCTAAGGATTGTACTTACCTTTCTTGCAGCTCAAATGCATGATTCTCCCAACATTAGCAAGTGAAAAGGTTTATAATTCTTCTACACAGCATCACCAGGGTAGGCCGTGCAGTCTGTGGAAGCCTGTTTCTTATAGAACAAGATCAACTAGGCTGAGGTAAGCAAACCCTGAAATGTAGTGGCTTAATACAACAAAAGCTTTTTCTTGTTCATGCAAAGTCGGAACATTGGGGGTTCTCTGTGCAGTGCCTCAGGGATCCCAGCTCCCTCAATTTGGGGCATTATTGTCTTAACAGGAGGCTTCCAGAGTGACCAAGGCAGGGAAGGAGAGAGCACATTAACTTTTAAATGCCTTGGCCTAGAGGTGAACATCTACTTTAGTGTCGGGAACTAGTCACATGGCCCTACCTAACTGCAGAGGAGCAGAGGAATGCCATCTTCCTGGGAGACGAGGAAGGAGAGAAGAGCCAGATGTGCAAGCACACTGCTAATCTGTACCATAATTTTTACATAAGAAACTACTGGAAACCTGAAACCAGAATTTCCCAAACTTGCCCTGGTGAGAATGCACTTTCTTATTAACTATTTTAACCACTAAAGAAATATAGCTTCATTGTAAAAATAATTAGGAAAGCAGCAGGTGAAAAGGAGAATTTTCCTTTCTGTCTCATTATTGCCCTCTTCTTCCATGTCCTTCCCAAAAGTTTATTGTATGTCCTTTCTGCCATTGTTTTTTACTCAATAGTATGTCTTAGATGTCTTCTCATATCAAAACACCTAGAGCTGCCACCTTCTTTTCATTATCTACATGGATTTAATAAAAATGGCCCCATCATCCCCTATTAATGGGCATTCAGATTGTTTCCCGTGTCTTATAATGGTAAACAATGCTATCTTTGCATAGTTTAGTGGATAAAGTAACTCTAAGATAAATGTCTACACATGCAATGCAGAGTCAGAAGGTACAAACATTTAAAATCTTGAACCCTATGCCAAATCACCCCTCTCAAAAAGTAATAGGTACATAGCAAAAGCTCACCAGCTTGGACCCAAGGTCACTGGCTCCAGCAAGGGGCGGCTCGGTCTGCTGAAGGCCCGCGGCCAAGGCACATGTGAGAAAGCAATCAATGAACAACTATGGTGTCGCAATGGGAACGAAAAACTAATGATTGATGCTTCTCATCTCTCTTCGTTCCTGTCTGTTTGTCCCTATCTATCCCTCTCTCTGACTCTCTCTTTCTGTCTCTGTAAAAAAATTTTTTAAAAAGATAAAAAAAAGTAATAGGTACAAAATTTTACTTACACCAAAAAAAAAAAAAAGGTGGACCTACCATCTAAATATTGATGAGGATAAGAATTGTTGCTGAGTTTTATTTGCAGGACAATGATATTGTTCAGTGCATACCTGTTAGGGATAATTACTGAAATCCATATAGAAGAAATGATATGTGACTTGGATTTGCTTTAAAAAGAATCAAAGAAAAAGAAAGTAGATGGGGATGGATGAAGTAAGATGACAAACTACTGATCATCATTCAAGTGGATGATTCATTACATTCTTCTCTCAATCTTGTATCTATTTGATACTTCCCATAATAAAAAGTGAATTATTTAGGTTTATTCTAAAAGCAGATGTGTAAGAGGATCATCACAGCACATTATCAACTTCCTGGTGAAAGTCAGATGTGCCCTGGATGACAGCAGGTCTCACATGGTCAGTCAGCCAGGAGGAGTTGCAGAGACATGGGAATTTGGGATGAGAAAGAAAATAGAGTCATAGGAAAAAGAGGGGAAGAAAGTTGTTGAAGGAGAGAGATTGCCAGTCCTCCCCAACCTCCCTCCCCTCCAGGCGAACCACACAGAAGCTCCTACTTCCAAGGGTGGACCTGCACATAGGCTTGTGAGACTGTGCACAGCAAGGGAGGGGGCAAGGACAGGGAGAGAGGAAAGGTTTCTAACTGAGTGTGCAACCCATCCCTTGGAAAAGCCATTTAGCATGACAGGGAAACACCTAACTTTACATTCAGAATTCCAGGTTCAAATCCATCCCTGGGCCCACTGGGTACGCTTACCTTCCCAGCAGCCCACCCAAAACTGTTTGAGGATCATGGCAATATTGAGATGATTCTCCTAGTGCCACTCAATTTTACAGTCACAAGTTGTGATCATACACATATGATCTGTGTCTGCATATAAACCTACACACCCAGCAGGGAAAAGGAATTGTATATGTGAGAGCATTCAGAAAGAGAACACCATATTTTTTCAGTAAGAAACTGAGCACTTAGAAAAATGAATCCAAGTGTGGTTGGTAATTATGTACTCCTCTGGCAAGTTCACTGCAGAAATTACTAAATCCAAGGACTGTCTTCAATTAGGATCCGAAACACTGATCTCTAAGGACTCTATGAAAGATATCACAAAGGGGCCCTACACATACACTCTCAGAACTTCATGGAAGAAAGGCCACTCTGCCGCCAAGGAACCACATGTGTGCACTATGTGTGCATACTGTACTTTGTGTTTGAATCATTGCATCCAGCCCTGTCCTTGTATCAGACCTCTGTGTGTATAGCAGGAGTCAGCAAAGTGGCCAAGAGCAGGATGTGTTGGGGTCAACCTACCTCCGCCATCCAGGACAACCATGGGGATTTGTTTTACTTTTTGACACCCAGTCATAATTAGACACACACTTTTGGCTGTAGGGGATGCCATAGAAGGAGGGAAATGTCTTGATGAGAAACTGTCATTCTTTCCAAAAGGAGTCATTATCCAGCACCAATCCACTCAGTATGGTGCCAGACAATTCTTCAAGTGGCATTCTGCCTCTGTGCTACCACAGCCCTGCACTTGTGTAGTGAGAGAAATAGGAAACATCGTTTGTTTCTGAAATTTGAAATTTAAAAGCTAGTCCCCTGTTTGTAAAGTCTCCCCATGAAGCTTCCACTTCTCTGCCCATCTCCTGCGCCATTCTGGCCCAGTCCCATCCCATAAACACCAGCAATGGCATACATAGAATGACAGAACAAATAGTTAATACAGAAGGGCCCTGTGCCAGTCAGAATAGAATGCTCTCTGACGTTGCATTCTCCAACATGACAGCCACTAGCCACTGTGGCTCTTAAATTAAAATTAAAATTGTAAAATTCAACTCTTCAACTGCACTAGCCACGTTTTAAGTGCTCAATAGGCACCTGTGCGAGCGGCTACCACACTGGACAGTACAGATCTGGAACATTTCTCTTGTCGCAGAAAGTTCTCTTGGGCAGCGTTACTTCTCTGATGCCATCATTCAAACTGGCAGGAGGTCTTTGAAAGGCCCCAAAGTGCATGTGAAGGCAATGATGGAGAAGCATAGATCGGGCTCTAGCCAGGGAGCACAGTCACGTGTGCATCTTCTCCTCCGTCCTTCTCTCCCTGTCACGAATATTATGCGCCTATAAGTCAAGGCACTGCCAGCTATTGGGACGCTCAGAATCTGCCAAAACGATTCAGACCCTGCTCCTGCTCTTCAAAGACTGATAGTTTGGTTCAGGACATAAGAAATGTAACAAGGAATCATAATATGAGGAGAAAGTAATCATGTGATAAGACAAGTGTGCTCACGGAATTCAGAGAAGCAAAAACTGCTTCCGGCTTGGGAAAAGGAGGTGGAGGGAAGACTATACCAAGCCAGAGAAAGGGCCTGAGCAGAGTTGCTGAGACAGACAGGTTCTTCCCTGGCTGAACAGGGTCCTCCTTTCTCCCAGCCGCCTGCCTGAGGCTCTGCGCCAGACCCCTGCTGGCTGGCTGATTACCTCAGTGCACCCTGCCAAGCACCGGGATGAATGTCTAGCCCAATTGCCCTCTGCTTTGATTAAGGGTCAGTCATAGAAAGAGAATTCACTCTAGCAAGTTAAAGCACTGTCTTAAATGACTCACAAAATTACCAGCAAAGCTAAAATCATAAATACTAGGTAGCGCTTTCGGGAGCCACTCTGAGCACCAAGGAAACTGCTGCCTGGTTTGTGCTCAGGAAGCTACCACATCAGGAAGTGGCCACCAGCGAGAATCCTGACGTATCCATGATCTGCTGCCAGAGAAACCATGGCCCCAGAAAACATGGGCGCCACCCCGCTGTCACTTTCCACGTTTCACGCAGGTACATATAACTGGCACGACTTTCATCACATCCAGAACCCTAGGTGCAAAAGCACCTAGTAAATAAAAGATAGTGTGAGAAATAACGATTGCTAGCTTCCCAGGCTCCAGGTTACAGACAGGAGCATTGGAAGAAACAGAAAACTGTTCCTGCTCCAACTTGCCACACCCTCAGACCCCCCAGTGATGGGAGATCGGATGGCCAGTCCTGTTCCAGAGTGACTAGAGCTACTCTCAAGGTCAGAACCTGAGACATTAGAGAAGACTTCTAAAAGCAGAAAGCAGAAGATAACACTCATATAATCACATTAACAAGAAAGAAAAATCTGGAACATAGTTTAAGGTGCCCAGGTGCACTTTATAAAGCGACAGCTCTGGAAGTGTGCAGCCTCTGTGCTCAGATGCAGCCACGGCGGGTCTTAGGTTTTTTGTGGTTGTTAGAGTTGCAGTAATCAGTGGGGTTGCACAGCATCCAACACACTGATGAAGTCTAAGGGAGCTTGTTTTTAGGTTGAATTTCCAAGTTCGGATAATGCTAGGAGGAAGCTGGCACCCCGCTCCAGGTTTTATTTGTCATATCAGTCCCTGCTGAGGAAAGCAAACAGCAGGTAACTGTAGACCACACCTGTCTACAGCAGCTGTTTGATGTTAGCAGGCTTTGATTGTCAACCGAGCAATTTGCTTAGGATTTGGAAACAAAGGGAGGATATTGTCAAGAGCCGGAGGAGCAGGTGACATGCGGCATGCCTACGTGCTGCCAGCAGTCAGGAGGAGAGTGCATGAGCGAGAGATTGGCACCAGAGGTAGTGCGCTTTGGGGAAGTGACAGCCTCCTACAGGGAAGTAATGGGAACTCTGCAATAAAGTGCAAACTCCCTACCCCAGTAAAGCCTGATGTCTCTAAAGACCGTGGCATTAGTGAACAATGTGTCAGGGTGGGATCCCGGGGAGGAAAAATGCGTGGTTCTTAGCATGCTTAGAGAAAACATCAATCAGTAAGGACTCTAAAAGGAAGCTGGCCAGAATGTTTTATAGTTTTAGTGACTGATTAATTGTTAAGGAATGTGTGAACCAGCCCGCCCTTCAAGATCCAGCTCAAATTCCATATCAATTTATTCATTCATTCATTCATTCATTCATTCATTCAAAGGTATCTACTCAGCCTACTCTTCCTTCCGGTCACAAGATTTACTATACACCATGCTAGTCAGGTTGTCCATAGGGAGATAAGTGAAAGAGACAATCTTCCTTAAGCAACTTCTTTCTCATAGGGAGATAAGACACGAACAAATAACTCTAGTACGAGGTAGCAGTTGAAATAGAGCAATATGAAAAAATTCCAGGATGAGAGAGTTAACTTCAGTTTGGTGAAGGGAACTGAGGAGAAGTATCTGGTAGGCCTTCCAGGAGGAAGCAACCTCATGAACTCCCCAGCCTTGGATGTTCAGTCCCTCTGAACAACCAGAGAACTCTGCCACTTGGCCAGCACCTATCTTGTGGAGTTAGCTGTCTTTCAATATATCTAGTCTTGTGACCTAAATAATGAGCTTTCAAAGTATTTTTAATGAATTGAGATAATATATATATAAAGGAAGATGTCTAGCCATATAGTTGGTAATTATAAATAATAATCTATTTCTGGGATTGAAGTGGACCCAGAGGAAAGATAAATAAATTCTGTAGTGGAATATAAGGTTAAAAAGCAGTACAAGCCCTTGACCAACTGCAGTGTTAAAGGATTGGTGTTGGCAGCTTTGCTTGAATTCTTTATTAGTATTTGTTTTATAGCCGGTCCTTTCTGTATTCTAAAAACGTGTTCACTATCATGACGTGCAAAATAACTAAATTAAGAAACCAAATGCAATCTGGAAAATGTTGAAGAGCTTTCTAACAACTTGTTGAGAATGAGAAGTATCTATAATAAAAATGTGGACACTGTTTCTATAACTTTTATACCTTTCAAACTCCAATTTAAATTTAAATCCAAAACATATTATTGTAAGGGTAATAAAATTATGAACTCAGATTAGCATCTCATCACTCTCTCAAGGGAGAGCCCAAGAACTGAAGCCACAGAGCCAGATGTTAGCTTTCCCATCAGACATCTCCAGGTCGGTGCTGAAGCAGTGCTGGAAAAGCAATAATGTAGTCACAATTAGGATTCTGTGACAATCTGGGGAGCTCTGTGAGTCTGTCCCACAGGTAAAACAGTAAGGGGAAGACTAGTAAGTGGACAGTTGTCCAAACAGAGGGTCATAATCTAGCTAAACTACTCAGGACCCCACGAATGACAGTCTCTATGAGTGACCCCAGCAGCATGCAGAATTGGGCCCACAGGCTACTCGCCTTTTCCCCAGGCAGGCTGCTATTCCCCAAGGCCTGGTAGAGAATGTCCCACTAACTAAAAGCAAGCTGTTTCCTTCAAGCAGGGTCCATCACTAAGTAGATTGTTGCCTTGTGTCCCCAGGACAGAGGAGGTGGGGAGGAGAGCAGTGGGTGTCCTGGTGAATTCTGGGTGTGCCCCCAGCCTTCATAGATATTCTGCTGAAACCAAAACCCTGCGATTCCGCATTACAAGAGGGCGTAGCCCAGAGGAAGGCCCCACGTACTGCTGGAGGTGTGAAGACACACCTAACACTTTATACTTCAAAATACCCACTTTTGACAATTCATTAAACCTTATTTGAGCAATACTTGTCAAATATAGAAACATTTGTATCACAAGTGACTGTAAAACTTCTTTTTGCTTAAAACAGGGGTCCCCAAACTATGGCCCGCAGGCCGCGTGAGGCCCCCTGAGGCCATTTATCCAGCCTCCACTGCACTTCCAGAAGGGACACCTCTTTCATTGGTGGTCAGTGAGAGGTGGTCAGTGGAGTGCTGTATGTGGCGGCGCCGCAAGGACAGTACTACTTCCGGTGACGCGGGAGGCACGTGTCACGGCTCTGGAAGCACGTCATATGACATGTGTGCAGTGTGCATAGGGATTTGTTCATAGTGTTTTTTATAGTCCGGCCCTCCAACGGTCTGAGGGACAGTGAACTGGCCTCCTGTGTAAAAAATTTGGGGACCCCTGGCTTAAACGTGTGTGTTGTGGGGGTTTTCTCCCTAGATGAGGCGAAGGAGGTGCTACTGGCTTCATGTGGGTAGAGGTAAGGAGTGCAGCTGAGCATCTTACAATACACAGGACGCCCTGCAACAAAGAATCGCCTGGTTGCAGTGTCAACTGTGCCAACGGTGAGAACCCTTTACCCACATGCACCACATGGCACATCACTCTGAGGAGAGAGAAAAGAGTTTGGATGGAGGGAGTCACGGGAAGGGGTAGGGATGTCTGTTTCTTCTGCTTGTAGCTGAAGATGCAGCAATCGTTTGTATTTTGGCAGAGTCAACACAGCTGCACCAAAACCTCAAATGCCACCATCATCTGAGTCCCACTGCTTCTTAGGCAGATCTGTAGAACTAGCTTCTTGCAAAGGAGAACTAGAACTGCCTTCTCATTGGCCACCAGGATTCATGCCTCCCATAAGAGAAGGTTAGATGCATTGGGTTGCCTCCATTTAATCTGGAAATCTCTAGTGAGCAGAATCCACACCAACTTGTTTAGAGGCACCTGGCTCCTTCATGCTAAACTGGAGATGACTGCCTTTTCCTCAGACACCAACTCCCCTCCATTCACTCAGGGCCGGCTGGTTCTTTCCAAAAGTAGGACTATTCCAACTGCAGAAAGGAGCCTCTTTGGACCATTTCCTTCAGAGAAGGCAGGCCTTCAGGGCCTCAGCCTGTCTGTTGGCCACAGATGGTGGAAAGAATACTGAGTTGGGCGTCCTCAGACCTAGAGTTATCCTTACTCTGTCTGTTTGTGTCCTAGCCACAACTTTCTGGATCTTAATTTTCTCACCTGTAAAATGTCCCCCACCTAATCACAGGGTTGCTGTGCAGTTCAAATAAGGTAATGGTTATGAAAGTACATTGACAGGCTATAAGAACTGTAATAATGTTATTTCTTGACAATAGAGTAATGAACAAAATAAAATTGCTATTGCAGATATTAGCATGAGAGCACAGACTGTGCTTCTCTTTAATGAAATTCATCCAGGATAAAATGCTTGGGCTTTTTGCCTACATTCTCTTGCCATATGTTTTCAGTGGGAAGCCATAAGGCTCAGTGGTCCCCAGCCACATACCTCTGTATGGGCCACTTTCCCTGAAGAGACATTTCTCAGATATAGATCAAACATCCTCCTAGAATCTTCCAAGGCTCTAATTGCCTGAACAGCTTTAGCAAGAGAGTCAGCAAGTAGTCATGCACCATGTAATGATGTTTTGGTCAAGGAGGGTCTGCCTATATGACTGTGGTCCCTTAATATTATAATGGAGCTGAAAAATTCCTGTTCCTAGTGTCGTCGTAGCTGTGATAATGTCACAGTGCGACACATTGTTCATGTGTTTGTGGTGATGCTGGTATGGACAAACCTACTGCACCGCCAATCGTCTAAAAGTATAGCACAACCGGGCCAGGTAGCTCAGCTGGTTAGAGCATTGTCCTGATGCACCAAGGTTGTGGGTTTGATCCCTGATCAAGGCACAAACAAGAATCAACCAATGAATGTATAAATAAGGGGAACAACAAATCAATGCTTTTTTTCTCTCTCTCTCTCTCTAAAAAAAAAAATCAATAAAAAATATATTTTTAGAAGTGTAACACCTATAGTTACACCATGTAGGTTTGTGTAAGTGCATTCTATGATGTTCACACAGCAACGTAATTCCCTAATGACACATTTCTCGGAACGTATCCTTGTCTTTAAGCAGTGCATGACTATATGTTAAACTAGTAAGTTTGGAAATGATGCTCCAGTATAAATCAAACCAACTTTGATTGGAAAACATGTTTAGTTTTGCGAGTAGCTGGACAGTTTGCCAATTACAAGTACTGTACAGCGCTTCCCCTTGGTAGTCGGCGGTGGGGAGTCTGAGCTGGTTTACAGTCTCTAATAGAGGCTGGAGGGCCGACTCTACCTGACAACACCCTGCTTCCCTGCCCTGTGGACAGGCAGGTGTGGGGCGCGGCTGTTTGGCAAAGGCTGTCCGGAGTCTCTGTTGCAGCAAGGCAGGTATAGAGTATAGACCTTGTGTGCTACCAACATCGTAGCAAGTGGTTTTCTCTATTCAGATCCAAATGTCCCAGTGCTGATACAAAATTCATTGCAAGGCTTCTCTTCCTTTCTTCTCTGGCTACATGTCTGTCTCAGGCTCCGTGAGCATTTCCATGGTCACCAAGCTCTCTGTAGAATCAGCAGCAAGCACAGCAGCCCAGCCCGATTTCACGCTGCCATTCCCTCTCCTCTGCTGCTCTCCACATTCTTGTTGCCGCACAACAGCCTCACAGCAGCGGCTTAGTCCCCACTGAGTGAGCGGCCTGCCACTACACTTCCCCTTATTACAAGATCCTACCCTCTAAAGGAAGCCACCGCAGAAACCACCCTCTTTCCCTTTCTTTTTTTAAATCTCAAAAGACCTTTTCCATAATTTCCCTATGTTTTTAAGATTCCTTTGCCTGAAATTCCACGTAGACTCTCTGAGGGCTGGACTCTCCTTGCTTTCATTTAGTTATTAGAACAGGTTTCACATCTTTTTTTAAAGTGCCATTCATAAAGGGGGAGGTCATCGAAGGCTGGGGCCACGCAAAACCTGTCAGCCAGGAGGAAGGACGCTGCCTCCTGCCTGGGGACACAAGCAGACCGCGGACAACATCTGAACCAATGGGGAGAGGTGACCTTGGGCTGGAAACAAAGGGCTGGGCCCCGAAGCATGCTTCTTGGTTCTTGTAACAACACAGCAGCTCACCCTGGGAAGAGCAGGAGCGCAGAAAACAAAGGCGCTTTTGGCATCTCTGATACCATCTTTGGGAGGGAATAAGACAAATAACTTTAAAGGGGCAGGGGAGATGGATGACGCTGCTAACTTGAGACTATCCATATGAGGGACTCTGATTTATCAGCCTTCATAAGAGCGGATAAGCCCTCGAAATGAGCGTTCTGTGATCGGCAGCTGTACCTCCTGCTAATCAGTGTTGCCCTCCTGGTTGGGGGAGTGTGTGCGAAGTGGGAGGCGACTGAAAATACATACTTTGTTCCCATTATTTACTGATCTGCAGTTTTTCTTTCTTAGAAAGGGGCTGTTAATTGTAGTATTCCAAGGTACAGCCCAAAGCCGGTGGGAATTATATTTCAGAACAGGTTTGGGGTCGGGGTGGGGGAACTATTGCTGAGAATGGAACCCTGTCAATTTTTTTTTACCAGTATTATTATGAACGCTGCATTCCTTGTATTAGTGGGATGGAGTCAGAGAAACTGCAGCCATTCAGAAAGGAGGAGGGGAGTTCTCCCCAGGGCAGGGGGACGTGCAGGATCCAGGGAGAGGGAAGCTATTATTAAAAATAAGACTAAGAAAATAGAACTGTAAAGTGGGCGAATAACCGGGCTGAATATTGGTGCTGAACAGTGTCTGAGGACTGGCTGGGGCTGCCAGAGTAAGATTAAAATCTGCAGGGAAATTTTGTTCCTTAGCACAGGCAGAAATTAGGAATAAATTCAATTGCATTCTGCACAATAGCTGGAAGCTATTGAGGTTAAGTGGCCTCGCTCTCTGATGTGTTAGTATTACTGAGCACTCTCTGCCCATGTGACTTGGTGCAATCTGCTCTTGGAACACGTCGCCATGGCAACTGATGATTTCTATTACAGTACATTCAAGTTCACATTCTAGGCCTGTCATACGCTTGGAAATTTCCAGTTAAAATATTTATTTATGAAAAAAGCACACATACAAAAAGCCACTGCAGACACTTTCGAGGATAGAAAACAAAAAGATGGCCCAATTGCAGGATGATTTATCTACATACCCCCCATGTATCTGCATATATGTCACAGATGAGAAGAGATTATTGCATTTCCAATTAGCTGTTGCTACCAAAAAAAAATTTTCCACAGGGTGGCCAACTTTGTTGGGGAGAAGGCAGGTGGGAATCTTACCTGCTGTTGTTTGTGTGCAAGTATAATGTAGGTCTGAGTGCAAAGTGACAGAAGTCACCTGAAAAACCTGCAGATCTGAGTTGCCACTTGGCTCTCTGAGACATGTGGTTCCAATCTCAGCTTCCCCCCACTAAGGTTCTGCATTGGTTTTTGTAGTCAGCCTTCAACTGGGAAAGAGCTGCACTGGCCCCTCAGCCATGAGGAGACGGGGGAGGGGGGGCTTCTCATTGAGTGGATCTATATTCTGGAGTCCTCAGGGATTCTCAAGCCAACCTCAGGAAAGGAGGGTAGCCTGGGACATTACATGACAGACTGCACTCTCCTAGAATCCATAACTGAGTCCCATGACACAAGTCTCTGGCTGGCTGGGTACACCATCTCCTACACACAGCCCATGGAGCCCCAAGGACCCCTCCTCAAGTCCTTTCAGAAAGACTACTGTTTAGTCTTGTAAATGCCCACTGGCTTCTCCCCAGAGAAAGACAGTCGAGGGTTAAACTAAACCTTTCCTGAGAAAGAAAACATTGTTTTTGAGCCATCTACTATACAGGGAGGGGTTACTAACAAGGCCTCCTGGCTTTGTCTACTCCCCACCTCGCCCTATAGTCAAGCACATTAAATATATTAATAAAAGACTCCCCGATGCTTTTTCTATCAGAAGCTTCCAGGTGACAGCAATGATCCTAGGTGCCCAATTACCTGGAGAGGGCATCTCATGACTCTCAGATGGTTCTTCCTCTTGCTATTAAAAATCTCTCTCTCTTTCTCTCTCTCATTCTGTTCTGGGTTTTTTTGTTTTGTTTTGTTTTTTTGCATTGTAGCTTTTGCTGTGTCTGACTGAAATTTTATCCTAGTTCATGGGTAAATCTCACTTTGTTTAGTGGGGCAGTGTTTTCTGAACTTTGCTGAGCATAAGTATCACTAGGGTGCTTGTTTAAAATACCTACCGAGTCAGAATCTCAAGGGAGATGCCTGGGAATCTGTATTCAAGCAAATTTGAGTAGAATTTCTCCTGGATTGTGGAACCTGTTAGCAATATTAGGGCTATCTTTCAAAAATTACCCACTGACATCCTCCTGTTGTCTCTATATAAGGCACTGAGCCGAAAGTCTTCTGAGAATTCCCTAATCATTATTGGTGTAAAATGTGACATATATATATATTGGGCAATATTAAAGAAATGTAAAGAGTGAATTGATGGTTGTGGTTCTGGAAATTCCCCAATGGAAGCATGAATAAATTCAGTCCTGTAAATATGAAAGTATCTTCTATGCAACCAGTCATCCCATGTGTAAGAAAATAACTTCTTAAAACTCAGATTAATCAATGTGCCAACCCACAGCTCCAAGAAAGGAGTCCTGTGCATATAGAGCAGATAGGGCTGTCTGAGGATGATGGGTGCGTTGCAGGGTTAAATTTTTAGTGCCGCTCAGCAGCTTTGTCTATGAGGATTTACAAGGCAGGTGTTATGCTTACAGACTGCTGACTGTGCATGTGAGAAGGCAGGGGAGGCAATGGTAAAAGATGGCAGTGCTAAAGCCAGAAACCCGGCCAGTGAGGTATGTGTTCTGTATATATCAAAGAAGATGTCAAGCATAGAAGAGGCCCCTGCACCCTATGCTTGGTGTTACTCCTTACACCAGTGAGTGGTGCCTGGACATACAACTCCTTTGAGGGACTCTAGTTATAAAGACTTTGGTGTCAAAACCACTTAATTATGTTGTTCTCCCCTATCTGGGTCCAAGGGTGGGGATTGCTGGGCTTTCAGTTGTTCATTTGGTTGCAGTCATGTGAGGTGAACTAGTGGGCACTTGGAGAGATTAGATCAGCCATGGTTAGTTCTTGAATCAATTAAAGGGTACCAGAGAACAACACACACAAACACAAGCACATACACTCTTCTGCAGGTGGGAGGGGAGAGAGATTGACTGATTTATCATGCTTTTCTAGAGTCTGGACTCAGGGAACTGGAAATTACTTTTTCAGATTCTGGAGTGGGTTACAGACCCGTAGGCTCTATCCAGCCAAGTAAACAGTTGGACCCCCAGCCCAGGATAGCTGTGGCCAAGCCTAGCTCAGGCTGTCGCCTTTGTGTGGGGCAGCAGCGTCACCTAGTGATCCTGTGGTTTAAGTACAGGCTCTCTTCCTGAGGACTGGCCGATTTGGTAAAACTGGAAAGGGATCAATTATCCATATTAATGAATGAGAGTAGGACTATACATAATCCTAGACTAGAGATGACCCCCCAATTCCATTTTTATTTAGCCTGAAATGCCTTCTATGACTGTGTAGCATATGGGTTTCCCATCAAGTAACATAAAAGAATATGGCTGAGCTCATGCCTGGCAGGATGGGTGGGGGATGCAGGAAGGGTTAACAAGGTTAAAAGAAGGCTGGAGCCTGACCTGTGGTGGCGCAGTGGATAAAGCGTCGACCTGGGAACACTGAGGTCACCAGTTCAAAACCCTGTACTGGTCTGGTCAAGGCACATATGGGAGTTGATGCTTCCAGCTCCTCCCCCCTTTCTCTCTTTCTCTCTCTCTCTCTTCCTCTCTCTCTCTCTCTCTCTCTCTCTCTCTCTCTCACTCTGTGTCTCCTCTCTAAAATGAATAAATAATAAAATAAAATAAAATAAAATCAAGTTTAAAAAAAAAAAAAAAAGAAGGCTGGACCCTTAGTTAGTTCAGATCCTCCAAGAAGCAAGTGCAGAGATGGTGAGAAGTGCAAGAGATTTGATGGAGTCAGCACCTGTGGAAGATAAAGGGGAGAGGAAGCAGGAGTGTGCAGGGAGAGCCTTCAGACCACCATGCAGGTCTGACATCTGTGAAAAGGAGAGGGGGAAGAAAGGAAGATGAGCTAGGAAGAGTCTCGGACTTCAGGGCATCCAGAGATGGGCTTGGCCAGCCCAACAGGGCAATCTGGTGCAAAGATCCGGAGAAGATGATCCCTACATCTGGCACTGTGCCTGGTTGCTGACCGAAAGCTACCTCGGAAACACAGCTCGAGGCTGCCAGCTAAGTTCACCCCTTGGGGCATATTGAACAGCATGACTCAGAAGTCTCTGCCACAGACCTGAAGGAAAACTGTCCCTTCACAGGTGTGCCAGCAGATTCCTGTGTCCACACACGGACACTATCAAAAACAGAGAATGAAGGAACACTGTGGATGCGTCCAAATTGATGAGTGTAAAATCTATCACTTGTTCTCATTTCAGTAACTAATGTAAACTAAAAAGGACACCTGAGCAGCCTTTATTCACCTCGCCTTTCTAAACAGCGAGCTGCCTGCCATCCATGGTGTGTTCTCTGCCCAGGAAACCAAGTTCAATGTCAATAACCTGGAACACCAGTAGCGCTTTAGCTTCTTTGTTGAGGGTGGATTGGGGTCTCTTAATGTCGATATCCTTCCCAAGCATGAACAATGACCTCATATCTGTGCTGGTTCTCTCCCTCCTGTAAATGGTCTTCGATGCTATTGACCCTGAGATGCCCCTGCCCTGGTGATATGACCTGATCTCTGTATTTAAAAACATTGAGGAACTTGCTCAAGTTCAAGGATTTTTATAAATCCAATTTGGGTGAATTAAGAAACCCAGATAGGACCACGGGCAAGGGTGCAAAGTTTTCAAATCACAGTTAAACCACAGATGTCCAGAACGCCTTAAAAAAGGAAAAAACAAAAAATGCAAGGAGCCACTTGCAAAGAGCCTTGGAAAGATATAAAAATGAAAAAAGAACCTACTGTGGAAATCCAGAAAGGATGAGAAGGAGCCCCCCTAAAACAAATGAATGAACAAACTCCTTGTAAGGCTTGTTGAGGGAAGATGAGAGCAACAGAGACTGCAGAATGAGTTAATGCCACCAAAGAGGTTGAGGCCGTGAGAACAGGCTGGGGAAGAGGAAGCATGGGCAATAAAGTGGCTAGAGCAGAGTGGTTCTTAACCTGGGTTCTATTGAACCCTAGGGGTTCGATGAGTCGGTCTCAGGGGTTCAGAGAAGCCTCTGCCGCGGAGGCCAGAATAAAATAATACCATAATTTGTTTTGAGTTCATGCACTTTGTTGATTTTGTTCTTTGAGCAAGGTGATGTTCATACATGGCTCATTTTGTGCACCAGTAAGAAAACATATACCTATGTCTTGAATTTGGAAAAAAAATCATATTTTATTTATCACTAAAGAAGGGTTCGGTGAATGCGCATATGAAACTGGTGGGTTCAGTACCTCAAAAAAGGTTAAGAACCACTAGGCTAGAGCAATCAATGAGAAGGCGAGCGGAGTGGATGATGACTGAGTGGCAGGGACATCAAGCTGCTCTTTTAAATTGGTCTTCAACAAGAAAAATAAAGGAAGGGTGCATAGATAATTAGGAAGTAATGAAGACCTTTCTATATAGATATTGAAGTAAACCAGGTAAGGGAATACTTGAAAACATGGCACAATATGTAAATCAGCGGGTCCAGATCATGTACATTCCAAAACCTAGAGGGGATTAGTTAATGAACTTGCTGAACTACTGCCCATTATTTTCAAAGGCTCCAAGAAACCAGGGATTATAAAATGAAAATATTTGGGCCCTCGCCAGGTAGCTCAGTGAATAAAATGTCATCCTGGTACACCGAGATCACAGGTTAGATCCCCAGTCAGGGCGTGTACGAGAAGCAATCAATGAGTGCACAACTAAATAGAACAACTAAGTGTAAGAATGAATTGATGCTTCTCTTTCTCTTTCCCTTTCTCTTCCTCTCTCTCTTAATCAATGGAAACAATTTTAAACATGAAAATATTTTACCTGTCTTACCAAATTAAAAAAAGAAACAGTGACCTTGATAATTACCTGACACTGTATATTCTTCCCCTCCCCATGGAGATGTTATAATGACAGATGCAATTAGAAATATTAAACCACTGGAGGAAAACATGGGAAGGAAGGGAGTAGCTGGTGGTGATATGTGCCGTCCGGGCTGATGGGCGGCATTGTGGAGTAATACAGATACTCAACATTTTGTTCAATGCAATGCATTTGGGAGCGCACAATTGTATTTTTGTTTTTTAGGCTGTTCTAAAATCAGTTTAGGTCCCCCAGAGTATAAGGGAGAGAAAATCTTCATAGTATGTGTCAACCTATGATGTTAAATTTTCTTTATAACTTTTTCATTGATTTGAGAGAGAGAAAGCATCAACTCACTGCCCCATTTAGTTGTTCCATTTAAAAGTGCACTCATTAGTTGCTTCATATATGTGCCCTGCCTGGGGATCAAGCCCACAACCTCAGCATACCAAGACAACACTCTATCCACTAAGCCATCCAGCCGGGGTCTGATGTTAAATGTTCTACAGATAACCCACAGGTGGATAATGGAGTATAGGCAGTATCAAAAATCCCCAAGCTTTATCTTTAATAAATAGACTGCAACAAGTTATTTTTTATTAATCAAAATAAATAATACATTAATCTTATAGGGGAAATAAAAGATACAGATAAGCAATAATAATAATAATAATAATCACCTAAAATCCTGCCACTGCTTATAAAATTTTATGTATTTGCATCCATAATTTTCCCCATGAAAATAAATGCAGAAATTGCCTTTCTAAAGGTTAGATGCTCTTATATATATGATGGCCATATATATATTAAATAAATGGTTTTTTTCTACTCACCAAAACATGTACACCCTTCCATCATTTTAAATCGCTGCACAGTTATTTAACCAATAATTTTTGACCATTTAGATTATTTTTCCTTTTTCTTATTGCTACCAAAAACACTGCAGTTAACATCCTTAAGCAAACATTTTTGTTTGCTTTGTATACTTATTGTTTTCTTCCCTTAGGATATAATTCTATAAGGGGAATTGCCAAGTCAATTGTAGGGTTTTTTTAGGATTTTTGTTCCATACTGCTACATTACTTTCAAGAAAGAAAACAATTAACATTCCACAAACAATAAATGAAAATGCCAGTTTTCTCATATGCACACCAACTGGATTTAATCAACTTTTTAATCTTTTAATTCAATAACAAACATCCTATAACAGTTGAATTTAGATCATTAGATGAAACAAAACACCTGAAGAAATTTATGTATTTTTCTATACTGGCCTTGAACTACTGGGAAATCTTTTTTTTCCCTCCCTCTCTCTATCTCCCTTCTTACCTTCATTTCTTCCTGCCTGCCTGCCTGCCTGCCTGTCTTTTTTGAATCAAAACTGCATTGACATATTTTTCATTAAGTTGGATAAGAAATTCAAACAGCACTATTGAGAAGAACAGTCTGGCACTGTCTTATAAAGTTAAATGTCTGCAGGCCTGTGAACCAGGCACACACTCTTGCATTACAGCATGAGAATGCCCAAGAACACACACAGCAGCCCTGTCCATCATAGCTAAGGAGCTGCCAGCAACCCAACTGCACAGGGAAATGGATGTGTAAACCGGGCCACGTTCCCACAGTGGACTGTCATGCAGCAGTGAAATGGATAACCACAGCTAAATGCAACCACGTGAGCCTCTCAATCTTGGAAACAATGTTGAATGAAAATAGCAGGCTGCAGAAGATTAACTACAGTATGAGGCAACTTTTATAAAGTTAAAAAGCAAAAAAACTTAAGAACATATTGCTTAGGGGAATATATATATGTTAAAAAAGCATTATTTCATCAGATAATAAACACAAGATTTAGGACAGTGGTTACCTCTGAGCAGGGAGGCAGGGTCAGAGGAATAAAACAAAGGGAATTCTCCGATGCCACATTGGGAATGTGATCCCCAGAGGTATCCCACATATTTATTTTACTGTTCTGCTTCATAACTTACACGCATAATATAAGCATCTGAATGTGCCAACCACAGAGAAGTGATTGTGTATTGCACACTCACTAGTGAGCAAATTTCATTGGCTACTATGTCAAATAGTGCTCAAATGTCCCCCAAGAGCATAAGCAGTTTCTCACTGCTGAAACCAGGCCCCCTACTGTTGTCTGGGTGCCTGCCACAGAGAATACAGGACAGAGCCTCTCTGGAGGGCTCCACAGTCCCCCAGAGAAGTGGCTGTCTCCTCACACCTCAGGTGGAGAATTCCCTCCACTCTAGAGAATCAGGAAGGAAGAAAAATGAACCAGAATGTACAACAGACACAACTTCTGGAGGAATTCCCTAAGGCTCAGAGCTCTGTCCTTCCCTATTCATGTGGACTTTTCTAAAAATAGATCCCAATTCTAGTAAATGGTTAGAGGAAAATAGCCTATTTTTTAAAAAAAGAGGTCCTAAATAGCAAAATCATTTTGCTTAAGCAATGAGCCAAGTCACTTCTAATGAGGTTTTGGCATTACTGGAAATAAGAGATATATTTAAACAAATAGTCCATACATTACCCCAATAAATCACTTGAAAAATATTCTCAATGTACTAAATGTATTTTTAGTGGCATGCGCCTGACCTTTCTGGAAGAGGAAAGATAATGCTGGAACATTTTGAGAATAAACATTTATCCAAATTAGTAGTCAAGACACCTAGTAAAATTGTTTTACATTTTCTTAACACCTTTAACTATACCCTCTGCTTCAGAAACAATTTATTTTTCCTACCTTTAATAAAATACAGAGTCTGTCTGTAAAATAGCAGGAACAGGAGAGCAGAAACTTTTTTGATGACCCAATGAGAAATCCTATAATGGTCCTATTACTTTAAGGCCTCAGGCAAGGTGGATATGTGCATTTGCAACATTTTATAAATTAACTTGCAGTCCATAAAATACTAGTTTTGTATTACTGTGTTTTTGAGTGTTTTAAAATTAGTGCCATATTCTTTTTTTTATAATACTCACAATAACAATGTAAATAAGACCCATGTATTCATTCAACAAACATGTTCTGAGACCTTGCTCTGCTTGGTACTCTGCTCAGTTTTCTAAGTCCTCACAGCCTAGGAGGTCTTGTAAAGCGCCCTGTATTAAATCTGTATCTGAACCCTTTTATGTTATGTTTCAGTGCCTGAAAATAATAATAATTAGTGCCTGAATAGTAATAATTGCATTGTTCTCCAGAGAGCACTTCGGATTGAGGTTTGCGGGGGAGAAGTTCGGAACCTCAATCTTATTCATTTCCAGTGCTTCCCCCGCCCCACTCTCCCTCATTCCTCAGGCTCTGCTTTGCCCCCTTCTCTGGACCCATAGCCAAGCTCGTTTTCTTCCCTTCCACTTTCTCCCTTTCCCTTCTCTTCCCTCTCCCTCTCTCTCCCCTCTTCCCTTGACTGTAAAACTTTTAGAAGAACATTCACACCGCTCCCTCCTCCCAGAAACTCCTCAGCAGCTACAGCATAATTTCAGTCCTCCGTTCCACCCACCCTGTGCTCCCTAAGGTCAGCAGTGGCCTCCTGCTCTCCAGAATAATAAATGACCTGCTTCTGTAGCAGCTGTGACCGGGGGACCCCGCCATTATTCCTCTCCCTTTGGAGAGGTCCCTCTGCGGGTTGTCCTTCTGTGGGCTCCTTCTCATCCCTCGTGGTCAACTCCCCTTTCCCTCCCCACCCCTCAAGGGTCAGCACTCACACCCCAAACTGCACATCCTCTGACCCTGCCATTCTGACCCCTGGGGTCCTCTTCGTGTGCCCAGGCAGTCACATAGCAATGCCCTGGGCAAGCATGTCCTTTAGTTCGAACACTGTCCCTGACCTCCTCATCTCACCCAGTGCCCTTTTCGCCATCTGCCTAAGCCCCGCTCACCCTTCAGGGACTGGCTTAAAGGGAAGGCAGCAGGTAGTGGCCGAGGGCATGGGCTCTGGAACCAGCTGGCGTAGGTTCAAATTGTGACTGTAGATGGACAAGCTTGGGCAAAGCTTTAACCTCTCTGTGCCTCATTATCCTCTACTGTAGAATAAAGATAGTATCTGCCGCCAAAGACTGTTATGAGAATTGTGGAGTTAATATTTGTAAAGTCCTTAGAGTGGTGCCTGAAACATTGTAAGTACTATGTGTGTTTGGGGGAGGGGGACTCAATTCTAAATGCATTTCCCAAATGCTCAAGCTTTTAATCATCTCTTATTAGCCCCCTCACCACCAGTATTCTGTCTGGGGAGATAAGGGTCTCCCCAGACAGAATACTGTGTGCTCCCTTGGCCAGGAGCCCTGTCCCAGTCACTTCTGTGTCCCAGCCAGGCACAGGGCAGCTCTCTACATGTGTCTGTTGAGTGAGCGATGATCCTATGGGATGGGTCTTCTATGGGCACCCAGTCCTAATGGTAAAACAGAGAGCACGAGCTGAAAATTTCCCTAGGAAGATATTTCGGCAGAGGGTGAGGTGAGAGTGTTGTTAGGCCACCAGCACTTTCCATTCCTGCAATTTCTTCAGCCCAGTAAACTGATCAGGTGACAGGAGCCGTAATGGTGCCAAGCCCAATTAGTCCAAACCAGAATGGCACTCACTGTACCTTTCTGTGTCACATCAGTTGAGTTGTATTTTCCATCCCTCATACCTGTTTCCTTCTCCATCTGTAGTTAATGAGCTTTACTTTTAAAACACGAAAAGCCAGTAAAACATGAAAATCACAAATCAACAGCACTTTGTTTGAGAATATCCTATTTAATCAAGAAACCTTCCCAGGCAATGCGTTCAATTTAGCCACCAGGTGCCAGGTGGCAAGAGGGGCTGTATGGGGAAGACTGGGAAAAATGTCAGAGAAAAACGGGGCTTTCTTCCCTTGGGGGACTCAATGCCAGAAACAATTAGAACACCCCACCCTACTCCTGGGCAAGCATCTTTAGAAATCAGAGATATTCCCATAACTACTAATGCATCTGTACCTTTAATTAGCCCAATCGAGCAAATAACTCAGTAAGATCCCTCACCTCTTTTGCTCCTTTCAACTAATTTCTGAGCATTTCATTTTCTCATAAGCTTTCACTGCATAACAAGCACTAATGAAATGACCAATATTAACCCATTGTTAAATTAAACCAAGGACATTGTTGGCGAATATAGCATTCTATATTAACGGGGTTTGCAATAGGTCCTATCCTCTGATGAAAACATTCCGTGTTTGCCTAATGAGACCATCCTTGAACCTACAAAGAGAAAAAGACATTGTATTAAAACAGTTCATGCTAACGATGGCATGTTCAGCACTTTCTGCAAACAGCCACATCTGTGAGGGAGGCAGGTTTCTCGATATTAAATGCTGCCTTTGGGCCCATATTCTTTGAGAGCTGTCTGATTGGCTACTCCCCCAAACATAACTTAAATTGGCTTAAAATAGAACAATCACATGCTAACCCAGTAGCATTAGCAACTCTATTAACAGCCAATTTCACATTCATACCAGAGGGAGTAAAAGGTAATTTGCTCATTATCAACACCCTCTGGCAGTGGAAGGAAATGACTGTTCATCAAAAAGTATTTTCCAACATAACAATAGTAGCACCCATATGTAACCACCTCACTCTCCCTTCCTTCCACAACTTGATCACTGGAGAACAGCGACAGGAAAAAGACTTTGAAATATAAATGGGTTTGAGATAGGAGGTAGTCTACCTGCAGGCATCCCCTTCCAGAATTAGCCCTACCTTCATCTCACCTCCACAACCCTTTCGGGTTGTAAATGAAATGTTGGGCAAATAATTCTTGGCTACAGGGTGGATGTCACTACAACAGAAATTATTTCAATTATTTCCATCAGAAAGGTTTCCAGTTGGTGTCCTAACTTCAATAGTATCTCAGACTATTTTAACCCAATCTGTTGAATGTGGACAGTTCTTAGAGCCCACTGTAACCAGATTTAACCTGTAGATTCACCTAGTGATTGAAGAAAATGAGCCAGACCATATTATCCTGATGGACAATTTTCAATCTCACCCACCACCAATCTGCATTTAGTAAATATTTATTCAGACATTAAGTTCTTTTTGTTTACTTGCTTTTAACCAGTATTTATTATACTTTAGTATAATATGCTTATGTATTGGGGTTTAATATTATACTATTATAGTGACAAGTTAGAGAAACAGATTTTGTATCTGTTGCCCTGGTCAAGTATTTTTATTTGAAAATAGTCATCTCCTAATTCCTGTCTAGCTCTCTGGGCCTTCTCTTCTTCTTCCTACCTCTGTCTGCCCCGTCTCCTATACACTGAGGCCAGGCTGCTTTACCTAAAGCAGTTCTTTAGATATCACTCCCCTGCTCAGAAACCTTCACTAGCTCCGTTTAACCTCTAGATAAACTCCAGACACTGCCTCTCCTACTCTTCTGCCTCTAGTTGGAAATTGTCATTTCTCACTAATATCCTAGAATACAACCCATTTTCCCTATTAGAATCAAAGGCAAGATCAAAAGCAACTATCTTCATAAAATCTTTTCTTGATTATCCAATGGGTAGTGATCCTCTGCACCTCTGAACTATAGTAACCTTTGGGATAGTCTGCCACTGCAGAGTGGGTTATAGAGGGGTTCTCCCCAGAGCTTGAAATTGAGAGAAAGATTGTTCTGGGACAGGTAAACCATATCTAGAGTCACCTTAGCCACCTAAAACAGAACAGCTCTCAGATTTTCAAAACCTGACTCTGCCAGAGTTGTGTATTTAAGGAAAGAGCTTATCAGTCTTATGATGCTAAAAGGGGGAAAGGATGTCTGAGGTCCTCCTACCAATGTCTAGGAGAGAGGGAGACTGATAATACCAGCCCCAGGGGTGAGACCTTCGCTGTCTGAGATGGTTATGTGATACTATCCTAGCCAGTTGCCATTCAACATTGGCTTTTGTAAGTATCCTTTAGTTCTGATTTTGTCATCCAAAGAGAGCTTGTTTTCTTGTGTTGACCTACCGGGAGAGAAAGAGTGTGCTAGTCATATGGACTAAGAGTATTTCAGCTCCCACGACAGTGATTTCTCACTGTAAATTAATTGACTCTTCATTCTTTCAATAAATATTACTGAACATCTATTCTGTCCCAGGTACTTGTCACTTGTCTACTCATTTGGTTTTGTGTTTTTGTTTTTTTTTTTAATTTTATTCATTTTTAGAGAGAAGACACAGAGTGAGAGAGAGAGAGAGAGAGAAAGAGAGAAAGGGGGGAGGAGCTGGAAGCATCAACTCCCATATGTGCCTTGACCGAACCAGTGCAGGGTTTTGAACTGGCGACCTCAGTGTTCCCAGGTTGATGCTTTATCCACTGCGCCACCACAGGTCAGGCTTGTCTACTCATTTGGGATAAGATGTTGAACAAGAAAAATACAGTCCCTTAGTCTATGTAGGTTACAGTCTAGAGGGAGGTAAATACAACTATGCCCACATTTCTAATATAGAGTGAAAACTGACCTGTTTGGGGCAATCAGTGGCTCATTGTGGGAGCACATGGTTGGAGGAAGAATCCAGGTTTGGGGACCCAGAGAAGAGTTTGTACAGAAAATGATATTTACTGAGACATCAGGTGGAGTTAGCACCAAAATGGTGGCAGGCAAAAGATTGAATGATACACGTGGGCAAAGCAGCATGGGCAAAAGCCTCAGGGCATGTCTGAGAAATTGAACATAGTTCAGTAGAGCTATGATAAGGAATGTGAAGAACGTCAGAGAGGATGGTCAGGAAAGTGGGACATTGAGCAAGGAGAGCCCTGTAAACTATTCTAGTTGCTGAAGGAATGGGCAGTGTCATTAGCGATAAAGAGAAGAGGGCCAATAGATTTGTTTAGAAGATACAATAGGCAGGACTTGGTAAGTGATGGAATAAGGGGAATGAGAGTTGAAGTGAGTGAGAGAAAAGAATCAAGGTGGTGCTCACATTTCTGGACGTGAACAAATCTGTTCCCTGAGGCAACAGATAATAATGGTAAAGAGCACAAATTCCAGAGTGGAGCTACTTGGGTTTGAATCCCTGCTTTACCACTTACTACTGTGTGGTCTTGGGAAAGCTTCTTAACCTCTCTGTGCCTCATTTTCTCATCTATAATAAAGATAAGCAGAGTACATATATCATAGAGTTGTTATGCAGATTACATGAGATAATAGTGACCTACTCAGAGTAGTGTCTGGCATATAGTAAATATGTGTTTATTAAATAAATAAAATAGATGACACAGGAGGAAGGGCAGGTGTGGCATTGAGGATTATGATTTTAGTTTTGGAGATGAGTTTAGTCTTGATGAACTGCAGAGATCTGTGGAACAATCAACACTAGCTGTCTAAGTGTGGTGATTGCCAGAGAAAGTGGGGAAGGGGGAGGTCAAAGAGGATAGAGGGGTATGAATGGTGATGAAAGGAGACTTGACTTGGGGTGGTGAACACACAGTACAGTGTACAAATGATGTGCTGTAGAATTGTGCATCTGAAACCTGTGTAATTTTGTTAACTAGTGTCACTCCAATAAATTCAATAAAAACGAATAAAGAAAAAGAAGGAATAGCTGTGTAGAAGGCAATTATGTATATAGATCTGGAGCTCCACATGGAGATCTGTGCTGGAGATTTTCTGTGGGAACAACCGTCATATGAATGATAACTGAAATGAGGACAATGGATGGAATAGCACAGAGAGGATGTAGAGAAGGAAAGGACAGGACAAGACAAGAGAAAACCTTGGGGACCATTTCAGGAATGGCCTATAGGAGAGGCACTCGTTGAGGAAATTGAGGGGCAGGAGGAAAATTCAGAGAGGGTGTCAAAAACTAAGGACAGAAAATGTTTCCAGAAGGAAGAAGTAGCCACTGGTGTCAAGTTTGTCAAGTACACTAAGAACCAAACATAGCCCACTGGGTCTGACAACAAAAGTTTGACCTTGACCAATCAGAGTGCTGCTACCAGGATGGGGCTGTTGAGGTGGAGGTGGGAGGAAGGTGGTGGAAGAAATATAAAGAGACAGTAAATGCAAACAATACATTCTTGAAGAATGGGGAGCAGAGAATAGACAATAGGGGAAGGTCAGGAGAGGCTTTGGGGGAGGGGAGTGGGGGGTACAGTAGAGTATACCTGAGCATATTTTAACTACTGTTATGGGTCGAATTGCATCCTCCAAAATGAATATGTTGAAGTCCTAACCCCCAGTACCTGAGAATGCAACCCTATTTGGCAATGTTATTAGTTAAGATGAGGTTGTGCTACAGTAGGGTGGGCGCCCACTCCACGTTGACTGCTGTCCTTATAAAGGGAAATTTGGAGACAGACAGGTACACAGGGAGAACACCACGTGAACACAAAGGCAGAGAAGGAAAGTGTAGGACAAACCACCAGAAGCTAGGTGAGAGGAATGGAACAGCCCTCAGAAGGAATCAACCCTGTCTACACCTTGATTGTAGGCTTCTACCCTCAGGAAGTCTGAGTCAATGAATTTCTGTTGTTTAAGTCACACAGTTTCTGGGTACTTTGTTATTCCAGCCCTAGGAAGCTAAGACAACTGCTCATGGCACTTCCCATTTACCATATTAATAAGGGTCTTGGCAGGAAATAGATGGCATACTCAGGCTGAGCAATTTGTGGAATTTTTCATGAAGGGACTAGATATAACTAGTGTGGGCAGAGTATGTGGACCCTACGAGCTAACTGCGGTGCCTGGGTAGAGTAAGAGTGACACTTGGCCATCTCCAGACCTCAGTGGTCAAGGGAGGGACCAGACCTACCTGAAATGGGTGACAGAGCAGCTCTGTGGAAGGACCCAAAACAGAAGTGTGACCGGGACCTTCATCACTCTTGGGGATATGCCAGAGCCGCATCTGAGGCACACATGCGTACCCGGCACAGTTCTCCCTCCCTCTGGTCTGCTGACTTTACCCTTCAGCCAAGCCAACCAGTGGCTTGAGGGTAGAAAATAAAATGAGGGACAAACGGAGACCCAGCCCAACTCCTTTCCACATTTTGGAATGATTTGACTACATTCCATATTCAAATGTTTAAAGTTTTACAACACCAATAATCACTGAGGGGAGAGGCTGCCCTACAAGGCATGAGGCTGTGTGGGCCACCAGGAGGGAAGCGGGCTCTTTTATGGCACAGCGTTCTCTGTTTCGTTCTGCTTCACCTAATGCATGCTGGGCTCTTAGCGCTTTTTAACTGCTGAATAAATTATTGTTTATAGTGTCTATTTCTCTTCTTTCATCTTGGAAAGTATCCAATGAGAGGGACTTTTTCTACTATTCACTAACCCAGTGGTTCTTAACCTGGGTTCTATCGAACCCTAGGGGTTCGATGAGTCGGTCTCAGGGGTTCAGAGAAGCCTCTGCCGTGGAGGCCAGAATAAAGTAATACCGTAATTTGTTGTGAGTTCATGCACTTTGTTGGTTTTGTTCTTTGAGCAAGGTGATGTTCATGCACGGCTCATTTTGTGCACCAGTAAAAAAATATATACCTATGTCTTGAATTTGGAAAAAAAAAATCATATTTCATTTATCACTAAAGAAGGGTTCGGTGAATGCGCATATGAAACTGGTGGGTTCGGTACCTCAAAAAAGGTTAAGAACCATTGCACTAACCTCTTGATGATTTGAAGTGACTGAGGTCTACCTCCTTCTCATAGGATAACTTGGAGAGATACATGCCAGTGACCATAAGGAAAGCAGGCCTGGTTTAAAGAGGCAGGAAGTGACTCCAGGAGAAGCTTCTTTTTGTAGCACAGTCAGTAAGAATCATTTCTTTTGTCTATGACTGTAAACATTTAACTAAACTATGAAAACTAATATTATCTAAGGTAATAGATGATGACATGCTATTATTGCATCTAGACTAGATTTAGCCAATGCTTTATTTCAAATAGAATCTTAATTCATTACAGAAGTTAGCATGATAATCATTGATAAAAATAGCAAGTCTTTTATAATAAAGGCCGATGTTCACATGTTCATAGTAGTTCACCTTTGGGTTTTGCAACCTGAATAATGTTTTAATCTCACAAGGTAGCACCAGCTATGTGATAGTCTTTTGGGTCCTTGAGTTGTCTTTTTTAAGTGAAATTAAAGATTTGTTTTGTGACAATATCCACCTCAAAAGTCTCAGCTTCTCACACCATAATTAGGGCTGCATTCCATTTGGTTACCTGCTTCTTGAAACAGAGGGAAAAAATTTGGAAGTCAGTCTAAAGACTAAAATATTCATGTGAATATCTACACACTTTGTTATTTATCTATTGTGGAAATAAAAAAAGGTTGTAATAAAATACAAAAATGTTCTTAATGGAAGAGGAAGGTTGCTCATGGACAAATCATTTGAGGAAAATCGGAATAGAGCTTTGACCCAATTTCTCTGCCACCTGACTGATGGATTGAGAGGGGGAGATAGACCAGGCCTCAGAGAACATCCGTGATGGCAGATGAAGAGACCAGGTGAGTCACAGAAATGACTGTGCTGGGCTAACGGGTCACCCAGAAAAGCAACGTTCAGAATCTTTCTAGCTGGAGATGTTTGAGAACTAGACAGCGTTATAAGAAGAAAAATAAGGAAGCAATGAGAAAGGGCCATAGATAGCTAAGAACTTTAATCTTTAAAAAAATATATTTTTAAATTAAAAAGCAGAAGACAAAGTGGACAGGAAGTATGGCAGACAGACTCCACACCCCAACCTGTCTTCTGATAAAATGCACTTTCATGAATGGACTGCCTATCTCTAATTTTTTAAAAAGTCACACCCAATGTTCTGCAACATACGGGAATCTTTTTCATTTCTTTCCTTCATTTGGGGACAGAAATTCCCTTTGAAGTCTTCTTGTTATCAGAACTGTGGGAGCACCAGGGTTCACTTGGGCCTGGGTTTTCCTCTCTGTTGCCACTTGCACAGTTGATGCTCTTAGTTACAAAGCCTCGAACTGCTGCTGCCTTCAGTCAATCTGTTTAGCCGAAGGCCTCTGATTTGTTCGCATTTACTACAACACATACAGAGGGCTGGAGGATTTTTTTTTTTTTTTTTTTACTATTGATCTGGTGCTTTAAGAGGGGAAAAAATCTCCTTGGCTGTCTAAACACTATTGATCCCTGCTTGGGAGTCACAGCAGAAGTGTAGAAAGGGCGTGGATGAATTGAAATTTCATTTCCGACAACTTGTTCCTGTTATTTTTACCCTTTTGGACGGGGAGAAACACGTTACTGCGGCTTCAGTCAATGTGGTCGATAGCTCCACTGAGAAACTCAACACGGCTTCTGCCACAGGTTTGGCAATGAGACATGATGTTGGATTTAGAGCATATGAAACTGAAGAATGCTGGAGAAAAGCATGAGGTCTTCATGCCAGTCGGAAGCAGAGCAAATGGCTTTGGGTTCACTAAGAGCTGCCAGAGTTGTGGCTTTGGAAAAAGAAGGATTATGGAGACAATGACACTCCCAATTCAGAAAGGCCCTGCGTCATCATGCAAGAAGCTTCGTGAAACTGTATGGGCCGTGCTTCTGACCCTTGGCTGACTTTCTGTACCAACCAAAGCAGAGATCCCCTCTGGCCAAAGCTCAATTTCAAACCTGAAAGAAGAGCACTGTGTTGAGCTACTATAGGAAGTGCCTCATGACTATCCAGAAAGGACCAGTGCAGAAACTGGAGTTGCAGGCCATCGTGGGAACTTGTGGATGACACTGGGCATGCAAGGGCACACATCTGCAACCAGTGGCCTCAGGAAGCACCCCCGCCCTAAGCACACTGAGTAGATGGAGTATGGTGCCAACAGCACCAGCTTTGTTCTTACTTTTATTAGATGTTCAAAGAATACAGGAGAGAACCAGGCTCCTTCTTCCTAATGGCAACATCTGGCATTCATGTAGCCATGCACCTTTGATCCTTAAGGATACCAAAGCACTTTACAACCTGCTGTAGTGCTAACGGCCATAGCAATGACCTTACCGTAAATGTGGCCAAATATTCCCCATACTGGTTCTCTCCTCTCAGTTTGGGAAGTGTATGTAGCAGTCTCCATTCTAGAAGGAAGGATTCAGTTCACATCCAAGACACCCCTTTTATCATTCTTTGCAAAGTTTTTATTCAGTACTGCCCCCGCCTTTTTTTCTAACTAAAGGTACTTCATAACCATTCCTAATAAACAGTACTTTGTTTACATTGCCAATTATTTTATAGGCCCATTTCTGCCCCATCCCCATCCATCCCATTCCAGAAAAAGATGAAAATATTCCTCCCCCCTGGGAGCCAAGAATCTGCATTGCGGATGAGGTAGCAAATTCAGACACAATAAACAGAATTAAGAAAAACTGAGCTGGCATTTGACAGAAATTGTAAAATGACACTCAGAAATGTTGCTCTTGTGGAAATTACTGATATTAAAATATAAATCAGTGTCTTGTGTTTCCCGTAGCACCAAGGGCTCTATTAGGTTATACAGTTTGATTGCTGAGCTGAACCTAAGAGACTTGGCAGATCGGTGCTGAAGTTTTCCCAAAGTATTTAACCCTTCTCCTCCTGGAGAGCAGGCACGAGGCAAGTGCCTCCGAAAGATAATCACATCACTTCCAGAAGACCTCGGCCCACTCACCGAAGCCTTTGAAACCTGGGAGAAGGTGGAGAGGGCTAACAGGGAGAAAAGGGAAAGGAACTTGGGAAACCCTTTGTCATAACAAGAGTCTTCTTGCATAGTGCCAGGAAGAAGGCAGCCATGGATAACCCAAGGAGCAGATTCTATGAACTTTTTTATTAATTATAATAGGAAAAATAGTAACTGTGTAGTGCATAAATTCAGGAGATACCAGCATAGCCAAGTGACCAAGGTTAGTATCATTAGTAATAAGACACTGACATTATGTGAGATACTGAACATTGGGGAAACTGGAGGAAGGCTACATAAGGAACTCTCTGTACTATTCTTGCAACTTTTCCGGAAATTTAAAAGTATTTCAGAAAGGTCTGTATGTTCCTGTTCATTCGCCAGAGTGGACTACTGCTACCTTTGTGGGGAGACAAAGGAAATCATAACTAGCCATAAAAATGGCATATTGTGTTGTATTAAAAGACACATGGGTAAAGTGCTGTAGAGTGTGGGGTTGCTGTGAGGACTAACTATGCTAGCTTATGTTTGAAGCAGTACTTGAGATTAAGTGACTGCCATACAGGTTTTCTGGAAATTAAACTTGGAGATGAGATGACAGAAATAGCCATTGAGTTGGGTCTTGAAGGGGTGTGGGTTTTGGACAGGCAGAAAGCAGGTATCTCATTAAAGAAAAAGAGAGAGAGAAGGAGAGAGAGGAAGGAGGGAAGGAGGAAAGGAAGGGAGGGAAGGAGGAAGGAAGGAAAGAAGGAAGGAAAGAAGGAAGGAAGGAAGGAAGGAAGGAAGGAAGGAAGGAAGGAAGGAAGGAAGGAAAGGAGAAAGGGAGGAAGGAGGGAAGGAAGGAAGGAAGGAAGGAAGGAAGGAAGGAAGGAAGGAAGGGAGGGAGGGAGGGAGGAAGGAAGGAAGGGAGGGAGGGAGGAAGGAGGGAAGAAAGGAGGGAAAGAAGGGAAGGAGGGAAGGAAGGAAGGGAGGGAGGGAGGAAGGGAGGGAGGGAGGGAGGGAGGAAGGAAAGAGAAGAAAGGAAAAGAGAAAAGAAAGACATTGAGCAGCAGTCAGGGAGAGAGTTTTCACCATGTCAATCAACCATAATGGCAGCCAAGATTAGCTGGAGTATGAACTTCGGAAGAGGAAATTTTACTAAATGGCATGGGAACGCCGGTGGTGGCAGTAGAAAGACTAAGTATGTCGCTCTCTTCCCCACCCTGGATCCCCCTACTCCATACCTCAAGTAGAAAAAGAGAAAATAAAAGCAAAGAACTGATGTAACAAGAGAAAACTAAATCAAGTCAAGGAAGGGAAGGAGCATTTTTTGTTGTTGTTGTTTATTTTATTGATTTGAGAGAGAGAGGAAGAAAGAGAGAGGAGAGAGACAGGAGAACATTGATCTGCTCCTGTATGTGCCCCGACTAGGGATTGAACCTGCAACCTCTGCACTTCAGGACAATGCTCCAACCAACCGAGCTATCCAGCCAGCGGGGAAGGAACATTTGAATAGAGTGTCTGTGGGATTAAAGAGGTGGTCCACAATGAAACAGGAATTGCAAAATGTTCAGTAGAAGCAGCTGGAAGAGGTGCTAGAAATGAGGTGTGAGTTGTAGGGAGGTCTCTCTGAGAGGAACATAAATAAGGGTATTTAGTCTGTTTGTGTTAGATCCAGCTGCAGGAAATAGAAAAAAAATCCAAAATAGCCCTGACCAGATAGCCTGGTTGGTTAGAGCATTGTGCCGAAGAATAGAAGTTGCTGGTTCAATCCCCAGTCAGGGCATACACAGGAGCAGATCGATGTTCCTGTCTCTCTCTCTCTCTCTCCCTTCCTATCTCTAACATCAATAAAATAAACATTTAAAAATAAAAAAGAATATTTGAAATAACAGTGACATGATATGAATTGTCTCTCTGTCTAGAACTGGCATGATGGTCCCATACCATCAGGGACCTAGGCTTCTTCTGTGTCTGTGAGCATCTCTGCATGCACAAATGTTTGCTGGAGCACTAACCATTAAATTAGCATTCCAAATAATCAAGAAGTGGGAAGGAACAAAGAACTGTGCACTGCTTTTCCTTAAGAAGATTTCCTGGAAGTTCCCACAGTATTTCCCCTTACATCTCATTGGCCAAAACTTATAAAGTAACCATACCTCGCTACAAGAGAGTCTGAGATCAATGAGTATGTGGACACCACAGTAAAATTATGTTCTCTTACAAAGGAAGATAAGAAGTATGGATATTGAAATAGGCAACTGAAAGGCTCTGTGAAAAGTACCAAAGGCGGTAGCCATGAAGAGAGATTTTCACCTGCAACAGTGAGTCTGATAAATCCTGGAACTCCTTCTCTTGTTCCTCCTGGGCCCTCATTCCTTCTCCCATTCCAAAGTTTGTCTGCAAAGACCCTAGAAAAATGTTTTAGATGAGAACAATAGATCCTTGATAGTCTTGCATCCAGGTCATGAAGGAAAAGGAATAGACAGTGTGGCTTTTAGACCAACGGTCCATCTGGTCTCCCAGGCAGTGTGCGGCTCCTTGGGGAGAAAGCCAGCGTCAGCGATCTGTGATAGGGCCTTTGGGAACCTCATGTGAGTCAGTGGTGCACAAAGTACCAACATGTGTTTCCCATTCTGCCCTCTCAACCTGTGTTTCATTGGACTTGTTCACTTGTACCCTTTTTTCTTCCTCTCCCTAAAACTAAGCAAAGACTCTCTGAGTAAAGAAACAGAAAGCAGAGGAGAATTTGAGCATAAGCAAGAGAGTTAAACCCTAAGATCAAAGGCATGGGCAGAAGTGGAGAAACAATAGGACCTTAGATAGGGTTAGCAATTTAGAGGCAGAAGAGACTTTAATCAATACCACCACTGGGGAGCAGGAAAGTGAACAAGATCTTAGGATTTTATCCCCTTCTTCTCAACACCTTTCCAGGGAAAGTACAGAATGATGGTAGGGAAGGTCTAAGAAGAGAGGGCCTGAAATCAATCTCACAGGTGTGTGTGTCTTTCTAGCTGCATTCGGAACATCCTTGAAGGACAAAACAGAGCTGGCAGACCCAAAGCCCACAGGATGAGGAATATGCAGTATTTATGGCTTGTTGACCAGGGTACAGCTATCCCAACGCACTTCAGCTGAGAGAGATTTCATGACCATGGACCAGAAGTCACCCCTGATGCCAGGATCCAACCTGGGACCCCAGAACTTACACTCTGGAAAACCTTAAAGAGGTGAAGGGGATCAGGAACTGATTCATTTTCAACCTAAAAATGATGGAGCTTTCACAGAAATAATTAAGATTCTGTTTTCTGCCATTTGATGGAAATGGAACTCAATCAAGTGTAATAGAAAAATAGTCACTTTTCCTTGCACACCTGAGTTCATACCTGCCACACCACTCAGCAATGTGAGGCGCAGCTAGTGCTTCCTGGGAATCTGTGAGGTGCTCTGCGCATGGACTGAGATGACTCAGGAGGCCCAAAACTTGACTAGATGTTCTGATCGAGATTTTGTTTTCACTATAATTTTTATTTCTGGACACAGCTGTCACCAAGGGAAGGCCTACTGGAAACGCAGGTAGTGGAAGTTTTAAACACAAAGAAGCAGTTCCCTGGGCAAATGCAGCGGAATCGGAGATGCTGATGGAAGAGAAGAGGCATGAGGAAGTTCAGGTCTCAACCAAGGTGCAGGAGACAGCAGCACAGAAGGCAGAGCATAAGGGTTTGAGGAGAGAAAAGACCTGAAGTCCTGGGCCCAGACATCAGTGTGCATGGATCAGGTAGGGAGCCCCTCCCTCTGTGATGAGTTCTCTCCTCTACAAGATATTTGTCCAGCCTGACCAGGTGGTGGCGCAGTAGATAGAGCGTCGGACTGGGGTGCGGAAGACCCAGGTTCAAGACCCTGAGCTTGCCAGCTTGAGCACGGGCCCATCTGGTTTGAGCAAAAATCTCGCCAGCTTGGACCGAAGGTCGCTGGCTCCAACAAGGAGTTGCTCGGTCTGCTGAAGGCCCACCGTCAAGGCACATGTGAGAAAGCAATCAATGAACAACTATGGTGTTGCAATGGCAATGAAAAACTAATGATTGATGCTTCTCACCTCTCTCTGTTCTTGTCTGTCTGACCCTATCTATCCCTCTCTCTGACTCTCTCTCTGTCCCTGTAAATATATATATATTTGTCCAGCCACACTCCTCAGAGAGCGCCACGAAGGTTCACGTGATCACTTTATAAAGCATTTGAGGCTCCCTCAAAGCACTCTTCCTTATCCATCTGGCAAACATTACTGTCAAATGCTTTGAAAATTTATCATATAACCCTTCCACTTTTTTTTTTTCATCATAAGCACTTCCAAATTGCCCACTGCTGTTGTTAATAACTCACAGGATTCCCACGTTTCTTTCATGGAACACAATTCAGCTCTCTCTTTTCCCTCTCACTTATTTTACTTATTGGAATCCAATATATTTCCATGCAAATATGAGAGCGTGTGCCTTCCACTTTTCCTTCTAAATACTCTTGGCCCTTGTAACTCCATAGTAGATGATACAGTCACAATCTGGACAGTGGTTTTCTGTCTTTGGGACAAGATTGCATTTGATCTAAGAAGCACCTCCTGACTATGCAGTAGGTCTGCCTATAGAAGAATATTATTCTCAAGGATATATTTATTTCAAGTTTATGTGAGGCTTGAGCTGAGTTTCTGTCTTTAGTAAGAAAGAAGTATGTCAAGGTAGAACATTGAATCCCTAAGCCTCAGAGCTAGGAAAGACCTAACGGTCGTTTAGTACCATCCCCCAGTTGGCAGAGGCAGAGGCAGAGGCTCAGAGATATCAGTGCCTTTCACAAAACTACTTTTTGAATTAGGTGTTAAACCAGGTTTAGAAGCTTGGAGGCCTACAGCCCTCTTTAGTGTTCTCATGTGCCACACTATTTTTAATATTCTCATTTGCCTAGTGCTATAGATTAAATGTTTGTGTCCCCCCAAAAAATTCATGTGTTGAAATCTTAACCCCCAAGGTGATAGTATTAGGAGGTGAGGGCTTTGGGAAATGATTAGGTCATGAGGATGTATCCCTCATGAATGAGATTGGCGCTCTTATAAAACAGACCTCACAGAGCTCCCTACCACAAGTGTGAAGTTACAGCAAAAAAGGAAAAAAAAAAAGAAACAGCCATCACAACAGTGGTCTTCACCAGGTACCAATTCTGCCAGTGGCCGCATCTTGGACTTCTCAGCCTCCAGAACTATAAGAAACATCTGCTGTTTACAATACTCAATCTGTGACATTTGATTATAGCAGCCCAACCAGCTAAGACACCTCGCATGGAAGTCATTTGTGATGTTCACCAATATTTCCTTTGGGGAATAAAGGAAGAAGTTAGGCATAGCCATGTGACTTGTTTTGGCCAATGAAATAGAAACAGAAATGAAATGTGTCACTTCCACTTTAAGAACCTGTATGTGATCCACCAAGTTCCCATTCACTGCCATGGCAACAGGCAACATCCTAGATGATAAACATTCTACCAGCTGAGAACAATGAAGAGCAGAGCCCCAACTGACTCATAAAGGACTAAGATGAGTGAAAAATAAACCTTCCTGGTTTTAAACCACTGAGATTTGGGGTTTGTTACTACAGCATCACTAGCCTCTCCCTGCTGGGTAAGCCTGAGCTACATCACTATTCCCATAATGCACCTCTGTGTGTGAAGCCTTAAGAGGAAAAACAATGAGGCACATCAGAATACAACCCCATAAAACATTCCAAATTCCATGTCTCACCAGCATTCTTTCTTCCTCTTGGCTTATATTAGGGGTAGGGGATGTGTTTTATTCCAAAGAATGAGTATTTTCATAGCTTCTCATTCTTAGAACTATTCTGCAGGTAAGTGCCTGGTGGAAATTTCCTCTAGTCTTTGAGTTAAATACATAATGAATTAGATTATTTTATTAAGCTCAATGCATTATGACCTCAAATGCATCATCCTGTACTTACACACATACATGTGCAAAAATCTTTGGCTTTCTTTGAAGCTTTTTATCTAAATATTCACAGCACTTTATGTTTCCTGACTTTACAAGCACCAACATTACGGTAACTTGATGCTTAAATCACATCATCAGATATTTCTGATTTATAAATTAGTCGAAGCTCCTTGTGGAGCAGTAAGGGAGCCTGTGTGACATTGGGTAAATCACTTAGCCTCTCTGGGCTTCAGTTTCCTCCTCTGTAAAATAGAGATAGTAATAGTATCTACCCCCATACCATGAGAATAAAGTTGGATTGTGCACATTCTGTCTGGTTCATAATTAGTGCATAATTGTACCTATGTTTGAGCCCTAGAATACTTAGAAATCTAGAAGGTAAGATTATTTCAGACCTTTTGCTTTCCAAGGAAGATGAATTTAGAAACTATATAGTGGTGGGTTGTTTTTGTTTTTTGGGTTTTTGTTTTGTATTTTTGTTGTTTTGGGGGCGGTGTTTTTCTTATTTTTTTTTTTTTAAGATGTAAAACCATGGTCATCTTTCTGGTGAAGGTTTTAGCACTTTTGGAAACACAAACAGATGGGTAAGCAAGTCAGTTTTGCTAGCAGTTCGGAAAATTTTTCTGAACGTCCAGATGGGAAAATCTTTAAAGGGCTGGACTCATTTATTTTCCATCTTAAATTTTTATACTTTTCCAGGTTTATAACGAAGTTCAGAAAATGATAAAACTTAAAGGAGAATTGAGAGGTGCCAAGGAAATGAAAGATGAGGTAAGGCTTCTGACTCCTCTGTACACGTGGAGTTGAACCTTTGTCACAAGGGACTTCTTTTCAAGGTTCATGATTCAAAAGTCTGTATTTAACATCCAAAAATATCACAGACTGCAGTGGGCAGCAGGCATAGCATTAAAGAGCGAGGGGATCTGAGTCCATCTCTAACTGTAGTATGACACTGGGCATGTTGCACACCCTCTCAGAGCTCCTTTGCCTTACCTACAAAATATGAACAATAAGCACCTGGTTCCCAGGCTTGCTATAAGGATTAAGTGAAATGTTGCATGTATTACACTAGTGCTTGGGACAGAGATAGAACTTAAAAAATAGTAACCATTGTTGCCAACATTCTCTCTTTATCTGGAATGATACGGAAATGCAGTGTTCTGATTAGCCCAACGTTTTGGTCAAATGGTGTTTATGTAGTCCCTGACTTGTTCCAGAAGGGATTTAAGGGGTATGTTTCAGTTAGTATAGGGTTATCCCACATGACATATGCTTTTTAACAGACCACCTACCAAGAGGTGAGCAGCTCCTAAAAGAGGTGTCTCAGCTCCTTTCCTGCTGGATTACTAGAGGGAGTTTCGCTGCGACTTCTGCAGGGAACAAGAATCTGGTATGCGTTTTCTAGAAGGGCATTCCTTTAGTCCAGCTGATATCTGTGGGCACCTTCTGTGTGCTAGGCATTGTTCTAGGGGCTTGGTGATAAAGCATGGGACAAAATACAAAGTGGTCCCTGTTCTCGCGGAGCTTACCTTTGAGTGAAAGAATTTCTTCGAGGACATGATGGAGAAGAACATGTGGCCGTAAAAACTGCTGCATATTCCATAGGGGCTAACCTCTGCCGTATAACCATGTGTACCCTGAACCATAGACTTTATACAGTGTGCCAATTTTTAAAGAATTTGGAACTTGATAAAATATACTCTTTCTTCACTATGTGAACATAATTGGTTCCAAAATTTTTGCTCACATACAAAACCTTGTATAAGTGCCTATTAATTCCCATCACAGGTAGTCAGAAACTGGGAAGTTACTAGTCAGGGGTCCCCAAACTACGGCCCTGCGGGCTGCATGCGGCCCCCTGGGGCCATTTATCTGGCCGCCGCACTTCTGGAAGGGGCACCTCTTTCATTGGTGGTCAGTGAGAGGAGCACAGGGTGTATCCACACCCATAGTTCCCATTGAAATACTGGTCAGTTTGTTCATTTAAATTTACTTGTTCTTTATTTTAAATATTGTATTTGTTCCCATTTTGTCTTTTTTTTTACTTTAAAATAAGATATGTGCAGTGTGCATAGGGATTTGTTCATAGTTTTTTTTTATAGTCCGGCCCTCCAATGGTCTGAGGGACAGTGAACTGGCCCCCTGTGTAAAATGTTTGGGGACCCTTGCTATAGATGGAAAAGCAAACTCAGGAATCAAATTAGTAATATCAGTAACAGCGTTTGAAATTGCTGTAGATAACTGTAAACTCTATTAGTACACAAGTAAAATGTATACATTCCTGAAGCAAGGTTAGTTTTTAAGGTTTTTATGCTTTTTAAAACATAATTCTCACTATAAACTTACATATGTTGAGTGGGAGTGGTGGTTAAAGTGACTTTTTCATTATTTATTGAAAATTTGTCATTATCTTCAAAGAAGATAATTTCCCAAAGATGATGACCTTTATGGTGTTGTTGGTTAACCCCAAAATGACTCTGGAAACTTCCACCCAAGCCTTTTTGTTTTTTCAAATGCCAAATGTCTGGGAATGCTGTCATCTTGAACCTCCGTAATGCTAATGGGATTTGAGCGTGCTAATGAATCACAAGCTTTAGTTTAACATCAACAGCCCCCCAAAAGAGCGTGAGACAGGAGGTCAATTCTTTGAAGCCTTGAGCAAAATTTCTTCCATCTTTTGAAATATATGTTCAAGAAGGCATGCCTTTTGAAAAATGACCCATTTAATTAATACAGAAAATCTGCTTCAGTAAATAACCTATTTTCCCAGTAACTGTTGTGAACATATTAGCAACAGTAGCATCAGCACTCACCATTTTGCCTGTGATTGGATGATGTCACATGCCTGCAAGCAAAGTGACCAGGTTCCAACCTCATATAAGCAAAACCGGGAATCTAAGTACATGGCTTATGCAAGTGAAAACTTACCTAGCATCAGAGGCCATCAGTAATGACTTCATGTCTAGGACAGGATCAGATGGTGCCTGGGGGTCAGCATTATAACTCTCAGTTCGTCTCCTGCCCTAGTACTGGTTACCGAGCTTTGATTGATGAAATGTCAGATTAAATCAATTCTTACTACATACTGATACTCAAAGGGCATCTGCCTGGAATTTAACCTTCATAAAGTAGATAGGATTAGAAATAGTGTACAGTGACCTCTGTGCAAGATATTAGCAAGAAATTAGGTTTACTGGAACCTCAGAAACACTTGCCTTTCTGGAGTTCGGAGGTGAGCACAGCCTCTTCTTACAATTTCCTGAGGTGAAAAATAATACGTGATTCAAGGAAATCACTTTATTGCTCGCCTAGCATTTCCACTCCTGTTCTGATGAATAAAAATCCCTGTACAATTGGCCTTTATGAGTGAATGCTTAGATTTTGATTTTAAAAGTAAATTTCCTTTGATATCCAGCAAAACATATTTGTTATTCAACTGGTTTAGGGAGTCCTCAAAGAAAGATTATTTGTTACAAAACTCTTGTGTTATGAATGAAGAAATTGCCTCAGAGACTCTGAGTCAATGCTAACGTCCAAATTAGATGAGATCATTGACATTAAAGATCTAATTCTGAAGTCCTGGTCTTGCGACAAAAGTGGGCTCACAGGTCTTGAGCTTCGAGGACATCCAAAATCTGGAGGAAGGAGGGATTTTTTACTAACCTGAAAGAGAGGGAGCATTTAACTTTTAACTTGGAGAGGTTCAAGGTGTACTTGCATTGGTCCTTTGTTAATGAGTCCACAGTGTGCTGGGCTCCATACGGCACATTTTGGTGACAAGGTCCCCGCCTTAAGATGCATGTATTCAGCATGAAGGCGAGAGTACAGGGCAATCTGCACATCCATAGGGCAGGCATTGTATTATCTCCTAATCTTCTCATAGATGCCAGGTAGTCCCAGGGCAGGAGGGGAGGACAGTGCTAGGGCCCCCCTCACCAATGAGCCTCAATATCCTAGTGCCACCATGGCAGCCCCGACAAAAGGGGTTTAGAGCAGGGATTTAGAACCCTGGGGTCAAACTACTACTTCTTGTGGGTCAAGGATTTTGTTTTCTAGTTAGAGAACACTGTCTGTACACTACTTATTATTTTTTTTAATTTAGAAGTTAAACTTAATGGGGTGACTTTGGTCCATAGCATTTCAACTGTTGATTGCATTATGTGCCCATCACCCAAAGTCAAATCATTTTCCATCTGTACACTGCTTTTTCTTTTTTTTTTTAGCTGCTCTACACATATTCTCTTAAGAGTGTCCCTGGTAATTGTCTTAATGGTAATTACATGCTTGGGGCAGTTTGACATCCACTGTTATTTTTTCTGAAAGTGAGGAACAAGGGACAGGAGGAAAAGAGAGCGTTTTGAGATAATGAAATCCTTTTAATGACAGAGCCATGCCGTTAACCTAATTAAACTGTAAAGTGGTAAAAAAAAAAAAAAAAAAAGTTTTTTTTTTTAAAGTCCAGGTACTAAATGGAAATGAAGAAATAAATCAGCTGAGACAGCAGCACTTCTGGGAAACCTTCTGAATTCCGAATACTCTGACATTGTAGTGTCCGATTCCTGTGGTTATTCTCTGGCCCCCCTCAGCCTTGTGCAGAGGTCTCTCAAACTGACCTCTCCAGGAAGGCTTGATATATGATGTCCATGTGAGGTCTCCAGCTCCCCTGGGGATGTGTGTTATGGAGCTCATATATTTAGGAAGCCAGAGCAATTGGTGGATTATGGTGACAGAGTGCTGGCTATTGGATCGGGAGAGCAGAACCCTCGTCATTCTGCTGCTAACCAGCTATGGGACCTTGTTGTTTAGATCACGTTCCATTTCTTTGCACCCATGGCTTCTGTGTGCTTTTGCACCTGCAACTCTCTTAGAAGAATTGCCCTTAGCCTGTTGGTGTCACTTTGCTCACAAGAGCAGAGAGCTGGAAATCCTTGGGTGCTTACCTCCCATAGGGCTGCCCTCAGCCATTGACTGGCTGATGCCGAGTCTGACAGCCCAGTTTTGAGTGCATCTAATCAGGACAGACTCTGAGGTGCAACTTACACCCCAGAGTTCCCTATGGAATCAGGCTAAAGCTACTGCCCACCGGACTCCATCTGAAATCCTGCCCTTGCCTGGTTTCTTCTCCTTCTCTCTCCTGCCTCCCCACTTCCTTGCTGATTGCTCTTGGGAGTGTTTCTTTAAGAGGTGCCATGAATCCTAGCCTAAGAGCCTGCTTTGAGTAACCTAACATAAAACAGTTACCTACTGTAGAAGCACCAGCCTCGGTTTCAACATCTACAACTCAGAGGTGGGAGGTAGTACCTGTCCTCATGAGTGTTCTGAATAGTAGGCACAGTTAGGACTAAAGCACTGGACAGGGCCTCCAAGGGCTACTTCCTAATGTCTTTTCACACTGACACCAGCCACCCACAACACTGGGAGCCAAAGGTGGTGCCCTCGTGTAATGGAGCACCCACCCACTTACCACGGCTCTCCCACCCCCACTGAGGTTGCCGTGCTTCACTCTCTCTACTAGTGATCTCAACCACTCAGTTCCATTCTGAACTGGCAATAATTAACTAACCTTTTTTACTCGTATTCAAAGGCAGTGATCATAACCAGCCCAGGGACTTTACTTTCATTCCCATTGATGTATATCTCCAAGGAAAAGGTACTAGTTTTACAGGTGAGGGAGGTCTTTTGGTTTAGTGGGTAGAAGAGACAGTTAAGAGACTTCAGAATCCACATCAACTCCATAACTGATTCGCTAGTCTTGACAAGTTCACTTGACATCTCAATATGTTCATTTCATCAGTGGCAGAACCATTAATATTTATAGACAACCCACGAGGTGCCTGGAATTATTCTAGGCGCTGACTTCCTCTTGAAAACCAGGGGAAGTGTCTGTGATGCACCTGCAGCAGTGGGCGAAGATTAATTAAATAAGTAATTGCCTGAATAATGCGGAGCACTGAGACACCTCAAAAATGGAGAATGGGTAAATGTTACACGGAATGAGTAATAACAGCAAAGGGTAGGTGGACAAATTTCCAGCAAATTTAAAGTCTCTGTCAACCAGCTAAGTGAACAAGAGTGAGCATTATCTTGATGGTTTATCATTGATGCTTCTGTTTTTCTGACTGCCTAGGGTAGGGGAAGAGACAGGGAAGTGAGCAGCCTGAACAGCAAACTCTTGAATCTGCAAGCTGACTTCAAGAATCTACACGACGTCTGCAAGAGACAGGGGAAGACCTTGCAGGAGAGTCAGCTCTGTGTGGAGGAGGCGATGATGGATAGCAGCCACGTAAGGGCATCAGCAGCTGCTGCCACCTCTGCTCTCTCGACTTCCACTCTGAGCCCTTGGGCAGGAACAGTAATAGAAAGTTCTTCCATTCAAACAATGAGAAAGAATTAAGCATGCCCCTCCCCCCCCCCCCGCCCAGTTCTCTCTCACCCACACGTGTGCTTAGGCACACATGTTGTCTGGCTTTCAGGACTTTTCAATCTAGCTGTCTCCAAGGTCATCTACATCAGAGGCTCTGTCTTTTCCTTATCTGGCCTTCCACACCGGGGGTTGCCAAGCACCTGTGGCCCTTGCCCTGAAAAGATCAAGCCATAGTTATAGAAGGAGAGCAGCATCTCCTAATGGATCTTGGACAACCTTCTAGTTAAAATAAGACCCCTTCCACCTGCTCAGAGCTGTTGCTGCTCACCAGGGCAGCAGGTGCTTTTTTATTTCTTTGACAAAGAAATAGTTTGGATTTTTCTTTTACATTTAATATTATTTTGAATTAGTTTCAGGTGTACAGCATAGTGGTTTGAGTATGTAACCCTATACTTTACAAAGTGTCCTCCCTCACCCCGGATTTCCAGTACCCAACCGGCACCATCAATACTTATTACCATATTATTGACTGCACTTCTTACACTGTACTGCACATCCCCGCACCTGCTCTGTAAATGCCCATCTGTCCTGCTCAATCCCTTCACCTTTTTCAGCCAGTCCCCAACCCCGCTCCCCTCTGGCCACCATCAGGCTGTCCTCTGCCTCTCTTTCTCAGTTTTGTTTGTTCGTTTATAATGTTCTTTAGATTTTACATATAAGTGAAATCATATGGTATGTGTCTTTCTCTAACTGACTTATTTTACTCACCATAATATCCTTGAAGTCCATCCATGCTGTTGCAAATGGTAACATTTCATTCATTTTATGGTTGAGTAATATTTCATTATATATATGTACCCCTGCTTTTTCACCCACTTGTCCACTGATGGGCACCTGAGCAGCTTCCATAGCTTGGCTATTGTAAATAACACTGCAATGAACATAGGGGTGCATGTATTCTTTCAAATTAGCGTTTATCTCACAGTTGATATCTCATTGTGGTTTTAATTTGCATTTCTCTGTTGATTAGTGACATTGACCATCTTTTCATATGTTATTGGTCATTTGTATGTCTTTTTTGGAGAAGTATCTATTCAAGTCCTTTACCCACTTTTTCTTTTTTTGGGAGAAAGAGAGAGGAAGGGAGAGGGATAAGAGCATCAACTCATAGTTGCATCACTTTAGTTGTTCATTGATTGCTTCTCATACATCCCTTGACTGAGGGGCTCAAACCAAGCCAGTGGCCCCTTGCTCAAGCCAGTAACCTTAGGCTCAAGCCAGCAACCTTGGGCTTCAACACAGTGGCTTTTGGGCTTAAGCCAGTGAGCACTGGATCGTGTCAATGATCCCACACTCAACCCAGTTGACCCCAAAGTCAAACTGGCAATCCTGCGCTCAAGCCAGATGAGCCCATACTCAAATCAGCAACCTCCAGGTTTCAAATGTGGGACCTCAGTGTCCCAGGTCGATGCTCTATCCACTGTGACACCACTGGTCAGGCTTTTTCCCACTTTTTATTTGGATTTTGAATATTAACCAGATATATCTTTGGAGAATATGTTCTCCTAGTCAGTGGGTTGTCTTCGTTTAATTCATGGCTTT
Organism: Rhynchonycteris naso; assembly: GCA_037038555.1. Lineage (NCBI taxonomy): Eukaryota > Metazoa > Chordata > Mammalia > Chiroptera > Emballonuridae > Rhynchonycteris > Rhynchonycteris naso. The sequence continues at coordinate 21,078,604 of CM073001.1, forward strand.
CTTTGCTGTGCAAAAATGTTTTAGTTTAATGTAGTCTTGTGTGTTTATTTTTTCTTTTGTTTCCCTTGCCCAAGTAGATATTTCAGAAACAGTAAGAGAAATGCTCAAGATTTTACTGCCTTAGTTTTCTTCTAGGATTGTTACGGTTTCCAGTCTTACATTTAAGTCTTTATTCTGATTTGAGTTTACTTGTAAATGTTGTATAAGATGGTGGTATAGTTTGTTTTCTCTCTTTCATGTTTTATGCATGTATCTGTCCAATTTTCCCAACACCATTTGTTGAATACAGTGTGTCCGTAAAGTCATGGTGCACTTTTGACTGTGTGACCAGTCAAAAGTACACCATGACTTTACGGACACACTGTAGACTACCTTTACCCCATTATATGTTCTTGCCTCCTTTGTCAAATATTAATTGACCATATAAACATGGGTTTATTTCTGGGCTCTCTATTCTGTTTCATTTATTTTTGTGTCGGTTTTTATGCCAGGACCATACTGTTTTGATTACTCTGGCCTCATAGTATAGTTTGATATCAGGTAACATGATTTCTCCAACTTTGTTCTGCTTTCTCAAGATTGCTGTGGCTATTTGGAATTTTTTATTGTTTGGATTATTTGGTCTATGTTGGGCAGATAAAATACATTATGCTCACTTTGTTAAAAATGGCACTGCCCAGGTACAAGTTTAAAGAGTAAGCTTTTCCCCACACCTTTGACTGATTGGATGATGTAGGGTGGTGCACTCTCATCAGGAATTCTCCCAGTATGTCTCAGATAAGTGACTTTGTACCAGAGACTTCCTTGTTTGTATAATTGGATTAAAGGTTTTGATTCTACACTATAAAGTGGGTCAGGCCAGGAGCTTGCTTTCTCTCGCTCAGTTCCTGAGGTTAGTATTAGAAAGGAGAGCAGAGTAAGGCCACGTGGAGGCCAGGAGAAGCAGCCAAGATGGTGGAGTGCTGAGTGAGGAGCCAGTTTGTGCAGAGTTTGTGTAGAGAGAAGGCGATGGGAAACAGAGGTGAATAAGTCTGGTGAGCTAGAAATCTTTGATTCTAGGAAACTTGGATAAGTCAGTAGCTTTGTGAGCACTGAATGAGTAGATTTTGGAACCCACTGTGTGTTTTTGCTTGCCCGCCAGGTGCAAGCTAGAATTAAAGCTGATGGCCCACCAGTTTTTGGCTTCGTTGTTTCATTACCATCTGTTCGAATCTAATGCGAACCTGCATTGGCCAGACGGCTGTGATGGTGGCCTCGACTACTGGCTTTACAGTCTAGTTCTGCAACATACATCATTGGCAATTTTTAGCAGGTGCTCTTTATTACTGCACCTGCAGCTCTCTGTCTGCAGCTCCTCTTCTTGATGCAGAAACCCAATCATAGGATAAGCTGAAGTGCAAGAGTTAATGCCTCTAGAATACTACTTGACACACAGGGCTTGCTTCCAGCGATGCCCAAGCCAAGACACTCAGTGACACTGTTCCTACACAGGTGTGAACATAAAGACCCCTGGCATGGTCCTCTTTCTTGAGATTGTGATTTTGAACTAATACTTATCTCTCGCCTAAGCAGTTCACCAGCTGAGACATCTCATTTCAAACTGAGTTCTTCTCTCTTTGGGAACTCTCACACTAAGTCCTTAAGCCAGTCTCTAAATTTATCCACACAAACTAGGGGGCCAGCTGGAAAATATTTTCCCAAGCTCTCTAAAAACTTTGGGTTTCCAAGAATTCCGTTCTTTGCAGTCTTCATTTCCGTTTAGGGATTTGAGTTCTTGGCAACCAGAAAGCAGGTACTGGTTGCACAGACCTGTTGCTGTACCCCTAGCTTAGCTTCTTAGCTGCTATGCAAGCAACCACCATTTTCTTCTACATTTGTGGTCAGAGATCTGGCCTCTCTTAATTGTGTCTGCTAGAGTTCTCCCAGTACTTGCCACCTCCCTATAAAAACCACAAATTGTTTATCCGTAATGCCCTAAAAATGCTACCAACAAAGCAATTTGACTTTATCTTACTGAGCATTGCTGTTCTTTCCCCAGTAATTCACAAATATAGAAAAATTCATTGGTTTTCCTAAATGGATCTCAGGAAGAATATTATCATAATTTACTTCTTTGTAAATATTAATGTTTCAGAATATTTTCACCATTGCTGTCACAAATTTATTTATTCCCCAACTCAGGGAAAGCAATGTGGCTTATAAATACCTGGCAACTTGGAAAGAGAAAGATATTAAGTCACATTTTATTATTCTAATTACCCAGAAGGTCTAACAGCTTAAAACAAGCTTTAAAACGGGCTCTTTTTTCCTAGCACTTAGTGCAAAATTTAAATTGCAGACATCACATACAAATACACAATTTAATGTAGATTTACACTCATCCACTCAGAAAATCTCTGCAAGATCTGCCTTCTGAAAGGAAATGTAATATAGGAACGGGGGGGGGGGGGGGGGGGCGGGACTCAAAACTTTCTGAAATGTTGACTGATACCTAACAGGGATCTGGGGAAATAGTTGGGGGGTCATAGTTCGGGACCACAGTTATACAAGAAAATCAAAATATTCCCTCATATGCTGTGTATAACTAAAGGAGTGGCAGGCAAGGAGTGGGTGGTGAGGGAAGAAAATGACATGACCTGGGAAATCAAGAATACTCTGTGTTCTAAAGCCCAGGAACAGAGCTGTGACTAAGGGAAAGCAAGTGAGGTGCCTAGGGTGCCAAGTTAAGGGACACTTACTGACTCCCCAGGTGCCAGGTTGGCACTTACTGGAGTCTGAGACTGAGAGCCTCCTAGACATCTGCACGTCAGTTGCTTCACTCTCACCCCTACCCTGCCCAGGAATCAGGAGAGTGCCTCATTTAAAGTAAAAAGAGAAAAAAAACAACAGAGATATTGTGATGATCAAACCTGAAAAGTCAGGGTCACTTTGAACAAGTTCCCAGACTTCTTTGGCCCTGGCAGTGGTCTGGGAGAACACCCTGATATTCGGTAGGGTTCAGGTCGTCACTATACATGAAATGTATAGAGGATGTTATTTTTAGCATACAACTTTTTCAGGAATTTGATTTCTGCAGATAAAAGTAATTAGTTGAGTAGATAAAGTTAGTAGACTCTCAATAAAAATGATCACACACAGATGATCACACACAGAATCACTGAGAATGGGAAAAAAAATTTAAGCGGATATACTAAATATAATGTGGGATCTATTGGATCCTGGAACAGAAAAAACAAATTAGTTGGAAAAGCTGATAAAATCCAAAGAAAGTGTTAGTTAGGTAAGAGTAATCACCAATGGTAATGTCATGGTTTGGATAAATGTACTGTGATTATACAAAATGTTAACATTAGGGGAGAGTGGATAAAAAGTCTGTGAGAACTGCCTCACTACATTTGCAATTTTCTAGAAATCTAAAATTATTTTAAAATAGTGTTTTTAAGAAAACTAAATAAATAAAAGTGAATCTCTGGTACACAGAGATCACTGATGAAAAGAAGGCCTAAACCACAATGATGCATCCAAAAGAAATGAATGTAACTCTAACATACAGTTCTACATTCAGGAAAGTCTAAGAAATGCAATTTGTAGAAGATATAAGATGTAACAAATAAACCTATCTAGTGATAGGCTAACCCAGAGTTACAAGAGAAATACCTCAACACCTCAAAAAAGGGAGAAAGACATTCATGACAATGACTGGAAAAATATGAGCCTTTCAGTTATTAAATAAAGAAAAAATATTGGTAGGGATCTGGTTATCAGAGCAATTCTAGCCTGAAATAGAAGAGAATCCGTGAAAACTAGAACAGGGAATAAAATGGTTAAAAAGTATTTTGAAAAGCCAGCGTTAGGCAAATCAGCAGGGCCTTAGACATGCTTCAAAGAGTACTTAAGGAATTGGCAGGTGTTATTACATAGCTGCTAGCGATTATTTTTGAGAACTCAAGAGGATAAAGTCCCTGTAGACTGAAAAAGGGTAAATGAAGAGCTCATCTTTTTTAAAAGGGAAAAAGGACAATCCTCGTAATTATAGACCTGTCAGCTTAACTTCAGTATCAGGGAAAATATAGAACTTAACATCAATCAATTAGCATCAACTTGAAAAGCACAGAATATTGGGTGGAAACCAATGTGACTTTTCAAAAGGCAAATCACGCCAGGCCAATTAATTTCCTTCTGTGATCAAGTGGCCACATAGACAAGGAGGGAGCAATAGTTATAATCTCTTTGACCATAAGTAGGGCTAAAAGATTGACTAAATATGGGAATAGATTCCCACAGGTGGCCAGTGCCCTCCATCTTTTAGAACAGTTGAGGCCTGGATAAAAATCTACCTACACAACATGGAAGACCAGATTACCTCCAGAATTCTGTCCAACTCTCAACAGTCATTCTGAGAACTAATCTTATTTCCATAAAATCATTTCCAACCTTCTCATTTTCTCCAGAACTCAGTTTAAAGGTCAAAGAAGACTCTAATAAACTATCTTCATTAGAAAAAAAACTTAAATAAAAAGACAAAGAAGCAACAGGAAATGCATTAATGCCTTTATAATATTGCTCTTTGGCACACATAAGTGAAATGTAGGCTTAATCCATAGCATGTCATTTTCTATTCATTTAGAATTAAGAAAAATAATCTTTTGAATACTTAAGGGTAAATAAGTAGAAATTTAATAGATCTCAAACAAGTCTAGGCATTTCTCCAAGTCTTTGAAATTTGATTCCTCTAAACTCATAGATATCTATAGTGTGCAAATGTTTAAAATTTTCATCCAAGAAAACTCCTGTTTCTCTGCATATATAAGCTGTTTTGGGATCTTTATAACCAGACAAATTAGAGCAGGTGTTACATTTGCCCTGTACTGGAATATTTGAGTGAACTCATCATCTGGTTGGTCGATCAAAGCCAAGAGAAACAGAATTTTGGAAATTTTTGATAAGGATTTTATTGGGTATTTGCCTCACTAAGATAAACCCTTCTGACTTATGCCTATCCCCAAACGTTCACCTTTTTTTAGTTGCATCCACATTAAGTATTTACCATGTCTTTTTCTAGTAGCTCTTTACCCTCAGCTTACCTGTATAATAACAGAGGACTTGGGCTCTAGAGAACCTTCCTGTGTGTTTGATCTCAGTTGCAGAGTAAGAAGCAAGCGTTATCATTTGAGGAATCACAGATGGAGTTTGAGCCCTCTAAACAGTGTCACCTGACACAACTCCAACAGCTCAAGAAAAAGTTGCTGGCCCTTCAGCAAGAACTGGAGTTTCGCACAGAGAAGTTGCAGACTTATTACTGTTCCCTCCTGCAGTACCAGTCCGTCCTCGAGAAGCAGACTTCCGACCTCGTCCTTCTTCACCATCACTGCAAACTGAAAGAAGATGAGGTATAGATAGAATTACTATGGCAATGTCTCATATATCCATGTATCCACAGAGGTCAGGCCAAGCCTCCTAGAAAGCCAACATTAGACTGACAGAGGAGAGCTTTGCAACATCTTGAGCAGGTTTTATCAACTTTCCCTCTTTAATTCTTGGTCTTTTTGAAGCAGAGCAGAGGGAAGTAATGGCATAATTAAGTGAAAGTTTCAGTATTAATGCGTATGTTGTATGTGGTGCATGAGTGTGTGCACGCGTGTGTGTATGATATGTGTGAAGGCTCATCATTTCCATTTTATTATCATTGCAATTTAAATGCAAAATACTCTAGGTCTCTAAGGGTTATAAAAAAGGCACAAGGTCCATTAAGTGAACCATTTTTAGAAAAATCAAGTTAATATAAATTCCTGGCACTGGCATAGTTGATAAGATAACAAGACATCGAGTCTGAATCAGTCATTGAGAAGACCAGATCAATCATTTTTTCAGACTGGAGTTTGAGATCACCTAGACTTAGTTTAACTATATTCTGGACATTCACTTCTATTCAAGTCCCTGGGCTGTATATTTTAAACCAGAGAATTTTTGTGTAATCCCAAGTAAATTTCAAAGACCAAAGCTACAGAATTTAAGCCAGTTGAGCAATGGTGGCACTAGCTGCAGAAAAACCATGGTTCCTAAGTAATGGGACAGGCAGCATTTCTTTCTTCACCTTTAAAAATAAAATCCAATCACTGTATTGGATGATCCTGTTGCTGTGTGTGTGTGTGTGTGTGTGTGTGTGTGTGTGTGTGTGTGTGTGTGCGCGCGTGCGCGCGCGCATGCAGACTGTTGCTTAAGGACTAACTCCAGGAGCTTTATGAGGGGCCTTAAAGAACATGGAATTATTTTAAAGAAAACATTAAGGCCAGTGAGAATTTGTTAATAAGGGTTGGATAGGAAAGAAACAGGAAAAGGTTATTCTACAAAATATAATCTGGGACAAAGCTGGGAACATAAATCATGGTTTAATAAAGCTAATGCAGGACCATTGTTAAAACTCACTATAATTTAAATGAGTCCAACCTGGACAAAGTGACCCTGAATTAGTTATAATTCTAGTTGGCTGCATATAACAGAAAACATCCAAGTAATAGTGCTTAAATAAGATACTTTATTTCTATGACATATAAAAGAAGGTCTAAGACTGTAATGGTAACTGCATGTGTCATCAGGTTCCTAGGATCTTATCTTTTAGCTCCACCATCATCAGTTCAAGGCTTCCTTTCTCTAGGTGGCTGCTAGAGCTCCAACCATCACACCTTTCATCCAAATAATCAGGATGCGATTTGAAGATGTGGAGAGAAAGGAACATGCCTTCCTTTCAAGGATACTTTAAAAGCCCCACCCACTTTCACTTATATATCAGTGGCCAGAGTTAGTCACATGGCTACAGCTAGGGAGCCTAGGAAATACACTGTTTTAGTGAGGTGCACTGCTGTCCAAGTAAAGTCAAGGTTCTGTTGCTAATGAAGAGGGGAGGAAATGATGCAGCAAGGAGCAGTAGCAGTAGCAGTCACTGATACAGACTCCAAACCAGGGAAGCATTGGAAAAATTACTTCAGGCATTCTGCCACATTCCCTCAACACTTTATACACAGAAGCATCAAACTTCTAAGGTCAGGTTTGCCAACAGCAGACAAGGAGATGAATTTAAGTAGTTAATTCAGGAGGTAATTTTAGGAAGCATGTTAAGAGAATAGGGAAGTAAGTCAAAGAAGGGCAGGAAGCCCATAAAGAAAGTCTATTAAGAAGTTCACTGTTGAGGGTGGCAAGATGGCGATGGAGTAGGCGGACGTTCCAACTTCTACCTCCAAGAACCAAAGTGGATTACAACTTAATTTTAAGAACAATCATCTGGAAAAACCAACTTTGGGCTAAACCAAGAGGAATCTATAACCAAAGATCACCAAAGAAGCCACACTGAGACTGGTTGGCAAAGCGGAAACTCGAAGAGGGCTACCTAGCTCCCAGGAATGAGCGGGAGCTGGAGGGACTCACGTGGTGGTGGGTTTTACTGGAGGGGGAGGGTCCCCATGACCGAAGCCCCAGCCTGCAGCCCCAGAGCCTAGAAGAGATGTACAGAGAGTATTTAGCTGCTAAACAAGTCAATATACTGTTTGCAAGAAAGAGACAGATTTTTCAGACCCAGGATTCATCTTAAAGGGACCACGCAGAAAACCTCTTTCACAACCACTTACCTGGGGCTCTGGGGATGGGGAGAGATGAGAGGACTGGGGCTCTGGGGATGGGGAGAGATGAGAGGACTGGAGTAGCAGGAAGAGGGTGTAATCTAGGAAGCACAGGGAGAAACACTTTGAGGGACAGCCACCCTAACCCCTGGGCTGAGTCACTCCCCAAGTCTAAAGTGAATATGTTTCCTAGAACCAGCAATACCAGCAAAGGGAAGCAGGTCACCAGTCAAACGGAAGCTCTCCTGCTATAGTCAGAGCAGAGTCACTTAGAAGCAGGGAGCCCATCAGGGATACAGTATTGAGTACTGAGGTCTGAGCTACAGTACCACCCCCACACTGCTGAGTGCTCACAGGAGGGCAGGCAGTGGCAGGACATGGGAGCCCAGTCCCATTCGTGGGGGTTGAAGCCAGGAGCTGGACCGGTGCAGCCCAAGCACATGAACGCAGTACTGCCTGTGGGGGCAGGCAGAGGCCGGGGCAGTCAAGGCTTGCAGACCAGACAGACAGGTAAACGCAGTCCTGCCGGGAGGTGAGGCAGAAGCCACAGCAACCACAGCAGCAGGCTGTCGCCAGCAACACCCATGCCCAAACGCCTGAGGCGGCAGCAATGGTGGTTGCGGGCCTGCGGACAGACCGCACCTTGGGAACACAAAGCCCACACTCATTGGACTCCTGTGGCCACACCCTTCTGAAGGCTGAAAAGAAAGAAAAATATAAAATAAAATAAAAAAGAAGGTTGTATAGAATGACAACTGAGGCTAAGGGGCAAGCCACATTCAATACTTTACCTAACCCCTGATTTATAGTACTGAGCCCAACAAGTAGCCACCAATAAGAGATGGCAGAAAGCAGATCTCAGGGGAAGCTGAACATTTAAATGAACATCCTACAGGCCAAAAGTAGATAAAGCCAGCCTAAGTTGATATTAACAGCACCTGGGATCAGCAGAGGCAGCCACAGGATCTGTATCAACTGTTGCTCCAAAAATATAGATAAGGGCCAGTCATAGGCAATGACCCCCACTGGTCTGTGCCAGGCTCTGGCCAAGAAGCTCCAGGGAGGGCACATCCAGAAGCCAGATATGGAGAGCATCAGTTCAGGACCTAACAACCTTTGTTAGAGTGACATCTTAAGGAAAGGCTCCTCACACCTGACCCAGTTAAGATATAGAAAAAACGGAAAAGAAATTCCACTAGTTAAGGAGACCACAACTCGAACAAGCCTGCAAACCACAAACAGAAACAATGGGAAGACAGAAGAATGCAAGTCATATGAATCAATAAGAAAAATTTCTAAAAAAATATCTGGATGAAATGGAAGTAATCAAATTACCTGATGCAGAGTTTAAAATAAAGATGGTTAGGATGCTTAAGGATCTCAAAGCTACAATGGATGGACTTAATGAACACCTAAATAAAGAAATTGTAAGTATCAAAATTGAAATCATAAAAAAGAACCAGACAGAAATGACAAACACAATATCAGAAATGAAGACTACACTAGAAGAAATGAAAAGCAGGCTAGATGAAGCAGAGGATTGATTCAGCAACTTAGAGGACATGGTAAGCGAAAGCACAGAAGCAGAATAGCAAAAAGAAAAGATGATCAAAAAGTCTGAGGAAACTCTAAGAAAGCTCTGGGACAACATAAAGAGAAACAATATCAGCATAGTAGGGGTTCCTGAAGGAAAAGAGAAAGAACAAGGGGAAAAGAACCTGATTGAAAAATTATAGCTGAAAGTTTTCCTAATGATGCAGGAAAGAGTCATAAAGGTTCAACAAGAAGTGAAAACCCCATTAAAAAAGAACCCAAAGAGATCTATACCAAGACACATCATAATCAAAATTCCAAAACTAAGAAATAAAGAAAGAATATTAAAAGCTGCAAGAGAAAAACAGGGAATCACCTACAAAGGAGCCCCCATAAGGATGACATATGACTTTTCAACAGAAACACTTGAAGCCAGAAGGGAATGGCAGGAAATATTCAAAATAATACAAAACAAGAACCTACAACCAATACTTCTTTATTCAGCAAGGCTATCATTTAAAATTGAAGGACAAATAAAAAGCTTCCCAGACAAAAAAAAAACTTAAGGGATTCATCACAACCTAACCAATGCTGCAAGAAATGTTAAGGGGCCTGCTATAGATAGAACAAAACAGGGGGAAAATCTAGTAAAAAAGGAATGTAGATTTAAATTAAAAAATGGCAATAAACAATTACATATCAATAATAACCTTAAATATAAATGGATTAAATGCTCCAATCAAAAGACATGGGGTAGCTGAATGGATAATGAAACAGGACCCATATATATGCTGTCTACAAGAGACCCACCTCCAAACAAAAGATACACATAGACTGAAAGTAAAAGGATAGAAAAATATATTTCATGCAAATGGACATGGAAAAAAAGCTGGTGAAGCAATACTTATATCTGACAAATAGACTTTAAAACAAAGACTATAGTAAGGGATAAAGAAGGTCGCTACATAATGATAAAGGGAGCAATCCAACAGGAAGAGATAACCATTATAAATATCTATGCAACTAATATAGAAGCACCTAAATATATAAAGCAGACTTTTATGGACATAAAGGGTGAGATCAACAACAATGCTACAATAGTAGGGGATTTCAATACCCCACTGACAACACTGGATAGATCCTAAAAAAAGAAAATTAATAAAAAACAGGAGAATTAAGGGATACACTAGATCAACTGGATTTAATACATATCTCCAGAACCTTTCCCCCTAAAGCAGAAGAATATACATTCTTTTCAAGTGCTCATGGTAGATTCTCTTGGGTAGACCACATGTTAGGACATAAAAAAAAGAGCCTCAACAAATTTAAGAAGATTGAAACCATATCAAGTATCTTCTCTGATCACAATGGCATAAAACTAGAAATCAACTACAATGGAAAAACTGAAAAACACTCAAACACTTGGAAACTAAACAGCATGCTATTAAATAATGAATGGGTCAACAATGAGATCAAGGAAGAAATCTAAAGTTTCCTTGAAACAAATGAAAATGAGCATACAACAACTCAAAATTTATGGGAGACAGCAAAAGCAGTCTGAGAGGGAAGTTCATAGCATTACAGGCATACCTTAAGAAGCTGGAAAAAAGCCCAAATAAACAACTTAACTCTTTATCTAAAAGTACTAGGAAAAAAAAACATCAGGTAAAGCCCAGAGGAAGTAAAAGGAAGGAAATAATAAAGATCAGAGCAGAAATAAATGACATAGAGGCTAAAAAAAACAATACAGAGGATCAATGAAACCAACAGCTGGTTCTTTGAAAATGTAAATAAAATTGATGAACCTTTAACCAGACTTACCAAGAAAAAAAGAGGGAGGACTCAAATAAATAAAATTAGAAATGAGAGTGGAGAAGTAACTGACACAGCAGAAATACAAAGGATTATAAGAAAATACTATGACGAATTGTATGCCAAAAGATTAAACAACCTAGGTGAAATGGACAAATTTCTTGAAACAAATAATCTTCCAAAATCAATCTGGAAGAATCAGAAAACCTAAACAGACCGATTACAACAAAAGAGATTGAAACAGTTATCAAAAAGCTCCCAAAAAACAAAACCCCTGGGCCCAATGGATTCACTGGTGAATTCTACCAAATATTCAAAGAAGAACTAACTCCTATCCTTCTCAAGCTATTTCAAAATAATTCAAGAGGAAGGAACACTACCAAGTTCCTTTTATGAGGCGAGTATAATTCTGATTCCAAAACCATGCAAAGACAACAAAAAAGAAAGATAATTATAGGCCAATATCCCTGATGAATTTAGATGCTAAAATCCTCAACAAAATATTAGCAAACCGGATCCAGCAATACATGAAAAAAATCATACATCATGATCAAGTGGGATTTATTCTGGGGAGGCAAGAATGGTAAAACATTCATAAATCAATTAATGTGATTCACCACATAAACAAAAGGAAGGAGAAAAACCACATGATAATTTCAATAGATGCAGAAAAGCATTTGATAAAATCCAGCACCCATTTATGATCAAAATTCTTAGCAAAGTGGGAATACAGGGAACATACCTCAATATAATAAAGACCATTTATGACAAACCCACAGCCAACATCATAATTAATGGATAAAAATGAAAAGCAATTCCCCTAAAATCAGGAACAAGGCAGGAGTGTCCCCTTTCACCACTTTTATTCAACATAATACTGGAAGTCCTAGCTACAGCAATCAGACAAGAAGAAGAAATAAAAGGCATCCAAATTGGAAAAGAAGAAGTAAAACTATCATTATTTGCAGATGATATGATACTGTATATAGAAAACCCTAAAGGCTCAGTCAAAAAACTACTGGACCTAATAAACGAATTCAGCAAGGTGGCAGGATATAAAATTAACACACAGAAATTAGAGGCATTTCTATACATGAACAATGAAATGTCAGAGAAATTAAGGAAACAATCCCCTTCACTATTGCAAAAAAATAAAAAATAAAGTACCTAGGAGTAAATTTAACCAAGGAGGTTAAAGACTTGTACTCAGAAAATTATAAAACATTGATAAAAGAAATCAAGGAAGATACAAACAAGTGGAAGCATATACCGTGCTCATGGCTAGGAAGAATAAACATCATTAAAATGTCTATATTACCCAAAGAAATTTATAAATTAATGCAATACCAATGAAAATACCAATGCCATGCTTCAAAGATATAGAACAAATATTCCAAAAATTTATATGGAACCAAAAAAGAACACGAATAGCCTCAGCAATCTTGAAAAAGAAGAATAAAGTGGGAGGTATCACACTTCCTGATATCAAGTTATACTACAAGGCCATTGTACTCAAAACAGCTTGGTACTGGCATAAGAACAGGCATATAGATCAATGGAACAGTACAGAGAACCCGGAAATAACCCACATCTTTATGGACAATTGATATTTGACAAAGGAGGTAAGAGCTTACAGTGGAGTAAAGACAGTCTCTTTAACAAATGGTGTTGGGAAAATTGGACAGCTACCTGCAAAAAATGAAACTAGACCATCAACTTACACCATGCACAAAAATAAACTCAAAATGGATAAAAGACTTAAATGTAAGCCGTGAAACCATAAGCATCCTAGAAGAAAACATAGGCAATAAGCTCTCCAACATCACTCGCAGCAATATATTTGCTGATTTATCTCCACAGGCAAGGGAAATAAAGGACAGGATAAACAAATGGAACTATATCAAACTAAAAAGCTTTTGCACAGCTAAAGACAATATGAACAAAATAAAAAGATAAACCACACAATGGGAGAACATATTTGACAATATGTCTGATAAGGGGTTAATAACCAAAATGTATAAAGTACTTGTAAAACTCAACACCAGGAAGATAAACAATCCAAAGAGGACATACAGATGGCCAATAGGCAGATGAAAAAATGCTCAACATCACTAATCATTAGAGAAATGCAAATTAAAACCACAATGAGATATCACCTCACACCAGTCAGAATGGTGCTTGCTAACAAAACAACACAGAATAAGTGCTGACGAGGATGTGGAGAAAAGGGTACCCTCCTGCACTGCTGGTGGGAATGCAGACTGGTGCAGCCACTGTGGAAAATAGTATGGAGATTTCTCAAAAAGTTAAAAATGAAACTGCCTTTTGACCCAGCCATCCCACTTTTAGGAATATATCACAAGAACACACATCAATGATTCAAAAGAAGAAATGCACCCCCATGTTTATGGCAGCATTGTTTACAATAGCCAAGATATGGAAACAGCCCCAGTGTCCGTCAGTGGATGAGTGGATTAAAAAGCAATGGTACATATACATAGTAGAATACTATGGGAACATGAAAAAGAAGGAAATCTTACCTTTTGTGACAACATGGATGGACCTGGAAACTATTCTGTTAAGTGAGATAAGCCAGGCAGAGTAAGAAAAATATCATATGACCTCACTCATTTGAGGAATCCAATGAACATTATGAACTGAGGAACAAAATAGAGACAGAGGCTGGATCAGTGGGTCCAGAGGGAAAGCAGACAGAGGGAAAGGGGATGATAGGAAGGGATCAGAAAAGGGAAAGAGATTGTTGAATTATAAACACAGAACACAATGTTATAGAGAGCAGAAAAGCAAATCCTGGAGGGAAAGGAGGAGGGCGTTATAGGGGGGATGGAAGGGGGATGTTGCGTGGAACACGGGGGCGGGAGATATGCATTTGGGGGGACACTAGAATTTATGTAAATAAATTAATTAAAATTAAATAAATTTATAATAATAAAAAAATAGTTCACTGTTGTAGACAACTGAGGTCCCCTCCCTGGAGAACTCTAGGACCCTGGTCGGCAAACTGCGGCTCGTGAGCTACATGCGGCTCTTTGGCCCCCTGACTGTGGCTCTTCCACAAAATACCACATGCAGGCATACCTCGATAAGGAATGTACCTGCCTATATAGTTTAAGTTTAAAAAACTTGGCTCTCAAAAGAAATTTCAATCGTTGTACTGTTGATATTTGACTCTGTTGACTGAAGAGTTTGCTGACCACTGCTAGGAGATAGTTTGACATATATGCCCAGGTCATTGGTTGAGGATTGCAGTGAGAGGTAACTCCCCAGTACTGTCCCCTCCCTGGAGAACTCTAGGAGATGGTGTGACATATGCCCCAGTCATTGGTTGAGGATTGCACTGAGACAATTAACTCCCCAGTACTGTAACCTGCCTCGTCTTACTCCTCTGCTTGGGTGGGCCCCTGGAGCCAGAACATCCCTTCGGCAGAGAGTTGAAGATTCTTGTGGCTGGAATGAATTTAACATGTAAAGGCGTGGTGAGCGTCAAGGGGTGTGAGCAGGCCACTGAAAACTCCTGTAATAACCATTTAAATATAAAATATTCCTTTCCTCTTCTCCTTACCTAATAAACACCTCAAACTATATGACTCTCCTAAGAAGAATCTCAAATGGCAGGCAGCAAGTATAATTAGCTTAGGCCAAAAGGACATGTTCTATTTGAATTCTATGCTGAACTCTTTGAACCAGAGTTCAGCCTTCCTGGGTGATTCTTCTGCTCTTAACTCCTTCCACACATGCAGTTCATGCCATACACTTTGACTCTCTCCACCATGTCCAGTTGTTTGCTCATTTTAAATCCTATCTCTCCAAAATTGTCAGTTTATAAACTCTGAGTGAGGAGCCCATGTCGTTTCGGTATGTATTCCCTCAGCACCCAAGATGTTGTTCATGAGCATTCACTATATATGTCAGTTGGTTCACTAATTAATTGATTAGAAAGAAAAGGAATCTAAATAAGGATTGTACATATCCCAGAGGAAGTTCGGGTCATGTTCCCCCATGATCTCTAGGGAACTTGGCTGACATGGACCCGTGTGCACAAGGTGCTCTACGTTTTCTAAATTAGACCTCTAGAGAATACCTAGGAAAGAGACAATACTGGTATTTCAAGCCCTTTTAAAAAACAGAGCCATACAAATTGATTCCTATTAATCAAGTAACAAGTCTTTATGAAGTTCTTAATACATGCCAAGCAGAATGGGAAATAGATATGGTCCCTGCCTTTAAGAAACTTACCATCTAAATAGGACATCCTTTTTTATTTCTAATCACTAATATTTTGATATTATATATTGTAACTTTTAGAGCTATGCTGGGCCTATTCTGTGTATCTGTGTTTCTTAAGATGCGTTAAGATATGAGAGTCCTCTGCATGGAGTCTTATTGCCATATTCTTTCATTAGACACTTTGTGGGTTCAGTGTGGTTCCCTTCCTATACCAACAGGTGATTCTCTACGAAGAGGAAATTGGAAATCATAATGGGAACACAGGGGGGAAGCTCCATTTGGCACAGGAGCAACTCGCCTTGGCTGGGGACAAGATCGTCTCCCTGGAAAGAAGCTTAAACCTCTACAGGGATAAATACCAGGCTTCCCTAAGCAACATTGAGTTATTGGAGTGCCAAGTGAAGATGGAGGGGGAGCTCAGCGGGATTGTCAGTCAGGTAGGACTTAAACTAGGTCTCTCAAACCACGAGCTCCAGCAAGTGGGCAAGCTCCCAGACGGTCCCCGTAACAGTCCCAGCCTCCACCATAAACCCAGACCATCAACCAGATGTCATTCCTTCCCCTGGATTGTATACCTTGCAGCTCTGAACACTCAGCCTTCACATCCTCTTTCAGATTGTTCCGTAGAAATTTTGAGACCCTCTATCAGTATAAAAAGCCCCACTTCAAATAAGGCAGAAAGTGTGTTACCAAATGAGCTCTGAAATCTTCCATGTTCTCATGAGGGAGGGGTTGAGGGAAGGGCTGTTCTAGGTCATAGGACTCATGCAAATCTTGACTTCAGGATCAAACAGGAGGAGAAAGCCGTGAAACATGGGAAAGAGAGCCAAAATGCCTGAATTTGTTTTCTTTTTTCAGTTGCTTCTTTAAATTACAGAAGTAATTCAATGATATAGGCTCTCTAGACAGAAGCAGGGAAATTAAATGTGAAAATCCGCCTTCAGCCTCCTCCACCCCACTCTTCCCTAGGCAATCACGTGAATAATGTTTTGGGAATCTTCCCCTGCCTTTTGCTGTACAGTTATATATACAAATAGTTAAGATTTTCTTTTTATATAAATAGGTCATTTTATAAATGGGATTCTACAACTTGCTTTTTAAATGTATCTTAATTTCTTTTTAGTTACTACCTTGTATTCTATAGTTATCTATACCATCTACTGACCTGTTAGCCTACTACAAATAATCTACAAGGAACATCCTCATTTCTGTGGGGTAATTTCCAGAAGTGGGATTGCTAGGCCAAAGGATATGCTTCTTTTTAATGTTTAAAGAGACTTATAAATTGCATACCAAAAAGGTTCCACCAGTTTTACTGATAATAATTGAGGGAATTTATTTTCCCATACTCTGTATATTTCTTAATATTTTTAAATTGTGCTAAACTAATATATGAAAAAAGACAGGTTTTCTCATTATAATTTTTATTTTCTTTAATAATTCTAATAGTTGTAAATTGGCTTCTCCAGAAAGCACACTCTGAGACGGATTAGCAGGCTGGAATTTTTAGAGAGAGTTCTTGGTATGAACACCTGTGAAACAAAGGAGACAAAACAGAGTTGGGCAGAGGAAAAAGCTGAGCTTATGATGCGGTCCCAACAAAGGCCTCAGCCAACTCCACTGAAAGCTCTGGGGCTGGATGGATCTTCAGAGTGGTCCGAAATGGGGGAGAAGGGAGCTGGCCTTTATACCTCCCTGTTGATCAGTTACTGGATGTGAGCTGTCTCTGGGGAAAGGCATGACCTTGGGAAAAAGTTTTCTCCTGCCCAGGTAATCCCCAATTAGGGCTGACAGCTAAGGGCTGTCTTAGGGCAGCACTCTAGGAGCTGGACTTATAACTCCTTCACTGCTGAAGGCAGTTCGGGAGACACATCACAGTGCACACCCCACTAATGAAGTTTTAACACTGTTCATGTGGTTCTCTGGTTTATGAATTACTTGCTTAAATCCTTAATCTACTTGTATTGGGTTGTTAGTCCTTTTTGTATTGATTCATAAAGGCTTCTTAATATATTATAGGTAATAATGCTTTATTACATGTATTAAAAATATATATTTTCTCCCCGTTTGTACTTAACACCTTCTCCCAGTTTCATTTTATTAATGGAATTTTTCACCATATAGACATTTTTAATTTGTATGGAATTGAAACTCTCAATCCTTCTTTATAGATTCTAGGTTTTACGTCTTATTTTAGGAGGGTCTTCTCTACCCCCAAGATCACAAAAGATTGTCTCATATTTTTCTGTAGCACTTTTATAATTTTGCATTTTTATGTTTTTATCTTTTTAGTTCATCTGGAAATTTTATGTATTTCTATTTCTTGTATGCATAATGAAATAAAGCTATAATTCTATATGTTTATCAAAATGGATCTCCAGTTGTCCCAACTTTGCTTATTGAACATTCCACTTTTGCTATTGATTTTGATTTAAAGCTCCAACTCAGTCTATGTATTAAGTCTCTGTACCCATGGCTATTCCTGGATACTATATTTTTTATAAGTCTTACCAGTTCCTACACCAGGGTAAAAGTTATTTAGTGACATAAAATGATAGTATGTTATGATAACTCCTTTTAGGGTGGGTCCTCTTTTTCTGTTCTTTACTTTTAAATATCTCTTGACCATTTTTATGTATCTTTTCTTGGTAAAATTTAGATTTATGTTGACTGAATTTTAAATTATATATTAATTTGGGGGAAATTAATACCCTGTGGGTAAAATTTAGGTTTATGTTGACTGAATTTCAAATTATATATTAATTTGGAGGAAATTAATACCTGTGGTACATGATATGCTTCTACTTTGCATTCAAATTATGTGTCCTTCAGGAAGACTTTACACTTTTTTATATATATCTCATGTATCTCTTGCTAAGTTTATTTCTAGATATATTACAGTTTTATGAATGAGATCTTATATACATTTATTAATTATTACTGATGTAAAGGAAAACTTATTCTGCCACCTTATTAAGATCTCTTATTAGATTTTTCAGTTAACTGTCTTGGATTTTTCCAAATTGCTTTTCTTTTCAGCATTTGTATGACTTATTTTTTATCTTACTATACTAACCAGGACCTCCAGAAGATTATAAAATTAAGACATCCTTGCCTTGCTCCTTACTTTAAATTGAATGTTTATAGTATTTCACCATTAAATATAATGTCTGTTCTTGGTTGCTTGTTAATACCCCTTTTCAAGCTGAAGGTATGACTATACAAGAATTTTTATCAGGAATAAATGTTGAATCTAATCAGAAGTATTTGTTGCTTCTATCTAGGTAATCACAGTTTTATTTTCCTTTAATGAAGTGGATTACACTAATAGATTTTCATTTATAGAACAATCCTTATATTTCTAGAATAAATCTTACTTGATCATGACATATTACAATTTTAATAGTAATATTTTATTATACTATAATCAACTGCTATACTAGTTTTGTTAAATTTTTATTTTTTGCATCTATTTTCAGAAATAAAATTAGTTTAATGGTTTAAATTTTTGTGATCTCATCTCATTGGAGTCTGTGACACTACCATAATATAAATGAGTTAGAAAGCTTTTCTTTTTTTAAATCCCTGTAACTGTTTATATATCATATAAATTATATATTTCTTTAAGGTTACAAATAAAAGCAATCTTTACTTATACTAATTCCCTGTTAATTCTTTTAGAAACAATTGTAGATGGTAAAATCTTTTAGTATTCCCATGTCTGAATAAGATTTATGTTGCCATCATTCTTGAATGCTAATTTGGCTGGGTATACAAACTTTCAAAGGCACCTGCCTTTAAGACTTTGAAGATATTGCTGCATTGTCTTATACAGTATAGTGTTAAAAAGGAATTTTTAGATCTCACTCTGTCATTTTTATTTGTAAGTTGCCTATTTTATCTTTGAACTCTGGAGGTTTCTTAGGCTTGGGGCTTTTTATTTTATTTTTCATCAAGTCTCTCAACACTTAACAGATCCTTTGAATTTAAAGGTGTACATTTTTCTTCAATAAGGAAATTTTGCTTGATACTTCCATTTCAATTTTTCATCCTACAGTATTAAGAAAATATTGGAACCTGTAGATAGCTTCTTCCTATTCCTTAACTTTCCTCTTGTTTTCCATTCCTTTGCCCACTTACACACTAAATTATTTATAAGAACGTTGTTTATGATCAAATTTACATTTATGACTAACCCTCCTGTAGCATGTTCAAGTGCAGCTTTCATGCTCAGTGAATAAGAACTATTTCTAACTTTGCCTGGAAAGACCCAGGGAAATAAATTTAATGGAGAAAGGACATACCATATGAACTAGAACTCTTAGCTCTTTTTTTATTTTCTGTATTGGTTTATGCTATTATTAGTGAAGACCAATGAGCAGATAGTAACCTGTATGGATGATTTCAGATGATCTATGAAAGACATTTAAAAAATGGTTCTGGCAAAACAGGCATACTCATATTGATGAGAATGTCAATTGGTACAATTTCTTTGAAGAACAATTGTGTAATATCTATGAAAATTTTAATATGTCCTAGGAATCCCACTTTGATAAATTTAATTTACACATATACCAGAAAAGGTACTCAAAGATTTGTATGCAAAAATATTCAGGTTTGTTTCAGAGAGGAAACAAAACTTGCAAACAACCTATATTCCCATCAATAGGATTCTTAAAAATAATTTAAAAGAACAAGATAGAAACACGTGTACTAGCGTGGATAAATTTCTAAGACATCTTGTTAAGTGAAAAAGATCTATTTTTAGGTTTTAAAAAATATATAGTATCTGCATTTTACAGTTTTATTTATATTTATATAAAGTTCTAGAGCTCTAGAAAGTTATACACAAAAGTTCTCTGGAAAATGCAGTGAGTATAAGATTAGAGGAAGTGGTCAAAGAGAAATTGTAATGTTACGTTGTTTTAAAAAGAGTATGTACATATATTACTTGTGCAAGTTGGAATTAAATTTAAAAGATGATAGGTCTACAAGTAACAAAATGGAAAATATAAATAAATTGTCAAGTAAAAACACAATCAATTTACAGTAATGTATAGAAGACTTTCACTTGTGTAGGCAAAAAACTAGGGGATTATATACATAAATATATGTGCATAAAATATTTCTGAAAAGATACCCAAAAAACAGTAACAGGGACTGTGATGGAGGGAACCTGAATTATAGAGGGCCAAGATATAGGAAAACTGACTCTTCGGTGTACTCTCTTGTAAACAGTTTGAACTTTATTCCACGTATATACACTTATTAATTTTAAAAGGTTATGTAAGGCAGGAAAAATATATGATGACAGAAAATGATTGACTTTGGGTGATGGGCACACAACACAATCAACAGTTCAAATGCTATAAAAATATTTACCTGAAACCTGTGAACTCTTACTGATCAATGTCACCCCATTAAAGTTAATCTTCTAAATAAAAATTTTAAAAATGAGAAGTTGTAATTCACATATATGAGCATAAACTTTTAGAATATAGGTCTAGAGACATTTCATGCTCACAGCATTCTTTTTTTATTTTTTGCTTACAGTTGAAAATTTTTTAATTAGAACAATATTTTCTTAAAACTGAGATTGGAAAAATGCAGTGTATCTTGCCACTTTATCTAGAGAAAAACAATACAACAAAGGTGAATTGTGATACAATACACTTTCAATCTAATTTTTCTAACTATAGACATAGACATTAGCATTTATAGGTAACATTTATAATAGAAATAATTATTAATATACTTGTAAACAACACAAGGAATCTTAGAGACTTCAATAAATATAAAATGTATCCAGCAATCTTTAAATGGTCAACCTCCATATATAATCTATTTGGGGGATTGATAAATAAACATATTAAGAAAAATACTGTTTATGTATACAGGGGGTCCTCAGGTTATGACAGTCTCGACATATGATGTTTCATGACGCTCACTCTTACAAAAACTTTTAAAAAATGAGACATGAGTGTTTCAGCTTACGCCATTAGTGTTGTACTTACAGACAATGTGGGTGAACTAGTGTGACTGTGCATGGCAGAAGAATATGCAGTAATGGCTCATAGCATTCTTAACTCAAAAATTATGAACAAAACCACCCATTATTTTTAATATCCCAGGAACCCGAGAACAAGGGTGATCATTCAAAGGTTCGTGTATACACTTCTCCGTGCATGATTCAGGAGCATCAGGAGACCCTGAAACGACTGTCTGATGTCTGGCAAAAGGTCTCTGAACAGGATGATCTAATCCAAGAACTTCGAAATAAGCTAGCCTGCAGTAATGCTTTGGTAAGTGCCTTCTTCTAGAACTTTTCTGAGACCCAAAATAAATCCATGAGAAAAGAAAAGGAGGGAAAGAGAGTCGCCTAAAGTAATCTCTTTCACCAAGACTGTTCAAATGTCTTAAATAAACTTGCCTCTACCTTTTATTCACATTCTCCATGGTATGCATCTCCCCAATCCCCAAAGTTCGTGATTGTAAAGAGACATAAAACCTTTCACACAACAACCTAAGTGTCCATAGGTAGGGAAATGATGAAAGGGATTGAGAAGTGATTAAAGAGATATCCATAGTATGGAATAATATGCAGCCAAGAAAATGGGTTAAGCAGATCTGTAAGGGCTATATAGCTGGATGCTTATGATATATTGTTGATAATAAGTTGCAGAATCTTTTGTGTAGTTCCTCTTTTGTTTTTCAATGTCTTTGATCATGAGTTAGAAGTATATACTGGGTTGCCTGGCCTGTGGTGGTGCAGTGGATATGCTGAGGTCACTGGTTCGAAACCCTGGGCTTGCCCAGTCAAGGCACATACAACAAGCAATGAATGAACAACTAAAGTGAAGCAACCAGGACCTGATACTTCTCGTTTCCGCCACCTCTCACTCCTTTTTCTCTATAAAATCAATCAAAAAATTTTTTAAAACGTATATACTGGAAATTGCCAATGTGCATGTTCCCCCTTAGTGGACATGAAAAAGGGAAGAATAAATGGAAAGTAAATTTTCAGTTCTTATTATCAATGCTTGGGTTTTATCTGAATTATTATCAACAAGCAAGAACAAAAATTTCTTATTTTTTAATTTAAAAAAATACATGTGCATTTACCCATTCCATAAAATACTTCCATTTTTTTATTCTTGACCTTTGAACCCCATCTTCTGATAAATTAAGTGCAAAGCCTCCAAAGAACCTTCATCTGCCTAACAAACTGGGCCACACAAAGGTTCAGGAGGGCGTTCAAAATGTGTCCACTGACAACCCCAAGACAAACTATTGTCTATGCCTCAGTAAACCTTGATGTGAGATTGGGCGCATAACTCCTTCCCCATACCAACCCCACAGGAAGTGAGTGATGAATTATTTGATGTTACAACAAACTTAGGCTGATAAGAAGAACACCCTGCTAAAACAGTACTTGTGATAAACACACAACATTGACCATGCAGCATCGCTGGCCTGTGCTCACTTGCAGGTCCTAGAGCGTGAAGAGGCTTTGATAAAATTACAGGCAGACTTTGCTTCTTATACAGCCACCCACCGACATCCTCCTAGCACTTCAGAAGATGGTGAAGATATCAAAAAGGTGAGAGAACTTTTGCTTATTTGTGCCTGGTAGGTCATACCAATTTGGATTTGAGTCTGGGATTTTCCTGCTTAATTTTAATTTTTATATTTTATTCTCTATTTGTGTGACCTTGGTTGGCCCTGCCACATGGATACTTGTAGATAATGTATGCCAAGCCCCAACAAGCGTGCCTGGCAGCATTAGATCTTGGAATTACACCTGTCTCAGCGCACTTCCAGCAGTACACCTGAACAAGGCAGAGATTCCTGTTGGCTTGCTAGATTCCAAAGGACCATTCCAGCCTTCTAGTTTCGGCTTGGAGTTGAAAAGTAGCAAATTTAGGGAAGATTATTAATTTGAATTCACTCCCTTTTTTGAAAACCTAATGTTTTCAAAATTCAAAGGCATCTGAAAAATTGATTCTCATAATGAATAAGCATTTAAACCATGTACACAAATAGCAAGATTTGACCAACCAACAGTCAAAACTAGGTTAGGTGCCCTCGTGGGTGAGTCATGCCTGTCCTTCAGGTACAAGGCAAAGCCAGCCACGTGAGGCCATGCTGTGTCATGTGAGGGCAGCCTGCTGGTGCTGAGATATGGGCAGAGGGAATAAACAGCACATAGAAGTCCTGTAGTGGGAGAGCAGAGACACTTCTCTTTCCAGTACTTTCTGATCCCAGAAAGTTTGAATAAATGAGGGATCAATATTGAACTATGGAGTTTCCTCCTTGAACATCTGTCAATATTTATTTTAAAGGTCAGTTCCATGTTATTCACATCTGATGTACACCAAGATCTCATAACACTCCTTTTTTTATTTTTGTCTGAAAAAATGTCTTTATTTCTCCCTTACCCTCTCATTTTTTTATAGTTGTAAAGAACATATGACATTAAATTTACCATCTTAACCACTTTTAAGTGTACAATTCATTCATGTTGAATATATTGGCACTGGTGCGCGACAAATCTCTAGAATATGATCATCTTCCAAAACTGAAACTCTATATCCACAAAGCACCAATTCTTATTTTAGCACTACATTTTTGGAAAATGATACAGACTTTCCCAAGAAGCAGGATACACCTTCCCCCACCATTTTATAAATCCTATCCAAAGCCTTCGGCTTACTCAATATTCTATTAGGAATGGAACCATCCACATCTCAGGTAATGCCAGTAGTCCTCTGCCCCCTCTGTTGGCCTGGCACACACTGGGCCTTTGAGTCCCTGCAGTGCCCACCTGAGTCATAGGGTGACTTCCCTGTATTTCTCCAGTTGTCTTCATGCTGCAGTGATCCCTCACTGTCAACTCTGAAGTCACGTAATTATCTCCTCCCAGCCTCCCAGGATGCTGACACCTAATGGCTCCTCGTTGGCCGTGTGCACATGTTCCTGCCTTCTCTTGGCTACAGCCCATTTCCCTAGCCTCCAGGGTAGAAGTCAAAGTTCTTGCCAAGGGACTACAAGCCCCACATGATGTGACGGCCCCTCTGCTTCCTCATCTCATCTCCTGCTACTCTCCTTTTCACTCACTCCACTGTGATCACATGACCTCCATGTTCCCTCTCCAGGGCCTCGTCCCTGGCTACAAAGCTCTGCCCTCAGATACCTACAAAGTGGCTCACGCCCTCCGCTCCAGCACAGAGGCCAACAATCCACCCTGTTTAATGTTGCAACCCCGCAGACCCTCCCCTGCTCCATCACCTCCATCCCCTTTAGCTGTTCTGTTTCTTCCACAGCACCTATCAATTGTTAACGTTTTCTGTAAGTCACTACTTACTATGCTCTTTGTCAGGCTCACCCCACCAGAAGGTCAGCTCCACGGGGACAAGGATTTGTGTCTGTTGC
Organism: Rhynchonycteris naso; assembly: GCA_037038555.1. NCBI lineage: Eukaryota > Metazoa > Chordata > Mammalia > Chiroptera > Emballonuridae > Rhynchonycteris > Rhynchonycteris naso. The sequence continues at coordinate 21,103,242 of CM073001.1, forward strand.
AGCACCCAGGACGGTGCCTGGCACATAGTAGGTGCTCCAACAGAGGCACTGCTTGTTGCAGGGAGGCAGAAGGGGCTGCTTTTGTGCACATTCAACGAGTGTGAAAAGTTCACCATATTTCTTCTTGAAAAATTATCTCTATTTTTAAAAATTGATATGTAATTGACAGACCACTAAATTCACCATTTAAAGTGTACACTCAGTGACGTTTAGTATATTCACAGAGTTGGGCAACATCACCACTAATTCCAGAACGTTTTATTAATCCAAAAAGAACCAGTACCCACGAGGAGTCACTCTCCAGCGCCCCGCATCCCCTTGCAACCACGGCTCCACTTTCCACCCTCCGGATTTGCCTGCCCTGGACGTCCAGAATTGCGGGGAGCCTTCTTACCCCAGGTTCTCACCCTGCTCTGCTCTTCTCCCGCCTTCCCAGGTACTGAAGCACTTGCAGGAGCAGAAAGACAGCCAGTGCCTGCACGTGGAGGAGTACCAGAACCTCGTGAAGGACTTGCGCATGGAGCTAGAAGCCGTGTCGGAACAGAAGAAAAACATCATGAAGGGTGAGCCTGGGCTGGCGGGCTACAGCGTAGCCAGGGGGGCGGGGATGCAGAAGGATGGTGAGCCCGCCTCGAAGCAAGAAGCACTCTGTCTCATCCCACCACAGAAATGATGAAGTTGGAGCTGGACCTGCACGGGCTGCGGGAGGAGACCTCTGCCCATGTGGAGAGGAAGGATAAGGAGGTCATCATCCTGCAGCACAGGCTGCAGGAGCTGCAGGCGCAGTTCACCGAGACCCAAAAGCTTGGTTTGAAGAAAGACACGGTGAGGCTGGGAGCTCTCTCGTTGGAAGCGCTAGTAAGGCAGGTGGGGGTCCAGGCCGTGGCCAGATGGAGCCGGTTCAGCAGTTCTGCACCCACTGAGATTGCCCAGAGAGCACCAACATGGGTGCTCCTCAGGCCCACAGACGATTCTGAGCACTTCCTTGCAGTTCTCATAGCACATAATAAATAAAATAGCATTATCCAGGGACCATAACAGAGATGCTGACTCTGTAAGGAAGAGGTTTTACGCCAGGTAGTTTGGGACACACCTGGGTTGTTCCCCTGTGCCTTTGTTCATGCTGGATAGTGGAAAGAAAAACTATAAAATGATGTGTAGCCTTATTAAGACTATAAAGTGAATTTCAATTTTAAAAATTACAAATTTCTTAGAATATGCAAATTAGGCAGTTTGAAAATATTAATAGAGCTAAGCCCTAGAAGACCTGCCAACATAATCAAGGTCCTGGAAAAGTCTGGGAATGAGACCAAGGACAGAAAGGTTGGGAAACTAACACGAGCTTGGTTGTCAGCACTCTCCAACTGTAAACTTTTTTTTTTTTCCATGTCTCATAGTCTCATATTTTTTGTTTTGTTTTGTTTTTTGTTGGGTTTTTTTTCCATGTCTCATAGTCTCGTTTTTTTTTTTAATTAACTTTAATGTGGTGACACCAATAAATCAGGGTACATATGTATAATGAAAACATCTCCAGATTATCTTATCATTCAATTGTGTTGCATACCCATCACCCAAAGTCAAATTGTCCTCTGTCACCCAACCGTAAACTTTTATCAGAGCTAGCAGAAATAATCTGGTCGATTAACTAACTGGTCATTCACACCTCCTAATTCAAGGTGCAGAGGGCATCTATCAGTCAAAATAGAGACATCTGGAGAGTGACAACAAGAAGCAAGGAGTCTGGAGAGACAGCTTTGAGTCATTCATCTATTCATCCAAAAAATATTTTTTAGCTCCTAAGACATGCCAACCACTGTTGTAGTCCCTAAGAATATTATAGAATTGTACCCCTGAAACCTATAACCAATTGAATTTATTGGGGTGATATTTGTTAATTAATATCACTATCACCCTAATAAATTTAGTTTTAAGCCTGGCCTGTGGTGGTGCAATGGTTAAAGCATTGACCTGAAACCCTGAGGTCGCTGGTTTGAAACCCTGGGCTCGCTTGGTCAAGGCACATGCAATAAGCAATCAATGAACAGTTAAAGTGAAGCAACTATGAGTTGATACTTATTGATCCCCCCCATTCTCTCTCTTTAAAATTAATAAATAATTTAAAATAGAATATAATAAACCTGACCAGGCGGTGGCGCAGTGGATAGAACGTCAATCTGGGACGTGGAGGACCTGGGTTCAAGACCCCAAGGTCACCAGCTTGAGCGCGGGCTCATCGGTTTTGAGCAAGGCTCACCAGCTTGAGCCCAAGGTCGCTGGCTCGAGCAAGGGGTCACTCAGTCTGCTGTAGCCCCTCGGTCAAGGCACATGTGAGAAATCAATAAATGGACAACTAAGGAACCGCAACAAAGAATTGATGTTTCTCATCTCTCTCCCTTCCTGTCTGTCTGTCCCTATCTGTCCCTCTCTCTGACTCTCTCTGTCTCTGCCACACACACAAAAAAAAGAATAGAATATAATAAAACATGCAACATCCCTATTTTTATGGAGCTTAACATTCTAGTGTGGAGAGATGGACAGTAATCAAATAACAAAATTAAAATGTCATATAATGCCAGATACTGATAAATTTCTAAAATACCTTGCTGGTCAGGAAAGGCCTCTTTGACAAGGTGACATTTGGAAAGAGATTTGAAGGAAGTGAGGGAGCCACCCAGGCAGGGCTTCAGGAAGCCTATTCTAGGCAGAGTGAATAGCAAGTGCAAGGGCCCTGCTTGGAGTGTCCCAGGAGACCAGCTAAAGCAGAGGGGTGGGGGTGGCAAGAGGTGAGGTCAGCTTGACAGCCAAGGACCAGATCCTGGGCATCCCAGGAGGCCTTTTTCTAGGTGAGATGGAGTCAGTGGAGGGTTTTCAGCAGAGCACACAAGATCTGATTGCATTTTTAAAGCACTCCCGCCTTAGGCTACTGCAGTGAGAACAGGCTGAAGGGGGCCAGGAACTAAGGTAGGAGGCTAGTGCTGCATCCAGGCAAGGGAGGATGGTGGCTGTCAAAGGGCTCCAGTCTCTAACGGACAGACAGACATGCCCTCCGCTGCTCAGGCCTGTGTTCGCATTAACACCTTGTTCTCCTCAGCTCCTCCAAGAGAAGGACGAAATTCTGCATGAGTTAGAGAAGAAGCTGGCCCAGGTTCAGACAACCCTCCTGAAAAAGGAGATGGAGCTGGAAAAGCAGCAACTAATGATAGCAGAACTCGAAATTGCCGGCCAGGAGGCGAAGCAGGACAAGTGCAAGGTGGAGTGTGGGGCCCTGCGTGCTGAGATCCAGAAGCTGAAGGACTGTCTCGAAGATGCCCAGCAGCAGCAGAGGCTGGCTGGTGAGGCCCCTGGCAAGCCCTGTCCCCTCCACACCTCTGTCACCTGGGCTAGAGCAGCCCCTCTCTCTCTCGCTGAACAGCCACCTGCTCTACCTCTCCACTTTCTCGCTTCAACTCCTCCCCCGAGCTCATCTCACGTCTCAGCAGTTACGACTGACCGACTGCCGGCCCTTTTGAACTCCCTCACTCACCCCCAACCTTGTCTCCTATTCTCTGGAACCTTCCCCACAAAGCAGGTGCTCGGTGTGGAGCATGAACCGCCCACCACATCCTCAGCAGTTCATCTGAAGACCCTCTCCTTTCTCTGTCCCGGGGAGGACGGGGCTCTGTACTTCGCTCCTTTGCAACACATTCCTCTCCATCTTCTCCCAAACCTTCATCACACAGTCCATCTCTTCTCTCTCCCGTGGTTTTTACACTCTGCTTTTGGTTTTGGGTTTTTTTTTCTTTTTTCTCCAAAAGTTCTCTCCAGCACAATTTGCAGTGTGGCTTGCCTTGCACCCCTGTAACACTGCTTTCTCAGAAGTCACCAGTCGCTTCTTGCCTTGGACAGCGGGTGTATTTGGGGGCAATAAAAATGTTCTGGAATTAGATACTGGCGATGGTTGCTCCCCTCTGGTGAGTACGCCAGAAACCACTGAACACTTGGAAGTTTTCTGTTATGTGTCCCAGAACTCCTACCCAGTTTCCTCTCCTCTCTAGTTATACCGGCCCCTTCCCATCCTCTCCCACCTGACTCCCCCATGCCCCTCACCAGCATTTACTCTAACAGCCCCCCACCTGGAATTCCCTTCTTCAAAAGCACAGCTCAGCCTCTGTCCCTCTATAAGTCCACCTCCAACTGTTCTTACCCACAGTGACCTTGCTTCCTGAGTTGCCAGTCATCGCAACATTAACATTACAGCTGTCTCTCTGTTGAGTGGGTCAGATATGGCTTGCTCTCTAGACTGTAAACTCCATGAGAGTCAGGATGTGTCCCAAATGACAGGATAAACTGCATAAGACATACGGAGCAATTTCTATCAATTTGTTTAATTCCAGTCGAGAAGGAGACCGGAGCTGGAGGGTAGTTGAAGACAGATAATTGAGCAGAGCCCATTAGGAATGCTACTGGCAGGGAGAGTGATGAGGGCAGATTGGAAAATGAAGTAGGTCGCACAGTGACGGAACAGACTTTAGCTGTTCTGTTGTGAGAGGCTGTTCTTCACACATTCTCTGCTCTCACATGGACGTGCCCTGGCTTGTCTCCCGTGGTCTGCAGCTCAGCAAGCAGCCCAATATAAAGAAGAGGCCGTAATGGCAAAGAGTAACCTGGAGGAGTCCCAGAGGAAACTGCAGAGCTGCGTGTTCTTGGAGAAGCAGAAGACAGACACCATCCAGGAGCTGCAGAGAGAGCTGCAGAAGCTGCAGAAGGATTCCCTGGCGACTGGGGAGGAACTTGCACCCCACAGGTACACCAGGTCTCCCTCCAGAGAAAGGCTCTGTCCCTAGTGAGCCAGTCAGGATGCTATGGGCAGTGGCCCACGAGTGGGATAGGAAGCCCCGTGCAACCAGCTCACAGTCCACCAACACAGACACCAAAGTCCGCCTTCCTATTGTTGCCATTTTGCTTTAGGAAACGAATAGAAGAGCTGACATCGGAGCTATCTGAGGCCCTGAGGAAGCTTGAAAATTTCGACAAGGAAAAGAGGCAGCTTCAGAAGACAGTGACCGAGCAGGATGTGAAAATGAATGAACTGTTAGACCATATTAAACTCATTCAACACCAGGTATGAAGGGCAAGAAGGCAGCCAGCTTAAGCATTTGCTCTGCTCACCATGAAATATTGGTCTTTATTTGGAAAGGTGCCACCACCAATCCATAGTAAACGGATTGTCCAGAATTTGTGTTAGAATGCTAAGCCAGGTCAGCTCCCGTTCCCATAACCAGTAATAAGCATTTTCAAGGGCTAAGCTTAAAAAAATAGTTGGAGGATCCTGATCAGGCAGTGGCACAGTGGATAGACCATCAGAGTAGGGCACGAAAGACCCATGTTCAAAACTCCGAGGTCACCAGCTTGAGAGCAGGTTGCTGGCTTGAGCGTGGGATCATAGATATGACCCCATGGTCACTGACTTGAGCCCAAATTTCCCTGGCTTGAAACCCAAGGTCTCTGGTTTGAGCCCAAGGTCACTGGCTTGAGCAAGGGTTAACTTGCTCTACTATAGCCCTCTGGTCAAGGCATATATGAGAAAGCAGTCAATGAACTACTAAGAATTGATGCTTCTCATCTCTCTCCCTTATTTGCCTGTCCGTCCCTATCTGTCCCTCTACCTGTCTTTCTGTCTCTGTCGCAAAAAAAATAATAATAATTGGAGGAGGCCCTGGCTGGGTGGCTCAGTGGATGAAGCGTCAAACTGGAACACCAGAGGTCGTGGGTTTGACCCCTCCACTGGGTCAGGGTCCATACAAGAAGCAATCAATGATTGCACAACAAATGTAGCAACTAAGTGAAGCAACGAGTTGATGTGTATGTGTGTGTGTCTCTCTCTCTCTCAAAATCCATAGAAAATTTTTCTTAAAAAATAAAAGACAAGTGTTTTTTTCTGGGATTCAAAGCTATTCTTGTCAAATAATTTAAAGTCTTTGATCTCTGAATTACTTGTTTCTGTGCTTTTCTCAGATTTTTTAAACTTTATTCAAAGAGGTTTTTATGTGGAAAGAAATATTTGGTGAGAGAGAAGGTTGATGCTGTGAGAACTGGATTTATAAATAAAATTAATTGGTATATCTAATCAAACAAATTAAAAACGTTGCTGAACATCAGAGGAAACTTTTTTTTGTCACTCACGCTAAATAACCAAGGAGTTGTCCTTATATGGACTTCAGCCATTCCCTATGTACAATTGTCTGAGTTTGTTTGTTTTTCCAAAAAATATGCCATGTGAGACTATCTTTCAGTTCAGCGAAATATCTTTTCTCAGCAAAGGGAGCTAATCTCCACCAAAAGCACTCTAGAAGAGGAGCTTAAGCAAGTGACCAGGTTACTGGAGGAGAAACGGGAACAGTTGAAAAAGAGCAAAGAACAGGAGAAACTGCTGGAGGAAGAGATGGAGTCATTCCGACAGGAAGAAAGAAAGAAAGAAAAGATGGTGAGAAGGAGAATCTTGGAAGTCAGGGCCCTGAACACAGGGCCAGGTGTGAGCCCTGCCAGGCCTGGTGGGAGACAGAGGCTGTGGAGGCTCAGACCTCAGGAGAGGAGGGAGGGAAGGGAGGAAAGGAAAGTGGGGAGATGAGAGACCTAAGACACCACGGGGGGTGCAGAATGAAGCTGGGGGGAAGGGAGGCGGAGCCAGAGTCTGTAGGGGCCCAAGGGTAACACTGCTTTTCTTGGCTTTGTTCTTTAATTGGGAAACAGTCAAAAGAGATTTTGCGAAAGTTGGAGGAGGAAAATGAGAATCTCAAAACAGAGGTTAAGCAATATTCTATGCAACTGGAGTCCTCTCTCAGCAAATACAGCCAATCTCAGGAAGTCATCCAAGGGCTGAATATGCAGGTGAGTAGAGAGAAGCCCCAAAGGGGTGAGAAACTTGAATTCTGTGTCCCTTGACCTGAAATCTGGTCCTAGCTCTCCTCTACCACAGAAATGCAACCAACTGCTGGGCCCACATGCCTGAAGTTCACTTTCCTCCTTGACGTGGAGTACCCCGTTAGTGCCCAGTTGCTCAGCCAAAAAAATGTTTCCCCCACGTGTGTGTGGTCTTATTTATACTATCTGGTTGAGCTCCCAGGCTATCTGGGCTTTGGCACCAAGTCCTTCAATGTTGCACTTGAGATCAGAGTTGAATAAATCCATTGTTTGGGGCAATTTGCTAGGGAACATTTCCAAAAATAATATCAAAGCACAAAAAGGGATGAAGATGTGTATTTTTTATTACACAGATAAAGATGACAGAAAGGAGTAAATGGCATCTAACATGTGCAAGGCACTGTGCTTGAGTTCAGTCATGGTTTATTGACTGTCTACTTATGTCCTTTACATGTTTTCCATCAGTTTTTACTCCCAACAACACAGGCAATTACTATGACCCTCAGTTTACAGAAAAATAGAAAGGCTGAGTCTTAAAGTGATTAATTAGTAAGTGATGAGATGGGCCAGTATTTGAACCTGGATCACCTGAGTCTGACATCTAACATCTTTTCCCTTCATCATGAATGGTCATATTTTCCCCAGCTATCTGGGCAAGAAACAAATAGAGCATCTTAATAGGTGGTCTCTTGGTTACAGATAAGAGACCAGCAGCTCTGATTCCTTCATAATATTAAAAAAAAAAAGTTATTCTTAAAATACTATGACTATTCTAAGTGAAAGAACAGCAAGCACTACCCAACAGAACTTTCTGCAATGACGGAAAAGTTCTAAGTTACAGCTGACTCATACTATACCCTCTAGCTACATGTGGCTATTCAGTGCTTGGAACATGGCTTAGTACAACTAAGGAAATGAATTTATAATTTTTAATATTAACTAATATTAGTTTTATTTAAATGTAAATAGCCTCATGTGGCTGGTGTCTACCACATTAGACAGTATAGAATCTCATGTTTCTGGGGGGGTGTTTCTCCAGAAATATAAATCTCTTCTTTACTGTGATCCAGAGTTGAGTTCTGAATCACTCAGGTCCCAAAGGAACCTCTCTATAAATAAGGGATACTATCTAAGTATCTGATATGGTTCTATTAGTGCCAAAGGAAAGTCAGTTATGTAAATGTGGAAGTAAACGCACTAATTTCAGAATTCTTCTGGTGGGAATCAGGAGGCTAGAGGATTTTATCTGTGTGTGTAAGCCCGTTCCACTTTTTAAAAGCATGCCCCAAGTATGGCAGACTTATTGAATCAATTGAAATAGCCATTAGAAAGAGACTTAGTTTTGCGTTCTAAATGCATTTTCCTTTTATCAATATTCTGTAACTCAATTTAAATTTTTTTTCATCTGAAGTCAAGGCAATATATATTGAGATCTTTTCCAAATCTTTGATTCTGGGACATATTTCTACCACATTTTATAATTAATTACTGTTAATAATAAGAAAGCTAATTTATTTTTATATGTGTATTCCACTTATAAGCAGTAATAGTTTTTCAGTTGCTTCTTGTGGGTTTTCTAGGTTATGATTAGATCATTTGCAAGCAACAATTTTCTAAACCTTTGTCATATGTATTATTTCATTTTCTTGCCTTATTGCATTAGACAGTACCTACATTGTGGTGTTCAACAGTAGTATTCTTTTCTTGCTTTTAATGTTAATGGCATATTTCAGTATGATATTCCCTGTAATGTGATGAATAGTATTAATTAATTTATCTTAATTTTGGCCCACCCTTGCACTCCAAGTATAAATTTTGACTGTGTATCATGCATGTATCACTCTTTTGATCACTCTTTAGAATGTTCCAAGAAGTGAAGTAAGGCTAGTATGACTATAATGTAGTATTTAAGAAGGATGATAGTAGAAAGATAGGTAGGGACAGACATTATGACCTCTTTAAAGAAATTTTGAGTTTTATTTTAAGAACAATTGGTAGACATTGTTAAAATTTCCTCAAGGGGTGGGAGAGGTGATTTGATCTGATTAAGTTTTCAAAATATAACTTCAAGTAATGTGTGGAAATGGATTGAGGAGAAGGAAAGGTCTGGAAGTGAGGAAACCTGTTGGGAGGCTCTTGCTATCTAAGCTAGAGTGGTGTCAGTGAGGACAGAAGTTAGCAAATGCAGGATGAGTGCTGGCAATAGAATTAACCAGACTACCTGACAGAATAAATGTGTAAGACACTGAGGAATCAAGGATGGCGTAGTGGAACTCACCTGTAAAACCATCTAGGTCTAATGCCTTTGGCAAGGAGAGAGTAAATCTTTGTGAGAACTTTTATTAAAACTCCTTGATTCTGTAGTGTGTGTGTGTGTGTGTGTGTGTGTGTGTGTGTGTGTGTGTGTGTGTGTGTAGATCTTCAGTATCTTTTCCCAAGCTAAACCACTCATGTTAGAGAAATCTAAGATAAAGCTTCCATTTTAGTTTTTAGCATCACTGATTTTTTAACACCTTTTTTTTTCTTTTTAGTATCTCACCTCTATGGTGACATTTCTTGATTCTGCCACCAATTATCAAAAGCTTACAGTGAATTGTAATTTCTCCAGTGACTCCCCTGGTTTACTGTGCAGACCCAGTTGACTCTGTTTTTCAGAAGTCTCCAGAAACAGTGTACTTGTATTTCCAGAAGACCAAATTATCCCATCTTTAGGATTAGTTTCACCCCCTAGACATGTAAATATAGAGGCAGAAATACAGTCTAACATTTCTCCCCATTCATTGAATCCTAAGGTCAAAGATACTCAAAATTCCATTTGAAAAAATAATGAACTTTTTTCTTTTTTAATTAAGTGAGAGGTAGGGTAGCAGGGAGGCAGAGAGAAAGACTGCCGCATGTGCCCGGACACGGGATCCACCCAGCAAGCCCCCTACAGGGCAATCCTTTGCTCATCTTGGGTCTCTGCTCCATTGCTTGCCAACTGAGCTATTTCAGCCCCTGAGGCAAGGCCATGGAGCCACCCTCAGCACCTGGGGCCAACTTGCTCAAACCATTAGAGCCATGGCTGTGAGAGGGAAGAAAAAGAGAAAGAAAGAGAGAGAAGGGGGAGAGGTGGAAAAAGCTGCAGAGTCTGTGACAGGGACTTTGCATGTACTTGACACATCAGGGCCCAGTACCTCCATAGTCCTTGTATTTGGGTAAGGTGACCAGACGTCCCCCTTTTGGCAGGACAGTCCCGATTTTTAACAATTTGTCCCATGTCCCGTAGCGTTTTTAAAAAGTCCCGATTTTTGGAAAGAATGCACGAAAAGCTAGGGAACAGTGGGAGAACGGGAAGGGAATATACGGTTTTTGGCGGGGAGAACCTGCCTCAACCTGGAAGTGCCCGCACTGCTGCAAGAGCTGGCTGCCCCGTGCAGGGCCCCAAAACAAAGAACCTTGGGCAGGATGTACCTGCTGGGGTGGCGGCTGTCAAATCCCCTAACTACCCATAGGCCCGCGTCCTAGACGCTGGCGAGTGGCTCCAGGCTCCGCCACTTGGTCTCCAGCGGGTGGCGGGGCTGAACACGGGGAGCGCGCCCGTGGCGCTGCCCTGCCTGCTCCCGCCCGCTCGTGCAGCTCTGGCATCGGTTTCGGGACCATGTAACCCAATCCCTCTGACTCACTCAAAATTTCCCATATAGTAATATTTCCCAAAATGACCTTTTTAATGAGGTATCATTATTTAAAAAAAAATAGATTGATAAGAAAAAGGTTAAATTTTGGGCATCAGCAAAAATCAAAATAGAGAACAAATGGTTAGAAATATTTCATCATTTTGAAACAAACCATGTTCCATACAATAATGCACTAAAAATTGTGCAATATGCGCTGTCTTTACCAGGAACTAATGCTGTGACTGAACGCGTTTTTTCTACAGAATAAAGTGTGGACATCAGAAAAATCACAATTAAGTGTTGAGACTTTGAAAGCCATTTTATGTGTGAAAGATAATTTAACAAATTCTTGTGAAATATTTTATGACCTTTTAAACAACGACAGCAATTTACTAAAAAACAATTCACTCAAATGAGAAATATGCCAAAGAATAAAATAATACTATACATAATTTTTAATGTATATTTGTAAACTGTACTTATGTTGAAATTTAAAAATATATATTACAATACTATTTTTGCATTATATAAAAATTTTTTTTGCTCCATATAGACCAAATTTTTAATCAAGAACCTCTACCCCCACACACACACACCGGTCAATGGTGTCCCACTTTACCAATTTTAAAATCTGGTCACCTTATATTTGGGGAACTTGCTCACTAGAAGGGGACTGTGGGGGAGGAAAGCAGAAGATCCTGGAAAGGCAGCTCTTCCTTTTACAACAATGAGGTGGAGATGGGGCATTATTCCATAGTGCTCTGAGGGTTAGTGCAGAGAGAAGAGAGTCCAGTGCTTGTCCATTTCCTGTAGACACAGAGCATACCTCTATAGCCATGACCCTTGAAAGTGACATTCCCCCTCCCTACAGGTAGCCTCTCAGAAGGAGAACTCAGAAAGTCTGCAGGCCCAGCTGGACAAGGCTCTCCGGAAAGAGAAGCACTATCTCCAGACAATGGTCAGTAAAGAAGCCTATGAGGAATTATCCCGGAAGTCAGCAGCCTGCCAAGATGACCTGACACAAACCCTCGAGAAGGTGGGTCACTCCCTGTATCTCCAGGGTTGTTTGAGAGCAAAAACATGTTCCTGCAGTGGGACGGGCATAGGAGTCAATTTCCTACACTACAGACCATCACCACGGCTGTCGGCAAACCCCTGCACAAACTGGATGTCTGTCCAGGGAAGGCCTGGCCTGCTTCTTAGTGAGGGTTTTGGGGAGGGCTGGGGGAAGCAAAGATGGAGGCCAAATTTAACAGATTTTTCCACCCATGGGTGATCCGGGGCAAGGTTTTCCCGAAACCTGGATTACCAGGGAAATTCATGCCCCATCCCTGTGCTGATCGTGTCTGGCTGATAGGATTAAAAGGACAGAACACGGGAGGGAATGTGGGGATGCAGAAAACCAACCACTGTTTGGCCACTTCCCACCTTCTCTGGGACACTAGGAAAGTGACAGGTGTCCGTGCCACCCTGGGCAGAGGACGGGGAGGGGATTGGAACCTTCTCCATTCAGGGCTCAGCAGAGAGGGCCAGCGCTCACGGCCAGTTTTATCCCCTTTGTCTCCACCCAAAGCTCAATCATGCGATCTCAGAGACCAAGAGCCTGCACCGAAGCCTGACACAGGCCCAAGATAGAAAAGTTCAGCTGGAAGACGAAATCATGGCTTACGAGGAGAGGATGAAAAAGCTCAACATGGAATTAAAGAAACTTCAAGGCTTCCATGATCAGAGTGAGCTAGAGGTGAGAAGTAGCCTGAGGCTCAGGCTGCCTTCCTGTTCCAGGTCCCCGAGGTCACCTCTGGCACCCAGAACTATTAAGCACTGAGCCATTCATTCTTCCGGGCTACTGGGCTCCGTCCCTTGTTTGGCCCTGTGAGGTTAAGGCCCAGAGGCCACACTCAGAGCAGGGGCGCCCTCTGCTGGCCTCTGGAAATGAAATATCCCCTAAGGAATCTCCCAAAGCCCAGAAAGGGCCCCCTGGCTTGGTCATATATCCTCTGAGGTCAGGGCAGCAAGCTGGGGCCTCCTCCTCACTTTGCACTGCCGAGCAGGTACACGCCTTTGACAAGAAGCTGGAGGAGATGAGCAACCAAGTGCTGCAGTGGCAGCAGCAGCATCAGAGTGATCTCAAGATGCTGGCCGCTAAAGAAGAGCAGCTCCGGGCCTTCCAGGAGGAAATGGCCACCCTGAAAGAGAACCTCCTTGCCGACGAGAAGGACGTAGGTGCTCCTTGGCTTCTGGTCACTTCTTTCCAGTGCCTCCCAGCACATCCCACAAGCACCTGGCTGCAGAGAGCCCTGGGGGGTAGGGAGTGGGGGTACCCTAGAGCAACGAAAGAACACCCAACCCACTCTATTCAGTACAGAGCAGAGTCTGGGTGCTTAAGGTCCATAGCATCTGCCTCAACGCCACCATCTTCCTGTGGCTTTGTTGACAGAGATATTGAGCAAAACAATGCCCCATTCAGGGAAGAAAGAGTGTGCCCAGTCGCCCCTGACTTAGCTAATCCATTGGGCAGTTCCCCTCCAGAGCCCATCCTGACATTTTTATTTGCCCTGCAGTAGTCAGCTAAGATATCACTGGGCATACCCTGGGCAGTGAAATTTATGGCAGGATGCCTTGGAGTGGCCACAGGGCCTTTATTCCAATTAGAAAAAAGGCATCTCTTCCTCAAGATATTTTTATTCCATATTAAAAAATGGGTGCCTGACCAGGCAGGGGCGCAGTGGATAGAGCATCGGACTGGGATGGGGAAGACCCAGGTTCGAGACCCCGAGCTCGCCAGCTTGAGCGCAGGCCCATCTGGCTTGAGCAAAAGCTCACCAGCTTGGACCCAAGGTCGCTGGCTCCAGCAAGGGGTTGCTCGGTCTGCTGAAGGCCCACGGTCAAGGCACACGTGAGAAAGCAATCAATGAACTAAGGTGTTGCGACGGCAACGAAAAATTAATGATTGATGCTTCTCATCTCTCTGTTCCTGTCTGTCCCTATCTGTCCCTCTCTCTGACTCTCTCTGTCCCTGTAAAAAAATAATAATTGGCTTAACATATTGCTTTTATAGAACGAGTCACTTTAATGCCTTTGGCCTGAAAATTTTAAGTGTATACGTCTACTTTGTCTCTGCTATTAACAGTGCCTGATCAGAGGTGCCACCTTTGTGTTGTTGCAGCCTGCACTAATGGTGGTGGAGTCCTGCTGTGGCGATTCCAACCCTGGCCTTGGGGTTGGACAAAGGAGTCAGTGCTTCTTCCCCCAGGAAGGGAGAGAAGGCCTGACCTGGGAGTAGAGAAGGGATGGGCCTAGGCCCCCACTCCTTACTATCTCGTTTTCTTTTCCGTACCGAAGCCCTGTTGCCTGCCGCAGCGGTCTGTGCCCAAGGACACCTGCAGGCTGCACTGTGAGAAAGATCAGATTATGACCAGCATGGAGCACTGGGCAAAAGAGCAGAAGTAAGTAAGGAAGAAAACAGCAAGGCCCAAGGGCAGGGCTGAACTGCGAACCCATACATGTGCCATAGAATAGTGTCCCACACACACATTGCCCTCCTGGAAGTGGACCCGGTCTCCGCCCCACACCCAGGCGTGGGGAAAGAGAGAAGGCCCTGCTGACTTGGAGATGGAGCAGCTCTGCGGTAGAGGCTTCACCGAGGGTCAGTTTTCCTCTTCAGAGCCTGGGTCCGGCTTCACTGCCTGGATCCCCTAAGTTCACCTGGGATCACAGGAAATTTGCACGAGTTAACTATGGAGTGTCCCCTTAGTTTCCAAGTGCCAGGAAGACTCCAGCTCTGGGGACTGAGTGACGAGCAGAGGCCCAGGGCCCAGCAGAAACCTTGCTGAGAGCACTCAGTGCCCCGGCTAGCCGGCCCGTGCTCTGGCTCGCAGGGGATTGGAACTCTTCTCTTGTGGATTTATCACAGGATCGCCAATGAGCAACTGGGAAACAAGCTGCGTGAGCAGGTCAAATACATCGCCAGGCTGACTGGCGAAAAGGAGTAAGTCATCCCACACCACCCTGGCTGCCGCCTGGGCCCTAGGGGGGAACGTCAGCCAGGACCCAGGGTGGAGCGTCAGCCAGGGCCCAGGGCGGGCTCTCTCACTGGCCGCGTGGCTCAGACCCCAGCAGAGGCCTGGGTCTTTGGAAAGACTCCGAGTCCTATTGGCATCTGTGTGACCTTGGACAGTTCCCTTAACAAAAAGGGGTTAGTAGTCTCCCTGCACCTTCCTGCTGTCACATTCTGTGGTTCTCCGAGGTCAGGAATGCTGACAAGGAAATGGGCACTGGACGCAGACTGGGTTAGTCGGGGTGGGGGTTGAGCTGCTGGAACAGGGGGCTCCAAATGAACACGGAACTAGGAGCCTCTCTCAGAGGGGAGAGGTCCAGGCTGGTGGGGTTCCTCCGTCCCACGTGTTCATCGGGGACCTAGTTCCTTCGACTTGTTGCTCTACCCTGCCCTGTGGCCTTGCCTCACTTTCATGGTCAAAGCTGGGTCAGCAGAGTGTGTGGCAGGAGTGTTGGAAGTCTGCAACTGAGATTTCAAAGGCGGTAGAGTGTAGGTAGTGACAAGCTCTAGGGCGCTGCCTCCCAGTCTTCTGTCAGAGAGCACTTAGAAAATGAGCACGTTTGTTGGGCACGCTGGGAGGGACTGGAATGGGGTTGCTTTGACGAAGCTGCCCAATCAGCAGCTGCCCCGTGCCCTGCACAGAGGGTGGAGGTATCTCAGCACACCAAGAACCCATCTGGAGGAAGAACAGTTCTGGGCTTTGACCCAGAGAAGGTGGCTGAGTTGAAGGAGAGGACAAGATGACTGGAATAGGAGGGAGGGACTGAGAGGCCATGCCGTGGATAGAAAGTATGCAATGGTGTCGGCACAGGAATGCTCACAGGAGCGGACCAGAGAGAGTGGCAGTCAGGCCATGAGGGCGCAGTGAGGAGCCATCTGCAAGCCCAGTGGCGTGTGGAATGTGGTGGCAAAGGGAAGGGGCTACCCCAGCCAGGTTTCTAGAGAGCAGGAGAGCAGAGCGCATGCCCAGAGGAGAAGTTGAGAGTGGATTTTTTATTTGATTTCCTTTAGACAAGAAAAAAAAATGGTTTTATTACGAGGACAAAAAAAATATTTTTTGAAAGGGTTTTACAAAAAAAAAAAATTGTCAGAATCTGAGGGTAACTGAGAGCTTCAGGCTTTTTCTTATAGTGTGCCAAGTTCCAGGTGGTTCAGTTTCATAAAGAAGCCATTCTCGAGTGCTTGAGCCTATTTGAAGGAAAACCATCTTTGAATAATAATAGCAGCACTAATGTTTATTATGTACACCTGTGAGGCACTGTTCTAAGTGCTTTACATGTATTCACTTATGTAACTTCCTAAGACCTCCCCAGTCAGGTGCAGTTGTCCCCACTGGCGCATGAGGACGAGGGGAACTCACAGGCTAACTAACTGGCCCGTGGTCTCACACCCAGTACGTGAGAGCCAGCAATCCGACTCTGGAAGTCTGTTCCAGAGCCCGCTGTCACTCTGCCCTCGGGCATTTGGGAAAATACACTGTTGATCCCGACGGGGCCACAGAAGACTGGCTGCATTGTCTCCCCCTTACCTGCATCACAGCCCCATTCTCTCACCTGTACAATGGGGATAAGTTACTTGCCTGAGCTCTCAGCAGAGCCAAATCCCCCCTTTCAGCCTTTCAGCAAAAAGATATGAAAGAACTTGGACTTTGGCACCAGCACTGGGTGAGAGCATTTCCCAGGCATGGCCATGAAGCTGAGGACATGTGGTCAGTCATTTCTAACAGCCTCCTGGCTCTTCCGATCAGAGTTCTATCATTTGTCAAACTCATTGTCCCCATCTAAGAGACCAGAAAACAGGGTCGGAGCTGAGATGACTCAGTGGGTGAGGACTCCACTCAACCGCAGGCCCGGGCCTCTCTCACGGGACGCGCAGAGGCCTCCGTTGCCACAGAACGTGTGTGGGAACGCTGGCTCTGAGAGGAACCTGCTGTCCTTGGCCCTCCTTGCTGTGGTGCCTTTATCTATCCTTCCCGGGGACCCGGGGGGACCCAAGGCACTGAGCATACCAAACCTGTCCTTCCCTCTCCCTCCCAGCCACCTCCACAATGCAATGATCAACTTGCAGCAGGAGAACAAGAAGCTGAAAAGCGAGATAGAGGAGAGGAAGCTGAAATGCGGGCACCCACGGTTATGCACCAAAGCCCTGGGCCCGAGCACCACGGAGCCCGTACCCAGGGGGAAGGCGTGTGGCACCTTGAACTGGCGGGGGATAAGCCAGGACTTGAGCCAAAAAATGGATGTCACCAAGTTTGCCAGGGTTCCCCGCTGGTCAGGTATGCCTGCCATTTGTCTTTTGTTGTTGTGATGTTGTTTTCGTCCCGTATGTCAAAAAACTAACAGCCTGATAGTATTCTTCAAGAGATCACTGGATTGGGAATCCACAAGGGAAAAGAAAACAGATCTTTGTTTTAATGACTCAGGAGCAGAGATCTTTGTATCCTTGTCTGTAGACAAGGCTTGTTGTTCTGATCTCAGAATCTTTGCTGATACTCAAATGCCTCGTGTCTCAGATCTATCCCTTACCCTGACCAAATCCCTGCTGGGAATTGGGAGGACAAAAGGGGAGCCGGCAGAATAGGCGTCTTCCTCCTGTAATGTGTTCTGGAGACCCCACACAGGCGCCCTCTGCCCTGCACAACCTGGGTCCACAGCCACCCTCTCTGCCACATAGACGCCATGTCACCTCCGAGGGAGGCCACACTGCACCGGATTTGCCCGGCCACAAGGCCAGTCTCTGAGGAATCACCTCCTTAATATCTCCTCATCAAGAGGGCTCCTTCCTCCCTGTTCCCTCGCGCTCCTCACTGAGCAAGAGTCAGTGCCTTGCTCTGGGCTTCGTGTCCACGCATGTTTTTCAGAGGACAATGAGTTCCCATCCCTCTCTCTCTCCCTTTTATTTTTTTACAGAGACAGAGAGAGAGTCAGAGAGAGGGAAAGATAGGGACAGACAGACAGAAAGGGAGAGAGGTGAGAAGCATCAATCATCAGTTTTTCGTTGCGACACCTTAGTTGTTCATTGATTGCTTTCTCACATGTGCCTTGACCGCGGGCCTTCAGCAGACCGAGCCACCCCTGGCTCGAGCCAGTGACCTTGGGCTCAAGCTGGTGAGCTTTTGCTCAAGTCAGATGAGCCCGCACTCAAGCTGGCGACCTCGGGGTCTCGAACCTGGGTCCTCCACATCCCAGTCCGACGCTCTATCCACTGCGACACCGCCTGGTCAGGGCCATTCCTCTGTCTTGACCTGGAAAAGCTGTTATGAGAACGTATCAAGGTCCCAGCCTATTTTGCAATATGCTAACTAATGTTTTATTGAGCTTTGTCCACATCCTGCAGTGGTACGAGCTTTGGAACCATACTATCACCTCCAGGCCCAAACTCTAAAATAAGGTCACGAGCTCAACAGTCTGGGTGGGCTCTTGGCAACCTGCAGACATCTCGGTCTCCTCAAGCCCCCAGCGGTGTGTTCATCCTGCTTTCTCTGCATCCTAACAATACAGGAGGTCTCTCATATTTACAGGGAGTTATAAGTCATTCCCAAAGCGAGCTCTGGATTAGTCTATAAACCAAAAAGAGATAATTAGCTCCCCCCCTTTTCTTTTTTTCCACCTCTGTCCGGAATTTAAGAAGACAAAAATCTTAAAAAAAAAACACTCAAAAAGGAAAGTAATCCCGAGGTCCAAAAGAGAGGACGAGAAATAAGTGATGCGTTTTCTAAACGAATGAGGGCAAGACAGCCATCTGCTTTCTCCCTGGCTGCCACATTTCATTCCTCCTTTTAACAGTTTTATTTTTCTCCCCAGCCAGCTCAATACAAGTAAAATCCCATTATAACAAACTCCAAGGACAGCTAAACTATTTTATTGTGGTAGGATTTTGTTAAACTGAGTACATGCCTAGAATTTCTATTTCTAGTCTATAGGAAATTGAGAAAAATGGCTACGAAGATAAAGTAAGAAAAAGAAATGAAAGAGCTTGCATTTCTGGGGTGGGGGGAGTGAGGGAAAGCAAGGGAAGAAACCCACTGGGTGGCAGCATTTCTTAAATTCTCCTGCCTCCCTCCCCAGCCAAACAAAAGCCAACGAAAGTCACTGCCTATAGCAACACCAGTGCCCCGCCAGGACTCGGGGAAAGGCAACGCGAGGTGGGGTGACAGAAGTTTCTGTTGTGATGGGCCTGTTTTGTTTACATTCTCTTGACTGTGTTCCCCCATTTGACATAGAATAAGGATATACTTTTGAGAGAAAACAAAGACTGAAGAATCTGGCACTAATAATGGTTTCCTAGTTCTAGCCTGTGGGCCATTTATTTAAACAAAAGTTCAATGTCATTAAAATTACCACAAGAAGGTATTTTGTCTACTAAGAGGGTATTTTGTCTATAATTTATCAAAAGGTTCCATATATGTTGGTGAAAGTGACAATATCTGGATACTTTATGTGTTGTAATTTTTTCCCCCAAAGTTGTCTTTCACTTCCTGTGGGGCGATTTCACCAGAGCCAAGCAGGTAGTGAGTTACGGGGAGCAAAGGAGCAAGAGAGACAGAAAAACATCGATATGTCCCCCAGCCGTCTGGCCTTCACACAGGACACCTGATAGAGTAGATGAGTTGGACTTAGGAAATGTAGTTTCTCTAAAGTCAGGAGAAAGGGCAGGGAAGCTGAGTGTTGCCTGCCTGTAATTCTTTAGGAGATACCCAAGTAAGTTAGTTCCTAAGTAGTTTGAACAGCTGATAATATTTTTTTAAATGGTCCCTGTATGACCTAATGATGGACATATGTCATTACACGTTTGCCCAAACCCACAGAATGTGTGACACCAAGAGTGACTCCTGTTGTAAACAGTGGGCCTTCAGGAATAATGATGCAAAGGTTCATCTACGGGAACACATACCGCCCTGATGGCGGACGTTAATAATGGGGGAGGCTGTGCATGGGGGGGGCAGGAGTACGTGAGTAATCTCTGTACTTCCTGCTCAATTTTGCTATCTACTTGTTCTAAAAAATAATTAAAAAGGAAAAAGTGAGCCTAAGCAGGTGGTGGCGCAGTGGATAGAGCGTCGAACTGGGATGCAGAAGACCCAGGTTCGAGACTCCAAGCTCGCCAGCTTGAGCACGGGCCCATCTGGCTTGAGCAAAAGCTTGCCAGCTTGGACCCAAGGTCGCTGGCTCCAGCAAGAGGTTACTCGTTCTGCTGAAGGCCCGCGGTCAAGGCACATGTGAGAAAGCAATCAATGAACAACTAAGGTGTCGCAACGAAAAACTGTTGATTGATGCTTCTCATCTCTTTCCGTTCCTGTCTGTCTGTCCCTATCTGTCCCTCTCTCTGACTCTCTCTCTGTCCTTATAAAAAAATAATAAAAGGAAAAAGTGATTACAAAGCTGGGACTTAGCCAAAGAGATTATAAATAAAGAGAGTGCTTCAGCCACCCTGGGGGAAGATGTCACCCAGATTCTGGTACTTGGGGCCAGCGGAGTCCCATGTAGCACCCAGAGGACAACCCCTCTCCCCTGAGCTAAGGGACCCAGAGCAAACAGCAGCCCCTCAGCCTGCTTCCTTACCACAGGGAAGAGGGAGCTCCCTGACCTCAGGCTGTCACATGCACACTTGCCTTTTGAGCCCCCTCTACGCTGCCCAACTGAGGTAGCTTCCTGCCATTGACAGTGCCTGGCAAGCAAGCTCTGGGGTCCCCAGAATGAGTCCCTATCTCGGCCCGAGACCCTCAACTCTTGACATTTTCAGTGTGTCTAAAGCACCCTGTTACTGCCCATTAGGCATTGAAGGACAGATCCACGTGACTGAGGACAAGGCAGGGGACCCCCGAAAAGACATCCAGTTCAGCGACCTCACTGTTCCCTCACACCAAATCTGAAAGCCAGTCTCAGGAATCCACTATGGGACCATTCTCACAGAAATGTTTTTGTACCCCTAGAAAAAGAGTTATCATCTAAGGAAATGATGGTAAGAATCAGAGTGTTAAAGCTAAAAGGAACTTAAAAGTAAATCCGAATGAATCACCAATTAAAAAGAAAACATAGGAGACATAGGTGCAGACCCACAGGCAGAAGTCGCAAAATCAAACCAGATTCAGGTAAAGCCTCTGGTGGGAGGACCCTCCCACTCATCTTGTGGCACCCGTGTGTGCCACGTGCCCCTCGCCAGGTGTTCTTGCTTTCAAACTAGAAGGTTAGATTGGATCCATGGTTCTCATAACCTCTCTGGTCATTTTTCTTTCCTAAAAGGACCTAAAGGTGAGTCTGTGACCGGTCACAACCTGTTAATCAAGCCATGAATCAGAACCCAATGTTTTTCCTGTTCTGTTGCGTCCTGAGCCCAAGTCTTTAAGTAGATTACATACCCAGTTTACTTCTCTCCACAGAGCAGGTAGACAACTTCTGCTAGCCCTTCAGCCCAGGGCCAAGAGAGAAGCCTTCCCATGCAAGCAGCAGAAGCCCTCTCCTCACTCCAGAGCCGTGAAATCGATTTCCACCTGCATTCCCAATAAAGGCGGTGAGAGGTAAAAAAAACAGTGGATGTCAAAGTGTAGCTGGTGCTGGCTGGTAAAACCTGGCTTCCAAACTCATCCATAAAATTGACTTAAATTTTAACATATATTGAGTTATAACAGATGATAATTCAAATCCCAGGAAGAGTGAGGAAGGGAGTAGAACTAAGTGAACAGTGTGAGCCAAGCATCCAGGGGCTCTTGCTTAGCGCCAGCCTAAGGCCAGGTGCTTCTTAGCCCCAAGCCTGTCGGTGACACAACCCCAACACAGAACCTTGCAACCAGCACGCCTGGCAGAAGCCCAACCCCAGGGAATCACAAAGTAAGGACCGTGAGTGACGCAAAGGACAAATACTCTGTCTCCTCAGCCAACTTAAGAGTCTACTTACCAAAAGACTAGTGATTCCAGTGTATGGATCATCTTTTATATGAAAACCTATAAGCAACATTTTATATTATTTTCCATCAATATACAACCCTTACACATGCAAAGTAGAAAGTCCTGCCATTCTGAGCAACAGAGCAGCCAGCCCACCCCTGAGGAAGGCTGCACACAGAAGGTGCACAGCTGCTCACCTCCCTCCCTTCCCGACAACCCACCAGCCTCAGGAACAGCTTGGCACTTGCAGAGCTGGGTGCTGGGGGCCCAGGCCAGTCTCCTTCCCTGTCACCTGTGCCCCACTCTGCCAGCCCCTCCTCTAAGGGGCACTGTCTGGAAACAGAAAAGATGGATGAGCTAAGGCTCTAGCAGCATCTATCCCAGTAAAGTCAGGTTGGGGTCCTGCCCACCTTCTCTTTATTATATGATTTAAGGTGGTGAAGGGAAAAGGAATAGTCAGAAATGCAGTAACATTTTACAAATTATAAATTTATTTCCAAATCCTGAATTATAACCAAATTACAATTCCCTCTAGGTCTGATTTGCTGCTTTATACAAGAATTTTTAAAAAAACATAGTCAATGGCCAAGTCATTTGTACACAAGCGTCCTGGGGGCAGTTTATTTGGTGTGGTGGGTCCAGCCACCTCGGCAGCTTCTCAGCTGCTCTGCAGCCCAGAGCCAGCCCTGAGGAACTCCTCCCCTCCCCGGCAGAGCCTTGCCCTCAGCGGAAGCTCCCCCTGACCGTCGTGCTGTACACAGGTGAAAGGGCTTTGTCAGCAGGCCTGGGGTGCTCCCGCGGCTCAACACTGGCTCCCACCCTCTGCAGGGACAGCCTCAGCTCATAGCCCGAAGCGGGCTGGTGTGCGGCGGGGAGTCATGGGCTCCCCCTGCTCTTTCCGACCCGGAGTGTAGATCTTTGTAGACCTGAAGGCACAAGAAGAAGGGCCGGGGTTCACCACGCTGCTCACTACAGCCAGGACAACAGAGCCGGCCCAGGAGCCTGAAGCCTTGCTCTTTCTAACTGGTGTGTGAGCAGGCTTTCAGCCAAGGGTCCCCCAGCACATCTCCACTCCGCGCCTTCCCCATCTGAGAGTAGGGGCAGAATAAACTATCACCTTGTTCTGACATCTATCAAGGAATGTGGTAAGACAGATCATTAAACAACGCCTAGGTGAACTATGTGGGCAGCCTTCCCTACACCTCACCAGCCTGCCACTCCAGCGCTGTCTTAAACTCTGGCTGGCCTTTGTCCCCAGTTGCTGGGAGGAAATTGCTAAACCCTTGGGATTTCCTAAGGGACTGGAGTGTTTCTGTGAAAAATGGCAGGAAGCGCATGGGCGGGCATGAGGGTGGCTTGGAGCACGTCTGATAGTTTATGCTAATAAGATCACATCTGATAGTTTATGCTAATAAGATCACAGCTGATAGCTTATGCTAATAAGATGACAGGACTGGGGGCCACCAGGCCAGAAAACCAACCATTTGATTAGAGGGCTGTGCTTTGAGCCCAGCCTTTGGAGGGAAGGGAGAACGGAGACAGTCAATCGTGTGCGTGTAGATTCAATCAACGTGCCTACATGTGAAACCACCGGTAAAACTCTCAGCTCAGAAGCGCAGCTGTGCTTCCCCATTGGCAGTGCTCTGTGCTGTCACACAGCGCCAGGAGGCCAAAGAGCCCTGAGGATAATGGGAGCTTTGCACTCAGGAGCCTTCCAGACCAAACGTCACGCTATCATCTCTCCCTTTGGCTGGTTCCAATTTGTATCCTTTTGCTACAATAAAACTATAATCAGATGTATAGTACTTTCCTGAATTCTGTGAGTTGTTCTAGCAAATTATCAAACCCGAGGGAGTCCGGGGGAGTCCCCAAACCTGTAATAAGTTGGTCAGAGGTGAGGGGTGACCCTGGGTATCCCCCAGCTTGCAGCTGGTGTCTGAAGTGAGGACAGTCTTACGGAACGCTGTACCCTTCGCATGTGAAGGCTGACCTACCTCCAGGCACCAGCGCAGGTGCAGAAGTTCAAGCCCCTCCCACCCGCGCCCACTGTGCTTTCTGAGCCCTGGCTTGTCAGTCACGCTGAGACCGCCCTGCTACTGCAACCCACCTCAGCCCCAAACACGACACGACAATGACAGGGCATGGCAAATTATCACCACCCCTTCAAAGTGTGTCCGGACCCCTCCATGTCTCCACATGTGACCCCATCAACTTCTTTCATCAAATCACCTCAACACATTCAACTTCTCTTAAATCCTGACCCTGCATTGTTAGGTGGCCTAGTGGGTCCACTAAGCTTGTCCCTGGAGCTTCCAGGGGTGTCCCTACCAGCCCGGGTCTCAAGGTCAAAACTCACCTGACACTCCCCAAGGGGCTGCGCTTTTCCTGCTCCTGCCGCCGGGCCCGCAGCTGCTCCTCGGCCAGCGCCATCTCCTCCTCCATGGCAGAAGCTTCCTCTTTGGCCCGTCGGCGGTTCTCCTAGAGAAGGGAAGAGACGAGTCCTGGGGCCACTGGGGACCAGCAGGTAAGAGGGCCTTGGTGGCACCCATCGGCCTGCTACAGGCCAGGTGCACTAGCTCCCGGAAATGAGGCCACACAGCTCGCTACCCCTGCACCAAGGCCAGGGCCTGCTCCTCTCATTGATTCAAGAGACAGTAAATAATTCAGCCCTAACCCCGTGAAGCCTCAGCACTCCATCCAACTCAGTAAGTACTTATATTTCCTTATAAAGTTCACAACTGTGCCAGGAAGTACAGGAAATAGAAAGACTACATCTGGCTGAAAAGCTCAGACTAAGGAAGATGTGTGCAGGCCACATGTGGGGAAGGCTATGCTGAGAAGACAGAGAGCAAAAGGCCCGTACGTTCTGAAACCCTAAAGAGTGGATCTAGGTGGTGGCCACTGAGGGACACTCAGACCATGAGGAGATGGAGTAGGAGGTAAGGAATGTATAGTGGGGGTTTGGGTGGAGCATCTGGGCAAGCTCAGCATCATCACAAGTGGGACCCCCAGGCAGCTCACAGCAGCACACGCCCATGCATCCCTGCGCAGAACAGCTGAACCTGCACCTAATCAAGGCTGGAGACTAATTACCAGTTCACAGAATGTACAGGATCGAGGCACTCGTTAAACACCTTAAGGAACCAATTGGCCCAATACAGAACATGGAACATTCAACAAGATAAATGACCTGGTTTCTCCAATAAATCAATACCATAGAAGGGGGAGCGGGGGCAGAGCCTGCTCTAGAATAAAAGACTTAATACACATAACACAAATGTCAGTGTTTGGATCCCAATTCAAGCAAATCAATTACAGAAAGTTTGAGATAAAAGAAGACATCTAAATATAGAGTAGAGATTAGTTTTCTTGAGGAATAATGGCATGGAGATTATATTTTCATTCTAAAAGCCCTATTAGAGATACAAAGCCAGGTATTCATGGGTGAAAAAACAGTGTCGGAAGTATGCTTTAAAATATTCCTGGAAAAAGGCCCGCTGCTCCCTCAAGGCCCCCGCACCCTCACCACCAGCTGTCTCCCAGGTGGTCTCTGCTGTCTTCCTACATTCAGCGCAGCTGCCGGATGCAGCGCAGAGTCCCCCCCCCTTCCCGCTGGGGCTGAAGGCGGGCCTGCGGCTCCTCGGCTCCCCACCCCTCTTCCCTCAGGACTGCCAAGCACTCAGTGCCCCTCATCTCCGCTTTTGAAAACCTACCTTGGCCTAACTCTCGGCAATGAGTTGCTGGCCTAGCTCGTCCTTCCAGAACCATCTCTACCCACCCAAGCTGACTTGTAAAAGCAGGCCAAGGTCCTGGAGGCCCAATGCTGAGGAAACCAGAACCCACCAGAACACAACCATGGGAGAGACAGTCGGTGCATCCCCCACTTAGATGCTTCCCAGATGCCTCGAGCCCACACACACACACACACACACATACACGGCAATGGCATGTGAACTCTGGAGCAGGTACTCCGGGCTTGAAAGCATCAGTTTCTTTCAAGAAACTTCAGTGGCTGCCCAGGAAACTGTGCCCCTTCCAAAGGGCACAGGCTCCCATGCCCGCAGCAGGAACCGGCCCCCCCAGGGCCTGTCCTAAGACCAGCAAGGGGCTCTGAGTGGAGCAGGAAGAGGCAGCCGGGAAAAGAGGGAGATAGGGGATAGGCGCCTCAAGGTTTGGCTGAGCCAGTGAGTATATGTAAGAGACAAACATTAACCAAAATAAAAAAAATCATGAGAGGCAGATAAAAGCATTCTTGGTAAATTATTTTTAAAAATAAAGTACAGCCTGCCTAACTAGGCGGTGGCGCAGTGGATAGAGCGTCTGACTGGGATGTGGAAGACCCAGGTTCGAGACCCCGAGGTTGCCAGCTTGAGCGCGGGCCCATCTGGCTTGAGCAAAAGCTCGTCAGCTTGGGCCCAAGGTCGCTGGCTCCAGCAAGGGGTTGCTCGGTCTGCTGAAGGCCCGCGGTCAAGGCACATGTGAGAAAGCAATCAATGAGCAACCAAGGTGTTGCAACGGCAACGAAAAACTAATGATTGATGCTTCTCACCTCCCTCCGCTTCTATCTGTCCCTATCTATCCCTCTCTCTGACTCTTTCTCTCTGTCCCTGTAAAAAAGAAAAAAAGAAAAATAATAAATAAAGTACAGCCTGACCAGGCGGTGGCACAGTGGATAGAGCATCGGCCTGGGATGCTGAGGAGCCAGGTTCAAAACCCTGAGGTTGCTGGATTGAGCACAGGTTCATTTGGCTTGAGCATGGGCTCTTCTGGTTTGAGCGCAGGCTTACCAGCTTGAGCACAGGGGCACTGGCTTGAAGCCCAAGGTTGCTGGCTTGAGCACAGGGTCACTGACTTGGCTGGAGCCCCACAGTCAAGGCACATATGAGAAAACAATCAATAAACAACTAAGATGCTGCAAATATGAGCAGATGCTTCTCATCTCCCTTCCTGTCTGTCCCTGTCCCTCTCAATATCCCTCTCAAAAAAGAATAATAAAAATTTAAAAATAAAATAAAAAAGAAAAATTATAAAATAAAATTAAATAAACAAATAAATATACCAGAAAAAAAATTGGATGTTCGGAAGGGCACGGGAATATTTGAAACAAAATTAGCAGAATGTTAATTATGGAGGCTGGGTGAATTCTTCATGGCTCATTATACTATTTCTTCTCACTTTTATGAATGTTTGGACTATTCAATAATGATTGTTTTAAAAAAGGGTTGGCAAACCAAATAACTGGAGTGGGTGGAGAAAAATCGGCCACACCTACCTCACTAGATCCCAGTCACACTGTCTGAGAGAGAGCTGAGGGTGAGTCAGCGGGATGTACCTTCAGTACCAGGCTGAGGGGAAACGGGTCCCAAAGGCAAAGAGAACCTTCCTGGAAGGCACAGGACCTACCTGCCGAGACTTCCCTGCCTGCTTCACACTGTAGAACATGGGGCCCAGCTCCGCCAGCCACTCTCCGTCCACGGCAGTCACGCACTGCATGTACTCCTGCGGGAGGAAGGGCCAAGGTGTCAGGCTGTCCCTCCCAGTGTGGCCCCCCAGTCAGAAGGCATGTGGGAAGGGCCCTACCCCCCAGCGCTCAGAGGCTGAAAAGGGCAAGAAAAAGCCTCAGACACTGGAACTGGAGTCCCTACCCCACCTCTGCTCCTTCGGGCTTCTCCTAGTACCCAGGAGGAAAGGCCCAGCCCCTCAGAAAACTATTCTAATGGTGACACCCAAAGAGGCTGTTTGTCCCAGGCAGTAGCAGGAAACACTCTTGCTGGCACAGCCAGGACCACGACTTAGAGGCTAACTCTATGTAAATCCCCAAACCCTCAACTCAAAACCTTCCTCAACTCCCCGCAAAGCTAGGCGACGGTCTCAAGCTTCCCAAGGTCAAAGCTCACCCAAGAAGGCAGTGAAGGGGCCTGATCCAGCACGATGGGCCCATGTCATGCAAGCCGCCTCAGAAAAGACTCACCTTGGTGGTCATGACTAATTCGTGATACACTATGTAGTCTGGGGTGTAGCCCATTCCGAAGAGGGAGCTGGTGGGGTGCAAGTGGCAGGGCATCCCTGTCCGGATATTCACATACTCTCCGATTCCCTAGGAAGGAGACACAACAGGTGACCACACCAGGATGACGCTGCTCATTTGGGCAGCTACCCCGTCCCTTTAATACTATCTTGACACAGGCTTGTGGGGGAAGCCCCGATCTGCATAACTACACAATGAGAAAGGAAGAACTTTGCCCATGAGCAAATATCCAGCCAGGCGGGGGCCACAGCTCCAATGGGCTCACCTTGAGCTTGGCTGCCTGGTGGAAATAGGCAGCACAGATACACTTCCTGACGATGTCCCAGTCAGTGCCACAGGAGGCCAGGCTCATCCTCTGCTGCACCATGATGTCCTTAAGCTGAGCCCGCACTTCCCGGACCTACGGCAGGACACAGGTAGGCAAGGGTGAAGCCCTCCTTCCCATGCCTCCCACCCCTCATCCCGACATCCTACTTATCTGGGCTACTGCCCCCACCTTCCGCATGGCCTTGGCATGGATAAAATGATCATTACACCAGATGGTAGAGTAATTATTATTCTTCCACTGCAGGTAAACATTCAGGTAGGTCAAATGATCGCTCTCAGGGACAGCAAACTTCTCCCGAATTTGATCACTCTCCTCCTCTCGGCCCTAGGAAGGAATAAAGGACCTCTAAACACAGGGGGGTCCAGGCCCACTGAGAAGAGGCTGGAGGTTCTCTATCACCTACCTAAACACACAACTTCAAACACATCAAAATAATGTCATAACAATATAACAAAGATCCAGTAGTATAATATTTATCCTAACATGTGAGAGTTCAGGCACAACCACACTAGAAGACAAAAGTGCTCTTGGTAAATTTCCAGAACACTCCCTAAAAAGCACTGATCTGGCCCATCCTTTCCCCACAACCCAACTTAACCTGCTTATCAGAAAACAGTCAAGTCATTCTTTAGAAAACTATGACTGATTCCCTGGAAGGCTGAGGCTGCCGGTTCAAAGCCCTGGGCTTATCCAGTCAAGGCACAAATGGCAAGCAATCAATGAACAACTAAAATGAAGCAACTATGAGTTGATGCTTCTTGCCTCCCTCCCCTTCTCTCTGTCAAATCAGTAAATAAAATTAAAAAAAAAAAGTGAAACGTATGATTCCTGTCCCTCCATTTCATTTTAATAATACAGAGAGGAACTACTGCCCTCTCTAATCCTTCTCAAGCCGGTAACTCTGCCTGACACTCCTGGGAAGAAGGGAGAGCTGGATACCATCTCCCCACCTTGGGCCTGTAGAAGATGGCTGGGACCGAGAGCATGGAGACGATGAGCAAGATCTCAGAGCTGCAGCCCATGTCACAGGATACAATGAGCATCTTAGACAGGGCTGGGTCCAGAGGGAACTCCACCATCAGTCGCCCGGTTGAGGTCAGACCACCTGGGAGAGAAGAGCAAATGCAGATATTCAATGAAGCCAGAGCAGAGCAGAGGGAGAGGACCCAGGCGCCAGAGCCCAGGCGGCCCTGCCCGGCTCCTGGGCCACAGCACCTGTGTTGTCCAGGGCTCCAAGGATCCAGAGCTGATACATGGAGTTGAGCATGTTGTCCTCTGGTGGCGGGTCCATGAAGTGGAACTGCAACAGGTCCTGCACGCCCAGGGACTTAAGCAGCAGCACCACGTTGGCCAGGTTGGTCCTCTGGATCTCGGGCACCGTGGTGGTCAGGAGCTCATTTTTGTAGGCGCTCTGGGTGTAGAGCCTGCCAAGAAGAAGACCCAGTCCTGCTGCACTGCCACCGCGCTGCCCGCTTAGCCTCCTGGCCACGCCTGGCTGCCTATGTGGAGATCACTTTGGCAGGAAGCAACGCTACCCCAGCTGCTCACTGCAGGTGCCCCCTGAACACAAGGACAGAGGAACTCCCCATTTCTCCCCCACTGCTCCCCACTTTCTCTCCGAATTGTGAATCTCCACCTATTCAAAACTCAGTCCTGCTGGTTTACTCTTCTCCTAGAATATCCTACATGCTTTGTTTAATTTCTGGAACCAAAGAGCCTAGAATTAGAATTGTGGCTGGATTTTCTTAATATTTTTCTGTATTTTCTGAATTTCTATAGTGAATATATTATTTTTGAAAATCAGAACCAAAGAAAAGAATAACTGGAGATGTAATAAAGAACCAATGGTGGGGGCCTTGTAAGACCGAGGGATCTAAAGGCAGAAAACCATTCCTTCTCCCGCTGCCCAGAGCTACGGGGAATGCCCAGCAGGAGCGTAGGGATGCCGGTCTCCAGGCTCGCCAGTTGGTGTTTCCCTCCCCATTTCTCCTGGCTAATAGTGAGCTGCCTGCTGGCTTTCACTCTTGCTACACTGTTTCTTGTCTCAGTGCCTTTGTTTATGTTATAACCAACCCATGCAATGCCCTTCCCTGCCTGCCCCTTCCATTTCCTATGTCCTGGCTAACTGACTCATCGCTTAGTGGATGACATGTCACCCTCCCAAGATGTCTGCCCTGATCTACGCCTGTGTGCTTCAGGAACCCTTTCTCTGTCTGGCCATAACTGCTGTACTTGCTGTCATAGAAAATGATGACATCTGTATCTGCCTCCTGCCTGCCTGCTGCCACCCTCACTGACTTGGAGCTCCTTTAGGAGAGAGAATGTCTTAAGTACTTTTAAATTGTTAATGTTTAACAAAATGTGTGCTCAGTACATGTTGTAAAGTGACAGTAAAAAGTGAGAGAATGAGTGACTAACTGAATGAATGAATAAGTAAAGGAGCCCCAGAAGACCGAGCAAGTTACCCCATTTCTCATTATCTTCATATTTGTAAGCCAAACCACAGAATGGCAAGCAGAAATAATATCTAGTTCATGTCTAGTGAAACAATGCCTTTGTTAGGGTTAAATGACCTTCACAGTTTCCAAGGGAATGGCCTCGTTTCTCCTCTTCTACCCTCTTGGGAAAGTACAGATAGAATTAGAAGTAACTGGCTAGAGCATGCTCTGTCCACGGGTCAGGCCGAGCATGCTGCCTCGCGGAGCCTACAGAACTGGTGCGGGCGTGTCTTGGAGCGAGGCAGGGACCAGGTGATTGTACACAGCTTGCACACCGGGAGCACACCGAGCTAAATAACTTGTGGTGCCCAGCTTGAAATGAAAATGTAGGGCCCTTTATTCAAAAAACAAAATTATATATAAAACTTTTTCCTTTCTTCTCAGTTTCTCCCTGGACTTGCCATGGTGTTTTTAAATTTACTATTTAATGTTTGAAGTAAAAGAAAGAAGAACCAATGGTGTAATTTGTTCAGATTTATCCTCTGAGGGAAAACGTGCTATAATTATTGGTCTTCTACTGTAAGTATACTCAACGTAAGTCTGCCGAAAACCCAAAACCGCTTGGCCCTAAGCTGCCCGCAAAGGCTATTTCTTCTACTCAGCAACATACAACACGAGGACCAACAAGGGCAGCCCCGCCATCGGTCCCCAGCCTTGGGGATCAGCTCTAGGCCAGCATACCCCTGCTGGATCACAGTCCAAGCCCGCCCCCCCCCCCAGCCCAGCCCCCATCCTCAGTGATTCCAGCACCGCCCCGAAAAGCAGGCTGGCACAGGGTTCCTACCTGAAACACTGACCTGGGCCCGTCCTGCCGGCTCGCCCCGACCTCTGGTTGGCATTGGCCTGGCTGATGGGGTAGATCTGCAGAGCATCCATGCCAATCCTGGGGTTGAAGACCTAGGAGGGGCAGCAAAGCTGATTAAGGACAGAGTGAAGGGGAAACGGGAGGCACTGTGACACTAAGGTGCACGCTGCATGCTGCAGAGCAAAGTGTCTTAGTGGTACTGGCAGCCATCCTTGTGAAGCCAGGAACCTCAAGAAACTTCCCCTGAAACACCAGCTCCATGATTTCTATTGAAATTTTTAAACTGTCTACCTCATCAAGTTACCACAAGGATTAAATGAATCAAGAAGCACATAGCAAATTAGGAACTCAATAAACGATAGTCTCTTAAACAGGCACCACTTTCCTGTGAGTCACTCACTGGACGGCCAAGGAACACAGGCCTGCCCGCCACCCCCACCAGCTTTGGGGGAGGGCCCAGGACTCCGGCACCTATGTCTCTCTTACCTTTAGTTTGCAATAACCAGAATCAATAACAAACATGATGCCGTCAACAGTCAGAGATGTCTCAGCAATGTTAGTGGCAACGATACACTTCCGAACACCATCTGGAGCCTAGAGCCGGGCAGGATGTACAGAAGGGAGAGCTGTAGCCCTTCAGGTAGCAAAGACCCCCGCACTCCCGGAGGAAATAGCGTGCCCCACCCCTGCCGGAAAAGTTAACTCCTACGCTTTCCTCTCCTCCTTTGGGAGAACCCCAAGGTGAGGGCCTATCAGACGTTCTTGCTGTCGCACCTTCTGGAAGATTTTGGCCTGGAGGTCAGAAGGCAGCTGGGAGTAGATAGGCAACACAGCCAAGGCGGGCGCATTCTCCAGTTCTTCCAGATGTTCCACAATCTGGTCTGAGGTCACCTGCAGACACAGTATCCGTGAGACACTGGAGCCCCAAGCTCGCACACGTAGGATACACCCATTCATCACAGTCATGGCCAAGGTACGTACCTCTATGTCCTCCTGGCCAGGCATGAAGATGAGGATGTCCCCAGGGGCACCTGACAGGTGCACCTGCAAGGACTGCTTCACTGCGGCCTCCACATAATCCTCCTGCGGGGTCTGCAACACCAGCCAGGGACACCGTCAGAGGAAGTGTCGAGGGAAATGCAGGCCAGGCCCCCCTCTGGGAACCAGTGGCCCTGTCGCTAGTCTGGGGCTAGAGGCGGTGGACTTCCAAGGCTGCCATACTACAAATGAACTTAACTAATGAAATCTTGGCCCCACACTTCCACGCCAAAG
Source organism: Rhynchonycteris naso (assembly GCA_037038555.1). Lineage (NCBI taxonomy): Eukaryota > Metazoa > Chordata > Mammalia > Chiroptera > Emballonuridae > Rhynchonycteris > Rhynchonycteris naso. The sequence continues at coordinate 21,135,670 of CM073001.1, forward strand.
AAACAATAAAACAAAACATACCCAACAGTCCTTTGGCTCTGGGCCCCCCATCTGCCCCTCAGTACCCACAATACCTTTCCCAACTCAGCACCCTAGCCTGCGTCCTCCCAACTTCCCATCAGAGCTCAGGGTCAGTTCAAGTAAGGAGCCCTCAGTACCTTGCTGAAGAGAATGTCAACAGGGAAAGTACGACCAGGGATGTGGAAGATGGGAACATTCCCAAAGAAGGCAGCAAATTTCTCTGCATCCATAGTGGCCGATGTGACGATGAGCTTCAGGTCTGAGCGCCGAGCCACCACCTAAGCGAAGAGCTCAGTCAGAGGCTTCCCTGCAGGTTTGGGATTCCTGGCTTCCATCCTCACTCTCATCTACCAACATTAATCCCAAATACAACAGAAGCCGAGTGGACAAACCAGCACACAGACGCATGTCAGTCCTGAAGACTGACGCCATGCAGCCACAGCCAAGAGATCCACAAGTCACTCCACTGAGCAAGAACAGAGAAGACCACAGTTCCAGTTCTGAACCCAGCAACCTGGGGCCTCAGCACACTCTGGCCTGAGAGAGACCTCTCCAGCTTCCCCGGGCTGGACCCCAGCCCCCCGGACGCACCCCGATCCCTCACTACTGCCAGCGTGCTGGTCAGAGCCCCAAGGACACAGAGAGCGGACGCCGCTACGGCCCTCACCTCCCGGAGCAGCCCAAACAGCACGTCAGTGTTGAGGGAGCGCTCGTGCGCCTCATCCATGATGATGGCGCTGTAGTGGTCTAGGTCGGCTTCCCGGAGGGACTCTCGGAGCAGGATCCCATCAGTCATGTATTTGATCAAGGTGTTTTCTGAAGTGCAGTCTTCAAAGCGGATGGCATACCCCACCTGGAGGTCAGACAGAGATGGCTCAGAAGACTGGTGCCACCTCGTCGCTAGCACACCCGTGCTGGGTCCAGGCCTTAGCAGATCAGCTCAATAGGTGGGAGCTACCAGGAAATAGCCACAGCTCAGCCCTCGCCCACTCACCTCCTCACCAAGGTTTCCCCCCATCTCTTCACTGACTCTCTTGGCCACTGACATGGCCGCCACACGCCGGGGCTGGGTGCATCCAATCATCCCGTAGTCCGTGTAACCATCTTCATGCAAGTACTGGGTCAGCTGAGTGGTCTTACCACTCCCTGTCTCCCCAACCACGATCACGATGCTGTTGTCTCTACAAGGGAGAGAAGGCAAAGAGCAGATCAGCCGAGTGGAAGACCACAACCACATCCAAGCCTCCCAGAAGATGCTACCACCTCCCATCCCCGTGTCTGGCTACCCAAGAAGCATGCCTGCTCAGAGAGAAGGCTTTCCCTGGGAAAGCGGCCCATACTGAGACACCACCTGAAATGTTGAGAAGATGCTGAGGTTTGAACCAGAGAATAACAAAGCAATACCATCTTGCTGACTTTTCGTTCTCCACCAGATATAATGCCCCAAAGGAAAACAGCTACCAAGTAAACACAGGAGACAAAGGGGACCAATGGAACACCGATTTGGGACTTGACTTCCAGGCCCTGTGGCAGTTACCTGATAATAGTAAGTAGTTCCTGCTGCACAGCAAAGATGGGCAGGTACTGCCTCTGCTCCAGAATTGACTTCTTTTTTGCGAATTCACTGCTGGCTTCACTCTTCTTCTTCATGTGATCTGCAAACTTCTGCTCTGTCCTGAGAACACACAGCAGCCTAAGCACCCTGCACAATTTCCCACATTTTCCTGATTGGACTATTGCCCTTCTTCCTACACCCAGAATGAGAACTACTTCAACAAGACGCACTAAATCCTCAAGAAACCAGAGCAGCCAGTTGATCTGAGATGCTTCTCGCCTCCTCCAGCCTCAGGGAGCAGAACTGCTGTGTGAGAACCATCACCCACTCACTCCCAACAGCCCGTCAAACAGAGCTAAATACAGCCCAGAGGACTTAAAGATTAACAAGCAGGCAACCCTCTGCCCTCAAAAGGAGTTCAGCCAGAAGAGGGGCTGAAACCACCAGCTCACCACCTTACACAGAATATCCCTGGCGATTTCAGCACAGTCCCTGCAGGGTTAAAGGGAGGAGTCACAGTTGCAGTCATGACCAAGGTCAGACCTCCTCCCTCCTCTTGACAGGACGGCACAGTCTGTAAGGCTTCTTTTTCAAAGACTCGAGAGAACAGTACAACTTTATGTACCTACTTCTCCTGAAAGCACTCAAATATCTGACACATGTACACAACCCAAGACTCAAAAGCACTACGTGGTTTTCCCAAGACTCTACAGCAAAAAGATACCAGCCCAATGCTACCTTAGTCTACACAATCATCCACCCACCCTCCTCCCAAGACTCTCCTGTCACACCTTCCCCACACTCTGTCAAGCTTCCCATTTCTAATTTCTCAGTCACCTAAGAAACAATTAACATCTAAGGAATTTAACTTTCTAGAGACTAACAAGGGTTGATCAATAGTACCTACCAACTTCTCACTTTGGACATTTCTCACAAGGGTACAGAGAATTATTAATTCAGAGGACAGTTCAACAGGAGGACATCAGAGTGTTCAAATGACAAGATTCACGAGAGACATTGAGTCTAACCACCAAACGAAGTGAGAATCCCAATAAGCACTTATCCAACATCAACTTAGATTCCTCTATGAACAGGGAAGTCACTACCTGACAAGACAACCATCTCTATTTTCAAACCTCTGTTACATAGTTTTTCCTATGTTGAACTGAAATCTAAGGGGGCAAGGCCCACCTTCCCACAACAAACATCTGAAGGGCACTTTAGAGCAGAGCGGCTAAGAGTGACCTCCTAAGCTAGACTGTCCAGGTCTGATCCTCTGTCTACCACTTCCTAGCTGGGTGACCTCAAACAAGTTATTTAAACTCCTGGGCCTCATTCTCCTCACAGAAAAGGGAATTACGGCACCAGTCCCATGGAACTGTGGCAAGAGTTCAGTGAGCAAGTAACCATGAGGCCTTAGCGCCGCCGGGCACAGGGGAAGCTCCCGGCGCAGCGGCAGCAATGAGTCGCATCTAGGAAGGGTGAGGATGGGAGAAGAAAGAGACCAAGAGCAAGGGGCCAGAAGAGATCAGGAGACACACAGTGACATCGCTTTCCTATCCACGAGCCACGAACTTTATCAGTTCTTCTTCAAGTGCCCTTGAGGGCCCCCGTCATTGGGGCTGGCCCGCGGCTGGCCAAGACGCCTACCTGTAGTCCACTTTACCATCTTCTGTCAGCGCTTTGTCCAGCTCTTCCTCTTTCTTGACACCCATTATATCTCCCAGCTTGGTTCCGGCCAGTTCCCAGTGTTTGTGCTGAGCCTAAAAAAGACGTGAAAAGTGTGCTCCATCCTCTGACACAAGTCTGTTGAGGAAACCACTCCCATCTCACAGGCTTCACCTAGCTGAGGTGATAAATTCCCAGAAGCATCAGGCCCTGTGGTTGTCCTAAGCTAAGGCCCTGGTGGAGAAAAGCAGTGCACCCCAAGGGCTGGTTCTTGCTCTGTGAGTGTCCTCTAACTTCCTGGAAGTTAATATGATTTTTAAGAAGAAAAAAGAGTATGCAGAGCCTCCCAGCCCCAAGGTGACAAGAAACCAACCTTCTTGCGCTCCTTTTGCTCCCTGTGCTTCCGCACGGTCTGGCTGCCTTTTCGAGCAATGATGGCCAGGTCAGAAGTCGCGTCCTTGACTGGAATCACCGGCTCTGGCTGCGGGGCGTGAAGGGGAAGAGAAACTCCCATTGATCATTAATCTCAGCAAGAAGGTCCATTTCCCAACAGCCCAGCTGTATGAAAGGGGCGGCTTCCCTATCATCACGGGGCATTTTTCCCCCTTTCCTTTCTTTCCATTTCCAGTCCTTCTGAGCTTTCCTCTCTCGGGCCCCAGAGGAACCTCACCTGCTTGGTGAAGACAATCCGTCCATCCAGAAAGGGAGGCACCAGGTTATGCACCATCAGATGCACCTTGGCCGCGCTATCCTCTTCAAAGTCCTCATCGACCTCTAGCCGATGGACCACGCCGCTGGTGAGCATGCGGTTGGTCTCCCAGCGCTCGTTATCCTGTAAGGACACAATGGGGGCCACACTCAGAATGCAACCGAAAAGTCATCCCGAAAGGTCACCAGGAAAGCTTATGCATCAGGTCCTGACAGAAGGGCATGGGGCCACAGAGATGTCACACGCCTCTCCGTCTGCAGCTCCTCAGACAGAAGAGATGCTGATCCCCAAATCACCTGCAGAACATTTTCTAAGAAGCAGCACTTTCTATCTGTCAGAACCTCTCCATGGACACACACATGGTGACTATCCCCAGCCCCACTGAGACGAAGAACACAGACCAGAGAGCCAGGTCCCACTCTATTAGTTCCCATCAACAGCACCCCTCAAGGAAGTACTGCAAAGAAGAAAGTTATATATTGTTCTTTTTTAAACTACTGAAAAGTTCCATGCCCCCCACCCCTCTGCCTCCAGAGTGACGGCTACATCTGTGCTTCAGCAGTGGGGGAAAGCCGTGCGATCGCCTGTGCATGTGACCCGCTGCTTCTCCACACGCTCCCGCTGCAGCTGAATCCGCCCAGTGACCGGAGGCAGCAGCCTCACCTCATTGATCTGTCTCCGCTGAGCCGAAATGCGCTTCTGCTTCTGTTTATGCAGGTGCTGCTCCCGCCTCCTCACGTAGTCCTCAGAGGAGTAGGCCAGGGGATTGTGGAACTCGTCATAGCCCTCATCCATCATGTACCAATCCCGGTCAGCTTGCTGCAGCACAGGACACAAAGCAAAGGGAACAGGGGACAGGTCAAGTTTATGCACAGACGTGGCCAGAGGGGAGGAGATGTTAGAATAGGTAAGAAGTCACTGGTGTGGCAGAGCAGCCCTTGTGAGAGGTGCAGGCCACCCAGCTCTGAGATGAGCCATCTACAGAACTACAGTGACGGACTGTACATGGAAGACTTTGAATGGCAGCTCACCATAACAGCACTTCTTAGATTTTCCACATGGTGGCACCAACACACAACTAGAAATTAGGCCTGACCTACATTAGGTGAGAAGTTTCATCACAGAGCCTGTGCCCTTGAAAGAGATTCCAGGGCTTTGGGACTGAACACTTGCCTGAAACTGTCATCAAAGTCCAATTCCACTAGTGTGTCACTCGTGGCCCTTGTGCTCTGACACATCCTGTCACCCACTCACCCAGGGGTCCCGAAACTACGGCCCGCAGGCCACATGCGGCCCCGAGGCTATTTATCTGGCCCCCGCCGCACTTCCGGAAGGGGCACCTCTTTGATTGGTGGTCAGTGAGAGGAGCACAGGATGCATCCGCACCCATAGTTCCCATTGAAATACTGGTCAGTTTATTGATTTAAATTTACTTGTTCTTTATTTTAAATATTGTATTTGTTCCCGTTTTGTTTTTTTACTTTAAAATAAGATATGTGCAGTGTGCATAGGGATTTGTTCATAGTTTCTTTTATAGTCCGGCCCTCCAACGGTCTGAGGGACAGTGAACTGGCCCCCTGTGTAAAAAGTTTGGGGGCCCCTGCACTCACCGATGGATGGCCACCACTCACTCAATCCCACCTCTCACTCAATCCCCCAAAGACAAAAAGTTTCTACCCTCTGGTCATCTTCCCACTGCTGCCGCTCCTCTTCTGTGTCAAATGAAATTCCTTCCTCACCATCCTCACGTCTTGCTGAAGGAGAACATGTAACAGGTCAGACAACATGACCCCAACTGGTCCCCGGTGGCCTCCAACAGACCTGCAAAGCCACACGGCTCCAGAAGCCCAGCTTCACTCAGCCTGACCAAGACAAGCACCCCTGCTTTCCTGCCTCCTACTCCCACACTGCCTCACCTCGGCCCCTGGACAGACGTGGGGTGGACCCTAAGTGTCTTCTGTCATCGGCCCATTCGTTGTATTTGTAGGATGGGGTTGGCAAAGGTGTGTCATCCAAGTACCTGCTCCTCACAGACCTGGGAAACAGTGTAACCGGAATCACTGAACAGTCACCAAGCTGAGCCACGTTCCCCAGCTGCCCTGTGCTCTCCCAGCCCAGACCTCTTGGCCCCCATCACATCCACCCATGGCAGCCACCCACCCAGAGAAACGAGGCTGCTCTGCCCAGAACATCACCTATCTCGATCTCGACTGGACAGCCGATGGCTCCGCTCAGAATCCCGGTAGGAAGGTGTTGGGGAGGGCGATTCCCACTGCGAGCGTTTTGAGGAGCCATAGCCACTGTCCTCTTCCTCCCAGGCAGACCTGGAGGGGGTGGCTGCATCTGGGGCCACAAAAGACACATCCGCAGGAAACATCTAATTTAACCAGGACATAGCTCTAGAAATACTAGCCGGAAGTTAATTTCCCAAGCTTATTTTACTATTTATAAACTTTGTACCTATTTATAAGGGGTAACAGGGTTCTGACAACTTTTAAATATATCTATCTGCATTTTAAGTCCAGTCTTCACCTATGTTTATAACATTTCAAGGGATATCTAATCTGTCCTTTTAAATAAATCCTTCTTCTGCCCCCCAATTCCCTGTTCTTTCCTGCCATTTGGAAGAATGGCCATTCAGTAAACCGGCCTATATCACCTTAACGTCCACCTTTACCGAGAGGTCCAGGGCCTTCCCATCCAACCCAGAACCAAACAGTCCAAGAAGTTCATGGTGCAGCCAAGAATCCTTTCTCTGCCCACAATAATCCCACTGAGGATGGGAGTTGCTCCCCCTGCCTTTTATTCACTTGACCCCTCACAAACCACCACTGGAACGGCTCAGTCTACCTTTCGGTCGGTGTCGTGGGCTCTCTGGTTCATTTCTCCTGCTGCGCTCTGACCCTCCGTCCCGCTCCGATCTGCTGCTGTGCCTGCTTCTATCCCGCTCATCTGTTGAGAGTCACACACAGAGATCAGAAACATGTGTCCTGTCCCAACTTCCACCTGTCTTCAGCCTAGAGGAAGGACAGGCCTTCCCACTCGCTCACAAGTGCAACCTGCACTGCTCTAATGCGATCCCTGGGCTCCTGACACTCACATATCCCCATTCTTCCAAGGGGAAAGCTAGTTACGAGCTAGAAAATTTCAAACTCACAGTAACAGTTACTGTCCCGTAAGAATTCAAAAAGAATGGTCACAGATCTACAGTGAATAGCTATCTAATAGTTTATAAACTATGAAACTTAAACAATACTGAGCCAAGCCAGCATCGCAGTTCGTGTCTAGCTTTGCTCCATAGCATTGTCCTTCCTCTTTCACCAACACAACCACCAACTCGGGTTTCTTAGACACGTCACCCACTATCACCGAGTTTCATAATAAAAGGAGGACCTCACACTCAAGCAAAGCAGCTTTGTTACAAGTGAGAGTTCTGAAACTGGCTGCTATTCCCAATCCCAACAGGGTCAAAACCAAGCAGGATAGCATTACGTTAATAGGGCCCCCTAATTTAATGGGCATCATAAAAACTGCAACAGGAAAGAGGCTGGCATGTTTTTCTGTTTGTTTTTAAATTTTTTATTAATTTTAGGGAATGTGAATCTGTTCCTATATGTGCCCTGACTAGGGATCGAACCCACAACCTTTGCATATCGGGATGATGCTTTTAACCAACTGAGCAACCTGGCCAGGGCAAGGCTGGCATGTTAATTCAAATGTTTAATGGGCTGCAGGGCTATGCTAGGCAGGCTACCTCTGTCTCTCTTGCGGTCACAGTCTCGATCCCGTGATCGCTCCTTCTTCCGATCCTTTTCTTCTTTGGACGAGGCATAGACTCCATGTTCCCGGCGCTCCCGCTCTCTCTGCCGACTACGTTCCCAAAACTCTTCACTCACACCACCAGGATGGGATGGAGTCTCCACCCGAGCAGACCGATAATGTCTGAAACAGAGATAGCAACTGGTAAAGCCTCCTGTACCCTGAGGAAAAAACCTTGCCCCAAAGCCTCTGGCTGTGCCTAATAAGTGACCTGTCCTTTTCCACTTTATCCCGTGGTACTACAGGCTTACAGATGGCAACAAGCCAAAGCATTGCTAACCACCATCATCTATTCACTGGTCTACTTTAAATGTTCCCCACAGATCTGAAGAAAATAATAATCGCTATCTACCCTCAATACTACAGAATCATAATAAAATCATAAAGCTCTACATGTCCAACAAGAAAACTGAGAGATAAACATGGGACACTATTTTGTGGCCTCCATTTTCATTCCCTTTGGATCAACCTATCCTAAAGTCTTTACCTGTCTTTTCGGCTACTTTGACCAGACTGGTCACTGCCATCCTCTTCAGCATCCCTCTGGTCATCCTTGCTCTCTTCCCAGTCCTTGTAGGAAGATACCCTGGACTTCTTCTTGTCCTCCCCATCATCCTTCTCTTCTCGCTCCCTCCGTTTCAGGGAAGCCAACAAGTCCAGTCCCAGCAACGAAGGGCGGGGAGCAGGGGCCTTGAAGACATGCTGCTCACTGGCCGCACTTTTGGTCTTGCAAATAAGACCGCCAACCTGAGAGTCCCCATCAGTGCCTTCCAGCCTATGGATCGAGTTATCCTCACTGGTGTCCTCCATGACAAGCTCTGGGTTTCTCTGGAAGGAAGACAAACCATTTGGTATTGACATAAGAGGGGAAAAGGTTTGGCTCTGCTATATCCCAAGATAACTATAGTTACAGGTATGTTTAACCTCTCCCTTAAGACCAGGATTTCTTTAGTACCTCTTGCTAAGATCTTTTCATCAAGTCACTGACAATCTCAAAGGATCACCCTACTCCTACCTCAACACATGTAAGAAATAGGTACACACACATACAAACACATCCACCCCAAACACCAGGACCCAAGAAAGCATCCTCAGGCCTCAAGATAGCACACTTTACAGAGCACGATGGCACCTATAAAGGGAATATAGGTCAGAAACCTCAATTGGCATCCAGGTTCTTATTTTCTACATGTATGATTGTAAGCAAATAACTTAATCTTTGGTTATGCATAACTTCTATATCTATAAAATGGAAATAAATACTTTTTGCTTTATCTAACCCATGGAATTATTGTGAGAACCAAACAAAAAAGTATATGTGAAAGCTCTACACAAAGAGATAAATGTAATTGTTACATTATACTACTTGCTGTGTTCCTATATACTGATTGGGTCTCTTGTCGTTTTTTTAACATGAGTTCTTCTACCTCTCCCTCCCTTTAAACTTACAGACAGATATAGCAGAGATGTCCTGGGGTATAAGGCTACCATCCATGTGATCCATACTTTAGTGGCATTTTTTGGACAAGTTGTGTACAGAAGTCAAAATCTTTTTAAAAACAACCCATGTTCACCAAAAACAGATGAGAAGAAGCACTAGGTTAGAAAATGGTGTTTCTAAAAATTTAGGTGGCTCTAAGATTTCCTGGCATTCCACTGTAATAAGTCCCCTTTTACCTCCATTACGCACCATCCATTTCTGAGTGCTTGGATAATTCCCCTCGTTCCAACAAGTCAGTGAAGCAAAGGAAGTGTCAAGGGACAGTGTACCGCCAGGATCCAGAATATTTTACACAGCTCTAATTAACGTGCATAGCTCTATAGAAGAATATTGTCAGACAGACTGGGCACATAATATGGACACAGACACAAGAGCTGCATTTCGAAAAATGCCATCAGGTAGAAGATAAGAGAAAGCTGCACATTGGTGACATCTGTATACACGTGAGAAAATCTAAACAAGAAGGGAGAGCCATACAGGCTCCACTCAGAAGTAGTCTAATCTAGAAAATATGCCCCAAGAATGCCATTCTACACAGGAGAGAGAACCTTGTATGTTTTGCTAATGCTGTATGTACTCAATGCCTAGCAAAATAAACATTTGGTGAATTAATGGACAAATGAATTAAACTGATTAAAGAATAACAGGATGTACAACATTTCTAGAGACAACAAGGAAAGCTACCAGCAGCACTGGACAAGGTGTCTGACCGCAAGACTTAATTAGCCACTGGGATGAACAAATAAAGAGCTAAGGGGCTGGATTCTGGAGAAGGACTAATGGCAAAGAAGCTACCTGGGGTACGAGAAAAACAATGAAAAAAGAAACTGAATTTACTCATTCAACAATTATTCTTTCAGTACGTTCTGTGAGCCAATCGCTGTTCTGGGAAAAAGGGATAGAAAGGAGAAAAAAAAAAAACAGACAAAAATCCCCGCCCTTTTGGAGTTAAGATTCTAGTAGAAGAGATCACGTGGTAAAGATACCACTGTGACAGTGCAGAGCAAGAAACAAGGAACCCTAAGGGATCGACGTTTGGGATCGTCTAATGCGGAGGCCTAAGGAAGGAGCACCCCACGGAGCATCCCTGGACCTCAGTGAAGCTGCGCCAGGCTTCAGGGTCTGACCGGAACAAAAAGAAAAGCCGAGCCAAGCAAGACCGGACCAGCAACCCTAAAGTAAGACAAATTGCGTGACAAGGACAAGACTTGACAAACCCGGGCCCGAACCTGAGCGAAGGACCGAAATCCGCCGCCTGGAGCCGCCATGATTGGCGAAGGGCAGGTCAAAAAGAAAGAAGGGTCACTCACCTCACCAAGCCCGACTCTCAGGACCTTCTGCCCTGGACTCTGGGGCGCCGGTGCAGCCACCGCTCGCTCAGATCGCGTTAGAGAGCCAAAACCCGCACCTTGAAAGCGGCCATTATTGTCCCATAATACCTTTGCAGTCCCTTCTATCCGCCCAAAGAGACCATAGAGAGCAACCCGGAAAATGCCGGTTCCCGGCTCTAAATATGGAAACTAACAGGACCAGGACTTCAAGACTAGAGTATCCTCCTCTGAGATTCCGCTCAAAGACACTTCCGAGTCTCCTTGCGGCCAATCACACTTAGCCTAAGAGGCGAAGGCCCGCCTCTAGCCTGAGGTTGGGAGGGAATAGAAAAATTGGTCGGTCATGTTTAATAAGGGCAGAAGTGACTCTAAGGCTTCCGGTCGTAGCGGAGTCAAGTAGACCGTGACTAGAAAAATCAGTTCATTGGGTTGTTGGACCGGTTAGTCCGCTGCACCTGAGCGGTTTCCGTTTCCGTTTCTGTCTCCGGAAGCACACTTCCGGAGACAGAAACGCAGGGTCGCTAGGCAACAGGCCTGCGTTACTTTGGTTTCGGGTCCCTTGTAGCGCTTCTGACTGAAAAAGGGAACCGCCAGCATCCAGACTCTGGAAAAGAGGCCAGGGTTGCTGACAGTGTTGAAGTTGAACAGAGGGAGACGACTTGTACAAATTAAGTAAGTGTCCTCTTCTTTATGACAGACACCATTAAAAATTTACCAGTGACCCTTAAAACAACGCGGGTTCGAACCGCACGGTATGTTTCAAGGGCCTACTGCATTTTCCATCCACGGTTGGGCATCCGGGTGGGTCGCGGGCGACTTAAGTTACACTGAATTTTCGGCTGCGCGGGCTGTTGGCGTTCGAACCCCTGCGTTGTTCAAGGGTCAACTATATCGAATATTTTGAAAAGATAAAGACACGAACTGCAGTGTGAATAAAACTCACCTGTCTGTTTACACGCAGAGATAGCCACTGATGGTGTTTAGGGATATTCCTTCCCAGTTTATTTTTCTTTATAAATACTACACGCATTTGTAGTATAGTTAGGTTTTGTACCCAGACTGTCTAGATATAGAGTGAGGTATCACAGTGGTCTAGAACTTTTTTATCATGAGAACTTTTCAGAATCAAAAATGTTCATCTCTAGCACAGTGTTTAGTGACTGTATATTAGAACATTGCAGGACTGTACTATCTTTTATTTCACCAATCCTGTTATTAAATTGCCATTTAAGTTCCAGGGTTTTTGTTTTTTACCCTTATAAATGGAATGAATACCCTTTGTATGTAAATCTTTGTGCATGTGCCTAATTATTTCCTGAGAATAAATTCTTAGCGCTGCAATTGGTGGTCAGAGTATTTCAGCTTTCTCTCAATAAAAGTTTTGCTTTTCTTCATTCCAGCAGGGACTATGAATGCCTGCCCTTCATTCATATTCTTCGTTTTTGTTTAATCTTTGCCAATTTAATGTCTTTTTAAAATTTCTTTATTGATTTTTAGCCAGAGAGGGAGAGAGAAAAAGATAGGAACACCAATCTGTTTCTGTATGTGCGCTGCTGCTAAAATTCCATGTTCTTAATTTCTTCTGTTACCTAAGGGTCCAGGTGCCCCTAGGGCGGCTTGCAGTATGGCCTTAGTTCCTCCTCCTGCCCAATGTTGACCAATGGGTCCTTCATGATATCTTCCAGGGGTGTTCTAGGGCTGGAGTTGAGAGGGTCGTTAATTTTTTAGAAGTTCTGCACATTCTAGAGATGTGAAGTCTGGTACAAGGAAATACCCATTCAAAATCTGGTTTCTCACAGAGAATGCGTTTGTATTTTTTAGTGAATGCATAGTAAAACTCTGGAGGATGTATGAGGAACTAATATGGAAGTAGTTACCTGGTGTGGGGGAAGAATTGGGACAGTGGCACCTAGACCAGTTGAGGGAAGACAAAGGGAGGAAGGTTTTTCACTCTGTACCTTTCTGCATTGTTGCTTTTTAAACTGGTAGACATTTTGCCACCAGATTGTGTGTTGAGTGTGTTCCTTTTACTTTTTGATACCATTATATGAAACCCGGTTTTCCCTCTGGAAAAAAACGTGCATTACCTACTCCAAAAATTAAAATTTTTTTAAGAATGAAGTCTTCTTATGCCCTTAATCTGCATTTAGACATTGCAGCTTTATTTCAGGACTGACAGTGAGGATTGATACTTGGATTATTTCAAGATGAGCTTTCTATTGCCCAAGCTGACGAGCAAAAAAGAAGTCGACCAGGTGATAAAGAGCACTGCAGAGAAGGTGCTGGTTCTCAGGTTTGGGAGAGATGAGGATCCTGTCTGTCTGCAACTAGATGATATTGTAAGTGAATTTTCTAAATAAATGGTTTTTATTAAAAATTGGTATGTTTTTACTTCAACATCTGCAAAGTGTATGCAAGAGCACGGGCAGTGTTCTGGGATATAGCTGTTCAGTTGTTAATCCACTTTCACTAAGAATGAACCCCTACACCTGTGATTGTGCTGAATCTGCCCTAGTTGTCCTTCTCCATTAGCAGCTGTCGAAGCTCTAGTTCACCAAGGCAGTGAAAGACCAGAAACCTTATGAACGAACGTTTATGAACATTGTCATACTCGGTGCTCACAGCACAAGGTGCTTTGCTACTACTGTTCCCAAGAGGAGAAGTGAATGCCAGAGAGGTCAGGTGACTTCTCACAGGCACAGAACCATCACATTGCAGAGCTGGAATTTGACCTTTATTTTCTCTGCCTGCAAATATGCTCTACTGGTGTGCTGCTCCTGTGTGTGCCTGATGGTAGTCCCTGACTTCACAACCCGTCTTCACAGTCTGATGAGTAGGGAGGGCAGTTGGGGACAGGAGTATACGCGTGTCTCTGTTTATTATGGAAAGAGACCTACCCCAGGACTAAAACCTCTTCCACTATTTCTGTTGCTGACATCACTGTGTGGATGGAGTGTATGTTTCCTCATTACCGTGATTAAATATGTGTGTTTGATGTGTTACTCTGGTGGGGGGAAGGGTCAGAGGATTATACCCTCAGCTGTAGGGAGCAAGGCCTACCACTAAAGGTCAAGGCTACAGACTCTGAAGCCAGCCTGCCTGAATTCAAATCTAAGCCTAACTGTCTACTAGCTCTGTGACCAGGGACAAGTTACCTCCTGTGCCTCAGTTTCCCTATCTATGAAATGAGGACTATGACAGCACGCACCTCATAGGAATGTTGTAAGGATTAAATGAATTAAAAGTGGAAAGACTGCCTGACCAGGCGGTGGCGAAGTGGATAGAGTGTCGGACTGGGATGCGGAAAACCCAGGTTCGAGACCTTGAGCTCGCCAGCTTGAGCGCGAGCCCATCTGGCTTGAGCAAAAGCTCACCAGCTTGGACCCAAGGTTGCTGGCTCCAGCAAGGGGTGGCTCTGTCTGCTGAAGACCCGCGGTCAAGGCACATGTGAGAAAACCATCAATGAACAACTATGATGTCACAATGGCAACGAAGAACTAATGATTGATGCTTCTCATCTCTCTCCATTCCTGTCTGTCTGTTCCTATCTATCCTTCTCTCTGACTCTCTGTCCCTATAAAAAAAATAAAAAAAGTGGAAAACCTGACCAGGTGGTAGCACAATGGATGGAGCGTTGGACTGGAACACAGAGGACCCAGATTCAAAACCCTAAGGTCTCTGGCTTGAGCACCGGCTCATCTGGTTTGAGCAAGGCTCACCAGCTTGAGTGCAGGATCACTGACTTGAGTGTGGAATCATAGACGTGACCCCATGGTCACTGGCTTGAGGCCGAAGGTCACTGGCTTGAAGCCCAAGGTGGCTGGCTTGAAGCCAAAGGTCGCTGGCTTGAGCCCAAGGTCGCTGGCTTGAGCAAGGGGTCTCTCGCTCTGCTGTAGCCCCCACCAGACCCCAGTCAAGGCACATATGAGAAAGCAATCGATTAACAACTAAGGTGCCGCAACTAAGAATTCATGCTTCTCATCTCTCTCCTTTCCTGTCTTTTCCTATCTGTACCTCTCTCTGTCTCTCTGTCATACACACACACACAAAATGTGGAAAGCAGTTAAGACAGTTTATTACATAATAAGTACCATGTAAGTGTTTGCTGTTTAGTTTTTTGGGGTTTTGTTTTCTTTTTTATAACTCATGTGGGGATCAGAAGGAAAGAGGTTTGGGGGAATTTCATTGTCTGTAGTACATGTACATATTTATGACTTGTTTTTTGCTTTAAGTGAGCATGAATTTTATAAATCCATAAAACGTTTATAGAATCTGTCCAATCAAGACTAAAACAGGTACAGTCTCCCTTCCAGGAGCATGCCCATGCCTTTCCTCCCTTTCAGGTGTGCATCTCCTAAACTCTCAGGGTCCCCACAAGACTTGCAACCAGGGGAGCAGTGGGCAGCAGCAGCTTGTCCCAGGCTAACCCCCTGAACCTGTCTCCAAGGCCTCTTTTCTCTGACTTCCCAGTGAGCCAAAGTAGCCCACCTAGGCTCTCCTGTTGCTTCTTCTGTCCTAAGCCCTTGTTTCACTGTCCTCGTCTTTCATAAACATACCTTCAAAGTAAAATTAGAAAAGAAAGTAGAGCAAAAAAAAAAGGGTTATAGTCACACAATTTATCCAGAACCCTCTCATAACAGTACCAACAGTGGTTCAGATTCTGATTAATAAGGTTATACTGTGTCTAATGTGGAACTCAAACAGGCTAAATTCTTGGCCCAGGAATTTTTTTCAAACAGAATATTTTGTTAAAGCATTTTACAGAAGAAACACTAGCTACCTTTCTTATTGTAACCTACATCTCTCTCCTCATTTGCAGCTTTCTAAGACCTCTCCTGAATTGAGTAAAATGGCTGCTATATATCTGGTAGATGTGGACCAAACTCCAGTTTATACACACTATTTTGACATCAGTTATATTCCATCTACTGTGTTTTTCTTCAATGGGCAGCATATGAAAGTGGATTATGGGTAAGTTAAGTTGACGTAACGCTATTGCTGTCTGAAAGTTTCCTTTTTAGCATTTTCCATAACTTACCTATTTGCGTGCAGTGGTGGCTCAGTGAGTCTTGTATTGATGCCAAGTGACTTCTCAATTGATGTACTTTGTAATTTTTATTGCGAAACTTGGTGCAAAATGAGTGTACCGGCATGATTGGCAAATTTTAATTTCCTACTTAAGTATGAAAGAATAGTACAGGCTGTGAAACACTAACCATCTTTCAGTCTAGAAAATATAGAACTGTTTTCTTAAAAGTTTCCCAGAATGCCTGACCAGGCGGTGGCGCAGTGGATAGAGCATCGGACTGGGATGCGAAAGACCCAGGTTCGAGACCCCGAGCTCGCCAGCTTGGACCCAAGGTCGCTGGCTCCAGCAAGGGGTTGCTCGGTCTGCTAAAGGCCCGCGGTCAAGACACATGTGAGAAAGCAATCAATGAACAACCATGGTGTCGCAACGGCAACGAAAAACTAATGATTGATGCTTCTCATCGCTCTCCATTCCTGTCTGTCTGTCCCTATCTATCCCTCTCTCTGAATCTCTCTCTGTCCCTGTAAAAAAAAAAAAAAAAAAGTTTCCCAGGAATTTTATTCAAAAAAATACATGTCATTGTTCTTAAACTTTTGGGACTAGTAGGTTGCATTTGTAAAAGAAGTACTCCTTTCTGCAAAGTAAGACATGCTTCTTTCTTGACAAGTTATTTGTCTATTGCTAGGAAAGAAGTTATTCTTTTGTTGAAGCCTGTCAGGAATAAGTAACATGAAGTCTTCTTAATGCCTTCCACTCCCTCCAATCAGCACCCCAGTATTTAATATTTATTTTGGAAACATCCATAATTCTTATTTACTATGGTTGAGATAACCACTCCTCTAGATCTATGCACCTGCTTTATCATTATCAGTTTGAAAATGCATAAAATATTATGTATTTTTAATTGTTCTGAAGGTATTTATTCTCCTTGAATACAGTTGATATAAGTACCTTTGGTGCAGTCTTTTCAGATGGCAATTTATGACATTAAATACTAAAACACCTTTACAGTATGTTACTTTTTTATTTTTTAATTTTTATTTCTAGTGGGGTGTGGAGGAGAGATATGAGGAGCATCAAATTGTAGTTGTGGCACTTTTTAGTTGTGCACTGATTGCTTCTTATACATGTCTTGATCGGGGGCTCAAACCGAACCAGTGACCCCTTGCTCAAGCCAGTGACCTTGGGCCTAAAGCCCAAGCTTGAACCTTTGGGTTCAAGCCAGCGACCATGGGATTGTGTCTGTGATCCCATACTCAAGCCAGTGACCTTGCACTCAAGTCCGATTAGCCCGTGCTCAAGCCGGCAACCTTAGGGTTTCCAACATGAGACCTCAGCGTCCCAGGTCAGTGCTCTATCCACTGCACCACCACTGGTCAGGCAAGATGTATGTCAAATTTTTAACCCAGCAATTGCATTTCCACAAATTTATCTGAATGAAAATAATCCTAAAAGTGGGAAAAATTGACTCTGTGGATACTTATCTCATCATTGTTTAGGAAGCAAAATACTTAGAAGTTAAATGTTCACAAAGGGATACTAGATAACAGTTTACTCTGATATTGTAGGTATATGATTAACAACTTTGAAAAAAAATACATGTTAGTTGAAAAAAAGCACATTGCAATATAGTATGTCTGATATAATTTCCATTACTTGAAAAAATAAATACATATAGACACACACATATACATATGTACATACATACTTACATACATATGATTTGAGGGCTGTACACCAAAATGTGATAATTTTTTTGTCTAACAAATTTTTATAATAGACATACTTGATGTTTGAAATAGTAAAAGAAAATGAAAAACAGACGAAAGAAAGAAAAGAAAAGAAAAAGGAGAGAAAGAAAGAAAGAAAAAGTTAACACCCACTACTCAAAAATGGAAGTGACTAGAATTTGGAGACCATGACTTGGGCTTTGCACAGTGCCTAGCCAAACACAGTGAAACAAACTATGCCCATACCAGTACTCAAAGAATTCTATTTGATAATGAGTTGGGAAGTGGTTAAAATGCATTTTGAAGCTTTGCATATGATAGGGTGTCCATGCCATCATGGTGGCCCACAGCTCTGGGTTTAATCGTCTCTCAGATGAGCCCTGTAATTGCAAATGGAAAAATCACTGTCGGGCCTTACATCTAAAGTATCTCTCACCAGAATAAAGTAAAAGAGCTACTACTCCTTTTGTTTATCCTGAAGGTCTTCAGCATGTGCCGGTAATTGTTCTGAGCAAGGTCGTTTCTCTTCTGTGCTATCTAGGTCTCCAGATCACACTAAGTTTGTGGGAAGTTTCAAAACCAAACAAGACTTCATAGATTTGATTGAAGTAATTTATCGAGGAGCAATGAGGGGAAAACTTATTGTCCAAAGTCCTATTGATCCCAAGAATATTCCCAAATATGACCTTCTCTATCAAGACATTTAGCAAAATAACTACTGTTAAAGATGAAGAGAAGGCACACTCGAAACAGTATCTGAGTGCAGCTGTGCTGTTTTTCTGGAGTCCTTCGGAAGTGTGCTCGGTGCCCTGGTGGAGCAGAGGTTTGACTTGTGTGGAGAATAGCAGCCCCCAGTGGAAGACGCTCCAGGACTGTGATGACATGGGAGCCTAAGTGTTTCCCCCCACAAACCTCAGAGCAGCCAAGTCAACCGTGATGAGTTTCCCCACGTGATTTGTTTGACTTTTCTTTATACTGTGCTTTTCTTTATCCCTTAACATAATACAGATTTGTCCTAACATTGACTACTACAATTGTAACTTAACTATGTTTATTTATACATAAGTGAAATGGAAAGAGCAAAAATACTTATTTTCTACCCTCTATGTATACACACACATCTCACCCTCAACCGTGCCTGTTTTTTAACTCACATATTTATATTCTTCATGGTCTCTCATCTCCAGCCCTAATTATCCCAGTTTCTCTTGGAATGAATAATTCTCCACTGATAGTGGCAAGTGTGTTTTATTCTGGAGCCTTTCTGGCTCAGACTTTGAAAACTGCCCTGGTTTGCAAATTTACTAGCTTTTGTGCTATTAAATTGCCCAGGAAGTAAAACTTGAACCTTTGCCATTCAGCACCCATAGACGTCTGGAGGGAGGCAGGTCTAGAGTGAACTCAGTAGCTCAGTGACATTATCAGGGACTCAGGTCAGCGTGTTCATTCTTCATTCCAGTACTGGTGGCCTCATGGTCCTAAGGTGGCTGCTGCAGTACCATGCATCATGACCACCATCAAAGCAGGGGGAGGGGAGAAAACAGGTGGTAATGAAAGGGCTTGTCTCATTCCTGGAGTGGCTCTCTTCTTGCATCAGGGAAAGACAGACGGGCCCAGCAGCCTTCCCTCTGTGTCCCATTCATCAGAACCAGGGTGCGTGGAAACAACCTGCAGACCAGACTGGGAAAGGAAGCCCCTGGCAAGGGGGATGGGTTGCAGTGGCCACACTGCCCTGCACGGAACTGGGCTTCTGTTGGCAGTAAGGCCAGTGGTTGCCAACAGGTCACATGCTGCCTGGCCCACTGTCCTCGCTCTCTGCATCGATCTCATTCTAGAAAGCCCATACCAATAACCCCAATGAGGTTTGAGGGAAACAGTAACTTGCCCAAGTGGTGGCAGGTTGTGCCATGGGAACCAGGAAGAGCAAGAATTCTTCAAAGTTATTAAAACAAGCAAATTCGGCCCTAGCCTGTTGACTCAGCAATAGAGCATTGGCCTGGCATGTGGAAGTCCTGGGTTCGATTCCCGGCCAGGGCACACAGGAGAAGCACCCATCTGCTTCTCCACCCTTCCCCCTCTCCTTTCTCTCTGTTTCTCTCTTCTCCTCCCGCAGCCAAGGCTCCATGGGAGCAAAGTTGGTCCGGGCACTGAGGATGGCTCCATGGCCTCTGCCTCAGGCACTGAGGATGGCTCTATGGCCTCTGCCTCAGGCACTAGAATGGCTCCAGTTGCAACAGAGCAATACCCCAGATGGGCAGAGCACCGCCCCCTGTTGGGCATGCTGAGTAGATCCTGGTAGAGCACATATGGGAGTCTGTCTCTCAGCCTCCCCACTTCTAACTTCGGAAAAATACAAAAATAAATAAATAAAATGGGCAAATTCCATGATGATGAACCTGTTATTGAGTCCCAGAATGTTACTACTGGCAGGGACTTTAAAGACTGTCTGGCTTAAGCCCCTCCTGGAAAGACCAGGGAACAGATGGGCAGGGAACGTAAGGCACTTGGCACATTTATGGCCAGTCTCTGATTTGGACCCAGCAAGTCCAGAGAGTGTGCCTTTATACCATATCACTGTGTTTTCTGCGATGCTGGTGTGTTGGACCACAAATGTCTATGTCAAAACACTTGTTTTCATTCAACTTTGATCTAGCATCTTCCTCACCAGACCTGCACCCTTTGCCCTCACTCACTTTGAAGAAGCAAATGGAAGCAGGGAAAGAGCTCAGGATTTGTGTTTCGGCAAACCTAGGTTCAAGGTTCGGCTTCACTACTAACAGCTATGTAACCTTAAGCAAATCACTTCGCTTCTCTGAGTCTGTTCCCTGGTGTATAAAACAGGGATAATGATGAGCTTTCTGAGTCCTGCCTCAGTAGGCACTCAGTGAGTCAGACTCCCCACAGTGGGACAGACTTAGGGATCCCAGTTGGCCTGGAGTGTTTCTGCCACACTCCCAGTAGACTCTGTCACTTGGCTGCTGCTGTACCATAAATGAGAAGATAAAAAAGGCCCAAGGCTACAAACAAAGCTCAGAAATCAGTCAAAAGCAAGGCCTTTATTGATTGTCTCAGCCCTGCAGCACTGAGCCCCTCAGTATCACACTAGGTTTTATCCCCTCCGCTCCCATCCCATTTTCCCACATCTAGAGTGAAATCCAGCTTTTAGGCAAAGGCTTCCAGCCAACTTGTATTAGTTGTCGGCTACAGTTTTCCGAACCCAGTCCAGAATGGAGGTCACCTTCACATACACACCATACTCAGCCACGCTACAGCTCTTATCGAAGCTCAGGATCCCAGCTGCATACCAGGTCTCATCATCTGTGTCATAAACGGCAAAGGCACTGCCAGCGTCCCCATAGCAGGTGTCTTCCTGGTACTTGCTCATGCCAGCACAGAAGGTATGCTCGTTCAGTATGGGCTGCACCCCCACAGGGCTCTTTGGTTCCTTCTTCTCAGGCACTAAGCTCTTTTCATAGTGCTGTACACAGCTGTCCTGGTCAGCCACAGGCAACATGACGTACTTCAGTAGCTCAGTAAAATTAAAGTTGGAATTTCGCCCCCAGCCAGCTACATAACCTATTCGTTTCACTTGAGCATAATCTTTGGAAGGCAGGCAAATAGGCATTACTTTCTCACCAACGGGCACCTTCTGTTTGAGTTTGATGAGCCCGATGTCGACCTGGAGGTGGTCAGGGTGGAGAATCACCTTCTCAACCTCCACAAGCTGATTTTTCCCCACATAGAGTCTTAAAGTAGGGGCAATGTCTTCTGCTTTTGCATCATCTTTATGACCCAGGAAGAGATTTTTAGCCGTAGTCAGCAGCCATTGTTCATTGATTAGTGTGGCCCCTGAGGTGAGATTATGGTGCGAAACCATCTTAGCCTGCCAGGGGAAGCTGTTTTTGGCATCCACTGACCCACCCAGGATCCGCTGCACCTGATCCACTGGGTTCTTGGGCTTTCCGCACACTGTCAAGGAGAGCAAGGGAATCATGAACAGAACCGTGAGAATCTCCCAGTCTGGGAGGGGTGGTAAAAGCTTTGGCTGTCATTGCTGTCTAAATATTATCATTGTACATTCTTCAGAGCCCGCAATGTTTCCCCACTTTGTCCTTAACATCTGTCCTCTCATTTCCAATGTTCGCATTCAGTCCCCGTCACTAAGGCAGAGAGTTCTATATCCTGCTCTCCTAACTCACTAAAGGAACACTGAGAATTTGATACCCTGACTGAGGAGCTGTATGGTTTTTGTTTGGTTGGTTGGTTGGTTTTTTTTACAGGGACAAAGAGAGAGTCAGAGAGAGGGATAGGTAGGGACAGACAGACAGGAACAGAGAGAAATGAGAAGCATCAATCATTAGTTTTTCGTTGCCGTTGTAACACCATAGTTGTTCATTGAAGAACTGTATGTTTATTTAAACAATTTATCAGTTTATTTTAATAAGGACATGTCCACAATTCCTTGAAATTCACTGTAAGGGCAAGGAGCTGTACTAACTCATTCTCTCTGAATAAAGAAAGATCGATAGCAGCATTGGCTACAACTCAGATTATGTAGCTACTGTAGTTAATACGAGGCAGGTTAGCTGTACCGCACCACTAGGAACAGAAGAGGGTAGGCAAGACCCTCTTGTTCCAAGAGGGAAAGGAGAGGGCAATAGCTCTTCCTAACAACAAGATAGAGAAATCCTAGTCTGACTTCAGCCTTCTGTCGTACTTCCATGGATAAGGGTTAGCTATGTCTTCCCTTGACTTTTCTTCCCGAGACTGGCTTTACCCTTGACCCTGGGCTCTCTGGACAGGCTGTCTGTACACATAGGGTCTCCTGATCCCCTGGGGGCAGTGTACACAGTGGATTCAGTCAATGCCATGCAGGCCTGAATGAACAAGGTTCATCGCCTAACTGCTCAATTCTCTGCTCTGTAGCCATTTGTGGTTCTGCCTGGTTTCTGGTTTTGCCTTTTGTGTGCTCAGTAGATGCCACACAGGACAGAGATGTGTCTCTAGGACATTCTGACCAAGATACCTGCCCAAGCACTGGGCCCTCAACATCTGTCCTTGGTCTGCTTCCCAGGGCCCTTGACTTCCTACCTGCTTCACATTCAGGAAGCTTCTCTCCAGTGACATCATTTGTCCACTTCTTCTCACTGTTTAAGGTGTACACTCCTGAAACAAAATGGAAAAAAAAAATAATGAGCCGAAAGAGAAGTTGAATCTGGACCTCGTGTAGGAGAGGAGGTATTTAAAGAGAAGGATTAAAGAAGGAGAAGGCCAGAAAAGGGCAGGGCGAGGGGAGGAAGGGGGGAGCACTGTACTAGAAGCCAAGTGCTGGGGCCACCAGGACAGAATTGTGACCATGGTGATCATGGTGACATAATACAGAGTAGGAATCAGTTCAAATCCTGACTCTACCTCTTACAGGCTACCTGATATTGGGCAAGTTAGCTCTCTGTGCCTCAGTTTCCTCATCAGCAAATAATAATATTTCTGTAGAGGGAAGTTGTGAGGACTAAGTGAGCGATAAAGAACTTTGGACAATGCAGGAACACAGTACTTCCTAAAGTAAGGGCTACCAAATGTCATCACCGTCACCATCGTTTGTCCTGCCACATCCTTGGTGCATGCAGATCTCACTCTGAGATGGGTAGGCTACATGGCAGCACCTCCCCTTAGCAAAAGACAGACTCGAGGCTGAGCAAAGCTAATTTGCCCAAAGGTAACAGAACCCTTATTGGAATTGGCATCTCACCTGGCCTGTGGTGGCACTGTGGATAAAGCATCAACCTGGAATGCTGACGTCGCCAGTTCAAAACTCTGGGCTTGCCCAGTCAAGTCACATACAACAGCAATCAATGAACAACTAAAGTGAAGCAACTATGAGTTGATATGTCTTGCTCTACCCCCCACCCCTCTCTCCTCTCTCTGTAAAAATCAATAAACAAAATATATTTTTAAAAAAGAATCTACATCTCCTGGCTGCAAGGGTAGCACATGAATTTTCTAGCCACCCCCCCCCCCCGGCTCCATTTATCATGGAAATGCTGGGAAGGGGGAGACGAGGACACTCGTGCAGCTCTTACCGTCTCCGTCAGTGCGCAGTCTGTAGTAGTCATTACAGTGATAGCGAACCAAGTGTTCCACGTGGCCATTTGCAATCACAGTGGGCTTTGGACAACTGTCATCTGCAAAGAAAAATGGGAAGAGGTTAGTGTTCAGAAATTGCTCCCAAAGACTCCTGAAAAGTCAGGTGAAAGGAAGCTGCTCTGCACGTCAACCTCCCTCCACCCCAGATGGAAGCCCGGGGTGGGCCATCTTCCCAGATTTCTGTCTGGCTCCCTCCTGTTCTTCAGAGTATTGAAAGACCAGAGATTAGGATGAGAAGAGGGGGTCTGGGTCTTTCTGGGGAGAGTGTGCAGGTCTGATAGGGTTGGACATAGCAGTGCTGGGATGTGCCGCTCCTGCCCAAAGCCAGAGACCTACCTGCATTATCTGTGCTCTCACTGCCAGTGTCCACTGCGAAGAGCTGCCCAAAGAGCAGCAGGATGACGACAGCTCCCAGGGCTCTGCAGAGAGAAGACAGGAAGGAATGCAAAGCTGCCCTCCCTGCTTCGCACACACACACCTCCCATCAGGCAGGCAGCCAGGAAAGAAAAGAGCGATTCAGAAGCACTAGGACCCACCAAACACATACTTGACAGCTTCCAGTACACCCAGGTCCAGCAAGCTCTATGCTGCTGGGCATCCTACATAAGCTGCAGAGAGGAACCACCAAGACAGAAAGGCATGCAGGTGTGTGGGCCTCCGTTTCTGGCAGCACTCAGGAAACATTCAACTAGCAGTAATATGTGAGCTCTCGAGCAAAGAGAAACTCCCCTTGGGCACCCCTCAAGTACTGGACTACAAGGACACTGCTTATAAAATGTGGAAAAACTGAAGACGGGAATGTGGGGATTAAGGCTAGTCTCCACTTTCAAATTTTTCCATAAGGAGAGGTTTTTAAAATATTTTATTTAAAATACGTATATGGTTATTTCTCTTATTTTATGATAATTTGCCTTCAAGAAATGGTATATCAAACCCCAAAATGCCAGAAGGCTCCCGGGAAGATAACCCGCCTTCTGAGAGCATGGTCAGAAGTGGGCCTCAGCATGGAGGCCACACTAAGCAGGCGACCATCTCCCTACACCTGTCAGCCACTCAGAGGTCGCTGCATTACGTTTCCAGTCTTGCTACTTCAACAATTCAAAATATCTTTTCATTTTGATTAAAAAAATCGAAGTGTCTTAATCATGTCACCCAAATATGTCACTGTTGCTCTCTCATTATACATTTTTAAGAAGGAAAAAGATCTGCTAATACATATATATTGCTAATAAATATATTTAAAATACCAGGAAGCCTACCATGGGAGCTGCTGTCATCTCCTACAGAGATGAAAACGGCACAACCTCAAGGAAAGAAAAGATATTCCGTAGAGTAAGTCACGTCTCCTGAGAAGGACAGCAGTACCTGCAAGCATCCTCTCTGATGGATGCAGAAAGGCAGAGGATTTAACTCACTACACCCTTTCTTTCACTGTGATTGAGCCCATTTGCCCTATTTTTTTTTTGTCAAATTTTTGTATCTGTCCTGTAGGCTTCTGCCTCTGAGCTGTCATGTAGATAAAGGGAGCATACAGAGAGGGCTGAGAGAATGAACCAGAAAAAGGGAGGGACAGTGGGCAGAGCTGCGGTCTCACCTCATCTTCAGCTTGTCCTGCCTCTGGAAGAGCAGTGCTGTGGGCTGCGCTGCGGACACTTTTATGCCTGTGCTGTCTTACCCCACCCCTCTCGATGTTGTAATTCCTGTGTCTACACAACTTTGGCCTTGCTAGGGTCACTGGCATTTTCCGGTAACAAAGCCACAAACATCCCTGTTAAGAGGCGAGCTCTTGCTTCACACTTGAGTTTCGCCTGATGTATTTTTACAAACCCCAAAGAAACCTGGCCACATCATGACCCTAGGTAGCTGCCAAAGGGTTTCCCGAAATCAGCCACTGCAGGGCTAGGGGAGGAACCATCAGTCTGTATCTCTTTGTTTTTGAGAGCATTCTGCATGGAAAAAAAAAAAGCCTTTCTTGGGGTTGTTTCAAACCTATTACAGACGCTCCTGCAACCTGGCTGAGGTGGGGCTCTAAAAAGGCACTTTTTCTTCACAGTCATTTCCCCTGTCCTGTGTTGACCTCTCCGGATTGCGTAATAGCTCTCCAACCTGAAATCAGTAAAATGTATCTTCTCTGACTGCTCTTTGCAAGAAATTACCCCAAGTGGTTAAAGCCATAGTGTAGACTGGCACATACCATAGTCAATGGCAGCAGTTCCTATGGGGTTTTTTTGGGGGGGTGGTCTTTGTTTTGTTTTGTTTTTGTGACAGAGAGAGTCAGAGAGAGGGACAGATAGGGACAGACAGACAGGAAGGGAGAGAGATGAGAAGCATCTTTGTTCTGGCACCTTAATTGTTCATTGATTGCCTTCTCATATGTGCCTTGACTGGGGGCTACAGCAAACCGAGTAACCCATTGCTCGAGCCAGCAACCTTGGGTCCAAGCTGGTGAGCCTTGCAGACCGAGTGACCCCTTGCTCAAGCCAGCAACCTTGGGTCCAAGCTGGTGAGCCTTGCAGACCGAGTGACCCCTTGCTTAAGCCAGCAACCTTGGGTCTAAGCTGGTGAACCTTGCTCAAACCAGACAAGCCGCACTTAAGCTGGTGACCTTGAGGTATTGAACCTGGGTCCTCCGCGTCCCAGTCTGACGCTCTATCCACTGCGCCACCACCTGATCAGGCATTAGTTTTTATGGTTTTATAGTCCAGTAATTAATCCAAATAGGCAGATGAGAAAAAATTTATGTGCTTCAGTCAAATGTCTTCACCAGTTTGTCCCAGTTAATATTCAACTGAAATTTAATAGCAAGTTAATAAAAGATTGCTTTATTCATTAAAAAAGGCAAGAGGTTCTTAAATTAGAGTGTACCAAAGAATCACTTTGGGGTATTTACGGTAGCACTGAGGTAATATCAAAATACTAGAAATAACACAAATTCCATTAATAAGGAAAGGGTAAATTATGTGTGGTATATATTTTTTTTAATTATCTTTATTTATTTTTACAGGGACAGAGAGAGAGTCAGAGAGAGGGATAGATAGGGACAGACAGACAGGAGCAGAGAGAAATGAGAAGCATCAATCATTAGTTTTTCATTGCCGTTGCGACACCATAGTTGTTCATTGATTGCTTTCTCACACGTGCCTTGACTGCGGGCCTTCAGCAGACCAAGCCACCACTTGCTGGAGCCAGCGATCTTGGGTCCAAGCTGGCGAGGTTTTGCTCAAGCCAGATGGCCCGTGCTCAAGCTGGCGAGCTTGGGGTCTCGAACCTGGGTCTTCCACATCCCAGTCTGGCACTCTATCCACTGTGCCACCGCCTGTTCAGGCATGTGTGGTATATTTATATAATGAAATATTATACAGCCATGAAAATGAGTGAACTATGAAAGAACCTGATTAATCTCATAAACATAATTTTGAAAGAAAACTGCAACTTTCAGAAGATTACTTTCAGAATGACACCACTGTTGTAGGGCTCAGAACCAAGCCAAATTTGTCAATAGGTTCTTAGCTATGACACCAAAATTACAAGCAACAACAAAAAAATTGATAAATTGGGCTTCATCAAAATTAAATCTTTTATGCATCAAAGGACAACATCAGGAAAGTGAAAAGACAGTTTGTGAATGGGAGAAAATATTTGCAAATCATATATCCAAGAAGAAATTAATATAAAGAACTCCTACAACAACAAAAACACAAGCAACCTAATTAAAACATGAGAAAATGATTTGAACAGACATTTCTCCAAGAGAAGTATACAAATGGCCAATAAGCACATGAAAAGATCCTCAACATCACTGGAAAATATCACTAGGGAAATTCAAATCAAAACCACGATGAGACACCCTACCAGAACAGCTACAATATTTTTTAAAGTGTTGGAAAGATAGTAGAAGACTTTGAATTAATTCTCTTACACTCCTGGTGGGTATGTAAAATGGTGTTATTTCTGTGGAAAACAGTCGAGTGGTTCCTCAAAAAGCTAAACAATTGCCATACGACCCAGCAATTCTGCTTCTAGGTTTATACCCAAAATAGTTGAATTGAAAATAGACTCAAACAGATTGTTGTACACCACTGTTCATCATGGCATGATTCACAGTAACTAAAAGGTCAAAACAATCCAAGCATCCTTCAACAGGAATGGAAGTACAGAACGTGGCATATACGTAGAGTGGAGTATTATTCACCTGTAAGAAGGGATGAAGTTCTGATACACGCTACCACACGAGCAAACCTTGAAAGCATTATGCTAAGTGAAAGAAGAAACCAGACACAAAGTATTGTATGATTCCACTTATTTAATATCTGGAAAAGGCAAATTCATAGAGATAAAAAGCATAGAAGAGGTTAACAGCAGCTGGAGGGAGGGAGGAATGGGGAATTATTGCTTAATGGGTGCAGAGTTCTGTTTGGGATGATGAAAAAGTTTTGGGAACAGTGGTGGTGGTTGCATAACATTGTGAATGCAATTAATGCCATGGAATTATACACTAAAGCATTGTTAAAATCAGAACTTTTATCTTCTGTGTATTTTATCACAAAAAAAGAAATAAAACCAAGTAATTTCCTAACAAAATTTTGTAAAAAAGAAAAAAGAAAAGAAAAGCAAAACTGAGCAATATATTGTATAGGTGTATTTTTTTAATTTTAGTGGAATGGAAAACAATGTAATACATTGCCTCTCGTGGGAGGCATAGGGGAAAGGACATAGGTAGATAGAAATAGAAATTATCGCCAGCAGTCCAGCTTGGGTGCAGTGATAGACTCATGGGTATACATTTATTTATTGTGCTTTATTTTTAAAGATATATATACCATATATATCACATACAATATTTATAGTGTCAACATTTTGAAATATGAAGGAGGGGGAATCACCTGACAGATGCAAAGTCCAGGCCCCTCTTTGCAGAGATTTGAAGCAATAGGTCTGAGCAGAGTCTGAGAATCTCCGTTTTAAAGGGCCACAACCTCTCCTCATCCCTGTATGCATACTGTAATGGGACTGCAGCGCTTCCAAGTTACAAGGTGGATGGAGCCTATTTCTCCACCCCTTGAATCTCCATTTGGCTGTGTGATTATTTTGGCCAATGAAACAGTAACAACCAGAAAGGAGAGACTTGAAACATGCTAGTAAATTGGGGCTTGCCTTCTGTTATTGCATCCGGAATCTGAGGGCTGCCATATGAATGAGCCTAAGCTATTCTTTCTAGTGCTGGAGGATGAGCAGTCACAAGAAGAAAACCCCGTCATCCCTGCCCACTAGCCTCAGTTACCCAGAAGCTGCCACAGATGTATGAGTGAGTCCCTGCTGAGATCCACCCAGCCTAGCCCAGGCCAAAATGACCCCCAGCCAAGCCCTTCACAGATTGCTGACCCCACAGAATCATGAGCTAAATAAGAGACTGCTGTCGTAAGCCGTTAAGCTTTGTGAAGGCTTAAGTAGCAAATGTTAACTGATACAGCCAGTATATGAAACTTGAAAATGGAGTTACTCTGGCTGAATCTGGGTAAAGGGGTTAGGATTTTGTTCCCTAGTTTCCTTATATCTTCTGCAGCAGCTTATTTTTACCAGTAACTGAATTGTCTATTTTTTCCTAAGTTCTGTTGTTAGGTACATACAAATTGAGGTTTATTATGTCTTCCTTTCAAATTGACTCTATCATTATGAAATGTGCTTATTTATGCCTAGTAATTCTTGCCATAAAGTCTCTCAGTCTAATATTACTCGAGATACACCAACTTCCATTTGGTTAGTGTTTTGGGGGCATATATTTTTATTTACATTTAATAAAATTACTAATAGAGTTGGTTTTAAGTCTACCATTATACTACTTGTTTTATATTTAATCCATAAATTCTTTTTTTCTTTTATTCTTTCCTGTCTAATTTTGTATTACTCAGGTTTTTTTTTTAAATTTCCCCTCTATTACCTTATTTTATTACATATTCTTGTATTACTTCTCTAATGGTTATCCCAAATATTTCAGGATATACAATCTTTTTACAATCTAAGTTAATGCCTTTACCACTTTTCAAGTAATACAAGAACCTTGCCTGACCTGTGGTGGCACAGTGGGTAAAGCATTGGCCTGGAATGCTGGGGTTGCTGGTTTGAAACCCTGGGCTTGCCCCGTCAAGGCACATATGGGAGTTGATGCTTCCTGCTCCTCCTCCTTCTCTCTCCCTCTCTCTTTCCTCTCTAAAATGAATAAATAAAATCTAAATAAATAACCTTGCAACAATTTGTCTTTATCTTCTCCCATCTTTATGCTGTTTTGTTTGTTTTTAGAATATTGATGAGAGTTTATCTGAGCCAGACTGACAACATATGCCAGGAAGCAACATCTCAAACGCTCTCCTCCTTTATGCTATTTTCGTCATGTATTTTAAATCTGTATATTCCAACTCCCAGATTTATTTTTTAAAACCAATTGTTAGTATGTGGGTATGAGACCATTTGAAATGTAAGTAAATGTCAAGGAGACAGATTCAATGTTGTGGAAGCTTAAAGAAGGGACATATTTAAGAGAATTTTCAGAAAGACAAACTGCAGGAGTCAGTGAGTAACTGCATATGGGGAGGACAAAGAAAAGAGAAGGCTTGAAGACACATTTTATGAGCTTGAGACTCAGGACAGAACCAAGCTGTGGATGGGTATGGGAAAGCCAGGACCAGGATGTTAAGAGTTTGAGTGGAAAGAGAAAACACTGAGCTCCAGTTTTGAAATGAATACTATGTAAAACTAGGGCTGAAAGATGACCACTGGAAACACAGGACCAGATTTGGAAATCATCTAAATCTAACACTTTTATTGGAAACTGTGTAAGAAAAGAGTCTATCAGGGGACTAAATATAAAGAAGGAGTAATCACTCATTCATCAAATCTTTTACAAGTGTCTACAGTGTGCTAAGATGTACTTGATGCTGACAATATAACAGAGAACAAATCAGACAAAACTCCTCCCCCCACCCCCGCTGACATTCTAATGAGTATATAGACTGACTAGTGGATACAGTTGGAAAGACATCGTTAGTTGAAACAGAGGAGTATGCTATATATTATAAACAGAATCTGTAAGGATGCTGTCCATGACACCTAGGAGTTTAAAAAAGCTCGAAGAAATAGTATTGAAGAAATACTGTATTTTAACAGTTCCCAAACTTTGCTGTACTTTAGAATCTCCTGGGAGCTTTTTTTTTTTTTAATTATTTTTATTACTTATTCATTTCAGAGAGGGGGGAGAAAGAGAGAGAGAGAGAAGGAGGGGAGGAGCAGGAAGCATCAACTCCCGTATGTGCCTCGACCAGGCAAGCCCAGGGTTTCGAACCAGCAACCTCAGAGTTGTAGGTCGAGGCTTTAATCCACTGGGCCACCACAGGTCAGGCTCTCCTGGGAGCTTTTAAAAATTCTGATGCCCAGGTCATACCCCAATCTTCTTAAATCAGAATGAGTGAGGGTGGGTACCAGGCATCAATCATTTTTAAAGATAACTAGGTGATTTGATTCAGCAAAGTTTGGGGAACCAGTGCCATATCATATATCATCAAATGTAATAGGCTATGAATTATATGAAAGAATAAACTCTGCCAATTAAACTCTAATAAAATGCTTAAGATGCCACGAATGTAAAATGCCTCTCAATCTAAGAGATGTTAAAAATGGGAAATAATCAGCATCTCAAAACTGATGAACTACTGTGGTCAGGAGTGACTGAGCAGCCAAGGGATGAGAACCACTGGATTTTTCCCAGGAGTGTATAAGACTTTAGAACAGAATGAGTACTTAAATATTGAATTCGGAACAGCACATGTTGTTCAAAATCTTCCACTTGGATAAGAAAATTAAACAAACATGTTCCTGCTATTACACCTCTTTCTATGTTATCTCTCTTTTCCTCAGTTACCAAGGACCAGGGACTACGATACCCTGCTTTGCCCATAAAATGTGCACTAGTTCCCAACCGTACTTCCTTGGTGCCAGCAATTCTCTTATCAAAAACTGGGACACTGGCAGACATACATATTAGTATTTTAAACTTTTTATTAAAGTTTCTGATTTCAAACTGAACTATAAAGCTATAGAGATCAAAACAATATGGTATTTGCATAAAAACAGCCACAGAGATCTGTGGAACAGAATAGAGAGCCCAGAATAAACCCATGAATACATAGCCAATTAGTTTAGTTCACTACAAAGACAGTCTGTTCAATAAATGGTGTTGGGAAAACTGGACTGCTACATGCAAAGTAATGAAGCTGAACCACTGTCTTACACCGTGTACAAAAATTTACTCAAAAGGGATTAAAGACTTGAATGAAAGACCTAAAACCATAAAACTCCTGAAGAATACTTAGGTGGTAAGCTTCTTGATATTGGTCTTAGCAATGCTTATTTGTATATGACTCCTAAGACCAGGGAAACAAAATCAAAAATAAAGAAATGGGACTGCATCAAACTAAAGGCTCTTGCACAGTGAAGGAAACCATCAATAAAATGAAAGGGCAGTCTGCTGAATGGGGGAAGATATGTGCCAATCATACATCTAATAAAGGTTAATATCCGAAATATATAAAGAACTCATACAACTCAATAACACAAAAACAAACAATGCAATTTAAAAATGGGCAGAGGAGCCTGACCGGTGGTGGCACAGTGGATAGAGCATCAACCTGGAATGTTGAGGTTCCAGGTTAGAAACCCCAAGATCACCAGCTTAAACATGGACTCATCAGCTTGAGTGCAGGGTCACCAGTTTGAGTGTGGAGGTCACCAGCTTGAGTGTGGGACCATCCACATGATCCCATGGTTGCTGGCTTGAGTCAAAAAGTCACTGGTTTGGAGCCCAAGGTCAGGCTTGAGCAAGGAATCACGAGCTCGGCTAGAGCCCCCTGCATCGAGGCACATATGAGAAGTATATGAACAACTAAAGTGCCACAAACGAGAGTTGATTCTTCTCATCTCTCTCTCTCTCTTCCTGTCTCTTTCTCACACGGGCTAAAAAATAAAAATGGGCAAAGGAGCCCTGGCCCAGTAGCTCAGTTGGCTATAGCATTGTTCTGGCACACCAAGGTTGCTGGTTTGATTCCCAGTCAGGGCACAAGAATCAACCGGTGAATGCGTAAATAGTGGAACAACAGATTGGTGTTTCTCTCTGTCTCTCTCTCTCTCTCTCTCTCTCTCTCTCTCTCTATTACACACACACAATTAATACATAACACTGGGGAACAATATTTTTTTCATTTTCTGTTGCATTATGTTTTAGTACTTTTTCTATATATTTCTGCATTGCTAATTCCAAATCTGACGTCTTTTGTGTGTGTGTGTGTGCATGCTCTAGTTTTTATGCAATTTTAATTTTTTTTGTTACAGTTAATGGCATGCATTGGTTTTTAAATTGGCGTTAATGGGCAACGACTCTTGGGTTGAACATAACCACAAGGCAATTAATGTTTTACAAACAGTTTTACATAATTGTAGTTGTTTTTAAATGGAAAAACTTATTATCTGATAAAAACACCCTCTTATTTTGTTTTAAGATTGAATCAGGGCTTCTTCGAGTAGGCATAAATGTAAGAATAGTCCTGATACCTTCTGTTATATATGTGGCCGTTACACACTTCAGCATCAAAGGTGCAATATTTCATCATTTGTGACATGTGCATATATCGCCTATTTTCAAGTTCCCCTTGGCAATCAATATAAGAATTGGGCTCTACATCTTGTGTATCATAATTGTGAGGAAATGCTTCATGACTGGACAAAAGGAAAACGCAATGGAATGCCTTTTGGTATTCCCATGGTTTGGCGTGAACCTAAGGACCACAGTAGTGACTGTTATTTCTGTCTGATCCACACAAAGAACATCGGCAAGAAAAAATGGCATAAGATCGCATGTCCTAATATTCCTTTAGCAATACGACCTATCCCACACTCTGAGACACTCCCAGTTCCAGTTTTCAATGGTTTTATTTCTTATAAGGACAAAGAAAGTGAACACGGTGATCAAGTGTATTTTGATAAGATGCATGAAGAAATGGTTGTAGAATCTGAAGGGTCTTCTTCTGATGCCAAGCAGTCATTAACCCCAAGCAGTTTCGCCAACCCAAATTGAATGACTTAGTAAGAGATTTGGGCCTATCAAAGAAAGCACCTGAGTTCTTAGCCTCCAGGCTTCAAGAAAAGAATGGACTTCACCAGTCAGCTAAAGTATCCCGTTTTAGGAAGCGTGAACAAATTTTTGTGGACTTTTTTTCCAAAGACAAACACTGTGTTTACTGTCATGATATAAGCAGTCTTCTCAGCCAGCTAGGTGTTACCACTTACAGTCCAACAGAATGATGGCTATTCCTTGACAGCTCTAAACGAAGTCTGAAATGCCTTCTCCTACACAATGGTTATGTTTATGCAGCGGTTCCAATTGTTTATTCAACTCAACTGCGAGAAGATTATAATGACATAAAAATTGTCCTCGACTTTCTGAAGTATGAGGAGTATAACTGGATCATTTGTGTGGATCTTAAAATGGTAAATTTCCTGCTAGGACAACAGAGAGGTTTCACAAAGTATCCTTGCTTTCTGTGTTTTTGGGACAGCCTAGCTCGGGAGAAACACTGGACACAGAAGGAGTGGCCAAAACATGAAGCTCTGGAAGTAGGGATGCAAAATATTGTGAATTAACCTGTATTTAATTGAGACAGGATCATTTTTCCCCCACTTCACATCAAACTTGGCTTAATGAAGCAGTTTGTTCAGGCTTTGAATAGATAAACTGAATATTTCAACATATTCTTTTTGCTTTTTCTGCCTTGTCTTTCAAGAAGATAAAAGCAGACGGCAAGATGGCAATGGAGTAGGCAGATGTACCAACTTCCAATTCCTGGAACCAAAGTGGATTATAAGTTAATTTTCAGAACCATCATCTGAATAAACCAACTTTGAACTAAATAAACTAAGTGGACTCTTCAACCAAGGAACACTGAAGAAGCCACATTGAGACTGGTAGGAAAAGTGAAAACGTGGAAAGGGCTGAGCGTGGCGGGCAGAGACTTTAGAGGAGAGGGAGGGACCTGGGTCCCAGGAACCAAGCCCCAGCCTGCAGCCCCAGAGCCTAGAAGAGGCGTTTGGACAGTATTGAGCTGTGAAAGAAGTGAGGATACTGTTTGTGAGAAAGAGACAGTTTTCTCAGACCTAGGATTCTTCTTAAAGGGACAGCGAAGAAAACCTCTCTCACAACCACTCACCCGGGGCTCTGGGGAACGGGGACAGAGGAGATGACTGAAACAGTGGGAAGAGAGTATGGACTGGAAGGCACAGGGAGAAACACTCTGAGGGACAGCCATCCTAACCCCTGGGCTGAGTCACTTCCCAAATCGAAAATAAATATTTCCCTTGGAACTAGCAATACCAGCAAAGGAAGACAGGACACCAGCCAAACAAGCTCTCCTGTGGCACTTAGAGCAGAGCTGCTTAGATGAGGGAGCTTCCAGGACTACAGTATGGAGTGTTAGAGTCTGAGCTGCAGTGCCCCTACGCACACTGCTGAGGGCTTGCTGGAGGGACGGGGGCAGCGAAACGCGAAAACATGGTTCTGTTGGCGTGAGCTCAGTCTAGCCCAGCAGGGATGGAGGGGACGTGCAAAAGCGGTCCGGCAGCTGCGGCCCACCTGCAGCCCCACCTGTGGGGGAAAAGCAGGAGGCCAGAAACGGGCAGAGATCTGCTGCTGAGCAGGGGTCCACGGTCACGCAACATAACCTGGCCTCCGAGGTTTGCGACCCTGCGGGAGCCAGCCCTGACCATGGGGGCGGGGCTAAAGCCCGGGACAGGCAGAGGCTCGCAGCTCAGTGCACGCCAGCAGCCCCGCCCAGCCCAAGAAACCGGTTTGTGATCCTGCGCGAGCCAGCTCTGACCACGGGGGCTGGGTAGAAGCCCGGGAACAGGTGGGGTCCGCAGCTGAGCAAAGGTGCTCACCCCTACCCTTGGTGCCGAGGCTTGTGGCTTGAGTATGGTGCGCAACCCCACCTGTGGGGGCAAGGCTAAGGTCCAGACAGTCTGAGGCTTGTAGAGCCGGGCACGAGAACACAGCCCCTCCCGCAAAGGAGAGGCAGAAATCACAGCAACAGCCACAGTGGGTGGGCACCAGCAATGCCCATACCTAACCGCCCTAGGCAGCAGCAGAGGGGGTAGTGGGCCTGCAGACAGACCACACCTAGGGAACACAGAGGCAACACCCATTGGACTCCAGTGGCCACACCCTTCTTATACACAGACAAAATGGGCAGGCAGAGAAATGCAACCCAAATGAATCAAGAGAAATCCCCAGAGAAGATCCTAAATGAATCAGATATAACCAAATTACCAGATGCAGAGTTTAAATTAATGATAGTTAGGATGTTCAAAGAGCCTAGAGCAACAATGAATAGTCATTACGAACACCTAAATAAAGAGATAACAAGTATAATAAAGGATATTGAAATAATAAAAAAGAATCAGACAGAAATGACAAAGTATCAGAACCGAAGACCACTATGGAAGGAATTAAAAGCAGGATGGATGAAGCTGAGAATTGAATCAGCGATTTAGAGAACAAAATAAACAAAGGCACAGAAGCAGAGCAGAAAAAAGAAAAGAGACTCAAAAAAATCTGAGGATACTCTAAGGGAGCTCTGTGACAACATGAAGAGAAATAACATCCACATCATAGGGGTTCCCGAAGATGAAGAGAAAGAACAAGGGATAAAAACTTTGTTCAATCAAATCATAACTGAAAACTTCCCTAAATTAAGGCTGGAAAACGTTTCACACGTTTAAGAAGCACAGAAAACTCCACTAAAGAGAAACCCCAAAGAAATCTACACCAAGACACATCATAGTAAAAATACCAAAGCTAAGTGATAAAGAGAAAATTTTAAAAGCTGCTAGAGAAAAAAAGGCTATCACCTACAAAAGAGCCCCCATAAGGATGATATCCGACTTCTCAACAGAAACACTTGAGGCCAGAAGAGAATGGCAAGATATATTCAAAGTAATGCAGAACAAGAACCTACAACCAAGACTATTCTATCCAGCAAGGCTAACGTTTAAAATTGAAGGAGAAATAAAGCGATTCCCAGACAAAAAAAAAAAACCTCAAGGAATTCATTAAAACCAAACCAATTCTGCAAAAGATACTAAGGGGCCTGTTGTGAACAGTTCAAAGGGGGAAAAGAATATAGCAAAAGAAGAATACAGCTTTAAAGAATAAAATGGCAATAAACAACTACATATCAATAATAACCTTAAATGTAAATGGATTAAATGATCCAATCAAAACACATAGGGTAGCTGCGTGGATAAAGAAACAGGACCCATACATATGCTGTCTACAAGAGACACACCTTAAAACAAAAGATGCACATAGACTGAAGGTAAAAGGATGGAAAAAAATATTTCTGCAAATGGAAATGAAAAAAAACCTGGGGTAGCAATACATATATCTGACAAAATGGACTTTAAAAAAAAGGCTGTAGTAAGAGATAAAGAAGGACACTACATAGTGATAAAGGGAACAATTCAACAGGAAGATATAACCATTATAAATATCTACGCACCAAACATAGGAGCCCTTACATACATAAAGCAGACTTTGATGGATATAAAGGGCGAGATTAACAGCAATACTATAATAGTAGGGGATTTCAATACCCCACTAACATCACTGGATAGATCCTCAAGAAAGAAAATTAACAAAGAAACAGCAGACTTAAAGGATACACTAGAGCAACTCGATTTAATAGATATCTTCAGAACTTTTCACCCTAAAGCAGTAGAATATACATTCTTTTCAAGCGCTCATGGTACATTCTCTAGGATAGACCACATGTTAGGACACAAAAGTGGTCTTAACAAATTTAAGAAGATTGAAATCATATCAAGCATTTTTTCTGATCACAATGGCATGAAACTAGAAATTACAAAAGAAAAACTGAAAAATACTCAAACACTTGGAAACTAAATAGCATGTTATTAAGTAATGAATGGATTAACAATGAGATCAAACAAGAAATAAAAAGGTTTCTAGAAACAAATGATAATGAGCATACATCAACTCAAAATTTATGGGACACAGCAAAAGCAGTACTGAGAGGGAAGTTCATAGCATCACAGGCATACCATAAGAAGCTACAAAAAGCTCAAATAAGCAACCTGACCCTGCATCTAAAAGAAATAGAAAAACAACAGCAAATAAAGCCCAGGACCAGTAGAAGGAAGGAAATAATAAAGATCAGAGCGGAAATAAATGACATAGAGGCTACGGAAACAATAAAGAGGATCAATGAAACCAGGAGCTGGTTCTTTGAAAAGGTAAACAAGATCGATGAACCTTTAACTAGACTCACCAAGAAAAAAAGAGAGAGGACTCAAATAAATAAAATTAGAAATGGGAGTGGAGAAATAACAACTGACACAACAGAAATACAAAGTATTGTAAGAAAATACTATGAAGAACTCTATGCTAAAGAATTAGACAACGTAGGTGAAATGGACAAATTTCTTAAATCATATAATCTTCCAAAAATTAATCTGGAAGAATCAGAACACCTAAACAGACCAATTATAATAAAGGAGATCGAAACAGTTATCAAAAAACTTCCAACAAAGAAACGTCCTGGGCCTGATGGCTTCACAAGTGAGTTCTACCAAAAATTCAAAGAAGAACTAACTAAAAATTCAAAGAACTAACTCCTATCCTCCTCAAGCTATTTCAAAACATTCAAGAGGAAGGAAGACTTCCAAACTCCTTTTATGAGGCGAGCATAATTCTGATCCCGAAACCAGGCAAAGACAACACACACAAAAAAATTATAGGCCAATATCCCTGATGAATTTAGATGCTAAAATTCTCAAAAAAATATTAGTCAACCGGGCCTGACCTGTGGTGGCGCAGTGGATAAAGCATCGACCTGGGAACACTGAGGTCGCCAGTTCAAAACCCTGCACTGGTCTGGTCAAGGCACATATGGGAGTTGATGCTTCTAGCTCCTCCCCCCTTTCTCTTTCTCTCTCTCTCTCTCTCTCTCTCGCTCTCGCTCTCGCTCTCTCGCTCTCTGTGTCTCCTCTCTAAAATAAATAAAGAAAAAAAAATATTAGCCAACCGAGTCCAGCAATATATGAAAAAAATCATACACCATGATCAAGTGGGATTTATTCTGGAGAGGCAAGGCTGGTTCAATATTCGCAAATCAATCAATGTGATTCATCACATAAACAAAAGGAAGGACAAAAATCACATGATAATTTCAATAGATCAGAAAAAGCATTTGATAAAATCCAGCACCCATTCATGCTCAAAACTCTCAGTAAAGTGGGAATACAGGGAACATTCCTTCACATGATAAAGGCCATCTATGACAAACCCACAGCAAACATCATACTCAATGGGCAAAAATTAAAAGCAATCTCCTTAAGATCAGGAACCAGGCAGGGCTGCCCCCTTTCACCACTCTTATTCAACATAGTTCTGGAAGTCCTAGCTACAGCAATCAGACAATTATCCAAATTGGAAAAGAAGAATTTAACCAAGGAGGTTAAGGACTTGTACTCGGAAAATTATAAAACATTGATAAAAGAAATCAAGGAAGATACAAACAAGTGGAAGCATATACCATGCTCATGGTTAGGAAGAATAAACATCATTAAAATGTCTATATTACCCAAAGCAATTTATAAATTCAATGCAATACCAATTAAAATACCAATGACATACTTCAAAGATATAGAACACATATTCCAAAAATTTATATGGAACCAAAAAAGAACACGAATAGCCTCAGCAATCTTAAAAAGAAAAATTAAAGCAGGAGGTATCACTCTTCCGGATATCAAGGTATACTACAAGGCCATTTTACTCAAGACAGCCTGGTACTGGCATAAGAACAGGCACATAGATCAATGGAACAGAACAGAGAACCCAGAAATAAACCCACAGCTTTATGGACAACTGATATGTGACAAAGGAGGAAAGAACATACAATGGAGTAAAGACAGCCCCTTTAACAAATGGTATTGGGAAAATTGGACATCTACCTGCAAAAAAATGAAACTAGACCATCAACTTACACCATTCACAAAAACAAACTCAAAATGGATAAAAGACTTAAATGTAAGCCATGAAACCATAAGCATCTTAGAAGAAAACATAGGCAGTAAGCTCTCTGATATCTGTAAAAGCAATATATTTGCCGATTTATCTCCACAGGCAAATGAAATAAAAGGCAGGATAAACAAATGGGACTATATCAAACTAAAAAGTTTTTGCACAGCTAAAGACAATAAGAACAGAATAAAAAGACAAACTACACAATACGAGAACATATTCGACAGCATGTCTGATAAGGGGTTAATAACCAAAATTTATAAAGAACTTATAAAACTTAACACCAGGAAGACAAACAATCCAATCAAAAAATGGGCAAAAGAAATGAATAGAGATTTCTCCAAAGAGGACATACATATCGCCAACAGGCATATGAAAAAATGCTCAACATCACTAATCATTAGAGAAATGCAGATTAAAACCACAATGAGATATCACCTCACACCAGTCAGAATGGCGCTCATCAGCAAAACAACACAGAATAAGTGCTGGCGAGGATGTGCAGAAAAGGGAACCCTCCTGCACTGCTGGTGGGAATGCAGACTGGTGCAGCCACTGTGGAAAATAGTGTGGAGATTCCTCAAAAAATTAAAAATCGAACTGCCTTTTGACCCAGCTATCCCACTTTTAGGAATATACCCTAAGAACACCATAGCACTGTTCGAAAAGAAGAAATACGCCCCCATGTTCGTGGCAGCATTGTTCACAATAGCGAAGATCTGGAAACAGCCCAACTGTCCATCAGAAGACGAGTGGATTAAAAAGCTTTGGTACATATATACTATGGAATACTACTCAGCCATAAGAAATGATGACATCGGATCATTTACAACAAAATGGATGGACTTTGATAACATTATACAGAGTGAAATAAGTAAAACAGAAAAAAACTAAGAACAGCATGATTTCATACATAAGTGGGACATAAAAATGAGACTGGGAGACATGGACAAGAGTATGGTGGTTACGGGGTGGGGGGAGGGAGGAGATGGAGGTAGAAGGGGGAGG
This sequence comes from Rhynchonycteris naso, assembly GCA_037038555.1. Classification (NCBI taxonomy): domain Eukaryota; kingdom Metazoa; phylum Chordata; class Mammalia; order Chiroptera; family Emballonuridae; genus Rhynchonycteris; species Rhynchonycteris naso. The sequence goes on from CM073001.1 coordinate 21,176,326, forward strand.
GGAGGGGCACAAAGAAAATCAGATAGAAGGTGACAGAGGACAATTTGACTTTGGGTGATGGGTATGCAACATAATTGAATGACAAGATAACCTGGAGATGTTTTCTTTGAACATATGTACCCTGATTTATTAATGTCACCCCATTAAAATTAATTAAAAAGATAAAATAAAACAAACATTTTAAAAATATATATAAAAAGAAGATAAAAGCAGGTGTATTCGATGGACCTCAAATTCGAACCCTCATACATGATGAAGAATTTGCCAGGAAGATGAATAAGGAGGAGAAAGCAGCATGGCAGTCTTTTGTGGCAGTTACAAAGAACTTCCTTGGCAACAAAAAAGCAGAAAACTATGAACTTCTGGTTCAAAGGATGCTGTTGGCTTTACGTGACATTGGATGTAACATGAGCATTAAGATTCACTTCCTGAACAGTCACCTTGATAAGTTTCCCAAAAATCTTGGAGCTGTTAGTGATGAGCAGATTACTGCTGGAGCATCAAACGGGATTATCCTCAACAAATACATAAACGCAAGAGCTACAAACGCAAATTTTTGCTTGAATAGAATTTAAATAAGTTTTGTGCAAATTTTACTATTAAAATAAGTGTTTTAACATGTTCTATTTTGAAAGTGTAGACAAATTCTGATGCAATCATATCTTTTAGTGTATTAGTGTATTTACTGCATTATATAAATGATTATATTTTCACAAAGATGGTGCCCAAGAAGACATTATACTTCATTATGTTAAACTAAATGTTGAAAATTTTACAATAAGATGAAAACCTAAAATCTTGAATTTAAAAAAAAAAACTGTAGCTTACAGAGAAAAACTAATGTCAGATTTGAGATCAGCACACTCGAATTAGGTAAGAACAAGTGTTTTTGTGGATGCAACAAAAATTTTGTTCCCTGGTTTAATTAAATAATTTTTTAAAAGAACCAGGCGCTCTCTCAGGAGCATGCCCACACCTTTTCCCTCCCCTCTACCCAGGACTGTCTTTCTCTTTCTCCAAAGTTCCCCTTCTTTTGCTTCTGTAACTTGTGTCCTAAAGCCTGTTTCTTCTACCTCTGAAAGAAAGGAAAGAAAGAGAGAGAGAGAAAGGAAAGGAAGAAAATAAAAATGGGCAGAGGATCTATAGACTTTTTGCAAAGAAGACATATAGATGGCCAATGGACACATGCAAAGGTGTTCATTATCCCTAATCATCAGGGAAATGCAAATCAAAACCACGAGATAGCACCTCACACCCATCAGAATGGCTAATATAAAAAGACAGGAAATAACCAATTTTAGCAAGGATGTGGAGAAAAGGGAACCCTCATGCACTGCTGGTAGGAATGTAAATTGGTGCAACCACAGTGGAAAACAGTATGGAGATTCCTCAAAATATTAAAACTAGAACTACCACTGGATCCAGCAATTTCACTTTGGGATACCTATCTGATGAAAATGAAAACAGTAATTCAAAAAGATACATAAAAGAAAAAGATACATGCACCTTTATGTTTATTCATTGCAGCATTATTTACAATGGCCAATATATGAAAACAACCTAAATATCTATTGATGGGTGATTGAATAAAGAAGTTGTGGTATCACATTGCAGATGGATCATGAGAATTCTTGTGTTTTCTGGTCTAAGGCTTCTGGCCAATCATGAGAATTCTCGGCTTTTCATTGCTGTCATTTAGAGAGAAACACTGTAACAGAAAATGCATTCGAAGTTAAAAATTACAAAAGGAATTAAAAGTGATTAGTCTCTTGTCATTAGTAATAAAAATAACTTATCTGGCCACTGGGTAAAGCTAGCAATAAAACTACTGGTCTGCAAAGTGGTATATACCTATACACAGTGGAATACTACTCAGCCATAAAAAGAATGAATTTTTAATATTTGCAACAACATGAATGGAACTTGAGGGTATTATGCTAAGTGAAATAAGTCAGACAGAGAAAAACAAATACCACATAATTTCACTAATAAGTGGAATCTAAAAAAAAAAAAAAAAAACCCAGACTCATAATACAGAGGGGATGGGGATTTGGGTGCAAAATTAGCAAAGGGAGACCAAGAGGGACAAACTTCCAGTTAGAAAATGAATGGGGTCTGACCAGATGGTGGCGCAATGGATAGAGCATCGGACTGGGACGCAGAGAACCCAGATTCGAGACCCTGAGGTCGCCAGCTTGAGCGTGGGCTCATCTGGTTTGAGCAAGGCTCACCAGCTTGGACCCAAGGTCGGCGGCTTGAGCAAGGTCACTCGGTCTGCTATAGCCCCTGGTCAAGGCACATATGAGAAATCAGTCAACAAACAACTAAGGAGCCGCAATGAAGGATTGATGTTTCTCATCTCTCTCCCTTCCTGTCTGTCTGTCCCTATCTGTCCCTCTCTCTGACTCTCTGTCTTTGCCACACAAAAAGAAGAAAAGAAATGGGGATGAAATTTACAGCATAGGCAATGCAGTCAGTAATATTGTATTAACTTTGGATGGTGACATATGGTAACTAGAATTATTGTGGTGATCATTTTGCAACATATACAAATGTCAAATCACTGTGCTGTACACATGAAACTAATATAATATTGTATGTCAATTATACTTCAGTTAAAAATAAATAGCTTATTAAAAGTAGCATCACCCCTGACACTTTATAAATGAGGAACTTCCAGGCTTCTAAATCAAATATTATCCCCAGACCAGCTTCCTATCAATAAAGACAGACAACCAGAGATGGCAAACTCACATAGTTCATCAAAAATTTAAATATAATCTGCCTGCCCCAGTATGAAATTAGTCAGAGTTCAAAGGTATAAGGATATCAATATGTTTAAATAATTTCTTTTTATTTTTTATTCATTTTAGAGAGGAGACACAGAGTGAGAGAGAGAGAGAGAGAGAGAGAGGAAGGGGGGAGGAGCTGGAAGCATCAACTCCCATATGTGCCTTGACCAGACCAGTGCAGGGTTTTGAACTGGCGACCTCACTGTTCCCAGGTCGACGCTTTATCCACTGCGCCACCACAGGTCAGGATATCAATATGTTTAAAAATGAAATCTGTATTCAGAAGAATTTATATCAATACTCCTCAGTTCTTCAGCCTGCATTTTTGGACAGTTTTCTAGATCTTAGGAAACAAGGTAGGGGAACATGTTGGCATTTGTTTCACTATACTCAGCAAAGCCTGCCACAAACAGATGCTCCAGTCAGCTTGCTGAATTGGATAAATGATAAACATAACCTCTGCTCTCAAAGAATTCAAAGCTGAGGGAGAACTGAGTACTACAACAGAATTAAATGCTGCCTGTCACATCAGCTTCTATGCATAATAAAGACCAGGACCTCAGAGGCATGAAAGCTGCCAGTGGAACTAGCCCTGCCAGGACCTTAGAAGAGCAGGTGCTCACCTCGTAGTAATGACAGCTAACATTGTGAGAGTTCCTGCCATGTGCCAGTACTGTTGTGAGTGCTTTCTCTGTGTTTATTTATTTAATATTTCAACAGTCCTTAAGCAGTAGATCCTTTCTGTATCTAATAACTCTATTTTCACAAATGGGCACAGAGAAGATAAGGAACTTGCTTAAGGTAACATAGCTAGTTAGGTAGAGGAGGCGGAATTCAAACCCAGGCCAAGCCTTTGGCCACCCGAGGGCGCTACCTCTCCTGCTTGATGAACTTTACAGGATTTTCAAGCCACCCCCTCATATAATCAGCCTGAGTTCTCACCATTGGAGTCACTTTTAAGGGTCAAATAGAGACAAATCCTCTACCAAGACAGCGCTTACCTAGAAGGGAAAACAGACTCACCATTTAATGATATTAGCCCACCCGCCTAAAGGAATCAATTCTGAATGGCTATCAAAGTCCATTAAGAACCATGTGTGTCGGATTAAAACCATGACCCAGGCAGTGCTACCCAGTAGAGAGGGCAAGCTGGCACCACGCTGGAGAAACCTAATGCTGCATAATGGAGAGTCCTTCATAGCATGAACCACCCCCACACTCCCATACAGCCCCATCCTTCCCCCAACTACCCCTCATCCCAACCCCCCTCCCCATCCAGGCTCTAGGAGGGCACCACAGCCGGGAAGCAGGCAAAGACCACGTGGGCCATGACTGAGAAATACATTAGGAAATAGACCAAGGAAACTGCCTGGCAGAGCATTTGGGAACAGCGTACCCTGAGAGCCCAGCCAGATTCTGGGAGCAGTTGAGCCATTCATTCAATTCCATGACAGATCCCTCTAGATGAGATGGTGTTAAAATGGGATCCTGCTTTTGAGCCTTCGGTGCAAGAAATCAGGGGGTTGCATAATGATGGTCCTAGAAAATTGTATGAAATTAGTCCTGGCAAGACAGAAAGATCAGTATAGCTGTACCTGGCTGAGCCTAGATATTTCACAAACCTGCTGTGTGCCAATTCCAGGGCATTCCCATCCTGCTTCTGCACACATACCTCTCAGCCCTGTCCCCTGGTGTCCTCTTACATGTGACAAGCTACACTAACTTTATTTCCCACGTTTATAACCACAAGGTTCTTACAGAAATTTCCCCTGACTGCCAAGATTCACTCAACACTAGAGCGTAGGTAACATTCTCATGGGGTGCTAGCACCAGAAATCTGCACCTGGAGGAAGGAAATCCTGAAATGTGTCTTAGCCAAGTAGAAAGCAGGTAACATTTTGTAGGCAAATACAAGATTACTTTAATTTGGCTTTTCTTATTAGCTAGAATTAAATTTGGCTAAATTTGAGAGAAAACTCCAATTAACAGTGACTTAAGCTTTCTAGGTAAGTGACTTAAAATAAGAATTTATTTTCTCAAATAAAATAGGTGGGGAAGTAAGCAAACAGACCTGGTTTTGTCCATCTGTGAAGCTTTTCCAGTTTTTGCCTTTGGGGTAACCCTGATCCTTAGGTCAAATATGGCTGCCAGAGCTCCAGCCATCATACTCAAGTTCCAGGCAGTGAACACTTCCCAGAAGCTGCACACAATACTTTTATGTGTATCTCATTGAGTAGAGTTTAGTCATATATCCACATCCAGCTACAATGGAGATCAGGAAATACAGGCTTTTTTCTGGGAATACAGATGTAGAGCTGTTTACAAGACAACTGGCCTGATCTCTTCAGAGATTACTTCTAGATTAAAGAGATACAGGTGAGCCTTGATTGACTATAGAAGATATTTTGAGGACAATTGGGAAAATTACAAGATGAACTCAATGTTAGATGATATTAGAGAATCATGGCTAATTTTCTTAGTTGTGAGTAGAATTATGTTTTCATAGGAGCAAGTTCTTATTTTTAGAAGATGCAGGCTACAAAGAGAGGTGCAAGCTAAGAGTGAGGTTTCCTGACATCTACTACTTTCTTTACAATATTTTATCAAAATACAGTATATAAATAGGTAAGGAGATTGATAAAGAAAACATGAAAAATATATAAAAATTGCTGATAAGATAGATGTAGTGGGTGGAAGGGGTATGGATATTATTTATACTAATCCTTCAACTTTTCTGTATGTCTAAATTTCTATTAAAATTGGGGAGAGGAGTTCTCTATTTGGTTTGGCTGTCCCACAGTCTTGTTCATTTGTGGTTGACTGCCTCCTGGTGAAAGGGAATGATCTGGTTCTGGCCAGCTGGCTCAGTGAATAGAGCATCAGCCCAGCATGCAGATGTCCTGGGTCCAATTCCCAGTCAAGGCACACAAGAGAAGTGACCATCTGCTTCTCTCCTTCTCCTCCCCCTCTCCTACTTCCTCTTCCACAGCCAGTGGCTCGATTGGTTTGAATGTCAACCCCAAGCACTAAAAAGAGCTTGGTGGGTACGAGCATCAGCCTCAAGTGCTAAAAATAGCTCGGTTGATTCGAGCATTGGCCCCAGACGGGTTGCTGAGTGGATCCCCATTGGGTGCTTGCAGAAGTCTGCCTCACTATCTCCCCTCCTCTCACATAAAAAAGAAAAAAAGAAAGAGAAAGAGAATGATGTTCCTCTCAGTAGTACGGGGCCAGTCAGTTCAAAGGGTCTTGTCTGCAAGTGGTGGTGTGAATCCCTGTAGTCTTAGCCAACATGATCTCAGGGCTTGTGAGGACTGGGGGAGAAATGACTGCATCTTGGCCTTCAGCTTTCAGAGGGTCTTCACCATCATCTCAAAGGCAACATGGCAGCAAGGATCCACAAATCCCATCACTTATTTGAGATAACACAGCATAAAATAGAGCAGTCTAAGACATGCCATTAATAAGGTGACCAGATGTCCCACTTTTGGTGGGACAGTCCCGATTTTTAACAATTTATTCCATGTCCCGCAGCGTTTTTAAAAAGTCCCAATTTTGCCTGACCTGTGGTGGCGCAGTGGATAAAGCGTCGACCTGGGAACACTGAGGTCGCCAGTTCAAAACCCTGCACTGGTCTGGTCAAGGCACATATGGGAGTTGATGCTTCTAGCTCCTCCCCCCCTTCTCTCTCTCTCTCTCTCTCTCTCTCTCTCTCTCTCTGTGTCTCCTCTCTAAAATGAATAAATAAAAAGAAATAAAAAAAGTCCCAATTTAAAAAAATATATTACAATACTATTTTTGCATTCTATGAAAATTTTTTTTTGCTCCATATAGACCAAATTTTTCATCAAGAACCCCCCCATTAATGGTGTCCCACTTTACCAATTTTAAAATCTGGTCACGTTACTAGGAGTCTGTCCTCCATTGTTTCTGCCCAGATCATCTTGGAACAGACACTTCCGTTTCCTTGTCTGTAAAATGGGGGTCGTAATTGTTGCCTCACTCACCTCCAGGGCTGTCTGAGAATGAAAGAAGATATCACGTGTGACTTGTTATAAACTTACAAATGTACACGATTACTGGGAAGATGACCATGCTTGGCCCAGAACCACTTCACCCCATCATGCTCTCATGCGATTACCCACAGACCCAGGACCAAGTGAAATTTCTCAAAATTCTGCTTGTGGTGGTTTAGAGCTATCTCCACAAATTCTTTGAGATTTCTCCCTTCAAAAATAGAACCTAACAAAGGGTTGCCAGAATAAATACATGTGATAGATAAAATAGCTACTCAGACACCATCTTTCTTAAGAACAATGCAGGCCTGAACAGGAAGAACGACTTGCCTACTCAGTAATCCAGCTCAGACCTCCCTTGCAGCTGGGTGCTGATAGGGGACGATTGGATTAGGGGGCAGTTTTGAGGAACTGTGGTGCCACTCCTAACCACAAACAGAAGAAGCGATCTTTTTATTTTTATTTTTTTTTATTTTATTTACTTATTTTTATTTTATTTTATTCATTTTAGAGAGGAGACACAGAGTAAGAGAGAGATAGAGAGAAAGAGAGAAAGGGGGGAGGAGCTGGAAGCTCAACTCCCATATGTGCCTTGACCAGACCAGTGCAGGGTTTTGAACTGGCGACCTCAGTGTTCCCAGGTCGACGCTTTATCCACTGCACCACCACAGGTCAGGCGTATTTACTTATTTTTTTAGATTTTATTTATTGGCTTTAGAGAGAGGAAAGAGAGAGAATGGTGGGGGTGGGGAGAGAAGCTTCTCGCATGTGCCTTGACCAGGCAAGCCCGGGGTTTCAAACCCGTGACCTCAGCATTCCAAGTCGACCCTCCATCCACTGCACCACCACAGGTCAAACCAGAAGAAGTGATCTTGCAGCCACTTTTTCCCAAGGCCCTTTGAGGAATCCACCTAACCCCTGCCCCATCCCTCTGTTGGGACTGACACACTTTGCTGGTCTCAGCCCCCTTGCACCCAGGTGTTTTTAAAATAAACTCTCCTTTTGGAACACAGTAGCCTTGTGGTTTTGGTTTGGCCCACGGTTTCTGCCTTTCAACATAATGCCCAGATTCAATTTCAGAAAAACAACAATTTTTAGGATAAGTATATCCCAATTATTGTATCAGATATACTTATACTAGTGCATTCACTGTTTATCTGGAATTCAGGTTTAACTGGGTATCTGTTGTTTTTGTCTGTTTTAATAAAACTGGCAACTCCATTCAAATCATATGTGACAGGGGGAACTCAAGAGTTAAACTTTTAGCTTGAGTAATAGTGGTTTTAGTTAAAATCAATAGGTTTAATGGTTAATGCAATAAGAGCTTTGTTCCAAGAACCGGGATACTGGAAAAGGCCTACATGATTCAAGGAGATCTGCAAGTAATCTATTTTTGTGTCCCCGGAGTTCTGTGAGTGATCCACCTTGTGTCCCAGGGGACTGCACACCGAGCCTTTATGCCCCAGGACTGAGCGCCTGCTGACTATGATCCAATTCGCTTTGAGGGCGACCTGATTGACTCTCCCTTGAAATCCCAACACCCTTATCTCCCCTTTCCTCCCCTTATGAAAAGCGTGGCTGGGGGCAGGGTGTTGACACCACTTTAGGAACATAGCCCCGTCTCCTCAGATCTCCAGCCATGTGAATAAAGCACCCATAAAGACTTAATCCCTGTCTTTTACTTATTTGGCTGAAATGCTGACAGGCAGCACAAACACCAATAGTTCCTGTTACACCTGCACCCCCAGCCTTCCCTTGCTGGTATGCCTGGCTCAAGAGAGTTAGAATAGTACTGAGCAAGGACACATAACATATGTGTATATCTCCCCTGTTTGATCAAATGAGGCACTGGCTGGCCCTCCTGATGGCAAGCCACCTGGACCTGGAGAGCACAGTCCTCTCCCAGAGGCAGCCTGGGCCCCCATCTGCCACTGAAAGCAGAGCCAGATGAACCCCCAGGGTCCTGCACATTCAATTTCCTGCCAGAATGGACACTGAGCTACCCAAGTCACACCCTCGGCCATACCTCCCACCCCAACTACAAAGCAACAACAGCACTTTTGTTCCTTCTCACACTTCAGATTGCTCTGGTGTCTTCTTTCCCAGCCAGATCAAACTCTCTGCTTTTAAAGGGGCCCATGTGACTAGATTAGGCCCACCTACAGTATCTGTTTAACACAGCACAGTGCTGGGAGTATTTCATACTCGTAGATTCCAGGTATAGGGAAGAGCATTTGGGGAGAGGAGGCATTTTAAGAGTACTGCCTACGAACACAGCCTCAGATCAGATGGAAGAAACAGTATCAGTGCTGATGTCCTGATTTTGATGGTTGTACTGCGGTTGTGTAGCAGAAGGTACTTGTTTGCAAGTAATCCACGCTGAAACATTCAGCATGATGGGGCATCAGATCAGCAATCTACTCTCATAGGATTCAGTATTAAAGAATAGTTCTTTGTGGCCCTAGACAGCACAGCCAGTTAAGAGCATCATCCCAAAACAAGATTGCGGGTTGGATCCCCGGTCCAACCAAAAAATCCACAACTGAATGGAACAACAAATGCTTCTCTTCCCTCTCTTTCTAAAAATCAATAAAAATTAAGCCCTGGCCAGATAGCTTAGTTGGAGCATCGTCCTGGAGCATGGAGGTTGCTGGTTAGGTTCCCTGATCAGGGTATATATAGGAGCAGCCTGATGTTCTTGTCTCTCTCTCTCCCTTCCTATAAATGAATAAATGAATAGATGAATGGATGGATGGATGGATGGATGGATGGATAAGAGATAGATATATAAAAATAGTTCTTTGTACCATTCTTCTTGGAACACTTATATGTGTATGCAGACAGTTAAAAAGGTAAGTAGCTATGGATACCTATGTTCATATATACGAAGAAAAATGTCTGGAAAAATCTAGAGATAGAAAAGTTAACTGTGATTACCTCTGAGAAGTGGAATTGTTTTGGGAGGAAAGAGGTAGACACCTTTTATTAGGGGGATGTATTGTTTAAATTTATTTATGAGTAGATGTTATTTTCATAAAAAAATACCAGGAAAAAATATCTTTGAACAAAACAGTGGGAGATTGGATGCTGTCTCCTGGCAAAGAGTGAATGGGCCAAGGGGTCCAGACGGGGCCAGGATGAAAAGGAGGCAACCGGACACGTTGCCCTTGCAGCTACGTGCCCTCCCAGAGCTGCCGAGAAGTCACACTTAAGGACAGCCTGTGCTGAGCGGATGGAAACAAAGGTGACTTTCTTTTCTTTTCTTTTTTTTTTAGAGAGGCAGGGAGATTGACAAAGGTGACATTCTGTTGACCGTGAAGGCATGCCAGACATCAACATCACTTCCCAGACAAGGTTTGCAACTTCTCTTCACCATGTGCTTTTTAGTATTGAAAAGATTAGTGTTTCTCTATTTCTTTAGCTAATGACTAGACCTCCTTAACCTTCTGTCTAGTGTTTTTTTATTTTTTTTTAGCAAGAGAGAAAGAGAGAGACGGATAGGGACAGACAGGGTGAGAGATGAGAAGCATCAAGTCAGAGCTGTGGCACTTTAGTTGTTTACTGATTGCTTTCTCATATGTGCCTTGATGGGGGCTCCAGCTGAGCCAGTGACCCCTTGCTCAAGCCAGTGACCTTGGGCTCAAGCCAGCGACCATGGGGTCATGTCTATGAGCCTGTGCTCAAGCAGGCAACCTCGGTGTTTTGAACCTGGGTCCTCAGCATCCCAGGTCAACACTTTATCTACTGCACCTCCACCTGGTCAGGCATTTGTCTAGTATCTTCAAGCTTCTTGAGTACCTCTCTTCCTGATGCCACCCCAAGTCATATGACATGTGACTTGAAGGCAGGGAAACAGCAAGTATGTTTCCTGTGATGGGTTGAATTGAATCTCCCCAAAATCATTATTGGTATCCTCACTCCCCAAAACCTCAGAGGGAGACCCTATTTGGAGATAGGGTCTTTACAGAGGTAATCAAGTAAAAGTGAGGTCGCTGGGCTGGGCCCTAATCCAAAATGATGAGCATCCTTAAAAGAAGAGACTAGAATACAGACACAAAGTAGAAGGACAATTTGAAGACACTGGAAGAGGACAGCCATACCCAAGCCCTGTTCTTAAAACTTCTGTCATGTTCTTACAACTTCTTACATTTCTTGTTTGAAATGTTTTCAAAATAAAGTTAACACTTGCCTGACCAGGCAGTGGTGCAGTGGATAGAGCGACAACCTGGGACACAGAGGACCCAGATTTGAAACCCTGAGGTCGCTGGCTTGAGCACGGGCTCATAGACATGACCCCATGGCCGCTGGCTTGAGCCCAAGGTCACTGGCTTGAGCAAGGGGTCACTGGCTCAGCTGGAGCCCCCCGGTCGAGGCACATGTGAGAAAGCAATCAGTGAACAACTATGGTGTTGCAATGAAGAGTTGAAGGTTCTCATCTCTCTGTCTTCCTGTCTGTCTGTCCCTATCTGTCCCGCTCTGTCTCTGTCTCTCTTGCTAAAGAAAAAATTAAATTAAAATTTAAAACAATAAATTAACACTTAAAATAAATAAAATTAAAGACAGATTGTAAGAGAGTCAGGCTCTGGAGAAACCTACTGCAGACCCCAGGTAGCAGTGCCTGGGGGGACCTGCAGTGTCTGAGGCCCGTGGGCCTTCCAGAGCAGCTGGGATTCTTCCAGGTTTTAAATGGCTTTATTATTTCCATGATTCCCCCTCCTCCCCAAATATCTAATGTCCTGTAATGTGAAAGAATCCTGGGATTTGAGTCTAGAAAATATTCCAAATGCAGTTCATGGTCTGACAAATGACTGGAGAAGCCTTGTGTTGACTTTGGCGACGCACTCGAGTGGCTTTTACAGTCCGCTGGCCTCAGACAAAGGACTCTTATAGTCTGTGGGATGTGGCTCAAGTCCTCCCTCTCTTGATCCAGCGACAAAGGCTGGCCTGATTTATGGGAAGATTCCAGATCGGGCTTCCCATCACCAATGTCCTCATCTCCGATGATCTGCTCCAATGGCATCTGTGACTCTGGTAAAACCCTGCTCCCTAGAGAAAAGAGGAAACAGCTATTTCAGCCAGTGAAGGATGGGCCCTGTTCTTACCAGAAGCCACATTCATCTGGGTTCTACCTGCTCCACCACTGCCCTTCCCTCTCTCTCAATCCCAAACACACACCTCGCGCCCCTACACTGTCTTCACCCAGGAATCCAGAGACGTGAACCCCGGGTCCTCAGATGAGGAAGGCAGTCAATCTTAAATACTGACAGTTCCTTGACATGAAGCCATCGTTACTGAACTATTGGGAATGCCACCAGAACTCCTCAGGCCTGGGCACACCATTGCCTTGGAAGTCCATCTTGAATTCCTTGACACTTGTTTGCCCTTTGTCAAAGGAGCAACAGAATAATTTTCCCTGCATTCGGAGTACACCCCTCAAATTCTTTTTGCCTGAAGAGTAAGTCCAGTGCAATGGGATCCCCTTGATTTGAGTCATTCTGATTTAACATATTAGCTTCTGTTTCAAGCCACATGTGACCCCACTCACTTCAAAAGAGCCTCCAGCTCCCGCTTGACTCTGCCCACCACGGGCGGCCCCCGGTAGGTGAGGGCCGTGTACAGCTGCACCAGGGAGGCCCCCGCCCGGATCTTCTCCAGTGCGTCCTGCCCGCTGCTGACGCCGCCAACCCCAATGATAGGAACCCTGCCTGCAGAGAAGCACATGGCAACACCATACAGGGCAGACGGTGTGAGAACCAGGGGCTCAGTTTGGCTTCAGCCCTCGCCCACCTGCTGAATGCAGCAGATCAGGGAACACCGATTCTGATCACAACCCTGGAGCCCAAGCCACACACAAATCTGAAGACATGGACCCCAAATCCTTGCCTTTGGTCAGCGCATACATCTCTCGTATGGTTTGTGTTGATAAGTCCCGAAGAGGCTTCCCACTTAGCCCTCCTACTTCAGAGCGCAGGGTACCCTGGAGGTCGGCAGGGCGACTCACTGTGGTGTTCGTGACAATCAATCCATCTACGCCCAACTGCAGTATGAGACAGAGAACGAGCCATCCAGTCATGGTACTGTCAAACTCGGAGGAGCTTCCCTGGGGGTCTGAGACAGCAGCCAGGCCATGTGCCCACACCGACAGCACCCAGAATCAAGAACTATCCCAGACCTCACTATACTTCTTGAACATGTCTGAATGACCCTCAAAATGACAAGAACTGCCATGACATAGTGACTACCCATAAAGTTCTACTAGAACAGGGTTATAATCCTTCTAACAACCCATTCTAGAGTGTCTCATCCAAAGTCTCCAGGTAGTAAGTTGTGGAACCAGGATTTGAACCCAGGACTGCTGGGCTCAGTCTGTTTCCACTACTCTCCTATGATAGAGACCTGGCGTTAGACTGAAGAGAGAGAATACAGGCATACCTTGGCAATATTGTTCAGTTCAGTTCCAGACCACCACAAAAAAGCAACTCTCACAATAAAGCAAGTGATAATCCTTCACTAGTGAAGGGCCTTGCTTTCAGTTTGTATAAAACACACTTGTGGCCCTGGCTGGGTTGTTCAGTGGACAGAGCATTGACCCGTGCACCAAGGTCACAGGTTTGATCCCTGGTCAGGGCACATACCAGAAGCGACCAATGAGTGTACAACTAAATGGAATAACTAAGTGGAACAACTCGATGCTTCTCTCTCCCTTACTCTCTCTCTCAAAAAAAAATGGGGGAAAACACACACACACACACACACACACACACACACACACACACACCTGTGAACAGCAGTAAAGCAAGGTATGCCTGTACTCTAGTCTGACCAAGACGGGCCAAGGATGCAAGCACAAGCCTGAAAGCCCTTCCTGGATGAAGAGGAGGAAAGAGAAAAAGACTCACTCAACCACTAATTTGAGCATTCACTTTTTACTATATGATGAATTAAGTCATGAAAGATACCAAACCAGCCCTCAGTATCACACAAAGGAAACCAGAGAGGCTGCTACGTGGGCTAGCACTGCTGGCAATGAGGGGTCCCCCCCCTCACCTCTCTCACCACACTGGCGATGTCCTCCTTCTCTTGGGCCGTGAGGTCAGGTGCGATCTTCACCAGCAGGGCTGGCTTGTGTGCTCCCATCAGGGCATCCCTCTCCTGTAGCACCTACAGCGACACAGCCAGAGATGGGGACCCTGAGACCACAGACCAAGGGTGCAACGGGGCCTGCAGCCACAGATCAGTGTATTTTCACATCAGCTATCAAACGAAAGCATGGGCAATGTCTCCTTTTCAGAAAGCCCAGCCCTCAGTTATGCAGTATGCCCCACCAAGCTGAGTCTGATTCCGTTCTCTTCAACCTAGAGAACCCCGAAATGGAGTCCCTAATGTCATTGGCATCGGTCGGCTAAGTTATTACAGTTAGATTTTTGTTCCTGAAAGAGATGACCATTCATTCATTCATTCATTCATTCATGTAAGGGGTGCTAGGGACAGCATGGTAAATGAGAGAGACATGGTCACTCTCATGGGCCTTTATTGTTTAACATAAGGTACAGATAACTAAGAAACTAATTAATATTAAGTATAATCCGTGTTATGAGAGAGGATTACAAGTACAGTGAGGGGGCCCTAACATGTCAAGGTATTAAGGACATCTTCTAGATAGTGACATTGAAGCTTTACCCTGGAGAAGAAACAGGATGGGCTGGAGGAGTGGGGCCTGGAGGTGTAATTTCCCACCTTGGTCAGCAGGTGGCGCAGCTCAGCCTTTCCCTGAAGGCTCCGCAGCCCGGCGGTGTTGGGACTGGACACGTTCACTACTAGGTAGTCAGCCAAGGGGCCCAGGACTCGAATCCCCTCTGTGTAGTCCAAGGCAGCGTCCACGGAGGTCTTATTCTTCCCCAGGTTAATCCCCAGTGGCAGCCCACCTGCAAATACTGCTGGTCAAAATTTTGTTCCCACACACCATTTCCTTGACATGAGTAGCCCATGAACAGCGTATAGGCCTTCAGCCTCCAGCGAGAACTTCCTGCACCAGCTACAAAGGCTGGAATACTGCGGCGTGCTGCTGCCTGCTGCACAGGAAGCGGCTCACCGCCTTTGGCCGTGTTCCGGCAACCGCTAGGGTGTTATACTGTATTGTGCCCCTATTCTTTTTTAGAACTTAATGGAAAAATGGGGAAATTTGGAATGCAAATACTAGTGATAAAAAAAAGCTGGGCTCATAAATGCAATACACCTGAGAACAGACAGAACTCAATAGGCATGTCAGAAGGGGCAAGCGTTTACTCTCAAGGGCTGCTCACCAGACTTGGGTCAAATGGCTGGGCGTGCAGTTGTGAAGAAAAACCAAAAGTAAAGCCTCTGTATAAAATACTGGAAAATATTTTCAATTATAATGTCTAAAATGTAGAGGTATAATCGTTTTATTATTACAGTTTTCCTAGGAGGGCCCCCGTGTAACTGGGGCCACTCACCCCCCCAACCCACCCCAGGACAGCCGTGATTACTCCTGCGGCTGGGCACAGTATCGTAGCTGGCCCGGTCTCACTCTCAGTGTCTCGATTTGCCCAGCAAGTAACTACAGCCCCTTACTTAAAACACCTTTGGATAACCACGTGACTTGCATTTTGGACTTTCAAAAAAATATACTTCAGTAACAGGTTTTGTATGAGATTAAGGCATTTTCTCCTAAAATCCCTCTTCTCCTCAAAGGTCAATTATATGTCAGTGGTACTGACTGCTTTTCCATGTGATGGTTGGAAAAAGACCTGAAACATCAGGTTAGCTCAGAAAACCTGTGTTAGGTCAAGGAGGATCAAAGAACAACATCTCATCTGCTAACTACCTTCTCATACCCTAATGGCCACCCTTTGATCATCAGTTTGAAAGTAAATGTTGTGTAGCTCATTTTGCATGTGTTGGGGGGGGGGGGGGTAATGTCTAACCATTAGACAAAGGTTATATAAACATGGTTCCCAAGTTTTCAAAGTTTAGCATCCATCAAGCCAAGGGCATTTGTAAGCTCTCATTCTTGTCCAGATAAGTAAACTGGCCTGACAGAGAGTATCACTTTCACGTAGCTAATGGATCTTTCATTACTAGTTGCCTGCCCACACTGACAAGATTTTGGAGTTAGAGAGAAATTGCTGAATGACTCTATCCCCAGAGGGCACCACAGCCTTAGCCAGCTAATGTTCCTTGGCAGGGTGCTAGCAATAAGCTGTTTCCGGGCTTGTAGCTTCTGGAAAACACTGTGTGCAGAGCTCTGCTATAGGATTTTGCTTCACTCCAATAAATATTCGCGCCAGAGTAGGGGTGAGGGATGGCCAAGGGAGAATGGGGGAGAAAGCTGGTATAAAGAGCACTGTGGGCAATTAAAAGGAAAGGGAGGCAAGGAGGCAGGGGAGTATCACAAACCACGGCAGTCATGTTATGACCTTCAAAGTTCCCCAAGTGAAAAGGTCCATACTGCAGCGGCGTCTGGTTCTGCCAAAGCCAGGGATTTCCAAACAAAGTCACTTTCTACTTCCCAAACCAGAGACTGCTGACAGCCTTGGCCCTTTCAGCCTCGTTCCTGAAATGACCCCGATAACCAGATTCATCTCGTTCCACCTCCAGGCTACCTAAGGAGACTGAAACCTTCCGGAAGGGCCTCCGGAGTGATCCAACGAGGAGAAAGGCCGTGGCCCAAACATTCCGAGAGAGCACCTGGGAAGGTATGGTGAGGGCCGCACAGCACCAGGACCACTAAGTACATCCTGAGGGAAGCAAAGCGGAGGACCTCGAAAGTGGCCTTCAAAACACATGCTGTTTCCAAGCTCCCAAATGCCAAGAGTAGTTATCCCTGAGTGAAGAATTTAACTTCAGTTTCCTTCTGTATGCTTCTCTGTCGTTACTAATGCTTCTATGATCAACATGCATGGTGTAGAGTGGGGAAAAGGACAGCAGGGCAGGACAAGGGCGGTGCCCAAACCCAGCCCCCATCTAGCTACCGAAGTGACCACAGAGGAGCCTCTCCGCTTTGCTCACTTCCAAGCGGGCCCCGGGTTACAGAATGAGGCAGAAACTAAGCGCGGCTTTGCTAAATTGTGAAATTCTGTTAAAATCTTGGAAACTGTGGTGGAACCAGGAAAATTCCTCCAGGAGAGGAGCCCTGCGTTCTGTAGTGTTTTTTATTTTCTATTGCTCAGTCATGTTTATGTCACTAGGAATGTTCCTGATGTTTCTCCCACGTTTCCTTCCAACAAATAAAGGCCCTCTAACGCAGCCCCACTTTACCTTCTGTGAGCCTGGCCTGCGTCTGCTGTCTGGCCCGTAGCCGGTGTTCCACTGCTGAGAGCCCGTGACTGTTAAATCCATATCTGCAACACACAAGGCGCATGGACAAGGTCAGAGCCCTCAGCCAGAAGGCAAAGACTGGAGACATGGCCATTTGCATGACTTTAAAAACAAAAAAGAAAAAAAAATGAGTCAATTCCTAAGACTTTCAAGGCCCAACCACCTGAACCACCTAGGGAAGTTGTTAAAACATGATCAAATGTGATCAAACGTGAAGGGAAAGATTAACGTTTGTAAACAAGCCAGCCAGCCAGCTAGCGCTGGATACAGCCGGACTTGGCTACACAGCTGCCCCAGCCCTGTCTGGGCCCAGCCCCCATCCTCCTTACCGGTGCACCCGCTCCACCCAGCAGAGCCGTCCTGCACCTCCCGGAACCCATCCTGCCGCTCCATTTCCCATCCTTTCTGCCTATTTAAATCATCGCCTCTTCCTGGCCCAGATCAAATGCTTCCTCTCCTCCCTGAATAAAGCTCCCATCTAAACACAAGGGAAGGCCCAGGGAAGCTGGACCAGAGTCCTGACATTGCCCTGCTGCTCACCCATCCCTGGAACTGCCTACTATACCTGTTATGAGTGGAAAATAATAACAGGCACCTATTCTTTAAGCTACTTAGTTACTTGCAGCCGAAAATACCTAACAGATACAGTGACAGTGACACATGCACTGGTTGACTAAAAGAATGAATTCATCCATTCATTGGGCAAATCTACTGAGCATCCACTCTGTGCCACACAGAGGAAGAGCTGAACACACAGTGCTCCAGGGCACAGGCTGTCCCCTACAGGACCTGCCAGGCACTGCCATCCCAGTACCCACAGGGATCTGGACGTTCTGAAGATATCGACCTGCAGTGCAGCACAAAGATCAATAACTTGATCTTTAATGCTGGACAATTTCCCTGAAACAACAATAAAGCGGGAAGTGGCAGCTGAATCAACTTCCCATAAGTCGGTCTCCCAGAAAGCCACTCGTGGCCCCAAGGATGCTTATCAAAATCTCCCCCATGAGGCTCTTCAAAACTGTGTTGCCAAAAATAAGAACCTCACTTTCTGGGCTTGCTGTAGTGAAAACTGCCCAGGACTTCACATAGAAAGACCTCTCACTAAGAGCGCTGGCTATGTCGATTATTAAGTTTTCCAGTTTCCTAAAAGCTAGGGCTGTGCTGCCCATACAACAGCCACGGCTACATGTGCTACCGAGCACAAGTATTTAATTAAATAACAATAAAAGTTACAAGAAAGAAAATAAAATGTATTACTAAAATTAATTTCATCTATTTCTTTTTACTATTTTATCATAGCTACCAGAATATTTTAAATCACATATGGGGTTTGCATTCCACTTATTTATACATTCATTGGTTGATCCTTCCATGTGCCCTGACCCGGGATTGAACCCTCAACCTTGGTGCATTGAGACAATGCTCTAACCAGCTGCGCTACCCAGCCGGGGTCGCATTATATTTCTACTAGACAGGACTGGGCAAGGGCAATGGAGTAACAATGTGGAAAAAGCACACACTATGAAGTCAGATAAGCCTAAATCCATACCCACGCTCTCCTGCTTACGGTCTTGTGGTTGTAGCTAAGTTATGTCGTTCTGAGCCTCAGGTGTATACGTGTTAAACGGAAATTCTAAAACCTGCTCCTACACCTGGCACATAGCAGGTGCTCCACCTGGTTCCTGACCATTCCAAAGGACAGAATAATGTCCACATCATACGACAGAAAACATCCTGAGTGCCCTGCTAGAAGAAGACATCCCTGTCACCTCGGAGCCGCTCACCTACCTATTAATGACGGCCTGGTCCTCAGGGAGGCGGAAGACTCTGGGCCTGGGGTTTCCTTCCTGAGGTTTCGGGGTAACACTGCCTACCTCAACAAAACCAAAGCCCATCTTGTAAAGTCCATCCACAGCCTCTGCATGCTTGTCAAATCCTGCAGCAATTCCTACTGGGTTTCGGAACTTACAGCCCAGGACTCTCACTTCCTAGAGAGAGGGAGACAAAGTCAGAGGCACACAAGGCGACACCAGTGTTCCTCAAGGTGTGGTCCGCAGCACACCTACATCAGAATTCCCTGGGGAGCTTGTTAAACATCCCCTCTCCGGACTAAGGAGCCAGAGTCTTTGGGGGATGATGAGGCAGAATGAGTTCTGAGCGAATCTATTTGTAACAGTGCTCCCCGGGTGACTCTGAGGCCTGCTGGAGCTGAAGACCGTTAGGCTTTATCCTCTGCATCACCAAGACAGAGGAAAAAAAGTGTTTCTATCATGGGCTGAGCCAGATACGGACACTGACTTTTCTATGTATGGTTAATAGTCATCCCTTTCTATCCATTATCCTTGGTGACTCGGTGTCAGCCCCTACTTAGTGCTGTTCTCAAACAGTGTCAAGCAGAAAAGCCCTTGAATTAGCCTAGAAAGTCAGCCTCAGTTGTGTCTCCCCCAGCCAGGCTGACCCCAAGCCCCAGTGATGACCCCAAGGCCCCAGTGGGCACCAGCGGGAGGAAAGGGCTCGGCTGGGCAGAAATGATTGCTGGGCTCCAAGACCAGGCTGTGGCTGGAAACAGGTTCTTCCCTGTCAGACACAGGGTGGATTCCAGATTGTTCCTCAAGGACAGTGGCTTTCAACCATGGCTGCGTGTCAGGACCCCCCGAGAGCTTACAGCCCTCACTCCCAGCGATTATGGTTGCAATGGCTCTGGCATGAGGCCAGAGCATCTGTATTTTCTAACACACCTCAAGTGATTTCAACACACAGCCAGGATTGTGAACCTTGGGATCCAGGAAATGATAGAGAGCTGACACTGGGATGTTAAATTGGGGTGAGATTATCAGAGTCCTGGTTGTCAGCTAAGGGGTCTGGACCACCTTCTGAATGAACTGCTGAAGGTGGGGACCCACACGGTGGTGTTTAGGACCATAGCTCAAAGGCCACACTTGTTCTCCATATCAGCGGTGTTTACAGGACATAGCTTTGTGCCTCTCCCAGCCATCACCTCACTTCCTTCCAAATCCACTCATCTCTGTATCCCCCTCTTTACTCACTCCTGCTACACTGGGTTCCAGGACTCTCAAACCAGCAGTTGGATATGAAAAAGCTTAAAGAAAATAACTCTCTGATTCTGCACTGCCTTTAAGTATATATAAGTCAGGCAAAATGCCCAAAACTGCAGGATGGGAAAGTGAGAGGGGTTCTAAGACAAAAAGGGAAAAAGCATAGAAGAGCCACTCTGATTTATAACAGTGACCTTTCCCCAAAGAGGGCTTCTTCTTTGTCTTCATGTTCACATCATTCTGATGTCCCCATTTGGTAAGAAGTCTCTCAGATAAGAACTGTCAGGACTTACATGAAGATGCAGATTCTAGAAGGATGTGGATTCTTCTGTTTTGTTTGCTGCCATACCCCAGAACAGTAGCAGGCACATGGTGGGGCCCATGTGTTAATGCAGGACTGAATAACCTGAGACAGGTGTTTGTATGCCTTCCTCCCAGGGCGTGGCTAGACATGCCTATGTCACATTAGATGTTTAATGACTCTGGCATGATTCCATATTTCACTGAGGTGAAGACTGAGCTACCTGACCTAAGCAAAGCATCTCCCATGGGTTTGAATCCTGGCTCATCCACTTTGTAGCTGTGGCTAAGTGATTGGATAAGTCACATAACTACTCCATGCCTCAGTTTCCTGACCTGTACATCAGGATGACAGTTTTTTATTGGGGCTTACTTGGGACTCTGCTTTTCAAAAGGCTCAACCCCAGTGTGTAAATTAGGGGACATTGACCTTTACCTTGTATTGCACAAGGTCTTCCAAGAGCACCTACCAGCATGTCAGAGTCTTGAAATGTGGCCCGGGGAAGGAGCCCCAGGGAGGTGACACGAACAGCCAGCCTGTGGGCTGACTCAGGATCCAGCAGCCCTTGTAGAGTTGGCATCAAGTGTTCAGCATAGAAATGCTCATCCCCCGTAGCCGTCAGATAGGAGGCAAAGAGAAGTCCTCCGCCCCCCAGGATGACCAGGGCATCCTGGGCCCGCTTCTGGGGTGAAAAAAAAAAGCCCATTGGCTCTCAAAGCCAGGCCACAGCACCTTCTCTCTGAGCCCTTTAAACCTCCACACACAGAATACATAATGACATTCCATGTGAAGCAATGCCCCTAGCCTTCTGCTAACACTGGTCTCCTTCATTTCTAGTCTTGCTTGCACATTGGTCTCTATTGTCGGAAGTTGGATCTACACTTCTGCTGACACACACTCATCTGGCCCTAAGGACCTTTGGGTTTGGGAATTGCATGAACAATCTCCCGCTCAAGCCATGACAAGATGACCGGCCTGCACTCAAACCTCAGGATTTCCCATCTACAACCTCAACATTCCAGGTGGAAGCTTTATCCACTGCACCACCAGAAGTCAGGTTAGAGTTTCTAAGTAGAGGCTTAAACACTTGACTATTTCACTATCTAGGTGAGTCATACCCTAATATTTACACATTGAAATACATATTATCTTAAATTACTTTCATTTCTCCTTTATATTCCAGTTAGGACATTATGTTGACTTTTTAAAATTATAGAAAGAATTCATTATATATAAATTCCATTTCAGGATAATAAAAGGTTTTTTAAAAAAGGAGCGTCAGTCTTACTGGGTCAAAAACCACTCTCCTAGCTCAAACATGGTTGGTAATACCTTTTTCTTAATTATCACTGCCCAGATGCTGAGTCACTCATTCATTAATTTAATCATTCATCAAATAGTAGTTGACCACTCATAAGTGGGCTAATCAGTCAAGTCCCTACCTTCATGGGGAGTACAACCTCAGGAGGAGAAAGAAATTAATGATCATGCATATATATAACTGTACAACTTCTATTTTTAAAAAAAGGTACAGAGTAATGGAAGGACCTAATTCAATCTCAGAGGTAGAGAAAGGCTTCCTTAAGGAAGTGACGCCAATATTCAAAGGTCAAATAGTTAAGCAGAAGGTAGTGGGGGAAGGAAAAAAGTGGAAAGGCTCTCTCATGGCAGAGGAGAATGAGATGCGCCCAATGAATGGGAGAAGGGGAAAGGTTTGATTAGCAAAAGTATAGCTTAAAAATAAGTTGGAAAGACAGGAAGAGATCTTAGCCAGAATAAGGATTTCGGTTTTGTTCCTTAAACAAGAAGTGAACACATTTGCCTATAAGGCTCTCCTAGCTGTTCATATAGATCACGTATTTGTTGTCTTACTTCTAGTCTCCAGGTTGTAAGAACTCCCTTAATGTCAACCAACAAATATCAGCACCGTTACAAAGAGCCCTCGCCCTAACATTTTATCTAGAAGTGTTGGGACCATGCCTTGTTAATTTCATTCCACGTTGGATGCTACACACACTGCTAGGCGGTCATGTATTCACTGAGATCCCCTGTGCCAAGCTCAGTACGTTTGGTATCTACCCAGACATACACGTGCCGTTTACACACACTGTCCAAGTACATATGCACAAATGCACATGCATGAGCTTCTGCAGAGACACACAAGCGTGCCAGACGGGCCTACGCTCTCGGAGCGGCCTCCCGTCCACACCTCGCTCCGAGTACCCCTACTTTCTCCCCTAAGCCCCTGCTCTCTCCGACTTCCCCTCGTCAAAGCGAGAGACCCAGTTTCTAAACTCACTTTCAGCTGTCTCCATGCCATGATCCTTCTGCAACTGGGCCCGCCTCTGTCTTACTTCCATTGGAGAAGATGACGGGAGAACTCTAGTCCCCGCCCCGGAGCTGCCAACTCACCAATCGCCGGGAAGAGGGGTGGGGCTGGCGCATCTGGGCGGAGAAGGCCGCGCTCCGCCCCAGAGGTCTGGTTAAACGCTGAGGGTCGCGCGCGCGCGCGCGCGAAAACGGGAGGCCACGCCTTTTCCGCCCTGCCACCTGCCGGGCTTCCTGCGTACGCCCTGGGCGTCGCGGAGGTCGCGGTCAGGTGGTCTTTTGAGTTCAGCGTTTTATTGATGTGCTTTGAAACAGGTACTGAAAAAGTATGTATCAAGCACTGTAAAAAAGGTTGAAATGAATTACAATACTATAAATACCTGTGTAGACTTCAAAGAAGATTCTTTCAACTTAAGGTGTCACTTAAACATGTCTAAAACGCATGTATGTGTGTATGTACGTAAGTTTATGAGGATGTTGGGAAATTAAGACTTTGTAATTGAAAGTATCCTGCACTCAGGCCATTTCGTTGCAACATGGGCTTGCTGGACTCCTCTGCCCAGAAATCTTCCATATAAATTGCAGTCTATCTTTTTTTTTTTTACTTTCCTGAGCAGGCGGTGCCCCAGTGGAGAGAGCCTACCTAGACCTGGGTCTCTGAGAACCAAGGGTGGGGACCCAACAGCTGTAGCACAGGGTAGCCAGCTGAGCGTGGCATCATAGACATGACTCCATGGTCGCTGGCTTGAGTCTCAAGCTCACTGGCTTGAGCAAGTGGTCACTGGTCCAGCTGGAGCCCTCTTAGTCAAGGCACATATGTGAAAGCAATCAATGAACAGCTAAAGTGCCACAACTATGAGTTGATGCTTCTCATCTCTATCTCTTGTCTGCTTCTCTTTCTCAAAATAATAATAATAAATTGTGTCTTTTTTCTAGCATTTGAAACATTGCAGTTTTGTAGTTTCAGTTCTCAGCACTCTCTCTCAAGTACACATCCCACACACAGAGAATTATTTCTCTTTAAAAATACCTTCCACTTTCTCACTTCTATGCATTTACTCATAATTACTCCTCTGTCAACATCCCATTTCATCTGTCTAAATATGGCTATTCAAGTGCTGGAAATAATATCCCCAGCTGACCCTTCATAGATTTAAGCTGATCCTCTCTAGTAACACTTTCTTTATTAACTACACTTATTATGTCTTTATTAAATACAATTATGTCTGTCCTTCCCTAATTAGACTAAACTTTTACATGTAGGTACTATGCCATATTAATCTTTCATCTGATTACTGCAGTATTTTTTTTAACAGACGGGTGTATTGGACTCTACATTCCAGAAAAATTTTAATTTTGGTACCCGCATCCATAGTGATTTTAAAGAGTAATTGTAAGCTTCATTAGGATAACCAGCTGAACCCTGAAACCTGCCAAGTGATTTCCGTGCCCATGTGTATTTGTATATATGACCAGTTTTGGAACCAAGAAAGAGAACTAGCTAAAAACATAAATGATAGCTGTGCTACAGGTGAAGATCAAATGACATGTATGAACAATTTTTTCAGCAAGTTAAAGAACAATGATGAGAGAATTGATTCTTCCCTACTGTGACAAATTCAAAAGAACTTGTGTGGTTGTCTGCCAGAACCATGTGTATCTGACAAATGACTATTTAGTTCAGCAAGTTTGAATTTCACTGGTTTTCAGTTTTGTTTGTATTTAGTTTGTATTCATTCTTTTTTTTTATTCATTTTAGAGAGGAGACACAGAGTGAGAGAGAGAGAGAGAAAGAGAGAAAGGGGGGAGGAGCTGGAAGCATCAACTCCCATATGTGCCTTGACCGGACCAGTGCAGGGTTTTGAACTGGCGACCTCAGTGTTCCCAGGTCGACGCTTTATCCACTGCGCCACCACAGGTCAGGCCATATTCATTCTTTTATTAAATATTTATTCTCTGCCTTTTTACAGTTATATAAAGATTTAGGATAGAGTTATGTAAGAGATTGATAATAGAGTTATGTAAGAAATTTAGAATAGAGTGAATGTATTTAAGAAACAAGAGAATAATTTAAATTCATGGCTTGCTTTAAAAAGAAAATCAATGTATTACTCAAATTTTAGCGACACTGACTTAGATATTCATAATTCTCTATTTCCTTACTGTTTAAATTTAGCAAATAAAGATCTATTATAAAGCTGAAGGCATATCCTGTTATGTAGACACAGGTGGTGGTGCCCAGCTGTAAAGGCCCATTTATTGATCTTTGTTTTCAACTAATAGGAACAACACCTTGCTTCTTAAAACAAAACACACAAAACCTTTTGTCTGCTTGACCAATTATTCCCAATTCTTAAAAGAATAATAATAATAAATAAAACATATCCACAAAGAATATACAGTGTGTCCGTAAAGTCATGGTGCACTTTTGACCGGTCACCTGTCAAAAGTGCACCATGACTTTACGGACACACTGTCTTTAGAGGGCCAGGCAGCTTCTGAGCCTCCACACTTTTTGTGCTCACAGTTAACAGAGAAAATGTTCTTTAAAAGAAGAACCTGGCTTTGGTTATACATCAGAACAAGTATCATTCTAGGAAGTGAGCTAAATAGCCCAGAGCAACATGGTAAAAATAACTGTTATCAGCTTAACAGGTTTCACTACAGCTTTAAGGAAGCAGAAAATTACTGCCATGCCCAGGGAGGACACCTTACTTACACTTGGAACCAGGAGGTTCAAGATCTCATCTGGGACTTTCTGGAAGAAGGGAAGAAGTGGTGGATTGGGCAAAATTTAATGCTGCTGGGAAAATATCAAGAAAAAAAGCAGTCCAAGTAAGGCTCTGAGATTTGGTGTTTATGTCGCTTTCTTCCTTTTATTCTACAGCAAGCGAAAGAAAAAATTTAAATCTTTCTGCCTTGAATACAGAAATATCAGTCAGTTTACTTCTGTACCATGATTCTTCTGAAACATTTCCACCTTCGGGCTGCAGCCTTGGAGTTGTCTTTGTAGCAAAGATGATGGGATTTTCTCAGAGCCTATCAAAAATTACCTTACCTAGGCCTGACCTGTGGTGGCGCAGTGGATCAAGCGTCAACCTGGAATGCTGAGGTCGCCGGTTCTACACCCTGGCCTTGCCTGGTCAAGGCACATATGGGAGTTGATGCTTCCTGCTCTTCCTCTCTCTCTCTCTCTCTCTCTCTCTCTCTGTTTCTCTCTCTGAAATGAATGAATAAAACTTACCTGCCTGACCAGGTGGTGGCGCAGCGCAGTGGATAGAGTGTTGGACTGGAATGCGGAGGACCCAGGTTGAAGACCCCAAGGTTGCCAGCTTGAGCGCGGGCCCATCTGGCTTGAGCAAAAGATTACCAGCTTGGACCCTAGGTCACTGGCTCAAGCAAGGGGTTACTCGGTCTGCTGAAGGCCCACAATCAAGGCACATATGAGAAAGTAATCAATGAACAAC
Organism: Rhynchonycteris naso; assembly: GCA_037038555.1. Taxonomy (NCBI): domain Eukaryota; kingdom Metazoa; phylum Chordata; class Mammalia; order Chiroptera; family Emballonuridae; genus Rhynchonycteris; species Rhynchonycteris naso. Next base: position 21,202,624 of record CM073001.1, read on the forward strand.
TAAGGTGTTGCAACAAAAAACTGATGATTGGTGCTTCTCATCTCTCTCCGTTCCTGTCTGTCTGTCCCTATTTATCCCTCTCTCTGACTCTCTCTCTCTGTCCCTGTTAAAAAAAAAAAAAGAAAAAAAGAAAAATTAACTTACCTAATATTGTACTCAAAGTATTGTACAAGCTTCTGAAGTTGGAAGCCTTTTATGGTCACTTTATTTCTGGTAACTATCTCTTCATCATTCTTGGCTTCAAGATTTCTAATGCAGAAACTAGGTGAGAAATTGTTTGCCTGATGTCTTTCTTTGATATATATTTTCAAAATTATACACTATAATCCTGTCATGTTCAAGGAAACTCCAAGACATTTATGTCATAATTATCTTCATTGAATTCTAATAAATGAATGCTAAGCCTTGTGATAAAGGACACATAATATGAAAAAATGATCTACAGTATGTGGAGGGGGATCCTAAATTTTCATCTATTGAAAGCTAGAAATATTTGGTTTTCATATTTATGTTTTAAAATATTTGACTTCTTATTAACCAATGTCATCCCAATAAATTCAATTAAGAAGTGTTTTTAATGTTTGACTTTTGAGTACGAAGCTCACCTGAATCTGGTCTTCCTTCTGCAGATGTCACAGCCTGCAGGGCTACGAAGCCCAGCAGCTGCACTTACATGTCCAAAAAGTCCAGCTGGGTCTGATCAGAAGTAGACTTGTGCTGACTGGGGCATTATTTCATTTGCCGGACTGGTAAGGGATAAAGCTACATGCTGCCAAAGACCTAACCGTAGAAGCTGATCCTAAGCAAGGAGAGTCTGTGAGAGCATTAGTTAGCAAGTCCACGGGCGATAGATGATAGGAAGGATGTAAGGATCTTGCTGTTCATGATGTTGATCAGAGCGAGAAACTGTTCATTTGGAGTGACTTCCTTACGCACCCCCTCTGGTAGTTGGAAAGAGCGGAGCCCTGAAATGTTCCCTTCATTGCTTAACTTGGGCAGAACGTGGGAGAAAGTGTATTATTGGGAAGCCCTGTTTTCCACATGTAAACTCCAGATCCATTCAGCACTTGGGCTTTAAAGAGAAGAGGGAGCAGAGGAGGAAAAGGGAGCATGGTGAAGGAAAGCGAGACGATGAGGGGGAGGAGGTTTTCATCAGTTAGAGGGTTGTTTCTTCAGAAGCAGATTAGAATTAAGGTGTGGGGGGGTGGTGAGGGTGGTGGGTGGTTTTTGTCTTTATAATTGAGCAATGTTTTCATAGCAGTAGTTACATAAAGCATTTACTCTTAGCTCAGTATATGCTTGGAGACTTGATATCTCAGTAAAAGTTTTGTTTCACTTTTTAAAAAATCACAAATGCTTTCTTATGAAAATATAAAGCATGTATGGGTGTTTCATAAAACAGAATATATTGCAATACTTCTTTATTACAAGAAATATTTCTCTATGACAGTATTCCTCAAATACTGCATATTGAGAGGACCCAGTATTTCAATGTACAGTAATTACTTTTTTTTTTCTTTTTAGTGAGAGAGAAGAGGGTGGTGGGGACATACAGGAAGAGAGATGAGAAGTATCATCGATTGCTTTCTCATATGTGCCTTGACTGGAAGTGGGGGGGAGGGGCTCCAGCTGAGCCAGTGACCCCTTGCTCAAACCAGCAACCTTGGGCATCAAGCCAGCAATTTTTGGGCTAAAGCCAGTGACCTCTGTGTTTTGAACCTGGGTCCTCAGTGTCCCAGGCCAATGGTCTATCCACTGCACCACCACCTGGTCAGGCTCATTGTAATGAATTTCTGACTTTAAATCTTTCTTTCTTACTGTTTCAAGCTCTTTGTAGATTTTTGTCTTACTTTGCCCTAATAGCATGTTATTGTTACTGAGGCCAAGACTGTGAGCCCAATGGCTGCGTAAATCTAGTGGTCATGTTTTGTTCTCACAAACCGCACTCTTAGCATTGGCCAGCTTACAGTCGTGAACTGCTGTTTATCATCTCCAGGACTGAAAAAACAACTCCTTAATACCCTAAATGATAATGATTATTGTATTCATCTTTCACTATCCCAAAGTTGAGTTTTTAGACGTTTTCAGCTACTCTTCATTTTGAAGTGAAAATGTACTTTCTAATATTATCATTCTTGTACTTGCAAGAGATTGCTGCTATGGAGTATAAAATGTTCGTGTGAAGATAATCTTGAACAAAAAATAATTCTATTCAATTAATTCATTCACTTTATCTAACTAAGCCAATTCTGCAAGTGCTGAGCCTACGTTCTCATAATGAGAGGAAGTCTTTTGCTGAATCCAAGAGCTCAGGCTCAAGAGTCACAAGTTCATATTTTGTTTCTCTGGCTTCCAGTTGTGACACCCTGGGCAAGCAGCTTAACTTCTGTGCAGTCCAGTTCCTTCAAAGGGCTGTTATCAGAAGTAAGATAATACAAGTGAAATATTAGAACTATGCCTGGCATAATATGGTAATTATTACTGTTAATATTGTGCAATTTCTATTTTTTGTTCAAAGTTTATTTTCTGCTCCTAGATAGGTTTACTTTCATGTCAAAGGTGAAAACACTTTTAGAGATTCAGTATTGCTAGTTACCTTTAAAACTAAAGTATTTGCACAATGCAATTGCTTAGAGGTATTTTGAAATAACTGTTGTTGTCATAGTATTTATACACTCTTATTGTGAATTTAAGAAATGCCTCTTGCCTGACCAGGTGGTGGCGCACTGGATAGAGTGTTGGACTGGGATGTGGAAGACCCAGGTTCAAGACCCCAAGGTTGTCAGCTTGAGCGCAGGCCCATCTGGCTTGAGCAAAAAGCTCGCCAGCTTGGACCCAAGGTCGCTGGCTCCGGCAAGGGGTAGCTCGGTCTGCTGAAGGCCTGTGGTCAAGGCACATGTGAGAAAGCAATCAATGAACAACTATGGTGTCGCAATGGCAACGAAAAACTAATGATTGATGCTTCTCATCTCTCTCCCTTCCTGTCTGTCTATCCCTATCTATCCCTCTCTCTGACTCTCTCTCTGTCCCTGTAAGAAAAAATAAAATAAATTTATAAAAAAAGAAATGCCTCTTCCAAAATAAGATGTGGGTGGGAGAAGTATTTGTAAATTTGTTCCTTAACATTCAAAGAGAAGCCTAATGCTTTGTATAATAGTACAGTATTACTGCAGTTACAGGTTGATTTTTGCACACTGGAATAGTTGAACTCAGGATTTTTCTTTATTTATAAAAAAAAAAAAGGCACAAAAAATGCCTGACCTGTGGTGACGCAGTGGATAGAATGTCAACCTGCAATGCTGAGGTTGCCCGTTGGAAACCGCAGACTTGCCCAGTCAGGGCCCATATGAGAAGCAATCAATGAGAGCACAGTTAAATGGAACAACTAAGTGAAACAATGAGTTGATGCTCTGTCTCTCTTCTCTCCCTTCTCTCTCTCTCTTTTCTCTCTTTCTCCTTCCCTTTCCCTCTCTCTCTCAAATCAATGGAAAAATTAATTTAAAAAATTACATACATATTTACTCTTTGACCCAGCAATCCTGCTGCTAGGAATCTATCCCAAAATTACACTAGCAAAAATACAAAAAGACACGTGCATGAGGCATTTACTGTAGCTCTAGTTACAATAGCAAAGAGCAGAAACAACCCACATACCCATCAGGAGGGGACAGGTGTACAGAGAAGGAAGGAAGATGTCTGTGTACTGCAGTAGGGTTATGTACCTTTATGTCCGTCAGTGAAAAAAAGAACAAGCTGTGGGACAGTGTGTACATTATGCTGTTTTGATCTAAGAAAGGTGGTTATTATGTAAACATAATAGAAAAACAAACACTAATGGAAGTGATTACCTAAGGGAGGGAGGGAATTGGCTAGAAAAAGACAAAGATGGAAGTGAGACCTTTCTGAATGTTCATTGTTTCAGTTTTGACATTGGAACTCTCTACATGTGTAAGTAATTAGAAAACAAAATAAAATTCTAAGAAAAGCAATACCTAAAAACAAAGAAAGAGAGCAGGAGAGGAAGCAGGTGTACAAGTGTAGGTAACTTTAGGGGCGTTTCCTCAAGAGCAGGAATGAACCGAAGCCATGCAGAATTCCGTGGACAGTGTAAATTGGTGGGCTTTTCTTTAAGACAGGTAAAATAGTAGGCTAGGACAATGTTCTTGATCCGAACTGGTGTGCAACTGGAGGGGTTCACTTTGTGTGGGAGCACTGTGAAGTAGCAGGAGAGAAGGCGGGGTCTGTGGGCAGTAGGAGTCTGTGAAAAGGACTCTCATTTGCTGCCCCTTGAGGCAGAAAGCAAGGTTATCACTTGACCTGAGAATGAGGATCAGGGATACCCCTAGTTGTTGGAGATTTGAGTACAGGATGAGTGGGAAAGGGTTTACGAGGAGAGTGGAAGGACTAGGGGAAAGCAGTGTGAGTTCTTGGCAATGCAAAGCAGGCCCCTGGGGTCCGTGATCCTGAATTTGAGCTGAGAGATAGTCAGTGAGGTTGTACGATTTTCTCTAGCCAAGCTCTGCAGCATGATGAGAAACATGCCCACCTTCCAAACTCTTTTATCTCTACCAATAGGAATTCTGCATTACAAAGGAGAATATTATCCTTAGAATATCATTTCAATTCTTCGTTGTGACACCTCAGTTGTTCATTGATTGCTTTCTCACATGTGCCTTGACCGTGGGGCTACAGCAGACCAAGTGACCCCTTGCTGAAGCCAGCAACCTTAGGTCCAAGCTGGTGAGCTTTGCTCAAACCAGATGGGTCCTCGCTCAAGATGGCGACCTTGGGGTCTCGAATCAAACCTGGGTCCTCCACATCCCAGTTCGACGCTCTATCCACTGTGCAACCACCGGTCAGGCTAGAATGTCATTTCTTAAAAAGAACTTCATTCATTTGCCTGACCTGTGGTGGCGCAGTGGATTAAAGCCTCGACCTACAACTCTGAGTTTGCTGGTTTGAAACCCTGGGCTTGCCTGGTCAAGGCACATATGGGAGTTGATGCTTCCTGCTCCTCTCTACCTTCTCTCTCTCTCTCTCCCCCCTCTCTGAAATGAATAAGTAATAAAAATAATTTTTAAAAAATACAGTCTATTAATAAAATAAAAAATTAAAAAAAAAAAAAGGCCTGACCTGTGGTAGCGCAGTGGATAAAGCGTCGACCTGGGAACACTGAGGTCGCCAGTTCAAAACCCTGTACTGGTCTGGTCAAGGCACGTATGGGAGTTGATGCTTCCAGCTCCTCCCCCCTTTCTCTCTCTCTCTCTCTCTCTCTCTCTCTCTCTCTCTCTCTCTGTGTCTCCTCTCTAAATGAATAAAATAAAATAAAATAAAAAATTTAAAAAAAAAATACAGTCTATCTTAAAAAAAAAAAAAAAAAAGAACTTCATTCTCTGTCTTGGCAGTGTTGACCCAGTCAGTGGACCTAATTTGAGATGTCGAATCACATAAGGTGATGACTGTTCTCCAGGGCAAGAGAGCTACTTTAAAATTCCTATGTTATTGTTCTTTTTTAAAAAAAATGGATACTAATCTTTATGTTTTCTTGATTATCACATATGTGCTTATAGACTAAAATTAGAGTTGTAGTCTATAAATTAACTCCAAATAGATGCCTTTTCAGACCAAGATGCAAATTATGAAAGAAATGGAAATCTCATTTACATCAGAAGCCCAAGAAGACAGAAAACAAAATCCCAATACCAGGAAACAAAACGACCTCAGGTAATGTATAGTGAAACCGATTCCTGCCTTGAAGAGTGCACAAGACATTAATGCTCAAATGTGTCATCACAACAGGTACCCAGTAAATATTTGTTGCATTCTGTTTTGTCTGATCTTAATATTGCAGTCTTTGCTTCCATTTTATAAATTTGTATTTTCTTGATTGCCCTTTGGCCACCCTCTTTTCATGTACACCCAAACAAAAGACAAAGCATTTTCCTGCAAAATGTTCCGTAAAAAGAAGAGAGGCTTCTTGAAGTCCTTGCAAAGTCAAGTGGTGGTGTTCGCTCTTGTTTTATTTTTAATTTTGAAAAACAAATACTATTTGGGGAAGATGCATTAGCCTGAAATAACCTCAGTCAATATCAGTGTGGGATGATTATAGAATCACTTGATGGATTGGGTGAAGAAATAGATTAAAGTGGGACTAGTGATTATTCTTAGGGGTATGACCTCACAACTTCCAGCGTTAGATGTCCTTGTCAACTAGCACTTTAAATACCCCTTAAAAGAGCAATTTAGGAAGTGTCATTGTGAGTACATACACATGTCAAAATCAATTTTTCTGAAGTCTTCGTACTGGATACTTTTGAGTTGGGGAAAAGTGTTTAGTGATAGCATTAGATGGAAGTACAGATAATATATTTTGGAAAACTTAAGTAATTCCAAAAGTTCTTCTGATTTTAATTAGAGCAATGATGATGAAGATGCACTTGAAAAGTTTTAATTAATCTATGTTGTGAATTATGTTTTATGAAAGCAATTTTTACAAATGAATATACATATATTTATATAACATGTGATTTTAATATACCTCGATAAAATTCAGTAAGTAGGTATTTGATGTTCTACCTACATCCTTCAAGTTTGTACAGTCAAGTTTGCCCAACAACTTCTGAAAAGTCTCCTATATTTATCTGGCAGGGGAGAGACCATGATAATGAAGGTGGTTTTCCTAGGGTCAGGCTCACTCATTGCACTCCCAGTCATGATAAATTAAAAAAGAATAAAAGTCTCCTTATTGAGAAAAGAGAGATTTCCCTGTTTGGGGGATTGCCTTTAGTTATATATTTATGGTCCTTTAAAAATTTTTTATGTCACTTTGCTTTAAGTGAGTCCCTATTAAATTTTGTATAAACGCATCTAATTATTTTACTCACCCTGAGAATATTATTATAGTAAAGTTTACCACATTTAAATTTATTTTAATAACAGGTATCCTTTCTTGCCTTTTCTGTGCTTTCTGGTTCTAATGTTTCCTTGCTAGTTTCTTCGGTCTTCTGTTGAAATTTTGTTCTCCAATATTTTTGTTTTAATTGTTTACCTTTAAAATGCTGTTCTTTTTATAAACATATTCTTATACCTTTGTTCTTCTGATTGTCAAGATCAGGAATGAAAGTCTCTTAAAACCCCCTCATGTGGTTAAAAGAATACCTTGTATTAGTTTTCCGCTCCCCACGGTCACTCCCTAGATCTTGATCTTGTTAGGATAGTCGGTGTGTTTTATTGAGGTTCTTGTTATATTAAATTATTACTTTTGTATTATACAGCTTCTCTTACGAATACATTTTTCAAACTTTTGTCAAAGCCAGATTTCCAACAATAATTTAGAACTTATTTCTATTTAACTGGTTTTGCATTTATCAGTAATCATCTTATATCATAATTTTCCTTTTCTTGAGTTCTTAATTTTGTCTAATTTCTACAATTGTTTTTTTCCAAAAAGATTGGCTGATGGAAATATTTTGGGAACTTTTGAATAATCCAAAGGGGTCTTTCTTGTCCCTTCCCTATGTTAAAAGAAAATGCTCTCCCGGTAGTTTACTGACCTAGTAGGCTTTTAGTCAGTGATTTATGAATTGGGCAGCATCCAATCTAGCAGATGGAAAGGAGCTCTCAAGAGCTGGACAAGGAGAGGGATTTTTATAGACCAAAGTGAACAAGGTTACTTTCCTTATTTGGAGCAAAGGGAAGTCTTAAAGCCGGGTTATGTAACTTGTGCTGCATAGGCAAGCGCTGATTGCCTGCCATTTTTGAAAGTCAAGCATAGAAAATTAGTTTAAGTTTTGGTTTGCTAAAGTGGGGCTTAGCGTGAGTGATTCCATCTTGGGCCTACTTGGGTAACTTTAACACCAATTAGCCACATTTTAGCAGAGAGTACAAGTTAAAATATAGGATCAATAGCTGTATATCTTCCATATCTTTCTGCTAGTCTTTTAAATTAAAAGATGTTTCTTACTTATCAACTTTTCTATTGCATTCTGGGAAAGTGCTTCACATTTATCCTCTATATCATTGATTTTCTTTTTCTTTTTTTTTATTGTTATTATTTTTTTTATAGGAGGCGGGGCGGCAGAGAAACTGACTCCCATATGTGCCCTGACCGTATCCACCCAGCAAGCCCCCTACCAGGAGATACTCTGCCCATCTGAGGCTGCTGCTCCATTGCTTGGCAACCAAGCTATGTTAGCACCTGAGGCGAGGCCACAAAGCCATCAGTGCACAGGGCCAACTTTTGCTCAAACCATTTGAGCCATGGCTGCAGGGGGAGGGAGCAGGGGAAGAGAGAAGGGCAAGAGAGAGAGAGAGAGGTGTGGAGAAGCAGATGGTCGCTTCTTCTATCTCCCCTAACTGGGAATTGAACCCAGGATTTCCACATGCCAGGCCGACACTCTACCGCTGAGCCAACCAGCCAGGGCCAATTTGATTTATTGAGATTAGTTCTGTTCTGTATTACCTCCAGTATCGATTTTAACTTTTCAGCAGCATTTTTAGTTTTCTTGAAATCCTCTGTTAACATTTATTTCTCTCTTAATCTACCTCAGTCTTGTGTATTTTAGCTTCAATTTATTTTTCTTTAAGGCTTTCTCTGTCTATTAAGAAAGCTAAATAGCTTTTGAAATGTTTTTATTTTGCCATTGATAATTTTCAGAGGTATAGTTTCCTCTGAGTCCTCCGGATTTAGTTCCTAGGTTCTATGATGGTCATAGGCTCTCGTTTGGTTTTGATTGTTTCCCTATCTTTGAAGGCAAGATCTGTCCAAACACTATGTCAGGAGACCAAGAAGTTGGGCCATCCTTAGTTCGGCAGCTTGTTGGCTTATCTAGTGATCATAACCCCTTTTCAGATCTCTAGCTGAAGTGCAGGGTAACTTCCCTGTTCCTGAGAGGGGAGAAACCAGATGAATGCAGGAGAAGGGGCTACAGGAGTGACTGACTCAGCCAGTTAGAGATTATCCACATCCTATAGATCTCTATCTGATCTGGAGACTCTTACAGTACTCACAAGAAAAACAGGATCTACAAATAGATAGGACCAGGGGTCCAGAAATCCCTTTCCCCTTGCTGCCCCACCTTGAGTCATGAGGTGCACGTAGGACCTCAGACAAAGGAATCACGTGCCCCTTGCGTGGACACTGTAAAAGGCATATAAGATGTAAGAAGTCTAACTTCGGGGAGCTCGTGCGTTGGTGATACTTGTCTCACATGCTCCACCTGCTACTAATAAATTCTCCTTCCTCTATTAAGTTGTCTGAGTGTCTGTTGTCCTCCGTTGGTGTTGTTTCCTGCGACATTCCCAGCAAGCTAATAACCCTGGTCTGAGGTGATATTTTTCTCAACTCTACCTACATTGAATTAATTTTCACAGTGTTAGATGTTATTACACCCATTCTCCAGATGAAAAAAATAAGATGTTAAGTCATTTGCTTGAGGCTTTATGGTTACATAAAAGGCAAATCTGCCCTGGACCCCAGGCCTTTTGGCTCTAGACCGCAAGTCTCTTGAATCCAGTTTCTTCCTTCTACCTTCCATCCTGTTTTCCATGATAGAGAGACATGGCATCTGGTCAGAAGAACACCTCAGAACTCTGTCTCCCCCAGCAGTGGTAGCCGCAGTGAGTCTGCTGCTAAATGCACATGTCAGTGCAATGAACAACACAGGGACCGTCACAAGAAAAGACAGAGAGGGCCGAGCAGGTTTGCTGTAGCGGGTGTATTTCAGTGACCCAGACGCTCGTGGCCTGAGAGAAGTCACCCTAAGTTCACAGCAGATAGGCATGTTAACACGCTGATGTTGCCTTCAGAGCATCGTTTTCTTACTGGAAAATGTGGAAGGAGAATGAAAGCAATAAAGGCAATCTGGTTAAATGTTCCAAATGACCATTTCTAAAAGCCTAGCAGAACATATGCTCTGATTTATTAATAATGAGATTCTCCGTGATATAAAATTATGAGGCAGATATTTCTGCAGTCTTGTTTACAAGCTGGCACCTTTACGATTGGTTTCACTTAATATTTATTTTTATAGCGAGAGTCTTTGAATAGTAAGCAAAGGGATGGGACGTTGGAGATATGTATTGCTTTGGTTTCAGAATTCACACTCGTCTACAGGTTTATCAGCAGTGGGAAATCATCACTCTGGTTTCCTGTATGACTTGTACTTTTTAGCCAAGGATAACAAATAAAATAGGAAGAAATACATCTATCCTAGGCTTTTACTGGAACTTAATCTGCCTTTTATTTCTACGGGAGCCACTCATCTTTCAACCAAATGTCGACAGCCCGAGCCTACTAATCCCATAAGTATTTACCTTCACTGTGCACATCTCGGAATATGGTTCTCTGTGCCATTCGCAGTGGGGCCTGCCAGAACGCCGCTCTGTCTCCTAGCGTGCTCTTAGTACCACTTTTCTAAGAAGGAAAGGGAAGTTCTTAAGTGCGGAGAGAATCGGGTTTAATGGATTATTAAAGAAGGTTTTAAAGCCTATATTTGGCTTTCATTTGGTATTATTATCTTTTGTTGGCTGTTTCTTTATTCCCTGCTTCATTCTAAGGGGGACTTGTGGCATCTTAAAAATATATATACAATGCAATAAAAAAATTTAAATATCTCTTTAAAAAGAAAAAAGAAAAGAACTTAAGTGAAATAGTAAAGGCACAAGCTCTGCGTAATCTATACAATTTTACCTTCAAGAAATTTTTTAGCTGTCCTGCCTTTGTGCCCTCCATAGAAATCTTCCAGTGGGTGTCTTAAATATAGGCTTACATTATTTGGTCCACTGTAAAAAATAAGTATTTTCAGCAGTATAAAAGAGGGGGATGAAATAAAAACCCCTTAAGTCAGTATTCCTCAGTGGAATAACAACCAGCATTGCTTAAAATGTTGCCAGAAGGAAAGAAAACACAGATATTTGATTGTAGGAATTCTCAGAGCCTTTTCTGTGCCCCAGACCCAACCACTCCCCTCCTTCACACTGTCACGCCAGTCCAGGCCACCGTCATGTCCCACCTGAACTTGGCATCTTTCTCCTACTGAACTCTCTGCTTCTGCCCGTGGCCCCTTCCTGCCAGTTCTCAGCAGAGCAGTCAGAGGAGCCTTCACAATGGGAGTCCAATCTTCCACTGCAAAGCCCACTCCCCCATGTCTTCCCATCTCATTCAAAGTAAAACCACACTCCCCTCAATTTCCTGACATAGGACATGCTCCCCAGCCCCCTTCCTCATTCCCACTCCAACCCCAGGATCATTTTATTTCCCCTCCTACACTTTTGCCCAACTAGCCATTTCCTTCTTCCTCAAACAAAACCAGCAGGCTGTGGCCTCAGGGCCTTTGCACTTCTCACATCCCCTTCTCCAGCATGCTGACAGAGCTTTCTCCCCCTTTATTTCATCCTCAGCAAAAATGCCCTTCCCTGACATCTCAGCCTCCTATTTGAAATCTAGCCTTTCTCTTCATCTTTATCTGCTTTTACTTATTTATTTATTTAGCTTCATGGCACTTATTGAAAAGTGATGTAATTTGTCACTCTTTCTCCACCACTAAAATGGATGATCAGTGAGGACAAGAACTTGGTTCATTTTGTTCGCTGCTGTATCCTCACTTTCCCAGAACGCTGTTTAGCACACGGTAGATGTTTTATTATAATTTATTGAATGGTTGACACTAAATACACTAAGGTAAATTGTGAATCTTAAAGAGGAAACTATTATATGCTTACTTTCTCAAAACTGTCTTAGCACAGGAGTTTTTGGGTTTGTTGTTGCTGTTGTTGTTGTTTTGTGGCAGAGACAGAGAGAGTCAGAGAGAAGAGGGACACATAGGGACAGACAGACATGAAGGGAGAGAGATGAGAAACATCAATTCTTCATTGCGGCTCCTTAGTTGTTCATTGATTGCTTTCTCATATGTGCCTTGACCACGGGCCTACGGCAGACCGAGTAGTCAGCACTGATACACGTAGCCATTTTCCATGACATGTGGCCGCATACCAGAGAAGTATGGGGCCACATGCCAAGCAGGACGTTTCATCCTCGGCTCCTACATGGCCAGGTGCAGTAGCCAAGGATAAAACATTTGCTGTAGTGTAGATACTCTGTGCTGGAGGTCTGTAGGCCAAAACAACAGAACTCCGGCACAGAGCGTCTAGTTCTGGGACTTCTAGTTAGGCCGTTTTTCTCGAAGTGACACACCACTCAAGTTATGCTCAGTTTTTTGGCGAATTTTGACACACCAAGCTCAAAAGATTGCCTATCACTGGAGTAATCCCTTGCTGAAGCCAGTGACCTTGGGCTCAAGCAGGTGAGCTTAGCTCAAACCAGATGAGCCCACACTCAAGCTGGAGAGCTTGGTGTCTCGAACCTGGGTCCTCCACATCCCAGTCTGATGCCCTATCCACTGAACCACCACCTGGTCAGGCCACAGGAGTTTTTGGAAAGAAATGCCTTGTGAGGCCTGGGAGTTCCCAAGCAATTTGGAAATATTGCTTTCATCTTCATCATGTGGCTAAAATCAGATTTAGCATTTTCCTTTACATTTTTTTTTTTTACAGGGACAGAGAGAGAGTCAGAGAGAGGGATAGATAGGGACAGACAGATAGGAACGGAGAGAGGTGAGAAGCATCAATCATTAGTTTTTCGTTGCCGTAGCAACACCTTAGTTGTTCATTGATTGCTTTCTCACTTATGCCTTGACTGCGGGCCTTCAGCAGACCGAGCCACCCCTTGCTGGAGCCAGCGACCTTGGGTCCAAGCTGGTGAGCTTTTGCTCAAGCCAGATGGACCCGCGTTCAAGCGGAGTCTCAAACCTGGGTCTTCTGCATCCCAGTCCGACGCTCTATCCACTGCACCACCGCCTGGTCAGACTCCTTTACATATTTTTATCTTTCAGTCCAAGACCCTGTGCCATTCTGTCAGCCCATTTCCTTCAGTCCTACCCGGAGTGGCACAGCAGCGGGTATTAGTTCAGTCGGCACCATCTGCACTGCCCTTACCTCCCAGCCAGCCTCTCCCTGTGGTGGAGGAGCCCACGCCGGGAACACGTGCTGCAAAAGCGCTGCCAGGAGAAACTTCCAGCCCCAAAGAGGCCGCACATCCAGATGTGCCCACCCCTCGCCCGCACACGTCACTTCAGAGTGCATCTGATCGGGTACAGAAAGCACGTGGAAGTCACTGAAAAAGCACTTTTCACCGTTCCTTCTACTTCGGTGACGTTTCAGGACTAGTGATGCTAGGAAGGGGCCCGGTTCACCCCTTCCCTCCGAGCAGAACCGCACACGAGCATGCCTGACAGACAAGCTTGTACCCTGCTTAGAAGCAAAACCGGAACAAGCCCCTGAAACTATTCCACAGTGGGTTTTATACCCATTTCCGTAGTTAATGCCTTACTGTTATTTATGCTCCTACATTTAGTGCTTCAGACGGGAAGGAGCCCTTGTTCACCTGCCCCACTTTTTAGCGCCAGCAAACCCCCTGGACACCTCCTCCAAGTCACTATCCCCACTGTCCTTTCACCGTTGTTCCCCTTTTCACACAAACTGACAAAAATGGCAAAGAGACTTTAACAGTGTTGACTGAAGAAAATCATCCTGCTTCTACCTCCCGCCCCCCTTTTCTAAACACAAACCCTACTGTCATGGTCCACGAGGGCGGAATCACCACTGACTTGAATGGCTCCAACTCCTGAGCCTAGCAGTACACAGTAGGCATTTAATCAGGATTTATTGAATCCATAACTGAATTAAATTATAAGTGGGTGGTTCTCTAGAAATCAGACCTAGTAATTGGTGTAAACACATTATCCCTGGGTTGGACTTCCATCTCAAAAGAAGTAGCCTCTTAAGCTTTGGGACCACATCCAGTGTTCTGGGTTTGTTTGTTTTCTCAGAGGTTTTCTGCCTCCCACTCCTGCCCTGTGGTATTTCAAGGACTTCCCACCTGCACATGAACTCTCAGACTGAAGGAAGTATGGTGGGAAACCTGAGGGGATAAACATACTTCTGAAGGAAAACATTTTTGTTGTTTTCAATCCAGGTTTCCCACAATGATCATGGCCATAGACTTGAACTTACTCTCGTAAATCTTAAACATTTATTTTATTTTATTTTATTTATTTATTTATTTTTTTTCACAGCGACAGAGAGTCAGAGAGAGGGATAGATAGGGACAGACAGGCAGGAACGGAGAGAGGTGAGAAGCATCAATCATTAGTTTTTCGTTGCCATTGCGACACCTTAGTTGTTCATTGATTGCTTTCTCACATGTGCCTTGACCGTGGGCCTTCAGCAGACCGAGCAACCCCTTGCTGGAGCCAGCGACCTTGGGTCCAAGCTGACAAGTTTTGCTCAAGACAGATGGGCCCACGCTCAAGCTGGTGAGCTCGGGGTCTCGAACCTGGGTCTTCCGCATCCCAGTCCGATGCTCTATCCACTGCGCCACCGCCTGGTCGGGCTCGTAAATCTTATTTACAGACTCATTTGTCCTTAGATCAATCATTGTATACCTTTGTTACCCATTTCCTTTACTGTATGGAACACATGAAAATAAATTTTATCTATTTGCAGAAAAGCTTCTGAAAGTAATACCTGTTATGGAAAGCCTGTGATTCATAGAGTGTGTAATGTCATCAAAGGTCAACACTCATTAAAACAAAGTCACAAACTGCTAAAGTACATTAATCATATATAAATAATTTTGACAGAATGTTTTGTTCCCACTAGGTCATAGATGAGATAGCATGGAACTTCAGTCAAGCAACGCATGGTTTGCAAACTCACAGCAAACTATAGGAAGATTGTGAGTCACTCCAGCAACTGACAGCCTTTCTTTACCCCAGGATCTTCTCAGTCAGCTCAGGTAAGCAGAGGTCAAGTAGGAGGGAGCAAGGAGCAAGAAAGGGAAAAGTGAAAAACAGAAAAAGAGTAATAAAACAAAGTGCATATAATCTGGAAATTATGCCCTGTGCCGAATTTAGCATTATAGAACTATTTTGAGTTCTTGTACCTTGTACCTTTAACTCTGGACACTGAAAAAACTTGATCAGTAGTGACATTCTCCTTTATCACATTACTGCCTCTGATGTATGCATTAGGAGAAATCATGGGAGACAAAATAAACCCATGCCTTGCCAGGGAATATACAGCCTTGAAACAGGCATCAAAAATCAGTACCCCAAGCCCTGGTCAGTTAGCTCAGTGGATAGAGTATTGGCCAGGTGCGCAGATGTCCCAGGATCAATCCCCAGGTTTAAAATTTCCAGGTCAATGCCTGACCTGTGGTGGCACAGTGGATAAAGCGTCGACCTGGGAACACTGAGGTCGCCAGTTCAAAACCTTGCACTGGTCTGGTCAAGGCACATATGGGAGTTGATGCTTCTAGCTCCTCCCCACTTTCTCTCTCTCTCTCTCTCTCTCTCTCTCTCTCTCTCTCTCTGTGTGTGTGTGTGTGTGTGTGTGTGTGTCTCCTCTCTAAAATGAATAAAATAAAAAGAAGTTTAAAAAATAATTTCCAGGTCAATATCGGTCAGGGCACAAAGAAGAAGCAACCGAGCATCAGCCCCAAATGGCGGTAGCTGAGGGGATCCCGATCAGGTCACTGTCTCTCTATCTCTACTCCTCTCATTAAAATAAAAAATCAGTATCCCAGTGATATTTACATTTGTTGCAAATACATTTGCCAATGTCACTCCCTCATAATTATTTATGACTCCTACTCCCTAAATATAAGTCAATTAAGGTGGTAGGATTACTGAGGATTTTAATTTTCTTTTTTCTATTGCCTGTATTTACAAATATTCTGCAGTAAGTATATAAATGCAATCTGTATGAGTTTATTTGGACTGTTAAATTACAGAAATAATATGTGCTTGTTGTTTAAAAAATTAGGAAAAAAGCATATAAAATAAAAAGCATTATACAGATTTAATCACTGTTATTAGTTCAATTTTGATTTGCTATGTATAACCTCAGACATTTTTTATGCATACACAAGTTTTTTGGTTTATTTTGTTTAAATAAAGATGGGGTTAAAATATATAAATTTTGGCCCTGGCTGGGTGCTCAGTGGATAGAGCATCAGCCTGGTGTATGGACGTCCCAGGTTCAATCCCTGGTCAGGGCACACAGGAGAAGTAATCATCTGCTTCTCTCCCCCTTCCTCTCCCCCTTCTCTCTCTCTTCCCCTCTTGCAGCCAGTGGCTTGATTGGTTCAAGCATCAGCCTCAGGTGCTGAGGATAGCTTGGTTGATTTGAGCATATGCCCCAGATGGGGGTTGCCGGGTGGATCCCGGTTGTGTTGCATGCAGGAGTCTGTCTCACTATCTCCCCTCCTCTCACATATATATACATATATATATACATATGTGTATATATATATATGTATGTGTATATGTATGTATGTATGTATGTGTATATGTGTATATATATGTATGTGTATACATATGTATGTATGTGTGTATGTATGTATGTGTATATGTATGTATGTATATGTATATATGTATATATGTATGTGTATACGTATGTATGTATGTGTGTGTATATATATATATATATATATACAAAAAAAAAAAATTTATGCCCATTGATTTTTTTACTTAACACTGTGTCCTAGATATTTTTTCATGTCAGTGCATAGAAATGAACTCCTAATGTTGGTTTGGATATTTTTATTTGTTTAGCCTTGCAAATAGCACATCCATGGGCATCCTTGCACCTACACCTTTTAGTACTGCTGCAGATGTTTTTGTGGCCTCAGGTGCTGGAAATAGAGTTGATGGGCTTTTAAATTTTCAATAGATGACAAAATTGCCCTCCCCTCCTAAAAGGAACTACTCTACATTTCCACCAACCTTTTCCCCACACTTTGATTTTTGCCTATTTCAAAAGCAAGAAAAGAAAAGCATTTTATTGATTGATAAGGAGATTGAACATGAGTTTGGTTTTTTTTTTATATATTTTTTTCCAAAGTTAGAACCAGGGAGGTAGACAGACTCCTGCATGCGCCTGACTGAGATCTACCTGGCATGCCCACCAGGGGGCGATGCTCTGCCCATCTGGAGCGTTGCTCTGTTGTGGTCCGAGCCATTCTAGCTCCTGAGAGGGAAGCCATGGAGACGTCCTAAGCGCCCGGGCCAACTTTGCTCCATGGCTGCCGGAGGGTAAGAGAGAAACAGAGAGGAAGGAGAGGGGGAAAGGTGGAGAAGCAGATGGGCACTTCTCCTGCGTGCCCTGTCCAGGAATTGAATCTGGGACTTCCACACACCGGGCCGATGCTCTACCACTGAGCCAACCGGCCAGGGTGATTTTTATATTTTTATTGGCCATGTTTATTTCTTTTCCAAAGTGCTTCTTCATGTCCTTCATCTGGTTTCCACCATTGGGTTGTTGTCTCTTCATTTGTTCATGAAAGAGCTTTTTTTGTTATGTATGTTGCAGATATTTTGTGCCACTGTCTTATTTTTAACTTTTTTATATTTTTTATTTGCATGCTTATTTTTGTTATTCTGTATTTTATTTTTCATCTTTTGCAGTTTTTAATAAATGTAACTGAAAACAAATATAGTAGTACAATGACTATTCTGTCATTTGGTTTATTTGACTTAGTTTACATGAGAACAACCGACAGGAAGAATTGGTATTTTCTGTTTCATTTAGAACTTCTTCTTGATCTCTATTGTAAGTCTAGCTTGAAGGCTTTTGGGATCCTACATATGAGGCGGTATCACTCCGAGTTTCTGTCAGCATTGGGCTTTTCTGCGGCATTCCATTTTAAGAGTAGTTTTGTTAATTAGATATTTGACCCGCTTACCACTCAGAAAGGGTTATGTCAGTTGCTTAGAGTAACCTGAAATCCGAATCCTCCCAGAGGGGATACGTAGCAGTATGTCTTCCTCCCCTGCCATGTTGTAATATTGCTTCTTATTAAAATGTATTTGAAATGTGTAAAGAACATCAAACTCCTTATCAGAAGAACACAAATTTAAAACAGTTCAGGAATGCATGTTAGCTTTTTAAAATTCCCAGGTCAGTATCGTCAGTGAGAAATTACTGAAAAACCCATTTCAAAACAACAGCGCTCTGGGCTTCAGCATCCCTGTCACTGTCTGCCCCCCTCACTCCCTCCTCTGTGCAGCAAAAGCTGATGAGGCTGGTAGGCCAGGATCCAAGCACAACATTGAGCAGGTAGGTGCAGTATATGCCTGTGGCCAACTCTCCTTAGAAACTTTTAAATCCTTTTGTTTGTTTTCTTTTTTTTCTCTTTAAATGTACTAGGATGACATTGATCAATAAGCATACATAGGTTTTGCCTGACTGGTGGTGACACAGTGGATAGAGTGTCAACCTGGGATGCTAAGGTCCCAGGTTCGAAACCCCGATGTTGCTGGCTTGAGGACAGACCCACCAACTTGAGTGTGAGGTCTCCTCCAGCTTGAGCATGAGATCATTGACATGACCCCATGGTCATTGGCTTGAACCCATAGGTCAATGGCTTGAAGCCCAAGGTCTCTGGCTTGAGCCCCAGGTTGCTGGCTTGAGCAAGGGACCACTGGCTGGGTTTGACCCTAGCCCCCCAGTCAAGGTATGTATGAGCAGCAATCAAGAACAACTAAAGAGGTTGCTGGCTCCAGCAAAGGGTGGCTAGGTCTGCTGAAGGCCCGCGGTCAAGGCACGTGTGAGAAAGCAATCAATGAACAACTAAGGTGTCGCAACGGCAACAAAAAACTAATGATTGATGCTTCTCACCTCTCTCTGTTTCTGTCTGTCTGTCCCTATCTATCCCTCTCTCTGACTCTCTCTCTGTCCCTGTAAAAAACAAACAAACAAACAAAAAACCAAGAAAAAGAACAACTAAAGTGATGCAACTACAAGTTGATACTTCTCATCTCTCTCTTCCTGTCTCTCTCTCTCTCAAAAAAAATAAAATAGTACATAGATTTCAGGTAAGCATTCCTTTTTTTATTTCATGTATATTCAAGTTTTATTTTATTTTATTTAGAAATTGAACTTAATCGGATGATGTTAATCAATAAGAGTACATAGGTTTCAGATGAACATCTCTATAGCATTTGAACTGTTGATTGCATTGTGCCAATCATTCGAAATCAGATTGTTTTCCATCACCATGTATTTGTCCCTCTTTGTTCCTCTCCCTCTTACCTCCCTCTGCCTGGTAACCACTTCACTTTTATCTATGTCCGTGAGTCTCAGTTTTGTAGTCCACCTATGTGTGAAATCATATAATTCTTAGCTTTTTCTGATTTATTTATTTTTACTTAAACTTTCTTTAATCTTTTTTAAAAAGATTTTATTTATTCATTTTAGAGAGAAGAGACAGAGATAGAGAGAGAGAAGGGGGGAGGAGCAGGAATCATCAACTCCCATAGGTGCCTTGACCAGGCAAGCCCAAGGTTTCAAACCAGTGACCTCAGCATTCCAGGTCAACACTTTATACACCACAGGTGCACCACCACAGGTCAAGCATAAACTTTTTTTTTTTTACAGGGACAGAGAGAGAGAGTCAGAGAGAGGGATAGGTAGGGACAGACAGACAGGAACAGACAGACAGGAACGGAGAGAGGTGAGAAGCATCAATCATTCATTTTTGGTTGCCGTTGCGACACCATAGTTGTTCATTGATTGCTTTCTCACATGTGCCTTGACCGTGGGCCTTCAGCAGACCAAGCAACCCCTTGCTGGAGCCAGCGACCTTGGGTCCAAGCTGGCGAGCTTTTGCTCAAGCTAGATGGGCCCACGCGCAAGCTGGCGAGCTCAGAGTCTCGAACCTGGGTCTTCCGCATCTCAGTCTGACGTTCTATCCACTGCGCCACCGCCTGGTCAGGCTAAACTTTTCAATCTTAACAGATCCAGGATTCACACAGCCTTTCCCTAGACTCTAAATAGAACCCAGCTAAGTCTGCACCACTGAAGAGACTACTCTGTTAAACGTGCTCTGGGTCCTCCTCTCTACCCCACAAGTGAGCCAAGACTACCTAGTGCTGTAATCTAGTGAAAAGAACTTAAAGTGCTTGGCACAAAGTAAACACTCAGCAAATTATATTTGCTATGCACATGAGAAGGCATTCAACATTGTTAAATGCACTCACACCACTTCTGGCCGGGTAGCTCAGTTGGTTAGAGCATCATCTGGAAGCACAGAGGTTGCCAGTTTGATCCCCAGTCAGGGCACATACAGGAACAGATGGATATTTCTCTCTATCTCTCCCCCACCCTTTCTCTAAAACCAGCAAATTAAAAAAAAAAAAACATAATAGCCACCTGGAAGTTAATTTATTTTATAAATGGTAATCAGACCACAATGAGATGCCACTTCACATCTAATAACAAATGTTGGCAAGGAAGTAGAGAAATTGGAGCCCTCATACATT
Organism: Rhynchonycteris naso; assembly: GCA_037038555.1. Taxonomy (NCBI): domain Eukaryota; kingdom Metazoa; phylum Chordata; class Mammalia; order Chiroptera; family Emballonuridae; genus Rhynchonycteris; species Rhynchonycteris naso. The sequence goes on from CM073001.1 coordinate 21,223,005, forward strand.
ATTAGATTATTAGAAGATACAGCTACTTTGCAAAGCTGTTTGACAGTTCGTCAGAATGTTAATTAAATAGATTTAACAAGTGACCAAGCAATTCCACTCCTTGGAATAAACTCATATATGTCCACACCGAAATTTGTACAGTGATGTTCATAGCAGTATTATTTAAATAGCCAAAAATGAAAACAACCCAAAGGTTTATGATCTGATGAATGGATAAATAATATTCCATCCATGAGATGGAATATTATTCTGCACCAAAATCAATGAAATACTGAGTCTGACCTGTGGTGGCACAGTAGATAGTTGACGTGGAACGCTGAGGTCGCTAGTTCAAAGCCCCGGGCTTGCCTGGTCAAGGCACATATGAGAAGCAGCTATAAGTTTATGCTTCCTGTTCACCTCCAACCGCCTTTCTCTCTCTCTCTCATCTCTCTAAAATCAATAAATAAAATCTTTTTTTAAAAAGTACTGATATGCCTGACCAGGCGGTGGCGCAGTGGATAGAGTGTCGGACTGGGATGTGGAGGACCCAGGGTCGAGACCCCAAGCTCGCCAGCTTGAGCGCAGGCTCATCTGGCTTGAGCAAAAGCTCGCCAGCTTGGACCCAAGGTCGCTGCCTTCAGCAAGGGGTGGCTCGGTCTGCTGAAGGCCTGCGGTCAAGGCACATGTGAGAAAGCAATCAATGAACAACTAAGGTGTTGCGACGGCAACGAAAAACTAATGATTGATGCTTCTCATCTCTCTCCGTTCCTGTCTGTCTGTCCCTATCTCTCTCTCTCTCTCTCTCTGACTCTCTCTCTGTCCCTGTAAAAAAAAAAAAAAAAGTGCTGATACATGCTATAACATAGATAAACCTTGAAATTATGCTAAGTGAATGAATCCAATGGCAAAAGACCATATATTATGATTCCATTTATGTGTAATATCCAGGAGAGGCAAATCTATAGATGTAGAATGTAGATGAGTGGTCACCTAAAGCCAGAGCAGATGGGGATAGGAGAATGGACAGTGACTGCTGTTGGGTTCTGGGTTTATATTAGGAAAGATAAAAAATATTCTAAAATTTGATCATTGTGCTAGTTGCACAACCACCATGAATATACCAAAATAACATTGACTTGTGTACTATAAATGGGTGTGATTGTATGTTTGTATTTCTGTGCAATAAAGCTTTTTTTATATAACACCTATCCCAAGCAGATCCAGGGCAGCTTATATATCTGGGGTAAAGAAGTACATATTGCCTTGGGTGGCCCTCAGTGATACAAAGGATGATGAGTCTTTGGCCAGACTGCAAGTATTTGCTTTCTATGGGTTCTCTGTAATGAATGTCACATTTTATTACATCATTGTCAAGACCTCTGTTCCCTTTTAACCCCCTCCAAATTATTTCACTAACCCTGAGCTTACACAAGTCAATGACATTTCCCTCTAAATGCAGGTTGAAAATATTCTGAAAATGTCCTTGCTGGACCTTGGGCGGATCCAGGAAACATTTCTGCAACAGAACCAGTTTTATGAGCCTTTGATGACTATGACCTCTTTCATGGTTACCCTGATATTGAGCAGGTAACATAGGAGGAAGGAAGGGGGAGAGTTTCATTTTAGGTCTTTGACCTCTAGAGAACACACATAAGTTGATTTCCATTTAACTTCTTTTCCATTAGCAAAAACCTATCAGCTTTGCCTCTGAGCACTTACACTCTCCAATACCCAGCACCAGTGAGGGTAGGTCAGCTTCGGCTTTGGCAGAGCTCTTGAATAAATACCCAGGAGTTAACATTCAAGTGAGTGTGAAATTGCTTCTGGTCACAGTGCAAATGGGATTCGATGGCTGTAGGCATTTGGGTGACAAGAATGCATCATGAAATGTAAGCTAACCAGACCAAATGAGAAAAGGTTGTGTGCCATTCACTTCTATTTTACCCTGGGAGGATTGAAGGCCTCATAAAAATGGTCCATTATGGAGGCTGGAAGCACTAAACAGACTTCTGGATTTAACTAAGTTTCCATGTTTTGATGTGAATTGATCTCAACTCTTCACTGTTTATACAAAGCTGGGAATATTAAAATAAGTATTGATTCAATATACCAACCTAGTTATATCAGTATATTGTATTTTTTGAGCAATTGCCAAACAAACAGAAGTGGGATGTAAGATTGTTACCTTATCCCGGAAAACAGAATACTTACTTTGTGATAAAATGAATCCTCTAGGTCAGTGGTTCTTAACCTTTTTTGAGGTACCGAACCCACCAGTTTCATATGCGCATTCATCGAACCCTTTTTTAGTGATAAATAAAATATGATTTTTTTTTCCAAATTCAAGACATAGGTATATGTTTTTTTACTAGTGCACAAAATGAGCCGTGCATGAACATCACCTTGCTCAAAGAACAAAACCAACAAAGTGCATGAACTCACAACAAATTACGGTATTACTTTATTCTGGCCTCTGCGGCAGAGGCTTCTCCGAACTCCTGAGACTGACTCTTCGAACCGCTAGGGTTCGATAGAACCCAGGTTACAAACCACTGCTCTAGGTATAAAGATGTAAAAAAAAAATAATCCTGAGGCCCACAAGTAAATGAATCCTCTTTAATTTAATTCTTTCTCATATGATCTTACAATGAGAAATATTTTATTTGAGATATTAGCAAGGGGAAAATCCCAACATTCAGTTTATGATATCTGATTATCTTATTACCTATTTGGGGTGTTACTTATAAATATTTTTGTAATTGATGAAACGAGTTTTTCTCTCTCTAGATAACAGGACTAGCTTTCAATCCTTTCAGGGATTTTGATGACAAGAACATCGTTGGAAGCATCGGAAGTGTGTTACTAAGCTCTAATCACAAATAGCTCCAAGTCAATAATTTAACAGAAGATATTGGGGTATGACTTGATTATTAGGGAATAAAATAGAAGGGAATATGAATTCCTGGAGAATAGTATAGAAGGACACAGCACCTTCAAGGAAGTCTTTGGAGAGTTATGACAGCGTCATTGTTTTGTTATTAATATCTTTACTTAAGAACTTCTACAAACTTCTTGGGAGAGGTTGTTTTAGGTCTTCCTTAACCCCTGACACAGTATTCACTACTAAAATTCAAAGAGGGGGACCCAGGAAGTTTCATTCCATTATCTCTATAAGGGAGACAAATGGAATCAATAGGTGGGCCATCTGCCACTTGAAGAATGATTAACTGTCTCATTCTAGATCACGCCCTGGAGAAATGCAGACATGGAAACCCATCCCACCAGCATCAACATGAGCACAGACCATTTTACTGTCACAGTGAATGCCACTGTCAGGTAAACCCCAGGAGCGAGCGGTGCCCGGTCCCCCACCCCCCGTGGGGCTGCTAGCGTGCAGGGGGTGCAGACAGGCCCCCTCGAGGACGCTCCCCCACGCTGATGAGCACGCTTCCCTCACCCCGGAAGGGCTGCAGGGATTAAGTCTGAAATTGCCTCTGTGGAGCACGCATCTGGAGCCCCTCCCAGGCTCTGTGACCCTGAGAGCTCAGAGGACCCTCTCCTCGGAGCCCCTCCCCCTCAGGATTCCCCGCAGAAATCCCTGATAGTGAGTGTAGGGCCTGAAAGTCCCATTTCAGTGACACTCTACCTGGGCTTCCAGTATCAGCCTAACCACACTCACTTCCATCTGAACATCACCTTTCCAAAGGCTTGGGCGCAGCAGAAAGGTGAAACCCCTTGCAGATGTGAGCAGTTTACTACTATGCAATGCAGTTTTTCTCTTTCTTTTTAAAGTAACTTTTTTATTTTACAGGGACAGAGAGAGAGTCAGAGAGAGGAATAGATAGGGACAGACAGAAAGGAATGGAGAGAGGTGAGAAGCATCAATCATTAGTTTCTCGTTGCCGTTGCGACACCTTAGTTGTTCATTGATTGCTTTCTCACATGTGCCTTGACCGCGGGCCTTCAGCAGACCGAGCAACCCCTTGCTGGAGCCAGCGACCTTGGGTCCAAGCTGACAAGCTTCTGCTCAAGCCAGATGGGCCCCCGCTCAAGCTGGTGACCTCGAGGGTCTCCAACCTGGGTCTTCCGCATCCCAGTCCGACGCTTTATCCACTGCGCCACCGCCTGGTCAGGCTAAAGTAACTTTTTTGTTTTGAGATAATTGTATATTCACATGCAATTGTAAGAAATAAAACAGAACTCTGGCCGGATAGCTCAGTTGGTTAGAGCATTGTCCCAAAGCACAGAGGTCGCCAGCTTGATCCCCGCTCAGGGCACATAACAGGAACAAGTTACTGTTCCTGTCTCCCCCCCCCTCCCTCTCTTGTTGAAATCAATAAATAAAAAATTTTTAAGTAAAACAAAAAAGAAATAAAATAGAGAGATCTCATATACTTTTTACCCAGTTTCTCCTAACGATAACATCTCACTTAACTATAGAGCAATATCCCAACCAGTAAATTACATTGATACAATGCATTGATCTTATTTGGATTACCCTACTTTACAAGTACTGTGTGTGTGTGTGTGTGTGTGTGTGTGTGTGTGTGTGTGTGTGTGTGTGTGTGTGTTCAGTTCTGTGTAATTTTATCACATGCATAGATCCTTGTGACCATGAAATGTATTTTTAAAAAGATGAATTGTGCCTGACCAGGTGGTGGCGCAGTGGATAGAACATTGGACTGGGATGCGGAGGACCCGGGTTCAAGGCCCCGAGGTTGCCAGCTTGAGCACAGGCTCATCTGGTTTGAGCAAAAGCTCACCAGCTTGGACCCAAGGTCGCTGGCTCCAGCAAGGGGTGGCTCAGTCTGCTGAAGGCCCGCGGTCAAGGCACATGTGAGAAAGCAATCAATGAACAAGTAAGGTGTCGCAATGAAAAACTGATGATTGATTGATGCTTCTCACCTCTCTCTGTTCCTGTCTGTCTGTCCCTATCTATCCCTCTCTCTGACTCTCTGTCTCTGTAAAAAAAAGAAAAAGATGGATTGTGGGATGGATAGAAAGATATATATATATATATATATATATATATATATATATATATATATGTATGATATATATATATATGATAAAGCAAATTTAGTAAAAATGTTAATTGTAGAATCTGGTTAGTGACTATATGGGTGTTCACAGTAAAATTCTCTTAACTTTCTATATGGTTGAAAATTTTTGTAATATAAGACTTCTGAAGAAATAAAGTTCCAGTACACTGGGTCATATATATGCCAAAATTTAGATATAATAGCTGAATATATATGTGTAATATGTCACTTATATTTCAACTTGTTTCTAATCTCAGATTTAGATAATGCCTGGGGATAGATATCTCTGTAAATCTTGGTATAAGATCAGAATGACTACATTGTAGTTTAGAAAAGTTAAGGATTTCTGAAACATATATAAATAGTTAAGAATTTCTGAGATATATAAATAGTGCCTGCAATATACTTGACCAAAAATCTTTACGTGTAGGACTAACAAATCTTAAGAGATCTCCCTTTGCCTTAAAAACTATTGGAAAAATAATCAGATTAGATAAAGCACGTTATAATCTTCCTTCATGACAGTCTTCCCGCATTGAGCAAGCTTTCTCGAGCCGCACATAGGCCTCGCTAACACAGGAACAACCACTGTGTAAGTGACTCCTCCCTCTAGCAGCTGAGGCAGCTGCACTACCAGCTGCTGTCTGCATCACCAACAGGTTCTTCCCGGGTCAGTGCAGGCACACCGTTCACCTTGCTGATCGTGGCAATAGATCATGTCATGCAGGGTGGGAAGAAATCTTAGAGAGCCGTTAGTTCAGACTCCTTGTTTGAAAGATAAGAAAACTAGAGAGATTGGGTGACTTGCCCTGAACAGCAACCTGGTGACAGAGCCTGGCCTGAAGTCAGGCCTCTGGCGAGCAGTCCAGGGCTCCTTCCTGGAATCACCCTGTTCCCATCCTTGTTTTGTCCTTTGGTTTCTTTTGTCACCTAGGTCCTCTGACTGCTGATTTTGGTGATTATTTCATTTTTCTAAAACTCATAATACATTTTAATTCATTAGACCTAAAGTTTCAGTTATCAAAAGAACATGATTTTTTACTGCAACAGGAGTCATCCAGAGCCCAGGATTGTATCACTGGTCATTAAAAAAAAAAAAAATCATCTGTGACCCTAGGCTTATTACTTTGTAAAATAAAATAATAGGCCATTCAGAAGAAAGGCTGTATTTTTTTTCTCCTGTGCAATGCAAGTAAGCCCTCTGCTCTGTTCTCAGACGAGGAGTATACATGGGTACTGACCCCGGGGAGTCTGCAGCAGGGGGTCGGCCTCTACTACATAATGGCTGTGCGGAACAGAAGCCAGGGGTGCTCAGAGGGCACCCACGCTGTTCTCCTTCATAACATCTGTTACTCGGTGCTATTTTTGGGACAGCCACAACAGCACGTGGAGGAGCAGCGGATGTCAGGCAAGAAGCTGGGCCTCTTCTCGGCCTCCCCAATACCTTGGCTGGCATCAGACGCGGCACAGCTGCGCTAGGAGGGAAATAATCAGCCTGGGAGAGGGAGGACCCTGAGCACTGGGCAGGCAGGGTATCTCTATATTTGTAATTTCTTTCTCAATCGTTAGTCCAAGGTGAATGTGGCAGCTCTAGGTAAAATAAGAAAAGCAATGTATGGAAGCTGTTAAATATGTTGTGGGTAAGTGAAACAAACTGCCTGTTAAATAAGAGGGAAGTTTTGTCCTTAAAAATAGCTAGCAGGCATGACCAGACAGTGGCGCAGTGGATAGAGCTTTGGACTAGGACACGGAGGAGCCAGGTTTGAAACCTCATGGTCACTGGCTTGAGCGTGGGCTCATCCGGCTTGAGGACAGGCTCACCAGCTTGAGTGCAGGGTCACTGGCTTGAGTGTGGGATCATAGACAAGACCCCATGGTCACTGGCTTGAGCCAAAAGATTGCTGGTTTAAAGCCCAAGGTCTCTGGCTTGAACCCAAGGTCGCTGGTTTGAAGCCCAAGGTCTCTGGCTTGAGCCCAAGATCGCTGGCTTGAGCCCAAGGTCGCTGGCTTGTGCAAGGGGTCACTCGGTCTGCTGTAGCAATCCCCCCCCATCAAGGCACATGTGAGAAAGCAGTCAATGAACAACTAAGGTGTCTCCAGGAAGAATTGATGCTTTTCATCTCTCTCCCTTCCTGTCTGTCTGTCCCTATCTGTCCCCCTCTCTGACTCTCTGTCTCTGTCAAAAAAAAGAAAAAGAAAAAAAGGAAGCTAGCAGATTCTTGTACCTTCCCAACCAGGTGGGGGCAGACTACCACTTTTGTAATTACTGCCTACTTCCCATGTCTGCCCACTTTAAAACGGCTCGCATGTTTCACCTTGGTGACTCTGTGAGACCCGGTCTAGTTTAAACCCCTGTCCAGGTCGCACAAGGCCCTGGAAATCACGAGGCTGTTCTTGAACTGCCTGAAAAGGTGTCCTCCAGTTGGGAACAGAAGGAAAGAGGACTCTCTGGAGGGTGCCCGCACCATTCATGGCCTCAAGCACTAATTTCTAGGTGATCTGGAGCGGGGTTCAGCAAAGCTTCAAGCTGGAGCTTGTTGAAGTGCAGATTCTGCTGCAGTTAATCTGGGTGGGCCTGAGACTTGGCTCTTCTGCCTCACTCCCAGATGGGAGTGCTGCGGGACAGGGAGCCACCCTGAATGACTAGGCTTGAGAGTTTTTCCCCAGCACAGAGCTGACCCTCTCTCTGATTGCACAGGCATCAGGCACCCTGCCTCCTCGCAGCCCTGCGTCGTGGTTGGCTCTGTGAAAGGAACGGAGCTGCAGGGACAGGACCAGAGTCCCTCCATGGGCATAAAAGAGGTGGGCAACCAGAACTTAACCTTGTGCTGTGGAAAGAAGTTGGTCATAATGACCATATTTTAGACTTTTCACTTGCAAAATCAAACCTGGAATTGGTACCTTCCATTTATTCACCTAGTGACATTTTTTAAAAAATTTTTATGAAGAAATGTTATAACGTATGGAAGGGTATAGGGGCTAATATAATAAAAATTATTAGACACTTTAGAAATAATGAAACAGGAATTGTTTAAGTCCTCCCTGTATCCTGCACCAGCTTCATCTCCTTCCTCCCGCAAAGGGCAACCACTGTCCTGAATTTGATATATGTATTCATCCTTCCAGCAAATATTGATTGGGCATCTTCTCCACACCAGGCCAAGGCTGGGAGCTAGAGCTAGTGACGGACAGGACCGTGTCCTCATGCGCTTACATCCCAGTGAGGGTCCTAAAACAGACACATAAGTTGTTTTGTTTTTAGTGTAAATGGCACCAAACTACACATACCCTTCTTTCACTTGGGTTTTTTTTCCACTCAAAATTTATCCATGTTTACATTCATTTTAACTGCTGTATAGTATTCCATACGTTTACCTCTACTTATATATTTGTGTGTTTTTATGATCTGCTGTTACTGGACGTACAGGTTGACTCTGATTTTTTACAGTTACAAGCAGGGCATTCTTTCCCACGTCTCCTTGGGCACACGTGTGGCTCTCCCCCGGGCTTTCTGTTCAGAGCTGGCACGGCACAGTTTTCAGAGTTTATGCAGCTTCGGCTTCTCTGTGTTGCCATGCTTTCTGCACGTTGGTCATACCAGCTTACACCACCCCTTGGGTGAATAAGTGATCCGGCACTCATTCCTCTCTGCATCGCCTGTGTTTATGTTCTATGTGTGTTCCTTTGCACTCTGTTCACTTAGTGTCGATGTCTTGATTCTAATTCTAGGTTGGGCCACAGAGCTCAGTTCTGAGGACACAGTGTCTCTGTAACCACTTGACCTTCTTTGGCAGCAGCTTCTTCATCGTGCCCCGGACGGTGAACATTGAAGACACAGTCGATCTATTCCTTCGCATTACCAACAACCCTGTTGGGATAGCATTGCTGGCCAGCCTTTTGGGATTCTATAACTCGTATGCGCACGGGCTTGGAGAAAGGATCGAGCAGATATGCAGAAGGTGATGAGACTGATTCCAAAAGCTTTTACCACAATGTCTTGAGTATGCTGAACAAGATGGGAAAAAAACAGCTTCATCTAAAGAGGCAGGATGCATGGTTCTAGGTAGTGTCGACATTCATGTGGGACTTTTCTTAAATTTCTCTTTATATCTACTCTTTCAAGGCCTATGAACTTAACTTTTTTATTTTTAAGATTTTTTTTTTTAGATATTTTAAATTTGGTTTTAGAGAGGGGAGAGAGAGAGAGAGGAATAGGGAGAGAGCAAGGGAGAAGGGGAGAGGAGCAGGAAGCATCAACTCCCATATGTGCCTTGACCAGGCAAGCACAGGGATTTTTAATGAACCAGCGACCTCAGTGTTCCAGGTTGACACTTTATCCACTGCGCCACCACAGGTCAGGCTCAGAACTTAACTCTTTATCTCCTTTTATTTTTTCCTTTTAGCCAAGGTTGAATTCTCATATGATTCATTTAGTAATAGGCCAAAAGAAAATACCTAGAGAATTTAACTACATTCATATGCAAGTTTATCTCACTTTATACATTGGACATGAAAGTTATGTATAAGTCAAATTATAATTTAATGTAACTGTAATATATAAGAAACCTGTAAGAAATCTTTTTCTGAAACTAAGAAATGCTTTGATGACTGCCTGTTCTTAATTTCTGTTCTATTTCTTTCTTACTCTTGTGTTTTCTTACAATTGAAAATTTTAGAATATACAACATGTTCATTTCTTTGTTGCCATGGAAATAGGATTGGCAGTTTTGGTAAATAAAAATATAGGACACCCAGTTAAATTTAAAACTCAAGTAAATAGTGAATACATTTTTAATATTGATACATCCCCGATTACTCACTGTTTGTCTGAAAGTTAAGTTTAACTGGGTGATTTATGTGTTATCTACCTGGGTGGGGGGAGTGGAGAGACTTAAAGGCCCACGCCCCAATTGGAGGCACAGGCCCTGGACGCTCAGCCCTCGTCCCCCCCCCTTTTTTTTTTTTTAATTTTTTTATTTATTGATTTTACAGAGAGAGGATGGGAGAGAACAAGAAATAGCAAGTCATAGATGCTTCACTTTAGTTGTTCCTTGATTGCTTGTTGTATGTGCCTTGACCGGGCAAGCCCCGGGTCTTGAACCAGCGACCTCAGCATTCCAAGTCAATGCTTTATCCACTGCGCCACCACAGGTCAGGCTCGTCCCCCCTTTTATCACGTAACTCAGGCCCACTTGCCTGTCTGTTTGCCCCTCCCCTCTGCTCCCCAGGCACGGCCAGATCTGCAGCAGGCCCTCCTCCTGTCGCAGCGTGAGGAAGTGGCTCCACTGTGCTAAGTGAAGGTCAGCCCACTTCTCTGGTTATGCTTTTCCTGCAGGTGAAGGTCACTGTCCTGGCCGATAATGACCCCAGCTCTCGATTTCACTACCTAATTCAGGTCTCCACTGGATATGGAAGAAGGGCCTCTACCACAGCTAAGGTTAATGAAATGAGTGTACCTCTCATTGCTCGGTGTCCTCTACCACAGGAGGTACACTCTAATTCGGTGTTGTCCCGGCATCCTATAGCCTTTACAGGGGATTATTGTCAAGGGCTGCTTCTAGTTCTAAACTGTAAACCTGAAAGTCCTGCTGTACTTGTCTAAGATTGCAAAACCTCATCTCAGAATGAGATGCCTTCTTTTCTCTTCAGGGATAAACCCAAAGAACGAAATAATTGTGTTAGAACTTAACTTCCTGTGTTTTATCTTTCCTTATTTTATCTTTTCTTGTCACGTTTTAGGTGGTTATCACCCTTTATGGGTCAGAGGGGCTTAGTGAGCCCCATCAACTCAGTGACCCTCAGAAGGCAGTCTTGGAGCGAGGGGGACTGGATGTGTTCCTCCTTGGCACTCGGTCCTGTCGGGGGGACTTGCACAGCCTTCGGCTGTGGCTTGACAACACGGGTGTCAGCCCTGCTTGGTAAGTGCCTGAATCATACCGGCCTGCTGTTTCTTCTCTGAGGGTTAACATCTGGGGCACGTTCAGCGTGTCATCACAACCAATAACAATAATGCTGTGAGCCAAATGGTAACAAATTAGACTTAAATTCCAAAGCTGTCTATAAAGAAGAAACCCTAGAAATAAATATGGAAATTTGACAATGATTTTTTTTTTGTGGATGGCTGATAGATGTTTTATTTTTCTTTTATCATCATTAAATGTTGTCATGTTGTGAACAACAAATAATAACAGTGAAATATGGCCCCAAAGTACCATGAATTAAAAGTAACTCTCTTAACTATGGGCCCTGACCAGTGGCTCAGTGGACAGAGCATTGGCCAGGCATATGGACATCCCAGGTTCGATTCCTGGTCAGGGCACACAGGAGAAGTGACCATCTGCCCTTTTCCCCCATCTCCTCCTCTTCCCCTCCCACAGCTAGTGGCTCAATTGGTTCAAGCATGGCCCCAGGCACTGAAGATAGCTCCACTGGAGTGCATCAGCCTCAGGTGCTAAAAATGACTCTGTACTCAAGCATCGGCCCCAAATGGGTATGCCAGGTGGATCCCCATTGAGGCACATGTGGAGTCTGCCTGGTTATCTCCCTTACTCTCATCAAAAATAAATAAATATATTTAAAGAGTAAATTTAATAAACAGCTATATCCTGAATACTGTACCTTTGGTCAAAATTAAGAGCTTTCAGAGAAAGGAAAAATTGATTCAAGGTGTGGAATATGCCTAGGGAATCAGAGAAAGAAATGTTCAGTGCTGAGTATGTGGACATGTGCTGAGTCCAAATTATTCTGCATCTTCCTTGAGCAGCACTCTGAGAATTAGAAGAGGTGGTGGAGAAAGCTGATGATAAAGTCAATGATGAAGATCATTGATTTGTTAGGAAGAAAGAAGGGAACGAAGTCAAAGATTCAAGGCTCGGGTACTCAAATGAGCCAGCTTCTGACTGCTGCCCACTCTGAAAAGAGTATGCAGCCGGCCTGAAATCAGGCTTCTCTGCCCCTGCCAGGCCAGATGCATCAACACTAAGCCAGCAGAGCCTAATAATCAGCTTGCTGCTTCCATTCTGATCAGGTATCTGCAAAACAGTTTGTACACTGCCATTCCAGTTTCCTTTACAAAGGTGAATAATGTATAATAAACATTTGAGAAGATGCTCAGCCTCATTAGGAAATGCAAATTAAAAGCACGGCGAGATAGCACTAACCGGCCACCAGCATGACTGAAATTAAAAAGTCTGACCAAACCAAGTTTGGGCGAGGCTAGAGAGTACCCACACAGCCCAGGTGGGGGTGTAAAGGGTGCGGCCATATTGGAGAACAGCTTGTCATTTTTTCGTGAAGTTAAACGTACATTTACCGTAAGACCCAGACATTCCGCTACTAGGTATTTACCCAAGATAAATTTTAAAATATGAAAAAAAAATTTTTTTTAAATATGCCCAGTCAACAACTCACACACATATGTTCCTAGCAGCCATACTGTCAGTAACCAAAAACTGGGTACAACACAGATGTCCAGCAGGTTAATAAATAAACAAATGCTAGTATATTCGTTCAGTGGAATACGACTCACCGACGAAAAGCAATCTGCTGATACATACACATGGATGAATTCCCAAAAACATGCCAAGCGAAAGAAGCCAGACACAGAAGAATACATACTGTGGGAATTCACATGTGTGAAATTCTTTAAAAAACTACAGAGACAAAAAGCAGATCAATGGTCACCTGGGACCAGGGCTGAGCCTCTATTTTATAAGACAGAGGCAGATGGGATGCTTTTAGAGGTCGCAGGGTACTAGGAAACTTAAAGAATGTATATACACACACTGGACAATTTCATAGAGTATAGAAGTCGGCATTCTGGTGTTTGATACATGAGCTCCATTAGAGGCTGGGAAAGGAAAACAGGGACCAGCTCTTCAATGGTGCCCACCTCCCTAACATGAGTATCTTTCTTTTGCTATAGGTATGTAAACCAGGTCATTGTCAGTGATGTGGCAGGTAACAGGAAATGGCATTTCCTATACAGTTGTTGGCTGGCTGTGGACCTTGGAGACTGTGAGCGTGACCGGGTCTTCATACCCGTCTCAAAGAAGGATCTCTTTTCCTTTAGGTATTGTTGGGAAATAGTGGTGAGTTACGGATATCTGAGACTCTGTTCATTTTTCTTCATTTATTCTTTCTGCTCTTCAGACTGTATAATTTAAATTGACCTATCGTCTTTCTTCTGCCTTCTCAGTTATGTTGGTGAGCCTCTCTAGTGAATTTTTGTTTCATTTAGTGTATTTTTCAGCTGCTCCTCAGTTCTTTCTTGAAAAATAATTGATATATCTTTATAGATATTTCTATTTGGCAAGATAGTTTCATTTACTTTAATTTAGTTCTTTGTGACCCTCACAAAGACGCTACTTCTTTAGACCTTTGAGCACATTTAAAGTACCATATTTCCCCATGTATAAGATGCTCCTATGTATAAGACACACCTTAATTTTGGGGCCCGAAATTTGGAAAACAAATGTATTACATAAAGTTATTGAACTCAAGTTTTATTCATCATAAAATTCATACAACTCCTCATCCACACAAAAAAAGCTGGAAATGCAATTAAAAACTCTGCAGCCCTGGCCAGTTAGCTCAGTGGTAGAGCGTCAGCCTGGCCTGTGGAAGTCCCAGGTTTGATTCCTGGCCAGGGCACACAGGAGAAGCGCCCATCTGCTTCTCCACCCATCCTCCTCTCCTTTCTCTCTCTCTCTCTTTCCCGCCTACAGCTGAGACTCCACTGGAGCAAAGTTGGCCCCGGGCACTGAGGATGGCTCCATAGCTTCTGCCTCAGGTGCTAGAATGGCTCCAGTTGCAGCAGAGCAACACCCCAGATGGGCAGAGCATTGCCCCCTGGCGGGCATGCAGGGTGGATCCCGGTCGGGCACATGCAGGCGTCTGTCTATCATTGTCCCCCCTTCTCACTTTGGAAAAATATCAAAAAAAAATCTACCACCACTGTAAAAGACACACCCAGTTTTTAGACCCTAAATATTTTGAAAAATGGTGCATCTTATACATGGGGAAATACAGTAGCTAATTTGAAGTCCATTGTCTTGGCTTCCTCAGAGGCAATTTGGAGAGAGGGCTGTCTCAATCTGGAAATGTAAGTAAATTGGCTCCAAAGAGAGTCAGTGTCTATTTTTAAAGGGCTTCCTGCTTATATCAAGATTCCTGAAAAGATAGTCCAAGAGCAAATATTTTATTAAGGCCTCTGTGAGGTATTTGTGGAGAACTGCCTTTGTTGTATGTCAACGTTCTGTCAGTCCAGCTGTTATATATACTGCCTTTTCTCTGCTTATTAGTGCATCTTTATCCTTGATGTTCCAGAGTTCACCCTAATTCTTTTTCTGTGGATTTATTTTTTTTATCCTGGTTGGTACTCAGGAGGTATTTTTTTAATGTTTTTTATTGTGGTAAAGTATATATAACATAGAATGTACCTTTTCTTTTTTAAGATTTTATTTACTGATTTTTATGAGGGATGTAAGAAGTATCAGCTCATAGTTGCTTCACTTTAGTTGTTCATCGATTGCTTATAGTATGTGCCTTGACCAGGCAAGCCCAGGGTTTTGAACTGGCGACCTCAGCATTCCAGTTTGACGCTTTGTTGACTGCACCACCACAGGCCAGGCCCACAGAATGTAATTTTTTTTTTTTTACAGGGACAGAGAGAGAGAGTCAGATAGAGGGATAGATAGGGACAGACAGACAGGAATGGAGAGAGATGAGAAGCATCAATCATCAGTTTTTCGTTGTGACATCTTAGTTCATTGATTGCTTTCTCATATGTGCCTTGACCGTGGGCCTTCAGCAGACCAAGTAACCCCTTGCTGGAGCCAGCGACCTTGGGTCCAAGCTGGTGAGCTTTTCTTTTGCTCAAGCCAGATGAGCCCCGCACTCAAGCTGGCGACCTCGGGGTCTCGAACCTGGGTCCTCCGCATCCCAGTCCGACGTTCTATCCTCTGCGCCACCACCTGGTCTGGCCAGAATGTACTTTTAATATGCAAAATTATATATTTATTTCTGAGAAATTCTCAGATGTCACTTGTGAAAATATTGCTCCTCTGACATTCTCTTGCTGTATGTTGGAGCCTCAACATACATACAATCCTCTGTATTTTTAAACTGCTCTTGAGTGTTTCTTTTCTTTTGTCTCTCTGGTGTATTCTGAGTCAGTTTTTTTGTGGCAGAAGTCACCTCTTTATTACTGCATTTCAGTTCACTAATTTTCTCTTCAACAATATTCATATATCCTAAATTTTTATTTTAATGGACATATTTTTCAGTTTTAATAATTCTTTTATTTTAGTTCTGTTTTCTTTTATAATCTTGTATTCTCCTTAAGTAAATATTATCTCTTTACTTGTATCTTTTTTTTTTTTGTAGTGAGAGAGGAAGGGAGAGAGAGACAGATAGAAAAATCTATCTGCTCCTGTATGTTCCCTGACAGGGGACCGAACTGGAGAACTAGCAACCTCTGTGCTTCTGAACAACACTCTAACCAACCAAGCTATCCAGTCAGGTCCCTTTACTTGTATCTTTGAGCGACCTGAAATACTTAAAGTCTGTCAGACTGTCCCATAAAATTATTTTTCTGGGATGAATTCTTAATTGTGTTGGCTGCCTTTCTCAGCATTAGATTTTTTTTTATGTGCTGAGCAATTTTGAATTGTATGTTCATTTTCAGTAGTTTTAGTGTTAAATATCATTCTCTCTCTCCACACTCATCTCTAACTAGTAGTTTTGCTGCTATTTCTGTCCAACCCTTCACAGCTCTAGAACTAGGCCTTATTATATTACAGCATTTTGGAGCTCCTCTTCCTAGTGAAGTCAGTGCAGCTAGGGCTAATGCAGATCTTGTCATGAGCCAGTGGGTCTCCTGGCTCCATTTCTGGTCTTGGGGCTGTCCTCATAGCCCCTTCTCCTCCTATAAGCATGTAGCTCTGCAGCTGCGTTTTGTTCCGTGTGCCCTTTTATGAGCTCCAGCCTCAGCCCTGATGGCAAGGTGGGAAGAGGGCTTCACGCTCTCTTTTCCCAGCCTGTGAAACACTTAGTTCCAGTTACTCTGCAAGGGTCAGCCTCCACCTGTGTCCTTCCTTCTTCTAGACCTGCAGCCCAGTCCACAGTGGCTTCTTCCCCTGTGCTCTCATTCCATTTCTCTTCCTCAGAGCTATCTGTTTGTTTTGAAGCCCAGATTCTTGCTTTTTACATCTTATGTATAGCTCCTCCATGTTTGGAGCAGAGAGTGTGTTCACAATAGGTATTTGCCAAACTATCTGGAGTGGAAACCTGATGCAAACTTTTGAAAAGTAAAAAATATTGATCAAAACTCTTAAAAGAAATAAAGAAATATATTTTGAAGAATAAAATAAAATAATTAAACTGAAGTTTTAGACAAAACAAAAAAAAGCAAGAACAAAATAATTCTTACAAAGCTAAAACAACAGGTTTTAATTTTAAAATCTTCTACAACATATCCTGTACATTTGTTTCAATACTATTATTTTGTGAGACTAATGTCCTCACCAAAAAAAATCTCCTACAACATAAATTAACCTCATGCTCAAAAACTTTTTATCCTGCCTGACCTGTGGTGGCGCAGTGGATAAAGCGTCGACCTGGGAACACTGAGGTCGCCAGTTCTGCACTGGCCTGGTCAAGGCATATATGGGAGTTGATGCTTCCAGCTCCTCACCCCTTTCTCTCTCTCTCTCTCTCTCTCTCTCACTCTGTGTCTCCTCTCTAAAATGAATAAATAAAAAAAAAGAAATTAAAAAAAAAAGTTATTCCTTTATTAAAAAAAGAAAACAAAAAAAAAACTTTTTATCCTAAAATAACAAGAACCATATCATCATGTCACGTGAAAGCACCGTCCCAGAGGTGTGTAGGGGCAGAGGTCTTGCTCGTTGCCGAGCACACCACATCTCAGTCCAGGGCACTTGCAGAATAAAATCCCGTGGCTTTCCTGTCCTACTTTATCTGTTTAGACACCTGTTCTCCTCTATGATTATGGAAAAGTTCACCCAGGATTATTTGTGGCTCTCCATTGCAACGCAACATCCCTGGAACCAGTTTACATGAATCCAGCGACTCACTTGCTGCATGACCCTTCTGCTCTGCAACATGCTCGTCAGTGTGATGTTCTGGAAGATCAGCGGCCCCACTGCCAAGAGAGAGGAGCCAGGTGTGGACGAGCCCCGCGTGCGCTGTCCGTGGCGCGTAACCCTTGTGCTGTACTCCAGTCTCCTTCCAGGTGACAAAGGGAATCATGAGGTGCCTTCGTTTCCTTTTTCTCTTTTAAAATTTTTTTTGTTATTATTGATTCTAGTGAGAGAGAGGAAAGGAAAGAGAGAAACAGGAACATAGATCTGTTTGTGCCCTGACCGGGGATCGAACCAGCATCCTCTTTGGAACGATGCTCCAACCAACTGAGCTCTTCGCTCAGGGCACGCCTTCGTTTTCCTTTGCTGCCTTCACACTGAATACTCAACAGGTTTTCTCACTGTTCTTGTGCGTTAGTCAGTGAGGCAGCCTTAGAACACATCAGGATCTCTTACTGCCATGATAATTTTCTATCCTTAGATAAGCAGTTAAATTGCTAAATAAACAGACCTGAGAGAGGAATGCCTGTCAGATGACTTGGGTGTGGAGGAGGATAGCTGATGTGATGCTCCTCTTTCAGTGGGTCCATTTGCCGTGACCTGGTCCGAACTGCTTGTCAGCATCCAAACTGCTGTCATCCTCTTCCCCATCAGCCTTGTCATCGGGAGGCTCTTCCCACTAATTCAGCCACAGGACCCTCGGCCTCTCCTGCCTCCTGGATGCTTCTTTTGAGCCTCTCCCTGTCTCAGAGGTTGTTGAGGTAAAGCTGGTATGAAATGTTACAGGTCAAGGCCCTAGGAGGCTCTCGGGTCTTACTGGCATTAGCCCTCGCTGTTCCCTAGTCTGTCCCCTGAGTTGTGATCCGTCATGCCTCTCCCTTTTCTCCTGATGATGATGCATCGTGCGGGCCTAATGTGAGTGCGGATGTGCTGCTCTGGAGTCGTGTCCGCTTTTGATGTCGACCACCGTCCCTTCTTCTTGCTCTCTGTCTTCATTCATAACACTAGTTTTGAAGCTACTAGGAGGTGACTTCTTTTTTTAAAAGTAGAGACAAAATGAACAATTGAGATTCTTTACACTAAGAATATGCTCCTCTGAGCAAATACAGCCGTATTGCCATCTGTTGTTGCTGCCATTACGGACAGACAGACTTATCTCATCTCGGTCCTGCGTTCAGGAATTGAAGGAAACTGTGGGGTTTCTGCTCAGGAGAAGGACGGACCCTCTCTCAGTCCTCGTGGACGTCTCACGACATGGCCCAGCTGGTGACATTCCTGTCCAGCCTCATCTGTGCTCACTTAGAGGGCCAGGGCTGTCCGTAGGCAGGACCCTGCTGGGCAGCTGGTGAGTTCAGCAGGATTTAGGAACTGGTCTTTCCTCTGCCTCCCGCTGCCGTGCACGTCTCTTACTCACTCACTCTTTCCTGTCCGCATAACCAACAGGCACGATACAGGCTTCTGCTTATTGCCCTAAGCTTTTAATACAGAGCTGATGCTTTGATCTCTCTGATGGCTTTTGAGATAATATATCTGGTGATAGAAATAAAGGGTTAGCCTGACCTGTGGTGGTGCAGTGGATAAAGCGTCGACCTGGGAACACTGAGGTCGCCAGTTCAAAACCCTGCACTGGTCTGGTCAAGGCACATATGGGGGTTGATGCTTCCAGCTCCTCCCCCCCTTTCTCTCTTTCTCTCTCTCACTCTGTGTCCTCTCTAAAATGAATACAATAAAAAGAAATTTAAAAAAAAAAAAAAGAAATAAAGGGTTAAGGAAAAACCCACCACAATGTCATCTGCTTTGTTGGAGACTGGAAACTTGCCATTCTTTTTCTTCTGTGGAATGGTGAGCTTATGTGATTTCTGGATTCTCCAATATAGTTTGGGCCTTCTGAGCACTTACCGAGTAGGAGTCACATGTGCTGCAGTTCTGGAGAAAAAGCTCAATCAGGTGTTTTGGGTTTTTTTTAAGGTTTTATTTATTGATTTTAGAGAGAGGAGAGAGAGAAAAGGGAAAAGGTTGAAGCAGGAAGCATCAACTTCTAGTAGCTTCTCATATGTGCCTTGACCGGGCAAGCCCAGGGCTTAAACCAGCGACTCCAGCATTCCAGGTCAACACTTTATGCACTGCACCACCACAGGTCAGGCTCAAGCAGGTCTTAAAAGTCTCTAGATCAAAGCATAGAATTATACAAGTTAGAAATTTACCAGTGTGCTCAGAGAAGACAATACTGAGGGTGTTGGGTCTAGTCTTCATTGACTGGGAAATTTAACCTCATCACCAGTTAATGAATTGCTGTCTCTACCAATTATTACTAGTGATTGAAATCTTCCAACTTTTCAGTGGTTGCTGAAAACCACCATCATTTCTGCTGCCACCTGCTCAGAGTTATTCAGAGGCTGCAATCTCACGTACGCACGTTGGGTCCCACCCAGGTTGACCAGCCTTGTGACTTTGTAGATGCAGCCAGCCAAGTGCAAAAACTCCAGGAACTCCTGCAGACACAGGTTCTTCCCCCAGAGCAAGGGCCACCCCAGTAATGCAGAACACCTGGCTTTCTTTATCCCCTGTAATTGCCCCGTGCCTCTCTGCTGTTGGTTATGAAATTATTACTTTGACTTCTGTTCTTAAGGGAGGCAACCAGTTTTTCCATCCTGAGTGCAGAAGAAGGGAGGAAGTCCACCTCGCCTGGCCTCCCCGGATGGCTGACTTTTCTATCTTCTGGCTCCTTCTGGGTGTCATTAGCCTGGCCACCGCTTTTCTTACAGCACTTTATAGCCTGGAACTGAACAAAGACCAAGCCACCAGCTGGGTTATTTCAATGATTTTATCCATGCTTCAAAACATCTTCATCACCCAGCCAGTAAAGGTATGAGAGAAACTGCTCACACACCAGGGGACAGGTCATTAGAATTGCAGAGAGCTTGGGAAACTGATCCAGGGTGCCTAATGGCTCTGACAATTTGACCAAAAAAAAAAAAGAAAGCCCCCCCAAAATAAATAGAGTGGAATTTGTCAGGAATATGTTCGACATAGTCCCAGAAAAACTCACAAGAACTGATAGACTAGTAGAAGTACAATATATCAGAAAAAGATTGGGGAGTTAAGAGGGATGAGTAAAAGAAATCAATTGAGAACAAACTATTTTAGTGAAAAAAGCAACATAAAACTTACTTTTATAATTTTTAAATTGAATAAAATGTCAAACCCACACAAAAGTGTGTAGAGAATAGTATAGTGAATCCTAAAGTTGTATTACCCAGCTTCCACAATGACCAATTCCGGCCAATCTTGTTCCATCTATTTTGAGGAGAAAAAAAATGACAGACTTCACATTTCATCCATAAATATTTGTATTTTTCTGAAGGATAAAGACTCTTTTAAAACATAAATATAAGACCATTATCATACCTAAATAAATTAGCAATAATTTCTTAATATACACACAACACTATGAATGTACTTAACACCACTAAACTATACACTTTAAAAAGGTTAAGATGACAGGTTATTTGTTATGTGTTTTTTATCACAATTTTTTAAAAATGCAGTGTTCAGGTTTTTCCAGTTGTCTCATCAATGTTTTATTTCACAGTTGTTTTGTTTAAATCAAGATCCACATAAGGTCCATGTGTTGTGATTAGTTGCTATGTTTCTTAAGTATTTTTAATACTCAATCTACAGGTTCCCCCTCCCTTTCACTCGCTAAACCAAGTTGTTAGTCCTATAGAGTTTCCAATATTCGGGTTTTGGTGGCAGGATCTCCTCTGCTTTAGGGACTCCAGAAGATGAGCCTGAGCTCCCCCAAACAAACTGGGGAGCTTTTCATACCTCTTGGTGCCCAGGCCTCACCCCAGACCAATTAAACCGTAATTTGCAGAGCTGGCTTCAAGGCCTGGCAGGTTTATGGCTCCCAGGTGCCACCAATGCACAGCCGCAGTCAAGACACAGCGCAGAAGAGGGCCGAGTTTCAAGGAGTGGGTAGATCTTAATTTAAAAAAAAAAAAAAAAGAACTTTCGGTGGAGACAGACTAAAAATTTAACTGGAACTCTTAAAAAGATATTCCATTCCAGCAGATCCTCAAATAATGTGGTTTTGTTCGGTGTTGTTATGTCATTGCGTTGATGAGGGAAAAAATGGATTCATGACTGGGACTGTTGTCTGGGGGAGTTTGCACGTTCTCCCCGCATCTGTAAAGAGGTATGCGCATCTGTAAAGAGGAACGCGTGAGGGGGCAGGCGTTTCTGCATTGTCCCAGTCCCAGGGAGTGGGTGTGGCCTGAGCGGCCCTGCGGTGGAAGAGCGGAAGAGCGGCGTCCTGGCCAGGCAGGGTCCCACCTGGCGCCCCAAGCTGCCAGGAGAGGCTTGGACCACCTGACCCTGAACTGGGATAAGCAGGTAGGCAAATAATGATCTTTCTTGTTTTCATTAATCTTTCTAGAATGTATGCAGAGCCCGCATTTATTTCCATGTTTAATTTTAGAACTATTTTGGGTCTTTACTTTGAAGTTTGGTGATAGTTTTGGGACCAGAAATGTTTTGTGCTGTAGGAACTTAACTCTTGTTTCTATCAATTAGCCTCTGGTAAAATTAGTTTTGTTATGTTGTCTCACTCAAAGTCACAGTTTCCAAGAACCTAACAATGATGTTAAGTGAGGACTTAATGTATATCAGACACACAAAGGCTTTCAGGAAATGAAAAATGTGATTTCAGAATTCTAAAGTTCAGAAGTTGACTTGAAGAAGATGTCACCATTGAGACTCATATTAATGACCAGGAACATCAAACCAAAATAATATAAAACATCAACCATATATAAATATTAAAACCATAAGGAAGGAGCCTGACCAGGCGGTGGCGCAGTGGATAGAGCGTCAGACTGGGATGCGGAAGACCCAGGTTCGAGACCCTGAGCTCGCCAGCTTGAGCGCGGGCCCATCTGGCTTGAGCAAAAAGCTCGTCAGCTTGGACCCAAGGTCGCTGGCTCCAGCAAGGGGTGGCTCAGTCTGCTGAAGGCCCACGGTCAAGGCACGTGTGAGAAAGCAATCAATGAACAACTAAGGTATCACAACGGCAACGGAAAACTAATGATTGATGATTCTCACCTTTCTCCGTTCCTGTCTGTCTGTCCCTATCTATCCCTCTCTCTGACACTCTCTCTCTGTCCCTGTAAAAAATAAAATAAAAAATAAAAAAATAAAGTTTTTTTTAAAAAAAACAAACCATAAGGAAGGAGAGGCCTAGGCTGCAGACCCAGGGTAACCAGTATGCAGTTAACAAGGAGTGATAATAACTAGACAATTGGAAAAATGTCCCCTGTTGCAAAGAAATACTGAACTTATCTACTGAAAGGTTTCAGTTCCTTAAAAAGACACACACTGACATGGAGCACAGCAGTCTGGGAAGGTCCCAGGCCACATTGCCGATGAGTTCCCAGTGAGCTGACACTGCCGGTCCAAGGGCCACACGTTGAGTCATCCTGCATGCCAAATCTAGTGTCTTTAAAGGTCGACATCATAAAAAGGATTAATGAAGAGAGCTCTTCTACATCTCTTAAATAATGAGATATTTTTAATATGGATAGGCTCTTTTATTAGGTAGTTATTGATAATTTCCTAAAGTGTGAGAATGGTATAAGAACGGTCCTGCCTGACCTGTGGTGGCGCAGTGGATAAAGCGTCGACCTGGGAAGACTGAGGTCGCCAGTTCAAAACCCTGCACTGGTCTGGTCAAGGCACATATGGGAGTTGATGCTTCCAGCTCCTTCCCCCTTTCTCTCTTTCTCTCTCTCTCTCTCTCACTCTGTGTCTCATCTCTAAAATGAATAAAATAAAAATTAAAATTAAAAAAAAAAAAAGAACGGTCTTGATTTTTAGGCGATACATGCTTGAATAGAGTCAATCTGGCTTTGCACAGTTTTAATGTGCATGAATTCCAGTTACCGTAATTTAGCTAAATAACAAGAGTTTCCCAGAAATACAGTGTAAACCTCAGTTACCATGGGATGTTAAATGAGTGAGTGTGTCAAATAAAAAACTGCTGCTAGCTCTTCAGTGGAGAATTCAGATGACTAGTTGTGCTTTCTACTAGTTCCCCCAGTTTTGTCCACTAGAGGGCGACTTTAGGTTACAGCAGACACACCCAGAATTGCTGCTTCAAACCCTTTAAACTCCAGCCCTGCTGGATGGCTTGGTTGGATCCCAAAGCACAGAGATTGCCAGTTCGATCCTCAATCAGGGCACATACAGGAGCAGATCGATGTTCCTCTCTCCTTCCTTTCCTCCCTCCCTCCCTTCTTCCCTCCTCCCCCCTCTCGCCCTCTGTCTCTCTCCCTTCTCTCCTCTCTCGCTAAAGTCAATAAATAAACGTCATAACAAACAAACAAAAAAACCATTTAAACTCCAGAGAAGCGGAAAGGACCTCAAACCCTCGTCCAGACCTCAGGCCTTGCCCTGGTCCATACTGCCCAGCTCTGGGCAGCCCAGACAGAGTAGAGTGGGCTCTCCTGCAGGCCCGGGAACAGGCAGAGGGCATCACCTGCACACATTCTTCCAGCGAAATAAGGGGGAAGGAGTGCAGTATTAGGGCCCTTGTCCTTTATTCTCCTGAGGACTGGAGCACTCCTCCCTCCATGGAAATACAGGAAGCGGGGAACACTTACGGTCATACTCGGTTCTAAAATTCCATGACTTATTTAAAACTGGGATTTAATCCTTAGAACTTTTACAAGTGTGGCTTCTCCAGTCTGGCTCATCACAGGTCTTCCAAAGACAGGTGTTACGGACCACTTCCATAGCTGTCACAGACTGCTGAAGAGCCTGAGCTTCCCTAGCCAAGCAGGTGACGGAGCACGGGCAGAATTACAGATATCAGCTTTATTCGGGCACTTTGGACACTTCCAGCTCCCCGTGACTATGCAAAAGTAATTACGAGATTATTTCTTATTTTTCATAAATATGTCCATATAATTTAATTGGAAGTCGTTAATAATACCTTCTATGATGTCACTTCCTTGGATCCTGTACTATCTGCTCATGAGTTTCTCCATGATTTCCTGTCCAGGTGATCCTGCTCTCGTTACTACTATCACTGACGGTGAACAGGATGCCCGGCCTCACTCAGCAAAGGTCAAGAGCAGGAAATGAAGAGAATCCTGGCACTCTCAGGTAATTCAGGCTCTGACCACTAACATCTGACTGGGCAGAAAGCAGGCTGTGTGAGAGCAGTGGCCTTCCAGCCACCTCACTGACTCAGACAGATCTATCCTTTGGGGACCTTGTCTCATCAGCTAGTTGCTTCTCCTGCTCTGCCCAAGGCCAACCAGCGCTCATAGTGAATTCCTCTCTCGAGTGTCACCCTTTCCCTCAGTGCTTCCCCCTCACCTGTGTGCTTGACCGCCTTCAATCTCTTCACTCCTGAGCCCGTAGCTGTTTGCAGCTGCTCACATCTGCACCTGAGTGCCTGCACATGTTTCAAATTAAACACCCCTCCCAAACAGAAGTCTCTGCCGGCCCCACAAAGCCACCTCTGTACTGTATTTTTGTGTCACAATTAAGAACATCACCATTCTCTAAAAATGTCATTGTCACCCTGAATTCCTGTCTTATTCCTTATATTCAGTTGCCAGGGCTGTAACTGACCAGAGCTACTCATATCACATGGGTGAGCCTCACAAACACAACAGTGGGCAGGAAAGCAACTTGCAGGAAAATAACAGAAAATTTTAATTATGCAAAACAATGCATGTCTTGTTTAGAGGATTTTTTGTAATAAAGAAATGAATGGAGGCCCTGACCAGTTAGCTCAGTGGTAGAGCGTCGGCCCAGTGTGTGGAAGTCCCAGGTTCGATTCCCGGTCAGGGCACACAGAAGAAGCACTCATCTGCTTCTCCACCCTTCCCCCTCTCCTTTCTCTCTGTCTCTCTCTTCCCCTCCTGCAGCCAAGGCTCCATTGGAGCAAAGTTGGCCCCGGGCACTGAGGATGGCTCCATGGCCTCCACCTCAGGCTCTAGAATGGCTTAGGTTGCAACAGAGCAAAGCCCCAGATGGACAGAGTATTGCCCCCTAGTGGGTGCCAGGTGGTCAGACACATGCAGAAGTCTGTCTCTCTGCCTCTCCGCTTCCCACTTCAGAAAAATACAAAAAATAAATAGAAGGAAAGAAATACATGGAAATGATCAACTCTAAAATGGAGGAGATGATTTACCTCTGAAGGGAAGGAGCGAGGCCGTCACAGTGGTGCGCAGCGGGCTTTATGGCACAGTCACTGAGCTGTGAGGGTGAGCCAGGGACACGGTGCTAAGGAATAGGCACCCCCTTCCTTATGAAACTAAAGAAATTAACAAGCTGACTACAAAGTGACTTAATGGCCCTCATTTCACTTCTCCATGCTCTTGAATTGTTGTTCCCTCTGCCTTAAATAATTCATTTTCTTACTGTCCTCATCCTTGTCCATCTGAAGAGTTCTGTTTAATACTTGAAGACAAATATCAGATGTAACTTTCTCTGTGACATGTTCTCTGCCTTCTACAGGGAGACCTATCTTCTCATTCATTGATTCCCCAGCACATGGCAATACATGCTGCCAAGGTTTAGGTTATATTCTCATTCTCCCTCCCTCCCTGCACCCTCTCCTCTCCCTCCTCCTTCACCTCCTTCACCTCCTTCACCTCCATCACCTCCTCCACCTCCTCCACCTCTTCCACCTCCTTCATCTCCCCCATCTCCTCCTCTGGTCCCCCTTCTGTCTCTCTCTCCCCCTCCTGTCCCTGGATCCTAGCATACCCCAAATTTTAAAAACACCAAAGGCATGACACCAGCTATGTGTTGGCACAGGCTGATTAGTCACTGAGCCGTTGAGATGTGTTGTTTAAGGGGAAAGAGTGGGTGGTAGTAGATGAGATGGTCCTGAAGTAAATCGGATGCTGTTTACAACTCAAGTAGAAACCCCCTAATTGCCTGACCAGGCGGTGGCGCAGTGGATGGAGTGTTGGACTGGGACACTCAAACCTGGGTCGAGTGAAGGAGGATGCGGAGGACCCAGGTTCAAGACCCTGAGGTTGCCGGCTTGAGCATGGGCTCATCTGGCTTAAGGAAAAAGCTCTCCTGCTTGGACCCAGGGTTGCTGGCTCGAGCAAGGGGTTGCTCAGTCTGCTGAAGGCCTGCGGTCAGGGCACATGTGAGAAAGCAATCAATGAACAACTAAGGTGTCGCAACAAAAAAAGCTGATGGTTGATGTTTGTCATCTCTCTCCGTTCCTGTCTGTCTGTCCCTGTCCCTCTCTCTGACTCTCTCTGTCCCTGTAAAAAAAAAAGGAAGCCCCCTGATTGATGGGCTGGGGTAAGAAGAAGGGCGGGCTTGGAGAAGGGTTGCTGGTTTCTTGGGGCTTTGTAGTTAAGAACTGATTCTAGGTTGCGATACACTCATTGACTGGCAATGATTTGACTTAATGTGGTATCTCATAGATACTGTGTAATACTGGTAGATACTGTGTAATATCAAGCATGCTATATGATATGGACATTCATATGATAGTTAAATGTATATCCAAGAACCAGTTATATATTATGCAGCTGTAGAGATTAATGTACATGCTTGTATACATGGGGTAAAAAATTAATGTATAATTCTACATTATATATATTAGGTACTATATGCCATTTATATATTATGTGTGGCATATAGTTTAATGCATGAAATACATACTGATGGGTGAATTTGTCTACTATTTCTATATTGGCATTATACATACGGTTAATTACACTCCACGCACATAGGGTGGTTCGGGAAGTAGTTTAAGCAGAATTTCAGCTTTGGGTGCTGACGCTGGAGCTGGAGCGTCTTCCCAGAGTCTTTGGACAATTTGTTACTCCTCTTCTCTGGTCTCTGAGACCAGGGTCATACAGACACTACAAAGACTTCAGTTTAAGAGGTTATTTTAAGAGGGGCCTTATACACGAATAGGGCAAAGTGTAGACCAGGTGCTGGTTGGCAGTGATGATGCGTGGGTGGGTGTTCAACTGGCTGTCCCCGTTCATGTTAGTGTAACAAGCCTGCTGCCAGTAGTCAGAGTGGGCACTGGCTGAGGGCAGGCACGCTGTGCTTGGGTGTTTTGCTGTGTGGAGTGTTGGGGTAATAGCTAGGACTAAAATTGAGAGGACGAGAGCCAGAACATGTCCTAGTTTGTTGGAATGGATCACAGCATTGCAGAGGCGAATAGGAATACCATACTGGCTTGACGTGTGGGGGAGAGTTAAGGGGTAAGCGGGGATCTAGTTACCTGGGTCTCCTCGCAGGTCGGGTGAAAAGAGAACTAATGTCAGTAGTGTTAAACTTAGGAGTGAAAGGCCCAGGACACCTTTGACTATGTAGTATGGGTGCAGTCAGATGGGATTTGTCTGTGTCAGATGGAATTCCTGTTGGGTTATTGGATCCTATTTCATGAAGCAATAGATGTGCAATTACTAGAGCTGAGAGAATAAACGGAAAGAGGAACTCAAAGAATCAGGTGAGGGTGGCTTTATCAGCTGAGAATCCTCTTCAGATGCACTCGACAGTGATCTGGTTCAAATGTAAGGGATTCCTGGAAGATTTGTGACAACTCTTGCTCCTTGAAAAGATATTTGAGGCCTGATATGTAATGGCACAGTGGATAAAGTGACCTGAGGTTGCCGGTTCAAAACCCTGGGCTTGTCTGATCAAGGCACAAGGCACATATGGGAGTTGATGCTTCCTGTTCCTCCCCTCCTTCTCTCTCTCTCTCTCTCTCTCTCACACACTTTTGTGCTACATTGTAAATAAGATTTTTTATTTATCTATACTTTCTAAGTATTTTTGTTTGGATACACGAAGGATATTGATTTCTTTATATTTAGTACCCAGCCACCTTGCTAAATTATCTGTCAGAATAGTTTTTAGGTTCTCTTACCTGCCCTAGATTTATTGAGGTATAATTGACAAAAATTCCATATATTTGAGGTACAACATGATGTTTTGATATGCAGCTACAGTGGTACCTTGAGATATGAATTTAATTCGTTCTGTAACCGAGCTCGTAAGTCTGTCAACTCTTATATCAAACTGCCAATACTGGACCTGTGCACCAACGCGCCAACTAGTGGCAGCTTCCCGAATCACGACTCGTATCTCGGAATTTTGCTCGGATCTTGACAAAAATACGGACCAAGTCACACACACACAAAAAAATTGTACGTTGGTCTGTTTGTATTTCCAGGTACCACTGTACATTGTGAATGATTACCACAATTAAGCTAATTAACATATCTCATAAAATTTTTTGGTTTTGGTATGGGAAGTCCAAGGTCACATGGTCCTGTAGCTAAGGCCACGGGAGGACAAAGCTGTAGACTAGATTCCATGTAGCCAGGCCCATAGCTGGTGAGTCAGCCCCATGGGGGATCTACCTTCTCAGAATGGGCCCCGTTGGCCTTGGACTCCAGCCAGGTTTCATGTCACCTACCTAAATCCCAAAGCTCCCAGAAAGGCACTTTGTCTACGGATGGCTCCCACATTGTTGAAAGATACAGCAAGGGACCTCACTTCCACCATTTGCTGACACCTCTCAGTGGATTCTCTTGATCCATCTAGACCAATGGTTCTTAACCTTTTTTGAGGTACTGAACCCAACAGTTTTATATGCGCATTCACCGAACCCTTCTTTAGTGATAAATAAAATAGGATTTTTTTTCCCAAATTCAAGACATAGGTATATGTTTTTTTACTGGTGCACAAAATGAGCCGTGCATGAACAACACCTTGCTCAAAGAACAAAACCAACAAAGTGCATGAACTCACAACAAATTACGGTATTACTTTATTCTGGCCTCCGCAGCAGAGGCTTCTCCGATTCCCTGAGACCGACTCATCGAACCCCTAGGGTTCGATAGAACCCAGGTTAAGAACCACTGGTCTAGACCATTACCTACATAGCATATGTACATCATTATCTACAAATTATAATTTCACTTCTTCCTTTTTAAAATACCTTTCATTTCTTTTTTTAAAATCCTGTTGCCTTAGCTAAAAGCTCCAAAAATGTTTTTAAAAAATAGTGGTGAAACTGCATTTTTTTGTTCCTAACTTAATGAGGCAGTTTTTACAATGGCTCCTTGTACTCTCTCATTAGGATTTGTTACTGATGGGAACTCCTTTCTTTTGGGCAATGTTCTGCTTCGTCAGATTCACATTGCTGGCTCCACAGTTTCTCCACCCAGAGTGTCTCCCCAAGAACAAGGGAAGCCATCTCACCAGGATCTGGAGGATACAGAGAATTGTGGGTTTAACTGGAGGCCCTCTGAAATGAACCACACAGAATCAGACAGCATTTGGCATTATCAGAATCAGGAGACACTGGGTGGCTATCCCATCCAAGGGGGATTTAGCACTTACTCAGGAGGAGGATACATTGTCAGACTTGGAAGAAAAGCCAGTTCTGCCATCAGGTGAGCGAGCCTGCGCCCTGAATAGGCAGATCGGGATGTTTGCTCTGTCCATTCTTAGGACAAGTGCGAAGTAAGGAGCAGTTTGAGTAGTGCAGACACTTTTATTTTAGACTTTTAAGGAAATGTATCTTTTAGTTTTAAAATTCCTTGTTCAGCCTCAAACTACAGGTATGTTTTAGTTTGCCCGTTTGCCCAATCTCATTTCTTTTCTCATCTGGAGAAATGTATCCATTTCCATTGTAGCTGCAGTTGTCCTCAGGCAGCTCTAGCTTGGGCAGACTGTACTCTTCAAATATAGGAGAAAATACTGCTCTTTGTTGAGAACCACGATCAATCCAAAATTCAAATGCCAAAAATAAATTGCCAGGGACTTGCAGAATGGTTTTGTATATTAATCCTGAGAATATCTGTTATTACATATGAAAGTCTAAATTAAAATTATTATTTCTTCACTTAAATTTATAGCAAGAAATTAATTTTTGAAAAATGCCCTGGCTGGATAGCTCAGTTGATTAGAGCATCGTCCTAAAGCACAGAGGTTGTTGGTTCAATCCTCGGTCAGGGCACATCCAGGAACAGATAGATGTTCCTGTTTCTCTCTTGCTCTCTCCTTTTCCTTCTCTAAAATCAATAAAATAAACATTTTTAAAAATGACATTCCTACCCCTTAATACCTCTCAAAATTGAGTAGCTATTAGTAAAGAGTACCATTTAACACTTCAATTAGAAGTAGTTGACATAGCGCATAAAATTCCACCTCAGACCTAAATGCCAAATATATTTTTTTGAACATTTAACCTTGGTGTGACTACTGAAAGATTGCTGGGTGCCGCCGATGAACGACCGAAGAGCCGAAACAGCCAGATGAGCAAAAGTCAGGCTTTATTGGGAGGACTCCGGGCGGGTTCGCAGACTCGGAATGGGAGCCCGAGAAACCGTGCCTAACTGGTGGGGTTTGAGATTTTTATACCCCTTCAGGATAGCTGGGGGATTTCCACTGCGGTTTAGGCCTGCAGGTGTCTTGCGCAACCAGGGATGTTAACGGTTGAGGAATTTCTATTGTGTTTTCGGACAGGGTGTGTGTGCTAAAGGTTAGTAATTGCAGAAATGCCAAAGATATGAGGGACTTTCCGGTCCCTGCCTGGAGGGTGCTACCGGACAACTACTATTGTGAAAGCTTTCATTTTTATAGTTTTCTAAATTTATATTCATGTTATCACTAGTGAAAAGTTTGGGCATTAGTAATTATAAAAGGTACAGGTAAACCAGACTGGGAAATGCAGCTCCTCGTTCAGTGTGAGAAATACTGGGAACGCAAGGGCCTCTTTCTCCTCTGTGAGGCTGAATGGAGAATGCAGCAGCCTGTCCTGTTTTTCCAGAGCTCTACAACATCTGGAACAGAGCCACTGGCTGGACCGCTGCACCGAAAGCCTCTTTGTGGAATTTGTGGTCTTCAATGCCAATGTGAACCTGTTCTGTGCAGTGACCCTGATTCTGGAATCCAACCATGTGGGTACGAAAGCCCCTTCCTCTGCCCTGGGTTTCTCAGAAGTCCCAATTGATTATACCATTAAAGGGCATTACATATTTTACTTAAAAGTTATTGCACATAATTTTAAAAGTCAAACAGTTCAAGGCAAAAACTAGCAGTCCTCATTCGCTACCTCATACCTACACTCCTTCTTTAACTGGTTCTTCTGGAATTTAAAAATTAAAATGTGTAAATAGCTAAATTTCATAAATCTTTTTTTTTTTTTTTTTTTACAGGGACAGAGAGAGAGTCAGAGAGAGGAATAGATAGGGACAGACAGACAGGAATGAAGAGAGATGAGAAGAATCAATCATCAGTTTTTCATTGCGACATCTTAGTTGTTCATTGATTGCTTTCTCATATGTGCCTTGACCGCGGGCCTTCAACAGATTGAGTAACCCCTTGCTGGAGCCAGTGACCTCAGGTCCAAGCTGGTGAGCTTTTTTTATTTCTTTTTTCCTCAAGTCAGGTGAGCCCGCACTCAAGCTGGCGACCTCGGGGTCTCGAACCTGGTCCTCCGCATCCCAGTCCAATGGGACCACCTGGTCAGGCAACCTTCAGTTTTAGATAGCATTTTTTATGACAATGAGGATTTAACTTGCTTATCCCCACACGTACTCCTAACACACACACACACACACACACACACACACACACACACACACCCCTTTCCTCATGTTCCCACTATAGCGATATAATGGTTAGTACTATTTCCATTATTGTGATAGTATATTTTAGAAAGATGAACCATGTAATGTATTACAATTCAACTGCCTTTGTTTCACAACTGTTTTCCCTAGTTTATAATTACTTTTATATTTGCTTGGTTTTGCATGCATTCTATCATTGGAGATGAATCAAACTCTTCCCAGAAGTAAAAATCTCATTCTTTTCAAAAGCATCACATAATCTATCATTTTGTCTTTTTTATTTTTCAGTTGATTTTAGAGAGAGGAGAGAGAACAAGGGAGGAGGAGTAGGAAACATCAACTCGTAGTAGCTGCTTCCCATATGTGCCTTGACCAGGCAAGCCCTGGGTTTTAAACTGGCGACCTCAGCATTCCAGGTCAATGCTTTATCAGCCACGCCACCACTGGTCAGACTTGTCTTTTCCTCAAGAGACAGCCTCTCCAGGGCCCTGCATCCTCTTGGTCCAGTACAGACTGGTCTTCTCTAGGCCAGCTCTAGAGCTCTTATCCGGGACTGTCCCTTCACTGTCACACTAGGGATCAGCTTTCCCTCTCTCTGTTGGATCCCCTTTCTCCTAAGTCCAGGTCTTTCTCTCTTGGCTTCCTTTCTCATTTTGCTGGAGAACATCTCTACAATAACTTCCTGGGAGGGTGCAGGGGCAGTAAGTTATACAAAGCCTTACATGTCCAAAGTTTTCTCTGTCGTCACATTTGACTTTATTTGACTGGATACAGGTGTTTTTCACAGAATTTTGGAAAGTAGAATCCATTGCTTTTTTATTTTTTCATTACTTTTTCATCAGTATGATGATACTAATCAGTGTGATGATGCCCCTACTCCCAAGTTCTTAGGGTTGTCTGTCCCTAGGGTTATGAAAGGGCCTAACTTCATGGTAAATCCTTTAATCTGAAAACATATCCATAAGTTCTGAGAAAATGTTTTTGCATTTCTTTATATATTTCTCGCTTTTTCTTCTGCTATTCCTTGAATTTTGAGGTAGGAACTCCTGGACTGATCCGATCCTGATTTTCTTAGGTTTTTTGCTTTTATTTTCCATCTTCTCCTTCTAATTTCTGAGAGATCAGTTTTTAAAGCACTTGAAATTTTCATTTTTATATTTTAATTTCCAAAACTTGTGTTAGCCCTATTTTTTTCAGTCTCCTATAGTTTTTAAAAACTTTTCCATTTTGAGAGGGAGAAGTATCAACTCATTGTTCCACTTAGTTGTGCACCCATTGATTGCTCCTTGTAGGTGCCCTGACCAGGGATTGAACCCGCCACCTCGATGCTTCGGGATGACTTTATCCACCGAACCACCTGGCCAGGGCTCCTGTAGTTCTTCTACAGAATCAATATCCTCTCAGCTCTCTGAAGAGACTACAGGTTCATTTTGTTTTTATCACCTTCACTTTCTCTAATTCCTCTTAGCTTAATGTTTTTTATTTATTTTGATCTCTAGTTTTCAGTGTCAGAAGTTTAAGCATCTGGCTATTCTTTCTTATTTAAGAGAGAGACATTTTAATTTTTATTTATTTATTTTAGAGAAGAGAGACAGAGAGAGAGAAGGGGGTAGGAGCAGGAAACATCAACTTCCATATGTGCCTTGACCGGGCAAGCCCAGGGTTTTGAACCAGCAACCTCAGTGTTCCAGGTCGATGCTTTATCCACTGCACCACCACAGGTCAGGCCAAGAGAGAGACATTTTTTTAAAAAAGCAAATAAATGCTAAGTAGAAGCTCTGTATACATGGATAGAGCTTGTCAACTGGTATAGACGTCTTTTCTCTCGGGCAGTCATTTTCAGAGAGGGAGCCCCAGACTTCTGCTTAGAGGACAGAAGCCTATCAGACTTCTCAGAGCCAGCAGAGAGAAGGGGTCGGGAAGGGTCTCCCGTGTGCTATGGGAACCCCTCCAATTTCCTTTGCCAGTAGACGTGCAGAAGTACCCGCTGTGTCTGAGTTCAGACTCTCTGTAGTTCAACATCACTAGGAAATAACCCGCAAGGGTAGTAGGAGGCAGGCTGGGTGGCAAATGTCTGGTGACAGGGAGAGGAAATCTGGGATTTCATTGCTTATGTTCAGACTTGCAATCAGCTCTGTCTTCTGTTCCACTTGTCCCCTACCTTCAGAGGAACCTGATGTCCTTAATTCTCAGCCTTTCCAAATAAGAATTGGCTTGCTTCTGGGTTTCCTGCTTAGCTGTCCACTTTCTTGAATCCAGTCAGTGTCATTCATGTTTTCCAGTAGTATGCCGCTCTCATTTGCCCTTCTCTTCTTCATCTTTGTCACTTTTTATCCCTTCATTGTCATTGTAGTGGCATTTTGAAAGGGACTGGAGGGAAATTGGTACACTGAATTCCCCTACTTTTAACAGAAAGTCTGTCTTCTTACTACTTCCTTTCTTCTCTCCCCCAAAATGTGTCCACAAGTGTCCTTCCATTTGCCACCAGGTTTTACTTCGAATCAGGAATGTTTTCTTCCCAGACCCACACTGTAGGCCACTTCTCTTACACCTACCTTTAAATGAAGCGTGAAGGCTTCCTGAGGGTCTTCAGAGGGTTTTAATGTTGGGAACTACCAAAAGACTAGAGGGGAGAAAAACAAAGGGGAAGGCCCAGTCTTGAGAGCTAGCTATTTGAAGTAGGAATTTCTTTGTTCTTAAATTGTACTTTCTACTACCAAGGGGTGCGTGTTAGTTCTAATAATTTGGGGCCTTATGAAAAGTTATAGCCACAAGATCTTTCATGCTTTTAATAAAACTGCAACAATCTCCCGGTCCTGCTAGTAGGAATCTGTAGCTTTTTTAAGCCTATCATCATACAAACATCTAAGTATTCATGAGATACTATTAGTATTCATGGAATAATGTTAGTAATAATGCTTTACACATAGAAAATAAATTTGAAATGGTTCAAAGCATTTTCATCATAGTAATTTCTGAAGATGCTGTTTAAATAGCTTTAAACAGAAGTGCCGCACTTGCAGTTAACCCTGCTGTCCCCATGTGATACCGCAGTCGTCAGCTTTCTAAACACGTCGCAGCAGCACCTGTGCGTCTCTGCAGCTGTGAGGGAACATCTGTGAGAGCTGTGAAGTCACTGGCACTGCCCTCCAGGTGGGATCAACAGTATAACCTTCCTCTACTGATTTTTTTATGTTTATTTTATTGATCTTAGAGAGGGGAAGGGAGAAAGCAGGAAAGAGACAGGAACACCTGTTCCTGTACGTGCCCTGACAGGATCAAACCAGCAACCTCTGTGCTTCGAGACAATGCTCTAACCAACCGAGCTATGCAGCCAGGGCTCTACTGACTTTTAATCAGCACATGTCC
Organism: Rhynchonycteris naso; assembly: GCA_037038555.1. NCBI lineage: Eukaryota > Metazoa > Chordata > Mammalia > Chiroptera > Emballonuridae > Rhynchonycteris > Rhynchonycteris naso. The sequence continues at coordinate 21,258,138 of CM073001.1, forward strand.
CCAATAGCTTTGTACAGATGCCGTCATTTGATATTCACAACACCTCTAGAGGAAATAGCTTAGAAACTCAAAAACATTTGAAACTGATGGTATAGGGACAGCTGTGGTTTATTTCGGAGGCAGAGTATGAAGGGAAAATGGTAATAGTTCTAAAGATTCTTGAGTTCAAATGTTATTCTCAGGTGCTCTCTTTACCTCTGCAAGACTGGACACTTTCACTTCCCTTCAGAAGCCAAAGAAGGACTTTGCCTGATCTGTCATCTCACAAGTCATCTATTTATTAGTCTGTTACTACGGCTTCATACAGGTGGGTTAAAAATGTTAGATCTCAGGGATTCTCAGTCTTGGCAGGGATTTGGAGAGCTCCACAATGAGTGATTGCTTGAATCATGGCTATGATTTTGGTCCTTTCCAGAAGCTTGACGTCCGTTAAAGGCTGTTTTTCCACAAAGTAGCTCTGTTTTCAAGAGTTAAAGAATTAAGTCTGTAGAAAGAATATTTTTTGTACATTGTATGACTCCTACATAAGGCAACAGCAAGAAGTTGAAAATACAATGAACAGAGCAAGTACTGAGTACTTGTACCCAAAAGATAATCTCTCTTAAGCCAAACACTGCTTATTTTCAGGCTTGAAAACTAATTCAGAAACTTTTTAAGTAAGTTTAAACAAGAAAAACGATTGTACCCCATTAAAGTTGTATCAGGGAAGGCCAACTTTCAGTAAGCAGCAGCTCTGACCACAGAGCAGAACCAAGACCAGAGCCCATGTGTCCAGGTGGAGCTGACAAGTGCCAGCCGAGTGCTCTGCCAGTGTCCCAGCACTGCGCGAGGGGTGGCAGGGCTCACTGCGCAGGCAAGCAGTAATGACACTGGTGTCCGTAGGGTTGCCGGCTGAAACAGCAGCGATGCAGGTTCTTCACACGGAAAAAGAACATTCTGGACATGAGCATAGTCATTATTAGCTTCGGCATCCTGGGGCTTGACATGAAGCTTATTTCTCTACATAAGAAGAACGGCTCAATACCATCACGACCGTGACAGGTAAGCGGGAGCCTGAGAGCACAGGCTCTTCCTGCTCCGTGTCCAATTTCCTCTTACACACAGGTGTTCTCTCACACCCCTCTCCCTCCACTGCTCCACCAAATCTATTTCTGCATAATGCCGAAGTGAAGTGCAGAACACAGACTGATGTCCACAGCAGGGAAAACGATTACCTAGTGCTAATCGCGCTGGAAAGCTCTGCTGCCTTTCACGTAGCAAGGGCCTATTGGTCATTATTTTGCACCACGGCCAAGGAATAAAACCAAAGTCATGATACATGATCATCCTGTAAATAAAACTACAACACACAGTACATACTTTAAACCCAAAGCCGTTTGCTTTCTGGGTAGGATTATTTCCCCATATTGAGAAATTCCGGTGCCCCTTTGAGCCCCTTCTCTGGTCTTCCTCATTGGGAAGAGCATCTGTGCCCCAGATCAAGTACTACCACGGCTTTTCTAACCCTCAGCGGCCAACAGCCAGGGCTATTGATCTAGGGCAGACTGGGTCAGTGTCCCAGGAAGCTGCTTAGAGGGTTGTTTATGCAGGGACAGCTGGTTTGCACAATCGAATGACATGGCAACCAAGGCCCAGGCAGCTGTGTGACACTGCCTAGGTCTTAGACAACAAAAAAACTGAGATCGAGTGCCAACCTGTTCCCATCTATGGGGGTCTCTCAGTAACCAGGTTGCTGCAACGTAAAATTATAAATGCATCCCTCAAATAAAACCTAACAGAAAAACCCAACAACTCCTAATTGGTAAGTAACAGCCCTCTAGTTTAATCATCCTTCTACTGTCGGCACTATTAAACCCGTTAGAGGCTTTCCTGCCAGAGGACACAGGATTACAGTGCTGCGGAAAGCAGCCTAGCATAATGGCACATCCCGTTCTGTTAACTCAGCTCCTTCTGAGAGGGGAGCTTCAGTTCCACCCAGAGCAAGAGAGGAGGCTGGCCATGAGTTCCAGGATGAAACTGGAGCAGAGACCAGCTCGGGGGCCCATTTCAAGTTCTCTTCAGCGCAGCCAAGTATGCGCCTCTTTTGCCAGTGCTCCCAGATCCACAAATACAGGAGGCCGCACTGGACAGCAGTGCTTACACGGCCTACAGGTCTCCGAACCGCCGCACTTCAGGGGCGGGAACACTGGAGAGGACATCACAGGAAATGGTGGCGTGCGCTTCCTGCTGAGTAACTGTCAGCCTTCCTTGGTACAGGTTCATCAGCTTCCAAGAGGCAGTGAAAGTGAACTCGGCTGTCATTCATCTCATGGGCTTCCTGGTTCCATTGGGAACTGTTCAGCTGTGGAACCTGCTACACTGTAACCCCAGGCTGTGGGTCACTGGCAGAACGCTCAACCAAGCCTGGGGCGAGGTGGTGGGCTTCCTGCTGGTCATCCTCATCCTGCTGACAGGCTACGCCATTGCTGTAAGCCCCCACTCAGTGTCTGTCTTTTCCTAAGTGCTGTGGTCTTGGAATCACGATGCTTCCTTAGGAAGAGGTCACTACATGGAAAGTGACCTCAGTTCAAGTGGCAGAGTTTGGGAGGAAAAGTAGTGGAGGAAGAAAGCTGGTTTTAGCTGTCGTTCCATACTTATTTAGCAGTGACTTAAGTTCATACATTTGTCTCATCTCTAAAATGGTGATAAAATTTAGCTCATGAGAATGTGGTCATATTTGTATGAAAAAACAATATAATTACTACAAAGGAACTTTATGTAATTTTTAAGGCCTAGTAATTGAAATGTCCACTAAGGAATTTCTTGCATTTTGTAAAGCAGGTGGTCAGGGCCACCAACAGGGCCACCTGGCCAGTGCAGGTTCGTATTAGATTCGGATAGTTGGAAATGAAAAAACAGAGCCAAGAACTGGTGAGCCATCAGCTTTAATTCTAGCTTGCACCCGGCAGGCAAGCAAAAACACACACTGGGCTCCAAAACCCACTCTTTCAGTGCTCACAAAGCTACTGACTTATCTGAGTTTCCTAGAATCAAAGGCTTCTACCTCACCAGACTTATTCACCTCTGTTACCCATCTCCTTCTCTAGCACAAACTCTGCTCAAACTGGCCTCTTACGCAGCACTCTGCCATCTTGGCTGCTTCTCCTCTACTCCACATGGCCTTAATCTGCTCTCCTCTCTAATACTAACCTCAGGAACCGAGAGAGAGCAAGCTCCCAGTCTGTCCCACTTTATAGTGTAGAAATCCAAACCTATAATCCAATCTACAAACAAGAAAGTTTCTGATACAAGGTCACTTATCTGAGGCATAATGGGAGGATTCCTCATGAGAGTGCACCACCCCACATCATCCATTCAGTCAAGGGTGTGGGGAAAAGCTTACTCTTAAACAGTGGTTCTTAACCTGGGTTCTATCGAACTCTAGGGGTTCGATAAGTCGGTCTCAGGAGTTCGGAGAAGCCTCTGCCGCGGAGGCCAGAATAAAGTAATACCGTAATTTGTTGAGTTCATGCACTTTGTTGGTTTTGTTCTTTAAGGTGATGTTTGTGCACGGCTCATTTTGTGCACCAGTAAGAAAACATATACCTATGTCTTAAATTTGAAAAAAAAATCATATTTTATCACTAAAGAAGGGTTCGGTGAATGCACATATGAAACTGGTGGGTTTGGTACCTCAAAAAAGGTTAAGAACCACTGCTTTTAAAACTTGCACATGGGCAGCGCCTTTTTTTTTTTTATTATTCATTTTTAGAGAGGAGACACAGAGTGAGAGAGAGAGAGAGAGAGAGAGAGAGAGAGAGAGAGAAAGAGAGAGAGGGGGGAGGAGCTAGAAGCTCAACTCCCATATGTGCCTTGACCAGACCAGTACAGGGTTTTGAACTGGCGACCTCAGTGTTCCCAGGTCGACGCTTTATCCACTGCGCCACCACAGGTCAGGCCGGGCAGCGCCATCTTTAACAAAGTGAGCATAATATATTTTATCTGCCCAACACATTTCCATCCTGTTGTCTCTGTGCTGCCCTCATTCTCCTGCACCTCAAGTCACGGCAGTAGCCTGCCCTGCTCTCCACCTGCTTTCTCCTTTTCAGTTTAACCTGCTGTTTGGATGGAGCATCTATGACTACTGGACTGTTTTCAGCTCAGTGGTGACTTTTGTTGGTCTCCTGATTGGAATCTTTCATCACAAGGAGGTTGTTGGGCAGATAAAATATATTATGCTCACTTTGTTAAAGATGGCACTGCCCACATGGAAGCCTGTCACGCAGGTGCTATTATTTGCCCTTATGCTTGGGATGGGTGTGGGGGACAGGCTGTAAGCAGGTCAGGTCATTATAGCCCAAGGCTGTTTTAAGACTAAACCTTTCCCCACCCTTTTTGATATAGGGTGGTGCACTCTCATGAGGAATCCCATTATGCCTCAGATGAGTGACTTTGTATCAGATACTTTCTTGTTTGTAGAGTGGATTAAGGGTTTGGATTTCTACACTATAAAGTGGGACAGACCGGGAGTTTGCTCTCTCTCGGTTCCTGAGGTTAGTATTAGAGAGGAGAGCAGATTAAGGCCACGTGGAGTAGAGGAGAAGCAGCCAAGATGGCAGAGTGCTGAGGAAGAAGCCAGTTTGTGCAGAGAGGAGATGGAAAACAGAGGTGAATAAGTCTGGTGAGCCAGAAAGCTTTGATTCTAGGAAACTCGGATAAGTCAGTAGCTTTGTGAGCACTGAATGTGTGCGTTTTGGAGCCCAGTGTGTGTTTTTGCTTGCCCGCCGGGTGCAAGCTAGAATTAAAGCTGATGGCACCAGTTCTTGGCTCCGTTGTTTCATTACGGACTGTCCGAATCTAATGTGAACCTGCACTGGCCAGGCGGCTGTGATGATGGCCTTGGCCACTGGCTTTACAGAGGTGAAAACCCACTGTCTTCCCTACAGAATTATTTGGTTTAATATACAGGGTGGGGCAAAAGTAGGTTTACAGTTGTGAGTACATGAAAGGAGTTTACTGTATTATTTTCCATGTGAGCAACTGTAAACCTACTTTTATCCACCCCTGGATTTTCCAGAATTGCCAAAACTCACATGGGCTTTGAATCGTCTTATTTTTGCAACTACCCATTTTCTTCCTGTGAGAGCCCGAGGGCACCGGAATTTCTATACCCTTAGCGTCATTCCGGCTCTCCTGTCTGCACAAAAGTACTCTCCCTTAGTTCTGCTTTTCCACCAGACATAGTTCCTGTATGTGAACATATCCCGAACATTAGCATATAATTTACATTTTTAAAGAAATAAAACTGTCCATGTTTAAACTCAAAGTATTTTATTGTCTTTCCAGATTATTGCTTTAGACCCCATCCTGGGCTCCTTTCCGGTCCTCACCAGTGTCCTCCTGATAGTACTTGTGATCATTAACCTTTTTGTTTCTGTCATCCTAATGTCTTTTGGTAAAGAAAGAAAGGCTCTTCAGGTAGGTAACTCTGTGGCTTGGCAATTTACATACAGGTTTCCCCCACTATCCAAAATAGAGCATGTTTCTGTGAAAAATTTTCAAAAGCCGAAATGGCATAAAGAAGCCATCACCATTAATTTATATGGGAAAAGTTTTTACTCTTTCCAGGACCCTAAAAATAACTTACCAAATAATACATCAAACCGAAGACAAGAGTAACATGTAGTGAAAGCAGGAGGGGTACAATAGGCGGCTTAGGTGGGCAGGCGTGCCAAGTCACCTCGGTGTGCCGGCCTCCGCCGCAGCTCGCTGCAACCCTCAGCACTGTTTGCGCCTTTTTCATAAAAGCGCGTCCTCCTCAGACTGCTTCTGGTCAGCGTACACAGTACTGACACAGGCCTCTCCTAAAAGTGCAGTGGCGTGAAGTGGGGAATACCTGTAAAAATCAGTCTCTACCCCTGGAAAAGTCCAACTGTGGCTGCCCTTAAGAGTACGGATGAACAGAATGCATGTCACATACTCCCTTCATGAGCCTCCACAGCTCTGCCAACTGCCTCCTGGAAAGCCAGTCTACCAAGACTCTATCATGTTCTAGCCACTGCCCATACATAGCTGTCCCTCTGCTAAGAATAACTAACAGCAGATCATTAAAGGAAACAGTATCTTGACTATGAATGTTTATTTTTTCTATCTTTGAATTTTTTTCCGTCAACACTAGCAACCATTTCAATTGACTGCCTTTCCCTCTGTCTTCCCAGACTTGGAAAGAAGCTGCACTGACGGACGTCCTGCTGCAGAGGCTCTCAAGCCTGTTCGGAATCCAGCGTCCCAGGACGCCTGTGAGTGCACAGCGGGGACAGCGCTGGGCTCTGCCGCTGCAGGGGTTCCCGCAGCTGTTCCCACGGGGCTAGTCCTTATCTTCGCAGGGCATAGCTTAGAGAGGTACAGATGTCTACAGCACACTTTAATTCTGTCAGTGAGAGATCAGATCCCCCTTCCCTGAAAGTTCTTAGCTTTATGGATCTTGGCACTGTTGGGAAAAGGTTAACACGCAAGAGTGACACGGTCAACGGCTCTGCTGCCCAAGGGCAAGTAACAGCACCTCCCCCCAGCTCCAGCCTGGCTGCGGGAAACCTGAGTGCATCAGACAGGAGCTCGCTGCAGCTTATTAAAAATGAAGATACAAGCATGTGATCTAACTGACGGGGAGTGTTTCTGACACTGCGCTCCTTGCCCTAATTTAATTAGGTATGGACCCAATCCAGAGTCCGCAAAGCCCCAGCAGAGTAACCAAGCAAACTCAGACACACCCTGGGCTTACCCGCAGAGACTGAGCCGGGCTCCTCACTGCTGTGGCACCCATACTATTCACGCGGCCAGAGATAAGGTCTGACTTGTGCCCAGCATGGATCACTTGCTTAAAATACTCTCCACTAAAACCCACGGCTCACCATTTGACCAAACCAGGGGAGAAATATATTTTTTTACTTTATTATTAGCTACTGAGCTATCAGATACAAACCAATCAAAAACATTAAAGAAAAGTTGCCTGAAGCAGTTATATACAGGTACACTACACAGAAGCCAAAGTTGTATCTTCCGATCCCAAAGTGATCCCTGTGGGAAAGAATGGCCTTAGCTAGGGGCAAAGGAGCACGTTAGTTACAACAGTAATAAGTCTCATCCATTGAAAGTGGCAAACAACTGCAGCCACGTGGGCACCAAAATTTATGAGACCAGTTTTTAAAAGTCCTTTTTATAAAGTTTTCCAATGAAAACAGGAACCCCTCTCCTGTAGGCTTTCCAGCTCACTATTCAAGAGACTTGAATACTTCTGTTAAGGCAACTGGAAGCCTGCCTTAGCCTCGCAAGGTGACCTCTGCCCAGTGTGCCGACAGGACGCACTGTGGGAAAGCCAGGTCTATGCAGCGCTGCCCTCTGCTTAAAGGGAACAGCACCCAAAGCAAAAGGCTGCACAGAGCTCCCTGTGAATCTAGTAGGACTGGGAGGCCTGCAACTTTCCAAATAAACTTTGCAACTGGACCCAGGTGGAACGGGGCCCTGCAAGGAGTAGTGTATACGCCAATGAAAGGACTCAGCTTCCAAGAACTGTTACAGTAGCTTCCTGAGTCCTTTCTTCTCTCCCCATTCCTATTAGAGTGAGAAAATACCCATCTTAGCCTAGACTCTCACTCACCACAAACCCCTCTGTACAGAGGGCTTTATTTCTAAGTGTTGAGCATCAGCACAGGGCTGAGACAATTCACGAAGTACTCTCTTCCACAGCCCAGCCATCGTTGTCATCTCTCCCCACAATGCTTTTACCTTCTCATGCCCCTATAGAGGGATGCTGAGAGGTGAGGAGAGGACCTGGGACCACTGACAGGAAACACAGGCATGGCTTACAGGAGTCAGTTGCCCAGCAGTCATCTCCAGTGGCTCTAGACACTCGAGTCTGAGGAGCAATACAGAACTGGAAAGCAGCACAGTTTCGCAGAGCAGGAAGAGAGCCCAGAGGAGGCGTGTGCTCAGAGATGAAACATTTTCAGAGATTTTGTTACAAGGAGATGTTACTCAGTCTCAACTCCCAGGACTTAGATGATGCCTGTTTAAGAGGCCTATGTTTTCTTTTTCAACTCTTCAAACCTCCGGGAAAGATCATCAAAGTCAATGTCCTCAGACGCCGAGGTGCTGGCACCAGCAGATGCAGTGGGTAGTGTATCTGGCACAGAGGGCAACTCGGGTAGTACAAAGTTGTCATAGGTGTCCACAGGTCTGGAAGGGGGCTTTGCAGAGGCTTCTGGCTTGGGTCCAGGACCTAATTAAATTAGGGCAAGGAGCACTGTTACAAATGTCAAAGTAGTGGCTGAGACCCTCAGAGTCCCCAGTCTCTTTTGACAACGAAACAATCAAAATACAACAGAAAACCCTAGCTTTCTTTTTCTATTGACAGAGGAGAGACAGAGGGACAGATAGGGACAGACAGACAGGAAGGGAAAGAGATGAGAAGCATCGATTCTTTGTTGCAGCTCCTTAGTTGTTCACTGATTGCTTTATCATATGTGCCTTGACCAAGGGGCTATAGCAGAGCGAGTGACCCACTGCTGAAGCCAGCAACCTTGAGCTCGAGTCAGCGACCCCTCGCTCAAGCTGGGTCTCCACTCAAGTGGTGACCTCAGGGTTTCAAACCTGGGTCCTCTGTGTCCCAGTCCGACACTATCCACTGTGCCACTGCCTGGTCAGCACTAGTTTTCTTTCTATGATTAATATTTCATTCTAAACACAGAGCATTCATTTAAATAAACTGTCCCCTTTTAAAGACCTCACATAACAACAAAGTCTGAAGTCTGGAGTGGAATAGAGTTCTATTAGGATGAAGCTCCTCTTTAAGGCTGGGGGGAACAGGATTTGCCGTAAATGTTAACCCTTTGAGCAGTACGAACATTCATGTACGTCCTCATGCCTCATGACCAAAGTACGATCGTACATGTACAATCTTTAAACTCTGAACTGGAGCTCAAATGTAAGGCAACATTAAAAAAAGGCAAATGTATGTTCTTTTTGTTTCTATAAATTGGTTATCAAACAAACATGATTTTAAGTTAATAAAACTATAACTGTAACTAATTTCATTTTTTGGAAAAAAACTCACTCCTGGGGGTTAGTGAGCACGAAAAATACTCACTACTCAAAGGGTTAATGTCCATTTTATTTGGTGTAATAGGATCTGAACTTTATTTCTGGTCTTCCATTTTCTATTTTACCAGTTAAAAATCACACCCCTCCCCATCTACTGTATGTTTCTATTTCTATTTAGGTTCTAGAATAGGCAAACATAAACCATAGTTTTAAAAAAGTAAGAACAGCTCTTTCCTCTGGGATAGAGGGCTAGAGCTGACTGGAAAGAAACATAAGAGAACTTTTCTGGGTTGACAAAATGTTCTATATATATCTTTACTGAAATGGTGGTTACATGTTGTGTGTATGACACATGTAATATGAAAACTCATCAAAATATAAACTCTGTTTTTGTATATAGATCATATATTCTTGTATGTATGAATTGTACAACAGCATGCCCTGGCTGTGTGGCTCTGAATAAAGCACTGTCCCCAACACTGAAGTCGCAGGTTTGACCCCTAAGCAGGACACATATAAGAAGCAATCAGTGAGTGCACAACTGAGTGGAACAGTGAGGTGATGCTTCTCTATCAATGAAAAAAATTAAAAATAAATACAAAAGTACAACTCTCTAATTTTAAACAAATTTAGCCCTTTGGGGTCCTAGGATACTGGCACAGTGCTTTCTTTTTTGAATGGATGGCTACATGAGCGTGCCTGCGCTGTGAAGTCATTGAGCTGTTCACTTTCAGTTGTGCCTATTCACCCTCCTTTTTAAATTTCCAAGCACAGTGGAAGTTGAAACAGGAGACACATAAAGAACCTGAAGGCAACTGAAAACTAGAAGTTGAAAAATAAAACTGTGGGGAAGAATGATACCACTAACAGAAACAGAGAACTTGGGAAATTTTGGGGGGCCCGGGAAGAGCTTTCTTTTCTTTTGGAAGAGAGAAACCCCGAGTTCTGTTTCTGCCATCCTGTATTTGGAGAGAGGACAAGGCATGTGCGTTGAATGCCATGGACGGGAAGTCCATCTCTGAGAAAAGAGCCAAGAGCTCACTCACCAACAATCTGTGCAGAAGAGACATTCTTATCAGCACTACTGTCATCAACCTGAAACACAAAACTAGTTACCAGAAAAGCAAGCAGCGGCATGACTGGAGAAAGTACTGACAGGCCCGTAAGCCCCTGTGCTTTCCGAAAGCTTAGCTGCTCAGCAAAAGCAACAGAACCTGGTCCAAAGGGACCACCCTCCACTCCCCCCTATGCCCCCGACAGCCACAGGCCCGCTTTCATCTACTCCCTTTACCTCCCAGGCAGAGAGAAATGACCACACCACTGACTTCATCTCCAAGATGTCAGTCCTCAACTACTGAAGCTCATCTGCCTCAGGCCTAGAAACAGCTGTGGGCAATGCTTCAAGCATGCAAGACCGAAGCAGAAAAACTCAGGCCCAAGGTAAAAACCAAAGGAAAGAATAAGCAAGCTCAGGAACAGGAGAATCTACATGAATAATTTCCAGCTGAACAAACAAGCCTGGCAGCAAACAAGTAATCTAATTCTAAACCACAGCTGCTACAACCACTATTACCATAATAGGCAATTACAGCACGTTGTAACGGGACTAAAATGTAAAATTAATGGTATAGGCTGGAATTTACTAACTGGACACTTCTGTGTAAGACAAAAATCCAGTCACTATTCCTTTACACAGTATTGAGAATTTATAAAACTCCTAGTTTAATTATCATAATTTAGCACCAAGACTGCACCAGCTCCAAGTAATTCCCTACACAGTCCAAAAAAAAAAGAGGACTGGTTAAGTGCCCTTCTAGAACTTGCTAAGAAGCCTGCGCTCCGCTCCTCCTGATTCCTGGCTGAACTGCAGACAAAGCAGTGCCACCACCGCGCCCCATTTCCAGGGTAATGTTAAAGCAACACAAGAATCCAAAGCAAGAGCAATGCTGGTACTAGGAGTTCATCAAAACTTTGCCTTCCCTGGGGCCATTATTTTGCTCTTCATGGGATTCACTCTCATGCTGCTTATAAAAGAGGCTCGGCCACTTACAGATTCGTACGATGGGGGAACTGCTGGTATCTGAGGTGGATGAATATTGGGAAAGGCCTGGTAAGTCCCCATGGGCAATCCATTGAAATCCGACTGCAGGAGGAGAAAGGCAACATCAGCGCCACTGCCCCAGTTTCCTCAGTTTGTGCACGGGAAGGGGGAAATGCATGCAGATACACAGCAAGTCCTCAAAGGTCTTTCCGTTATAATGGTCAATGCCATGGGAATGTAAATCTTGTTTCTCTTAATTCGCTTATGGTAACATGTGTTTCATAATACATCATTTGCTTAAAGTCACAGAACTATCAATGACATTATAAGAAGACTTACTAATATATATATGTGTATATATATATATATATGCGCACACGCACACACTCTAGAGACCCAACATACATCAGGATTCCAGATTTTTAAAGATCTGTAGCCAAAGGCTATTCTTTATCAGCAATAACTTCCATCATCTTGTCTACAAAAGGTTTTTCTACTTGTTAATCAGCAATTGTATTCACTTTTTAGAAAAAGCGACTAGTATGCCTACACCAGGTCCCAAGTATGTTCAGTGAAAAAACTACACATAATGAGTGTTTCTAGGACCCTCACTCGATTTACCCACTGCATTACCTACAGCTGAACCAAAAGACTTTCTCTAAATCCCAATATTTTTCCCACAACATGATCATTATTAAGCTAATACAAAATGCCCTCACTGCTAAATCCTCTGGATAACCTACAATCCCTGAGTATACTCAGAGCCATCTTCTGTCACATTTTCTAGAGCCTCCATCGCATTGATAGGTATACTCACTGGTCCCTTTGGGAGCGGGTATGAGAAAGGAGTGCTTGGAGATGGCATGGGCATGGGCATAGGCATTGGCACTGTTCCGTCAGGTCCACCAACTGGTGCTGTGAACCCTCCTCCTCCTCTTCCAGGGCCCCCTTTCTTCACGTCATCTGTGAATCCAACATCAATAAGATCTGTCTCTACTCCAGGGGGAGCTTCTGCCTGAGAAAAAGAGATATCCCTATCAGCCCACATCCAGGCTAGGTTCCCAGCAAACAGACTGAGATGGAGATTAGCATGAAGGAAGGTCTCTTGGGCCAATGACCTGTGGGGAAGTGAAGGAAGCAGAGAGGGGTGAAGGAAGAAGCTGGGCTGTCATGCAGAGACTATGGCCAATTCCCCAGTGAGGTAGCTCTGCAGCTAGTAGGTGTCCCCAACTGGGTCACAGGGGAAGTGTCTTTAAATCCCTGCACTGACCAGTTGCTGAATACAAGCTGCCCTCAGCTTGTATTCAGTAACTTTAGGTAAGCAAGCTATCTCCTAAGGGCCACTGCTGGAGGGACAGAGATTTGTGTGAGACACAGGTCACCAACTGTCTCTGTCTCGAGAGCTGGGGGACTAAATGCTTTTGTTCTCTTGGTAACACACAATGCAATACACAGATAATATATTGAGGAATTGTGCAACAAAAAACTGTATAATTTTATTAACCAATATTATCAAAAAAAATTCAATTAAAATTTTTTTTTAATTGCTTCTGGCCTGACCAGGCAGTGGCACAGTGGATTGAGCATCAGACTGGAACACAGAGGACCTAGGTTTGAAACCCCGAGGTCACCAGCTTGAGAATGGATCACAGACATGACCCCATGGTCGCTGGACTGAAGCCCAAAGGTCGCCGGCTTGAGCAAGGGGTCATTTGCTCTTCTATAGTCCAGTCAAGGTACATATAAAGCAATCAATGAACTAAGGTGCCACAACAAAGCTTCTCATCTCTCTCCCTTCCTGTCTGTCCCTCTGTCTCTGTCACACACAAAAAGCTTCTGTTCTATAGTGTGTGTTCATATATGGACAGGGGTCATCCAGGCAGCATACCTAGCATGTTATATACTCCATCAACCTTAACTGCTAAAGGTCTATTACGTGCATATTTACCCTCCCTCCTCACACTGTACGCCTCTTCAGGACCAGGGCCTTGTTTTTATGCATCTCTGTATTCTCAGCTTTCTGTGCACTGTCTGGCACAGCACAGATACCCAATAAACATTTCAGGATTTGTTCTGGGTCTTGGGACATTTCTTAATACCCACAGGGTGATTCGCAAGTCCTTAACCTTCATAAAAAAGCAGCAACAATATATCTGTATCAAGGTTTGTACCTTTTCAAGGTTCTTTCAGGTGTTCATTTCATCTGATCCTTAAAATACTCTGGGATATTTAGGAACAATTGTTTTTACCCAAAAATGAAATGGGCAAAGGTTTAAACTTTCACACACAAACTGGTGCAACAAATACGGTTCTACACCAAGGGCTATCTAGAGACCCATTTTTCTCTGTACTCTGACAGACTGACTTACCATGACCACAGAGTCGGGCTCATAGGGCACATTGTAGTTCTTGGCGATTTCAATCAGGTATCTCTCCACCAGGATTTTGGGCGGAGCTTCCACACTCAGTTTGTGCATTAGCTGTAATTAAAAGACCTGGGTTAAGATGCATCTATACTAACCAACCTATGTCTAGCCTATCTCACTTTTAAACTTTGTTTCTCTTATTTTATAGGTAAACTGAGGCTAAAAAAGATTCAGACCAGTTAAATGACTTTTTTCTTGTCACAAAGTACATTACAAAACCCATGTCTCTCTCACATTCTCTGGTACATATGACCCAGGTGTTAGTAAAAGGCTGATACTGCTGCCTTCTACATTTGAATTCATCCACCCTTTTTCTGACCTCATTTCTACCATCACAAAGAACAGGGGACAAATAAGCAATGACACAGAATGACAGCCTCACAAATCAGAGGTGCAGGTTAGGGTGAGGAGCCGTCCTCTCACCCTCACTATGAAATGTGCAACCTAACCTAACCCTACCTACCACACCGCGGTACCTGCTAGATCACTGCAGGCAGTAAATTAATCTTTCCCCTCCCCGCCCAGTTTCATGTTTGACAAGTATGTTCATTACCCTGTCATTCACAGTTCCAATCTGATTGGTCCTACATAACTTGCCATATTCTTTGCTATACTTGGCACAGAGCTGATCAGCAACCTACAAAAAAAGAAAACAGAAAATTAAATTGAATTCCTGGCCAGAAGGCTCAGCTGGTTAGAGCTTCATCATGAAGCTCAGAGGTTGCCAGTTCAATCCTCAGTCAGGGAACATACTGGAACAGATCTATGTTCCTGCCTCTTTCTCTCTCTCTCCCCTTCCTCTCTCTATAAAATTAATAATCATAAAATTTTTAAATTGGGTCTATTCTTTAAAAAAATTAAAAATGTAAGTGAAAACCATTTCCATCCACTGCTTCAAGCTTCCTCCTAGCAACAGTAAACAGGCTGTTAAAGGATAGCCAAAGAGCCAGGGTCTGTAAAGCCTGACGGGCTCACACTGACTACTGGTTTATATGCATCCTCCACTGAGCTGCAACTATGTGTGAAACTAAGCATTATGATCCACACTATAAATATACTGGTGAACAAAACCAGACATTGTTCCTATGTTGACAGAGTCTTGCAAGCTCTGGGGAAAACAGTACCCAATCACACAGGTAAAGGTACAAATGCAGCTGTGAAAAGTGCTACCCAGAGAAAGTAAACCATACCATCCACAGCTTATGACAGCAGAATCAGAGCTGACTTAAAAAGTCAGGTAACTGGGTGGTGGGCACACTATACAATATGCAGATGATTATTATAGAACTATATGCTTAAAACTCAATGTCACCCCCAGAAACTTAATTTAAAAAACAAAAAGTCAGGTAAGGTTTCCAGAAGAAAGTGATGCTTCACTAAGATGTAAAAGATGTAGGAGTTAACTAAAGGAAGGAAAAGGGCATTTCAGGAAAAGAAAATAACATATGCAGAGGTTTCTGGTGGAAAAACAGGGCCAATCCTCAAGCCAAAACAAGGACAGTGAGCCCCTAGTGCAGAGACTAAGGGAGGAATGTGGGAGGAAATGCAGACAGACAAGTGGGGCCACGAAGGGCCATGTAGACAATTTCAGAAGTTTTGTTTCTACCACAAAACAACAGAAAGACACTAAAGAGCTTTAAAACAAGGCACAATGACAGGGTAAGATCAGTGTTTTTTAACAAAGCCCTCAGTTCTGATGGAATAGTAAACATACTAAAGAACACCAAAGCAGACATAGGAAGAACATTCAAGAAGTTACTCTAAGCCTGACCAGTGGTCGCGCAATGGATAAAGCATCAGTCTGGGATGCTGAGGTCCTGAGGTTGCTGGCTTGAGCACAGGCTCATACGACTTGAGAGTGGGGTCACAGACATGACTCCATGGTTGCTGACTTGTAGCCTATGGTCACTGGCTTGACCCCAAGGTGGGCTGCCTTGAGCAAGGGGTCACTGGCTCAACTGGAGCCCCCCAGTCAAGGCACATATGAGAAGCAATCAATGAACAAGTAAAACTGCCACAACTACAAGCTGATACTTTTCATCTCTCTTGGTTAAAATAAAAAAATACTCAAGTTTGCAGCAACACAGTCTTCTATAACATAAGGCTTGAAAAGGAGGAAGAAACAAATTTACAAAATCTACCTGTGTCAAAGACAGCATGAGAAGGATTCAAAATACGTGGTTAAGCCTAACCTGTGGTGCTGCAGTGGATAAAGGCTCAACCTGGAACACTGAGGTCCCCAGTTCAATACCCCAGGTTTGTCTAGTCAAGGTACATATGGAAAGCAACTGTGAGTTGATGTGTCCCACTCCTTTCTCTAAAATGAATTAAATCATTTTTTTCTTTTCAGCGAGAGAGACAGAAGGACAGACAGGGAGAGATATAAGCATCAATTCTTCATTGCAGCACCTTAGTGGTTCACTGACTGCTGTCTCATATGTGCTTTGACCGGGCGGCTCCAGCCAAGCCAGTGACCCTGGCTCAAGGCAGCCTTGGGCTCAAGCCAGTCACCCCAAACTCAAGTTTGTGAGCCTGCACTCAAGCCAGCAACCTCGGGGTTTCGAACCTAGGTCCTCTGAGTCACAGGTAAACACTCTATCCACTGTACCACCGCCTGGTAGATAAATCTTAAAAAAAGAAAATAGTTGGTCAAATAAGCAGAAATGACCTATGTTAATCAACCTTTGTAACAACATGAAAAACTACAGACATTACTGAAACTGGTTGTACTCACTATTTTCAACTCAGCAACTTCTGACTGGAGTCGAGGAGCAGCCCAGATAAGAGTAGACACAGATTCAGCCAGACCAGAATCTAGCTCCCTAATTAAGGAAAAAATTAGTAAGATTTAACATTCTTTGAAACAAACCAACAACCCTAACATTTGTATGATATACCAGATAGCATCTAAAACTATTTCACAAATCTCAATAAATTTTCAGTATCTCTAAAACAGGGGTAGTCAACCTTTTTATACCTACCGCCCACTTTTGTATCTGTTAGTAGTAAAATTTTCTAACCGCCCACCGGTTCCTCAGTAATGGTGATTTATAAAGTAGGGAAGTAACTTTACTTTATAAAATTTATAAAGCAGACTTACAGCATATAATAATAATTATTTACCAAGTACTTTATGTCAGATTTTCGCTAAGTTTGGCAGAATAAATCTTTATAAAACAACTTATTATAGTTAAATCTATCTTTTTATTTATACTTTGGTTGCTCCGCTACCGCCCACGATGAAAGCCGGAACGCCCCCTAGTGGGCGGTAGGGACCAGGTTGACTACCACTGCAAAACTTCTAGCCATTTTCATCATCCTATTTTACTTCTGGGAAAACTCAAACTAAACGATGCACTCAAGGTCATAAAGTCAGGAAATGCTTCAGCTAAGATTCAAACTTAGGCGTCTTGAGTTTAAATACTGTATTTTCTTTTCAACATTTGTCTACTCTGAGATCAGTCCTTCAAGTGAATAGTAAAAAAAAGGTCCTTGGGTATGTGAAATAGTCCCTTAGTGCTAGCCCCCACATGTAGAAGGACTAATATTACTCCTTTCTCAAATTCCAGAGGTGATTTTATTTAGGTCTTTGATCAAAATGTCTTAACTCATTAACATTATACAAGCTCAGTGAGTTCCAAAGATCTGTTGAACACTGTGCCTATAATTAACAATACTAGCCTGGCCTATGGTGGCACAGTGGATAACGCCTTGACCTAGAATACTGAGGTTGTTGGTTCAAGGCCCTGGACTTGCCCAGTCTAGGCACATATAAGAAGCAATTGCTACGAGTTCATGCTTCCCATCCGTCTCCCCCCACAACAAATCAATAAATAAATTTTTTTTTTTTTTTTTTTACAGGGAGAGAGAGAGAGAGAGAGTCAGAGAGAGAGATAGATAGGAACAGACAGACAGGAACGGAGAGAGGTGAAAAGCATCAATCATTAGTTTATGGGTTTTTTAAAATTTTTTTATTTATTCATTTTAGAGAGGAGAGAGATAGAGAAAGAGAAAAGGGGGGAGAAGCAGAAAGCATCAACTCCCATATGTGCCTTGACCAGGCAGCTCAGGGTTTTGAACTGGCGACCTCAGCATTTCCAGGTCAAAGCTTGATCCACAGCACCACCACAGGTCAGGTCATTGATTGCTTTCTCATGTGTGCCTTGACCGCGGGCCTTCAGCAGACCGAGCCACCCCTTGCTGGAGCCAGCGACCTTGGGTCCAAGCTGACGAGCTTTTTGCTCAAGCCAGATGAGCCCGTGCTCAAGCTGGCGAGCTCGGGGTCTCGAACTCAGGTCTTCCGCATTCCAGTCCGACGCTCTATCCACTGCGCCACCGCCTGGTCAGGCAATAAATAAAATCTTAAAAAAAAAAAAACAACTGGCCTGACCTGTGGTGGTGCAGTGGATAAAGCGTCGACCTGGGAACACTGAGGTCGGCAGTTCAAAACCCTGCACTGGTCTGGTCAAGGCACATATGGGAGTTGATGCTTCCAGCTCCTCCCCCCTTTCTCTCTTTCTCTCTCTCTCTCTCTCTCTGTCTCCTCTCTAAAATGAATAAAATTTAAAAAAAAATTAAAAAAGAAACTGTACTGTGTGCTTAAAATTTTGTTAAAAGGGTACATGACATGTTGTATTCTTACCAAAAAAGAAAGGGAGAGAGAAAAGAAGGAAACTTTTGGAAGTGATGTTTATCGCCCTGACTGTGGTATTTGTATACAGATGTATGCATATGTCCAAACTCATCTAACTATATACATTAATTATGTGTAGTTTTCCTATATCAATTATACATCCAAAGAAAACACACACACAAAACAATCTCACTTCATGGACTGAATGAGGCCAAACCGCGCCAGCAGCAGGTCACAATACAGCTCCAGGATCTCCATGGCCTCCACGAGGTAGTCTTCTCGGATAATATGCTCCACGCGGATCCGAGCGCGTTCATCTTTCCCGGCCGCCAGATAGTCAGCAATCTCCTTCCTTGCTTTCTGGGCCAGTTCCGCTAAGACACAGATCGCACTCTAATCACACAGCAGACCTCCACCCCAACAAGGACAAGTGGGGGTGTCTATTATGTCCCAGCTCCTATTCCCTTAGTAAATCTAGTCCAGAATGTGCTACTTTGTCTCTCTATTGTTAATGTAGCCAGAAATTCCAGGAGTCGTGTTACCTATTCCACATCAGAGTATGTATGTCCCTTTCCCTACAACAAAGTGATTTAATCTAAACAGATGTATCCCTAGTTTAAAGGATAAAGGATCCCTAAGACTGCCTGAAAGAGCCAGTACTGGGGTGCTAGGAGAGAAAAATATAAGGCAATCATGCATTACTCACTTTTTTTTTTCTCTAACAGTTTAAGACGGTTTATAACTAATCTCAAATTGACTCGTAAACGCTCAGCTTTAAATCCAGAACCCAGCATGCTGTGATGTTCTTCCTGAAAAAAAATAAGCACAATGACTACTGTAAGTTAAAATTAGTTCAGAAACTAAAACCAGTTAGAGCAGGGGTGCTCAATACGTCGATCGTGATCTACTGGTCAATCGCGAAGGAAGTGTGGGTAGATCGCATGACATTAAAAAGACATTTGTCTTTTGATTGGCATACAGGGTAGCCAATCTGACGTCTGAACTTTTGACACCCTACGCATGCGCCTTAAACCGCGCTAACTTGTTCAGTTACATTGCTGCGTAGTCAGCCTTTAAGTTATTTAAACTAAATACAACAAAGGGTATAAAAATGAGTGCCGTAGCTGGTCCGAGTAAGAAGCCTAAAACCGACCACTTTCATACAGAATGGGAGGGGATTTTTTTCACTATGTCATATTCTAAGTGCGTTTGCCTCATCTGTCTGTGTGCCATTGCTATTCCAAAGAAGGGAAATGTGGAGCGGCTTTTTCGGACTGTTCATAAGAACTATGACATTGACTTTCCTCTGAAAAGAGAGCTGAGAAGGAGAAAGGTGAAAGAAAAATACACAATATTAAATAGTAATAACAACTTAAATAATGATAATAGAGAAGAAATAAATTTATATTTTGCATTTTATTGTAGGTAGATAATTTTGACTTGGTCATCTTATAAGTAGCTCGCAAGCTGAAAAAGTGTGGGCACCCCTGAGTTAGAGGATGGGTTATTTAACATTATAAACTAGAGAGGTTTTCATTAGGCAAATAACATGATCTGATTAACATATTTTTTATTTATTTTATTTTTTTTAATTTTCTTTTTATTTATTCATTTTAGAGAGGAGACACAGAGTGAGAGAGAGGGAGAGAAAGGGGGGAGGAGCTGGAAGCATCAACTCCCATATGTGCCTTGACCAGACCAGCACAGTCTTGAACTGGCGACCTCAGTGTTCCCAGGTCGACGCTTTATCCACTGCGCCACCACAGGTCAGGCTTTATTTTTTATTATTTTTTTTTACAGGGACAGAGAGAGAGTCAGAGACAGGGATAGATAGGGACAGACAGGCAGGAACGAAGAGAAATGAGAAGCATCAATCATTAGTTTTTCGTTGCCGTTGCGACACCTTAGTTGTTCATTGACTGCTTTCTCACACGTGCCTTGACCGCGGGCCTTCAGCAGACTGAGCAACCCCTTGCTGGAGCCAGGGTCCAAGCTGGTGAGCTTTTGCTCAAACCAGATGGGCCCGCGCTCAAGCTGGCGAGCTCGGGGTCTCGAACCTGGGTCTTCCGCATCCCAGTCCGATGCTCTATCCACTGTGCCACTGCCTGGTCAGGCTGATTAACATTTTTTAAAGGTAATTTTGGCTGTTGTGTGGAGAACTAATTCGGTATAGGTCTGAGCTAAAAAAAGACAAGCAGGAAGGCCTCCTATTTCTCCCAAAAATCTCAATTTAGAAAAAAGCTTTTCCTCTAATTCAGGAACAGGAAAAGAATACCGACTCTCACCCCTCTTATTCAACACAGTTTTGAAAGTCCTAGCCAGAGCAATTAATCAGGCAAGAGAAAGAAATAAAAGGCATCCAAATTGGGAATAAAAAGTAAAATTGTCACTTTTTCCAGATGATATGATTCTATATACAGAAAAGCCTAAAGATTACACCAGAAGACTATCAGAAACAGCTCTGGCTGGGTACTTCAGTGGATAAAGCGTCGGCCTCGTGCACCAGAGGTTGCGGGTCAGACTCCCCAATCAGAGCACATACAAGAAGTAATCAATGAGTACACGACTAAATGAAACAATGAGTCGATGTTTCTCTCTCATCAATGGAAAACAACAACAACAAAATAAAAGACCCAGAAACAAATACAGCAAAGTTGTAGAATACAAAAATCAATGTACAAAAAATCCCCCGCATTCTTATATACTAACAAAGAAATACCAGGAGAAAAGTGAAGAAAACAATTACATTTGCAACTGCAACAAAAAGGATAAAATAGAAATAAAGTTGAAGTGAAGGATCTATATACACTGAAAACTACAGGTCATTGTTGAAGGAAATTGATGAAGGCACAAAGAAATGGAAAAATACTCCTTGTTCATGGATTGCAAGAATCTACATAATTAAAATGCCCATATTACCTATGCAATATACAGATTTAATGCCACCCCCATCAAAATCCCAAAGGCAATTTTCCAAAGATATAGAACAAAAAAATTTGTATGGAACCACAAAAGAGCCAAAATAGTCAAAGCAATCTCAAAAAAAAAGAACAAAGCTGGAGGTATCAACACTCCCTAACTTCAAATTATACTACAAAGCTACAATAATCAAAACAGTATGGTAATGCCTGACCTGTGGTGGCGCAGTGGATAAAGCGTCGACCTGGGAACACTGAGGTCGCCAGTTCAAAACCCTGCACCGGTCTGGTCAAGGCACATATGGGAGTTGATGCTTCCAGCTCCTCCCGCCTTCTCTCTCTCTCTCTCTCTCTCTCTCTCTCTCTCTCTCTCTCTCTGTGTGTGTGTGTGTTTCCTCTCTAAAATGAATAAAATATAAAAAAAAAAGAAATTAAAAAAAAACAAAAAACAGTATGGTACTGACAGGAAAAGACACATACCAATACAAAAGAACTGAGAGCAACTAATTTTTGACAAAGGAGCCAAAAACATACACTGGAGAAAGAAAAGCCTCTTCAATAAATGATGGAAAAACAGGAAAACCACATGCAAAAGAATGAAAGTAGACTGGTATTTGACACAATATACAAAATGGATTAAAGACTTAAATATAAGACCTGAAATAACAAAATCCCTAGGAGAAAGCATAGGTAATAAACTTATGGACCTTGGTCTCAGAAAGGCTTTGGTGACCTTGACCCAAACACAAGGAAAGTAAAAGCAAAATTAAATGAATAAAACTAATGTATATCAAACTAAAGCTTCTACACAGCAAAAGAAACCATGGAAAAACAAAAAGGCAACTAACCAAATGGCAGAATAAATTTACAAACAATACCTCCAAAAAGGGCTAATATTCAAAACATATATACAAAGAACTCATACAAATTAAAGAAAACAACAATCCTATTTAAAAATGGGCAGAGAGCCTGACCAGGGGCTGTCGTAGTGGATAGAGCATCAGACTGGGATGCGGAGGACCCAGGTTCCAGACCCCAGGTTGCCAACTTGAGCACAGGGCTAATCTGATTTTAAGCAAGACTCACCAGCTTGGACCCAAGGTCGCTGGCATGAGCAAGGGGTTGCTCGGTCTGCTGAAGGCCCGCGGTCAAGGCACATATGAGAAAGCAATCAATGAACAACTAAGGTGCCACAACAAGAAACTGATGATTGATGCTTCTCATCTCTCTCCCTTTCCTGTCTGTCTGTCCCTATCTATCCCTCTGTCTCTGTTAAAAAAAAAAAAAAAAAAAAGGGCAGAGATTCTGATCTTTTCCCAAGAAGCTATACTAATGGTCAAAAGATATATGAAAAGATGTTTAACTTCACCAGCTCTAAGGGAAATGGAAATCAAAACCACAATGAGACACACCTCATACCTGTTAGAATGGCTATTATTAATAAGACAAGAAGTCAGAATATGGGTAAAGGAACCCTTATACACTGCTGCTGGGAATGTAAAGTGGTAAAGCCACTATGGAAAACAGTAAGGAGGTTCCTCTAAAAAATTAAGAATAAAGCTAACCATACGACTTCAGCAATCTCTCTTCTGTGTATTTACCCCTAATATTTGAAAACATATATTCATAAATATATATAGTATGTACCCCTATGTTCACTGCAGCATTATTCTCAGCAGCCAAGCAATGGAAACAACCTGTGTCCTTTGATGGAGGATTGAATAAAGATGTGGTACATGCCCTAGCCAGATAGCTCAGTTGGTATGAGCATCTTCCCAAAGCGCAAAGGTTGCCAGTTCGAAACCCAGTCAGGGCACATACAGGGTAAAAGGTCTATTCCTGTCTCTCTAATCAATAAAATAAACAGCTTGGCCTGTGGTGGCACAGTGGATAAAGCGTCCACCAAGAATACTGAGGTCACCAGTTCGAAACCCTGGGCTTGCTGGGTCAAGGCACATAGGAAAAGCAATCAATGAACAACTAAAGTGGAGCAACTATGAGTGATACTTCTCACCCCCCACACCTTACCTCTGTAAACTTAATAAATAAAATCCTAAGGAAGAGGCCTGACCTGTGGTGGCGCAGTGGATAAAGCATCGACCTGGGAACACTGAGGTCGCCAGTTCAAAACCCTGCACTGGTCTGGTCAAGGCACATATGGGAGTTGAGCTTCCAGCTCCTCCCCCCTTTCTCTCTTTCTCTCTCTCTCTCTCACTCTGTGTCTCCTCTCTAAGATGAATAAAATAAAAATTAAAAAAAAAAAATCCTAAGGAAGAAAAAAGCTGTAAAAAGAAAATTTCCTGTGAACTATTGGTTTGTAGGTACAGTAGTGAAAAGGCTTCTACTGGGGGCACTTGCGGGTGTGTGTGTGTGTGTGTGTGTATATATATATCAACAACTATTTTATTGAATAATTACATAAAGGCGGTATAAATAAAACAAGAATGATCCTAAATTGACTATTGTTGAAGCAAGATAAGGGAAGTCGTTATACTCTTCTGTTCGAAAATTTCACAATATCTGTAGGTTAAAAAAATAATAAAGACTGCTGGGGATGTAAACTGGTACAGCCACTATAGAAAACAGTATGGAGGTTCCTCAAAAAACATGTCATGCATGTAAGCATGACAGAAAAATTACAATCCCCAATAACAGTTAACGCTAGCTTTTTAATTTTTAAAATATTTGTTTTTACTGATTTTAGAGAGAGAAACATCGATTTGTTGTTCCACTTATTCACGCACTCTGTGGTTGAGTCTTCCAAGAGCCCTGCCCGCCGAGCTAACAAGCAACCTCGGCGTACTGGGACAAGGCTCTCAGCGCATGAGCTCCTCGCCAGGGCAAGGCACGCTCTCCGTTTTAAGTTTACTACTACGTACAGAGAAGGTACGCGGCTTCCCTATCACCTGATTATTAGGTTAAACCTGCTCTCGCGCGGCTGGGCAGATTTACGCCGGTCGAGTTGCAGGTGCCCGCCTCCAGCGGCGCGGCGGGGCGCAGAGAGCACAAAGCGAGGGCTCCTCACGAGGTCTCCCTGCAGACAGGCAGGGGTCTGCCGCAGGGCGCTGACCGCTGTCAGCTTCAGCTACAGAAAGAGACAGTTTCCTGCGGCCAAAGGGGCCCCAACTCCGGGCGGCCCAGGAACCAGTCCGGGAGGCCGGCGGACTCGTAGGCACAACGTTCCCGGCTCTTTCTGGCGTCCTGGGCCCGCGGAAACCGGGGAGGGGCCTCGGGAGAGGGGAAAACAGGGAAGTTCGGCGGCTTCAAGTACCCCGGGCCAGCAGTCTGCAAGCGGTTCGCGGCCCTGGTACGGCGTCGGGCGGCGTTCCGCGCTGCTGCCCCTCCGGCCTGGCCCCCACATTCAACGACCCTTCCCTGTCTCTTCACCCGCCATTCGGGGTCGTCTGAACCCCCGGGCTGAGGACTTCTAAATCTCGGTCCTGGTGCGAGGAGGAAAACTAAGACCCTTGGCGCTGAGGGTGCCACACTCACCTGACCGAATCCAGGCGTGAAAACGGCAGAGACGGAACCCGGAATCCAAGCTCAGTATCCAAGATGGCGGCCCCCTCAGCCTCCGCACAGCAAACGCCGGCGGAAGGATCCGCGATCCGAGCTAACCACGCTCTCCTTTCCCGGGATTGGCTGAGTGTCCGCCGCTCCTGGGACTCACGCCAGGCAGACCTCGGAGCTCCCTCGCCCTGCTCCCTTAAGACCCGGCGCGGCCGGGGACTACTTCCCGCGGCGCAGGCACGGGTGGTGAAGCGTCCCGCCACACCAGGCACTGCGGCCCACGCAACCTGTCTTACCTGCTAGGGGCTTGCCCTGGGCGCAGGGAACCCGGCAACAAAGTTCGTGTTCTGTATTGTTCCACGCCCTGGAAAAACCGGCTCCAGTACGGGTTTTCACACACCCAGAGTTGCTCCCTGAGATTTGCTCCCTTATCTCGCTCGACTCCTCTCGCCTTGGAGACCTTTACTCCTCAGTCTCGGGTTCTTTCTTCGGATGGAATGGCCGAGCAGATGTCGACCCTCCTCTGACAACTCCCCGCTGTCTATCCGACCCGTCACCCTCCCCCCTTAGCCTATATGCCTTGGGATACTCCTGCCCCGCTTTACAAGCAGGTCTGATCGTCCAGCCAGAACCTTTGTGTTACTGAACTCGGCAGCATGTTTCCTTAGCACCACACTCCCTGGCAACTACCCTATCTCTGTATTCAGAGGAAACTTCTCCATTGAGTTATCTTTGTTTTTAACTTGAAAACCTTTCACCCGCCGTAGCGTTTGAAAGAAATTTCCTGGACTCGCGGCTTCTGGAAGGACGTAATCTGCCCCCTGCTGTAGAGGCTGCATTTACCCAGAACAAAATTGTGGTTGGTTAAAGTGCGATGCGGTCATGTGACAAGGGTGGATGGACCTCGGCGTACTATGTGAGGTTTACATGAATAAATTTAGAAATGCTGTGCCTTTATAACACTAAAATTATTTCTAAATCCAGGTTGCAGAACCTGAAAATTCACCGTGTTTGGTTCCTGTTGTGTGTGTGTGTGTGTGTGTGTGTGTGTGTGTGTGTGTGTGTAGGGAGGAGAGATTTGCAGGAATTCCTTTCATATATAACGTTGTTCTGCAGTATAACAATAGCATATTTTTAAAAAGGAAAGTGAGAGCGGGCTTTGGCAGGGTAACTCGGTTGGAGTGTCATCCCTACAGACCAAGGCTGTGGGTTGGATCTTAGGGCACATATAGAAACAGCCAGTGAATGCAGGAGGTCCCTAGAGAGATCGAATTCAGACAGAGAGTAGAATGGTAATGACGATAGGGATAAGGGCAGAGGGAAGCCATTGTTTAAAGGGTACAGAATTTCAGTTTGGGAAGACGGAAAAGTTCTGGAGATGGATGGTGGTGATGGTTGCACAATAATGTGATTGTACTTAATGCCACTGAACTGTACAATCAAAAATGGTTTAAAAAAGGAAAAAATTATTAAAATGGTAAGTTTAATATTCTATTTGACCAAAATAAAAAATCTTCATAGTAGAAGTTTTTAAATTAAATCTATGTTATGGGGCCTGACCAGGTGGTGGCACAGTGGATGGAGCTTCGGACTGGGAAGCATAGCACCCAGGTTCAAAACCCGGAGGTTGCCTATTTTAGCTCGGGCTCACCAGCTTGAGTGCAGTCATTGGCTTGAGCATGGGATCATAGACTTGACCCCATGGTCGCTGGCTTGAGCTCAAGGATTGCTGGCTTGAAGCCCAAGGTCGCTGGCTTGAGCAAGGGGTCACTCACTCTGCTGTAGCTCCCCAGTCAAGACACATATGAGAAAGCAATCAATGAACAATTAAAGTGCCAAAACAAAGAATTGATGTTTTTCATCTCTCTCCCTGTTTGTCCCTATGCGTCCCTCTCTCTGTCTCTGTTTCTCTCTCAATAAATAAATCTATGTTATGGAGGATTAAGTAAACTATACTAATCATTTAAATGTAAAATGTGGAATCTTCTACAAGAAAACTGGCTCTAGATTAAAAGACTAAAGAGATATAATAACCAAATGAAATATATAAAACTCAGTTGGACCCTGGTTAGAAAAAAATACATATTTGGGGGAACATCTTGGGAAGTTTGAATATGTACTCAATATTAGATCTTATGAAATTATTAATTTTTCTAGCTGTAATGTAGTTGAGATGCATGCTGAACTATGTAAAAGTGAAGGGTCATGATATCAGCAACTTCCAAATTATTTTCTTTAAGATTTTATTGATTGATTTTTAGGGTGGGTGTGGGGCAGCTGTGTTAGGCTTGCCCATGGGTTTACCAGCTGCAAACACTTTGATTAGTGCGTGAGCACATGGCAGAGTCACATGTGCATAGCCTATATAAGGCTATAGGTGCTTCCCTCGGGCTGTGATTCTCCCATATCACTTTCCTGCCACGTCACCGTGAGGTGTGGTTTTTCTTGCTCCCTTGCCCTTACTGTGAATAGCAGATTTTCCTTTATTAGCTTTTCCCCTGTTGTTGTTTATTTGCTCGCTTGTCTTTGCAAGCCTCCGGTAAACGGGTATGGTCCGACACTTTTTGGCTCTGCAGTTTCTCTACCGTCTGCCCAAATCCAGTGTGAACCTGTCTGGCCTCAGCCACCAGCGTTACAGTGGGGTAGGGGGAACAAGAAGTAGTTGCTTCACTCTAGCTGTTATTGGTTGCTGTTATGTGTGCCTGACTGGGCAAGCCCAGGTTTTGGAACTGGCGACCTCAGGGTTCCAGGTTGGCGCTCTACCTACTGCGCCACCACGGGCCAGGCACCAAATACTTAAGGAAATAAAAAGTGTGTGGGTGTACATATGTGTACTAGGCCATCATATATCTACATGGAAAATGGTAGTTTTCTTCCAGAAACTACTAGACTAAGCCAATGTCCCAACAATAAGTATACAGTATTCTGATTCTATTCCACATTTAATTTAAAAGGATAATAAAAGAGGCTGAATTCAATACTTTCATTTTGTTTTATTTTAAGAGTACAAATATGCTGCCTGACCAGACAGTGCAGTGGATAGAGCGTCATCCTGAAACGCCAAAAACCCAGGTTCCAAACCCCGAGGTCGCCGGCTTGAGCGCAGGCTCATCCTGCTTGATTGTGGGTTGCCAGCTTGAGCATGGGATTGTAGAGATGACCCCATTTTTGCTGGCTTGAGCCCAAAGGTCGCAGCTTGAGCAAGGGGTCACTGGTTTGACTGGATCCCCCTGGTCAAGGCACATATGCGAAAGCAATTAATGAACAACTAAGGTGCTGCAATAAAGAATTGATGTTTCTCATCTCTCTCCCTTCCTGTCTGTCCTTTTTTTTTTCTCTCTCTCTCTTAAAAAAAAACTACAAATATGTTTATCATCTTGACTATAGTAACTTGAGAATATACACTGCTCACAAAAATTAGGGCATCACGGAACATGCAGATACTCCAATATTTTCAGTCTTTTGTATAGTGCATTTTCACCAATGAAATAAAAGTTGGTTTTGCGTCTCATCTGCATAATTTTTGTGAGCAGTACATATATAAGGTATAATAAAACAAAAGAACTATGTAACACTGCCTGACCTGTGGTGGCGCAGTGGATAAAGCGTCGACCTGGGAACACTGAGGTTGCCAGTTCAAAACCCTGCACTGGTCTGGTCAAGGCACATATGGGAGTTGATGCTTCCAGCTCCTCCCCCCTTTCTCTCTCTCTCTCTCTCTCTCTCTCTCTCACTCTGTGTCTCCTCTCTAAAATAAATTAAAAAAAAGAAAAAAAAAAAGAACTATGTAACACTTTCCATGCCATTATTAATTTTTGGGTATTGATGGGCAATTAGGTTATTTCCAATATTTTGCCTCTATAAACAATACTGCAAACCATGACTATATATTTGCCTGTGCGGATTGTACTTATTGGGTAAATTCCCAGAATCAGAAGAACTAGGTCAAAGGGTAGGTATATTTTTAATGTTAACAAATAGTGCTAAATCACCCTTCAAAGAGGAAGTATCAGTTTACACCACCGCTGCCAATGTATGCAAGTCCCTATTTCCCCATGCGTTCAATAGCACAGTGTGTTTAGGTAACTGAGTCTCTGACATTATTGCAACGCCGTTCAAATAACAGTCAAGATGTGTGAAAAGTGTCACTGAGCCCATGTCTTGCTAAAAATGATCTGATTCATTTAGAAAAACTTCTTCCTGCTCAGCAGTGGAGTAGACTCATTTATATCTTACAATACATCAATGTGAATTGTACCACAACCAGCAACTGACAAAACAGTATCTCTGTGCCTAGCTGAACAACAGACCATTTTAATTCAGATGCTAAACATAATAAAAAAAAACATACTGACTCACATTGTTTCACTTGAAAATTCTATTTTGTTGTTAGGATTAAAAATAACACATAACTTTTCTTTGGTTAATTAACCAGTAATACTTTTATTGTGCAAAAGATTATAACTAGCGGCTGAAACTAAAACCTGCTTGAAACCAGAAGAATAAGGGTTCATAACAGGCTTTCAGGCCAACATCGGCCAGGCTTTTTTTTTTTTTCTTACAGAGACAGAGAGAGGGATAGATAGGGACAGACAGGAACGGAACGGAGAGAGAGAGATGAGAAGCATCAATCATTAGTTTTTCATTTTGACACCTTAGTTGTTCATTGATTGCTTTCTCATATGTGCCTTGACCGCAGGCCTTCAGCAGACGGAGCAAGGGGAGGCAGCGACCTTGGACTCAAGCTGATGAGCTTTTGCTCAAACCAGATGAGCCCCGCTCAAGCTGTCGACCTCGGGGTCTCAAACCTGGGTCCTTCTCCCAGTTCGACGCTCTATCTACTATCCACTGCATAACCGCCTGCCTGATCAGGCAGTCAGGCCTGTTTTTGTACAGCCCCTCCATCTGAGACTGGTTTTTTACGTTGTTAAACAACTGTAAAAAAAAAAAGGGTGCGGTTTGGGAGTGGGATATGTTTGTTACAAATCCCTATGTCCACAAAGCCTAAAATATTTACTATCTGGCACTTAACAGAAAAAGTTTGCTGACCTCTGCAATGGAAGAAAGTACTACGCAATGTATGAGAGTGAAGGGAAAGATGATGGGCAAAGTAGTTTGCCATTCTTTTATTAAGTTTTTTTTTCTTACAGAGTCAGAGAGAGGGATAGATAGGGACAGACAGGAATGGAGAGAGAGATGAGAAGCATCAATCATCAGTTTTTCGTTTTGACACCTTAGTTGTTCATTGATTGCTTTCTCATATGTGCCTTGACTGCAGGCCTTCAGCAGACTGAGTAACAGCGACCTTGGGTCCAAGCTGGCGAGCTTTTGCTCAAACCAGATGAGCCCGCGCTCAAGCTGGCGACCTCGGGGTCTCGAACCTGGGTCCTCCACATCCCAGTCCGACGCTCTATCCACTGCGTCACCGCCTGGTCAGGCCATTTTTTATTAAGAATTAACAACATTTAAAAACGTGAAAGTCTCAAGAAAGCTTTTAGGCTTAAAAATATATAATGTGATAGGAACCGCTCTGGACATCTATCTTCCTAAGACCTAAGCAAAAATCAAGAGCATTTTTTAGAGTGTCTATAGAATGATTCTTCAGAGAACTTATTATTGATTAGGGCTATTTACAAATATTAACCATCTCTGGAATGTTGCAGTTTACAGGGTACTTACAAGCACATTACCTTAATTTGAGGCTGACACATTCCTATGAAGCAGCTGTAGATCAGAAAAGATTTTTAGTTATTATTAGAGGAAAGTGGAACTTTGAGCTATAAAGTGACCGATACAAGGTCAATAGTGCCAGGATCAAATCTTGAAATCAGATCTTGAGACTTTATTGGCATCATATTCCTTCCATATATCCATATTTCCATAATAATTTGCCTTCTGCTTTTTCTTCAATTTATGTGTATTGAATTTATCAACAAATGAAAAGAAAAATACATTAAAGAGTTAACATGTAAGATTAAAAGAGAGTGCTCAGACCTGGCCAGGTCACTCATCCCAATACGCCAAGGTTGGGAGTTCAACCCTGGTCAGGACACATACAAGAAAAAAAGAGAGAGAAACAGTTCTCAAATCAGATTGTTTTCGTGACATTTATCATCATTATAATCATCTTAGAAAAGTTTGTTTTTCTAAAATGAATTCAAAGGAATGAAAGCTTATAACTCCAAAATTTAAATATAAATTCAAAAACTTAAACTATCTCCTTAAAATAAGAGGTTCTTATCAAGATAGTATGACATTAAAATAAAAAACAAGCTCCCCAATTAAATGCAGCTGCTTCTGCCCAAAAACAAATAAAAAAGACTGTATGATATTGGCATAAAAGCAGACATTAAGATAAATGAAATAGAAATGAAAATTCAGAAATAAACCTCATATTTTTATGGTCAATTAATTTTTCAACAAGGATGACAAGACAATTCAGCGAGGGGAAGAATAGACTGTTGACAGTTCAACAGATAGTGCTGGTAAAAGTAGATATTCACAAGCAAGAATAAAGTTGTACCTCACTGCCTCAGCCTTATACAAAAATTAATTCAAAATGGATCAAAGACTTGAAGGTAAGAGTTTTTAAAACACTTAGAAGAGCCTGACCAGGTGGTGGCACAGTGGGCAAAGCATCGGACTGGGATGCGGAGGACCCAGGTTTGAGACCCCGAGGTCGCCAGCTTGAGTGTGGGCTCATATGGTTTGAGCAAAAGCTCACCAGCTTGAGTCAAGGTTGGTGCTCGGTCTGCTGAAAGCCCGCAGTCAAGGCACATATGAGAAAGCAATCAATGAACAATAAGGTGTCAAAACGAAAAACCAATGATTGATGCTTCTCATCTCTCTCATTCCTGTCTGTCTGTCCCTATCTATCCTTCTCTCTGTCTCTGTCAAAAAAAAGAAAAAGACTCTTAGAAGAAAACATAGTTGTAAATCTTCATTACAGTTGCTTAGAAATGACAGCTAAATCACAAGCAACCAAAGAAAAAAATATATAAATTGAATTTCATATAAATAAAATATTTTGGTGCTTCCAAGAACACTATCAAGAAAATAAAGACAGCCTACAGAATGGAAGATAATTTTTGCAAACATATCCTATTAGGGTCTAGTATCCCGAACATTAAAAAACAACTCTTAAAAAAGACAAACCAACTTTAAAATGGGCATGGAATTTGTATAGATGGTCAATAAAAATCACATGAGAAGATGTTCAGCATTCTTAGTTATCAGGAAAATGCAAAGCAAAAGCACTGTGAGAGGCCCTATCCATTTACCTCAGTCCTTCTAGAGTGACTTTCTGACCAGGGATTGCTGGTTCAATCCCTGGTCAGATACCTCCCTGGTCAGACCACATACAGGATGCAACCAGTGAATGCAAGACTAAGTGGAACAACAAATAGAATGCTTCTCTCTCTCTCTCTCTCTCTCTCTCTCTCTCTCTCTCTCTCCCTTTCCTCTCTCTGTCCCTCTAAAATCAATCAATTACAAAAACCCACAATGAGATATCACTTCATACCCACTTGATGGCTATAATGAAAAAGACAACATGTGTAGCCCAAGGTGTGAAGAAATTTGACCCCTCATATATTGCTGGTAGGTATATAAATTGATGCAGGCACTTTGGGAAACAGTCTGGTAATTCCTTTAAAAATTAATCATAGAGCGCCTGACCAGGCGGTGGCGCAGTGGATAGAGCGGCAGACTAGGATGCCGAAGACCCAGGTTTGAGACCCCGAGCTTTCCAGCTTGAGCGCGGGCCCATCTGGCTTGAGGTTGGACCCAAAGTCGCTGCCTCCAGCAAGGGGTGGCTCGGTCTGCTGAAGGCCCGCGGTCAAGGCACATGTGAGAAAGCAATCAATGAACAACTAAGATGTCACAATGAAAAACTGATGTTTGATGCTTCTCATCTATCTTCCTTCCTGTCTGTCTGTCCCTATCTATCCCTCTCTCTGACTCTCTCTCTCACTGTCCCTTAAAAAAAAAACAAAACAGCTTTTGGCCTGACCTGTGGTGGCACAGTGGATAAAGTGTTGACCTGGAATGCTGAGGTTGCCGGTTCAAAACCCTGCACTTGTCTGGTCAAGGCACATATGGGAGTTGATGCTTCCTGCTCCTTCCCCCTTTCTCTCTCTCTCTCTCTTTCTCCTCTCTAAAATGAATAAATTAAAAAAAAATTAATCATAGAGCTGGCCAGTTAGCTCAGTCCTTAGAGCGTCATCCCGGAATGACAAGCTTGCTGGTTGGATCCCAGGTCAGGGTACACGTCGCACATTTGGGAAGCAACCAATGGATGCACAGTTAAGTGGAGCAACAAATGAATGCTTCTCTCTCTCCCCCTCACTTCTCTCTGTCTTTGTAAAATCAATGAATAATTTAAAAAAAAAAATTTAAGTTTAACATAGAGTTACCCTGATTCAAAAATTCCACTCCTGAGAGAACTGAAAACATGTTCATACAAAAATTTTACACAAATGTTCACAGTAGCATTATTCAGTCAGAATAGCCAAAAAGTGGAAACAACACAAATATTCATCAACAAATGAATGGAAGTAAAATGTGGTACTGTAATGGAATACTATTATGTGGCCATTAAAAGAAATGAAATTATAAAACATGGATGATCCTTGAAAACATGCTAAGTGAAAGGAGCCAGACACAAAAGGCCCCCTATTGGGTGATCCCATTTATGTGAAATGCCCAGAATAGGAAAATCCATAGAGACAGAAAATAGATTAGTGGATGCCAGATGCTGGGGAAGGAAGAATTAGGGAGTGACTTCTAATGGGTATGTGGTTTTTTTTGGGGGGATGATGAAAACATTTAAAAATTAGATAATGGTTATTGGGCAGATAAAATATGCTCACTTTGTTAAAGATGGCGCTGCCCATGTGCAAGTTTTAAGAGTAAGCTTTCCCCCACACCCTTGACTGAATGGATGATGTGGGGTGGTACACTCTCATGAGGAATCCTCCCATTATGCCTCAGATAAGTGACTTTATATCAGAGACTTCCTTGTTTGTAGATTGGATTAAAGGTTTGGATTTCTACACTATAAAGTGGGGTAGACCAGGAGCTTGCTCTCTCGGTTCCTGAGGTTAGCTCTAGAGCAGTGGTTCTTAACCTGGGTTCTATCGAACCCTAGGGGTTCGATGAATTGGTCTCAGGGGTTCAGAGAAGCCTCTGCCGCGGAGGCCAGAATAAAGTAATACCGTTATTTGTGAGTTCATGGACTTCGTTGGTTTTGTTCTTTGAGCAAGGTGATGTTCATGCACGGCTCATTTTCTGCACCAGTAAAAAAAATATACCTATGTCTTGAATTTGGGGAAAAAAATCCTATTTTATTTATCACTAAAGAAGGGTTCGGTGAATGCGCATATGAAACTGTTGGGTTCGTTACCTCAAAAAAGGTTAAGAACCACTGCTTTAGAGTAAGGTGATCAGATTTTAAAACTGGTAAAGCGGAACACCATTGATGGGTGGGATGGGGTTCTTGATTAAAAATTTGGTCTATGCCTGACCTGTGGTGGCGCAGTGGATAAAGCGTCAACCTGGGAACACTGAGGTCGCCAGTTCAAAACCCTGCACTGGTCTGGTCAAGGCACATATGGGAGTTGATGCTTCCAGCTCCTCCCCCCTTTCTCTCTCTCTCTCTCACTCTGTGTCTCCTCTCTAAAATGAATAAAATTAAAAAAAAATTTTGGTCTATATGGAGCAAAAAAAATTTTCATAGAATGCAAAAGTAGTAAAGTAATATATATTTTTAAATTTCAACATAAGTACAATTTACAATATAATACATTAAAAATAATTATGTATAGTATTTTATTCTTTGACATATTTCTCATTTGAGTGAATTTTTTTTAGTAGATTGATGTTGTTTAAAAGGTCATGAAGTTTTTCATGAGAATTTGTTAAATTATATTTCACACATAAAATGGCTTTCAAAGTCTCAACACTTAATTGTGATTTTTCTGATGTCCACACTTTACCGTAGAAAAAAAACGCATTCAGTCGTAGCATTAGTTCCTGGTAAAGACAGCGCGTATTCCACGGTTTTTAGTGCATTATTGTATGGAACATGGTTTGTTTCCAAATGATGAAATATTTCTAACCATTTGTTCTCTATTGTGATTTTTGCTGATGCCCAAGATTTAACCTTTTCTTTATCAATCTATTTTTTTAATAATGATACCTCATTAAAAAGATCATTTTCGGAAATATTACTATATGGGAAATTTTGGGTGAGTCAGAGGGATCGGGTTACACGGTCCGGAAACCGGAACCAATGCCGGAACTGCACAAGTGGGCGAGCGCCGCTGGCAAGCTCGGAGCCACACACCAGCGTCCAGGACCAGGCTTATGGGTAGTTAGGGGACTTGACAGCCGCTGCCCCAGCAGGTACGTCCCGCCAGAAGTTTTTTGTTGCCCCCCCCCCTCCGCACAGGGCAGCCAGCTCTTGCAGTAGTGCAGGAGCTTCCAGGTTGAGGCGGGGTCTCCCCACCAAAAGACGTATATTTCTTTCCCGTTCTCCCGCTGTTCCCTAGCTTTTCTCATTCATTCTTTCCAAAAATTGGGACTTTTTTAAAATGCCACGGGACGCGGGGCAAATTGTTAAAAATCGGGACGATCCTGCCAAAAGTGGGACGTCTGGTCACCTTACATTAGAGAGGAGAGCAGATTAAGGCCACGTGGAGACCAGGAGAAGCAGCCAAGATGGCGGAGCATTGAAGGGGAAGCCAGTTTTTGTGCAGAGTTTATGCAAGGAGAAGGAAGGAGATGGGGAACAGAGGTGAATAAGTCTGGTGAGCTAGAAACCTTTGATTCTAGGAAACTCGGATAAGTCAGTAGCTTTGTGAGCACTGAATGAGTGGGTTTTGGAGCCCAGTGTATGTTTTTACTTGCCCGCTGGGTGCAAGCTAGGATTAAAGCTGATGGTTCACCAGTTTTTGGCTCCGTTGTTTCATTACCGACTGTCCGAATCTAATATGAACCTGCACTGGCCAGGTGGCCCTGTTGGTGGCCCTGACCACTGGTATTGCACAATCTGTGAATATAATAAAAACCACTGAATTATGTACACTTAAGGATGAATTTCATGTTGTATTATTATATCTTAAATAAATTTTTAAATGAAGTTCTTTAAATTATCCTTCCAATATTATAATGTAAAGTCCTAACAAAGTCATTGTAGGATTCAATAAATACAAGACAGATTAGGAAACTATTTAAAAGGAATGTTAATATAGTTGAAGGGACAAAATAATAGCAAAACTATATGAGTAGATTGGGAAAGTAGAAATAAAAAATGAAGCTAAAAAAAGCCATAATTAATTAAAAAGTCTTTTAGATACAGAATAAGTTTAGATGAGAGTAGAGAAAAAAGAAACTAATTCCTTATTTTATAATTTTCCCTTATTTCTTTATAATCCTGAGTCACAACACCTCAAACATTTCTAGACCACGGGATCGTTATAAGAATAGCATTATTACCATCCCATTTTATTTGCAACCGAAGGAGATGGAACAAGCTGCTTAACTTTACACAGTAACTTAATGATGAAACCAAGAAATTTCATTGGAGACTTTCTCCTAATGCTATACCTGCTAGCTATTTTTATGTTGAAAATATCAATTATGTCAACTTTAAAGTGACATAATAAAGCCATATTTGTATTCCTTGGCCTAGATTCATCCAAGAACTACTGTTAAATATAAAAGCCAATGTTTATTCTAACTTGCATTCTTATATGAAACTCTAAAAACTTTCTGGTTGGATGAGAATATTCCATTTTTGACTTGCTAGGAATTAAAATTTTAAATGAAATTAAAATGTTTCCTTGCCTTGGTGAAATAGCTCCGTTGGTTAGAGCGCCCTCCCAAAGCGCAGAGGTTGCCGGTTCAATCCCTGGTCAGGGCACATACAGGAACAGCTCAATGTTCCTGTCTCTCTCTCCCTTCTTCTCACGCTAAAATCAATAAGTAAATGAAGAAAAACAAATATTTCCTTAACCAAAACTAAAGAAAAATAATTCCTACCTAAATATCCCAGCCATGATAAATGAATGAATGAATGAGCTTTTTACTATAGAATTGTGAAGGACCAGGATCCTTTAATACAGCCATTCTCTGACATTCAACACAGACGCAGACAATGATATCATCTCATTCTAGATTTAGGGGAAGGACATTTCGCAAGAGTGCTTTATGCAAATACCAGAACTTGTTACTTACAAGCAAGGGTCAACATCCTCATTAGCTCATAAAGAGTATTTTGCATAATGCTTTTCATATGTTCATTTTGCATTATTATCCGTTTTACATCTCAGGAAGCAGAGATTCAGAACAGGGAAGTGACTAGCCCAAAGTCATTAGGCTCATCAGTGACAGAGCTGGGTGGGACTCAGAACCGGATCTTCTAATACCGGATTCCATCTTCTTCCCACTGCATTCCCTACATCTCCAAGTAAGCTATGTCAGAGGCAGGCTCTGGCATTCTACAAGAGAGAATGAAAAGAAAAGGAAAGTAGTGAGGAACTAGAAAGGGACGGTGACAGGGGAAGGTGTTTTATTAGGAAGTGAGTCTAACCACTCTCAATTGTCCCGAATGTCCCTTAAGTGCCCCTAGTTCTATAGCTATTTTATTATTGTTTTGAGATTCATGTTGGAGACTTAAATGTCTTAAAAAAAAAAAACTAAAGATTTTTCTCCTTCGAGGTTCTGACAGCTGAGCCTAGCTCCTCCCACAAAGTCCCTTAGGAGCCTTAGAAACCGTGAAGTGTAGGGGAATGAAGGGAAAAGGGTTCCGGTTGGGGGGTGACTAAGGTTGGGCTAAGGAGAGGGGGAGCCTGCGGTGGATCTGTGGTTGGGGGATGTGGGTTTTGTGGCTGAACTTGAAGGTGGGGTAGGAAACCAGGATCTGGGCTGACAGGATGGAGTTCACAGGTCCAGGAGAAGGTTACGGGTGCTGAGGAGTTTAAGGAGGCTTGGTGGTCAGTGGACGCGAGGATGGTAGCGAGGCCCCTCTGGAGCGTCTGGGATTGGATGCTCCCTACAGTCGAACCCCTCTCCCCTTAAGCCCCGCCCCCGACACTGCGCGCGCGCCTGGGGAGCCGGGAGGGGGACCAAGCTGGGGAAGGAGGGAGGGGGAGAGAAAAGGCCGTGCACGCGCCTCACTCGCCGCGGGTGCGCGAGCAGCGCGCTCCCGCCGCCCGCGTCGCCATCTTTTCCCCCTCCGTCCGTCTGTCTGCCGTTGGCTTTGTCCGTCTGCAGCGGGGCCCCTCGGCTCACCGCCTTCGGCTCGGCCCGCAGCCGCCCTCAGCCTGCCGGGGCCCAGTCCCGGAGAGCCCCGGTCTGGTTGGCCCGAGCTGCAGCTCGGGGCCCATTGTCCGGCGGTCCGTCTGTCCGGAGGCGGGGCCCAGGGACCCGGAGCGCCGCGGAGCGCCGGAGCGCCGGGTAAAACGACCCCCGACTACTTCCCTCTGGGGCGAGGCTGAGGGTGCAGGGGCTCCTCAGCCCCCCACTCTGGGTCACTGGCTGTTGGTCTTTTGTCTGTCCGTGTCTGCGGAGAGGGCTAGGGGCTCGCTGTGGCCTGGGGGGCGGGGGCAGCCCAGGCTCCCACCCACCCCCTGCCCCATTTTCCCCAGACGAGGCGGGACCCGGCTAGCTAGTCTCTCTTCGCCCCTCTGGCGCGGGAGGGGCGTCCGCGCTGCCGCCCTCCCGCGTGGGCCCAGGTCGGGCTTGGCCGGGAACAGCAGGGACGGCCCCGGCGTCTGACAGGCGGGGGAGGAGCTGGGGGAGGGGGAGGATGGGCGTGGGAGTGCAGACCCGGGTATCAGTCCGGAGTCGCCGTCTCGCAGAAGGGCTTCTAAATTTAGATTTCGGGGAGAAGACTGTTGTCTGAGGGTTTGTCTGAGCCGCCTCGGAAGACCACTGGCTTTCGTCTGATAATTCTTGGGAATCTACCTGGCTCACGCTTGAAGAAGCCTGAGGGACCATCTCAACATTATCCACATGCTCCAGACCAAACAGAAGTGGAAACAGGGTGAATAGTGAGGCGACTACGTGACCAGTTTTCTTGTCCTCTCCTTTCTGGCAGATACAGATCACTGGGATTCAGGCGAGTTTACTTTCCTCCGTGGGAGCTGCACCAGAGCTGGAGGTGGGAGTGCACCCTCTTTTCTTAAAGCTTGGATTTCACACTCGTGTTTTCCTAGCTAAAGTCTGTGGTGTGTCCAGGAAGCTGCAATCGAACACCTGTGGGAGAGCAGGGACAGTGTTGAGGGGAGACGTTGGCCCCTCTCCCAAGGACTCTTACCCACGTTCTAAGACAGACAAAGCTGCCTTCCTTTTTAGATAGAACCCCTTGTAGATTTGAATCTCACAGTTGACCCTTCTCATCCCGCTTTTCTTCTAGAGGGTGATGTTCAGGCAGCTCTCCGTTTACATTTTTGTGTTCGCTTCAGATTTGGGCTTGGGAACTAAGGCAGTGTTGAAAGTAAAACTCAGTGAGTGACCTTCAGAACAAAGTGTCTATGGATTTTATTAGCTTTTAATGCCTATCAAACAGTTGCCTAACCGCTGAGATTTTGTGTGGCCAAGAATGAACTTTAAGCGCCATTTATTTACTTACGTATTTATTTGTTTGTTTATTGATTTTCAAGAGTCCTCTCCCATACAGGCTTTCTTTTTTGAACGAGGGAGAGTATTTGCTTAATTTTCCCTTAATCCCTCAGGTGTGAAGTTCCATTGGGTACCGTCTGGTCGGTTCCCCATTTGGCCACTAGGAGGATTGTGAGATGATGTGGACACTGCCAGTTTAAGTATACAGATAGATGTTCATCTGTTTCCGACTTGTAGCTTTAGTGTTGAATTGTTGCTCACCAAGACGATCTGAATAGAGCCTGTCTCAAATTATTTGGCCTTCAGAGGGATCTTTATTACCTTTATTTCAGTTTCAATTTTTGAGATCTTGATAGAAATTTAAAGATTAGTTAAGATTTCATATTTTCTTTATCAAGAGAGGTGTAGCTCTGCAAATTTTAGAAAAAAGAAATAAAAGACAACCTGCATTTCATTCAGCTTTCCACTTTGTGCTGCCACAGACTTACAGCAAAAGTGTGTTACCCTAAATCTAATACCCATTCACTGCTTTTGTTACTAAAATAACTTCTTGGTTAGAAAGAAAAGACCTGCACAAAACTTAGAATAGAGAATGCATGCCATTAGCCTGAGCACTCAGCATACTTCCCTCTAAATAGTTAACTCATTTTTATGTATATTTGGAGGTCTTTTGTGTTTTTTTTCTTTTTTGTTTTAAATTAAAGGTCTGAAAAAGAACTGTGTTTGATATGCAGATATGATAGAAGACTGCCTGGAAGCTGCTTCCTTTGCCACTTCCTGTGGAGGCCTGTTTTTGCCATTTGCGGTTTCTTTCTTTTGGTAAGGGGAGGCAGGGTCTGATTACAGGTCTGAGGTCCTTTCTAGCTACGTAGAGGAGCTAGTCGGCAGAACAGGAGGTGAGTCTTCACGAACTGGAGTGCAAAGTATAGCTAGTAGTACCCTCTCATACTGCCTCTTAAGGCAGTAAAGTATAATTTTATATTTGCTCATTCAGTGTGAATACAATTTGAGAAGGCAGGAACTGAAAGAAAAATTAAAAGGTGGCCAGATCCATATTCTGGTCCTTGGTAGGAAAAAGAATCTATCGCTTTTTAATCTGTGTCTGTGTGTTCACTTTCTCTTCCAAAGAAAATTTCACAGCTTCCAATACTAATTCATTTCAGGCTAACAACACTGGAAAAGTCTTATAACTAACCAAGAACCTCCAGGCTTAAATATCTGTTGCCTTCTGTTTCGGGGAAGCAGGTGCATGTGTCTGCAGCACTTCTCATTTGGGGAGCTTTTCTCTTTGTTTCTCCCACTGATCTCTGCTACATAAGAGGCTGGATTGAGAAGAGACATTAAAGTTATTGAAGACCGCTGCTCCAGATCATGTGAGCAGAACCAGGTTGATGTTTCACTTTGGGCTGCTGAATTAGTACTCAACAGTGTGAATGGCATCTGGCTCTTCTGCTGAGAGCCCATCTTCAACATTGGAAGTCTGATTTGCTTTGGTGCCCTGTGATTCACAGTGTCCAGCCCTGTGCCTGCATCACTAGAAAGAGGCTCGTGTTTCCTGTGTTGTTTTGAGACGTTTCCTGTCTCAGGGATGTGATGCCTTTGTCACCTCCAGGCAAGATAACTTCGTGAAAAATACCTGGAGGTTCCCAGTGGTGTATATTGCAGGGCTTGACTTCCAGTGGGCATGTGATCTGCCTCCCTCTTTAGCTTTTTTGGCTTCCTTTTACAGTTCACAGGGGTTCATTCCTTGAACCCCACAGTACTACTAATGCTGGTTGCCTGAGTTTTTTGCTTCCTTTTCTATCCTGTGATTTTGATATGATCTGCTTACCAGTATTCTGGGTTCCACAGATAGATTTAGAGTGGAATTCTCTAAATCCTCTGAAGGATTCCCCTCTTAAGCTTTTTGGGACCTTGATGTTGCACTAGAGATGTGTTCATTTCTTTGTTTCTTTAATTAGTTCAGTTATCTATAACTGGCGAGTTTTATATGCTTATGAACAAAATTTTTTAAATATTTTTTGTTTGTTAATTTTGTATAATATATGGACAAAATAACGTGCTAACAATATCCTTTTTATTGTAGGTCAGTATCCTACAGGGAAGTAGTAACATATCCAGTCGTGAAACTGGGAAAGGCCAGACCTCTTGGATCAGGGAAACATGTCCCGTCGGAAACAGACAAATCCAAATAAAGTTCACTGTGAGTATTGGGCTGTGGCTTCTGGAATCTGGGAATGCTGAGTATGGAAAAATACATAATCTGAATTTAGGTTAGAGGCTCACAGTAATCTGTGAAGAAAAACGGGTTAAAGTGTTACACATGATGGATTTAAAAAGTGTGTCTGGTTGCTGGAGAAAGTGTTAGGAAACTGTCTTGGGAATACATGCCTTTGATTTATCCTTAGTATACCTATTAACAAACATTTATAGGGTACTACTCTGTGAAGAGCCTTGTGCTAGATGCCCGGGCTGTGAAATAATATAAGGACTTATAAAACTATAATGTGTATATACATATGCTAAGTGCCAAATAGGGATGCTACAACTGTGTGTACTACAGAAGTTAAAAAGAGAGAGAGCTTTGTAGATTGAGGTAGCAAGGGAATGCTTAATGGAAGATGTCTGGAACTTGAACTGGGTCATAGAAGGTAGAAAGTAGATTTTCTTTAAAAAGTAAGGGAGAGATAAAATCAGGTATGAAAAACAGTTTGAGCAAAGATTCAAGAGAGAATACATGGCCCTGGCCGGTTGGCTCAGTGGTGGAGTGTTGGCCTGGCAGGTTTGATTCCCTGGTCAGGGCACACAGTGGGAGCCACCATCTACTTCTCTGCTCTACCTCTTTCCCTCTCCCCATCTCTCTCTCTCTCTCTCTCTCTCTTTCTTTCTTTCTCTTCTTGTTCTGCAAAGTTGGCCCTCAGGCGCTGGATATGGCTCCATGGCCTCACTTCAGTGCTAAAATAGTAGCTTGGTTGCCCAGCAACAAGAGCAGAGCTTCACCTGGTAGGGGTCTTGCTGGGTAGATTCTGTCTCTGCCTCGCCACCTCTCATTTTAAAAAAGAGAGAGGGGGAATACATGTGATATGTTCAGGGGACAGGAAGACTTTGGATGGAGCAGAAGTTTTGTCTAGAATTTACCATAGGGCAGTGATGGGCAATCTTTTGAGCTTAGTGTGCCAAAATTCGCCAAAAAACCGAGCGTAACTCGGGTGGTGTGTCACTTTGAGAAAAACGGCCTAACCGGAAGTTCCAGAACTAGATGCTCTGTGCCAGAGTTCTGTTGTTTTGGCCTACAGCCCTCCCGCACAGAGTGTCTACACTACAGCAAATGTTTTATCCTGGCCTTGCAGGAGCCAAGGATGAAACGTACTTCTCGGCATGTGGCCCCATACTTCTCTGGTATGTGGCCGCATACAGCCTGTGTCATCGAAAATGGCTACGCGTGTCAGTGCTGACACACGTGTCATAGGTTCGCCATCATGGCTATAGGGCATGAGATTGGAGATGTTTAACTCTACATTGTAGAGGCTGAAAGGCCTAGTGAAGTTCAAACTTTATTCTTTAGGTTATAAGGAGCTACTGAAGGTTTCTAACCCTTTGAATAGTGAGTTTTTTTTATGCTTGCTGACCCTTTGGAGTAAATTGGTTTTTTTATTTTTTATTTTTTTTTATTTTTTTATTTTTTTACAGGCCCAGGGAGAGAGAGTCAGAGAGAGGGATAGATAGGGACAAACGGGAACGGAGAGAGATGAGAAGCATCAATCATTACTTTTTTTGTTGCCGTTGCGACACCTTAGTTGTTCATTGATTGCTTTCTCACATGTGCCTTGACCGCGGGCCTTCAGCAGACCGAGCAACCCCTTGGGTCCAAGCTGGCGAGCTTTTGCTCAAGCCAGATGGGCCCGCGCTCAAGCTGGTGAGCTCGTGGTCTCGAACCTGGGTCTTCCGCATCCCAGTCCGACGCTCTATCCACTGCGCCACCGCCCGGTCAGGCAAGTTGGGTTTTTTTGTTTGTTTGTTTGTTTTTTATTTTATTCATTTTAGAGAGGAGACACAGAGTGAGAGAGAGAGAGAAAGAGAGAAAGGGGGGAGGAGCTGGAAGCATCAACTCCCATATGTGCCTTGACCAGACTAGTGCAGGGTTTTGAACTGGCAACCTCAGTGTTCCCAGGCCGACACTTTATCCACTGCGCCACCACAGGTCAGGCAGTTGTATTTTTAAAAAAAAAATGAGATTAAAGATACACATGTACGATCCTACTCTGGATGGTCAGGAGGCACGAGGACGTACGTGAACTTTTGTAGTACTCAAAGGGTAAAGCAGGGAGAGTGGGCTGACTTTAGAATGCATTGTTTTGGGATGAATCACATGAAGGAGACGCTGGTAACAGGAAGACCAGGTATACACTCTTGCCTTGCATTATTTTTCAACTGTTTTGGATGTATGTTTTCTTTCAGTAATTGTACTGTAACCTTCTAGGGGACAGAGACCATGTCTCTTATATATTTCTTGATATCCCTCTCATCTCTTAGCACTGCTTATAGAGGGTATTCAAGTACCTTCAAGCACCTTATTAAATTAACGTTAATATATTTATGTAGATTTGAGATAATTAATCAGATAGTTTCTTATGATCTGGAGAGATAAGCATCCTCACCCCAAATGTTTTTTTATTTTATTTTATTTATTTATTTTACAGGGACAGAGAGAGGGATAGATAGGGACACAGACAGGAATGGAGAGAGGTGAGAAACATCAATCATTAGTTTTTCGTTGCCATAGCAACACCTTAGTTGTTCATTGATTGCTTTCTCACATATGCCTTGACTGCAGGCCTTCAGCAGACCGAGCAACCCCTT
The DNA here is from genome assembly GCA_037038555.1 of Rhynchonycteris naso. NCBI lineage: Eukaryota > Metazoa > Chordata > Mammalia > Chiroptera > Emballonuridae > Rhynchonycteris > Rhynchonycteris naso. Next base: position 21,302,229 of record CM073001.1, read on the forward strand.
GCTGGAGCCAGCGACCTTGGGTCCAAGCTGGTGAGCTTTTGCTCAAGCCAGATGGACCCGCGCTCAAGCTGGTGACCTCGGGGTCTCAAACCTGGGTCTTCTGCATCCCAGTCCGACGCTCTATCCACTGCGCCACCGCCTGGTCAGGCCTCACCCCAAATATTTATAAGAAACAAATAGCTCCCTATTATGGAGGATTGGCTTAGTAAAATATAGCAACCTTTGAAGAGAATTCAGTGGTATAACATATGAAAGATTTTATTTTTCTTTTAAGTGAGAGGAGGAAGATCAACAGTTTCCCACGTATGCCCATCCAGTTTCCACCCAACAACCGCCATCTGGGGCTGATGCTTGAATCAACTGAGTTATCCTCAGCCTGAGCCAGACAGTCAGGTCAACCGAACCATCCTCAGCGCCCTGGGCCAATGTTCAAACCTGTCCAGCCACTGACTGCAAGAGGGGAAGAGAGACAGAAGGGAGAGGGAGGCAGAGAGAAGCAGATAGTCGCCTCTTATGTGTGCCCTGGCCGGGGATCAAACCCAAGACATCCACACGTCAGGCCAAGACTATCTGCTCAGCCAACCAGCCAGAGCCAAGGGATAGTTTAAAGAAAAAAAAAAATGCATTTGAGAGGACAGATTAGATAAGGAGTTAAGAGGACCAAAATTCATTAAAAACATGCTGTATCCCAGACACTATTTACCTTATCTTTTTGGGAAATTTCAACAGTAGGAGCAGAGGAATTAAGAGGACTTCAACATTTTACAGATAATGAGAGTAGGGTAGCAAACCTTCATGTACAATTCTTTAAGTCCTGGAAAAATCTTGTAAGACAGAACTAGTTGGATGCTTCTAGCAATACATTCTAGGTGGTTGTGGAAGGTTCCTTATATAAAGATGAGTGGTTTAGGACGGACTTAGAAGTTGCTGCTAGACAATAAAACTGAATGGGCCTCAATGTGAGGATTGTTAAGAAAGAAAATGAAGTATATCTAGCATAGTAATTCAACACAGTGGTTTAGGATTGTCTTCTCTGTACTTGAAGGTGAGATTTGACTGATAGAAGACAGATGTGACCCCAAGAAGGCAGAGCAGGAAAGGTACTCTTAACAGAGGTGATAGGTTCATAAATAAGGAGGAGTTGGGCCTTGACCTCTACAAACCTCCTATCCAAAGAGACTGGTTAGATTTGAGGAAGGATGATGGGTAGATGATGGCATGATAGTGGTAAGGCCAGGGGAGCCAGAGAAGGCTTGGGTGACCTATGCCCGTGTCCATGTAACATAGATCCAGCAGCTGCATCTCCTTCCACCACAGTGGAACCAAGAGGAGCTGCTATTGGAGTCAGAAAACAGATGGACAAGCAGGCCATGGAGCGGGAGAGAATATCACACATCACACAGCTGCAGAAATGCAGTTTCTAGAGCAAGGGAACATTCATTGTATTGTGGTGGAGTAGATGGGACTTTGCAACCGCTGTGGTGGTGAAGTGAACAGGGCTGTGAACAGAAATATTTAGCTGCGACTGAAAAATAGACCCAAGGGAGGGGCTGTTTTCAGTGATACATTCGGGCAGGGAACCTCTGAGGGCTTCTCAGGTAGTGGACTAAGCTTGACCAAAGAAAAATATGAACCTTCTATTTTTTTACTATTTGAGGACTAAAGAAGCTGATCTTACCTTTTTTTGAAAGGTCATCTCATTGCCCATGACAATAATAGCAAGTAGAAATTGGTAAGTTCAGTCTTCTGACCACTTGAATCCCCTGTTGCCTTGTAGTGAAATGGAACCAATCAAATGTATTGAATTTAATGCTGCTTGTCTATTTAAAGTAAATGGAATGGACTCAAGGTCCGGGAGGCAGGAAAGTCTGCAGAAGCTCTACTTCAATATCAAAGCCAGCCGGCACTCTAGCAGGGTAATGGCTGAGCTCCATTAGATCTGCCTTCTGGGAAGAAGATTGTGTGGCAGGAAGCTCAAAGCCCGCCTAAAAAGAATATATTAAGGATCTCACGGCTGTAGCCTGGCAGCATTCATCCGATCCGCTTTAGAGGCCAGTGTACAGGCTGCTCTGACATTTACTTGGCTTTCCTCGGGACTGTCTCTGTATCTCAGAGCTATCCAGTTCATTAATAGACTTGATGAGAGCTTTTGGAATAAAACCCCAGAATTGTTAGTCACAGAAAAACTGCTGATGGCCTGAAATCTGTTAGATCTTTGCTCCTTCCTTCCTCATCTCACCCCTTCTGAGTATAAGTTTTTGTCAACTGTTTCTAGAGAGGTTGAAAATAGAGTGCCTTGCACATGTTCATTTGGTGTGTTTATACCAAGCAAACCGCTAAGCAAAGGCAAGCCTTTTCTTATGAGCTTTTGTTTTCAGATTGCAAAGTATGTACTAAAAATGATCAACTTCAATTAAAAGCTTTTCAGCTTTTACAAAGAGGTAGGAAAAGAAAGCCTTTGTAGTCCCTTCTCTTTTAAAATATTCAACTTGTTTTATCTTCATTCAGTCATTTTCCCTGTGAGGTAAATGATTATGTTCCCAATGTGATAGCACCTTGTGTTAGAGAGACTGTCAGCTAGAAATGGAATCTTAAGTTCCTCGCTCCTGATACTAGCTCTTTTTTTTCCCGAAGTTGGTATCTGCTCTGTTACAGTATGTTTCAACTCCTATCCTTGATTTTAATCAGTCAGAAGCTTCATTTATGAGGTGGGAAAAAGTAGGTTTACAGTATGAGTACTATATGAAACACAGTATATTCTTTTTTTTTTTTATTCATTTTAGAGAGGAGACACAGAGTGAGAGTGAGAGAGAGAGAGAGAGAGAGAAAGGGGGGAGGAGCTAGAAGCATCAACTCCCATATGTGCCTTGACCAGACCAGTGCAGGGTTTTGAACTGGCGACCTCAGTATTCCCAGGTCGACGCTTTATCCACTGCGCCACCACAGGTCAGGCAACACAGTATATTCTTATAGTATCATTTATTATTGTGTTATTTTCCACGAGAAACTGTAAGCCTACTTTTGCCTACTCTTGTATTTAACTGCATTAGGGACTCAGGAATGAGAATTATAAAATCTGCCTTTTTAATAACTTTCATCTCTCTTCTGCAAACCTGCTTGCATGGCCCTGTTTTTATCTGGTTTGCAAACCAGAGCCCAATTAAACAGTGTATCTTGATTTCATACTAATAAAAGGAGAGGTGGCACTTCACTTTTCACTGGGGGAGCTTACATGACTTGTTCTCAACTATTAAAAGACAAATAAATACCCATGTTAAATAAGATGGTTACCCTTTATTAATATCGAGATCAGAGGATTTTTCAAACCTCCAGCAGTCTCAAGATAGAAGGGAACAAGCAGGCAATTGTATAACACTTCTTAATCACTAGTATCTATGAATCACATTATACTTAATTATGACATACTTTTAGCAAGTGTCACTGCCTACTTCTGAAAGGATAATTCTAGACAGCCAGATTTTAGGGATTAGGTAAATAATGACGACTAGAGGACAGTTCATATATCTTTTTCTGTGAGGTCTGCCAAAGTCATGTCTTGTTTTATGTTTTGTATATAGTTTGCTTTGGATGTTTAAAATAGAAATGGCCTTGCCTGACCAGGCTGTGGTGCAGTGGATAGAGTGTCATACTGGGTCTCAGGGATCCTAGGTTCAAACCCCGAGGTTGCCTGCTTGAGCCCAGGGTCACTGGCTCGGCTGTAGCCTCCTGGTCAAGGCACATATGAGAAAGCAATCAGTAAACAACTAAGGTGTCGCAACAAGGAATTGATGCTCCCCATCTCTCTCCTTCCTGTTTGTCCCTATCTATCCCTCTCTCTCTCTCGCTAAAAAAATAGGAATGGCTCTGAGGAATAAAGTTTACCTTAGCCTCTTTTTTTTTTTTTTTTAAACAGGGACAAAGAGAGGGATAGATAGGGACAGACAGACAGGAATGGAGAGAGGTGAGAAGCATCAATCATTAGTTTTTCGTTGCCGTCGCAACACCTTAGTTGTTCATTGATTGCTTTCTCACATGAGCCTTGACTGCGGGCCTTCAGCAGACCAAGCCACCCCTTGCTGGAACCAACGACCTTGGGTCCAAGCTGACGGGCTTTTGCTCAAGCCAGATGGGTCCGTGCTCAAGCTGGCGAGCTTGGGGTCTCGAACCTAGGTCTTCTGCATCCCAGTCTGACGCTCTATCCAGTGTGCCACCGCCTGGTCAGGCAGGCTACCTTAGCCTTTATTTCGCAGATCAGAAACAGAGTAAAATATAAGAGCACAGCTTTTCTCTCTAAACTGCCAAAAAGGAATGACAGAATTAATTTATCTCAACTATCTTAGATGAGATTGCCTAAGTGAGCCAAAAGTCCTAGATAGGGAAGTTAATATGGGACAGACCCTTCTCTGTTCTGTGTAGGCCTGAATATTTAAACATCAATAAACAAAAATAAAGTTTAAGCTCCCATTGATGGAGACCAAACTGAATTACTAGCTAATCTTGAAATGTACATATACTTTTAGATGCCCTTTTACTAATCCAATGGTGATTCCTTCAGAAAGGGGGGGAAAGTCCATGTTTTTTTTTTTTTACAGAGACAGAGAGTCAGAGAGAGGAATAGACAGACAGGAACGGAGAGAGATGAGAAGCATCAATCATCAGTTCTTTTTTTGTTGCCGTTGTGACATCTTAGTTGTTCATTGATTGCTTTCTCATATGTGCCTTGACCAAGCAGGTGAGCAACTCCTTGCTGGAGCCAGCAACTTTGGATCCAAGCTGGTGAACTTTAGCTCAAACCAGATGAGCCCTCACTCAAGCTGGTGACCTTGGGGTCTCAAACCTGGATCCTTCCACATCCCAGTCCGACGCTCTATCCACTGCGCTACCGCCTGGTCAGGCAGTACATGTTCTTAATATGCTATAAACCTAGCTAACTTCAGGCTAGGTTTTTTTGTTTTTTTTTTTTAATTTTTTTTTTTTTTTATTTATCATTTTTTTAGAAGGAGAGAGAGTGACAGAGAGAGATAGAGAGAGAAAAAGGGGAGGAGCAGAAAGCATCAACTCCCATATGTGCCTTGACCAGACAAGTGCAGGGTCTTGAACCGGCAACCTCAAGCATTGCAGGTCCACGCTTCATCCACTGCGCCACCACAGGTTAGGCCAGGCTAGGTTTCTTTAGAGAAGAGCGGTATCACCGATGAGAATGATCTTCCCCTTGATAATTAGTAATATGCTGATATATAACTTGTTCTTTAGTGCCATATCTGGCCATAGCTACCAGGTCTGAAAACATGCACCTACCTAGAATTCAGTAACCATTCTAGTTGGCCATGGTCTTGTGATTACAGTGGAAACCAACAAGAAGAAATTAAATATTTCACTTCTGCAAAGAAAGAAGAGAAAACAGTATAACACAGAATTCACTTTTTGCTTTCCCTAGCAATAATTTATATCCGGTGTGTCATCCTGGATATCATAAAAATGGACTTAAAGCAGCTTATTTTTGTTCTACTTGAGGGCTGTGTGGTTGCAGTACATTTGAACTCTTAACCACCCCTCTTCCCACTGACTGTATCAGAGTAGCCATAATATTACTTACTCTATCTAGCCCAGGCATAGTAATACCACATGGTATCAGAACCATCAATACTGGCCCAGAGAATGTTATTTTGATGTTTGAGTTGTGTATATCAGTTCCTTATGATATGAAAGTAACAGTAACACTAGGATCAGAGCCATTCTTTTTATAGAGACAGCATTTATTTTCAGCAACTTTCTGCTTATATTTCTTATTAGAAAGCAGTTTAAAAATACAGATATTAGAGTTGGGCAGACCTGGGTTTGAATACTTAGTTCCACCATCGAGCTTAATTTTCTACTAAGTATAGGTATTATGTGGGTAGTAATATCTACCACATAGAATTTTGCAGAAAATTAATATAAAGTAACTATGAAGCACTTAACAGTCTGGAGCTAGGAAGTGCCAATTACTAGCTATTATTAGTGCTTAGCACTTAACATATAATAAATGCTCAATGAGTATTTGCTGAATGAACGCCTAAGTCATCACATGAAGCCTTCTTCACATCAATTCTTTCATTGCCTAAGGACTGGTAGTGCAGATCAACTAACCTGTTCAATTTTCCTACATCATTGTCTCCTGCCTTGGAACCTGATCCTGTTTACTTCCCTTTCTCTCCTCAGTAAGAAAGCGCTATTAGTCTATTGTCAAGCATTTCACTAGGGCTTTTTATTATTCTCTCTTGGTAGCTGGAGAATGGGGACTATAGTTTCCACTCTGACTGAGATAATGGAAACCTCGAGAAACCCAATTCTCTTTTCTCCTTATGCCTGGCCTCTTGGAAATAAAAGAGCACTTAAATATTAACTCTTCAGTAGCCATCAGAAGTAAGTTCATAAACAGAATGGACTATCGCTTTTGGATACTTCCTGCAAAAAAAAAAAAAAAAGACATTGGATCATTGGACTAATGACACGAGATGAAATGCTTTTGCAGATTAGGTGGCACAACAGTTTCAGGAAATGTATTCCTCAGCATGAGTTCTTTTAACCCTTTATTCAACTAGTTGTTGATGTGCTTGTGGCTGTGAGAAAGGGAGGTAAGGAAGAACTTCCAGAGCATGTTTTAGAATGAGAGTGGATAAAAGTTGGAACTAGACATTGTTACCCAGATGGAATATTTGAGGCACTGATTTACATGTAGTCAGAGACAGACTCAGGCATATTGCTAGCACCTTAAGATTCACAGATTGAGCCCAGATTTGCTCTATCTCATCCTGTCCCTCTGCCTTTTGCCTCTGTCTCCCCAATCCTGATGGAAGGTTATAAGTGGAATTAAGATTCTGAAGCTGAATTTGTAAAGTAGCCATTGATCACCTTTTGAAAAGAAGTAAAGATTAGGTAGGAAGGTTAAAGACGCAAATGATGCTTTCTAGAGCATCTGGCTTACTGCCCAGGAAGAGTAACTGTGCCCAGAAACAGTTGCGGGTAACAAGCTGACTTGGAGATTAATGACTCCACCACAGGTACCTGCCTGTCACCTACCTTTGAATGGTCTGATTTTCCAACTAGCTTGCCTGGGGATGTGCTGCCCAGCTGGTGGCCTGACTGTCTTTCCTTGTGACCACCAGGGGATCAAGTATTTGCTGGGCTAGAAGAGCAAGCCCGCCAGGCGATGATGAAAACGGATTTTCCTGGAGACCTTGGCAGTCAGCGACAAGCTCTTCAACAACTAAGAGATCAGGACTCCAGTAGCAGTGAGTTCTACACCTTCTGGTAATGACTCAGGGCAATGGGGGAAGAATTATTAGAGTGTGTGTGCTCTGGGGATTGTGCATGGGGCTGGGAGGAAGACATGAAGAAAGAGATTTGTAGATCCTCAGTGTTCCCAGAGATGTTCTAAGGTGTATGGGCAATTGCTTATCCATAAAGAGAACAGGTTTGGCTTTATAGTTTTGTTTTGTTTTTTAAATTCATGGACTACACAGTACTTGACACAGTGCCATACACAGATAGGTTTGATGATTGTGATAGACAGGGACATAGGAATAGTTAGTACCCAAGCAGCCCCTGGGTTAGGTCAAGTGAAAATAATAAAAAAAAAACAACTCCGTCTCCTTGGATCTGTTTATTCATAATTAATAAAATTAAGAGTGGCATTGATGAAACTTTTGCTTGAGGGCCTAGTTTTAATATCATACAAAAGACTGCGTACCAGTGAGGTTGTGCATCATATACAATGCTAACATCAAGGTCTTCCTTTTCCATACCAGGTCTGAAGTAGATCCCTGTGGTTAAGAAATGGGAAAGACAGTGGCTGGTGGTTGGTTGAGCCTTGTAGAGCATCTGTTCTGTCACCTGCCTGAACAAATACACTTTGAGATGTGCTGTTTTCTGTGACAATTTCAACACTTTACTAATCTATACGAGTTATTGTTGGTATCGGTTCAGACAGACACATCAGATTTTTCTCCACGTTTGGGGTTGAGGAAGAGTGAGAAGGGAGAGAGTTCTGCACCTTTCTAGTTTTCACTCAAACTAGTAATTTAGCAACAAAAAATTAATAATTTGGCAATTAATTGCTCAGGTAGAGAAAAATGAACCCATATCTTTCTAGAAAACCTGTTGGAGCCACCAGTTTGAGTAACAGGTAGGAATGGCAACATCTATAAAAGTCTAATGGGTGTGTCTATGCTGGAAAAGCTGTATCCCTCTGGACAGCACATTTTAATTTTTTTTAATTCAGTGAGAGGAGGGGAGGCAGAGAAACAGTCTATTTCTGCATGCACTCCTACCAGGATCCACCTGGCAAGTCCACTAGGGGGCAATACTTCGCCCATCTGGGTCGTTGCTCTGCTGTTCAGCAGCCAAGCTCTTAGGGCCGGAGTCGGAGGTCATGGAGCCATTCTTAGTGCCTGGGGCCCACTCACTTCAATCAAGCCATGGCTGCAGATGGGGGAGGGAGAGAGAAAAGAAAAAGAGGGGGAGCCAGGTGGAGAAGCAGATGGTTGCTTCTCCTGTGTCCCGTGAATGGGAATCGAACCCAGAACATCCACATGCCGGGCTGATGCTCTACCACTGAGCTAACTGGCCAGGGCCCTTTTTATTTTATCTTTCAAGTAGAGAGATAGATATATTTGGACGTTTGATAAATTACAAAAATGCATCTGATACATTGTTGTCTTAGACTAAATTTACAAGTATTCTAAATAAGCTGGTGAGATAATATGGTATGATTTAATCTGTGCCAATCCTTCTTTACTAAGATGGATTCAAACTAAAGCTTTGAGCTAGGGAATAGGGCATGTGTACCATACCAAATCCAGCGCACCAGCCAACAGGGACATGTATGTATAACTGATAACAGATGATTTGATTAGATTTTCATAGGAAGAAGGGGAATATAAGCCAGTTTTACCCAGATACTGGTGGATTTAGAAATCATACAAGGGATAGAAAAGAGGACAAGAAGTACTGTTATCCAGAAAGGCTGAGTCTCACTGCTGATGCAGAGAGACTGGTGAAACTACCCTGTATTTCTCTCTTGCTTACAGTCAGACCCAGGGGCCCAAGATCTAGGTGGGATTGTGATGGGGCTGGAATCTGACAGCTTCCCTAGGCTTGGCTTCCTCTTGTGATCTTCAAGGTACTAGCACTTTTTTTTCCTTTCAGAAAGAACTCCCTTTGTTATCATGGGTTTCTTTTTTTAAAAAGCATTTTTCGCTATTATATAAGTAATAGGGTAGAAAATAAGCTCCCACAAAATGTGAAGATCCCTCAGCCACAGGCAGACCTCCCCACAGCTGTATCCTCCCCCATAAACTAAAACACTCCATTCTTATTTTAGTCACAATAATTATATTTCATTCTAAAGTAAAGAAGAACCTGTTCCTTCTACTTAATGCATCCAATCATCCATCAGATAATCCAAAGAGCCTGCAGAGACAATGGATTTATTTAGCCTAGAATGCTGAGATACTAGCCAAGTAGTAAGAACACAGTGAGACGAATTCTGCTACAAACTGCCTAAGGTTCGTTGCTATGCAAATTTTTCCACTATATTAAAGAGTCCTTTCCCTATAAAGTGACATCATTTTAACCTAATTTACTACTGCCTCCTTTACTGAATAGAGGGGGGAAAACTTGTTAGTGTTTCTTTAAGTGTGCCCTGAGGTTCATTGGGAGAGGACAGATTAGTGGGACTCAGAATAGTATATGTAACACCATGAAGAAATTGTCAGGGGGTTCAAGGGGTTGTGGAGAAAAGTAAGTTAATGAAATCAGTGAGAGGTGTTGTTAAATCAGAGGCGGTATGTTGTGGGAATGGTGTGAGGTACATAAGGGGTGTGATTGGAAGTGTGAGATATTGGGGAACCATGGATAAGAAGTTACTATTTTTGATAATGTATAGGGCCCGATAACCATTTTCCAATTCAGTTTTGCTTCAGCTTTTCTCTTTAGTGTGTATATGGCCTTAAAACAACTGTAGCTGGCTTCCACTTAACATGACTTGTACCCTACTAAGCACTGACACAAACTATATATATTACAGAATATCTGAAAATATTTTCCATTATAGCTGCAAACTCTAAGGTGGAAAGCAACACAAGATGTGTTCATGCAAAATCAGAGCAAGTGACCAGTTTATGTGTTCCAGGTGACAGTGAGGGTGATGAAGAGGAGACCACACAAGATGAAGTCTCTTCCCACACGTCAGAGGAAGATGGAGGGGTGGTCAAAGTGGAAAAAGAATTAGAAACTGCAGAACAGCCTGTTGGTGGGAACGAAGTGGTAGAGCGTGAGGCAAGTGACAAATGGCTTCTGAATCTGGGAGCCCCCTACCCTCTATTCCACCCCAATGCCTCCCACCTGGATATAACAGCCTCATCTGTCAGGTTCCTGGGCTTCATCTGAAGCCCCTCCTCCTGCACAGCACCAGTTACCGAACCTCAGACACACCCAGTTTCCTTTCCCGCCTGCATATCCCACACCCACGTACTGCTCTCCTTCCTATAGCTCCCCATTTCTTTCCAGACAGAATATCCACCTTCGCAAAACTAATAGCTGACTTCCTGATGTGTTCTCTTGAATATGCTTGCAAAAATTGTTTGATTAATTTATTTTAGAGGGTGGGGGAGGAGACAGAAACATCGATCTGTTCCTGTATATGCCCTAAGGATCGAACCTGCAACCTTTGCATGTTGGGGTATGTTCTAATAAACTAAGCTATCTGGCCGAGGTGCTTGCAATTTTAAGTCAACGTGTTGCCTCAGTAAGCTGTTTTGTGAAGAGTCCTTCAAGAAGCATGGCAGGAGGGAAGCTAATTCTCTCTCTAGAATTTACCTTGGGGGAAAAAGTAGCTAAGCTCTCTCTGGGACAGTCCTGTGCCCTCATGGCAGGAAGCCTTGGAGAAAATGAAGATAGTTTTCCCTGTGGTCCATGTAATAATATGTGGTATCAGGTTGTGTTTTTCTAATAGGACATCCTGTGAAAAGAAGTAGGGGCAGGGAAGAGACTGACCAGAAGTCTTAATGAACTGTCTACTTACTGAATTGCAGGTCGCAGAGAGTTTGAATTCTGAGCCCTTACTTGGCCTCTGCCAGTGTCCCCTCTGCCAGCTAGACTGTGGGAGCCGGGAGCAGCTGATCGCTCACGTGTACCAGGTATGGCGGGGAGCTGTGTGCTCAGGAGCCAGAGCGCCGGCAGCTTGTTGATTAACATTTGCCTCCAGCTCCCAGAGGAACCTTGGGTTGTTGATCTCATTGAGACCCCACTCCAGTCCTCAGAACATGCTGGAAAATAAGTGGAATATGTTGGATAAATGTGTTCTGGGGTTCCCAGGCAGACATACTATGAAAATTAAGTACCATTTTTAAAAATTTACTTAATGCATATTTTAAATAGGTAACTAGAAATAGAAACTAACATCTGCTATTAATGAGGGTTGTGGTTTTTTTTTTGTTTTTTTTGTTTTTTTTTTAAACAGGGACAGACAGACAGGAACAGAGAGAGGTGAGAAGCATCAATCATTAGTTTCTCGTTGCCCTTGCGACACCTTAGTTGTTCATTGATTGCTTTCTCACATGTGCCTTGACTGCGGGCCTTCAGCAGACCGAGCAACCCCTTGCTGGAGCCAGTGACCTTGGGTCCAAGCTGATGAGTTTTTGCTCAAGCCAGACGGGCCCGCGCTCAAGCTGGTGAGCTTCGGGTCTCGAACTTGGGTCTTCCGCATCCCAGTCCGACGCTCGATCCACTGCGCCACTGCCTGGTCAGGCAATGAGGGTTGTGTTTTAAAGAATAAAAAACTGAGTTAACATAAATGTTCCTGACATGGGAGATATAGTTAGTGTAAGTGAGAGGGACAGAGTAAGACAGGCTTGTGTTCCGTTTCCTGACCCAGCTCCAGAGCACCGGTACCCTGGGAGCGGAACCAGAACGACGTCCACACACGCGGTAGCCTGCCTTAGAGCGTAAAGACAGATCGTGTACAGAAGACACGTTTCTTCAAAAGATTTTTTAAAAGACTGAAGGAAAGCAGGACACTTAAATACCTTTTGGATACCAGTCTTTCTAGTTAACCTTCTAGACTGGCTATTGTCACTCCCTTGACATGGACCTGTGGCTGCACAGTGTGAGGCAGGCAGACAGAAACCATCCTGAGCATGAATTCCTCTTGGGCTCTGAGGACCTATCTGGAGCCCATTGCTCGGTGCAGCCACACGTCCCAGAATGGAGTCAGAGCTGTAACGAAACGAGAGCAATGGTCTGTGTGGCCGGGCCCTTCTGGAAGCCCATGAACACAAGACTTGTACTTTTCCAGGTGCTAAACAGGGAGTATAGTTACAAGTCCCTTGTTTTCTGAGGCTAAGGAAGGGGAATGTTTCCCAGAAAGTATATCTTAAGGGAGCGTGGGTTGTCCTGGCAGTGGCGCGGGTTGACAGGTTGAGGCTCTGTTTTACAGCACACTGCGGCAGTGGTGAGCGCCAAGAGCTATATGTGTCCTGTCTGTGGCCGAGCCCTTAGCTCCCCAGGGTCGTTGGGTCGCCACCTCCTAATCCACTCAGAGGACCAGCGGTCAAACTGTGCCGTGTGTGGAGCTCGTTTCACCAGCCATGCCACATTTAACAGGTTAGCCGGGCACCTAACCCTCTTGTGTTGGGACCAAATTACTGGGTATAGGTTCTGCTTTTCCAGATCAAAGTAAAAGCTAGTGATACGTAATGCAGAGGCAACTGATTCTTGACTCTTTGGAAATACAAATAATGAGGTCAGTAAATATGCCTGTTCCATTAGCCTTTCCCCAAGGGAAATGAATTCCCGTTTCTTTCCCCTGTCAGAGTAATATTTTCATCTAGAAAGAGATGTGGGAAAGTCCAAGAACTTTCATGATAAAGCATGGGGAAAGAAGAGACTGGGTGCTGAGAGGACCCTGATGTGAGGACACAGTGTCTGTGTCCCAGGAAGGTGGAGTGGTGTGAATTGTGTGCTCGTCCCTTTTGCTAGTGTACAATGCAGAGTTGGCCAGGGCAGGAGGAGGCTGAGCCAGTGGACTGCACTTCCCCTGATGACAGCCTCCACCTCAAGGAAGACTGCCTCCCTCCACAGCAGGACTGCCTTGCACAGCTACCAAACACCACCATTCTGGCTTGAATGAAAGGGCTCCTTGTAAGGGCTCAGCTGGTTTCTAGTAGCTTGCTGTGGCAGTTAGGTCGGTCTCTAACTCCAGGTGCGCTTTAAAACTTGGTATACACCCTAGCCCAAAGAGCAGAGGTGGAGTGAAGAAGTCTCCCAAGCACTCAAACTGACCCCTAGTGGTGAACTTGGAGCAAGTGGACTAGTTGGACAAGAATAAGTCAGAATTGAACACCTGAACCTTGCTAGAAGGCAACACTAACCATCCAAAATTTTTGCTTGTAGTGAGAAACTTCCTGAAGTCCTTAATATGGAATCCCTACCCCCAACCCACAGTGAGGGCCCCTCCAGTGCTGACGGGAAGGACATTGCCTTTAGTCCTCCAGTGTACCCTGCTGGAATTCTGCTTGTGTGCAACAACTGTGCTGCCTACCGGAAGCTGCTGGAAGCACAGACCCCCAGTGTGCGCAAGTGGGCCCTTCGTCGACAGAACGAGCCTTTGGAAGTACGGCTGCAGCGGCTGGAACGAGAGCGCACGGCCAAGAAGAGCCGGCGGGACAATGAGACCCCCGAGGAGCGGGAGGTAAGGCGCATGAGGGACCGTGAGGCCAAGCGCCTGCAGCGCATGCAGGAGACAGATGAGCAGCGGGCTCGCCGGCTGCAGCGGGATCGGGAGGCCATGAGGCTCAAGCGGGCCAATGAAACCCCGGAGAAGCGGCAGGCCCGGCTCATCCGGGAGCGGGAGGCAAAGCGGCTCAAGAGGAGGCTGGAGAAAATGGACATGATGTTGCGAGCTCAGTTTGGCCAGGACCCTTCCGCAATGGCAGCCTTAGCAGCCGAAATGAACTTCTTCCAGCTACCTGTGAGTGGGGTGGAGTTGGACAGCCAGCTCCTGGGCAAGATGGCCTTTGACGAGCAGAACAGCAGCTCTCTACACTGAACCACAAACACCCTCCTGTCTGCCCTTCCACTCACCCACCTACCCGAGCCCACAGGGATCAGTGCTGCAGCCACCCACAGGGCTCTGTCCTTGCTGCCAGAGGCAGGCCCAGGTTTGCTGCAGGTGGACCTGTGCACCCCTTGCATGTCAGAGCAAGACGATGGGGGTCAGGAGGGACCCAGCTCTGGGCTGGACTAGTGAGCAGGCACCCCAGAGAACTGGACTCCCCATCCCACTGCTGCAGGGCATGGTGTAGGACTGTGGGGCCCCAGGGTGGCCCAGGGAGTTACAAGGGCAAATAAATTAATTTTATCTTTATTGGCCCTTTCCTGCTTTTCTTAGTTTCATTCTAGCAAACGAAGTGATCTGGGAGAGGCCTGGGGAGAACTGATCAAGCAGGGACTTCTGGTGGTTGTCCTTTTCCAAGGAAGGGTGCTTCTCAAATTAGGCTTGCCAAGCAAAGATCCCTGGGTATTTGGGCCTTTACAAGTTAATGAGACATAATTATGACATTAAAGAACTGAGGCTAACTTTGTGAGGATCCATTCCCACAACTCTATAATAGAGATAATTCACAGTTCCAGGGGCTAATAAAACCTAGCTTACCTTTTCCAAATTCAGTAGTAGATAGATGCCTTTCCTCACAATGGGCATTTTCCTTTTTTTTTTTTTTTAAGAGACAGACAGGATGGGAGAGAGATGAGAAGTTGCGTCACTTTAGTTGTTCATTGATTTCTTCTCATACATGCCTTGACCAGGGGCTCAAGCAGAGCCAGTGACCCCTTACTCAAGCCTGTGACTTTGGGATCATGTCTATAATCCCACGCTCAAGCCAGATGAGCCTGTACTCAAGCCAGGGACCTTGAGGTTTCAAACCTGGGACCTCAGTGTCTCAAGTCAATGCTCTATCCACTGTACCACCACCAGTCAGTCACTCTTTCCTTTATTTATTTTTTTTAATTCTTAATTATCTTTTGCTTTTTTTCCCCTCTTTTTTACAGGGACAGAGAGAGAGAGAGGGATAGACAGGGGCAGACAGACAGGAACGGAGAGAGGTGAGAAGCATCAATCATTAGTTTTTCGTTGCCATCGCAACACCTTAGTTGTTCATTGATTGCTTGCTCACATGTGCCTTGACCGCGGGCCTTCAGCAGACCAAGCAACCCCTTGCTGGAGCCACCGATCTTGGGTCCAAGCTGGCAAGCTTTTTGCTCAAGCCAGATGGGCCCACGCTCAAGCTAGCGAGCTCGGGGTTTCGAACCTGGGGGTGTTCCACATCCCAGTCCGATGCTCTATCCACTGTGCCACCACCTGGCAGGCCCTTTCCTTTTTTATTTTTTAAAGTTCTTTTATATTGCTTTATTTAGGAAGGTTCCCTTTTCACTCAGTAGATTTTATGTATCTCTGATAGGCTTCTTTACTCATTAGTTTATTTAATTCTGAAGGGTTACATAGTATCATCTTGATCAGCCAACCATCTTTTTTTTTTTTAATTTATTTTATTTTTATTTTATTCATTTTAGAGAGGAGACACAGAGTGAGAGAGAGAGAGAGAGAGAAAGAGAGGAGGAGCTAAAAGCATCAACTCCCATATGTGCCTTGACCAGACCAGTGCAGGGTTTTGAACTGGCGACCTCAGTGTTCCCAGGTCGACGCTTTATCCACTGCGCCACCACAGGTCAGGCGCAATCATCTTTATAATAAGATTTATTGACAGATCCTAGATTTTCTGCAAGAACTTCATTGATTTCAACCACTTCTTTTTTTTTTTTTTTTTTTTTTTTTTTTTTTTTTTACAGAGACAGAGAGGTGGAGATAGGGATAGACAGACAGGAACGGAGAGAGGTGAGAAGCATCAATCATTAGTTTTTCGTTGCTGTTGTGACACCATAGTTGTTCATTGATTGCTTTCTCACACGTGCCTTGACCGCTGGCCTTTAGCACACCGAGCCACCTCTTGCTGGAGCCAGAGACCTTGGGTCCAAGCTGACGAGCTTTTGCTCAAGCCAGATGGGCCCGTGCTCAAGCTGGCGAGCTCGGGGTCTCGAACCTGGGTCTTCCGCATCCCAGTCCGACACTCTATCCACTGCGCCACCGCCTGGTCAGGCTCAGCCACTTCTGATAAAAAAGAATAGAGTTCACTAGCAGCTTTCACACTTTCCAAAGCAACTTGTTTATTCAATTTTGTCCTAATTTCAGGCAGACTACAGTAAACATCTCCCAAAAGGTCCTATGCAAAATTGCTGATTCCCACTGTATCAAATATCATTTTATGTTGTTATTCATTCCTGTTTCTCTGGATTTATGCACAGAGAGTAGATTGTGTGTGCTGCACAGCACTGGCCTCAGGCCCCAGGGTCGCAGGCTGGCAGCATGCAAGGTGCAGCAGTGGGAGGGGGGTAGGTGTTGGAGGGTATGTGGTGGCAAAACTCTGCCCACCCTACAAATGGGGGGTGTTACTGGCATTTCCTAAAGAGGATATGGTATTTAGACTAGGTGCTGGCTCCTTTTCCCAGCAGAATTCAGGGCATTTTATATACTATCCCAGAGAGCAGACAGCTGTACTTAGGAATATGTTTATAGAAATAGCTGCAATATTAAGACCTACAGCACCAAGGAACTCATATTTGAGAGAAGAGGTAATTTACTTTTTTATTTCCCAGAGCCAAGGTAGGGTAATCCAGAATTAAGGTGATAGAGCTCAAGTCAATAGTGGGTAAGGCTAGAGCAAAATGACTACTCTGGCAGGCAGTTTGTATGGTTGCCAAACCATGGAGAAGACAAGAGCTGAGGTCATTTCTAAAAAGCTTCTGTGATGGTACAGAACAAGCACAGAACTTTCCTTAGGCTGCACCAAAGGTTGTGTACAGTTTAGATAATTATAGATCTTGAGGTCCAGAAGGAAGTGCCCTAGTTAAGTTGTAGCCAGAAAAATAACTATGCCAGGAATGTGGACCTCTTCCAATATCATAACAAAGAAACTTGGACTCTTCTCTGACCTCCACTGGTTCAAGGCCATTCTAATAGTGTTAACTGATCCCCATCCCCACCCATGAAACTAGGGTTAATACCTTCCAGGCAGGCTGAAATATTTCTGTCTTGAAAAATACAAAAGTTTCAATAAGTTTATTTACAAAGTACTGGACATTTAAAAGAAAGTACTGAATTCAACTGAATGCCTTTCTTTTAGAGCTCCTTATTGAAGGCCTACTTGGGATCCTTCAAAATGATTGCATACTCACTATGTGTCAAAGATTATTCTGAGTACTTTACATGAATTATCTCATTTAATTTTCAGAACTATAAATTAACAGACTCGGGAATGAGATGCCTAGATTTAAAATTCTGCACTGCAATTTAATAGCTGTGTAACTTCAGGCAAGATATTTGGCCTTTGTCTCAGTTTTTCCACCCATAAAGTGGAAACATTAGCACTAGCAACAAATAATTATTAGTATATAATGCACTTAGGGTAGTTTGTGGCACACAGCAAATGTTCCGTAAGTGTATCTGAGTCACAGTCTTGTATGAGTGTTTCAGTTCTATCAGGGGCAAGCTTTCCGAGTTAGAAGCAGTAACTATCATTGGAACTGACAGATTTCAGCAGTATCTGGCAATGTTCCTGAGGAAAGAAACATGGAAACAGAGCCACCAGTGAAGCCATCTACAGGTCCTTTTGATTGACTGTGCTGGTATATCTAAATCTAAAAGTAGGCTGCTAGGTAGGTCTCTGAAATACACAGCAACAAAATATGCAGACCATCGGACTGGCTCACGTAATCCCAGAGTCCACCACACAAAGGTGGGCACCATTTGCTCTCTATTCCAAGTTCTCCCGCAAAGGGTCTCTATCCCCCACCCAATGGCCAGCATCTGAGGCTGGGACAGGAAAAAGGCGCAAACACCAAAAGGAAAAGCTAGTAGTTTATATAGATAGATATATAGATATTGATATATATTGTGTTTACATAGTCCACAAGTTAAATGCAGGTATCCATAAGAAGAGCATTAACAATAAAAATACAATCTGTGTGTAGCCAAGTACAGAGACTTAAAATGGTAAAACAGCAAAAAGGATCTCACAAAAGTACAAATATACAGTACAAATTGATTTATTTAAAACAGTTACAAAAAAGCACAACAAAATAGAGATTATCCTTAGACTTATTAATGCTTTGTTAAAGATCAGGTAGGATTAGAGGGTAAGAAATGGTATGGGTGGGGGGAGCACCTGACTAGTTCTAAGGCTTTAGATACAATGCAGTTGATTACATATTAATTCAGCCATTACATACCGGGGATGGTAGTTGGGGGTCAGTAATTTATCTACAGGGAACTCCTACACCATGAGATCCATCCAGACCGCCCCAGTGCCGACCTCTATTCCTTGGGACCCTAAAGCCAACTGGATGACATTCCCATCATCCTTTCTCCACCCCATTCCCTATCCATATAATCTTCCCTCCCCTAAGGTGCTGTGCAAGCTGAAAGCAGTTTGCTCTCTGCAGGTGGGACATAAACTTGTTTTGGCTACAGGGATCCTGTATGACTAGGAAGGTTGTAGGGGACAGCCTTATTTTTAATACTTCAAGTTTGCCATGAGAACAGTCTCTTCCCCCAAGACAAGATTCTCTCAAGTGTGTGTATGAAGCAAATGAGGGATGACCCCTGCCTTAAGCAATACCAGCAATGCACTAACCACTCAGCTCACAACTACGTGCAAACTCCTTGTCCAGAGTGCGTGTAAACCACTTCATTAGCTTATGCTCTCTCTGATGAACCTCAGTCCCCATGACAGTCATAAAGACAGAAATAAATGCAAGTTTGACAATAGGTAAAGGCACAGGGGCTGCTGCCACATACTGCAGACAGGAACCCAATTTGAGGCCACCTTCATTGTTGGGCATTTGCAGTTAGAATGGCTTTGGGACCACAGACTTTTGAGTTTGCAATCTACAGAGCAAGAACCTAGGCTTAACAACTTGTAAAGAAACCTTAGTGTGAAAAGTGCTTTTATTACTACTGTTCCTGCTGGGGAGGTTCAGCAGGGCGAACCACACCACTCCTTCCGCCCCAGGCACTGTGCATAGTCTGTAGGTAAGGAGAGAGTGCAGTCAACTCTAGCATCTCAAGGGCCAGTGTCATCCTAGGCCCAGACCAGGTTTCTAGTCCAAAGAAGAATCCTAGAGATGAAAGAGCAACTGACAGCTGCAAAGACCCTGGTGCTTATTTTCTTATTGCATAATATGTGAGGCCTTCCCTACTCCAGGGAAACTTGGAAGGTTGAAGGCTTCCCAGCAAAGGACTAATAGGTTCCTGGTCAACATCCAACTTAGCACAGTTCAGCTCTTCAACTGTAGTGTACACTTTTTCCCATCTGGAAAGTATTGTAGCTTCAGTGTGTTTTGGTAAACTTACACATAGGAGGCCAAGAAGTCTCCCTAAAACTTGGCATTTGCCCTATTCACTTTGCTCTTAAGACTGTGACCTAATCTCCCGTGGCCAATTAATCAGGATACTCTAATGGACCCAGGCCCTTTTTCCAAGTCAACCCAAGTCCACCCTTCATCTCCAGTGTGGTCACTCAACTCTTCAATATGCCTGCCTGTTGCAAGTTCAAATCATACCTCTAACCAGTGCATCGCCTATGATGCCATGGTAAAAATAAAAATAAGCCCCACTAAAGGGCTACTTTAGTCAAACTTCAAACCCTTTCCCAACACCAGACCAGAATCCACATAACTGGAGCCAGATGAACCTTCCTGGGATGCTGACACAGGCCCTACTAACCTGGTTCCTTGTCATTTATTTTTAAAACAGGATACAAGATACCACAAAGGAAAGACATCAATACACAGAAAACACCCACTAGTAGAACCTGCTGGTTTTTCACTCAAGAAACTCAGCTATTTGGAGCCAAAGGGCTATTGACAGGCACTAAAGCCATATCCCTTGGGACCCACCAGCCCGCCAGCAGCAAGTCATACTATTCCAAATCACCATGACTTTGCTATGAAGTAACATTTGCACAGGTGAGAATGAAAAAGATACCTGAAATTCATCTATATGGCCAGAGACACGGAAGGACAGGAAGCTATAAAGGGCAGCAGGCAGGACAGTGAGCAGACGGCAGCAGTGGCAAAGCAGTGCAGACCAAAGCCCTTAGCATCAAGACCAGCTGGGACCAAGATTGAAGGGTCAGATCAGCTAGGGCCCCTCCCCATAGGTACGAATGCTCAGTTCTGAACTCCCAGGTCCCCTTTTCCCGTACTGCCATCCTCCTCATCCCCCCTGTATGTAACCTTGATAGGAATGATGACCCAAGACTTGGATGTATTACCAATCCCTTACCTGGTTCCCTTACTGTCATAGTGATAGTCATTTCTATATAGTGCCAAAGTTAGCAGTCCTCCTTTCTATTCCTAGGCTCTGGGAATGGCCTACCACTGACAAGAGCCTGGCTCTGGCCTTCTTCATTGCCCATTCCCCAAATAGCTGACAGCTTCCCACTAAAATGCTCTGTCCAAACCAGTCTTAAGTTTACTGCAAACTTATGAAATTCCTGTAAGGAAGAATGGACACATTATAGGGTTACTCTTCTCATACCTAGAAGAAAGACTGAACCAGAGGGTGAAGGTAAGGGGAATGCCACAGCTCTGACCAAGATTTAGACCACAGAGCTGCTATTTCTGGGAGACCATACCTTACAGAAGACACCTGTGCAGTTTGCAAAATCAAGTATTAATATATATTACATATGCATGGTACAGTATCAGGGGAGCTGCTTTCCCAGCAAGAGACAGACAGGAACAGCAGCAGAAAGGTTAGGGCCCAACTTGCCAAGGTGCACAAGATTTTCTTTCCATGATTAAGTGGAAGTTACCAGGTTGGGTAGTAGAGGGTTATTTGACTTAAACTACTTGGCCTGGGTCTGGTTATAGATTTGCTCCCGTAATGAGGAAGCTCAGTTGGTGTCCTTGGTGGACATTTCTTGAGTATCTGCTATATGCAGGTCACTATATTCATTTGTGAGGAAGGATGTTTTTGAGAAACCCGTGCAAACAATCATCCCTAGGAATGAGTTGCGCATGAACAGCCAGAGTGGAGGCCTTTTCCAAGGGCCATCACCTGAGAGGACTCCTCAAGACAGCCCCACAGGCCCGATGGTGGGAAAGAAACCAAAGCAAGCAGCATTCAGAGAGAACGGGGGACAGAAGGGACAGAGCATGATCCTAACTGAGTATAAGGTTGAGTGTTCACCGGACAGGGTTGGTGTTTGGTTCTGAGGTGAACTGGAGACTTAAGTACTCACAGGAGGACAGCAGCTTCCTTTGAATGAGCCTCCAAAAGCTGACTGACCAGATAACTGCTCTCAAGGAATGAAACAGTGGAGTGTAGGCTTGTAACAAACAAGCCAGTTTCAGCCACTTTGTTCCCCCAGGAGAACAACCTTTAGCACCTGAACACTAAGAATGACTCCATTCTCAGAACTCCCCCTCCCCCCAGGAGGTAGGTAAGATTATTTATCCCCATTTGGCAGCTGGGGAGGAAGTGAAAGAGTGAGAGGTCACAAGACTTGCCTCAAGTCTTTGACAGAGCAGAGATCAGACCTCAGGTTTGAGACTCCTGATGACAGGCCAAGCCTTGGCCAGTCCAAGTACATTTCTAAAGGAAATACCAGGATCATAACCTGGGAGAAGCCTCACCAGAGAGCTAGGTGGACAATACCCTGAGTTGCTTCAAGAGTCTAAAGACCCTAGAAAAACAAACAAAAATCCCACCCACTCACCTGAAAGCTGGTGGCGGGGAGCCGCCTAATTCTCAATACCCAGTAGAATCCCACAGTCTGAGCTGATGCTGAAGTTGTGAAGAAAACGTGGGCTTAAGATACAGGGGGTCAAACACAACTAAGATTGAAAATACTCTTTGCAGAGGACCACTCCACCACAAAATGAAATGTAGGCGACTTCAGGTATTGAAATGCTATCAAGACTATCCCAGAACCTTAGAGCTGGCTGTGAAAGGGGACAGTAGGAGAGCAAGTGAGACTAGGACAGGCGGGGCTGTGTAAGAACGCCAGGATGGGCAATGCCCGACCACCAGGTGTGTTTACCCTGACTCAGGGCACAGCTCCTTTCTTTCTCCACCACGCTGTTCAGCTGCAGAGGGGACATGATTCTTTCTGAGCCTTTAAAAATAGACTATAACTGAAGAGGAAACCAGAGACCCCTAGACACCAAAAACTAGAGGTTTTGGTCAGAGTGGACAAAACCAATTTTGCAGAAGGGGAAAGGCAGTGCAGCTACAGATTAGGCCCAGGTCAAGAAACCATGCAGAGGGGTTAGGGCAGCAGAAGGGCGGGAGCCACGCAGGCACTTAGGCACAACACAGAAAGAGAAGGGGTGCAGGGCCTGGGAAAAGAGTCCACTGGTTCTTTCAAAAGTCACCATTACCAACTAGAGATTCAGCACAATTTCGTAGCATTCTGGCATGCTAGATAGGAGGAGTTTTGTTAGGTCAGCTACCTTTCCAGAAGTCCTGCCTAGAGCCTGGTCAGCCTGGCCATAGTTTCTTCCAAAGTTCCCTGACTGGGTCCGGGCCAAAGCAGTACTTCACTCTGAACCCTGGAGGGGCTTCTCTCTCTCCTAGTGCTAGAAGCTTGTGGAAGAAATGAAAAAGGCTGAAGCAGGATCAACCAGAGTCCTATAGATGAGTGCTCCCCCCTCACAAACCAGCCACAGACATCTGTGTAACAAATTACCCTTTAAAGTGCACAGCTCTCAAAAGAAGACCCTCTTATTCCAACCATAGGGCCTCCTGCCCTCCCACCACAAAAAAGGAAAAATAACTTCAGACAGTTGAACTGCTACTATAAGCTGTGGATCATCATTTTTGGCTCTTTCTTTGCTCCCTCCCTCTGCCACCTGCTCTCAAAGCCCGACTTTCCCCTTGCAGGAGCTAGGATAGGGAGGAAGGAACAGGGAGGCCCTGATACTTGGAATGTTTCCTATCCGGAGTGCACCCCATTCCTTCCTTGGCCCAGACCTGCTGCTCCCCATCACAGCATCCTCTGGGGCTATCCTGAAAGGATGCCACAGGGTAATAAGCAACAGACCCTGCCTTGGGAGGCTGCCTTTATGCCTCCTGCCCCTGCCACCCCACCCCCAAACTCACTGCCGAGAGCCATTCCCTACTCAGCATGTGCAAATCCTCTGCCTGCTCACGGTGAGGCCCAGCTCCTGGGTAAAGCCCCAGTCTGGTCTGGGAGAGAGGTTCATTTTCCGGCATTGGAACGCCCTTCGATGGACAACTTGACCTCCTGTGGGATGAAAGAGGGACGGAGCAGCGCAGCCCGTACCCCCTCCCCTTGCATGCTGTATCTTTGGAAGCTCGGAGCTGGCCAGCAGGCCTGAGCACCAGGCTCTGGCTGCGAGGGCTCTACCACTCGGGAGCCCTCGCCTGACGGCTGGCTCTTCCCCTCACTGTCACATTGCTCTCTGGGTCCCAAGACTGTCCTCTCAGGCCTTTCTCGGGGGGTACCCAGCTGCCCTGGGGGAGCACAGCTGGCCTGAGAAACTGAGTTACTGTTCAAGCTCTGTAAACTGATCGAGATGCAGACATCTCCCACCTGTAGCCGATGGCAGGGCAGAGAGAAGAGCTGTGCAGTCCGCCCAGGGCTGCAAGAGGACCAACCCTGACCATATACAAAAAAGGGGTGCTCAGGGGGCACCTCGATGCTCACTTTGCTCTGCTGCTCACCAACCACAAAATGCAGCATGACAAATCCAGGCCACTGGCTCTCCTGAATGTCCACGACTGTGCTCGAGTCAATCTTCAGCCCCCCGCTCACTTCGGCACTGCGCACAAAATCCTGGGTCTGGAGGTCCTCCACCCGCTTCAGCTCCCCTGTCGCCAGCTGGATGATGGCGCCTTTCATGAAATGGGAGGGCAAGTGGGAGGAGGTAATGGGGGGTGGCGTTGGCTCCTTGTCTGGGAAGATGGCTCTGGCCTGCGTGTCCAAACTTGATGCCACCAGGATCTCCGAGCCTATTGGCAGCAGGCCTGGATCAGTTCCAGTGGGCACCAGGTTGCCATTGGCTACAACCATTGCTTTGGGTAAAGGTCTGTGTTTCACTGGTTCCTGATGGGACTGAGGGTAGAACCCTTGGGCCTGGTTTTTCTCGGCCATCTCTGCTGGGTTCCTGGCTGAACCTCGCCCCTCACCCTGATGGTCAGGGGGATGATGGGACAGGTTGAGGGGGCTGGGCTCATCTTTCCTCTGAGCTGCCACCACATGATAGTCCTGAGAAGCTAAAGCGCCAACCACCCGCTGGACCTCAAGGTCGGTGTCTGGGGTCCCTCGGTGTGCCAGCACCGCCACCTCCACCCGTGCAGTCTGGGAACCTGAAAACAACTGTCCATCCACCACACATTCTACCACTGGCACCAGTCCCTGGTCGTTGCCCTTGCTGTTGTGAGAGTCCAGGGCTTCACTTTCCCGCGTTACTAAATTTCGCTCTCGCTGTCTCTGTCCATTGGCGGGGGCTGCTTCCGGAGCAGACTGGCCCTCCTGAGGGTTGAGAACGGGGCTGGCACCAGCTGGAGGGGTTTCGTGCAAGGTGTACCCAGCAGGCAGCCTGGACATCTGATAATAAATAGGCATCCGGCCCGGAGCGAGGTCTAGTGGCTGAGCACTGGAGTGATGTGGCAGCTGCCCAGGTGAAGAGGTGGCAGAGGGGGTTTTATTGAATGAGTGAGCTGGGGATGAAGCCTGGGGGGGAGGAGTGGCTCCCTCTGCCAGGAGCGAGGCATATGGCACAAAATGTGGAAGGTGGGAAGTGGCAAGGTTGGCAGAAGGGGATAGGAGGGGACTTGGTAGGAAGTTAGGTGGCACAGCATAGGGAAGGCTGTAAGGAGACCCAATAAACTGTAGAGAGGTGGATGGGAGCTGAGCATAGTGGATTGGGGGATAGTGGATTCCTGGATGTTGAATCAGTGAAGACGCTACATTAAATGTGGGGGGCAAGGGGTTCATGTTCACCATGGATGGGAGGCCAGTTGGGGAGAAGGTGGCAGGCGGCACAGCCACCTTATACAGCATGCCATACTGGTCCACCGTCAGACCAGTGATGGCCTCAGCTCCATCACCCCCCAGGCTGACTCTGGTTCCTGCCTGGCTCTGACCTGCCACCACCAGCCCTCGGGACCATTCAGAGGCGTCACTGGAGGGTGTATGGTTAGAGGAGCAGCTGGTAGTTCTCCCCATATCCTCGCTGGTCACGGGGAGGTCTCGTTTCTTTGGTGGAAGGCATTCCTGACTCCTCTCATGAACAGGTTTCATATTGCTTTGTGGTGTTCCTGGAGCCGGGAAGGGGTCGGCTTGCTCCTTGGGGCATCAGAAGGGGCTTCTCTGTGGCTCCCCTGAACCCCTCTCTGCTGATGGCTGGGGCACCCACATCTGCCAGGGAACAAATCAGAGGCAAAGAAAAGTAACCTAGGGGTGAACCAAATCAAAGGAAATAGCAGGAACTGTGCCCACGTAGAAAGATGTGACAAAGAGGACTGTTGGAAAAAAAAGAGGTATGAGTGAGGGGCAAACAAGAACGCTACCCTCTCCCTCACTCAGCCTAGGACATGAAAGAAAGTCATAAAACCACAAAGCTACAAGGACAAACATTCAACAACGCATAAATAAATCCAGAGAGACCAACAGCTTCACTGTTAGTCGTGCCTCTGATGGGGACCTGGACTATTCTCAGCCTCTTGCCCTAAGAGGGATTTAAACACATGGTCTTTGCTGCTGGCTCTTCCAAGGTTCTCCTTTTGCCACCAAAGACTACTGTGCTATCTTCTTTCCTCAACATATGACCTCATCCTTACTTCCTTTCCCCAGCCTAAATTGGCTATGATCTCACCTAGCCCCAGCCCCCCAACCCAGGCCTGGTTAAAGTCTCATCCTCCTTCACCTCATATCACCACTACCTCAAGGACTCAGGTGTCAATAAGTCTTCAGGTCTGCTTGTGTCTTTTTCTCTTTTTTTTTAATTTTTATTTTTCATTCATTGTGTTGACATGGTTTCAAGAGGTCTGCTTGTGTCTTGTGTTAACCTTGCTCCCTAAACCTGTTATGAACATTTGTATCTTCTTTGCCCTATGAAATACTACATTCAAACTTGGGCTCTGTGGAGACAGTGACTATGCTAGTGTTTTACCATAGATCTGTTTTTCCTCCTCCCCCAAAGTAGCAGAACTCTGACCTCACATAGACTTCTTGTTCCCTAGTCTGGTAAGACTTCTTTTCTTCTCATTGACCACCTTCAATTTGCCTTCTTCATTCACTCCCTTTTTTTCTTTTGTGTTTTCTTTTGTCAATGGCTCCTTTTCCACTGAAGGTCTGCTCTAGGCACCACTTCCTAAAAATTATGATTCCATTCCTCCAAACACGCCAGTTACTATCTTAGGTCTGTATGATTAGTAAGAAAGTTCTTTCTCCCCTTTCGCTTGTTGTCACCTTTCATACATGCTTTTGTCCATTGTCATAAAGCATCTTTTTGGTCTGAACACTTCAATGCATATGAACTTTGTCACCTATTTCTTCCAATCAGGCTCCAGTTCTTTGGATCTGAAAAGAGATTTCTATATTACACTCTGTTCTGGTTTTCCACTGTTGAAGCCCAGATATTTTTTTCTTTTTGCAACAAGGTATCCAAAGGAACTGCATTACCTGAGCTTCCAGTGGTGCTTCCGAGCAGCTGTTGTAAGAAGCAGTGTCCTCCCCGCTGGCGATGGCGTGGGAGCCTAGAACAGACATAGGGATAAAGTAAGCAGAAGTCTCATCTCTGATTCCTCTCCAGGGTCAAGAAAAGTAATCCCAAAGCCACAAAGACTCCACAAGTCCCTGCCTTGTCGTCTTCTCTGGAGGTAACAACACATTTATCCAGAGTGCTCAGGCAGTTAAATAGGGAAAAAACCATCTCTTAAGCTCATTTGTAGGAAGACATCCCTGGAAAAAAATTTCCATGTCAAATCTCACTGTTTTCCTTAACCATATTCTTCACTCTCTACCTGTACCTCTTCCCCAAAGATTAAATTTACTTCCAATCCCAATTTCAAGTAAATGCACAAATAAAAGCGGAAGACTCAACATTGTTCCCATGTGAACAATGGGAAGCAGTAAAAATCAACTTCACGGACTTCACTTTTATTCAGGGCTGATGAAAACACAGTTGTGGAGGTTATTTAAATGAGAAAAGTGGCACTAGAGGGAAAAGAACAATTATTTATGTTTCTAGGGCAGAAAAAGAGGTCAAGGGGGAGTCACTCAAGGGGAAGCCTTATTAAGAGATTTTCAGGATGAAAAAAAAAAAGGTCTCCTGTGTGTGTGTAAAATTTTCTGAGTGACAGCTTTGTGTCAAGTGTTGAACCCGGCAAGACAGAAATTAAAAACATTGCCTTGGTCCTCTCTTAGCTAACAATGGGAAAACAAAAATACTCACCCTGAACTGTCAATATCTGAATCTACTTATGCCAGAAACATCAAGCACTGAAGAACACAACCTTAATCTCTGAAAAAAGAGAAAGCAGTACTGACCCGTACTCTGAGAAACTACGCATTGTCCTATCCAAGTCCTAAAAAATATCCAAGATGCCTAAAACCAAACTGAAGGCAACATTTCTCTCTTAAGATTGGCAAAGCGCAGATTTACACAAAAAGGTGATAGGAGAGGAAAACATGGTGGGAAGACAAATTCTTAGTTCCATAAATACAAATGACACAATAGGCACAAGTCGTGAATCCCTTCTTTGTAGGCATTTCCAGTAACTGAAAAGCAATTAGCTTTTCTCCTTCGTGCCCCACAGAAACTGTAGTCACATCTTCAACACTAGAATGATCCTTGCTTGCTCCCTGCAACATTAAGGAAGACCTGCCTCTAGTTCACTGAGGGGTTAGCCAAACACAAGGTTATAATAAAAGGGCTGAAAGAGGCAAAAGGTCTGCGGGAATGACAATAAGAGCCAAGCCTGTGTATCAGGCTCCCACAACGCAAAACACATTTAGGCATCTGAAACCTCAGCCTCTGGAGGGGCTCAGCGAGAATTTCAAAAGTAGGAAGACGTAGCTTTCTACCCCACCCGAGCAAACAGGGAAAAGCGGCTGTTCCAGAGAACTGCCAAGGCTGCCAGCAGAATCACAGAATCAAGAGGCCGAACCCTGCCAGAGGCCAGAATTCGCTAAGGGCGAGAGGTGCGCCCACCAGAGAGGAGCTTGGAAGATACTGGGTGTTATGGCTTCCTGTGATCCCACAATCCTTGCTTCAAAAAGGGTAAGGCCCGAAATTGGAAATTTCACCGTTTAGAGAGGGATGGGGCAGACCCTTCAAGCAGCAGGGCAGGGGCTAAGCCCGCAGGTGATGCTTCCTTGTTTGGGGGCCCCTTCCCGCGCCAGGATCTCGGACACCCCGGCCAGTGGGGACTCCGCCGCGGTGGCTGGAGGACGCCTTCTGGACTGGGTCGGAGGGAAAGGTGCGGGGGTCTAAACACGGCCTCTTTCGCTCCCTCGGTTCGCGGTTCGACGGGGCAACGGGCTCCGGGGGGCCACTTCCTCCGGAGCTCCAAGCCCAGGCCTGTTTGGTTTCAGTGAAGCCGGCCCGGCGGCCCCCGCTCCCGGCGACACTCACCGGCCCATCTCACGGCGCTCTTCGGGCTCCTCCCGCTCGTCCCGGAGCCGCCGCAACCGCGGCCGCCGCCATCCCCGGCCCCGGAGCCGCCCCACACCCAGCGCCCCCCCGAGTCGGGCGCCCAGAGATGGCGTAAGCGCGTCCCGCCCCCGGCGCGGGGAGATTGTGTCACTCCTGGCCGGAGAGTGAGAAGAGTGACGCCCAGGAGTACCGGGGAGGGGAGGGAGCTGGCCGGCCGCCCGTCGGCCCCAGCGGTGAAATCCTCCCGCTAGGGCTCGGTCACGTGAATAGGGCTGGACCAGACCCCTCACCTTGACATCGTAGTGACCCCACAATCTTACTACTCCAGTAAATTTTAGGGGTTCCTAAACGGAGCCCTAGGGCATAGCAATCAGCGACCCTCGTTTCCAGGACTTATTGGGTCTGATTTGTGAAGCCTTCTCTTGGGAACCTCAGGGAACCCCGAGGTGATCCGGGCCCAGGAGAGTAAGGAGAGCCCCCTGGAGACCTAGGGTGAATATGGAAGCTCTTTAAAAATTAAGAAATGTCTAAGGGGAATGAGAATAGAGAGGACTCAGAATCTAGGGGAAGGGGAAGCAAGTAGTGGGAGGCTTGAAAATCTGTGAGAAATGAAAGGTAGTAGGGGAAAGAAAAAGCTGAAATTATTCTAATACGATAAAGGGTTTAGTACAGTGGGAAGCAGCTTAGTTTAGTGGGAAGAGGGCTTGACTACTTGATAAAACATTAGGTACCCATTTCATTGCCAATTAGTAAACTTCGTAGTAACCTGAACTAATGATGAACTTAACTAAAAATAAAAGGGAACACCATTTGAATTTGTGCTTTGATCACATCTATGTTAAAAAAAAAAAAAAAAGTAGTTCTCCATACTGACAAAAACAAACGAAACGGAAAAATAAGTGTAACTGTTTGGAGAGATTGGATTCTGAATGGATTTTCCCCCTTTCAGGTTTTGCAAACTCTGTTCAACAATAATTGCTTTTTGGCTGTGCTCTTCTATAGCTCTTTGGCCTTAGGAAAGTCAGTTTGCTACTTTAGACTGGGTTTGCACTTCTGCAAAATGAAAAACAAACTAAATGAAGGAATGGAAGTAAAATGTAGATGAAAGAGCTCTAAACTTTTTTTTTTTTTTTTACAGGGACAGAGAGAGAGTCAGAGAGAGAGATAGATAGGGACAGACAGACAGAAACGGAGTGAGATGAGAAGTATCAATCAGTTTTTTGTTGCGACACCTTAGTTGTTCATTGATTGCTTTCTCACATGTGCCTTGACCACGGGCCTTCAGCAGACCAAACAACCCCTTGCTGGAGCCAGCGACCTTGGGCCCAAGCTGACTGAGCTTTTGCTCAAGCCAGATGGGCCCTGTGCTCAAGCTAGCGAGCTCGGGGTCTCGAACCTGGGTCTTCCACATGCCAGTCCAACGCTCTATCCACTGCGCCGCCGCCTGGTCAGGCGAGCTCTAAACATTTTAAGTAAAGGAATAAGCAAACATGTGCCTACCGGTAGTGCTGCAGTGGATAAAGCATCAACTTGGGATGCTGAGGACCCAGATTCGAAACCCCAAGGTTCCCAGCTTGAGCATGGGCTCATCAACATGATCTCAAGATTGCTGGCTTGAGCCCAAAGATTGCTGGTTTAAAACCCAAGGTCACTGGCTCAGCTGGAGCCCCCCAGTCAAGGCATGTATGAGAAAAAAATCAATAATCAACGAAACCGTTTCAACTACAAGTTGATGCTTCTCATCTCCCTCTCTTTCTCTCTCTCTCTCCCTCCCTTTCTCTCTCTCTCTCTCCCTCTCTCCCTCTTTCTCTCTCTCAGGGTTTTGAACCTGGGACCTCAGTGTCCCAGGTAAACACTCTATCCATCTGTGCCATCATTGGTCAGGCCAATTTGGCTTTGTATGTGCTCTGACCCGGGATTGAACTGGCAGCATCTGTGTTTTGGGACAGTGTTCTAACTATCCAAGCTATCTGGTCATGGCTGACCTCTAAGATTCTTTCAAGGGAATCCTTAGGTCTCAATTTTGATATTTTCTCACCTTTATGGGCACAAAGAATTATCAAAAATTTTGAACACACACACACACACACACACACACACACACACACACACACGCCTTGAACCGGTTGATAAAACATTGTGAAGCTACTGATCTGAAGACATCTAAGTCAAAGTGCTTTGCTTCATGAATATTAATATTCATGATAGTCATCTTTTCTCTCAGTTTGGCCAAGAAGGAAGTCCTGTGGTCACTCAGTGATTCCGTTTTAGCACAAACTGGCATTCTGATTTCTAGTTCATTGCTTAGCTCACTAAACTGGCATTCAAACTGTAAAACAGATAGTCACCCTTGAACTATCCAGGTGTATTCAAGGATAGCTATTTTTTTCCCAGATCAAGATAACACACTCGGCCTGACCACGCGGTGGCGCAGTGGATAGAGCGTTGGACTGGGATGCGCAAGACCCAGGTTCGAGACCCAGAGGTCGCCAGCTTGAGCGCAGGGCCCATCCGGGTTGAGCAAAAGCTCGCCAGCTTGGACCCAAGGTCGCTGGCTCCAACAAGGGGTTGCTCCGTCTGCTGAAGGCCCGTGGTCAAGGCACATGTGAGAAAGCAATCAATGAACAACTAAGGTGTCGCAATGGCAATGAAAAACTAAGGATTGATGCTTCTCACCTCTCTCCGTTCCTGTCTGTCTGTCCGTATTTATCCCTCTCTCCGTTCCTGTAAAAAAAAAAGATAACACACTCAGAGATCTGCTTTTCAGACAAAGTTGAAAGAGCAGACACAGGTAGATACAAGCAAAAAAAGTTTTTTGACTGCCAACCATTAACACAATTACGAGGTGCCAAGGCGTGTCTGATTAAAAAAAACAACAACAGGATGTTCTCATTGGTGAAACACAGGTGATTTCCTGGTTTGGTACGGCAGTCCCAAAAGGGTGGGTCATATCTCTGCTGTATCCTGTTTTAGAAATTTTTACTCCAAAAAACCGTGATTTCTTTGGTTGTATTGATGGTAGGAAGATCCATAGTCATTTTGACAGGAATATTAGTGATAAGTAAGCTAATATAGTTTTTAGATTTAAGGCACTAAAAACCAAAAGTTATCTTATTTCTATAAAAATATGTATTATTCTCCATTGTCTGGATAATTCTCGATTTAAGTTATTTATATTAAGTAAAACCAGGGTCTTAAACACTTTAACTGGCTCAATAAATAGTTGAGTGAAATTTCACAGAGATAATGCACACTTTGAGACTTTCCTTGCTAATTCTTTTGCTCCCATTTTCTCATTTCTACTCTCCTCTAGTTAACCTGTTTGCTTATCTGTTTTCACTCTCAACTGAAAGTTCTTCATTTTATTTCACCAAGTTGTTTTTCTTTCCACAGTTTTGAGAACTGAAGGACTGAAAGGAGATTTTTAAAGGTATTTGGGATATTTAGGGACTGTAGAGTTTAACTTCAGTGTTTTTTCCACTTCTCTTTCCCTGGATTCCTGTTCAATTCCTTTGATGTGTGTAGATTGAATTTGTGTGATGGGAAAGCCTGAGCTCCCCTGTTGGCAGGAGAACAACAACAAAAGCTTGCCACGCTGGTTATTCTTCTGCTTAGCAGGCAGGACTTTCTCACCAGTTCTCTGTGTTGCCTCTTTCCTCCTTGGGTTTTTTCTAGACTTGTAGTACAGTAGTACAGGCAGGGAAAACTCAAACAGCTACCCCAGCTTTTTAAATTTTTTTCTTTTTTGACATAAAGGGATCAAACCAAAGAGAAGTACTTGTAACTTGGAAAACCATGTGTGTCATAACAATGGGAGGAGGTGGCATTATTTTTTATACTGTCATATCTTTCTGCTTGTATGCTTCAGCCTGTAAAGTTGTCATTTTAGGAAAGGAACTTCATCTTTGAATGCCAGTGACAGAAAATGACTAGCCTCAAAAGATTTTGTAGATGTCCAAGTGTAAAAATTTGCAATATAAAAAATTTATTGATTGATTTTAGAGAGAGGGAGGGAAAGAGAGATAGATACAAACATCAATCTTTTTCTGTATGTGCCCTGACCAGGGATCAAACCTGCAACCTCTGAGTATCAGGATCATACTCTAAACAACCAAGCCATCAAGCCGGGGCAGTTATGTGCAATTTTTAAGCTTGTGTGTTCTCTACTTCTCTGAACAATTCTAGATCCTCATTTCCACATGCTTTTAATATTATGTGATCTCACTCTGGCCAGATAACTCAGTTGGCTAGAGCATCATCCAGAAGCACAGAGGTTGCTGGTTTGATCCCTGGTTAGGGCACATACAGTTAACATATGTTCCTCTCTCTCCCTGCTCTCTCCCTTTCTGTCTTTAAAATCAATAAACATTTAAAAAATACTAATGTTATATGATCTCCAATGGGGATTTCCCTTTCAAATTCATTAATATTTTAGTTAGAAGGAGGTCTTAAAAGTTCTTCATATGTGACTAATATGTCCTTTGGGGTGGGGAATCTTCTTGTTATCTGGTTCCTCAGACACTTGCCAAAGACTTTCACGTTTGTCAGAAACTTCCTGCAGAACTCTCAGAAGTTTCAGTAAAAACAATGACTATTAGAATAAACTGGAGGAAACCTAACCCCTGTTTGAATTGCAAGAGTCATATCTGGGTATTGGTCCACAGCAAGCAAGCGCATCCAGGCCCTTACTGAGCAGTTAGGAATTCATTACATGGGGCTTGTGGAATGAAAAAAGTGGATGTTGAAAAACAGGATCCCCCCTCACACTGATAACTCTCTCATTCTCTGGGAAACTTGCTCAGAGTTGCTGTGCCTTGTGGGAAAATCATGTTCAGCTGAGTCTTTGAAGCTGATTGCCTGAGGGTCAACTTGCAACTGGTTGTCAACTGTCTAAAAGTCCTGGAAAGAAAAGAAGGTGAGTAATACTCCAGGCTGCCCGGCCAGCTGCTTCTCAGATCACTGTGCAACCTCCTTACCCCTCAGCTACCCCTGCTCACTGATATATCTCCTAGGACCTTACTTACCAACTTTGAAATTTATTTATTAATCTATTTTTATTTTTTTCAAACTATAAAAGAAAGTTTATTTAGAAAGTCACAGAGGTAGAAGAAGTGAGCTGTAGAAGAAACGGGCTCAGAAAACAAGTTATAGAGTCACAAGAAGGGCCCTTGGAGCTTAGGAAAAGAAGAGAGGCAAGGAAAAGGCGCCTGGGGGAAAGTGGTGGGGAATAGGGTAGGTGTGCTCCCAGAGAGCACCACCACCAACTTTGGAATTTAAAATAACATTTCTTTTTTAAAAAATTATATGTATTTACTGATCTTACAGAGAGAGAGAGAGAGAAACATTAATTTATTTTTCCACTTATTTATGCATTCACTAGTTGATACTTGTATGTGCCCTGACTAGGGATTGAACCCACAACCTTGGTGTATTGGGACTATGCTCTAAACAAATAAGCTACATGGCCAGGGTTAAAATAACATTTCTGACTGGTGGAAATGTTGAAATGATTATTATAGTGATCAAATAATTGAAAAATTTCCAAAGATGGTATGTGTCTTATGTGTCTTAACTGTATCAATATAGATATGTTGGTTTCGCAAGATGCTACCACTGGGTAAAACGCGGTAAAGTGTACCCTGGATCTGTTTATATATATTTTTTTAGATTTTATTTATTCATTTTTATTGGAGAGAAAGAGAGAGAAAAAGAGGAAAGAGACAGAGAGAACAGGGATAGGAGCAGGAAGAATCAACTCCCATATGTGCCTTGACTAGAGAAGCCCAGGGTTTTGAACTGGCAACCTCAGCATTCCAGGTCAATGCTTTACCACAGGTCAGGCCTTCATATTATTTCTTATATACTTCATATGACTGTACAATGAACTCAAAATAAAAAGTTTAATTTTTTATAAATGTTTCCAAATAAATAATAAAAATAAAAAATGTTTCTCGGCCTTGGCTGGGTGGCTCAGTGGATGAAGTGTCAACCCAGTGCGTCAAAGGTTGATAGCTCTCTCTCTCTCTCTCATTAATGGGAAAAAATATTTTAAGGTTTCCAAAGGTTTAAAATGTAAAACAATGTCCCGATTACTGGACTCCACCAAGATAAGGAACTTTTCTCTAGTCTGACTTTTTCAAATATTCAGTAGCTATAAAGTTTAAGCTAGCTCCCAGGCAGATTTTTCTGGAAGGGCTTACTTATCCTTTCCAAACACCCCCCCCCGCAGCCCCAAATGCTATTTCTTCTATCCGGCAGCAGCTCAAGTCGTATTTCACTCATGCATAGATATAATGTATGTTGTCTTCTCTCTTTATTTTTTTTATTTATTTTCTTTTTTAACATATTTATTTATTTATTTTACAGGGACAGAGAGAGAGTCAGAGAGAGGGATAGATAAGGACAGACAGACAGAAACGGAGTGAGATGAGAAGCATCAATCATCAGTTTTTGTTGCGACACCTTAGTTGTTCATTGATTGATTGCTTTCTCATATGTGCCTTGACCGCGAGCCTTCAGCAGACCGAATAACCTCATTTTTTTTTTTTTTTTTTTTTGACAGAGTCAGAGAGAGGGATAGATAGGGACCGACAGACGGGAACGGAGAGAGATGAGAAGCATCAATCATCAGTTTTTTGTTGCGACACTTTAGTTGTTCATTGATTGCTTTCTCATATGTGCCTTGACCGCGGGCCTTCAGCAGACCAAGTAACCCCTTGCTGGAGCCAGTGACCTTGGGTCCAAGCTGGTGAGGTTTTGCTCAAGCCAGATGAGCCTGCACTCAAGCTGGCGACCTCGGGGTCTCGAACCTGGGTCCTCTGCATCCCAGTCTGATGCTCTATCCACTGCACCACCGCCTGGTCAGGCTGTCTTCTCTCTTTAAGTTCATCTTATTTTCTGTTGCCTTTTGCTCTCTCCTCATTCCTGTGGGTCACATGAGTGATCAACCCCCCAATAAATTGAAAAATTAATGATCTCTGATTATGAGGAGGGTTAAGGTGAAATAAGTATCGCACGTAAATGCAGTTTTCTGAGTGCTCCGTAAATAGTACTATTTACTGTTGAATTACTATAATCTGTTGGTAGAGAGGCAGCGGTGACTTAAACTTCCAAATTGATTTTTCAGCATTGCTTAGCTGAATCTTGGCAAAGGGTGTTTGGGCATTACTTAGATCCGTGATTGCGAACCTATGACACACGTAGCCATTTTCTATGACACACGGCCGCATACCAGAGAAGTATGGGGCCGCATGCCGAGAAGGACGTTTCATCCTCTGCTCCTGCACGGCCAGGTGCAGTAGCCGAGGATAAAACATTTGCTGTAGTGTAGACACTCTGTGCCGGAGGTCTGTAGGCCAAAACAACAGAACTCTGGCACAGAGGGTCTAGTTCTGGGACTTCCAGTTAGGCCGCTTTTCTCAAAGTGACACACCACCTGAGTTATGCTGGGTTTTTTGGCGAATTTTGACACACCAAGCTTAAAAGATTGCCCATCACTCACTTAGATAGTAGGAGCCTAAGGAAAATACCCAAAATAAATGAAATTTATGCAAACCCAGTGGTTTCTATTTTGTTACCATAATTAGTGAGTATGCAATTGATGACATACATAGAACTTATAAATTTTAAAATGCATGCACACATGCTCTTTTATTTGATCCTGATAATCTAGCGAAACTGTATTTCCCCATCTACAAGATGCACGTTTCTTCGAAAAATTTGGGGTCTAATAGTGGGTGCAGCTTATATAGTAGTTGTTGATTTTTAACTTGCATTTCCTGCTTTTTTGACAGTGATGAGGAGTTGTATGAATTTTATGATGAATAAAACTTGAGTTCAATAACTTTATGTAATACATTTAAAAAAAATATTAGCCCTGGCCCTGACCGGTTGGCTTAACGGTAGAGCATCAGCCCGGCATGTGGAAGCCCGGGTTCAATTCCTGGCCAGGGCACACAGGAGAAGTGCCCATCTGCTTCTCCACCCTTTCCCCTCTCCTTTCTCTCTGTCTCTCTCTTTCCCTCCTGCAGCCAAGGCTCCATTGGAGAAAAGTTGGCCTGGGCACTGAGGATGGCTCCAGGGCCTCTGCCTCAGGTGCTAGAATGATTCCGGCTGCAATGGAGCAATGCCCTAGAGGGGCAGAGCATTGCCCCCTGGTGGGAATGCCAGCTGGATCCCTATTGGGCGCATGCTGGTGTCTGTTTGTCTGCCTCCCCAGCTTCTCACTTCAGGAAAAAAAATTAAGGTGCATCTTATACATGGGAGCGTCTTATACATGGGGGAATGTGGTACATATTATTGTCCAGATTAACTTTCATACTCTTCTTACAAATGAAGAAATTTAAACATGAAGTGCCTGACTAATTTGAAATAAAGCAAATTAGCCCTGTCTTACCTTTTTTTTTTTCTTTTCTTTTTAGTGAGAATAGGGGAGATACAGAGACAGACTCCCGCATATCTGCAGGTGCCCTGACCAGGATCCACCCAGCAAACCCCATCTCGGCCTGACGTTCTGCCCATCTGGGGTCATGCTCACAACTGAGCTGTTTTAACAACTGAGCTGTTTTTAGCACCTGAGGCAAAGGCTCCACAGAGTCACCCTCAGTGCCTGGGGCTTATGCACTTGAATCAATTGAGCCATGACTGTGGGAGGGAAAGAGAGAGAATGAGAGAAAAGGAGGGTGAGGGATGTAGAAATACATGGTTGAGTCTCCTGTGTGACCTGATTGGGAATCTAATCCAGGACTTCCATACTCTGGGTTGATGCTCTACTGCTGAGCCAACCAGCTAGGGCCTAAATTGATTTCTTTCTTTTTTTAAATTTTTTTTTTTATTTTTTACAGAGACAGAGAGAGACAATTAGATAGGGACAGACAGGAACAGAGAGATGAGAAGCATCAATCATTAGTTTTTCATTGGGATACCTCAGTTGTTCATTGATTGCTTTCTCACATGTGCCTTGACCATGAGCCTTCAGCAGACCGAGTAACCCCTTGCTCGAGAGCTTTGCTCAAACCAGATGAGTCCGTGCTCAAGCTGGCAACCTCGGGGTCTAGAACCTGAGTCTTCCGCATCCCAGTCCGATGCTCTATCCACTGCACCACCGCCTGGTCAGTCTGATTTCTTTCTTTTTTAGTGAGAGAGAGACAGACAGACAGACAGACAAGGACAGACAGGCTGGAAGGGAGAGAGATGAGAAACATCAGTTTTTCATTGCAGCATCTTAGGTTTTCATTGACTGCCTTCTCACATGTGCCTTGATTGGGGGACTATACCAAAGCCAGTGACTCCTTGCTCAAGCCAGCAACCTTGACTCAAGCCAGCAACCTTGGGCTTAAGCCAGCAACTATTGGGTCGTGTCTATGATCCCACACTCAAACTGGCAACCTTGGGGTTTCAAACCTGGGTCCTTAGCATCCCAGGCCAACACTCTATCCACTGCGCCACCACCTAGTCAGGTTAAATTGATTCCTTTTTAAAATAAATAATAATTTTCCTGACCTGTGGTGGCGCAGTGGATAAAGCATCGACCTGGAACACTGGGGTCGCTGGTTCGAAACCCTGCACTTGTCTGTTCAAGGCACATAAGGGAGTTGATGCTTCCTGCTCCTCCCACCTTTCTCTCTCTCTCTCTTTTTCTCTCTCTCTCACTCTCCTCTCTAAAATGAATATATAAATTTAAAAAAATAAAAAGAAAGAATAATCTTGACCTTCCAGGGTCCAAACTATAATTTGGACATACAATAAGTGTTGATACTAGTATTGGTGTAACAGCAGTTTAGCATTTATCTGAAACAGATCCAGTTCTACTGTGAACACTTTTTTTGTATGTGACAGACAGAGAAAGGGACAGATAGGGACAAACACACAGAAAGGGAGAGAGATGAGAAGCATCAATTCTTTGTTGCGGCACTTTTAGTTGTTCATTGACTGCCTTGACTGGGGGGCTACAGCAGAGCAAGTGATCCCTTGCTCAAGCCAGCAACCTTGGGCTCAAGCCAGCGACCATGGGGTCATATCTATGATCCCACACTCAAGCTGGTGAGCCCACGCTCAAGCTGGATGAGCCCATACTCAAGTCAGCAACCTCAGGGTTTCGAACCTGGGTCCTCTGTGTCCCAGTTCAACTCTATTCACTGTGCCACCACCTGGTCAGGCTACTGTGGACACTTTGAGAACAACTAGCCTAGTGTGAAACACTGAGAACTTTATCTATGCATCCAGTGGTCTTTTTTTTTTTTTTTTTTAAATTTACAGAGACAGAGAGAGTCAGAGAGAGGGATAGACAGGGACAGACAGACAGGAACAGAGAGACATGAGAAGCATCAATCATCAATTTTTCGTTGTGGCATCTAGTTGTTCATTGATTGCTTTCTCACATGTGCCTTGACCACGGGCCTTCAGCAGACTAAGTAATCCATTGCTTGAGCCAGTGACCTTGGGTCCAAACTGGTGAGCTTTTGTTCAAATCAGATGAGCCCATGCTCAGGCTGGCAACCTCGGGGTCTCGAACCTGGGTTCTTCCGCATCCCAGTCCTACGCTCTATCCACTGCGCCACCGCCTGGTCAGGCCCAGTGGTATATGTTTAAAAATAATTTTTTTTAACGTTGATTTCATTGAGATAGGAAGGGAGAGAGAGAGAGTAAAAGGAACATCAAGCATTTCTTCTGTATTCCCTGACTGGGGATCGAACTGGCAACCTCTGCACTGTGGGACAATGCTCTAATCTGGTGCATCAGTCAACAGAGCCAAGTATCAGCAGTACAATGATTAAAATTTCTTTTGAGAGCCAAATTTTTAAAACTATATAGGTAGGTACATTGTTATTATCTTTTTTTTAAAAAAAATACATTTTAATATTAATTT
Source organism: Rhynchonycteris naso (assembly GCA_037038555.1). Classification (NCBI taxonomy): domain Eukaryota; kingdom Metazoa; phylum Chordata; class Mammalia; order Chiroptera; family Emballonuridae; genus Rhynchonycteris; species Rhynchonycteris naso. Next base: position 21,341,884 of record CM073001.1, read on the forward strand.
CCTTTTATTTTATTCATTTTAGAGAGGAGACACAGAGTGAGAGAGAGAAAGAAAGAGAGAAAGGGGGTAGGAGCTGGAAGCATCAACTCCCATATGTGCCTTGACCAGACCAGTGCAGGGTTTTGAACTGGCGACCTCAGTGTTCCCAGGTCGACGCTTTATCCACTGCGCCACCACAGGTCAGGCATTATTATTATTAATTAGGGTACTCCTAAGCTGGCCTTTGCTAAACACTCAAGGGGCCAAAGAGCAGAATGTGGCTCGTGAGCCGTGGTTTTCCTACCAAGGCTGTAACCAACCAAGCTATCCAGCCAGGGTTCTAATGGGGGGTGTGCATGTGTGTATTTTTCTTTTTTTTAGTGAGAGACAGAGAAAGAGACAGGAAGGGAGAGAGATGAGAAGCATCAACTCATAGTTGTGGGACCTTAGTTGTTCATTGATTGCTTTCTCATATGTGCCTTGATAGGGCGGGGGAGGAACCAGTTGAGCCAGTGACCCCTTGGTCAAGCCAGCGACCTTGGGATCATGTTTATGATCCCACATTCAAGCTGATGATCTTTCACTCAAACCAGCAACCTTGGGGTTTTAAGCCTGGGTCCTCAACGTCCTAGGCCTAAGCTCTATCCACTGCACCACAACCTGGTCAGGCTCTAGTGGTATGTCTTAAGTGGATATTTTTGTTTGGTTATTTGGTTTTATAAAAACATCGTTTCACACTACTGTGCAACCTGCCTTTTTATTTAACAAATTCCTTTTTGCACATTCATTTTTCTATACATGTGCTTTGTGCTGCAGCTGAGCAGACTCTGAAAGCAAGGAAGGAGATTGCTGACTATCTGGCGGCCGGGAAAGATGAACGCGCTCGGATCCGCGTGGAGCACATTATCGGAGAAGACTACCTCGTGGAGGCCACGGAGATCCTGGAGCTGTATTGTGATCTGCTGCTGGCACGGTTTAGTTTGATCCAGACCACAAAGTGAGACATACTGAGCCTACATTGTTCTCAGGTTCCCAGGAGTGACAGGGCATCCTTGCCACTGTGTGAGGGAGGGAGTCGGTACTCACTTGTTGGGACTGTGTCAAAGAAATTTCTCTCTGCTTGAAGGGAATATGTCAGTTAAAAGAGCCATTTTTAAAAACCAAATAGATGTCTTTTGCCCCACTGAGCTGTAAAAATATAGTATAAACTTATAGTAGAAAAGTTGGAAAAAAGAACCATAAGCACCAAATCTGTAGATAAGAATTTTGGTATATTTCCTTTTGGTTTACGTGTGTGTGTGTGTGTGTGTGTGTGTGTGTGTGTGTGTATTTATGTGTGTATAAACACATATATTTGTGTATATAGTTTTGTATGCATATATGTACATAGAAGTTTATATTCTAATTTCAGTTAGAGGTGGGGTTTTTTTTGTATTTTTTCTGAAATGAGGAGCAGGGAGGCAGAGAGACAGACTCCCACATGTGCCCAACTGGGATCCACCCAGCATGCTCTCCAGGGGGTGATACTGTGCCCATCTAGGCAGTTGCTCCATTGTAACTGGAGCCATTCTAGCACCTGAGGTGGAGGCCATGGAGCTGTCCTCAGTTTCGGGCCAACTTTGCGCCAATGGAGACTTGGCTGTAGGAGGGGAAGAGAGAGATAGAGAGGAAGGAGAGGGGGAAGGGTGGAGAAGCAGATGGGCACTTCTTCTGTGTGCCCTGGCCGGGAATCAAACCTGGGACTTCCACATGCCAGGCCAATGAATGCTCTACTGCTGAGCTAGCTGGCTAGGGCCTCAGTTAAAGATTTTTAACATTGTATTTTGAACATCGTCCATGAGCTAACTTTGAAGTAGGGATAAAAGGGAAACAGAAAGCCCTGAGTTTTATAATTTTGTGCTTTCTTTAGGGAACTGGATTCTGGCCTGGCTGAATCTGTGTCTACACTAATCTGGGCAGCTCCTCGGCTCCAGGCAGAGGTGCCTGAATTGAAAATAGTAAGTTTGATGAGTTTTAACTGCCTCGCTATTGTGAGGGTATCACTAATGTTACTTGTTTAGGCTTGTAGGATTACTTGGGAAATCCTTTCTTTCCTTAAAGGATAAGCCCCCCAAAAGTATTTTTTTTTTCTGTTAGTCTTTAAATGAAAAATAAGTACTATTTTTAACAATAGTGGTAAGGGGGGAAAACCTTGCCTAAAAAAATGAACAAACTCAAAACTGAGTTTCTTTTGTGGGGGAAGTTTCATATTTATCAGATACTTAAAAATGAACCAAAATGCTTATTTTGTTGTTATTGCTGTTTGATGCTAAAAGAACATAATTCCAATGAGTGAACATGAAAGTGATTTTGACCTTTTGGTGGTTCTTTATCTATAACAAATCTACCATAAATTGATGAATTTTGCCTTTATTTCTGTCTTGGTGATGGTTTTCTGCAGGTGTCTAGTCAGCTGTGTGCAAAGTACAGCCAAGAATATGGTCAACTGTGTTGAACCAGTGAGATTGGAACTGTCAGCTCTCGGGTAGTATCATTTCCAGAGACACATATTTTTCTTTTTTTTTATTATTAAATGAGAGGCAGGGAGACAGAAACAGACTCCTGCAAGCACCCAGATGGATCCACCTGGCAAGCCCCCTATGGGGCAATGTTTTGCCCATCTGGGCCACTGCTCCATTGCTAGGCAATTGAACCATTTCTGCACCTGAAGTGAGGCCATGGAGCCATCCTAAGCACCCAGGGCCAACTTTGCTCGATCCATTGGAGCCATGGCTGTGGGAGAATAAGAGAGAAAGAGATGGGGTGAGGGGAGAAGAAGCAGACGGTCACTTCTCTTGTGTGCCATGACTGGGAATTGAACCCGGGATTTCCATATGCTAGGCCAATGCTCCGTGCTGAGCCAACTGCCCAGGGCCTGACACAAATTTTTCTAAACAAAGAGGTCTGCAAAAAGCTGAGCAAACTCAGAACATATCAGTCTGTGCAGAGTGAAAGATGTGTAGAAATAATTTTTGCATTGGAGGGAGACGAAGTTGGATCAATATCTTGAGTTAGGGAACTCAGATATTTTAATTCTTTTTTTATTTATTCATTTTAGAGAGGATACACAGAGTGAGAGAAAGAAAGAGAGAAAGGGGGGAGGAGCTGGAAGCATCAACTCCCATATGTGCCTTGACTAGACCAGTGCAGGGTTTTGAACTGGCGACCTCAGTGTTCCCAGGTCGACGCTTTATCCACTGCGCCACCACAGGTCAGGCAGGAAACTCAGATATTTTAAAGGGACTCAAATTATGTATATGGTGACAGAGGGAAACTAGACCTTTGGTGGTCAGCATGCAATAGTTGTATACAGATATCAAACTATAATGTTCTACTTCTGAAACTTACATAATGTTATTAACCAATGTTACCTCAATTAAAAAAAAAATTAGAGTCAAGAAAACTGAGCTGATTCTTTATTAAGAAAGCATGTATTTTCCTAAATGTAACTGGCCTAGCAGTACAAAAGAAGTTGATGTAACTTCGAAGTTTCAACTTTTGAACATCTTATATAATTCAGGACTGACATTCAGCCAGGCACAGAAATCTGGCTGAAGTAGTTGTTTCAGGCCAGTGAACATTCTCATCATTCAGGGTGTCCATTCTGATTAGTTAGAGCCTTGCTGTATGGTTATTGTGTATATTGAATATCACCTCTGACATAATTCAAATATTTGTTATAAAATCAGAATTCTTGATTCAAAAATTCTTATGTTTATTTTCTTCCTCTTATTCTACTTGGTTTTAAGTTCCTTCACCCCAGGAAAGGACTGGCTTAAGATATAAGCAAGTCCTCTCTTTTTTGTTGCTAATTTATATATCTTTTAAAAATCATACATGTTGCCTGACCAGGCTGTTGAGCAGTGGATAGAGAGTCGGACTGGGATGCAGAAGGACCCAGGTTTGAGGCCCCGAGCTCACCAGCTTGAGCGCAGGCCCATCTGGCTTGAGCAAAAGCTTGCCAGCTTGGACCCAAGGTCGCTGGCTCCAGCAAGGGGTTGCTCGGTCTGCTGAAGGCCCGCGGTCAAGGCACATGTGAGAAAGCAATCAAAGAACAACTAAGGTGTTGCAATGGCAACGAAAAACTAATGATTGATGCTTCTCACCTCTCTCCATTCCTGTCTGTCCCTATCTATTTCTCTCTCTGAGTCTATCTCTCTGTCCGTGTAAAAAAAAAAAAAATCATACGTTATATGGGAGTTGATGCTTCCTGCTCCTCCCCCTTCTATTTCTCTCCTCTCTCAAATGAATAAATAAAGTCTTAAGAACAATTTTTAAAATCATGCATGTTAAATAACAGTGACTAGAAAGGTTAAGAACAATGATGCAGAGGTGAAAGACCACTTAAATTTGTTTCTTTTATGTGTGCGTGTCTGTGTGTGTGTGACCAACTCTGTTATGCTCTTTATTTTTCAGCTAATGTGTAAATTAAATGTGAACACCCTATCCCAAGTTCTAGTGCAACAGTATCTGATAGAAATTGCTAGGAGCTATAATGTGCCATATAAATCCAAGACAACCAGTATGGTGAGTACTTTCAAGAAGGGAGAATTGCCTGACCAGGCAGTGGTGCAGTGGATAGAGCATCAACCTGGGATGTTGAGGACCCATGTTCAAAACCCTGAGGTTGCTGGCTTGAGTGTGTACTCACCAGCTTGAGCATGGGGTCTCTGGCTTGAGTGTTGTGTCATAGACATGACCCCATTGTCTCTGGCTTGAAGCACAAGGTCACTGGTTTGAACCCAAGGTTGCTGGTTTGAAGTGCAAATTTGCTGGCTTAAGCCCAAAGTCACTCCTTGAGCAAGGGGTCACTGGCTCAGCTGGAGTTCCCCAGACAAGGCACTTGAAAAAGCAATCAATGAACAACTAAGGTGTCACAATGATGATTTGATGCTTCTCATCTCTCTCCCTTCTTGTCTGTCTCTCTCTCTCTCTCACTAAAAAGAAAAAAAAAGTAGAGTTGATTTAAAGCTGAGATTTTTATTTTGCACTAGAAGATTTTTTTCTACTTCTGAATGTGGCTTTCAGGGTAGCTCTGTCAGGATTGTAAATCAGTTGAAATTTGTACCTTTTCTCCACCCACATACTTTTCCTAACACAGTTGGACTTCTCATAACTGTCAGATGATCATTCTACTTTGTTAACAATAGAATGGAAAACAAAGATGAAGATACCTAACGTGTTATACCCAGAAGCATGCAAAACATTATTAGTACTTAAGATCTCAACTTTGTCCGGGGAATATGTTGCATTTTAACAAAGAGATATTTATTAAAGATCTGGAAGCCTACAAGATCCAAAAACATAGGGCACTATCATTTCGTCTTGGTTAAGAGTATGAGTTCAGTGAAATGTCCCACATCAGATTCTAACTCCACCATTTATTAATTGTGAGACCTCAGGAAAGTGAATTACTCTCTCAAAGACTCAGTTCTCGCCTGACCAGGCTGTGGCGCAGTGGATAGAGCGTCGGACTGGGATGCGGAAGACCCAGGTTCGAGACCCCGAGCTTGCCAGCTTGAGTGCGGGCCCATCTGGCTTGAGCAAAAGCTCACCAGCTTGGACCCAAGGTCGCTGGCTCCAGCAAGGGGTTGCTTGGTCTGCTGAAGGCCCGCAGTCAAGGCACATGTGAGAAAGCAATCAATGAACAACTAAGGTGTCATGATGGCAATGAAAAACTAATGATTGATGCTTCTCACCTCTCTCCATTTCTGTCTGTTTGTCCCTATTTATCCCTCTCTCTGACTCTCTCTCTGTGCCCATTAAAAAAAAAAAAAAAAGGTTCAGTTCTCTGGATTGTGAGAAGGGGGATAATATAATTAATTAATGGTTATCAACAAATCTCATAAATTTGTTAAGATGATTAAATGAGTTAATACGTACAAAGTATTTAAATGCCATACTGGCCCACCACAAATGTAATCAAGTTTTTGCCTGACCAGGCGGTTTCACAGTGGATAGAGCGTCAGACTTGGACGCGGAGGACCCAGGTTTGCAACCCCGAGGTCACCAGCTGTAGCACGGGCTCATCTGGTTTGAGCAAGGCTCACCAGCTTGAGCCCAAGGTCGCTAGCTTGAGCAAGGGGTTACTTAATCTGCTGAAGGCCCGCGGTCAAGGCACATATGAAAAAGCAATCAATGAGCAACTAAGGTGCTGCAACAAAGAATTGATGCTTCTCATCTCTCTCCTTTCCTGTCCCTATCTGTTCCTCTCTCTGTCTCTGTCATAAAAGACAAAATAAATAAATAAAATTGTTTGAAAAAAAAGGAAAAAACAAATGTAATTAAGTTTTTTTAAAGGTTATTTATTTATTTACAGGGACAGAGAGAGAGTCAGAAAGAGGGATAGATAAGGACAGACAGACAGACAGGAGCGGAGAGAGATGAGAAGCATCAATAATTAGTTTTTCGTTGCTGTTGCGACACCATAGTTGTTCATTGATTGCTTTCTCACATGTGCCTTGACTGCGGGCCTTCAGCAGACCGAGCAACCCCTTGCTGGAGCCAGCGACCTTGGGTCCAAGCTGACGAGCTTTTGCTCAAGCCAGATGGGCCCACGCTCAATCTGGCGAGCTCGGGGTCTCAAACTGGGTCTTCCGCATCCCAGTCCGACACTCTATCCACTGTACCACCACCTGATCAGGCTGTAATTAAGTTTTGCTCGTGATGGTTTCCTGATAGGAATTCTTTATTCATTTTTTTTCTTTCAAAAAGTTTTATGGTTTGTTGATAAAATGTTGAAATTTAGATAATACCAAAAGGGCCTCTGAATAAGTAAAGCCCCATGAAATGTCACTAGAGGTATGCCCAAGGGCTCATCCTTGGGCCTCTTCTCTTTCTTCCTTACTCTCTAGGTAATTTTATCCAACATAATGGTTTTTAATATCATCTTTTAGGTGAGGACTTCTACACATATATCACTAGCTGAAGCCTCCAAGCTGATATGAATTCCCCACTGATATATCAACCTACCTGCTTGAAATCCTCCTTTGGGTATTTCAGAGGCATCTCAAAATTAACATGTCTAAAAGCACTCTTTTATTTTTTTAAAACTTCTTTTTATTTTATTCATTTTAGAGAGGATACACAAAGTGAGAGAGAGAAAGGGAGAGAAAGGGGGGAGGAGCTGGAAGCATCAACTCCCATATGTGCCTTGACCAGACCAGTACAGGGTTTTGAACTGGCGACCTCAGTGTTCCCAGGTCGACGCTTTATCCACTGCGCCACCACAGGTCAGGCCTAAAAGCACTCTTACCCCCTCCAAGATCCCACTCATTCTACAGGTAATGGCAATTTTATGCTATGGCAAAAATCTTATCTTACTTGGCTCTTCCCTTTCTCTCAACTGCTAGCCCCCAACCAGCCTTCAGCAAGTCCTGATTACTCTAGCTTCTAAATATAGCCAAAATTCTGCCATTTCATACCATTCCCACTGAAAGTATCCCAGTCTAACCTGCAATAATCTCTTCCCTGGATGATTGTAGAAGCCTCTTAAATGGTTTTCCTGCTTCACTACTCTCTTCCTCATTAACTGATATTCAGTGCAGCCTTCAGAGATCTGCTTAGTACCTAAGTCAGATCATGTCATGCCTCTGGTTTTAAATCCCCCAATGGCTTTTTATTTCACATAGAATAATAAGCAACGGCTTTCCTTTGATTGAAGAGGCTGCCCCACCCACTCTCACCTCTTGTCTCTGGCCTTATTTCTGTCCTCTCCCCAGTTTACTGTGCCAGCTACATTGGCTGTTGGCCTCCTCAGTCTTCTTCAGAGACACACACGCATGACTCCCACCTCAGGACCTCTGTACTTCCTGTACTCTGTGTTCTCTAGCTGTCTGCCTGGTCCCTCCTTCACTTCCTTCATGTCTTTATGTAAATGTTCTCTTCACTGTGAGACCCTTACTGGCTACCTTCTCTGAAATGTCACTCTCTTCCCTCATCTCTGCTTCACATTTTTTCTCTGTCAGTCTGTCTTTATCTAACACGCTGTATAATTCACTTAGTGATCTTGTTTGTTTTCTGTCTCTCCCACTAGAACAGTGGTTCTTAACCTTTTTTGAGGTACCAAACCCACCAGTTTCATATGCACATTCACCGAACCCTTCTTTAGTGATAAATAAAATATGATTTTTTTTTCCAAATTCAAGACATAGGTGTATTTTTTTTACTGGTGCAGAAAATGAGCCGTGCATGAACATCACCTTGCTCAAAGAACAAAACCAACAAAGTGCATGAGCTCACAACAAATTACAGTATTACTTTATTCTGGCCTCCGTGGCAGAGGCTTCTCCGAACCCCTGAGACCGACTCATCGAACCCCTAGGGTTCGATAGAACCCAGGTTAAGAACCACTGCACTAGAATATCATCGGCTCCGGGAGGACAGGGACTTTTGTCTGTTTTGATCACTGTGGCATCCCCAGTGCCTGGTTTATATAATTGATAGTAATAGAGTTTGTTAAATCAATGAATAAACCCAGAGTTTATCACTGTTATTTGGACATACCTATGCATATTTATGTCTAGTTCTTTTTTAATTTAAAAACATTTTTTTTCACTGATTTGAGAGAGAGACAGAGAGAGAAAGAGAAGAAGAAGAAGGAGGAAGAGGAGGAGGAGGAGGGAGAGGAAGAGGAGGAGGAGGAGGTGGAGGAGGAGAAGAGGAAGAAGAAGAAGAAGAAGAAGAAAGGGAGGGGGGAAAGGGATAAAGAAAGAGAGGAGAGGCATAAACTCATTGTTCCATTTAGTTGTACCATTTATTTGTGCACTTATTGGTTGCTTCTTGTATGTGCCCTGACTTCGATGCACCAGGACAATGCTCTATCTACTAAGCAACCCAGCCAGAGCCTATCTAGCTTTTAGTGATGTACCACAGTATCTGACCTCATAGGGATTCAAAACATAGTATTAAAAGAGAGAGAGCCTTACCAGGCAGTGGCGCAGTGGATAGAGCATCAGACTGGGATGCAGAAGACCCAGGTTCGAGACCCCGAGGTCGCCAGCTTGAGCGCGGGCCCATCTGGCTTGAGCAAAAAGCTCACCAGGTTGGACCCAAGGTCGCTGGCTCCATCAAGGGGTGGCTCGGTCTGCTGAAGGCCCGCAGTCAAGGCACGTGTGAGAAAGCAATCAATGAACAACTATGGTGTCGCAACGGCAACGAAAAACTAATGATTGATGCTTCTCATTTCTCTCCGTTCCTATCTATCTGTCCCTACCTATCCCTTTTCTGACTCTCTCTCTGTCTCTGTAAAAAAAAAAAAGAAAAGAAAAGAAAAGAAAAAAAAAGAGAAGTGTGTGGGCCAGAAAACCTGAGGGTTGTTTTTCTTTTATTTTTTTTTTCAGAGACAGAGAGAGAGTCAGAGAGAGGGGTAGATAGGTACAGACCGACAGGAATGGAGAGAGATGAGAAGCATTAATCATTAGTTTTTCTTTGCCGTTGCGACACCTTAGTTCAGTGGCTCTTAACCTTTTCTGAGGTACCGAACCCACCAGTTTCATATGTGCATTCACCGAACCCTTCTTTAGTGATAAATAAAATATGATTTTTTTTCCAAATTCAAGACATAGGTATATGTTTTTTTACTGGTGCACAAAATGAGCTGTGCATGAACATTACATTGCTCAAAGAACAAAACCAACAAAGTACATGAACTCACAACAAATTACGGTATTACTTTATTCTGGCCTCTGCGGCAGAGGCTCCTCTGAACCCCTGAGACCGACTCATCGAACCCTTAGGGTTCGATAGAACCCAGGTTAAGAACCACTGCCTTAGTTGTTCATTGATTGCTTTCTCATACGTGACTGCGGGCCTTCAGCAGACTGAGCCACCCCTTGCTGGAGCCAGCGACCTTGGGTCCAAACTGGTGAGCTTTTGCTCAAGCCAGATGGGCCCGCGCTCAAGCTGGCGAGCTTGGGGTCTCGAACCTGGGTCTTCCGCATCCCAGTCCGATGCTCTATCCACTGCACCACCGCAGTGGTCAGGCCTGAGGGTTGTGTTTTGTTGTTGTTTTTTTTAATTTATTTTAGAGAGGAGACACAGAGTGAGAGAGAGAGAGAGAGAAAGAGAGAGAGAGAGAGAAAGGGGGGAGGAGCTGGAAGCATCAACTCCCATATGTGCCTTGACCAGACCAGTGCAGGGTTTTGAACTGGTGACCTCAGTGTTTCCAGGTCGATGCTTTATCTACTGCGTCACCACAGGTCAGGCCTGAGGGTTGTTTTTAACTGCCATTGACTTACACTAGACTCTAAGCTTCATGGGGTCAGGAACCATGTCTCTTTGCTCACTGTTGGGAAAGCCCAATGCTTTCCAAGAGTATTTGGTATGTAGTAGGTATGCAATAAACAAATGTGTAATTAATTAAGAACCCTATGTTGCTTACTCTCTTGCTTCAGGCCGAAGCCCCAGCAAACCTGGTTAGTGTTGGATTTACCGAGGATGTCCAGAAGGGTGCCCTTAGCAATGAAGGTGGAACTGTAGCAGGATCTGGTGGTCCACTTCAGGCATCCCTAATATGTGCATAAGGGCTCTTACCTGTGCCATCCCTAGTCCCTTGTATCTCATCCCTCCTTCCTGAAATACAGGTCAGTATGGATAAGGAAACTAAATCTGAATTGAAACTCTAAGTATTACTAGAATATATTTCTAAATGAGTCTTTTGAATGGTAAAATGATTTTTGTGAAATTTTATTTGCGGGGGGGAGGTCAGAGGAGGGACAATAGTGAGGCAGATCCTATATACGCCCTGACTGGGATCCACCTGGCAACTCCATCTGGGACTAATGCTTGAGTACCAAGCTATTTTTAGTGCCTGAGGCTGAGTGTTCAGACCAACCAAGCCATCCTCAGCACCCGGGGCAACGCTTGAACCAATCAAGCCACCGGCTGAAAGAGGGGAAGAGAGAGAGGAGTGTGTGTGTGGGGAGAAATAGATGGTTGCTTCTCATGTATACCTTGACTGGGGATTGAACTTGGGACATCCGCATGCTGGACCAATGCTTTATCTACTCAGCCAACTAGCCAAGGTTGGCTCCTCTGATTTTATTAAACTGAAACATTTTTCACTAGTAGCTCAAAGAGTAAAGATTTCCTGATTCTTACATGAGGCCACAGGTGACTGAAGAAACAAAACTCATAGTTACTCCTAAGGCTGATTTCCAGGAGGCATGAAAACACTTCACTTCAAACAAGAAGGGAGTTTGTGCCTGACCAGGCGGTGGCGCAGTGGATAGAGCGTTGAACTGGGATGCGGAAGACCCAGGTTCGAGACCCCAAGGTTGCCAGCTTGAGAGCGGGCCCATCTGGCTTGAGCGACCCAAGGTCGCTGGCTCCAGCAAGGGGTTGCTCGGTCTGCTGAAGGCCCGCGGTCAAGGAATAACTAAGGTGTCGCAATGGCAACGAAAAACTAATGATTGATGTGTCTCACCTCTCTCCGTTCCTGTCTGTCTGTCCCTGTCTATCCCTCTCTCTGACTCTCTCTCTGTCCTTGTAAAAATAAATAAATAAATAGATTTCGAATTGCCATTTTTAAAAAAAAGAAGGGAGTTTGTGATATAAATTCACTTAAGTTAATTTTAAGAAATATTTATTGAAGGCTTACTATAAACAAAATATGTGTTTGGAACTCAAACCAGTCACTTCCCAGTGATCTTTTTTTTCTTTCAGAATGACTCCTATAAGAATGATGTGCTTCCTGTACTGATTCCTGGTAAGTATAGGGAAAGCTGGTAGTACAGTAGTTGGAATTGTTTGATACTTGCTGAAGCTATTTCAGTTGTTATAAGACTATTCATTCCTCCATTAGTGAGAAAAGTTCATTAGTGATTTACCAGGAGTGCATTGTGTTCCCTTATAGTAGCTAAGTTTTGTTTTTCTTTTTTTATTCAGCGAGGGGAAAGGCAGAGAGACAGTCTCCCATATATGACAACGTGACTGGGATCCACCTGGCAAGCCCACTAGGGGCTATGCTCAGCCCATGGTGGGGGTGGGGTGGAGGGTTGATCCATTGCTCAGCAACCAAGCTCTTCTTTAGCACCTGAGGCAGAGGCCATGGAGCCATCCTTAGTGCCTGGAGCTAACTTGCTTCAATCGAGCCATGGCTGCAGGAGAGGAAGAGGGAGAGAAAAAGAGAGAGAGAGGGAGAGAGAAAGAAGTGAGTAGGGGGAGGGGTGGAGAAGCAGATGGGCGCTAATGTGTGCCCTGACTGGGACTCAAATCTGGCCATCCACATGCCGGGCTAATGCTCTATCACTGAGCCAACTGGCCAGGGCCAGTATCTAAGTTTTCAAAGTGGATATGGGTCTCAAACATCTTTAATCCAAAAAAACTTTTTTTTTTAATTCAAAAATACTTTTTAAAACCACTACTATGCTTGATTATCTTGTTGCATGTTTTGAAATATTATGCTTTTTAAAAAAATCCAGATTTCTCTTGCAGAAGATTGCCAACACAATGGAACCACTACCACCATTTCCATATCGGGGAATTGTCTAGTTTTCCAGTCATATTAATATCTTGTCCTCTCAAAAACAATAATGGCCTGCTGTCTTTGAGTCTGGGATTTCATTCTGGAAGACATATTGTTGTGACTTTTAATTACATTTATTGAAATGAACAGGGACAGGATTCAACCCCCAAACTTTTGCAAAGCCAGCATCAAGAGTCAAGACTGGTTTTGATCACTTTATGCCACCTGATTTGCCTGATGTAAAACCTCAAACAAGCCTTTCCATTGACCCTTATGATTCGGAAGAAGTTGATTTTGAAGATCTTTTTTTTTAAATTTCTTTTTATTTTATTCATCTTAGAGAGGAGACCAGAGAGAGAGAGAGAGAGAGAAAGGGGGGAGGAGCTGGAAGCATCAACTCCCATATGTGCCTTGACCAGACCAGTGCAGGGTTTTGAACTGGCGACCTCAGTGTTCCCAGGTCGATGCTTTATCCACTGCACCACCACAGGTCAGGCCATGATTTTGAAGATCTTGACTGGAGACTTGAAATGCTAAAGAAAGCCTCACAAGTCTTGGGTTGAGTATTTACCTCGGTATTAAGGCTCTTGGAAAAAATTTATTTTTATTTATTTATTTATTTATTTATTTATTTACAGGGACAGAGAGAGAGTCAGAGAGAGGGATAGATGGGGACAGACAGACAGGAGCGGAGAGAGGTGAGAAGCATCAATCATTAGTTTTTCATTGCTGTCGCAACACCTTAGTTGTTCATTGATTGCTTTCTCACATGTGCCTTGACCGTGGGCCTTCAGCAGACCAAGCAACCCCTTGCTGGAACCAGCGACCTTGGGTCCAAGCTGGCGAGCTTTTGCTCAAGCCAGATGGGCCCGTGCTCAAGCTGGCAAGCTCGGGGTCTCGAACCTGGGTCTTCCGCATCCCAGTCCGATACTCCATCCACTGTGCCACCGCCTGGTCAGGCTGGACACAAAATTTATTTTAGTATGGCCACCTATGTGCGGGTTTGAAGTGTTTTCATTTACAATTCCTTCATTTCTTTTTTTTTCTTTTTTTTTTTTTACAGGGACAGAGAGAAAGTCAGAGAGAGGGATAGATAGGAACAGACAGAACCAGAGAGAGGTGAGAAGCATCAATCAGTTTTTCGTTGCCATTGCAACACCTTAGTTGTTCATTGATTGCTTTCTCACATGTGCCTTGACCGCGGGCCGGGCCTTCAGCAGACTGAGCCACCCCTTGCTGGAGCCAGGGACCTTGGGTTCAAGCTGGTGAGCTTTTTGCTCAAGCCAGATGGGCCCGCGCTCAAGCTGGTGAGTTTGGGGTCTCGAACCTGGGTCTTCCGCATCCCCGTCCAACGCTCTATCCATTGCGCCACCACCTGGTCAGGCCAATTCCTTCATTTCTTAAGTTCTGTGATTCTCTGTAATAATGTGTGTATATATCTCTTTGTGTGCCTATACATGTAATCATATAATTATTCCTGTTTATTAAAATTCTATAATTCCATGGAATTCTAAAGTTCTATAATTCTGTTCCTTAGATTTGATAATTCTTAGATGAAAATTTCTGACCTACAGAATTTTATTAATTATAATCAGTAAACTTTTCTTTTTTCCAAGATTTTTATTTCTCTCATAATCATTACTTTTTCCAGGGAGGCAGAATGGTGTGTATTTAAATCTCATCCCTGTACTTAGTAGCTGTAAATAAGACTGTCGGTGAGTGGTACCTCCTGTCAGATGTGTGTGAAAGAGCTCAGGAACTAGAGGAATGCATCCTATTAAAAATAAGTATCTTAAGGAATGTGCAAACACTAAGAGTGAATAAGGGACATGTTTATAGGAAATCAGTGGAATCCTGTGTGCCTGGGTTCAAATTTAGACTCTGCCACTTACTAGGTGTAAGCTGCCTGTTCTCACCCATAAAATGGGGGAAATAATGAGGATTAAAGAAATAATGCATGTAAAGCTTTTTAGCATGTAGTGGATGCTCAATAAATATTAATTTTTTTTCTGGTTTCTATTACTTGCTAAGTTCAGGTGGACTAAATATTAGAGATTCTACGAGACTGGATAAAGGAGAGGCTGAGAAAGCAAGATGGCCAAATTAATTATAGTTTGTTTCTTGTGTAACTGGTATTTCTCCTCCTCCTCCTCCTCCACTCTTCCTCCTCCTCCTCCTCCTCTTCCTCCTCCTTCTCTTCTTCCTCCTCCTCCTCCTCTTCCTTCTCCTTCTCCTCCTCCTCTCTTCTTCCTCCTCCTCTTTCTCCTCTTCTCCCTCCTCCTCCTCCTCCTCTTCCTTTTCCTCTTCCTCCTCCTTCTCCTCTTCTTCCTTCTCTTCCTCCTCCTCTCTTCTTCCTCCTCCTCCTCCTCCTCCTCTTACTTCTCCTCCTCTTCCTCCTCCTCCTCCTCTTCCTTTTCTTCCTCCTCCTCTCTTCTTCCTCTTCCTCCTTCTCTTTCTCTCCTCCTCCTCCTTCTTTTTGAGAGAGGGAAAAAGGAGAGGGGGGGGGAAAGCATCATATTGTTGTTCCACTTAGTTGTGTACTCACTGATTGTTTATCATATGTACCCTGATGGGGGTTCAAATTGGTGATCCTGCCCTAGGATGATGCTCCATGCACTGTGCCACTAGCCAGGATGGTTTTTCTTTTATTTAAAGAGACTTTTTTAAGAGTAGTTTTAGGTTCATAGAAAAATGCCAGATTGCTCTTTTTTCTGTGGCAACTTGGAGGCAGTTGGCTGCTCCAGGATGAAGCTGAACATCTCTCTCCTACCCACTGGCTGCCAGAAACTCGTCCAAGTGATCAATGAATGCAGACTTTATACCTTTTATTTATTATTTATTTATTTTTATTTATTTTTTACAGGGACAGAGAGAGAGTGAGTCAGAGAAAGGGATAGATAAGGATAGACAGACAGGAACAGAGAGAGGTGAGCAGCATCAATCATCAGTTTTTCATTGCTACACCTTAGTTGTTCATTGATTGCTTTCTCACATGTGCCTTGACCGTGGGCCTTCAGCAGACCCAGTAACCTTTTGCTTGAGCCAGCGACCTTGGGTCCAAGCTGGCGAGCTTTTGCTCAAGCCTGATGGGCCCGCGCTCAAGCTGGCAACCTCGGGGTCTCAAACCTGGGTCCTCCGCATCCTAGTCCAACACTCTATCCACTGCGCCACCGCCTGGTCAGGTGAACTTTATACCTTTTATGGAACATGTATGGCCACAGAAGTTGCTGCTGATGTTTTGGGAGAAGAATGGGTGGGTTTATGGTTCAAATTAGTGGTGGAAATAACAAACAAGGTTACCCCAGAAAGCAGGGTGATTTTACCCATGGCTATGTCCACCTGCTGCTAAGAGGCATTTCTGTTATAGACCAATGAGGGCTGTAGAGAGAAACTGCACATCTGTCTGGGATTGCACTGTGGATGCCAATCTCAGTGTTCTCTACTGGATCATTTTAAATAAGAGGGGCTAAAGATAGTCCTGGTCTCATTGATATTATTATACCTCGTCGCCTGGGGCACAAAAAAACTAGCAGAATCCACAAACTTTTCAATTTCTCTGACAATGATTCTGCCAGTATATTATAAGAAAGCTCCTAAACAGAGAAGGCAAGAAACCTAGGACCCCGGCCCAGTTGGCTCAGCGGTAGAGCGTTGGCCCAGCGTCTGGATGTCCCGGGTTCAATTCCCAATCAGGGCACACAAGAGAAGCGAACACCTGCTTCTCCACCCCTCCCCTCTCACTCTTCTCTATCTCTTTCTCTTCTCCTCCCCTTCTGCAGCCAGGGCTTGATTGGAGCGAGTTGGTCCCAGGCACAGAAGATGGCTCCATGGCCTTCACCTCAGGCACTAAAAAAATGGCTTTGGTTGCAATGGAGCAAGGGCCGCAGATGGACAGA
The DNA here is from genome assembly GCA_037038555.1 of Rhynchonycteris naso. Classification (NCBI taxonomy): domain Eukaryota; kingdom Metazoa; phylum Chordata; class Mammalia; order Chiroptera; family Emballonuridae; genus Rhynchonycteris; species Rhynchonycteris naso. Next base: position 21,358,264 of record CM073001.1, read on the forward strand.
GCATCGCCCCCTAGTGGGCTTGCCGGGTGGATCCTGGTCCCGGCTCACGTGGGATTCAGTCTGCCTCCCTTCCTCTCACTAAAAAATAATAAAGAAACCTAGGACCAAAGCACCCAAGGTTTAGTGTCTTGTTACTCCATGTGTCCAATACAAATGTTAATGTATTGCTCTGAAGAAACAATGTACTAAGAAAAATAAGGAAGAAGCTGCAGAATATGCTAAACTTTTGGCTAAGAGAATGAAGGAGGCCAAAGAAAAATGCCAGGGGATTGCCAAGAGACAGATGTAGGCTGTCCTCTCTGTGAGCTTCCACTGCTAAGTCTGAGTCCAGTCAAAATGAGTCCAGAACAAAAATGTTCCTTTTTCTAAGAGGAACAAATAAGAACACATCATATCTGAAAAGAAAAGAAAAATGCCAAATTAATTTTTACAATGACATGTTTTTTTTGAGGGATAGATAGGGACAGACAGACAGGAATGGAGAGAAGTGAGAAGCATCAATCATTAGTTTTTTGTTGCCGTTGCGACACCTTAGTTGTTCATTGATTGCTTTCTCAAATGTGCCTTGACAGTGGGCCTTCAGCAGACCGAGCCACCCCTTGCTGGAGCCAGCGACCTTGGGTCCAAGCTGGCGAGCTTTTTGCTCAAGCCAGATGGGCCCCATGCTCAAGCTGGTGAGCTCCGGGTCTCGAACCTGGGTCCTCTGCATCCCAGTTCGACGCTGTATCCACTGAACCACCGACTGGTCAGGCCCAAATTAATTTTTAAATGAAGTTATTGGTTATGCAGAATCTTTATTTCAGAATTCTATTTTATGTGTCCAGAGAGTTTATTTTGCCCTTTTGCATGTGAAAAAGTGATACCTGTATACCAATTTCTCTCTTTAAAAAAAAATCAGTTCTGCCTGACCTGTGGTGGCGCAGTGGATAAAGCGTCGACCTCGGAACACTGAGGTCGCCAGTTCAAAACCCTGCACTGGTCTGGTCAAGGCACATATGGGGGTTGATGCTTCCAGCTCCTCCCTGTTTCTCTCTTTCTCTCTCTCTCTCTGTCTCTCTCACTCTGTGTCTCCTCTCTAAAATGAATAAAATAAAAATTAAAAAAAATTTAAAAAAAATCAGTTCTGTCTTGAATGTTTCATTCTGGGATTTTCCCCTTATATATATATATAAAGAAAACATTTATTCAAAGAATATGGGGTTAGAGGAAGGATCTTTGAAATCCAAGGCCAGGGACTGACCCACACAGAGCTGGCTGCCTCTATTCTAGAGTAAACACCTCACCCTGGCACCTGGTGGCATCCTAGCCCATCTGCTGGCATGTGTGAGGGACTTGGTGGAGAAGCAGTTTGGTGTTCCCTTAACTGTGTGCCAGGAATTGGCTGCCACAGTGACTAAGATGTCCCAACCCCTTTTGGACTTCAAGGCTTAATTTTAAAGCAACTTGTAGGACTGACAGATCTTAAAGAGACAAGGATGGGGTTCTGCACATAAAAGAGAACAAAACAGCCTAACCAGGTGGTGGCACAGTGGATAAAGCGTCGGACTGGGATGAGGAAGGACCCAGGTTCAAGACCCCAAGGTCGCCAGCTTAGACCCAGGGTTGCTGGCTCCAGCAGGGGGTGGCTTGGTCTGCGAAGGCCCACGGTCGGGGCATATGTGAGGGAGCAGTCGGTGAACAACTAAGGTGTCGCAATGGCAACAAAAAACTGATGATTGATGCTTCTCATCTCTCTCCGTTCCTGTCTGTCTGTCCCTATCTATCCCACTCTGTCTCTGTAAAATAAATAAATAAAATGTTTAAAAAAAAAAAAAAAGAGAGCAAAACCAATTTACTGTGGATTCTTCTAGGTAAATAATAGTGTCCATACTAAAGAAATAAAATTACGACGAACCAGAAGCCCTGCTCTGTTTCTGGGTGATGCATTTTGTCCAGTGGTCTCAGTTTCATTTTCCCTAAATGGGAGCATGGCACTATTTCCTCCAGTTGGGGTTTGACTTGGTGGCAGTCTCCTATCTGGTGAGATGTTCCACTTCAAAAGTACCAACATAATACAGACTCATTTGCAAACCAAGTATAACTATTCTACAAAAAGGAAAATACAACAAATATGGCATAAAACATCTCAGGGTTGCCTTCTTAAAAATATCTCTATAGCGCCTGACCAGGCGGTGGCACAGTGGATAGAGCGTCAGACTGGGATGCGGAGGACCCAGGTTTGAGACCCTGAGGTCGCCAGCTTGAGCGTGGGCCCATTTGGCTTGAGCAAAAGCTCGCTAGCTTGGACCCAAGGCCCCTGGCTCCAGCAGGGCGTTGCTCGGTCTGCTGAAGGTCCGCGGTCAAGGCACATGTGAGAAAGCAATCAACGAACAACTAAGGTGTTGCGACGACAACGAAAAACTAATGATTGATGCTTCTCACCTCTCTTCGTTCCTGTCTGTTTGTCCCTGTCTATCCCTCTCTCTGACTCTGACTCTCTCGCTCTGTCCCTGTAAAAAAAAGAAAAAGAAATAAAAAATAAAATAAAAAAAAGAAAAATATCTCTATAGCAAAGGAAACACTTGGCTGGTCCTGGTAGCCTCTGGACTTTGGTCTTTACTTTGAAGGACTGTGTATTTAGATTTCCTAATGTCCTTGGTAGGACGTCAAAGAGTGTATGGAATTTTAATTTTTACTTCATTTCTGGCTTTTGTCATAACTTCAGGATTAATTCCTAAACCCTTTCCTCAGGCCAGGATGAACTGCGATTAAGCACCATGATTAAAAGAATTGTAAAAACACCTTTTTTTTTTTTTTTTTTTGCGAGAGCATTACATAAACAACAGAGGCACTAATTTCTCTGACCTTCAGGCTCATTTGGAGATTCAGTTGACTCAAAACATAACAAAACACGCCAGTAGAACTACCTCTTTGACTCTCGTCCCTGTATTTCCTACAGGGTTGTGTCCCCTCTTCACTCCCCTTTCTTGGCTGAGGTTTCTGGCACATGGAGAGTAGGAAGAGCTCCCTGTGAAAGACATTGGCCACATTTCTGCAGAGAGGGCTTTTTTTCTCATCTGCTGTAAAGGTCATATGGCTTCAGCTGATGATACTGAGCCATTTAAGAACCCCACTGAAGAGAGAGGGTCCTCCTCCATCCCCAGTATCACAGATTCCAACTGCATGTCATGCCTTCCAAAAACCTCTCTCACTGCTCTAACTCCTAGCAATCTCTCACCTTTCTGCTGCTTCTTTTTTTTTTGGAACTAGGATTTATCTACTGAGTAATAATATCACTGATTTTTTTTTTTTGTATTTGAGGAGTTGTTTTTCTTCAAGCTAGCTTTCTTCAATGAGATTATTATTATTTTGAGGGTAGGGAATGTATCTTTGCATTGTCTATTACCGATTCTCTACACCCAGAGCAGTGTGTATAGTGGTAAAGTGGCACGTTCGTTGAATGATTAGTATATAGGCCGAGAAATAAATTCAGAGTTGAAAGGTCTAGATTGGAGTCTGGTCTCTGCTGTATGTAGGTATGATAAATCATTTAATTTCTCTGAGCTTCTGTTTTCTCATGTTTAAAGTGGGGATGATAATATTTATTCTAAAGAGAGCTAATCCTGTCTGACCAGGTAGTGGTGCAGTGGATAGAGGGTCGGACTGGGATGCGGAAGACCCAGGTCCAAGACCTTGAGTTCACCAGCATATGTGCGAGCTCATCTGGTTTGAGCAAGGCTCACCAGCTTGAGCGCAAAGTCACTGGCTTGAGCAAGGGGTCACTCGGTCTGCTGTAGCCCCCCTGCCAAGGCACATATGAGAAAGTAATCAATGAACAACTAAGGTACTGCAAGGAAAGAATTGATGCTTCTCATCTCTCTCCCTTCCTGCTGCCTGTCTTTGTCCATCTCTCTGACTCTGTCACAAAAAATAAAAAGAGAGAGAGAGAGAGCTAATCTTAAAGAGAGCCCTTACTATGTGTCAACTGCTGTTCTAAGTAGTTTAAGGCTATCAGCTCATTTAATTAAAACACTAGCCTTAAGATGCCAATGCTACTATTAGGTCCATATTACAGATGGGTACACTGAGGTTCAGAAATACTCAGAGATTTTAAGTAACTCGCTCCAGGTCACACAATAAGGAGAGGAAGAGCAGAGTGTTAAACCTAGAAAATCTAGCAGCAGAAACCACTCTGTCTCTGATACAAAGTTCCTTATCTGAGACATAAATGGGATTCCTCATAAGAGTGCACCACCCCACATCATGCAACAGTCAAGGGTGTGGGGAAAAGCTTAGTTTTGAAAAGATCTTAGTATTAGGGCGGGAAAGGCTTAGTCTTAAAACTAAGCCTTAGGCTATAATGACTTTGCTGACTTACAGCCTGTCTCCCACACCCAATGCAAACTATAAGCGATCAAACATATATAATATTTACAAACTTATTTGACCGACACCTGGCAAGCCCAGGGTTATGAATTGGTGATCTCAGCATTCCAGGTTGACTCATTTTATTTTTTATTTTTCTTAAGTGAGAAGCAATGAGGCGGAGAGACAGACTCTCGCATGTGCCCTACCATGATCTACCAGACAAGCCCTCTAGGAGCGATGCTCTTCCCATCTGGGGTGTTGCTCTGTTGCAACCGGAGCTATTCTAGGGCTAGAGGCAGAGTCCACAGAGCCACCCTCAGTGCCTGGACCAACTTTGCTCCCATGGAACCTTGGCTGCAGGAGGGGAAGAGAGAGATAGAGAGAAAGGAGAGGGGGAAGGGTGGGGAAGCAGATGGCCACTTCTCCTGTGTGTCCTGGCCAGGAATCGAACCCGGGACTTCCACGCACTGGGCTGACTCTCTACCACTGAACTAGCCAGCCAGGCAGGTCGACTCTATCCGCTGTGCCACCACAGGTCAGGCAATTAAAAAAGTTTTTTATAATTAATTTATTTTGGAAAGAAAGGATGGAAGGGTGAGAGGAAGAGAGAGAGAGAGAGAGATACATATCTGTTTTTTGTATGTGCCCTGACTGGGGATCTACCCAACAATCTTTGCATATCAGGATGATGCTCCAGCCAACTGAGCCATCCAGCCAGGGCTCGACATAACATTTTTATTCCCAACTATTTTCTTTCTTTCTTTTTTACATGGACAGAGAGAGAGGGATAGACAGAGACAGAGAGAGATGAGAAGCATCAATCATCAGTTTTTTTTTTTGTTGTTGTTGCCACACTTTAGTTGTTCATTGATTGCTTTCTCATATGTGCTTTGACCGCGGGCCTTCAGCAGACCCAGCAACCCCTTGCTCGAATCAGCGACCTTGGGTCCAAGATGGCGAGCTTTTGCTCAAGCCAGATGGGCCTGCACTCAAGCTGGCGACCTTGGGGTCTCGAACCGGGGTCCTCCGCATCCCAGTCCGACGCTCTATCCACTGCGCCACCGCCTGGTCAGGCAATTCCCAACTATTTTTAACTCGTGGTTGTTTGAATCCTCCTAGGCGGGATGGGAGGAGGCTTCTGAGGACCAGTTGCACAACTGCATATTTATTAGCCTTGTGATCCAGGGCTGCTCTGTATAATAGTGCATGGATGTGTTAAAAGGTGGCTGAATTCCATAAGCATTCTGCTCCCCTACCATTGCCCTTGTTTGATTCTACCCTGCCTGTGGTGGTGGGAGTAGGTGGGTGTGCACTCTTTTCTCATTTGCAAGGTGGAATGTTATAGTGGAACTCCATGGGGAAGGAAGCCCTTGGAGGGTCTTTCAGCATTTCAGTTTTTCTGATCTTCAGTCTTATTTGTAAAACTAAGTTATACATGCCTATCTAGTTTGATTCAGATTTTTGGGAGGTCAAATTAGATTATATATATGAAAATGGTTTTATAAACAGTGATATACTTAATAATAAAAGATAATTACTATTATTATGCCCTTGACCTCATTTTATTCCAGCCAGTTGGCATGCCCTGGTAAGTTCAAGAACAAAATTGTACAGGTGGGCCCACTCAGTTCAGTTTTTGTAAAATCTTTTGACATCTCTCCATGAGAATGGCTAAGGAAAAGGTGCAACCTCTGTTCTATTGACAGGTCTTAACCTCAAGATATGTGGTTAGTTCAGTTCTGTTTGGCATCTTACTGGGTACTGTGCTTTATTTACTTTGGGAGTATTTAATTACCAATACATCTGAAGGATTTTAGTTTAGGTGGGTCACCTTTCCTTTTAATGGGCCAAGATATCATGGTCTTCTTTACGTTCACATGGAAAATATTCGATATCAGGTGTTAGTAATTATTTATCAAGCCAGGAACTGCCTGGTTAGACTTTCTTTGGCTCAGGTCATTAGTTAATGGAGTCAGTCAGAAAGCCCATTGTGGGAGGATTTTAACTTTCACAAGTCCAAATCCTCTATTTTTATATACGAGGAAACTGAGGCCCTAAGATTTTAAATTACTTGTCCAGCGCAGGTAGTTTTTTTTTTTTTTAAGATTTTATTTACTCATTTGAGAAAGAGAGCGAGAGAGAGAGAGAGAGAAAGAGAGACAGAGAGAGAGAGAGAGAGAGAAGGGGGAGCAGGAAGCATCAATTCCCATATATGCCTTGACCAGGCAAGCCCATGGTTTTGAACTGGCGACCTCAGCATTCCAGGTCAATGCTTTATCCACTGCACCACCACAAGTCAGGTCAGCGCAGGTAGTTTTGTGACGATACTGGTCTTGCAAAAATACCATAAAACCACAGCATCCAAGGCCACTTGGAACACTTTAACCTGAGAAAGCCAAGGTCTCAAAAGTGACAGGAAAGAGGTTGAGATTTTCGTGGGTTAGGACCGGAACAGCCCTGTTCAACGTTGTTGCTTGCCTCTTTCACTTCCTCGGTTACCTTGTTAGCCCCGCCCTGTTCAGGTGGTCGGGTCGCTTCCTGGTAGCCCAGCCCTCCCCCCAACACCCCGCCCCCAAGCGGAACCAATGTCCATCGGCTGGCTCCAGGGTCAGTCGGAGCCTTCTCACTCAGACTCTTCGCAGCGGTGACTCGGCAGCAGCGTCTCGCGTCATCAGTGACAGCCCCGATTCTTGCTACGCTTTGCGTCGCTCTTCCAAGAGCAGTCACCTCCTCCTTGGCAAATAGTCCTCGGCAGGGTCCGAGTGTTCTTGTATAATAGGAGAGGGGAGGCACGTGAAGTTCCAGTGAGAGGACGCAGAATCGAAAAGGAGGGGAAGACAGGGACTGAAGTTTTTGCCGTAGTGTGTGAACTTAAAAACTCCCTTCCTCCTAAAAATCCCTCCGCCTGCAGTAGCGGTGGTGTGGCCGAGGGAGCCGCCATTTTGGATGTTCGGTTCCTGCTGCCACTGCTGCCGCCGCCCCCGGAGCTGCTGGTTTCATTCGAGGTTTCGGGCCGGTGAGTGTCACTCCCAGCGCTAAGAGCATACTGCTTCTTTTGCCCCACGCCTGCCGGGAGCGCTTGAACAGAAGCTTCCCAGGGGTCCGGTCCCAGGCTGTGGGAGGTGAAAAGAGAGGACTGAGGCTGGGCCAGGAGGGGCCCGGAGCCCCATGGGCTGCTCCGACTTTTTGCTGGAGGTCCCTGAGGCCTCGGACCCGGGGCTCCGCTCACGACCGCGTTCCGTTTTGTGGCGTTGCCCGGCCGGTGCCGACCTCCTTGGACCCATTGACTTTCTCAGGCTGCGATCCTTCTTTGAGGGCTCATTCAGGGAGCCACGTATCAACATTCTTGCATCTTGTACCTGGGTCAGGTCTTTTGTAGAACTCTTCAGCATTTCCAAATGCTAACTAAGTCAATCAATCGCTGTCTTCATCTGCAATGCCGTCCTTTCAGAAGCGGACATCGGCTTCGCTTCCTTCTTATTTTCGGACCAACTTCTTTCCCAATTTTCAGGGGATTTTTAAAACTCACCTTCGAGTACACTGCTTACCCTTCTCTCAAACTTCTGACGCTGCGGACGTCAGCTTCTAATAATTCTCCCGATCTTCCAGACTGAAAGTGTCGGGACGGTTGGTTACCTTTCCCTGTTAGGGTTTGGTGTATGAGATCCGTTGAAACACTCGCTCAGAGTGTAGTTGAGCAGTAAATGTTTATAAAGGTGATTAAGTGGCTTTGGGGCGTCAGTAGGGAGTAGGCTGTCAAGTGTTTTCTCATTTGTGGGTTCCCTTCCTGTGCTGAATACTTAGTTTTTTGGAACTTATTGACACGTGTTTTTTGGTGTTATATATCCTTGGGGATGGAAATCTGCCCTGGAGGAAGAATCTTAATCTGATGTGGGTGGAAAAGCAAGTAACCTTTTTTTTGGCTGCTGTAGGGATTAAATACCTGAAGAGGGGTGAATGAAGATTTCTTAGTGATCTTAACTTTCAGGTGTTTTGTACAGTAGTGATCTTTGCTGACTGATTCTAATAAAATACTTGTGTTGACTTTATGTATTGAATTTTTCTGGGGATACTTGAATTTTAAATATTCATTTTCTCAGTTTCTGGTAATCTGTCAGACTATATACATCTTAACTTTTGGTTTAAAAATATAGACTCTTCAGGTACCCATAATCTCACTTTTATTTTACTCTTAACGTATGTTTGCAGTATAGCATGCTTGAATAAAGAGCATTTCACTGATGACTTCCTACATTTCAAGTTAGGTAAGTTTGACTAAATCACCTCTATTTCATCTTAGTCTGGGTTTTTACATTTGAAAAAGAGAAATAATTTCTTAGAGATTACAGCCTAGCTAGTGACTGCTGAAACAAATTTATAATTTAAACTGGTTATTTCCAATTCATGTGTCCTATCATCAGGTTATCAGGGAGATAACATTCCTGTGATGGTCATATGGTGTCTCAGTAGAAGATTGAATGCTTTAATTGTAAATAGTCAGTGTTCTTGTTTGTTTTTACTGTTTTATTCTTCTGCTTTCTTTTTTTTTGAACAGGGACAGAGAGAGAGTCAGACAGGGATAGATAGGGACAGACAGACAGGAACGGAGAGAGATGAGAAGCATCAGTCATTAGTTTCTCGTTGCCCTTGCAACACCATAGTTGTTCATTGATTGCTTTCTCACATGTGCCTTGACCGTGGGCCTTCAGCAGACCGAGCAACCCCTTGCTGGAGCCAACGACCTTGGGTCCAAGTTGGCGAGCTTTTTGCTCAAGCCAGATGGGCCCACGCTCAAGCTGGCAAGCTCCGGGTCTCGAACCTGGGTCTTCCTCATCCCAGTCCGATGCTCTATCCACTGCGCCACCGCCTGGTCAGGCTACTGTTTTATTCTTGTAAGGAGACTTTTCAAAAATATATATTTCTATTTTGTATTTACTCTGAACTTTTGGAGTTTCTTGTCTGGTTCAAAGGAACTGTCAAACACTAAACATCTGTGGAATGCTCACTCATTTACTAAATACCCCGTGGTAGTTGCTACTGAAATGTTCCATCTCTGAGTTAAATGTTTAAAATAAGGTTTGGAAAGAGCTGTTAACTAGGTGTTATTTAACTCAGTTCATTTAATGGCACAATGTACTGGTATTTAAATGTCATTTGAAACTTCGTACTAATGGTTTGCATTCAACTGGAGAAAGTGTCTTTTGCCTTACAAATTATAAGCAAAGTGCTGTTTAGTGCGCTGTTGATTGATCTGAACAAACAGACTTGAATGTCTGCTTTGTCTCAAGTTGTTGGGATTATACTTGAAATTACTGTTTAGGAAATCTCAATTCATTTTCTTTTGGAAACAGTTGTTTGTTCTTTTGTCTGTTTCATTGACAGCAGTTCTAGATTTCAGGGTAAATTTTAGAGTGAAACTTGAGTACAAAACTTGTCAGGAAAGCCTTGGTGGTACTTCATTCCATTATTTATTTTTAAAAGCAGTCTTGAAATCAATGGCATACAGAAACAAAAACCTGGGTGTTTGTGATTTATAAATACTTTTAATAAGAATTGAAAAAGTTGAACAAGTATTTTCCAAATATTATTTTACTTAAAATTGAATTGAGAAACTACTTACCCAGAGTTTTGAAATGCTTCCCTTTGTATTTGATGAAGATTTAAAAGTTTTATGTATACAGAGGGAGTTGATATCAAAAATTTTAAATTACTTGGATTTAGCTTCAGAAAATCAAAAACTAACTTTTCTTCAAACTCCAGAAATTTGTTTAGCTGTCTTTGGTGTTGGTGATTCAGTCTTTATTTGCTTTATGAATTGTTTTCTTTTCTTGATTTTGGCTTTTTTTTCTATCTCTTTGTTACTTTTCATTCAGTTTCTTTTTAAACTAGCAAGCAAGTTTAAAACGAAGAGAACATGCCTGACGTGTGGTGGAGCAGCAGATAAAGTATTGATGTAGAATACTTAGGTCACAGGTTCAAGGCTTGCCCGGTGCAGGCACATACAAGAAGCAACTACTGTGAGTTGATGTTTCCTACTACTAACCACCTTCTTTCTCTCTCTCTCTGTCTCCTCTAAAATCAATTAAAATTTATGAAGACATAGAGATTTATCTAAGCTCTTATAGTTCTTGGCTTATAGGTATTGGAAAGTATTAGGGTATCAATAAAAAGCAGGAAAAAGTATTAGGATATTTTCATTTGCCTTTTTGTATAGAAAATTTTAGTTTAATAAAGGCGGTCATTTCTACCTTGAAAATAGGTGTAATGGTGTTTGCTTCACTGAAGGAATAGCACTAAACAGTTAATTTGGCATAAATTTTAGTTACTAGAAGAACAATCTCGTCAATGTTTGAAGGGTGCAGAAGTAAAAGAAATTAAATAAGTAAATAAATAAATACTTGCCAAACTTGTTGAGTCAGCATCAGCTAACACTTGGTAAAAGGGCAAGGTTTAGGATAATATGATTGAAACGAGAAATTCTTTTTTCACTGCTAGATACTTAAAAGTTTTTCTTTTTTTTGTGTGTGTGGGGCACTCATACTACTGGAGAGAGAAAGAATACTAATAAGTTATAAATGTCAGTGAAAAAGACTAAGAAGGAAAAAATCGTTTTTTAAAAAGATGGAGAAAATATGTGTGACTATTGTACCTTGTAAATATTTAAAGACATTTTAAAGTCAAGTAGGTTTAATCCCCTTTCTCTGTTGTTACAGTGTGACAGTCACTGTGTAACCTGATAAGCAGTTGCTTTGTTCACTTCAGCTTGTTTGTTGTAGCTGACTGTATTTGTGTTGTACCAAGCATCCTTCGCTTTTAAAAAGCTTTGAGATTAATACTATGGATTCCTGGGAAGACTAAATATGACAAAGGCATAAACTTAAGTTTTTGTAACTGTAAAACATTTATATACCTTGTTTTACAAAGTTAAAATTAAGACTACCAATAATTATTAATGTGTGATGATGTACAGTATTTGGTTATAAGGTCTAACTCTTGTAAATGATCATGCAATTGAATGTACCTCGAAGTAAAAAGAGTTCCACTGGTGGTTGTTTTATTTTTTTAAGTGAGAAAGATTGAGAGAGAGAGAGAGACAGGTAGGGAGAGAGATGAGAAGCATCAGTTCTTCATCACAGCACCTTAGTTGTTCATTGATTGCTTTCTCCTATGTGCCTTGATCGGGGGGCTCCAGCCAAGACCCCGTTGCTCAAGCCAGTGACCTTTGAGCTCAAGCCAGCAACCATGAAGTCATGTCTATGATCCCATGCTCAAGCCAGTGACCCCACACTCAGGCCGGATGAGCCCACACTGAAGCCCGTGACCTTGAGGTTTTGAACCTGGGTCCTCAGTGACCCAGGCTGACTATCCATCGTGCCTCCGCTTGGTTAGGCTTTTTTACTTTTTTTGAGAGAGGATAGGGAGAGAGAAGGTGGGGAGAGAAACAGGAAGCATCAACGAAGTAGTTGCTTCTCATATGTGCCTTGACCAGGCAAACCCGGGTTTTCGAACCGGGGACCTCAGCATTCCTCAGCATTCCATGTTGAAGTTTTATCCACTGTGCCACCACAGGTAAGGCCACTAGTGTTTTATTTCTCTTTTTTAAGATTTTATTTATTCATTTTTGAGAAGGGAGGAGGAGAGAAAGAGAGAGAGAATGGGAGGAGCAGGAGGATCAACTATGTGCCCTGACCGAGCAGGCCTAGGGTTTTGAACCGGCGACCTCAGCATTCCAGGTTGACACTTTATCCACTGCACCACCACAGGTCAGGCTGGCCACTAGTGTTTTATAGCTAAATTTAGTGAAACTATTTACTAAACCTCATTATTGGGAAATTATTCAGTTTTAAGCTGAAGAAAAGGAAGGGAAGTTCATTTTTCTTACTGTTTTTTAATAGCTTGCACAAAAGATTTGGTTCCTTTCTCACTTTATGAAAATTTTATAAACATGATACTTTCATTAAAATAAAGTCAAAATACTGATTTGAGGTGAGTGGGAAAACTATCTGAAAATAATTAGACACACTGTGTGTAGAGTTATTGAATTTTGTTGGTATTAGATTTTTTTGTATAATAATTGAAGGAAAACTATTGTAACAAGAAAGAGCCCTTTTTTTCTGGTAGTACCTAATATATGTGGTGTTTTATAAATGCGTATTTGTCTCTATCAGTGAATGCTTGGTTTCTGTATTTTTTGTGTGTGTGTATTTTTTCACAGTGAGAAGCTCTGGTGGGAGAGTCAGACAGATTCCCATATGAGCCCGGCAAGGATCTACCTGGCATGCCCACCAGGGGGCGATGCTCTGCCCATCTGGGCCTTGCTTCACTGCCATCCAAGGCATTCTAGCGCCTGAGGTGGAGGCCATGAAGCCATCCTCAGCACCCGGGCCACCTTTACTCCAGTGGAGCCTTGGCTGCAGGAAGGGAAGAGAGAGATAGAAAAGAGAGGGGGAAGGGTGGAGATACAGATGGGTACCTCTCCTGTGTGCCCTGGCCAGGAATCAAACCTGGGACTTCCGCATGCCGGGCCAATACTCTACCACTAAGCCAACTGGCCAGGGCTGGTTTCTTTATTTTCTTCAGAAACTTTCCATGATAAAAGCTTAAAAAATGGTATTGATTATTTTAGAAAGTAGAATGAAGTAGCTTACAATTTGATTTTATTAGCATTTAGTATTACTTTTATTTACATACATGGAACTTTTTGCTGTTCCTTTAATAGTTTATGTTCTTTCATTCTTATAACTGTTCTTCCTATACCTGGAATCCTTTCTTTCTCCCACCACTGAACCTAGCTTCCTTCTCTCTATACCTCCAGGCAAAAGATGTGTAGCTCCGTTTTAATATTTGTTGATTGTCTACTTTTCATAGATCTTCCAGAGGTCAAGAACTATCTAATTCGTGGCATCCCTAGTACATAGCACAGCACCTGGCACTTAGTAGCTACACTGTAGAATAGATGCTATGAATGAAAATAACATGAAGGAATTGTTCACTTACTTAGCTATATGGGAACTGGTTGATACTAGAGCCAAAAGCAGTCAGGGTCTTGAGTGAAATGAGCTATATGAATCTACTGTAATTTACTTATGACTAGTAGAGTTGATGTCAATGAAGTTTATTTTATTTTTTATTTATTTATTTAAGTTTTTTTATTTTTTTTACAGGGACAGAGAGATAGAGTCAGAGAGAGGGATATATAGGGACAGACAGACAGGAACGGAGAGAGGTGAGAAGCATCAATCGTTAGTTTTTCGTTGCCATTGGGACATGATAGTTGTTCATTGATTGCTTTCTCATATGTGCCTTGACTGCGGGCCTTCAGCAGACTGAGCATTCCCTTGCTGGAGCCAGTGACCTTGGGTCCAAGCTGGCAAGCGTTTGCTCAAGCCAGATGGGCCTGCGCTCAAGCTGGTGACCTCTGGGTCTCAAACCTGGGTCTTCCTCATCCCAGTCCGATGCTCTATCCACTGCGCCACTGCCTGGTCAGGCTATTTTTTGTTTTATTATTAAGTGAGAGGTGGGGAGGCACAGACAGACTTCCACATGGGCCCAGCTGGGATCTAGTGGGCAAGCCCCCAATTGGCCGATGCTCTGCCCATCTGTGGCCTCTGTTGCTCAGAAACGAAGGCATTTTAGCGCCTGAGGCGAGGCTATCGAGGTATCCTTAGCGCCCAGGGCCAGCTTGCTCAGGTTGAGTCTTGGCTGTGGGAAGGGAAGAAAGAGAGAGAGAGAGAGAGAGAGAGAGAGACAGAGAGAAAGGGGAGGGGTAGAGAAGCAGAAGAGTGCTTCTCCTGTGTGCCCTGACTGGGAATTTCACTTGGAACATCCACACACCAGGCCCATGCTCTATTGCTGAATCAACTGGCCAGGGCCGAAGGTTATTTTCAGGTTTAGAAAATATATACCTTGTTTTCAGGTCTTTAAAAAATTACGTAGATGTTTAAATCTGAGATTGACAGTATCCTTTACCCTGTGATTTTCTCAGACTTTTTTCTTTTTTTTCTTTAGTGAGAGAGAGAGAGAGAGAGAGAGAGCGAGCACTAGACAGACAGGAAGGGAGAGATGAGAAGCATCGACTCATAGTTGTGGCACCTTAGTTGTTCATTGACTGCTTTCTTATATGTGCCTTGACTGCAGGGCTCCAGCTGAGCCAGTGACCCCTAGCTTAAGCCAGCAACCTTGGAGTTTTATCTATGATGGCATGCTCAAGCCAGTGACTCCGCCCTCAAGGTGGTAAACCCACGCTTAAGCTAGATGATGTTGCGCTCATTCCAATGACCTTGGGGTTTTGAACCTGGGTACTCAGTGTCCCAGGCCGATGCTCTATCTACTATGCCACTTCCTGGTCAGGCAGACCTTGTCTTTTTTTATTTAAAATTTTTTTTTATTGATTGATTTTTATTTTTTTAGAAAGAAGAGAGAGAGAGAGAGAAGGAAATATCAGTTCGTTGCTCTGCTCATTTGTGCCATCATTGGTTGATTCTCATATGTGCCTTGACTGCTGGGGTATTGTGGAGATGACACTCCAATCAAGTTATCTGGCCAGGGCCCACTCTTTTCTTTTGAACACCTATTATATAATTTATTATGATAAGGAAACTAATAGTGAATTGAGAACTTCAGTCTTCTTCCGCCAATGAAAATATGTTGATAGTTTAATGATTTGTTAGTGACTTTCCCCTTGTGTTTGTTTATTTATTTATTTATACAGGGACAGAGAGAGAGTCAGAGAGAGGGATAGACAGGGACAGACAGACAGGAATGGAGAGAGGTGAGAAGCATCAATCATTAGTTTTTCATTGCTGCTGTGACACCATAGTTGTTCATTGATTGCTCTCTCACATGCGCCTTGACCGCGGTCCTTCAGCAGACCGAGCAACCCCTTGCTGGAGCCAGCGACCTTGGGTCCAACCTGGCGAGCTTTTGCTCAAGCCAGATGGGCCCACGCTCAAGCTGGCGACCTCAGGGTCTCGAACCTGGGTCTTCCGCATCCCAGTCCGATGCTCTATCCACTGCACCACCGCCTGGTCAGGCTCCACTTGTGTTTGAATAATCTACTTTATAGTCCTGAGGGTTTAAACATTTTTTTAAATTTTTTTAATTTACAAAATAGTAGGTATTCATTGTACTTATTGTCACTATAGGCTGTGAAATGTTCCAGCACATTGAGATAGCATCACACTCACTCTGTCTAAGCAGCCAACTGGCATCCCTCTAAAGGTCTTAAGCTCAGTTCTCCCTAAAATGCCACAGTAATTTCAGGAGTCATCTTTTATATTTAATTATTCATAACCAAAATTCACCAAACCTGAGATTTAAAAAATAGATGTGTGGTCTGACCTGTGGTGGCACAGTGGACAAAGCATCGACCTGGAACGCTGAGGTCACGTTCGAAATTCTGGGCTTGTCTGGTCAAGGCACATATGGGAGTTGATGCTTCCTGCTCTTCCCCCCTTTTCTCTCTTTTTCTCTCTCTTCTATCTAAAAAAAAAAAGAATAAATAAGTAAAAAGTTATTTAAATACGTATCTTAAAAAAAAAAGCCTGACCAGGAAGTGATGCAGTGGATAGAGCATCGGACCGGGACGCGGAGGAACCAGGTTTGAAACCCCGAAGCCTCCAGCTTGAGCGTGGGCTCATCAAGCTTGAGTGCAGGCTTACCAGCTTGAGCATGTGATCATAGAGATGATCCCATGGTCACTTGTTTGACCCCAAAGGTCGCTGGCTTGAAGCCTAAGGTCATTGGCTTTTGAGCCCAAGGTGGCTGGCTTGAGCAAGGGGTCAGTCGCTCTGCTGTAGCCCCTCCACTCCCCTGTCTAGGCACATATGAGAACGCAATCAATGAACAACTAAAGTCCACAACAAAGAATAGATGCTTCTCATCTCTCTCCCTTCCTGTCTGTCTCTCTCTGACTCTGTCAAAAAAATGAAAATAATAATAAAAATAGATGTAAATGCAAATATGCCTACTGAAAAAACTTAAAAGACATACTTTTTTTTTTTTTTTTTTTTACAGGGACAGAGTGAGAGTCGGAGAGAGGGATAGATAGGGACAGACAGACAGGAACGAAGAGAGGTGAGAAGCATCAATCATTAGTTTTTCGTTGCTATTGCGACACCTTAGTTGTTCATTGATTGCTTTCTCATATGTGCCTTGACCGCGGGCCTTCAGCAGACCGAGCCACCCCTTGCTGGAGCCAGCGACCTTGGGTCCAAGCTGGCAAGCTTTTGCTCAAGCCAGATGGGCCCATGCTCAAGCTGGCGAGCTCGGGGTCTCGAACCTGGGTCTTCCGCATCCCAGTCTGACGCTCTATCCACTGCGCCACCACCTGGTCAGGGTCCCGCATGCTTTTTGACCAGGAACCACCCAGCAAGCCCACTATGGGGGTGGTGCTCTGCCTGTTTGGGGCCCTTGCTCTGTTGCAACTGGAGCCGTTTTTACAGTGCCTGAAGCAGAGGCCATGGGGCTATACTCAGCACACAGGGCCGACTTGCTTCAATTGAGCCATGGCTGTAGGAGATAAAGTGGAGAGAGAGAGAGAGAGAAAGTAAGAGAAGTGAGAGGGGGAGAGGTGCAGAAGCAGAAGCAGATGGGAGCTTCTTTTGTATGCTCTGAGCAAGAATCCATCCCGGGACATCCACACACTATGGCTGATGCTCTACCACTGAGCCAACCAGCCAGGGCACAAGCAATACATTTTAATTTCCCTGTTATTGGAGCTATTGATAGCTTCTTTTGATATGTCATCTGGCCATTTGGATTTCCTTTATTGAGAATTGTTCATGTCTTTTGTTCATTTTTATTTTTTTTTCTGCTTATCTTATAGAAACATTATAGTATATCAATTGTTTATATGACACATGTATCTATTCATCTGGAATTAATTTTATATGGTGTGAAACAGGAAGTCTTACAGTTTTCCTTTGTATAGAGAGCCAACTTTGCCAAGACTAAATAAACCATTCTTTCCTCAATGAATCAAATGCCACCATATCATACATATTTTCCCTTTCTCTTTTGTTTTACAGGGACAGAGAGAGAGTCAGAGAGAGGGATAGATAGGGACAGACAGACAGGAACGAAGAGAGATGAAAAGCATCAATCATTAGTTTTTCGTTGCCTTTGCGACACCTTAGTTGTTCATTGATTGCTTTCTCACATGTGCCTCGACCATGGGCCTTTATCAGACCAAGCCACCCCTTGCTGGAGCCAGTGACCTTGGGTCCAAGCTGACAAGTTTTTTGCTCAAGCCAGATGGGCCCACGTTCAAGCTGGCAATCTCGGGGGTCTCGAACCTGGGTCTTCTGAATCCCAATCTGATACTCTATCCACTGTGCCACCACCTGGTCAGGCAATATCATACATATTTAAGTTCCCATATGTTTACTCTATTTCTGGATATTCTGTTTTTCTTTTCCTGTACTATTACTTTACTGTTTTGATGGAACAACTTTGTAGAAAGTTACACTCTTTTAAGCAAAGCTCCTGGCACTGTACTTTTAAAATTTCTTGACTATTTTTTTTTTTTTTTTTTTTACAGGGACAGAGAGAGTCAGAGAGAGGGATAGATAGGGACAGACAGACAGGAATGGAGAGAGGTGAGAAGCATCAATCATCAGTTTTTCGTTGCCTTTGCGACATCTCAGTTGTTCATTGATTGCTTTCTCATATGTGCCTTGACCTGGTCCTTCAGCAGACTGACTAACCCTTTGCTGGAGCCAGTGACCTTGGGTCGAAGCTGGTGAGCTTTTGCTCAAACCACATGAGCCCACACTCAAGTTGGCGACCTTGGGGTCTTGAACCTGGGTCCTACCACATCCCAGTTTAACGCTCTATCCACTGCGCCACCACCTGGTCAGGCTATTTCAATTTTTAAAGCATGATTTATTGCTTGTTATACATGTTAATTATTTGAAAGATATCAGACAATATAGAGAAATTTAAAAGGCATCTATATTCACATTAGGCACTGATAATCTCCCTTAATATTTATTATATTCACCTGACCAGGTGGTGACTCAGTGGATAGATCATCAGACTGGGATGTGGAGGACCCAGGTTTGAGACCCCAAGGTCACCAGGTTGAGCGTGGGCTCATCTGGTTTAAGCAAGGCTCACCAGCTTGAGCCCAAGTTCACTGGCTTGAGCAAGTGTCACTTGGTCTGCTGTAGCCCCCTGCACAAGGCACATATGAGAAAGCAATCAATGAACAACTAAGGTGCTGCAACGAAGAATTGATGCTTCTCATCTCTCCTTTCCTGTCTGTCCCTATCTGTCCCTCTCTCTGACTCTCTCTCTCTTTGTGTCTCTCAGACACAAAAAATTATTATACTCTTTCAGGAATATCTTAAAAAAGTAAGATTTTGTTTTGATAATTTTGTGACAATTCTTGACAAATTAAGGTTAGGAAAGTGAAAAATATTTACTTAATTAGTGTCAGGTTAGGTGTTGAACCTGTTTATATATTAATCTTTTTTACTGAGAGAGAGAGAGAGTCAGAGAGAGGGATAGATAGGGACAGACAGACAGGAACGGAAAGAGATGAGAAGCATCAATCATCAGTTTTTTCGTTGCAACACCTTAGTTGTTTGTTGATTGCTTTCTCATATGTGCCTTGACCGTGGGCCTTCAGCAGACTGAGTAACCAGTTGCTCAAGCCAGCGACCTTGGGTCCAAGCTGGTGAGTTTTTGCTTAAACCAGATGAGCCTGTGCTTAAAGCTGGCGACCTCGGGGTCTTGAACCTGGGTCCTCTGCATCCCAGTCTGAAGCTGTATCCACTGCGCCACTGTTTGGTCAGGATATATATTAATCTTTATTTGGCCTTTATTGGTTTTATGCATCTTAATGCAGTGGAATTGTTCAGTAGACATTTGAATTTACATGCATCTATTTTTTAGATCTCAGGTTTGGTGAATTTTGGTTATGAATAATTAAGCATAAGAGAAGACTCCTGAAATTACTTTGGTATTTTAGGGAGAACTGAGCTTAAGACCTTTTAGAGGGATGCCAGTTGGCTGTCTAGACAGTGTGGTGGTATCTCAGTGTGCTAGAACATTTCACAGCCTATTTCTTAACCTTGAAGATCCAGAAATTCTATTTCAGTGTTTCCCCTAGGGATGATCCAGCCAATTTAAACTCACTGATGTGTAAATTAGAATAACAGTGTTGTAATTCACAAGGGGCTATGCATTGCTACTGAACTACCTGTACATATAAACTTTCCAGGGCACCCTGTGTTAAATTAAGGTACTTGGGAGACAAGGTAGTTGCAAAGGCTGTTATAATCAGAAAGTTACTTTGTGAGCGTGAAACCAGAGCATATAAAGTTGGATGATCTTGGGTGTTTCATCATTCTAGGCCATAGTGAAACCTGATGACAGAACTATACCTGTCCCACAATGGTGTTTGGCTCCTCAGTGACCAAAATTCTTATCTCCAGATTTAGTATCTTTTCAAACAGTGATATATTAACACTGGTCTCCCCTTTCCTTCACTCTGTAGAACATTTTCCTTCTATGAACACAGTTCTTCATGTATGGGAAATAGATGTGCACTAATGCTCTCTTCACCTCAGAAAGAAAGGAATAATTCTATAAAAGAGGACAAAGAGCCTGACGAGGCGGTGGCGCAGTGGATAGAGCATCGGACTGGGATGCAGAAGACTCAGGTTCAAGACCCCGAGCTCGCCAGTTTGAGCACGGGCCCATCTGGCTTGAGCAAAAACTCGCCAGCTTGGACCCAAGGTCACTGGCTCCAGCAAGGGGTGGCTTGATCTGCTGAAGGCCCGCGGTCAAGGCACATGTGAGAAAGCAATCAGTGAACAACTATGGTGTCGTAACGGCAATGAAAAACTAATGATTGGCCTGACCTGTGGTGGCGCAGTGGATAAAGAGTCGACCTGGGAACACTGAGGTCGCCAGTTCAAAACCCTGCACTGGTCTGGTCAAGGCACATATGGGAGTTGATGCTTCCAGCTCCTCCCCCCTTTCTCTCTTTCTCTCTCTCTCCCACTCTGTGTTTCCTCTCTAAAAATGAATAAATAAATAAAAAAATAAAAAAAACCCACACATAGTTTAAAAAAAACAAACAAACTAATGATTGATGCTTCTCACCTCTCTCCGTTCCTGTCCATCTGTCCCTATCTATCCCTCTCTCTGACTCTCTGTCCCTGTAAAAAAAAAAAAAAAGGACAAAGAGGGGCATTTTATTTTGTTAAAGTGTACAAGCCATGTGAATATTAAACTTGTGGACAGTTAGGCTTTGGAAAAAATCATTGAAATACTAAATGTAAATATTTACATATAAAAGGAGAGATTAAAAGAAACACAATCATTGTGTTAGGCTTAACATCTCTCTCAGTCTTGGGTGGGTTGGATAGATAATATCTGAACTATAAAATTTTTTTTTTTTAATTTTTATTCATTTTTTATTTTTTTACAGGGACAGAGAGAGAGTCAGACAGAGGGATACATAGGAACAGACAGACAGGAAAGGAGAGAGGTGAGAAGCATCAATCATTAGTTTCTCGTTGCTGTTGCGACATCATAGTTGTTCATTGATTGCTTTCTCACATGTGCCTTGATGGTGGGCCTTCAGCAGACCGAGCAGCGCCTTGCTGGAGCCAGTGACCTTGGGTCGAGCTCAAGCTGGCGAGCTTTTGCTCAAGCCAGATGGACCCGCGCTCAAGCTGGTGAGCTCGGAGTCTCGAACCTGGGTCTTCCGCATCCCAGTCCGACGCTCTATCCACTGCGCCACCGCCTGGTCAGGCTGAACTATAAAATTTTTAAAAATGTATTCACAGATAAAATTTTATTATTTTTTTCATGTAATTGTCATCTTTAATTTTAAAGACAGTTTTTTGTTTTTGTTTTTTTTTTAAAATAAGGTGTCGCATTGAAAAACTGATGATGCTTCTCATCTCTCTCTGTTCCTGACTGACTGTTCCTATCTATCACTCTGTTTCTGTTGCAAAAAAAAGAAAAATACTTTAATTTTGGATTTTGTTTTTTTAATTTTGGATTTTTTTTAAGCAAGACAGGCTAACACACAGGAAGGGAGAGAGATGAGAAGCATCAAGTATTCATTGCGGCACCTTACTTGTTCATCAATTGTTTTCTCCTATGTGCCTTGACCAGGGGCTCCAGCCCAAGCCAGTGACCTTGGGCTCAAGCCAGCGACCTTGGCTTCAAGCTCGTGACCTTGGGCTTCAAGCTAGTGACCTTTGGACTCAAGTCAGTGACCATGGTTCATGTCCATGCGCCCACGCTTAAGCGGCGACCCTGTGCTCAAGCCAGCGACCTTGGGGTTTTGAACTTGGGTCATCAGCATCTCAGGACGTCACTCTATTCACTGTGCTACTGCCTGGTCAGGCTGCATTTTTTTAAAAAATTGCAAATTAAGGTAATTATGGAAGTGAAAAGCAGAGATTTACCTTTTTGATTAATCATTAAAATTAAAAAGAAAATTTTAAATTCATTTTGAAGAGATGGGCAGGGGGAGTGAGAGAAAAGTGGGGAAGGAGCAGGAAGCATCAACTCCCATATGTGCCTTGATGAGGCAAGCCCAAGGTTTTAAACTGGTGACCTCAGCGTTCAGTTTGATGCTTTATCCACTGCACCACCACAGGTCAGGTGATTTTAAAATTTTTTATAGTATAGAAATCTATAATGTAAAGCATGAACTTTTTTTTTTTTTTTTTTTTACAGGGACAGAGAGAGAGTCGGATAGATAGGGACAGATAGACAGGAATGGAGAGAGGTGAGAAGCATCAATCACTAGTTTTTTTGTTGCCATTGTGATACCTTAGTTGTTCATTGATTGCTTTCTCATATGTGCCTTGACCGCAGGCCTTTAGCAGACCGAGCAACCCCTTGCTGGAGCCAGCGACCTTGGGTCCAAGCTGGCGAGCTTTTGCTCAAGCCAGATGGGCCCATGCTCAAGCTGGCAAGCTCAGGGTCTCAAACCTGGGTCTTCCGCATCCCAGTCTGACGCTCTATCCACTGCACCACTGCCTGGTCAGGCAGGGCTGCACTTAATTTTACAAAAGAAAAATATTCTAAATATATTGAATTAGTTTGGCCAAAATTTGGTTTGCCATAAGTATAATTTTTATGTTCTGTTTTTATCAGCAGTTTCTGCTTTTTATTACATATGTGGCTGGAGTTGTAAAAATTTGTTTTTCTCACTACAGTTTTGAGTTCTTCTTTTTTTTTTTTTAAATTAAGTGAGAGGCAGGGAGGCAAAGACGGACTCCTGCATGTGCCACAGCCAGGATCTATCTGTCAAATCCCCTACTGGGAGATGCTCTGCCCATCTGGGGCGCTGCTCAACTGAGCTATTTTAGCACCTAAGAAGAGGCCGAGGAGTCATCCTCAGTGCAGGTCAGCTTGCCCAAATGGTTTGAGTCATAGATGTGGGAGGAGAAGGGCGGGGAGATGGGGATGGGGTGGAGAAGAAGATGGGCGTTTCTCCTGTGTGCCCTGACTGGGAATCATACCTGGGACTTCCACAGGGTGGGCTGACGCTCTACCACTGAGCAAATCTGCCAGGGAACAGTTTTGAATTCGTAAGGATAGAGACTGTGTTCTTGCCAGTCTCAGTATCTACTTCAATGCCTGGCATATAGAAGACACGGTAAATATTTGTTGAATGAGTGATTAGCACTTTCTGTTATAACTTGTTTCCCTATTACTTAAGTCATCTATGGGATAGTGTGACTAAGAATTGGGATAGGAGGGAAAAGGAGAGGCTCATAAAGCTAACAACTTCTGATTCCATATATTTTTTACATTCTCCTCCATTTGAAATGGATTTAATGGTGCTTATATTACTGTCATTTGTGATATTCCATTTTATAACTGTAGTCTAAGGGGCCTTGAACCTTTACACTTTTCTTCATTTTCTTGATTAAATACCTTATTCCTGTTTATTGCTGAATTCAAGATTCTCAAACTTAATGGCTGGATTTCACTTTAGTGCATGATATGTATGCTACTTATGTAGTTCAGTTTATTTTTTTCTTGTAAAGATCTGCTTGACAGTATTCATATATGAGGGGGACTACCTTTTAAATAGAATGATTTGTAAGATGTTTATCAAATACTATATTTGTTCTCATTGAGTTTTAGCGGTAATTCTATGCCATTATTTTTTAGTTGATGGAACAGAGGTTTGGAGAACTCTGATTGCTTGCCCGGGGTTGCTTGGAGGACAATGATAGTTGATTATTAGGATCTTTCTTTTTGTGTTTTGACTCTAATATTTCTTTTAACTATGCTCTTTAATGGGATGTCTGTATTTTTATGATTTATATAAACAGGACTATTTAATGTTATATTAACAATATGTAATTGAAAGATTTAAGAACTTTGATTTACCATTCAAAAGTCTTCATTCAAAATACAAAACCATAATCTCAAGTTTATTAATGTAAGAAGACTTGGGGACAGGCAGGGGGAACGGACTGGCTTACTAGGTCCAATTCTGTATCCTAGTAGTTTTTTCTTCTGCTTGTAGTTGCTTCACTTTAATTGCTCCTTCTTCCAGTGCATACATAGTTCCTGCAGTGTGCCTCCCTCCTTTCAGGGCTTTGGCCAAAATAAAGACACAAATTTCTCACTCTCTTCTGCAGGATTTGAAATGGCTGGAATTTTCAGAATAGACTTTTTTACATATCTTGCTGTCCCTTTTAGTATCCCCAACCTTAACTACTGGGAACTATTGTTAATCTTTTCTCCCTCACTATAGTTTTGTTCCTTTGAAAATATATACATAATTGGAATCATTCAGTATGTAACCTTTTGAAACAGTTTTCTTTCACTGGGCTGTAATGTCTTAGACCTGTGTACCATTAAGGCATATAGCAATATTCTGTTCATTTTTATTGCTACATAGTGTTCCATTTTATGAATTTACCACATTTTGTTTCCTGTTTTTGACAATTATGAACATGGTCCTCTAAACGTTCATAGATAGTATTTTTGTGAAGAAATGTTTTCTAGAATAAATTCCTAGATGTGAGATTGCTGGGTCATATAGTAATCATATTGCCAGACTGTGTTCCAGAGTGGCAGTACCATTTTTCATCCCCACCAGCAACATGTGATAGTTCCAGTTGCTCTGCATCCTCCCCAGCACTTGGTATTTTAGCCATACTAATGGGTGTGTAGCCTGACCAGGCGGTGTCGCAGTGGATAGAGCGGCTTACTGGGATGTGGAGGACCCAGGTTTGAAACCTGGAGGTTGCTGGCTTGAGTGCAGGCTTCTCCAGCTTGAGCGCGAGGTCGCTGTCTTGAGCATGGGATCATAGACGTGACATCATGGTCGCTGGCTTGAGCCCAAGGTCACTGGCTTAAGCAGGGGATCAGTTGTTCTGCTGTTGTAGCCCCCCCCTCCGTCAAGCACACATGAGGAAGCAATCAATGAACAACTAAGGCAGTGGTTCTCAAAGTGTGTGCCAAGAAGATTTCCAGGTGTGCCCTGTGGTATTCCAGAGAGAGATGTGCTTGTTGAGGACCAAAAAAAAAAACAGGGTTTTTGGAGTTTAGATTTTTAGGGGACAGAGGTGTGGGGAATCGGCTGTAAGCTGACAGTCTACCCAACCCCTCACCTCACTTGCCTGATTAGGTTGCAAAAGGCTGTTAAACTGTGGTGCTGGATTGTTTACACTACCCCCATGTTCCCCAGAAAGACTGGAGGCAAGTTTCTTCTATTATTTGTTTGGTGTAAAGTTAAGATGATATGTATGGTGGGGGTTTTGGATTGATGATTAAACATAAGGAATTGTCTCATGAAGCCTTTTGGATTTCTATAAAAGAAAAATATGTGGCAATACCTAAAAAAGCTTTGAACATTTTACTATAATTTTCAACATCCTATTTATGTGAATTAGGATTTTCTACCCTCAACACAATTAAGAGTAAAAAGAGAGGAATTCTTCAATGTATTGATGAGGAAATGAGAGTTTGCCTTTCAAATATTTGCCCAAACATTGGAGAAATCGCTAGGACACATCAGGCTCATGTTTCTCATAAATACAAGAATGAAAAAACTTAACACATTCGTGCCAGGCCCTGCTGAATTTACTAAATCTTACTAAGAATGTATCTATGTATATAGAAAGATAACCTTTTTGTCAATTTTTTATTTTTTAACCCTTTTTTACAAATTCTAAAAAGTGTAACTTAAAAAATGTAACAAATGTTTTTTTAATGTCAGAATAAATTGAATTTTGTATTTATTTTGTTTAATTACCATAAAAGCACACTCAGACTTTATATTCTTTAATATTTGACTTAATTATTATAACATATTTCTTCAAAATTTGTAGATAGTGCTCCTACAATTATTTGGAGGATTTTAAATGCGCCCCGACTTCAAAAAGTTTGAGAACCACTGAACTAAGGAGCTGCAATGGAGAATTGATGCTTCTTATCTCACTCCCTTCCTGTCTCTCCATCTGTCCCTATCTTTCCCTCTCTCTGTCTCTGTCACAAAAAGAAAATAGGCCTGACCAGGCGGTCGCACAGTGAATAGAGTTCTGACTGGGATGTGGAGGACCAAGGTTTGAGACCTCATTTGCCAGCTTGAGCGCTGGCTCATCTGGTTTGAGCAAGGCTCACCAGCTTGGACCCAAGGTCGCTGGCTCGAGCAAGAGTTCACTTGGTCTGCTGTAGCCCCTAGGTCAAGGCACATAAGAGAAATCAATTAACGAACAACTAAGAAGCTGCAGCGAAGAATTGATGGTTCTCATCTCTCTTCCTTCCTGACTGTCTGTCCCTATCTGTCCCTCTCTCTCTGATACTCTCTGTCTCTGCCACAAAAAAATAAAAAATAAAAATAAAAAGTAGGTGTGTAGAGGTATCTTATTGTGGTTTTAATTTGCATTTCTCTAGTATATAATGTTGAGCATCTTTTTAAATGTGCTTATTTATCATTCTCATATCTCTTTGGTGAAGTGTCTGTTTTAATCCTTTGCCCATTTTAAAAAACTGCATTTTGAGAGCTTCTTTTATGTCTGGATACAAGTCCTTTGTCAGATACATATATTGGCAAGAGAAAGACAGACAAGAAGGGAGAGAGATTACAAGAATCAACTTGTAGTTGCGGCACTTTAGTTGTTCATTTAGTTGTTCATTGATCGCTTCTCACATGTGTCTTGACAGTAAGTGGGGGGTGGCTCCTGCTGAGCCAGTGACCTTGTGCTTCAAGCCAGTGACCTCGTGCTTGAGCTGGAAGAGCCTGTGCTCAAGCTGGCAACCTTGGGGTTTAAACCTGGTACCTCAGTGTACCAGATCAGTGCTCTATTCACTGCGCCATCACAGGTCAGACAGGTTTTCTTTTTCTTATTCTTCTTTTCTTTTTAGATAGAGGAAGGGAGAGATAAAAAGGATCAACTTGTAGTTGTATCTTTTTTTTTTTTTTAATTCATTTTAGAGAGGAGACACAGAGTAAGAGAGAGAGAGAGAGAGAAAGAGAGAAAGGGGGGAGGAGCTGGAAGCATCAACTCCCATATGTGCCTTGACCGGACCAGTGCAGGGATTTGAACCTGCGACCTCAGTGTTCCCAGGTCAACGCTTTATCCACTGCGCAACCACAGGTCAGGCCTTGTAGTTGTATCTTTATAGTTGTTTTTTGATTGCTTTTCATATGTGCCTTGAATTATACAGGGGGCTCAAGTCGAGCCAGTGACCTTTGGGTTCCAATGATCATTTTGGCTATTATAGGTTCTTTATTTACTTTTTTTTTTCCTTTTTTAAAAATTTTCTTTATTTTTTTTTTACAGGGACAAAGAGAGAGTCAGAGAGAGGGATAGATAGGGACAGACAGGAATGGAGAGAGGTGAGAAGCATCAATCATTAGTTTTTCGTTGCCTTTGCGACACCATAGTTGTTCATTGATTGCTTTCTCACATGTGCCTTGACCGCGGGCCTTCAGCAGACCGAGCAACCCCTTGCTGGAGCCAGTGACCTTGAGTCCAAGCTGGCGAGCTTTTGCTCAAGCCAGATGGCTCCGTACTCAAGCTGGCGACCTTGGGGTCTCGAACCTGGATTTTCCGCATCCCAGTCCGATGCTCTATCCACTGCGCCACTGCCTGGTCAGGCTCTTTTTTTACTTTTAAAAATACTCAGGAAAATATGATATTAATAATCTAATCCTACCTGACCAGGCAGTGGCGCAGTGGGTAGAGCGTTGGACTGGGATGTGGAGGACCCAGGTTCGAGACCCCGAGGTCGCCAGCTTGAGCACAGGCTCATCTGGTTTGAGCAAGGCTCACCAGCTTGAGCCCGGGTCGCTGGTTTGAGCAAGGGGTCACTTGGTCTGTTATAGCCCCCCCCCCCCCCCCCCCCCCGTCAAGGCACATATGAGAAATCAATCAATAAACAACTAAGGAACCACAACGAAGAAATGATGTTTCTCATCTCTCTCCCTTCCTGTCTGTCTGTCTCTCTCTACCACACACACAAAAAAAATCTAATCCCCTGAGTTTTATTATTTTTCTCCTCAATCACATTTTTAAAGCAATTCTAGTATTCTGAGATAACTTTTTTTGGAAAGGTGATTTAACCTGACAATTGGTCTGTTTTCCTAATCCCTCAACTTTGTTGAGTTGAGCTTTGTGGTTATATTCAGTATTCATCTGATACTTTGTTGAAGCTGAGTTTATCAACAGCTGAGTAGAAAATACCTATTTTTATTAAACCTTTCTTTATTACTTTATTTTTATTTACTTTCTTTAAGTGAGAACAGGGAAAATAGACTCCTGCATGTTCCCTGATTGGGATCCACCGTCTGGGGCCGATGCTTAAATCAACCATGCTATCCTTAGCACCTGAAGCTGATGCTTGGACCAACTAAGCTATCCTCAGTTCCCGGGGCCAGTGCTTGAACCAATGGATCCACTGGCTGAGAGAGTGGAGGAGAGAGAGAATTGGGAGAAGGAGAGAGAGGAAGAGAAGCAGATGGTTGCTTCTCATGTGGACCCTGAACGAGGATCAAACCTGGGACATCCATATGCCAGACTGACACTCTGTCCACTGAGTGAACTGGCCAGGGCCAGAATTTATTTGTTGGTGTATCCTATGTCTTATTTTGCTGAATTTAATACTTAATATCTTTTGTTTTATTTTTTCCAGAAGTTAACTGAGTTGAGGGAGTCGTTTATAATAGCTTTGCTGAAGCTTTGTATCACTGACTTAGCAAGTCTTGAATTCATAAGAATCAGAAATTTATTGGAAAGTTGTGTGAATGGTTTTGGTAGTAAAAATATGTGAACATATTTATTTAATGTCTTTTCATGTCCAGAGGATGCCAGCCCCCATCAGATTGCGGGAGCTGATCCGGACCATCCGGACAGCTCGAACCCAAGCCGAAGAAAGAGAAATGATCCAGAAAGAATGTGCTGCAATCCGATCATCTTTTAGAGAAGAAGACAATACATACCGGTGTCGGAATGTGGCAAAATTACTATATATGCACATGCTGGGCTATCCTGCTCACTTCGGACAGGTAGGCTGGGCTGAGACCACATCTAGCAAGGGTACTCTTGTTTGAATGACAGGAGCTCAAAGACTTTAAATCTTTTCCTGTCAGGATGACAGGATACTTTGATAGTCTTGTAGTCTGATCACTGTGGAACTGCGGGTAGAATTGAGAGAGAAACTTGCAGGCTTAGAAAGGCATGATACTGCCATCAGTCCTTTCCATTGGGAATCTCATTATGTGGATTAAAATATGTTTTGATGGTTGCAGATTGCCTCTTAAAACTTGACCAGGGTTAACCAATAGATTGTGATTGTTCTGTGACAGGGCCTGGACTAGAATGAGTATTTAGGAAAAGTTTGCCTAATGTTTCCTTAACTATTTTCTCTGAGAACCATATTATAAGGTGGAACACTCACGACAGATGTTTTCAAGTAAAAGAAATTAGGTGGTTGCCAAATAATGGCATTAAAATTTTATCCTATTAAAAACAATTTTTTTTCTTATTACCTGAAATACACTTGAACACTGAACACTGAATATTGGGGTATGCTCCAACATTGACATTAATTAAATGGAATTCAGTTTACATTTACATGAAGTTTTTATTTTTCTTTCCCTGTTTTCATCCTAGCATCATTGCTTCATGTTATTTTAGGGCTTTAAAATAATTTTAAAAACAAAGTTAACAGAATATTAAAAAATAAGACTTTGTCCTAATTACCTCTTGTTTTGATTGTTGGGTCTGCTTCCTGACCCTCTCTCACACACAAAGGCATGTTATATAGCCAGTCTTAGCTTTGAGCATGATATTCGTGGTTATAACTGCTTTCTTCTGTCCATGTTTATCCATAAAAGGGGTTTGAGTTACCGAGAAGGGTATAGTGTTTTAGAGTCCTTATTTATGCTATTAAATTTGATTTCAATTAATTTAAGAATTGTATTATATGCTAAGTAGTCTTTTTAAGGAAAAGAATGTAAAATTGAAGGAAATAATGTGCAACACAAGGTAGGAGAAAAATACCATCCACATTTCCATTATTCGAAGATAAGTATTGTTGATGTTTGAATATTTAATTTATTAGGAAAGATGTCTACCAGTTTATGTTCTGTTTAGCTTCATAACTTCAGTAGAAACAGATTCCCCCACTCCTGAGTTTAAAAAGTAAGGGGAATGAATCCTATTAGATGGACTTGAGTTAGTCTTGAGCTTGTCTTGGGGCTGGGAGTGAGATTAACCTTTCTAGAAATACATTCTTGAGAGTGGGTGAGCTTTATTTCACCAAAGTAAAATTGAGGTGTCAGTAGCAGAGGGAAGGAGGACCAGATATTAGGCAGGCAAAAACAACAACGGTCGTCTATGGACAAAAATGTATATTGTATATGCTTTTACCACATGAAAAATTGATTCAGCCTGGCCCATGGTGGCATGGTGGATAGAGTGCCGACCTGGAACCAAACCCTGGCCGGTTCGAAACCCTTGCCCAGTCAAGGCACATATGAGAAGCAACCAATGAATAGAATAGCTAGAGTGAAGCAACTACTACTTGTTCCCAGCCCCCTTTGTAAAATCAATAAATAAAAAAAAGAAAAATTGATTCAGGTCATTATCCCTGTAGGGCATGGCATAGCTACTATAAAGCAAATATGTGATTATGTATTCTTTTTAGTTGATTTAAAATAGACACATTAGATTTACAGAAATCTGATATACTGTATTATAAAAGTGTCAGATCAGGGTAAAACTCTTAAACTCTCCACTCAGTCATGAGTGGAAACAGTGTATTTGCATACTCCCAAGGGAGTTCTTTGAAGATAAATTCTTTAAATCACAGGATAGATTTAAGACTTAGGTGATATTTTATTTATTTATTTATTTGATGAGAGGGGGAGATAGTGAGGTAGACTCCCTGCGTGCGCCCCTATTGGGATCCACCCAGCAACGCCTCAGGCTGATGCTTGAATCAACTGAGCTATATTTAGTGCCTGAGACTGATGCATTTGGATCAGCTAAACTACCCTTAGTACCCAGGGCCAGTGCTCGAACCAGTCTAGCCACTGGCTGCGGGCAGGGAAAAAGGAGAGAAGGGAAGAGGGGAGGAGGAGAGAAGCAGACAGTTACTTCTATGTGCCTTGGCCAGGAATTGAACCTGGGATGTCCAGAGCTGATGTTTTATCCACTGATCCACCAGCCAGGGCAGATATTTTATTTATTTATTTATTTATTTATTTTTACAGGGACAGAGAGAGAGTCAGAGAGAGGGATAGATAGGGACAGATAGACCGGAACAGAGAGAGATGAGAAGCATCACTCATTAGTTTTTCATTGCCGTTGCGACACCTCAGTTGTTCATTGATTGCTTTCTCACATGTGCCTTGACCGCGGGCCTTCAGCAGACCGAGCTACCCTGGCGAGCTTTTTGCTCAAGCTGGCGAGCTTGGGGTCTTGAACCTGTGTCTTCTGCATCCCATTCCAACACTGTATCTACTGCGCCACCACCTGGTCCGGCCGATATTTTATTTTTTAAAAGAATTATATATATATTTCTAGGATTCACTTCTGTAACATGCCTAAATAAAATATACTGTCTAGGTAGCATTTTTTGGAGTGTTTTGGAACTTAATGGTTTGATAAAACATTTACTTCTTAGGTGGAATGAGTTAATAACAATCAAGGATAATTGTACTAAATTTTGGTATGAAAAGAGATTTTTGAGTGGGACTAGGAATCATAATTTTATTGTTTTAAATTTATTTTATGTTATTTTATTTTTTTGTGACAGACAGAGAGGGACGGATAGGTACAGATAGGAAGGGAGAGAGATGAGAAGCATCAGTTCTTAGTTGTGGCTACTTAGTTGTTCATTGATTGCTTTCTCATATGTGCCTGAATGGGGGGAGCTGGGAAGGGTGCCACTGACAGCAGGGCAAGTGACCCCTTGCTCAAGCCAGTGACCATGGGGTTGTGTTTGTGGTCCTATGCTCAAGCAGATGAGCCCATGCTCAAGCTGGTGACCTTGGGGTTTCAAACCTGGCTCCTCTGTGCCCCAGTCCAACACTCTATCGACTGTGCCACCGCCTGGTCAAATAAGAATCATAATTTAAAATCCTTGTTCCGTTTCTATTTGAATAAATCATAGCCCTATGCATATCAGTAATTTGATACCCAATTCATAGGAATTTTCCTTATTAAGTACCCATAAAAGTTTCTGTCTGGATTCTCTCACTTGTATATATGAATCATAGTGACATTTTCATTTAATTATATGTAACAGCAGCCACCTTTTTGTTTTTTGTGGCAGAGACAGAGTCAGAGAGAGGGACAGATAGGGACAGACAGACAAGAAGGGAGAGATGAGAAACATTGTTGTGGTTCCTTAGTTGTTCATTGATTGATTTCTCATATATGCCTTGACCGGGGGCTACAGCAGACTGAGTGACCCCTTGCTCAAGCCAGCGACCTTAGGCTCAAGCTGGTGAGCCTTGCTCAAACCAGATGAGCCCACGCTCAAACTGGCGACCTTGGGGTCTCAAATCTGGGTCCTCAGTCTGATGCTCTATTCACTGCGCCACTGCCTGGTCAGAACAGCCAATCTTTAATCGTGTTTTATTTGTTAGATCTGTGCTGTTTATTATGATAGCCACTAGTTGTGTAGCCATTGGTCTTGAAATATGGCTAGCTTACCTGAGGCAAATATTAAAGGAAAATAAAAAATTTTGGGGGGGATACTTGGTGCAGTTATTGGAAAAATTTAAAATATGTTTTAGATAACTTGGGTATGTGAATCTTCTTTATCAGTTGTAAATTTTATGAAGTCTAATTACAGTTCAAGTAATACTGATGGATATGTAGTGTACAAATTGAGATGTGCATAAGTGTAAAATGTGTATTGTATTTAGAAGCCTTAGTACAAAAAAGATGTAAAATATCTAATAATTTTTATGTTGATTACGTTCAATATTTTAGATATACTGGGTTAAATAAAATATATTACTAAAACTAATTTTACTTGTTTCTTTTTACTTTTCACTTCAGCATTTATCTATCCATCTATCTATCTGAAGTGAGAAGCGGGGAGGCAGAGAGACAGACTCCTGCATGTGCCTCACCGGGATCCACCTGGCATGCCCACTATGGGGCGATGCTTTGCCCATGTGAGGCGTTGCCCCGTTGCAACTGGAGCCATTTTAGCACGTGAGGCAGAGGCCATGGAGCCATACTCAGCGTCCAGACCAACTTTGCTCCAATGGAGCCTTGGCTGCAGGAGGGGAAGAAAGAGACCGAAATGAGAGGGGGGAAGGTGGAGAAGCAGACGGGCGCTTCTCCTGTGTGCCCTGGCCGGGAATCGAACCCGGGACATCCACACGCTTGGCCAACAGTCTACTACTGAGCCAACTGGCCAGGGCTTTGCTACAGTATTTAGCATGGTGCTGACCAATAGAAATAAAATATGAGCCAATGTATAATTTAAAAATTTTTAGCAGGCCACATTTAGTAGAGTCTTATTTAAATAATCCTATTACAGAATAGGAAACTGAAATTCAGAGTTCACATGATTTGTTTAAATTCACACAGCTAGAGCATATGAGGGGATTAGAACTCAACCTTGTATAACGCTAAAACCTATTCAGTCTTTGGTTTTAGTTTGAATCTATAAATAGCTATTTACAGCAAGTTTATTTTGAGTCATTTATTTAATTATTTTATTCCTGCCTTGCTATACAAAGGATTTCAGATGGCATATATGTTATTGGCATCTACTTAAAAGAGAAAAAGAACAGAAGAAAGTAAGAATTGGGAAAAGGAAGAAAACAGAATACAAGGCCAGTGTAGTTGCTGTTGGAGAGGCAACTAAGGCAGAAAACTCCCCACTCAGTTATGTGGTTGTAATGACCAGAATGTAGGAACACAGCAGCAGGAACCAGACTGCCTGGGTGTGAATTCTGGCTTTGTTATTTTGCTATCTCTGCTATTTTTAGCAAGCTTCTTAACCCTTCCTGTCTCAGTTTTCTTATATGTAAAATGGGAACAATGCTGAAACTGTGCAGGGTTATTATGTCGATTAAGTAAATAGTCAAATATTAGTCATTTTACCATTTCCCCAAGGACAGCAAAATTTTTTGAAAAACACCGAATTCTAGCAGAGATTTTCTTGGGTGTGTCTTTTGTCTAGGAGTCTCTTAGTAATTAATATGAGACAGTATTCTCAACATTTTTACAACAAAAGCAGTGATAGATTTCCTTTAAGTTTTATAAACTTTTATGTGTGGCTTAAACACAGCCCAGAAATAAAGTTGAGTATCTAAGAAGTTGGTAAATTACAGGAGTAGAAAATGGTGGCTCAGGAGCCATATTCTTTCACATGTGTATTTTGTTCTCTTGCACAGTACTTAAAGATTGTTTTGAATTCGCTGCCTACATCTAAAAATTAAGGAACTCATAGAAATATGGATTTCTAGTTTCTCTTAGAAAATCAGAGGATTTGACAATGCTAGATTGACATTTTCAAATGGCAGTAGTAGGCTGGGGAGCTTCTCCGTGGTGGACATGCATTCTTTGTTTCTCTCCAGTTCCAGCCTGGCCTGCTATACCCAGCTGCTTGTCTACAATCTGCCCTTCTATCAATATAATGTAGCACTCCACTGCTTTAGGTCTCTGAAGGTTTACAATGTTCTCCATAAGGTCTCACACATCTTTGGTAAAATTTATTCTTAGGTTCCTTGGAGCTCTTGTTCCTTAAACATTATTTATTACATTGTACATAAATAGGAATACAATTGATTTTTGTGTATTTGTCTCCTCAACATAACAACATTACTGGACCTGGTTGTAAAAGTCCCTGTAGACTTCATTGTTTGCATATATATTCAATATTATTGTCTGCAAATAATGGCAGTTCCTTTCCTTTTCCATCCTTAAACATTTTTGTTCTTATGTTCTTACTATTCTGTACATGTAGTAAGATATTGAAAAGAAGCAGTGATAATAGGCATCCTTGTCTTGTGCAATCCCAGATTGGCTGATCTCAAATCTGGGGCAGGAAATGTTCAAAATAAGCTTGAACTGTTTCACTATGCAAGGAAGCAGAAAAGACTACTTAGGTTATGTTAAAAGTATTCAGCAGCCACCAGAAGAGGCTGTTTTACCCCCAAATGAGAAAATTTGAGCTTTAATAAGAATAATGATTGTAATTGAAACCAAGTAAATTTGTATCAGTGAGTTCATAAGAACAGCAAATTCTAAAAACTCCATTGGTCATCTTTGGAGGATAATATGGAACCAACTAATTTTGAGAAAGAAACAAAAACAATCCTACTTTTCCTTACCAGTACTTCCTTTTGAAGGACTTCCTGGTAAACTTGGTGTATATCGAGAAGTTGCTTCTAAGAGGACTAGTTGAGCCAATACATGAAGAAGGAATGAAATAGTTATATTGCCATTTTGGAACCCCTGATGATCATCACTGCCGCTGATGTCACAAAAGAGATACACCCACCAGAAATAATTTCATGCCTCCTGATGAAAGTTTATGCCACCACCTATGCAGTGTATTTGCTAAAGCAAAACAAAACAAAAACTGAAAAACTTGAATCAGATCAAGCCTTTTGGTGTGTTTTAAAAAGAGACGTTTTTGCCTGACCTGTGGTGGCACAGTATATATATAAAACACTGACCTGGAACACTGAGGTCACCGATTTGAAACCCTGGGCTTGCCTGGTCAAGGCACAATGGTATTTGATGCTTCCTGCTCCTCCCCCTTCTCTCTCTGTCTCTCTCCCCACTCTCTAAAATGAATAAAAAGAAAAAGAGTTAAAAACTAAAAATAGAAAGACATTTTTATAAGAGTATTCATTGCAGCATTGTTTCTAATAGGGATGCACTGGGAACAATCTGTACATCCACAGAAAGAATAGGTAAGTTGTGAGTACCTATATAAGTGAGTTAGAGCTTGGATATAATACTCAAAAATGTTAAATAGAAACAGCAGGAATATGATCTGATGCTTTTCAAAACATTCAGACATAATTATCTTTTCATGGGTAGTAAGGACGTGCAGCGTGGCAAAGATGAGTTTTGGTTACTCATGGGGTAGAAAGAGGGAAAGAGGGAAAGTGGGACCGAGGCAGAGTATGTAGAGGGCCTCAATTGGATTTGTAATATTAACGTTTTTTAAATTAAGTAAATAGGGTAAAAATTTTGATAAAGCTTATTGGTGGGTCAGTGAGTGTTGTTATTTTTGTATATTTTTGGGTGAAATATTTTATAATTTTCTCAAGAGAAAATAGGGTGTGGTAGGAATTTTGTTTATTTTCCCTTTCTCGTTCTGCTTCAGAATGAAAAAGCGGTCCCTGGTCAATGTAGATTTTAAGTCACCAGGCTACATAGTAGTAAAGCAATCACAAACTTGTTCTTCAAAAGTGTGTGTGCGTAAACTAGAAAGTTATTTCCGAGCACTAAAATGAAATAAAGGTAACTTTTTAAAAGACTTTATTTTTTATTATTTATTTATTTTAGAAAGGGGGAGAGTGAGAGAGAGAGGGAAAGAGAGAGAGAAGGGGGGAGGAGCAGGAAGCATCAATTCCCGTATGTGCCTTGACCAGGCAAGCCCGGGGTTTTGAACCGGCGTCCTCAGAGTTCCAGGTCGATGCTTTTTCCACTGCACCACCACAGGTCAGGCCAAAGGTAACTTTTAAAAAGACCTAATTAATCAGCTGCAGATCCATTGTTTATAATATTTTAATGCACCTTTTCATCAAGGTGATTGTGCACATCATAAAACCCAAATGTTAAATTTAAAAGCAAACGTATATGTGCGTTGATCTTGTGGGAGATTGTTCTGAAAGCTGACAAAGTGGGTGCGGCCCTTTTCTAAAGGGTAACCAGATTAAATGTTGATAAAAGGCAATGTTCCTACTTCAGAAAAAATGGAACAAGGCCAGGAACCTGGTCAAGTTCTCTTTTTAAAGATTGCTTTGAAATTCAAAGAAAGCTGGAACATTGAGTCATCTAGAATAACTTCGTAAACATTAAATTGTCAGGCTCTCCCTCAAATCTACACCAGATTATCCTGGGGGTTGATCTTAAAGTATTTGTTCCAAAGGGGGCTGATAACAGTCTTTTAAGGCTTGTTGCTAATGGCTGCCTGGAATGTTGCTCAAGAATTCTGAGGCCACTTCAAGGATCAGCTGGAGAGAATTAGGGAGCGGAGAACTGTTAGGGTTCTCTTCCACAATGTGGCTTTGTTACTTTAGTGATGGGGAACCTGAGGCTCAGGTTGTTGAAATAATTTAGCTAGAAACTCAGATTAGTTTCTTTCTATTCCACTGTTATATAAAGGGATAGGAACCTTTCTCTTCTAATCTGAATAGGGTGCCCTTCCTAAATCATTTTCATAGTAGTTTGTATGTAACTGTTACAGTGTGCGTACCATACTTTATGATACATACCCAACTGCTGGTTTTCTTTTATGTGCCCTGCTGTGTATCAGTGACAATGTGTAGCACATTAGTTTGTGCACAAGTTTACTAAATTAAAGCAAAATGGCAGCGTTTCAAAAACAATTGGAAAGTAAATATTGAAAAAAATCAGTGAGTAGCAAAGAGTCATTACAGTCAGCTCTTTGGAATGACAGGTAGGGGGAGATGGACAAGGTTCCTGTGGAAAACAAGCATAGTATATTAAGAGAGTTGTTGACAAGGAAGAAATTGATAGGTGAAGAATACAAAGTAACTGTCAGCTGGGAAAAGCACAGCCATTCTGGGAGTTAGAGATAAGGAATAAACATACCTCTTAAGCTACTACAGTGTAACAGGTATAAAAGAATAGACAATAATTGTTCATTATGAATTTCAGTTATCTAAAAGAGGCTGTTTTCATTTCCTGAGTTGTATTTTTATAAGATCCTGGTCTTAAATTTTCAGTCCTTTTCCAAAAAGGATTCCAGGACTCAGATGCTTTTTTTGGTTATTTTTTTGAATATGTATTGTATATGTTCAAGTTTGAAAGGGGTACAAATGATTTCCCTAAGTTTTTTTTTTTTTAATTAAGTTTCCTAACCATAAGTTAGGTATATTTCCTTTATCTTGCAGTTTTCTTTTTTTTTTGTTTTATTGACAGAGACAGAGAGTCAGAGAGAGGGACATATAGGGACAGACAGACTGGAAGGAAGGAAGAGAGAAGCATCAATTCTTCGTTGCGACACCTTAGTTGTCCATTGATTGCTTTCTCACATGTGCCTTGACTGGGGGGCTATAGCATACCAAGTAACCCCTTGCTGAAGCCAGCGACCTTGGGTCCAAGCTGGTGAGCTTTGCTCAAACCGGACAAACCCGCCCTCAAGCTGGTGACCTTGGGGTCTCGAACCTTGGTCCTCCGCGTCCTAGTCCGATGCTCTATCCACTGCATCACCACCTGGTCAGGCTATCTTGAAGTTTTAAATTTTTTCCTCCTCCTCCAATTTTAGTTAATGTCTTTGGAATAGATAATGACAGTTTATTGATGCAAAATTTAAAGCATACAAAAAGATTTATGATCAAAACTGCTTTCTATTCTCTTCTGATCACTTAGTTTCCCTCTTTATAGGCAATTGGTGGCATCATTTCTTGGCTCTCCTTACAGAGACATTTTACACATATTCAGTGGATGGATATATACATATGTTTTCACCCCTTCTCTTTTAAAATACATATTGTCACATACTGTATGCACTGTTTTTTTAATCTGTCTTGAAGATTATTAGCCCATATCAATTATAAAAAGCTTCCTCATTCTTTTCCCCCCAGCTTTTTGGACATGCTTATGGTAGTAGATCCAGCGTAGTACGTATTCCGTTACATGTATGAATCATAATTTATTAAACTGATGCCTTATTAATGGACATTTATTTCTAATCTAATGTTAAATAATCTTACTATAGTTGAATAATCTCATTATCTTGCATTTGTGTGAATGTAAATGTAGTATAAGTTTGTAAAAATGCAGTTGTTGAATGAAAGGGTATATGTATTTGTGATTTAGATAGGCCAGTTCGTCCGTCCGTCCTTCCTTCCTTCCTTCCTTCCTTCCTTCCTTCCTTCCTTCCTTCCTTCCTTCCTTTCCTTCTTCCTTTCTTTCCTTCTTCCTTCCCTTCCTTCCTTCCTTCCTTCCTTCCTTCTTTTTTTTTTTACAGGGACAGAGAGAGGGATAGATAGGGACAGACAGACAGGAATGGAGAGAGATAGATAGGGACAGACAGACAGGAATGGAGAGAGGTGAGAAACATCAATCATTAGTTTTTCGTTGCCATTGCGACACCTTAGTTGTTCATTGATTGCTTTCTCACATGTGCCTTGACCTTGGGCCTTCAGCAGACTGAGCCACCCCTTGCTGGAGCCAGTGACCTTGAGTCTAAGCTGGCGAGCTTTTGCTCAAGCCAGATGGGCCCGCGCTCAAGCTGGTGACCTTGGGGTCTCGAACCTGGGTCTTCCGTATCCCAGTCCGATGCTCTATCCACTGCGCCGTGGCCTGGTCAGGCAGCCAGTTCTTTCTTATCACAGTTTGGGCCAGTTAATACTCCTGTCATTAATGTCCTGTACTGTTGTGACAGTTTTTTATCTTTGGTTAAAAGTAGTATCTCAGTATGGTTTTGACTTGTATTTCCTTTATTTTTTGTAATAAATTCACCAAGGCATATTTTACATATGTAATTCATCTTTACAAGTGAATAATTAAATGGATTTCTTTGTTGTCGTTCGTATTTATTTAGTAAATTTATCTCATTGGGTTTGCATTTGTTTTATGAGGAGCTTGAACTCCATTTCGTATGTTTGAGTTATGTTGTTTTCTTTGAATTGTCCATATTTTTTGTTCATTTTTTTATTGAGTTGCTGGCTTATTTATTTATTTATTTATTTATTTAGAGAGGGACAGTCAGGAAGGGAGAGAGACAAGAGGCATCAGCTCGTAGTAGTGATACTCTTAGTTGTTCCTTGATTGTTTGTTTTATGTGTCTTGACGGGGGGGGGGGATGGACTCCAGCTGAACCAGTAATTCCTTACTTAAGAAAGCAACCTTGGCCTGACCTGGCGGTGGCTCAGTGGGTAGAGCGTCGGACTGGGATGCGGAAGACCCAGGTTCGAGTCCCCAAGCTCGCCAGCTTAAGCGCGGGCCCATCTGGCTTGAGCAAAAGCTTGTCAGCTTGAACCCAAGGTCGCTGGGTCCAGCAAGGGGTGGCTCAGTCTGCTGAAGGCCAGCGGTCAAGGCACATGTGAGAAAGCAATCAATGAACAACTAAGGTGTCGTGACGGCAATGAAAAACTAATGATTGATGCTTCTCACCTCTCTCCGTTCCTGTCTGTCTGTCCCTATCTATCCATCTCTCTGACTCTCTCTCTGTCCCTGTAAAAAAAAAAAAAAAAAAAAAGCAACCTTGGGCTCAAGCCAGCAACCATGGGATCATCTCTGTGATCCTGTGCTCAAGCTGGATGAGCCGGCACTCAAGCTGGCAACCTTGGGGTTTCAAACCTGGGTATTCAGTGTCCTGGGTTGGTGTTCTATCTACTGTACCACTGCCTGGTCAGTCATTGAGTTGTTAGTTTATTTTTAAAAACCAACTTGTCGGATCCTGTTACATAGGATTTCATGACTGTGGAATGAATGACATATACTTTTTCCAAGTTGGTCATTTGTCTTTTGACTTTGCTCACAGAGTTTGAGGTAAAAGCAAAAGTTTTCTGGTGTGAATATAAAAGCTGGACTGTTTACTGGAGTCTTAAAGCATTTGCCATATATATGGGTTAGTAGTGTT
Organism: Rhynchonycteris naso; assembly: GCA_037038555.1. Classification (NCBI taxonomy): domain Eukaryota; kingdom Metazoa; phylum Chordata; class Mammalia; order Chiroptera; family Emballonuridae; genus Rhynchonycteris; species Rhynchonycteris naso. Next base: position 21,398,878 of record CM073001.1, read on the forward strand.
TCAGGTGTGATTTCAAGTAGCTTTTTTTTGTAGTTGTTAAACATGATTGAGGCTCAAATGCTGGTTGGGTTAGTGGCTAGAGCAGGGGTCCCCAAACTTTTTACACAGGGGGCCAGTCCACTGTTCCTCAGACCGTTGGAGGGCTGCCACATACAGTACTCCATACATTGACCACCAATGAAAGAGGTGCCCCTTCTGGAAGTGCGGCAGGAGCCAGATAAATGGCCTCAAGTGGCCGTAATTTGGCCTGCAGGCCGTAGTTTGGGGACCTCTGGGCTAGAGAGTCAGCCCAGCATGTGGACATCCTGGGTTTGGTCCCCGGTTAGGGCACGCGTGAGAAGTGACCATCTGTCACTCTCTCCCACCGTCGCCCCCTTCTCTCCCTTTTCCTCTCCCGCAGCCAGTGGCTCAATTGGTTTGAGCATTGGCCCTAGATAGGGGTTGCTGGGTGGATCCCGGTTGGGATTCATGCGAGAGTATATCTCCCCTTCTCTCACTTAAACAAACAAACAAAGAACATGATTGATATTATAACTTTACCTAGTTACATATTTTTTAAAATTACTTTTATTTTTTAACTTAAAAAAGTGTTTATTTTATTGATTTTAGAGACAGGAAGGGAGAGAGCAAGAGACAGGAACATAAATTTGTTCCTGGGTACCTGCCCTGACTGGAGATTGAACTGGCAACCTCTGTATAATCTTACGTTTCTCTTCAAAGTTGTCACCTTCAAAATCAAATGCTTAAAGCAAATTCACTGTACAATGAGAATATTAAAAATAATTTAGTATTTGTTATTTTAACTTTTCTTTTTCTTTTTTGCTGTTTAGTTTAAATATCACAAAAACAATGAATTCTACTCACCAGTCACTGATAATTTTTATGTGACTGTCTTAAAACTTGTCCCTTAAAAATACAAATAATGTTAATGACTGAGAGTCTGTCCTTATTAGTTCATTTTAATAAAATATTTTTGAATAATTTACTTGTATAATGCCTGGTATTTGCCAGAAGCATGATTCAGTAAGGATGATAAAAATTTCATTGTTCTCTGCTTCCAAGAACATTTGCTTTCACTTCTAAAATATTTAAAAACCTTCAGTTTGAAAAAGATTTTTTTCAATTTAATTTTGGGGTTTTATTTATTGATTTTAGAGAGAGGAGGGGGAGTGAGAGAGAAAGAGAGATAAAAAGGAGGGAAAAGCGGGAGGCAGCAATTCATAGTGGTTGCTTCTTGTATATGTGCCTTAACCTGGCAAGCCCAGGGTTTTGAATCGGTGACCTCAGTGTTCTGGGATAAAGCTGCATCCACTGCAACACCACAGGCCAGGCGAAAAAGATTTTTCTAATAACATTTTAGCTTCTGATTTTTCTCATTCATTTCAGAAGTAATTTTTCTGCTGACATTATATAAATGACTTTCATCATCTATTTCATAAGTTAAAAAAATTTAACTTGAATGTGTAGAAGAAAGGGAAGGGTTGTTAACCTAATCTTTGTCAATCTCAAAAGACATTTTAGTTTTTGTTTTGGATCCTGGTAGGTCCTTCTTGGAGGCTTCTTTGACTTGCTCATGATAATTTCTGCTACCTTATGTGGCTTTTTGTTTTTATTTTTTTTTAATGGATTCATTTTAGAGAGACAGAGGAAAGTAGAGAGAGGGAAGCATTCATTTGTTGTTCCACTTTGTGCATTCATTGATTACTTCCTGTATGTGCCCTGACCAGGGATCAAACTCGCAACCTTGGTGTTTCAGGACAACACTCTCACTGACTGACCTAACTGGACATACCTTAAGGTTTTTTTTGTTGTTGTTATTTTTGGTGACAGAGAGAGAGAGAGAGAGAGAGAGAGAGATAGGGACAGACAGACAGGAAGGGAGAGAGATGAGAAGTATCAATTTTTTGTTGTAGTTCCTTTGTCTCCTTAGTTCATCGATTGCTTTCTCATATGTGCATTGACCTGGGGCTACAGCAGAGCGAGTGACCCTTTGATCAATCCAGGTACCTTGGGCTTTAAGCCAGCGAACTTTGGGCTCAACCCAGCGACCGTGGGGTCATGTCTATGATCCCATGCTCAAGCCAGTGACTCCGCGCTCAAGCTGGTGAGCCCTCACTCAAGCTGGATGAGCCCGTGCTTAAGCTGGATGAGCCTGTGCTTAAGCTGGATGAGCCCACGCTCAAGCTGGGGACCTCAGGGTTTTGAACCTGGCTCTTCTAATTCCAAGTCTGATGCTCTATCCACTGCTCCACTGCCTTGTCAGGCCACCTTAGGTGTTTTTAATGAAGGTACATTGAAAGAACAATTTTTAGATATCTCAAAACAATTTTATTTGTAAGCTTTTACTTCAGTTTTACTTTTGAATCTACAGGCAAATTCATTAGACAAGTCTTAGATTCCTGTGTACATGGGTCTGCATTTGAACACCTTCCCTTGGGATGTGGTGATTCTAAATGGGAGCATAGTTTGAAAAACTCTTCTTGGAGAGTCTAACTTGTGTGTTTAAACACTTTGAAAACCACTTCTTCAGGGTATGGTTGACCTTTTCCATGTTAGTCAAGGTGGAATGATAAAGTATAGCATAGTGATTGTGACATTCAAGAAAAGCTAAGAAGATAGACAGACTGTTTAACTACAAAGACTGTTAGGCTCAGAGAATTTCTAACAATTATATAAAGAAAAATATCATATCAAACATTTTAGGTTAATTCCACTACTGAGTTTTCCACTGGCTTTTTTTTCTTTGATTTCTAAATGCTCACATGTAGCACTTTTCACATTATATTAAAGTTATTGTCTGTCTCTTCTTCACTTGTACATTTTTGATATTTAGGACAGTGTTTGGCAGTTAATGTATTTCTGGTTATTGAGTTTTTTTGATACTCAGAATGGGAACCAGACCTTAAATACACACATGAGTTAAGTGCTTATTTAATGTAATCTGGGTATTAAATTAGGAATTGGGTCTTTAATATGTTATAATATGTACTTTTCTACTTTGTATGAATCTGTAGAACTAAGGTATATTTGAATATACCTTATATTTGTATTATGTTTTGTTTACAGATATATGGATGGCAGATATTATAGGACCTTGACAAGTTGGTCTGGTCTATTTCAGAACTTTATTACTATCAAGATACCCAAGGGTCTTAAATCTTAGTCTTTTATTTAGGTGGTTTGATGATACAGGTTATATATATTTAATCATTCATTGATTCTGGGTTAAAAACATTGCTTTCCTGATTGTGGCAGCAATTTTCTTAATTTTTTTCTTTTTTTAAATTTTATTTGCAGTTGGAGTGCCTCAAGCTTATTGCGTCTCAAAAATTCACAGACAAACGCATTGGCTATTTAGGGGCAATGCTGTTGTTAGACGAAAGACAAGATGTCCATCTTCTCATGACAAACTGTATCAAGAAGTAAGTCTTAACCTTTCCTTTTTCTAAGAACTAATTTATGATTTTAGGTCTTTCTTATAATACAGCATCAGTAAATCTTGACACCTTCTATTTACTGACTTTATATTTACTGTCTAGAATATATTTGAATAGTTTTTGGTTCTGTGGCTTATATGTAAAGAGATTTAGCAAAGGATTAAAATTTCTGTAGAGGATAATTTAATTACATGAAAATATTGCTGTACATCTTCAGGCACAAGAACACAATTTAGCAATGAAATAACATTTGAGCCTTCATAGAATAGAAAAGGCATTAGTAAATCTGAGTTTTCTTATATTTCCAGGACTTTGAATGCCATGAATAATAAAATGTTACATTTATTAAAGAATTACCAATGTGTATTCTGAGTAAACACCATTCAAAGGCTAAAGGAGAAGTCTTGTCTGTGGTATAATCCAAGATATCAGTTACATGGAATTATACTTAAACACCTGTGCATGTTGTGGATAAGTTGTTTTATTTTATTTATTTTATTTGTTTAACAGGGACAGAGAGAGAGTCAGAGAGAGGGATAGACAGGGGCAGACAGACAGAAACAGAGAGAGGTGAGAAGCATCAATCATTAGTTTTTCGTTGCCGTTGCAACACCTTAGTTGTTCATTGATTGCTTTCTCACATGTGCCTTGACCGCGGGCCTTAAGCAGACCGAGTAGCCCCTTGCTGGAGCCAGTGACCTTGAGTCCAAGCTGGTGAGCTTTTTGCTCAAGCCAGATGGGTCCGCGCTCAAGCTGGCGAGCTTGGGGTCTCGAACCTGGGTCTTCTACATGCCTGTCCGACGCTCTATCCACTGCGCAACCGCCTGGTCAGGCTATTTTATTTTTTTTACTAGTCCAGTCATGCTTCTTTAATTTACAAACCGAGGAATGCTTGCTAGATATTAGAGGACCCCAGGGAATTTAGCAATTCTTCCCAGCTTCCCTCTTATAATACATTTTTGTTAGAAAGTCACAGAAGTTCTGATGGCCTATTGGTTAAACCTTTTTAGTTTAATTTGGTTTTGGCTTGTCTGTTTAATCTCTTTTTTAAGATTTCTATTTCATTTGCAGTTTTTGTATATTTGACAGAAAATAAAAGCAGGAGGATGTAGGTTATCAGATTTGTAGATACTGAACTCTTACACTCTTCTGTGATGACGTTCTACTTTAAAATTTCCTAATGGGGCCTGACCAGGCGGTGGCGCAGTGGATAGAGCATCGGACTGGCATGCGGAAGACCCAGGTTCGAGACCTCGAGCTCGCCAGCTTGAGCGCGGGCCCATCTGGCTTGAGCAAAAGCTCGCCAGCTTGGATCCAAGGTCGCTGGCTCCAGTAAGGGGTTGCTCGGTCTGCTGAAGGCCCGCGGTCAAGGCACATGTGAGAAAGCAATCAGTGAACAACTATGGTGTCACAATGGCAATGAAAAGTAATGATTGATGCTTCTCACCTCTCTCTGTTTCTGTCTGTCTGTTCCTATCTGTCCCTCTCGCTGACTCTCTTTCTGTCCCTGTAAAAAAAAAAAAAAAAAAAAAAATTCCTAATGGGTAATAGAAAATTCCAAAGTAGGAATTATGATTTGGCCTGACCTGTAGTGGTGCAGTAGATAAAGCATTGACCTGGAATGCTGAGGTCGCTAGTTCAAAACCCTAGACTTGCCTGGTCAATGCACATATGGGAGTTGATGCTTTCAGCTCCTTCCCCCCTTTCTCTCTCTTTCTCTCTCTCCTTCTTCCCTCCCTAAAATGAATAAATAAAGTCTTAAAAAAAGTAAAAGAATTATGACTTGGTTGTAAATACTGAGTGTATTATGTAAATACATCGAGTCTATAAACTTAATTTTGGGAGAATCTTGTTTTGTGACCTTGAAATAAATTTTAATAATGAAGATACTAAGTTGATTCATTTATTCAACCAGTACTTTTGTATACCTGTTGTATCAGGAGCTGTTGTATGGTATGGCAGTGGAGATTGAGTAAGATGAAACAGATTTCTTGGTGTTATGGTGGTTTCATTCTAGATCAGAGGTCCCCAAACTACAGTCTGCGGGCCAAATTGTGGCCACCTGAGGCCATTTATCCGGCCCCCGCCGTACTTCCGGAAGGGACACCTCTTTCATTGGTTGTCAGTGTATGGAGTACTGTATGTGGCGGCTCTCCAACGGTCTGAGGGACAGCCCCCTGTGTAAAATGTTTGGGGACCCCTGTTCTAGATGTTCAGCATGACTTTTGTACATTTACTCTGGACAGGTCTCTGAGAGTTTAATTTTTGTTCATTCATGCTCTGTTGCCCTTATTACTCAAGCCTTCAATCATGTGCTGGTAATTTTACAGTTCTGCCTAGCAGCAAGTTCATGTTTGAGAGTTAATACCAAACTGAAGTATAGTTTTGTACCTTGATAAAAATTGGAGAGTGAGGCACATATGCAAAGAAGAAATCTTTATGTTTAATTTTATTGAGACCCAGCCAATCCCCAAGTGATTTTTGGAGAGAACTACTAATAGTTGGAAATTGATCTGGATCATTTATTTGTTTGTTTGTTTTAATATGTTAATGAATGAATTTTTTGTGTGCTTTTCTGGTACATTTTTTTTCTTTTTGGTTTTTGTTTGTATTATAGGACAGTGGTCGGCAAACCACGGCTCGCGAGCCATATGCAGCTCTTTGGCCCCTTGAACGTGGCTCTTCCACAAAATACCATGTGTGGGCGTACCTCGATAAGGAGTGTACCTACCTATATAGTTTAAGTTTAAAAAATTTGGCTATCAAAAGAAATTTCAATCATTGTACTGTTGATATTTGGCTCTGTTGACTAATGAGTTTGCTGATCACTGTATAGGACATCATATATATATATATATCATATATTATCTCTCTCTTTATATATATATATATATATATATGCATATATAAAAGCAGCTTTTATGTTTCTTAATGTTTACCTCATTGTTCATTGACCTAGAAAAACTTTTAAAACAATGTCTTTAAAAATTGGATACAATATTTTAAGAGCTTGTATTATGCAAATTAATTGTTGAAAAATGCATTCAAAGCCAACTAAAATTCTTGGGAACTGAGGGCCTAAATGGTAAAGCCATGGTTAGTATTTAAGCTTCATTTTTCCAGTAGTTTTAAATACTCAAATTGGTAGAAAGATGCAACCTGCCTAATTTACACTTCTTTTTCTTCCTTTATTTTTTAATTGATTTTAGAGAGAAAGGAAGAGAGAGAGAGAGAGAGAGAGAGAGAGACACTGGAAGGGAGAGAAATGAGAAATATCAGTTTGTAGTTGTAGCACTGTAGTCATTCATTGATTGATTCTCATATATACCTTGATGGGGATGGGGGGTCCAGCCAAGCCAGCTTGACCCCTTGCTCAAACCAGTGACCTTGGGCTTCAAGCCAGCAACCTTTTTTCTCAAGCCAACGACCATGTGGTCATGTCTATGATCTCATACTCGAGCCGGCAACTCCACACTCAAGCTGGTGATCCTGTGCTCAAGTCTGTAACCTCGGGTTTTGAACCTGGGTCCTCAGTTTCCCAGGTTGACTCTTTATCCAATGCACCACCACCTGGTCAGGTTCGTTGGTTGATTCTTATATGTACCCTGGCCAGGGATTGAACCCACAACCCTGGTGCATCAGTATAATACTAACCAACTGAGCTACCTGACCTTTGCTTCTTCCTTTTATTCTTCAGGGAAGACTAAAACGATTGATTTATTAGTTTATTTAAAACCACCAGTTATGAACCCTTTACAAATTAATAATATTTTAAAATAAAAAACAAACTTTATTTTATAACAAAATTCTGTGAGAACAGCATTACTGTATTTTACATTTTTAAAAATTTCCATGGTGTCTGGCCTAATGAAAGACAGCTAGATGCTCATATTTGCTTTTGTGTTCAATTTCTTGTCTTATGTTTTAATTGAAGTATATGAGAGAGATTCAGCCTTTCATATAGGTAATGTAGTTAGAAAAAGGAAGATGACTTGAATAGCCTTTCAAATAACTGTGGATAGTTGGCCTGACCTGTGGTACAGTGGATAAAGCATCAACCTGGAATGCTGAGGTTGCTGTTTTGAAACGCCAGGCTTGCCTAATCTAGGCACCTATGGGAGTTGATGCTTCCCACTCCTCCCCCCATCTCTTTCTTTTTTTCTCCCTCTCCTCTGTCTCTCTAAAAATGAATAAATTTTTAAAAATGTCTAAACTATGGTTAGTCTTCTTTTATACTATACCAAAACTAATCTATTCATTTTAGAGAGAGGAGAGAGAGAAGGGGGAAGGAGCAGGAAGCATCAATTTGTAGTTGCTAATGTATGTGCCTTGACCAGGCAAGCCCGATGTTTGGAACCTTACACCCTCAGCCTTCCTACTTGATGTTTTATTCACTGTGCCACCACAGGTCAGGCTCTGTCATTGCTAGTTTTTTTTTTTTTTTAATTTATTCATTTTAGAGAGGAGACAGAGTGAGAGAGAGAGAGAGAGAGAGAGAGAGAGAGAGAGAGAGAAAGAGAGAAAGGGGGGAGGAGCTGGAAGCATCAACTCCCATATGTGCCTTGACCAGACCAGTGCAGGGGTTTGAACTGGCGACCTCAGTGTTCCCAGGTCGACGCTTTATCCACTGCGCCACCACAGGTCAGGCGTCATTGCCAGTTTTTACTTACAGTGGTTTGCTAAGTTTTCTAAAGTGGATTGCCTTTAATATCCAACAGTTAACGTCCAATTTCTGTTGTTTTTCTATTTGGAGACATTGAGTTGTAAACCTGTAGGACAGTGGTTCTTAACCTTTTTTGAGGTACCGAACCCACCAGTTTCATATATGCGCATTCACCAAACCCTTCTTTAGTGATAAATAAAATATGATTTTTTTTTTCCAAATTCAAGACATAGGTATATGTTTTTTTACTGGTGCACAAAATGAGCCGTGCATGAACATCACCTTGCTCAAAGAACAAAACCAACAAAGTGCATGAACTCACTACAAATTATGGTATTACTTTATTCTGGCCTCCGTGGCAGAGGCTTCTCTGAACCCCTGAGACCGACTCATTGAACCCCTAGGGTTCGATAGAACCCAGGTTAAGAACCACTGCTGTAGGAGAAGGACTGTCAGTTTGTGGCATTGGTAATTTGTAATAAAGTCAGAATAAACATTTATTTTTGCAACATATAATTCTATTAATTATTTTCCTTATTGGAAAGATTATGAATTATTCAGAGCTACCTTGTTGGATTGTGGTGCTTCTTCATGGGGAGCCTCAGATTCAACACATTGACTTCTTCTGCCTTTCCCCTTTCTTTCGCAGTGATCTTAACCATAGCACGCAGTATGTACAGGGGCTAGCACTTTGTACCCTCGGCTGTATGGGCTCCTCTGAGATGTGCAGAGATCTTGCAGGAGAGGTAGAGAAGCTCCTGAAAACCTCCAACTCTTACTTAAGAAAAAAGGTAATTTAATGAAACCAAATGTCTGCATTTGGATTAGAGAGTATTATGGAGATGAGAAGGCAAATTATTTCATTTTTGAAAGCTCCAATGTAAATCTATAACATTTTTTCCTGTGAAGTAGATGTATTTTAGATGATTATATATGAATCAGGTGTTTATAAATCAAATCCTATTTTTTATACTAATTTTGGAGGTGATTTTTTTTGTTACCAATTCTCCAATTGGTGTGATTGTGAATACTTTAATTCTTCTTTTTCAGGGAAATGATTTATAAACAAACGTTACTGGATATCCCAGATGGCATATTTAATTACTTCCTAAGTTACCTGATTCTAAACACTATTAAAGTATAGTGAGCAAATATTTACAAATTTACTTTTATCCTAATAATTTAGTGCCCATGTCTTTCTAAATATGCCTTTAACTCTCTGGCTGTGCAGTTCCATTGGGGTCTGTGTAGTTATTAGGGAATGATAAAGAACACACTCTCTGAAATTGGTATGTCTAAATGGAATAGTAATGGAAGACATGATCTTATTTTCTTACCTGCTTTTATTTGTTGATGTATAAACATTTTATTGTTACTTTATTGTGCTTGAACCCTAAAACCTTTGTAAACAAAGGTAAAAAAATGTAAAACTGAGAAGTAACACATACTGTTTGTTGTGTGTGGCTGGCATTTACTGTGCCTCTCTATATTACTGGTGTGAGGCAGCAGGTTTGAAAGGAACAAGCTGTTTTCAGGACCATACACCATTAATGATGGCTGCAAACCAAAGCCTGTCCTTTCTCCTAAAGAATGTGTGGGCTGGTTTTGTTCAGAAAGCACATTATTTCCTTAAACAGATTACTCCTGAAAGGGAAAAAATATTTTTTTCTCCTAAATACAACATGGGAAAAATTAGCTAAAATCTTTTCCTGTTAATATATCTAAACTTTATAGTATTCAACTCCAACAAATATGGTTTCTTTGGGGGTTAACCAAAATCAGTCTTTGAATGTAACTTTCTTTCCAGTGAGCAAGCTAAGACCATCTTTTCGTCAGTAGAGACTAGCTAAGTATCTTCTTTAAAATTTATATTTATTGATTTTTTAAAGAGAGGAATGGGAGCAAGTGAGAGAGAGAAAGAAAGAGAAAAACATTGATTTCTTGCACTTCTTTATGCATTCATTGGTTAATTCTTGTATGTGCCCTGACTGGGGATCAAACCTACAATCTTGGGGAATTGGGACAGTGCTCTAACCAACTGAACTACCTGGCCAGAGCCTAGCTAAGTATCTTTCAAATGATTTTCTTGATGTCAGCAGAGAGTGACCTGGGGAAAGTACAGGTATTATTAAAAGTAACAGCAGATTAAAGCATCTGTAGTATACATATTTCAGTTAGCATTATGTTTTTATAAAACCCTGTTTGGTCATCTTACTCAGAGGAATGATTATCACGGGTGGAAGACCTTATATTTTACTTTGCAACTCCACAAAAGTTATGTTTAACTTTGATAAATTAATGTTAACCATGGTCTTGTCTAGAAAAATTTTTATCCACTTACCTAGCAATATGAACAAAGGGACAGGTGAGCTAAAAGTTCTCATTGATGCAATAGTATAAATTACAAAACCCTAACCTATTAATAATAAAAAATCTGATTTCTTTTCTTTTCCTAGCAGGTGAAATAGTTGATACGGTTTTTGTTGTTGTTTATAAGAGTGGTTGCCCTGACTTAACTGATAAATCTTCTTTTTTTGAATAGGCAGCACTATGTGCTGTGCATGTCATCAGGAAGGTTCCTGAACTTATGGAGATGTTTTTGCCAGCAACAAAAAACTTACTGAATGAAAAGAACCATGGTAATGTGATTTGAGTGCTCTTGGTAGAGTACTGAGGAGGGAGGGAAGAGAAAAGCTTCAGGCACTGTTGGCCTTCTGTCTTAGTGCAATGGAGTTGCCTTCTATTGTGCGGGACACCTTTCCAGGAAGTCGGATCAGTTGAATCTCTCTTCCACTCTCATGCTTTGTTTTGTATTTAGAGATTGATTCCTTCATAATAAATTTGTTCTTCATTTCTGGCCTTCTTTTACTAAAAGCACTATACATGTATTCAGTTACTGATATTCAGTGTAATGTACAAAGTGATTCTAGGCTCAATTTTCACATATAAAACCCTTTGATTTCCTGGCTACTTTATAAAAGAACAAAAAATTAGTTCTTTATTGCCTCATAGTAGGCATGCAAGATTTGTAAGAATCCTTTTAGGTTAGTTGTAACAGGAATTTGTAATGGGCACTTAGGTACACTCATATAGAAGTTCAGAGGAATGAAATAGAATTGGCTATTCTTTTCCAAACATTTTATTCCTATTTTGAAGTCAGTGAAATAAGTTCTGATTAAAGAAAATTTATGTATTCTAAATGCTAAGGGAAAACAAGTGCTAGGGTCTATTTAATTTGATTAACTCAATCCTATAACTAGAAGGCTCCAAACATACTTGTTGAACAAGTGAATGCTTAGGGCACTTATTATTTAGTGGAAACTGTTATGAGATTCTTTTTTCCCTTGTTTTCCAAATTGAGAGGAGGGGAGATACAGAGACAGACTCCTGTATGTGCCCAGACCAGGATCCACCTGGAAACCCCCTTCTAGGGCAATGCTTGCAACCAAGCTATTTATAGCGCCTGAGATGGAGGCTCCACAGAGCCATCCTCAGTGCCTGGAGCCTATGTACTTGAACCAATGGAGCCATGGCTGTGGGATGGGGAGAGGGAGGGAGAGACACATGGAGTGAGGAAGGGAGGGAGAGAGAGAGAGGGAAAGTGAAGAGGAAAGGGGGGTGGGAGAGTAGCAGATGTCGTTTCTCCTGTGTGCCCTTACTGGGAATCCAACCAGGACTTCCACATACTAGGTGGATGCTCTACCACTGAGCCAACCGGCCAGGGCTTATTGTGAGTTTCTTGGAACAAGCAAATTCACTTTGTCATCCCGTTACTTACCTTGAAATTTTGATATATTTTATCTGGAAATTTTTATTTATTTTTATGTTTTTGTATTTTTCTGAAGTGAAAAGTGGGGAGGCAGAGTTACAAACCTCCCGCATTCGCTCAACTGGGATCCACCGGGCATGCCCACTAGGGGTAATGCTCTGTCAATCTGGGGCGTTGCTCTGTAGCAACTGTAGCCGTTCTAGCGCCTGAGATGGAGAACCATGGAGCCATCCTCAGCGCCCGGGCCAACTTTGCTCCATTGGAGCCTTGGCTGTGGGAGGGGAAGAGACAGACAGAGAGAAAGGAGAGTGGGAGCTGTGGAGAATAGATGGGCGCTTCACCTGTGTGCCCTGGCCGGGAATTGAACCGGGACTTCCACACGCTGGGCCGATACTCTACCGCTGAGCCAACTGGCCAGGGCCCTATCTGGAAATTCTTTTTAGGATTTTTGCTTCTTGAATTATCTATCAGAATTCCCTAAGAGCTTATAAAGTGTGGAGCAGATGATACCTAGCTTTATATTGACTGTGAGTATGCTTTTATGGGTATCCTCAGATAGACATAATGTACTGGTTGTCGTTTTAGCAATTATTTTAGTCATATAATTAAAATATTTTAATTTTACTGACTTAACTGGTATTAAGTTAGTAAGCATCTATTAAATACCTCTTTTGTATTCACCTCAATGCTTAGATTCTTTGGGAAATTAAAAAAAAACATGTAGCAACTCTTCTTTTTGAAGTGACCTTCAGAATTCAAAGTCCTATTCTATAAAATTGACTAATACAGCCTCATTTTTAGTTTTCATTTGCTCTTTTGTTTCAGGTGTCCTTCACACATCAGTAGTCCTCCTCACAGAAATGTGTGAGCGAAGCCCTGACATGCTTGCACATTTCAGAAAGGTAGGTGCCATTCTGTATGCCTAAGCCTTTCTTGATTGATGGTTTTCCTGAAAAGTACATGATCTTCTTACTTACAAATTTTCTTTTGAAAGGAAGCTATGGAGCTGAATAAAGGACTTACCAGTTCTGCTGTGTTGTAGGGCTAGAGGCCAGATTTAGGCATATAACAACTGGTCCTAGTACAGTGCTTTCCCTTTCATAATAGAAGTTTTCTCTCTGTTGACAGACATACCAGTTCCTCACGTGCTTTATCTGCTGTTTTCACAGTAAAGTCAAGAAATGTAACCCAAGGTCAAATTACAAACAGGAATGTGTTTGTGTGTGTGGTTTTTTTTTTTTTAAGGCAGGCAGCTTTTTTTTTTATTAAGGTGAAAACTACAGACTGAAATTTGAGGTTAACTTTTACCTAATACAGTGTCCCCTACTGTTCATTTTAGGCTGTTAACTCCAATGATGGAAGTCTCTAGCTTTGTTAATTTTCTCCTGTCCTCCCATACAGCAATCTAAAGTAGAAGTATTTGTTTTCTCCTCTTTTAGAAGGCCTTAGTCGGGAAGACTCAGAAAGACTGCTCTTTGGCTTTCATGCATTCATTTTTTTTATAGGGTGCTGATCACTTCGTAAATGGGGCTTACTTTATATGTTAGACCTAATGAGGTTTTAATAGCAGCTCTGTTTTTTTTGCTTTTTTTTCTCCTTCAGATGTTCATGTCTTTATTAAATTATTGTAAAATAGTATGAGACCCGTATCTGTCCCTAATGCTTGCTTTGTATGTTTTGTTCCTGTTGTCTGTTGGAATCCTGCTGTGTGTTAGAATGAAAAGGTAAGAATTAACCCTCTTTTAGATGGTGCATGCTGGCTTTAGGTCCTTAGTAGCTTCTGTGTATCCATCCACAAATGAATGTGGCTTTTAAAAATATACTAATGCTGAAGCTATGCTTAATCCTGTGAGTTATTTGTTTCTAGCATTTTTGGCTAACTCCCTAGTCCAGTTTTTGTCTTGTCACTTTAACTCCTGACTCCAAAGTCAGCCTCGGATTTCAGTTGCAGCCTTTCCTGAGTTGTAGACCTCCTTCTCTGCCTTTATCTTCGCTTGAGAAGCATTGAGGCATTTCCTAGTGGTTTTGGTGATGGCAGATCCAGACCAGTCTGGAGCCTTGGCACAAACACTGCTTCTCTTTGAAGCACATATTTTTGAGCCATGTGTGGGTAACTTTGTACTTTGAAAAGCTCCATATATACATCTGAGCCTTTTTCAGTTCAGACTTAGAGCTTCTATTTCCCCCTTCCCTACACTTTTCTTGCCTTGAAGTTTTGAAATATGAAAAAAGATTTTGAGGTAGAGCGGGTGGGCATCAACTGATTTTCATGGCTGCAACCTTTCCCTTTGTCATCTTATTTTGTTTGTCTTGTCATCAGTTTTAGTAACTTGCATTTTTGTCTGAATAATAAAGCTGGGTTCCAAGAATTAGTATGCTGAACACTCAGACATTTGTGCTTTTTGTCCCAAGGTGATCTTATGTAGTGTGCTGGCCTTTTGGCAGTGAATAAAACAAGGAAAAAGGACTTCTCCAAGATGTAAACCAGATTAAAAAATAGTTGAGGATACGTATAGTACAAAATCATAGGCCACTGGAAAGTATGCAAGGCGAGACTGTTGTGCAGAGCTTGTTAACTATATATAGATGATCCTGGTTTTATTATGTTAATTTTAAACCAGTATATAAAATAATATTATTCTTCCCTCTAATATAAATTGTCCCACTGTTCACAAATCTCTCTGTGGCTTCTATTTGTTTTTTATCTTGGAGTTATCCAAATTAGATTTTTGTTTGGGTGACTTATGAATCACTTGATTCTGAAGTGTTACAGCCAATATTTAAATTTATACAGGTTATGTTCTCTTGTATTTAGAAGTGGCCTTAGTGTTGTGAAAATGTTTGGAGTATATATCTTGGGCATAGGCTGGCTTGTTTTGATCTTAATCCCCTTTTAGAGTTGGGGAGTAGGGAGAGGACAATGAGAAAAAAAATTGAGTTGTAGCAAAGTTGGGGCTGTTCTAATTGCCTCATTAAGAGAGGTGATTCAGTTTACTGAACACTTCTTAATTTTAGTCATTTAGAATTGTTTATATAGCTAAATTGAGGTTTTAGTTAGAGACTGAGAAAGTTCCTATTGTGCAAATATTTTGGTTTAGGGTTTTAACATTAAGTGATTGAGCAACAGAATGAAATGAATAACAATATTTAAAGCATCTTTAAGTTCAGCTTGGCAATAAAATTACCTCTGTTTGTGTTATGACTAAATGAACAAAATAAAGGAAGGACAAGAAGGGAATTCTGACTATAAATAATATAAAATTTTATTAGTAAAATAAAACAAGAGCCCTGGCCAGATAGCTCAGTTGGTTAGAGCATCGTTCTGAAGCACAGAGGTTGCCAGTTCGATCCCTGGGTCAGGGCACATACAAGAACAGATCAATGTTCTTTTCTCCCTTCCTCTCTCTAAAATCAATAAAACAAACATTAAAAATAAAAAGATAAGACAAGGGAACTGACAGATTAGTCTATAAGGGATGAAATTAAATTTTATTGAAAATTGTGTCATATGATTTAAGAATAGGGAAAGGAAATTATTCACGGCCTTGGTATCTTAAAGTGAAAGATAGTTTTTCGTGTGTCTTTTTCCACTTGATCAATGTTGGAGGCTTTTGTATTCCCTGTTGTTTGTTGGAAAAGGATGGCTAGCTCTATCTCAAGCGAAGAAAATTATTTTTCTCTATTTGAGATAGTATGTTTTCAAACTATAATTTTAATAAGATCACCAGTATTTTGGGTATGATTCCATTTTATATTCAAATGTTTGTATGTGTGCTGTTGAAGCGAGCACTATATCCAAATGTTTGAATGGGTAGAAACAGAAATGCAGTATGCTTTGTAGACTTCTGTTTTCCTTGGTTCCCATGGGCTTTCTGACCTACTGTTAATCACAGTATCTTTGCATATATAACTCTGGAGGAAAAATGTCTAGTTTGTTTTTCATTCAGGTAAAATATGTATTCCTTCTTGAGTTCTTGGTGAAAGTACTCCGAAGTTATATTTATCAAACATCAACAGCATACTTAAGAATCACTTGATAGTATATTGTATCAGTAGAATTTGTTTGAATTCAGACCCTTGTACCCTTTTTCTAAGCCAAGTTACCTGCCTATTCATGAGGAAGACTTTGATGTCTACTGTTTTTTGATACATCTTTCTTTTCTGCAGCTTGTGCCCCAATTAGTTCGTATTCTAAAGAACCTCATCATGTCCGGATATTCACCAGAACATGATGTTTCTGGTATCAGTGACCCTTTTTTGCAGGTGAGCTTGAAAGAAAGCTTCGGATATATGATACAGCTTAATAGTTTTAAATAGATTGTTTCCTCCCTCTTAAATGTGTGTTGGGTAGGTAGTTGGTAGTTAACTGATTAAACTAATTACATTAATAAATGAACATTGACATTTAATTCTGTCTTCTGTTAGATTAATAGAATGAACCTATGCTTATAATAGTCAAAATTGTCTACTACACAGAGACTTAGCAGTATACAGGTACACCTTGCTTTATTGCACTTGATAGGTGTTGCATTTTTACAAATTGAAGGTAAGTTCCTGCAACAGCAATAAAGGTATGACCTGCTTTATTGCGACACCACTTTATTGTGATGGCCTGGGACTAAACCCTCAGTGTCTCCGAGGTGTGCCTGTAACGTAGCTCTGCATATGGTGGCATCTTTTAGCTGTGGAATGGCAAAGTTTAGGTTGTCTAACAACTTCTTTAAGACACAGAAACATTTCTCTAAAGATAATACTGAAAATTCCTGTTTGAATTTTGACCATTTTTAATGGGATTTAAGACTTCATTTGAGATACTTGAATTTTATACCAAGTATAACTCCTTTGTGCCAGACATAATTTATTGACCTTTCTCACATTTTACACGTTAGGTACGAATTTTGCGGTTATTAAGAATTTTAGGACGAAATGATGATGACTCAAGTGAAGCGATGAATGATATATTAGCACAGGTGAGTAGACCAAACTTGCATCATATTAAATATTCATCTTAGTCTAGCAGAGAGTAGAATAATTGTGTTTATATAGGACAATGTTTATTTGTTTTCTCATTGGTGGCTATAATCAATCACAAAATGTCTCATCACTTATGAATATACTATTTTGGAACTGTTGTTTTATTGTTATGCACTGCCCTCTGCCCTTTCAGGTTGCCACTAATACGGAGACTAGTAAAAATGTAGGAAATGCTATTCTTTATGAAACGGTTTTGACTATCATGGATATTAAGTCAGAGAGTGGACTGCGAGTAAGTATTTTTAAATCTTTTCTTCTCCCTAAACATTTCATTAAGAATAATTGACTTGGACTTTAGCACTTTGGAAATGAATTCCATTTGAAAATTAACTTTAGGGAATAATTTTTAAATATTTGTTTTAACATAAGAAATAAACACATAAAGTAAAGCTCAAATAGTATAGAAGAAACATAGGGAAGAAAATGTCTGCCTTTAGCTTTCACATGTAGACTCAGTTCTTCTGGTGGGAAATACTGTTACCATTTTCTACTGTATTTTTTTAGAGATATTTTATCCATGTTTAAGTGTGTTTGTACATGTGTGTTTCCTCTCTTCTCCACTATTTTTTTTTTTTTTTACAGGGACAGAAAGAGAGAGGGATAGATAGAGACAGATAGACAGGAACAGAGAGAGATGAGAAGCATCAATCATCAGTTTTTTGTTGCTGTTGCGACACCATAGTTGTTCATTTATTGCTTTCTCACACGTGCCTTGACCACGGGCCTTCAACAGACCGAGCCACCCTTTGCTGGAGCCAGCGACCTTGGGTCCAAGTTGGCGAGTTATTTTGCTCAAGCCAGATGGGCCCACGCTCAAGTTGGCAAGCTCGGGGTCTCGAACCTGGGTCTTCCACATCCTAGTCCGATGTTCTATCCACTGCGCCACTGCCTGGTCAGGCTCTTCTCCACGTTTTAAACGTTTTTATTTGAGCCTGACCAGGCGGTGGTGCAGTGGGTAGAGCATTGGAGTGGGATGCGGAGGACCCAGGTTCGAAACCCTGAGGTCGCTGGCTTGAGCACGGGTTCACCAGCTTGACACGGGATTGCTGGCTTGAGCGTGGGATCATAGACATGACCCCAAGGTCACTGGCTTGAGCCCAAGATTGCTGGCTTGGGCAAGGGGTCACTCGATCTGCTGTAGCCCCGCAGTCAAGGCATGTATGAGAAATCAATCAGTGAACAGCTAAGGTGCCATAGCAAAGAATTGATGCTTCTCATCTCTCTCCCTTCCTGTCTCTCTGTCCCTATCAGTCCCTCTCTCTGTCTCTGTCACACACACACAAAATAAATTTAAAAAAACCTTTTTATTTGAAATAATTTTAGACTCACAGAAAAGTTACAAAAACAGTTGAGTTTCTATATACCCTTCACTTCCTATAATGCTAACATCTTGCATGACTATAGTATAATAATCAAAACTAAGAAATTAATATCAGTACCACGCCACTAACTAAATTACCGACTTTATTTAGATTTCACCAATTTTTCTTATGTCCTTTTCCTGTTCTAGGAGCCAGTCCGTGATTCCACCTTTCATTTCATTGTCATGTCTCCTTTGTTTCCTTTAATCTGTTACAGTTCCTCTGTCTTTCTTTGTCTTGCATGACTTTGACACTTTTGAAGAATACTGATAGTTTACTCTTTAGAATGTCTCCCAGTTTTGCTTTGTCTGATTCTTTATCCTGACTAGATTGAGGTTATGCTTTTATTTGTCAAGACTTTCATAGCAGTGATGTGCTTTTCTTAGTATTGTATCAGAAGGTACATGCTATGTCTGTCTCACTACTGATGGTCTTAAACTTGATCATTTGGTTAAGGTGGTGTCTACTGTATCTCTCCACTGTAAAATTTTCCCTTTGTAGTTAAAAATATTTTGGGGAGACGTTTTAAGACTATGAGGATACTTTGTTTTCCTCAGACATTTGTCCATCAGTGTTAGTATCCTTCAGAAGATCTTGTCTGCAACAGTTGTTAGTATGGTGTTCTAATGATTCTTTTCTACTTCCTTCATTTTGTTCTTATTAAATAATTGGAATTCTTTGTAAGAAAGAATTCTCCTTCATGGATTTATTCGTTCTTTCAGTCATTTATTAATATAAGAATAGGTGGCCTATAGTTTTATAAAAACAAGTTTACTAACTAAAATACAATATCTGTGGATTAAGCAAAGTAACTTAGGCTAGTTCTTTTCTTCTCCCCACCTTTCAGACAAAATGGTAACAATCGTATATATCAATCTGCACCTTTCTTCACCTAACATTATATTGGAGCTGGTCTATATTCATGTATAGAGATAATCCTCATGCTTTAAAAATTGTGGTAGAATTTACATAGCATAAAATTTATCATTTTAATCATTTTTAAGTTCAGTGGCATTAAGTACAGTCACATTGTTCTTCAACCAACACCATCATTTATCTTCAGAACTTTTTTGTTTTTCCAGTCTATAAAATACCAACTACCAACTTTAAATAGTTCACACCCAACAGAGGCCAGGGAGTAATCCCTAAAAAATATTAATATTTAATTTTCCTAGATTTTTAACCTATGCTATTTTTGTTTAGGTCCTAGCCATAAATATCCTGGGTCGTTTCTTATTGAATAATGACAAGAATATAAGGTAAAGCAACTGAAAACTGACTTGTGTTTTGTTGTTATAAACTCAGTGTTTTCAAGAGTGACTTTGCTCAAGATCATACATGTAATAAGGGATCTGTTTAAAACTTCAACTGAGGGAACTCAGGGTTTCTATTTTTAGCATGGTCTTAAAACTACTGTTTTCTTAAAAAAATTTGAGGCTTTACCTCATGGTTTAATTTTTCTTCTTTTTCCTATTTATATTATAAATCACCAGTCAGCAAGCCTTTTCTGTAAGGGACCAGATGGTCAATATTTTAGGCTCTGTGGCAGTTATTCAGCTGTGACTTGGGGCATGAAAACAGTCATAGACTATATAAGTGATGAATGTGGCTGTTCTGATAAAAATTGATTTATAGAACCAGACAGCAGAGGGCTGGATTTTTGCCGGTAGCCTGTAGTTTGCTGACCCGTGTTCTGAAGTAAGGAGAAAAATACAATGCCTGGCCTGTGGTGGTGCAGTGGATAAAGCATCGATCTGGAATGTTGAGGCCACCAGTTTGAAACCCTGGGCTTGCCTGGTCAAGGCACATATGGGAGTTGATGCTTCCTGCTCCTCCCCATTCTCTCTTTCTCTTTCTTTTACTCTCCTCTCTAAAATGAATTAAAAAAAACCCAAAAACCTAAAACAACAGCATTTTAGGACGCAAATGTGGAATATGTCTGTCAATTCCAGTTAGTTTTTTAAAGTAGATGAATTTATTATGTTTTATTTTGTAGTATATCCTATTTACCTTTTTTCACTCTTTTAATCAGAATAATTTTTTCTTATCATCTTAAGCTTTAAATTTTTTTTTAAAATTTTATTCATTTTTAGAGAGGAGACAGAGAGAGAGAGAGAGAGAGAGAGAGAGAGAGAGAGAGAGAAAGGGGGGAGGAGCTGGAAGCATCAACTTCCATATGTGCCTTGACCAGACCAGTGCAGGGTTTTGAACTGGCAACCTCAGTGTTCCCAGGTCGACGCTTTATCCACTGTGCTACCACAGGTCAGGCCATCTTAAGCTTTAAAAAAATATGGAAATAATTATTGTGGTACCCTGAATTCTTTTCTCTTCCAAAAGAATTTTTAAATACTTGGATCTTTCACTCAATTTTTTATGAGTCTCAAGTTAAAGCAGAGAAAATACAAATGGTGGAATTGAAGTAATTTTTCTTTCATTTTGGGGCTAAAGCCTAAAAAGACATACTCTATGCTTAGATGTTCCACTGTTTGTAAGAACTTGAAATAATTCAGTCATTCACTTATAGGAGTTTAGTGAACTTGGCCATGAATGCAAATAGTGTAAGTCCAAAACTTCTCCTGGTTGCTGCTACTATAGATTATAGTGTCTTTGGTGCCTTTAAAATGTTATCATCATAGACACTGTCTTTCTTTTAAATGTTTAAAAATGTGTGCTTTCCCTTAGTCTTTAGACATTTTTCTCATCACTTAGGCAGAAGAGAACTACCTTGAATTCAACATTTTAATTCTGTTCTTCTGCAACTTTATTTCATCCAGATATGTAGCTCTGACATCTTTGTTGAAGACTGTGCAGACAGATCATAATGCCGTGCAGAGGCATAGAAGCACAATTGTGGACTGTCTCAAAGATTTGGATGTCTCAATAAAACGGTAACAAATTATTGAAAGTTCTCTGCCTCCGCCCCACCTGATAACTGTGTAATAGTTTTGAAAGTGAGAATGCTGACTTTTCTGTATTGTCATCATTTTCACAGATGAATTCTCTGCAGAGTAAATCCTTTTTTAGAAAGGATTAGCAGGGAGAAATTTTAGGTCAATGAAGGAGGCCAATAAGGAATACTTAAGTGTACACTGAAGTTATCCTTTATTCTTTGGTAAATAAAACAGATAAAGATAAGCTGGGCGAAAGATTCCTTAACAGAGGTACTGTGCTGGAGGATGAAAATGTGGAGTGATCCATCGGCCAAGTGTTTTAGCACGATGCTGAAACTCACTACTGACAGCACACGCTTTCTCACAGTGCTCCTGCCCCGAGATACTAGAGACAATCGTGTTTCCTAGAACAGTACCTCTAGGAATGATGTTAGGTAACAGATAGCACTTTCAAAAGGCATAACTATTTTTATTTTTTTAAAAATTTTATGCCCTGGCTAGATTGCTCATTTGGTTGGAGCATTGTCTTGAAGTGCAGAGGTTGCTGGTTCGATCCCTGGTCAGGGCAAATACAGGAATAATTCTATGTTTCTGTTTCTCTCTCTCTCCCTTTATCTCTAACACAAATCAATAAATAAATGTTTTTAAAAAGATAAAAAGAATTTATTATTATTTATTTACATACTTTATTTGTTTTATTAGTTACTCCATAGAGTAACTCTACTAGTTCTCTTCTTAGAAGAATTGTAGATGTTATTGAAACCTAGCTATAGGTGGCCCCAGTGAACTTTTAGTTATGGTTGTATGTTCAAATCCAGAAAAAATTAGATTTCAGATGATCTCTGGGCCCTGGCTGGGTGGCTCAGTGCTAGAGCATCAGTCCAGCCTGGATATGGATATCCCGGGTTTGATTCCCTGTCAGGGCATATAAGAGAATTGTCCATCTGCTTCTACATCACTCCCCCTTTCTCTTCTCTCTCTCTCACTCACTTCCTCATGGCTCAACTGCAGTGAGTTGGCACTGGGAATGACTCTGTGGCCTCCAGCTCAGGTGCTAAGAAGAGCGTGGTTGTTGAAAAATGGAACGGTGCCCCAGATGGGCAGAGCATCACTCCCTAGTGGGCTTGCCGGGTGGATCCCAGTCGGGGTTCATGCAGGAGTCTGTCTCTCTGTCTCTCCTTCCCCCACTGAATTTAAAAAAAAGAGAGAGAAATGATCTCTGAAACCACCTAACATTTATATATATTGAGTTTATTTTTATGGAGAACAATGTAAAGATAAGACCTAGACTTAGTAATAACAACTTTTACATAGTGCTTTGCAAAGGATCTGCAAACACCCTCTCAGCTCTCTGAGTACGCCAGTGAGACGAGGCAATTACTTCTGTCCTCATTTAATAGTTAGTTAAAATATAGTCCCAAAGGAATCAAATGATTTACTCAAAACCATACACCCTGTGCAGTGACAACCTTGAGGCCTGACTCATATTTTGTTGTTCCTCTATACCTTGTTTCTGGGCTTTGCGTTTTAAAAGTAAAGCTTATGTCTCTTTCACAGGCTCTGCAGCACTAAGAGCTCAAACTCTGGAGCCAGCCTGCCCTTACCCTTAATCAACATGGTCTAGTTGCTTAACCTTTAGTGCCTCAGTTGTCCCAAATATAAAATGCAGGTACAACAGCACCCACCTTACAGAGTTATGCAGGATTAACTGCATTAATGGAAGTAAAGTCCTTAAGCATCATATAAAAATTATCTTATAAGAATTATCTATTATATTTCTATAAGATGACAATACTTTCTACTTATTAAATTGATATTTTTGAAAGTCAATTTATATACCATGTTTGAA
The DNA here is from genome assembly GCA_037038555.1 of Rhynchonycteris naso. Classification (NCBI taxonomy): domain Eukaryota; kingdom Metazoa; phylum Chordata; class Mammalia; order Chiroptera; family Emballonuridae; genus Rhynchonycteris; species Rhynchonycteris naso. The sequence goes on from CM073001.1 coordinate 21,421,882, forward strand.
AATACTGACCAAATATGAAAAGATGCATATAGTAACCTTATAACTTTTATATTAAACATTTCCACTTTACCTTGGTTGTCAAATTTGGTAGGCAATTATAGAAACTTATTTGCCCTTGTAGCACACGCCCTTTTTTCCTTTTTGTGGTCCTTATTCTTTTTTAGTTTTTTTCCCAGCTTTATTGGGATATAATTGACCTATAACATTGTATACGTTTAAGATGTACAATGTGTTTGACACAGTTATATATTACAGAACAGTTACCATCATATTATTAGTTAATACCTGCATCACATTACATAATTACTACGTTTTTGTGTGTGTGGTGAGAACATTTAAGGTCTACTCTCTTAGCAAATTTCAAGTATATAATACAGTATTACTATTGATAACTTTAATCACTATGCACACATTAGATCCCCAGAACTTAATCATCTTATAACTGGAAGTTTGTACCTTCTGCTGGCCTCTCCCCTTCTTCCCCACCCCTCAGTCCTGGTAACCACCATTCTAGTCTTCTATGTGATGTTTGGCTTTTTTGCTTCCACTTTTTCTTTTTAACAGGGACAGAAAGAGAGTCAGAGAGAGGGATAGATAGGGACAGACAGACAGAAATGGAGAGAGGTGAGAAGCATCAATCATTAGTTTTTCGTTGCCATTGCGACACCTTAGTTGTTCATTGATTGCTTTCTCACATGTGCCTTGATCGCGGGCCTTCAGCAGACCGAGCCACCCCTTACTGGAGCCAGCGACCTTGGTTCCAAGCTGGCAAGCTTTTTATACTCAAGCCAGATGGGCCTGTGCTCAAGCTGGCGACCTCGGGGTCTCAAACCTGGGCCTTCCGCATCCCAGTCCGACACCCTATCCACTGTGCCACTGCCTGGTCAGGCCCACTTTTTTTTTTTGCTTTCACTTTTAAGCAATAGACAGTATTTGTCTTTCTCTTTCTGATTTCATGCACTTAGTGTAATGCCCTCAAGGTTTTCTTTTTCTAATTTTCTGTATACCATTTTTTTTTTCCATACCTTTTTTTTAAAATTACTGATTTGAGAGAGAGAGGAAGGGAGAGAGGGAGAAAGCAAAACATTGATTTGTTGTTGCACTTATTTATGCATTTGTTGTGCCCTGACCCTGCAACCTTGGCATATGGCGGTGACGCTCTAAACAACTGAGCTTGATGTAAACTGTGTTACATCATCTTTGGGCAGAAGTGGTTGTAATAAAAGAGTATGACGACACTATATATATTACATTTTTAAGAAACAACATAGATATTATGTTTGGGTAATAATTTTGTTTCCTCTTTTAGTGAGCCTTTTAAGTATTCTGAATTTTAGCTTCATAGAATAGATCAATGAACCCAAACTGCATTTTTGGTCAGAACCCAAACTGCATTTTTGGTCAGTGTGTTCCTCTTAGGGATATTTGAAGAAAGTTGAATGACTATTCAAGGTAGAAGAACTGATTTTGATAACTTTTGTTATCATTGGGATCTCAGTATCATTCAAGGATCATTAACACATCTGCTTGTGCTTGGTGTTCAGCGAGAATATACCTGGGTTTTTGTTTCATTCCGCAGTAAATATAACTGTTTTCTTTTGTTTGTTTTAATTTTTTCCCTTGCAAGGCGTGCAATGGAATTGAGTTTTGCCCTGGTAAATGGGAATAATATTCGAGGCATGATGAAGGAATTACTTTATTTTCTGGATTCATGTGAGCCAGAATTTAAAGCAGACTGTGCATCTGGAATCTTTCTTGCTGCAGAAAAGTAAGATTTAATTTCTTCTTGATTGGTAAAAGATGCTTTGAACTTTTAAAACCATCTTCAAAACATGGGGGAAATGTTATAAACATGTTTAAACCATGTAACATTTATTTCAAGCTCCCAGTCAGAAAATAGCTTTGAGAAGGCCATTATCGCCAGCGTTTAAGTGTACTAAAAGCAAAGCAAAGAAAAAAAATCCCACTTTTTATAAAACCTGGGATTTATAATCCTGCTATAATCTGTTGTTTAATCTCCTATTTATTAGATCCTTTTTTATGAGGATATAGAAAAGTTTCAGTGTCTGAATTGTGGTTCTGAGTAAAACTTTTAGGGAGAAGTACCTCAAGATTTTGGTAGTATGGTTATTTCTCCACTTTCGACTGTTAATTTAAGGGGACAGTTTCCTAGTCCTGTTACCTGGGTATGGGAACAGTCCCTTGTCTTCTTTCCACTTTATCCTCTTCTGCCTTGACTTCATGAATCTTTTCTGAGACAGAGTCCCATTTCTTAGCTCAGGAACTATTGCAACACAATGGGAATCATCTGAATTGGACAGTGTGGTGTTTCATCATGCTATGAAATGGGTATCCCTGCTAGTTTTGAAGGTGAAATGTCTCCAAATTAATCACTTAATGACTGTAGGCAGGATTTTTGAAAGTCACTGAGCACAGTATAATATATAGGTTGTAATTTTTTCACTTGGTTCCATTATTTTTTTAGGTATGCACCTTCCAAACGGTGGCATATAGACACAATTATGCGTGTTCTGACAACGGTAAGTAGCTTTTTTTGAGTCAACATACAATAAATTCTGGATCTGCTTGATTAAGGCAGACAAAGAAAGCCCTACTTTATGTTCTAGTGGGGGAGGGAGGAAATTCATGGGGAAATCAGTACTATACTATCAGGCAGGGAAATGCTGTGAGAAACACTAAGCGGCAGGAGGGACTGTGATGCCGGCAGGGGAGGGGAGGATGTGGGGCAATGGGCCGAGTATTTTAGGTGGTGTGGTCAGGGCAGGTCACTCAGAGGAGCTAACAATTGAGTAGAGAACTTATGAAATTAGCCACGCAAAGATTTGGGAAAAGAATTTGAAACGTTGGGCTTGCCGGCTTGAGCGTGGGGAGTGCCGGCTTATCCCACTTGAGCATAGGCTTGCCAGCTTGAGCACTGGGTCACTGCCTGAGCGTGAGATCTTTGACATGACCCCATGGTCGCTTGCTTGAACCCAAGGTCACTGGCTCAGCCCCCGGTCAAGGCACATACAAGAAGCAATCAGTGAACAGCTAAACTGCCACAGCTATAAGTTGCTGCTTCTCATCTCCCTTCCTATCTGTCTGTCCTTCTCTCTTGTGTGCGTATATGCACTAAGAAAATAAAAAGAAAACTGTTCTAATCACATCACCAAAGGTAGATACCATAAATTATGGAAATCATTCAGATTTGACTAGATTAAAATTTAAAACTTGTATAGCAAAAGAAAAAAATCTACAAAGTTGAAAGGTAAGTGAAAGCTAGGGGGAAATTATTGTAACATGTAACAGCATATTAATATTTTGAGATATAAATATTTTATAATTAATAAGAAATACAAACACTTGAATGGAAATATTGGCATTTCAACAGACAATTCGCAAAGGAATGAAATGACTAGTTAACACTGAAAAATACTCTTACTAATAAAGAACGTTTAAGTACAATAAAAGCAAGGTATCACTTTTTACTTATACTTTTTAATTGAATTCCTAGTACAGTATTAGAAAATAGAGAAACAGTGCAGTACTCTTCATTTTAATTGGGTATAAAATGTTGCCATCTTTCGCCTGATCAGGTGGTGGCGCAGTGGATAGAGCGTCGGACTGGGATGCGGAAAACCCAGGTTCGAGACCCCGAGCTCGCCAGCTTGAGCGCGGGGCCCATCTGGCCTGAGCAAAAGCTCGCCAGCTTGGACCCAAGGTCGCTGGCTCCAGCAAGGGGTTGCTCGGTCTGCTGAAGGCTCGCGGTCAAGGCACATATGAGAAAGCAATCAATGAACAACTAAGATGTCGCAATGGCAATGAAAAACTAATGATTGATGCTTCTCACCTCTCTCCATTCCTCTCTGTCTGTCCCTATTTATCCCTCTCTCTGTCCCAGTAATAAATAAATAAATTAATTTTAAAAAATGTTGCCATCTTTCTAGAGTATAGGTATGGAAAGTCTTTTTTTAAACCTTTTAGTTCATTGATTCATTTCTTAGGACTTTATCTTGGAAAGATAAAGGGACATGTGTACAAAAACATATATTCAGCCTGGCCTGTGGTGGTGCAGTAGATAAAGAGTCGACCTGGAATGCTGAGGTCGCCGGTTCGAAACCCTGGGCTTGTCTGGTCAAGGCACATATGAGAGTTGATGCTTCCTGTTCCCCTCCTTCTCTATCTTTCTCTCTCTCCTCTCTAAAATAAATAAATAAAATCTTTAAATATATACATATATATACAGAGGTGTTCATCCCAATACTGTTTATATAATCGGGAAAACTGGAAACAGCTTCAAGTTTTTAAATGAGCATTAAGTAAATCCTGAAATACCTTCAGGAGGAAATGATACCATGAAAAGAAATACATATATTTGTTGCTGAGGAATTCTGTCTGTGACATACTAGTTTCCTAGTTTTCCTACAATGAATTAATTTTGTTGAAGGTTGAAAGTTAATAGAAGTATTTACTAAATGGGGAAATAGTATTCTAACAAAAGATATGAATCAGGACTCATTTGTTTAGTTTTTTAAGGCTCAAAAGAAGGGAAAATTGAGAGTTCCTGAAGAAAAATGTTTATTAAAATTCAAAGCCATTTTTAGAAATGCTCCTACTTTTTATTTTTCCTGTGATGTGTATTCTTTTATGATGAGCATATGAGTTTTCTTAGCTTGTTATTGTGTGGGATTACAATAATTGATTTTTGATAGTTGAACCAGCCTTCTATACCTGGAATAAATCCCACATTATTATGGTGTATAATTATTTTTATACATTGTTGTGTTTGACTTGCTAATATTATTAAAGAATTTCGCATCTTTGTTCATGAGAGATACCGATGTTTTTAGTAATTTTTTTTATGTTTTCTGTGACACTTGTGTTATCTAACAGTATGTTTAATCTCTGGCTATTTTGGGATTGCTCAGCTATCTTTGTGTTATGTCTTTGTGGTTTAATTCTGTATGATTTCTATTTTTTTAAATTTAAGATACATATTTTTTTTAATGGCTCAGAATTTGATCTGTCTTGGTGAATGTTCCATGTGAGCTTGAGAAGAAAGTGTATTCTGCTGTAGCTGGACAAAGTGGTCTATAGATGTCAGTTAGGTCCTGTTGATGGTTTCTCTTACTTCAAGCACTCTACTTTCTCCCATAAGAATGTAAATATTAAGTTATCCCATAAATTACCTGGTTTTAGCTTCTCACCTTTTCTTTTTCAACTTTTCTCCAAACTTCTCCCTCTGTCTTTGTGGGATTTTTGTTTTGTTTTTGGTGACAACCAGGGAAACAGAGACAAGAGCAGATAGGGACAGAGACAGACAGTAAGAGAGAGATGAGAAACATCAATTCTTCATTGTGACACCTTAGTTGTTCATTGATTGCTTTCTCTTAAGTTTTTTTTTTTTTTTTTTACAGGGACAGAGAGAGAGACAGAGAGAGGGATAGATAGGGACAGACAGACAGGAACGGAGAGATATGAGAAGCGTCAATCATCAGTTTTCATTGCCATTGCGACATCATAGTTGTTCATTGATTGCTTTCTCACATGTGCCTTGACTGCGGGCCTTCAGCAGACCGAGCCACCCCTTGCTGGAGTCAGCGACCTTGGGTCCAAGCTGGTGAGCTTTTTGCTCAAGCCAGATGGGCCCGCACTCAAGCTGGCGACCTCGGGGTCTCGTACCTGGGTCTTCCACATCCCAGTCTGATGTTCTATCCACTGCGCCACTGCCTGGTCAGGTGATTGCTTTCTCCTATGTGCCTTAATCATGGTGGGTGGCTATAGCAGACCAGGTAACCCCTTGCTCATGCAAGCAACCTTGGGCTTCAAGCCAGCGACCATGGGGTCATGTCTATGATCCTAGGCTAAAGCCAGCAACCCTGCGCTCAAACTGGTGAGCCCATGCTCAAGCCAGATGAGCCTTCACTCAAGCCGGCGACCTCAGGGTTTAATCCTGGGTCCTGTGCATCCCAGTCCAGTGCCCTATCCACTTTGCCACTCCTGGTCAGGCTGTCTTTGTGCTTCTTAACAGGAGTGGTGTCTAAATCACCTGAGTTTTTTCTCCCTAAAGTATACATGGGTAGGGCTGGTTGCGGTTTTATAAATCATATCTGCTCTTCCTTTCAGCAATGGCAGAGGGACCCAGATGGGTCGATATTAGGCACAGTTTTCTCTTTGTGTCTGTCCTGTGCAGTGTGGCTGTCGTAATGCTTTGACAAGGCCAAAATTTAGTTTTCCTCATGGGTTAAATAGCTTTACTTTGTTCCTTGGTTGCAAATAGTATCTCAGACTTCACTAGTCCAGATACTAAAAAGACCCAAGTAATAAGAAAGAGATGGATAATAAAATACAAAAATATTTCCAATCCTAGGACTAATGGTTGGTTCTGTAATATTTATAAACTCTAGTCTTTAAAGGACAATGTAAGGTTTTTAATAAATTCAAGTTTTTTAAAAGTTACTCTCTGTTTCTTATTTAATATGCCCTTTTAAGCTGTTCATATACAGTCTTCTCATCATCCTCCAGAGTAACGTGACTACTACAGCTAGTTCATATGATTATAACATGGGTGTTGGGGAATGCCGGGAAGCGAGAGTTTGTTGTAGCTCAGTTCCCAATGAATGTACCTCTTAAATTTTAAAAATCTTATACAGGGGTGGGCAAAAGTAGGTTTTTAGTTCTGAGTGTTGTATTATTATTATTTCATATCCTTACTTATAATTTATTTTTTAGGTAATGATGGCTGGTAATTTACCTACTTTTGCCCACCCTTGTATCTTATCTATTTTCTGTAGAAAAGGTCTCTCTTAAAATTTTAAGTCTTTTATCTTTTCCATTTACTTTGAACTGAGGAGATTTTTTTATTTTTTTAACTTTATTTCTTTTAGAGCTAGAAAAAAAGGGTAGGGGGAGAGAATGATAGGCTTGTCTTTCGGTGGCACCCTGTGACTTGAGTGGTTTGTTCCCCTTGTCATTAGTTGATTCTTATGTGCGCTGACTGGGGATTGAATTAGAAACTGTGGCTTAGGGCTGTGATGGTGAACCTATGACATGCCAGTCAGCGCTGACACATGTAGCCATTTTCGATGACACGTGGCCGCATACCAGAGAAGTATGGGGCTGCATGCCGAGAAGGACGATTCATCCTCAGCTCCTGCACAACCAGGTGCAGTAGCCGAGGATAAAACATTTGCTGTGGTGTAGACACTCTGTGCCGGAGGTCTGTAGGCCAAAACATTTTTGTTATTTAAACTATAAATATTGCAAAATTATCGGTTTTTTCTCGAAGTGACATACCATCCAAGTTATGCTCGTTTTTTTTGCGAATTTTGACACACCAAGCTCAAAAGATTGCCCATCACTGGCTTATGGGGAAATGCTCTAACCCGCTCTGTTGCATGACCAGGGCTTGGTAGCCTTTTTCTTCTGGCACAATTATAGCTACCATTTGTTATTCCTGTGTGTTTCTAGGGTAACTGTCTGCATTTCCTTTTAGGCAGGAAGCTATGTTCGTGATGACGCAGTCCCCAACTTGATCCAGTTAATAACCAATAGTGTGGAGATGCATGCCTACACTGTCCAGCGCTTATACAAGGCAATTCTTGGTGATTATTCTCAAGTAAGAACTTCATTTGCCTTTTTTTTCTAATTTGGGAGGAAATTACACTTTATTTTCCTGTATGTTTTTATTACTAACACTCTAGATGTGCCTCTTTTGACCTTTATAATTAGATGACCTGTGTGATTTGCATTAATTTTGTAAAGGTTGAAATCTGGACAAATCAGTGGTGATTTTCTTTTGACAGCAACCTTTGGTACAAGTAGCTGCATGGTGTATAGGTGAATATGGAGATCTTCTCATATCTGGCCAGTGTGAAGAGGAAGAGCCTATTCAGGTACCCCTGATTACTCTCAGTTAGGGAGGGGAAAAGAGGGTCGTATTTAATGATGAGTTGATTCCTTTGTAAACCTTTTAAAGAAGTAATGCCAGAATTAGATTTGGGAAACCTACTAATTTTTGAGGTGGAACTAACTGAGCCATTGTGAGACTTTTAAAAAGTACTTTAGGATCCATTTCCCACCCAGTTAGGCTGAATCATATTGTTCCTTTTACTCCCGGGCTGATGTAAATAGGAAGAAATGAGGTATATAGCCATGTTCCCATTTGCTCATTAAAGGACTGTCTTGAGAAGTTGTGATAACAATACTTGAACTGTATAAAACTTTCTTCTTTCTTATTTCTGACTTTTCGAAGATATAAATATGCCTCTCAGTCTCTAATGGGTATTTTCCACTCCTTTTTTTTTAAACCTCCTTCCTACCTACTTCTGATGAACCAGTTGGTGGACAATTTATCCCTGCAAAGCACGAATTGTGTTAGAAGTGTTGGTAATGGTAGGATTGTCTTGCTGGTGGCATCCTGTGACTTTAGATAATTATTTTTTATAATTCATTGTACATTGTCTTTTTTTTTTCCTCTTTAGGTAACAGAAGATGAAGTGTTGGATATTTTAGAAAGTGTCCTAATCTCTAATATGTCCACCTCTGTGACACGAGGTTATGCCCTCACTGCCATTATGAAGCTTTCTACTCGATTCACCTGTACTGTAAAGTGAGTATGTAGAAAAAGCAGGGTCAACAGGTTGTTTTTTAGTTTTTAAAAACTTTTTATTATGGAAAATTTCAAGCAAAGGCAAAAGTAGGTAGAATAGTAAAGTGAATTGTGTACACCTATTTCTCCACAATTACAATCATAATTTTGTGTTTAATCCTTATTACATCTATATTTTGCTTCCTCTCATCCCCCCAATTATAAATTATTTTGAGAGTAAAAAGTATGGGTTTTTTGTTTGTTTGTTTGTTTGTTTTGTATTTTTCCAAAGTGAGAAGCAGGGAGACAGAGAGACAGACTCCTGCATGTGCCCAACCGGGATCCACTCGGCATGCCCACCGGGGGGCAATTGCTCAGCCCCTCTGGGGCGTTGCTCTGCTGCAACTGGAGCCATTCTAGCGCCTGAGGTGGAGGTCATGGAGCATGGCTGTGGGAGGGGAAAAGAGAGATAGAGAGAAAAAAGAGGGGAAAGGGTGGAGAAGCAGATGTGCGCTTCTTCTGTATGCCCTGGCTGGGAATCAAACCCGGGACTTCCACACACTAGGCCGATGCTCTACCTCTGAGCCAACCTCCCAGGGCCAAAAAGTATGTTTTTAAAGTCAGATTTCTTTATTTCTTTATTTTTTTGGGGGGGATAGAGAGAGGGTCAGATAGGGATAGGCAGACAGGAAGGGAGAGAGATGAGAAGCATTAATTCTTCATTGCAGCACCTTAGTTGTTCATTGATTGATTTCTCATATGTGCCTTGACTGGGGGACTGCAGCAGACCGAGTGACCCCTTGCTCAAGCCAACGACCTTGGGCTCAAGCCACTGACCACGGGAACATATCTATGATCCCACGCTCAAGCCAGCGACCCCACACTCAAGGTGCTGAGCCCACGCTTAAGCTGGTAATCTTGGGCTTGCAAACCTGGGTCCTCCACATCCCATTGCAACTCTCAGTCCACTGCGCAACCGCCTGGTCAAGCTAAAGTCAGATTTCTAATGCCCCCCCCTTTTTTAATTTTTATTTTATTTTTTTACAGGGACAGAGAGTCAGACAGAGGGATAGATAGGGACAGACAGACAGGAACGGAGAGAGGTGAGAAGCATCAATCATTAGTTTCTCCTTGCCCTTGCGACACCATAGTTGTTCATTGATTGCTTTCTCACATGTGCCTTGACTGCGGGCCTTCAGCAGACCGAGCAACCCCTTGCTGGAGCCAGCGACCTTGGGTCCAAGCTGGCAAGCTTTTGCCCAAGCCAGATGGGCCCGCGCTCAAGCTGGCAAGCTCGGGGTCTCGAACCTGGATCTTCCGCATCCCAGTCCGATGCTCTATCCACTGCACCACCGCCTGGTCAGGCCCTTTTCTTTTTTAAAGTTGTTATTCCCCCATATAAGGGTTCTGGTTTATTATAATATTTTTAGATGTCTGAATGTTAGAAAATCATAAGGGTTGTGGTCTTTAAATTCTGCTGTTTACTACTTTGAATAAAAGTCAGTTTTGGATCAGTTTCCCAGCCAAGCCTATATAAGGCACACTTAGACTATTTTCTTTACTTTTTATGTTAGGTCTTGTGAAAAGTTATATTTTAGATTTCGTCTTTAAATTGTGAACTATACGAATTTGGTGTCAGGTAATTGACACTTTGTTGATAAAACTCTGATGTTATGTTTCTTTTGTTGAAAAAAAAAGAAGCTTATTTTAAAGGTATTAAAGAAGAGTAGGAACAGTATAAGTTTCTTCTTTTATAGCAAATTAATTGATATATTTTTCTAGCAGTTTTAAGTCATTGGCTATTTAACAGTAAAATCTAGCATTACAATTAGAATAAGTATAATGGTGAATGATGGTGTTGAGGTTTATGTTGGGTAAATGAAAATAAAGGAAAGGTGTTTTGTTTTTGAAAGATAATGTAAATTGAGAAGTGTATATTTAAAATTTTTAACCAGAAAACTCATTTAAACATTATTCTATCTTTTTGTTTGGCTATTTGAATTTGTTTGTCATTTTATCCCAAAGCCGAATAAAGAAGGTGGTTTCCATCTATGGAAGCAGCATTGATGTAGAACTCCAGCAGAGGGCAGTAGAATATAATGCACTTTTTAAGAAATATGACCATATGAGGTAAGTAAAAGAAACTAAGCAATGCATGTGTCTCTTAGCATCTGGAACTGTATTGTCATCATAACCCTAAAGGGGACTCATTTATTATGCTTTATTAATTGGACTTCACAGCCCTATTTAGTTCTGATTGCTTGACTGCTTCTGTTTTGTTCATCTTCTATCTTGCGTAGTCTCTAAAGAAAGAAGTTAACTAGTCTTTCATTCTCCTTCTTCCTTTTCTTTTGCTATGGAAAGTTAGCTTTATTTTCAATTTTATTTTGTTGAAGAAGTGAGAGTTGTATTTTTCTTTAGAGAATCTTATTCAGATATGATTATTAACATTTTGATGTATGCCATCTTTTTTCCCCTTCTGTTCTGCAATATCTTAATTGGAATCTGTTAATATTTACTGATTTACCTTTTTCTCATTCTAATTTCTGTACCACTGAGAAATATCAGTCTCTTAGGGCTTGGGTGGACTATTTGTCCATTCAGGGTTTCTTGCCTGCCCTTAATTCAGCCAGGAATTTAGGTCATGTATTCTTATAATCCACCTTCTTCTGTTTTAGTGTGCTTGTTGGTGGGAGGGGAGATGGCTCTTCATGCTTGGCTTCAATATAGTTACAGTGATTGTTCTGGTAAGGGATCTAGGTTAACTGCCTGGAGTTTAAACTTCAAAATTTCTTCAGGTCTGCCCTGCTTGAGAGAATGCCTGTCATGGAAAAAGTGACCACAAATGGCCCTGCTGAGATTGTTCAGACAAATGGAGAGACAGAACCAGCTCCGTTAGAGACCAAGCCACCACCCACCGGGCCACAGCCTGCCAGCCAGGTAGCTTTTTACTAGCTTATCTGGAGACACTGATGATCTTATAATTCCCTTAGCGATTCCCTTCAGTGTTCCTAGGTTGATTGATGATTTTCTTCCTTATCTCTTAAGTGTTGAAAGAGCTTTGTGTTAAATGTAGATCAGGCAAATGATTAATAAATTGAGATATTATTTTCTTGTTTAGGCCAATGATTTATTGGATTTGTTGGGAGGAAATGACATAACACCTGTTATTCCAACTGCACCTACAAGCAAACCAGCTTCTGCTGGTGGAGAGCTTCTTGATTTGCTGGGAGACATCACCCTTACAGGTGAGGCCAGAGTGGAGTTGTTTAATGCTGAGATAGCAGTAAAGGCCTTGGGGAGAAACTGCACTGAACATAGACTTTCTAGCTCATGAATCAGTTGAAATGGGCTAAGACTAGAATATTCATACATCTGGAATATAAACTGCCATGCTAATGCTCTGCAGATGTCTTCAAACTTTTTATAAAAAAGGCCCACTTTTGCAGTGCTGGTCAACATGGTCCGTACCTCCCACTAGTAGGCGTTCCAGCTTTCATGATGGGCAGTAGTGGAGCAACCAAACTGCACTGTGATTGATCCACCATGAAAGCTGGAACGCCCACTAGTGGGCGGTAGGGACCAGATAGACCAGCACTACAAAAGTGGGCCGTTTTTATAAAAAGTTTGAAGATCTCTGCTAGAGGATAGGGATTCCTTAAAGTCCAGTGTTTAATTTGGGGAGAATTAGTCAAAGGATTTTAAATCTTTTTTTTTTTTTTTTTTTTTAAAGGTTCCCAAATCAATTTCTTTTTATTTATTTATTTATTTATTTACTCATTTTAGAGAGGAGACACAGAGTGAGAGAGAGAGAGAGAGAAAGGGGGGAGGAGCTAGAAGCATCAACTCCCATGTGTGCCTTGACCAGACCAGTGCAGGGTTTTGAACCGGCGACCTCAGTGTTCCCAGGTCGACACTCCATCCACTGCGCCACCACAGGTCAGGCAGTCATAGGATTTTAAGACTTTCAAGCTTGAAAAAAAGATATATTTCTAGTCACCTCTGCTTTAGTTAGTGTCCAAAGAGATCACTTATTCTAGGTTTCTTTCTACTCATGGTTAGGTTTTTTCTTTTTCTTTTATTTTCTTTTTTACAGGGACAGAGAGAAAGTCAGAGAGAGGGATAGATAGGGACAGACAGACAGGGACGGAGAGAGATGAGAAGCATCAAATCATCAGTTTTTCATTGCGATGCCTTAGTTGTTTATTGATTGCTTTCTCATATTTTTTATTGATGCCTTAGTTGTTTATTGATTGCTTTCTCATATGATCACGGGTCTTCAGCAGACCAAGTAACCCCTTGCTCGAGCCAGCGACCTTGGGTCCAAGCTGGTGAGCTTTCTGCCCAAGCCAGATGAGCCCGTGCTCAAGCTGGTGACCCTGTGGTCTTGAACCTGGGTCCTCCGCATCCCAGTCCAATGCTCTATCTACTGCGCCACTGCTTGGTCAGGCTACTCATGGTTAGGTTTTTAAGAGCTAAGGCCATCTGTGGAGAGTGGAAAGAAGTTAGCCTACTGTTTTCCTCCCTCCCTAGCTCTCTCCCTCCTTTCTTCTTTATTATTAAAGCAATGGAAAGAGAAAATCATTTATAATTATAATATTCAAATATAACTTTCATTTGGGATATATATATATATTTTTAGAGAGAGAGATAGGAAGGATGAGCGTGAGGGAGGGAGAGAGTGAGGGAAGAGATGAGAATCAACTTGTAGTTGTGTCTCTTTAGTTTTTCATTGGTTGCTTCTCACATATGCCTTGACTGGGGTAGGGGGTCCAGCTGAGCCAGTGACCCCTTGCTCAAGCCAGTGACCGAGGGCTCAAGCCAATGACCTTGGGCTTTCAGGCCAGCAACCATGGGATCATGGTGATGATCCTGTGCTCAGTCTAGCAACATTGGAGTTTTGAACCCAGGATATCAGCATTCCAGGGTGACACTCTATGCATTGCACCACCATCAGTCAGGTGGGAATATATATATTTTTATCTTTGTTTTAGTAGTAGACATTTGTAGTTGATGTGTTTAACAATATTATAAACTCTTAAGTCTAAGAGTATCATTGTAGTATATAGTTTTTGTTGTGACTTCTTTTAAAGTATAATGGAGGCCCTGGCCGGCTAACTTAGTTGATTAGAATGTTCTCCCAATACACCAAGGTTGTGGGTTCGATCCCTGGTTAGGGCACATTAAATAATTAACCAATGAATGCATAAATAGGTAGAGCAATGAATTGATGTTTCTCTCTTTCTCTCTCCCCCACCCCCAAAATTAATTTTAAAAATGTGTAATGGAGCCTGACCAGGAGGTGGTGCGCAGTGGATAGAGCGCCGGACTGGGATGCAGAAGACCCAGGTTCGAGACCCCAGGCTCGCCAGCTTGAGTGCAGACCCATCTGGCTTGAGCAAAAGCTCGTCAGCTTGGACCCAAGGTCGCTGGCTCCAGCAAGGGGTTGCTCGGTCTGCTGAAGGCCCACAATCAATGAACAACTAAGTTGTTGCAACGGCAACGAAAAACTAATGATTGATGATTCTCACCTCTCTCCATTCCTGTTTGTCTGTCCCTATCTATCCCTCTCTCTGACTCTCTCTGTCCCTGTAAAAAAAAAAAAGTGTAATGGAGAGTTACACTTTAGCATATATGACCTCAGGTAGAAAACAGCCATAGAATAAGGATGTTGGAATAGTCATATAGACTGGCTGTCACAGACTAAATTATATTTTTCTAATAAACAGCCTTCCAGAGCTTATAGTTTATATGTCTTAACAAAATTTCAGTTACTTCTTATGTACTTTTGAATCGTTCATAAATAGTTAATTTCAAATCCTCAGATGCCAAAACTATATTGGCTATATGGAGAAGTAAAAACAGTCTCATAGTATAAACATAGTGGGCCCTGGCCAGTTGGCTCAGTGGTAGAGTGTTGGCTCAGCATGTGGATGTCCCGGGTTTCCCGGTCAGGGCACACAGGAGAAGTGCCCATCTTCTTCTCCACCTCTTCCCCTCTTGCTTCTCTCTCTCACTCCCTTCCCCTCCCCTCTCACTTCTCTTTCCTCCTCTCTCCCTCCTTACCTCATTCCCCCTCCCTCCTTCCCTCTCTGCCCTTCTCTCCTTTCCTCTCTCTCTCTCTCCCATCCTTTCTCTTCTTCTCCCTGCCTACCTTACTCCCTTCCCGTCTCTCTCACACTCCTGCAGCCATGGCTTGATTGGAGCGAGTTGGCCCTGGGAACTGAGGATGGCTCCATGGCTTCTGTCTCAAGCGCTAAGAAGGGCTTGATTGCTGAGCAATGGAGCAACACCTCAGATGGGCAGAGCATCGCCTCTTAGTGGGCTTGCCAGGTGGATCATGGTTAGGGCACATGTGGGAGTCTGTCTCTGCTTCCCCTCCTCTCACTGAATAATCAAAACAAACGAAAACATAGTGTAGAGTTGATAGGTTTATTTGTTGACATATTAACATTTCCATGTTAGTACAGTCTTTACAATTATAATATTAAATGGTTGATATTTCATCTAGAAGTTTGTATCATTATTTATTTAATTCCTTACTATTGTTTTTTTCCAGATTTTCTTATTTTGGATTACTTTCTTTGACTAAGTTACTTAGTTTTTCTGAATCTATTTAAAATAAGAATGATAAATACTGTGCTTAACTAGAGAGGGTATTTGTGAGGAATGACGACTTACTTATTGCATGCATGACTCATGGTAGGTTCTTGTAAATGTTACTTACCTTTCCTCAATGGATATTGTCACCAGTTTCAGTGTACAGTCCGAAGTATTATATACTATCATTTTTTAAAAGCCCCAGCAGATGAAAGAGTGGCCCTGTTATTTTGTTAATTTCAAATATTTCAAACATAGGGAGGGAACGTTTCATACGGATCCACGTTTGCATTATACACAAATTTCATTTTTCCATATAACTTTTATATCTGTATCTCATTTGTCCTGGGGTCATAGTGTTTTATTTTTGTTCTTACTTTCTTGTTTTCCTAGTGTTATATGAAAAAACTAAATGATAAAATATTAAAAAGCCAAGATTTTTCTTTACTTATTCATAATGTGTTTTAAACATATTTTCCCATTTTTGAGTTCTAGATTCTTTAAGCCATTACTAAGTTATGTCCTAATCCACAGTAATGTAAACCAGTGGAAATTAGTAAAGTTGGTCTGTGCTTGTAGAGGAATTGGCACAGTTAGGTTCTGTTGTTTTCCCAAACTACCTATTACACTGTTAAAGGGATAAAAACCCCTAAAATTTAAGGGACCAAGGGGACCCATATATTACCTATATACCTGGAATATCCTCTGATTTTCCATGGGAACACATTTCTAAAATTGTTTTGAAAATTGGAATTGTGGGAAAATGTCTAGATTAGCTTTATAAAAACTAGGAGAACTATATGAACATTTCTTTGTATGCTTCATTGGCAGCCTGCTTGACTGCGTGTTCTGCAGTATCATATTTGATTTTAGCTTCTTGTGCTTTGCTTAGTCATCTGTATTTCTACCTTTCTGGCTAATTGTTAGTATGTCAGGTTTTTTTACCCTTAGCGTACTTGGGCAAGTTTTTAAAAAGATATTTCACCCTTCCTTTCTTTATAATTTTATTAATGCTTTTTAAAATGTTATGTTTTTAGTTAATTTCGTAAGTAATTTGAAATCTGTTTAAATATAAAATGCATTCTTTATTTTGCTGAATTTTCTTATGCCTCTGCTTAGAATTCAGATTTCTCTCAGTTCATAGATATGTTTTATCACTTGTCCTCAATTGTATGATCCTCATTGTTCTTAATAAAAATGCTAATATGGTAATTTCTTTCCCATACTTCTTACCACCTTTCCCAGGGTGTGTGTGTGTGTTAAATTTGTATTATGCAGTATTCAATATCTGTAACATTCAGTGAATACCTTGATCTACTTAGCTTGTAAAATAAAATATTATGAGAATGACATTCCCCTGTACTTTCCCCCTCAACCCCTCTGGTCTGGGTCCCAGAGGTAACTACCATCTATGCTAAAACAGTGTTTAACTTTAGTGTTTACTATTTCTGTGTATTTCTTGATAACACTGTGTAGTACTGTTTTGCCAGTTTTACCATTTTAGAAATGATATATAGCTGAATGTATTCTTTTGCACCTTGCTATTTTGCTATAAACATTGTGAGAATAATCTATGAATAATTCACATTAAATGTATATAGCTAACCCTTGAACAACATGGGTTTGAACTGCATTGGTCCACTTATAAGTGAATTTTTTTCAGTTGACCCATGCAGTTCAGTTGACCCTGTAGTTTAAACCTGAGTTGTTCAAAGGTCAGCTCCTTTGTTGGAATCCTCATGGGTAGAGGTCTGACTGTAGTTATACATAGATTTTTTTGCAGGGACAGAGAGAGTCAGAGAGAGGGATAGACAGACAGGAACGAAGAGAGGTGAGAAGCATCAATCATTAGTTTTTCGTTGTCGTTGCGACACCATAGTTGTTCATTGATTGCTTTCTCACATGTGCCTTGACCACGGGCCTTCAGCAGACCGAGCAACCCCTTGCTGGAGCCAGCGACCTTGGATCCAAGCTAGTGAGCCTTAGCTCAAGCCAGTTGGGCTTGCGCTCAAACTGGCAAGCTTGGGGTCTCGAACCTGGGTCTTCCCCATCCCAGTCTGATGCTCTATCTACTGCGCCTCCACCTGGTCAGGCGGTATACATAGATTTTTGACTACACAGAAGGTTCACACTCCTAACTTCCACATTATTCAAGGATCGTCTCTATTTCTAGTGCATTCGCATTTTCATAGTTGTGTATATATAGTGTTTAATTTTATCAACGTACCACAATTTACTTATCTATCATTTGATGATGGACTTTTGGTTGTTTCTGGTATTTCACTATTAGACACTCTCTTGCTATGCACACCTTTTGTACTTGTTTTCCTGTGTACATATGTAAGAATTAATTAAAAGCATTTGTGAGAAAGGCACTGGTTGTCAACTGGGGAAGATTTTGCCTACCAGGGTTTGGAAGCTATTTTTGGTTGTCATGACTAGAAGGTGCTGCTTTTATCACTTAATGGGTAGAAGCCAGAAATGCTGATAGACACCTTAGAGTGCACAAGACTGATGCCACAACAAAGAATCATCTAGCTTAAAATTTCACTAGCTTTGAGGTTAAGGAATTCTATTGTTACTAAATTGTGTCTAATTTGGTTGCCCCAGTTCATATCCCTAGAACAGAAGTCAGAAGTCCCCATTGTTGCATGTTCTTACCAGTATCTGGCATTCTCAGAGGTTGGAATTTTCACCACTGTGCTGGGTGTGAAGTGGTATTGCAGTGTGGCTTGAAATTCCGTTTCCCTCATTTCTGGTAGAGATGAAGCGTCTTACGCCGTCTTACGCTGCACGGTGTCCTTTTCCTTCAGGTTCTCTCTTCTGGGAATAGCTTGTTCATAAATCTTACCACTTTTAATTGTTCTTTTCTTTTCTTAAATTTTTTTCTTATTAAGTTGTCGGAAGATAAATTACAGTTCTGAGTACTCATCATTTATTTTGTAGCAAACATATTTTCCTTTCTGTGGTCTTTCTATTTATCTTTTTTAAGTATTTTTTTAGGTCTTTATTCATTTTTTAGAGAAGAGAGAGAGAGAAGGGGGAGGAGCAGGAAACATCAACTCCCGTATGTGCCTTGACCAGGCAAGCCCAGGGTTTCGAACCAGTGACCTCAGTGTTCCAGGTCAATGCTTTATCCACTGTGCCACCACAGGCCAGGTTTCAATTTTTTTTTTTAATTTTAATGTTTTTATTTTGCTGAAGTGAGAAGCCGTGAGGCAGAGAAACAGACTCCCACATGCACCCAACCAAGATCCACCTGGCATGCCCACCAGGGGGCGATGCTCGGCCCCCTAGGGCGTTGCTCTGATGCAATCGGAGCCATTTTAGTGCTTGAGGCGGAGGCCATGGAGCCATCCTCAGCACCCAGGCCAACTTTGCTCCCATGGAGCCTTGGCTGCAGGAGGGGAAGAAAGAAATAGAGAGAAAGGAGAGGGGGAAGGCTGGAGAAGCAGATGGGCCCTGTGTGCACTGGCTGGGAATCGAACCTGGGAATTCCACGTGCTGGGCCGACACTCTACTGCTGAGCCAACCGGCCACGGCTATTTTTTAATGAACAGACATTGTTCGTTTTAAAGTGTTTGAATTTTAAGTTCTTTCCCTTTATGGTTTATGCTTTATGCATCTTGTTTAAGGAGTTCTTCCCTTAACCTGAGATCATAATATTTTCTCCTATATTTTTTTGGTGAGCTTTGTCCTACTGGATAATTAACGTTAGATGGTTTCATTTAGGTGCTCCTGCTGCCCCTGCCCCTGCCTCAGCCCCACAGATATCCCAGCCCCCCTTCTTGTTGGACGGGCTTTCATCACAGCCTCTCTTCAATGACATCGCGACAGGTACAGTTACTCAAGTTATTATCATTGAAGCAATGAGAAGTAGTTATTGAAGAAAGCCAATAATAATTTTGTAAGTATTAGAGTGACTACAGTTAGGCTAATCTTCCTGTACTTTCCCAGGTATCCCCTCCATCACAGCATACAGTAAGAATGGTTTAAAGATAGAATTCACCTTTGAACGGTCAAACACCAACCCCAGTGTCACAGTGATAACGATACAGGCCTCCAACAGCACAGAGCTGGACATGACGGACTTTGTTTTCCAGGCTGCAGTACCAAAGGTACTACATATAATACCTTCCTTGCCTTCTTCTTTTGAATAAAGATTGATTGACTTTATTTTTAAAACACATTTGGAAAGATACATATTTTAATGTTTAATTGTCATATTTAGCCCGATCTAACAATAATGTAACTACAATGGCTTATTGAAGAATGTTATTTTAATACTTTTTACTTGGTTATAAAATCTTAGTATTGTTGGATAAAGAAAGGACATTCTAATAGTGGTGAGAGCAGACTTCTGTAAGGTAGGCCATTAATGATCAGGGCCTTGTCGACAGTCTGGGGTAATACAGTGGTAGAGACTTAATAAACACTTGATATATATCTAAGAGAAACATTCCTCCTTCATTAATACCTAGTTTACTGTTGATAAAGTTACTGCTTGTTTTGTAAATTGAAGTTTTGTTTATACCAAATCTAAGTTTGAGGAGTGTTTATGTTCCTCCTTGAAAAATGTTATTTTTCTTTTTTTCTAGTTACAGTTGACATTCAATGTTACATATATTAATTTCAGGTGTATAGCATAATGGTTAGACATAAAATTTACAAAGTGATCCCCGGATAAGTCAGGCATCATACATTTCATATTTCCCCCTGTATAAGACACACCTTAATTTTGGGGCCTGAAATTTAAAAAGAAATGTATTACATAAAGTTATTAAACTCAAGTTTTATTCATCATAAAATTTATACAACTACTCATCACTGTCAAAGCTCCCATTCATTAGCTTGTCCTCATCTGTGTCTGATGATGAATCTCTGTCTTCAACAGTGAGCGCAAAAACAAGTGTGAAAAAGCGGGAAACACAAGTGAAAAATAGAACTACAGCCACTGTATAAGACACACCCAATTTTTAGACCCCAAAAGTTTTGAGAAAGGGTGTGTCTTATACATGGGGAATGTGGTATTTATTACAATATTATCGACTATATTTTCTGTGCTGTACTTTACATCCCCATGACTGTTTTGTAACTGCCAGTTTGTACTTAGAAAACTTTTGACTGAAGAAAAACAGAGGCCCTGGTCAGTTGTCTCAGCTGTAGAACATTGGCCTGGTGTGTGAATGTCCCGGGTTTGATTCCTGGTCAGGGCACACAGGAGAAGCGGCCACCTGCTTTTCCACCCCTCTCCCTTTTCTCTCTCTCTTTTTCTCTTTACCTCTCTCTCTCTCTCTCTCTCTCTCTCTCTCACTCTCTCTCTCTCTCGTCCTCCTGCAGCCATGGCTTAAATGGTTTGAACAAGTTGGCACCGTTTGCTGAGGATGGCACCATAGCCTTGCCTCAGGTGCTAAAAAAGCTCAGTTGCCAAGCAATGGAGCAGCGGCTCCAGATGGGTAGAGAATTGCCTGGTAGAGGGCTTACCAATTGGATCCTGGTCGGGGAGCATGCAGGAGTTTGTTTGCCTCCCCGCCTCTCACTTATTTAAAAAAAAGAAGAAAAACTTAGACTGAGAAGTTGACAGAATTTTTCTGCAAAAGACGAGATAGTGTTTTAGACTGTATGTTCTCTGTTGCATCTATCAATTCTGCAGGTATAGTACAAAACAGACACAGGCAGTGTGTAAGTGAAGGAGTGTGGCTATGTTCCAATAAAACATTATTTACAAAACCAGATGTTAATTCATTCTTGGCCATGGGCCATAGTTTGCCAACCTCTGGTTTAGTTTAAGCTAATCTAATTTTTTGCAGTGACATAAGCAGTATGACATTCAGACCATACATTTTTTGGAAACTTATTTCCTTTTATTTGTGGTTCCTGCTGACTTTTGATCTTCTTTACTTGCATATTTTAGAAGCCAGAAGAATATAGATGTTTTAGAAGTAGCAGAGTGGTTTCAGTACGAGTGGTATGACATTAAGCAAGTTACTTAACCTCTATGCCTCAGTGGCTTCATTTGCAAACAGGGGTGGTATTAAGGATATCTACCTCAGGAGGAATAAATGAGTTTTGTCACTTAAACACTATTCTAAGTACTTTTCTTGTGTTCAGTGCTCAGAAAATGTTAGCCGCTGCAAATAGGGTTTTGTATTTCTTCCTTCAGGCTGCTCTTCTAGCAATATATCAGCTCTGCTCTGTGACATTGCTGTCTTCTTGGTGCTGTACTATACAATGCCCTTTATATAACATGATGTAGCTTGAACTTCAGAATGCCATATTACATAGATTTTTATGATTAATTACTTTTTTACTTTTTATTATCTCTGAAATTTAGGTACATTTTTAAATTGACACCTTGTCATTTAATTGGCAGCCTGTTTTCTTTCTCAGTGGCATATAAAATAATGGTATGAATTATAATTGATGGCATCATACATTTAATTGATACATATAAATAAAGAATATTTTAGCATACATTATTTATCTTGACAATGGAATGTGACCAAGACCAAAACTAACAAACCTATGCATTGAAATTAAACCTCTACTCTTGTCATTTTTGGCTTCAGGGACCAGGTATACTTTCCTCTCTCCCTTCCCTATTTCCCTCTTCTCTCTCTTCTTTCTCTTTCCCTCTCTCTACTCTCATTAGTGTTTTAGAAGACTGAACTTTGAGGGAAGATTTATTAAAGTCCTGATATGTAGAGTAGCTACGTACATGCTGTACTGTGCTAGCAATGTGCTATACCTTTGTCGCTCCTCGCACTTTCATCTCTGATCCCTGCAAACAAGCAAAACCCACTAGCATGCAGCAGGCTATGGCTTCTGGTTCTTCAGGTCTTTTGCAGTGTAGGCTAGTTCTGAACATAACTTTTCTCTTAGGACCTGTGTCCCCATTGGGAAGATCTATGTAGCAGCTGGGTCTTTCGGCCTTTCCCTCACCTCTGTCATATAGGAATAGGCTTGCCACATTTCAGATTATGCAGGCAAAATTCAAGTATCCAGATCCCAGCCTTTAATTAGTGACTGGTATGCTGGTTTGTTATTTTTAGAAAGCTTTTCATTTCTTTGTAGTTTTCTTTTAGTCACAAGCACCTGTTTTTTTACCTGCATAGTTGATAAGTTACTGTTAAGTGAGGTTGTTGCCAGAACAAGAATTGGTCACTTTTTGAAAACTGGTAGGATAAAGTTCTTTTCTGCCATAAAAGGCAGAGTGGCTCAGTGTTAGTTTTCATGAACAAAGACCTAAGTGGTCGGTCGGGTCTTACAAATACCATGAAGTGATAGTCCACCCACAGACTACGGACTGCTGACACCAGAAAAACAAATAGAAAGTAGTAGCAGGTCAGTCTGTTACTTGAACCACCATGTGGGTGTCTGACTTATCTATTTGTTGCCTTCTCAGACATAGTCGTAAGTGTATTGCTTTTTCTGAAGAGTGCCCTTTGTCTCCCCAGACATTCCAGCTGCAGCTTCTGTCTCCTAGCAGCAGCATTGTCCCAGCATTTAATACGGGGACCATTACACAAGTCATTAAAGTTCTCAACCCACAGAAGGTAAGTGGCACATTTGAAGACAGTATCTGAGGAAGGTATAAGTATGTGTGTGTATATATATATCTATAATTCTGCATTGTTTCTCTGGATTTTTTTTTACTTATAGTCATAAGAAATCTGTGACAGTGTCTGGTCCAACCTTGTTCTTCTGCAGATAATAAACAGAACTCAGACACTTGAAATGATTTAGTGGCATCTTATTAAAGTGCAGTTTTAAAAAAATTCTCCCTTTAGAGGCTTAAAGGTCTAGTTTTTGCTGGGGGTGGGGAGCTTACATATTTTAATCTTTACACAAGTTGTAGTGGGGAAGAACATTTGTTGAACCAAATATCTGCATTTCGTGTAATCGTTCAAGATGAGTGGAGCCATTTTAATGAAGCAGCCAAATGAAAAATAGTTTTAGAAATGAAAATTAGGCAATATTTTTTTTTCAAAGAAGTAAGTTGACTCTACCTCATACTAATCAATTGAGTAGTTTTCAGTTTTTGGAAATGATTCGGAGAGTTTCTTTCTTCACCTTGAAAGATTTTTAATAGTGCCTCATAAATACCAGTACGATTTCCTCTTATAACACTTCTCTTTTTTCTGCTATTCACTGTACTTTAAGTATAGTATGTACATATAGCACGATTATAAATTCCTTTGACAATCAGATACTTAGAATAAAAATTTTCTTACTGCACTTATATTTGAAATCTGCCACATAAAGTGAAAATAATTTATAATTGAGTTCTCTTAAAACTACTGTAAGTTAATTATTTTATATTTCTTTGTGCTTTGGGAATGAAACAAGTTTATGTTCTCATTTACTATAGTTTTTACAGACAAAGCACCAATATCTGAATGTAGAGCATAAAAGAGTATATGTTTACCCCATTTTTCTAGACACTTAGACATGAGGGTTGAATCTTTTTGAAAAGTACTCAGCGAATGTTACCGTGACAATGCTCCTGAGTGGTTCTGTCCTGTTACTGCGTTGTAGGTTTGAAGCCAGCGATGTGCTCTGGAGATGCACTTCTTCTGCCTGGCTGCGTGACGTTGGCTCAGTGGCTAATTAAGCTAGAGTATTAGGTGGCTTTTTGTTGTTGTTTGCCTGTGTGTCATTTAAAACAATTTTTCTTCTGTTGATCAAGGGTGTGGGGAGAGAAGCGTCAACTCATTTCACTCAGTTTTCTATTTTAGTTGTGCACTCATTGATTGCTTTTTGTATGTCCACTGACTGGGGATCGAACCTGCAACCTCGGTGCACTTGGTTGACACTTTATGCACTGAGCTTCCCGGTCAGGGCCACCTGTATATCATTTATAAGAGACTACTTTGCTTTAAAATAATTTGTTCCCTCTAAGATTAAAAGCATATTTGTGAACTGGAAAGATTCTAGAGATTTTATTTCAGTGTATAATTTGTGATTCTCTTTTCTTTTCACAGCAACAACTGCGAATGCGGATCAAGCTCACATATAATCACAAGGGCTCAGCAATGCAAGATCTAGCAGAGGTGAACAACTTCCCCCCTCAGTCCTGGCAGTGAGGGTCCGGCACCATTCTCATTCTTATCCCACTCAATCAAATGAACTCTGGGAAAGAGGTTGTGATCGCTGGCAAGTCCCCCCCAACTGTACCACGGGCATGAGGAGCTGAAGAGAACTATTGCGGAGGATTTTCCTAAAGTTATTGCTGACCTTGAAGCATTGTTAAAGACTAACCTCCTCTCCTCCACTGTTGAGGCCAGCTGCTTCTGGAGGCTAGTTTGCACTCTTCCTCCTCTTCCCTTTTTCTGCACTTCTCTACCCCTCTTACATTTACAGCCAAAACCAACATTCCCTGGGCCCCTGAGGAACAGCAGCTGGTCTGGAGGAGAGGACTGGAATCCAAGGCAAGAAAACACTCACTCTGTCTCTGCAGCAAAGAGTTGCCCCTTCTTTCTACTGTGTTTCTCTGTGTACTGGGCGAGGTGGGGTATTTATTCCTCACTAGCTGGGTCACCATTTTCAGGCGCTTTTTACATCTGGCATTCAGAATGGAAATGTAACAATGGACATTAGGGAGCCCTGCCTTTTCCTCCTGGTTCCCCCAAAGTTTGAAAGAGGCATTAGGCTCCTGGTAGCCTTTTCTGTGCATTGCTGTATACACACAGACACACACATGTATGTATGTTTGTTACCAAGAACTGGTCAGATTTTGAGAGGTTGTTTGTAAACACTGGACAGATGCAGTTAAAAAGAGCTTTGTTGAGATTTGGCATGAAGGATATGGTGCTCTATTTGTAACAGAAACTTCCAAGGCTCTTCCAGCTCCCCCTTCTCTCCATTCTTAAGCTGTGTTCATGAGTACTCTCCATGATTTAAGTGCGAGGTGGACAACTTCTAAAAGATATAATAGATTAATGCCCTTATTCCTCCCTCAAGTTTTAAAGTTTTTCCTAAGCCCATAATTTGCCTGATGAACTATGGCAAATGGGTGGAAAGAGGAGTTAGTTCACTACTTTTAAAGATTTGACTCCCTACCAAAAGCACCTTTACTCATAGGAAGAGTGAGTATCAGACTCATCCTAGAGCATATTGGAGTCATCTTCCATTACTGCAAACCTCCCTTTTTACTTTTTGAGCCTGGCTTTGACCTTGGCATTCCTTTTGAATTCCTTCTTCTAACTGGAACATTTGTGTTGTATCTGTAACACTGGCACTGAAATAAAGACCACACGGTTAAAGAAATCTTTCCTATATTGTAGTTTATGGTGTTGGAATGAAGCCTTGCAGCTTTCTTGTTTCCTGTGTCAGAGGAATAGACACCATAGGGTAGGATATCCCTTCCTGAGTCTGAGAAATGGGTCTCTTGAGAGAGGCCAGTCTCATAAATATCAGCATCAAAGACATGAGGTCTAGAGCTGTTTTAAAATTAGTAAGAGTGCGGGGTGCTTTTTAGAAAGGATCCTTGTGTTTTCAAACCTTACCGCTGAGTTGCTGGAATAAGTTAGGGTGGCTTCCCTGTGGCAACGTTGAATGTACTGTGTACGTTCAGGTGCACAGGTGCCATATCTGACATACTAAAGAGGAAAGGAAAAGTCAGGCCCACCTTGCTGTTCATGTTGGCAATCATTACTGTATTGAGTACAGTATAATGACTACTTTGGCTTTGGTCTTTAACCTGCATATAAATACCCTTTTTCCCCACCTCCATTTTACTAAGCCTTTATTTAAAATCTTCAGTGTCTTGTCAAATCTAGCTCTGTATCAGATGCTAGACTATTCCTAACATTTGACAAACTGGAGTTGAACTAAAAGGCTCCCAAGGGGAAATTTTCTGGTCTTACTAATATTTAAGAGCAAGATTTGCTAAAACTTACTCTACTGGGTAAATGGTTGACTGAATCAAGGACAGGATATTATCTTGTGCATAGTTTTCAGTAAAGTAAGTGTGGACTAGTGTGTATCTTAGACAACTGCTCTGCCTGTGCAATGAAAATAGCCTTTAAAGGTTTCTTTGCAGACTGATTTCATTGGATGGACACTTAATGCTGTGAAACATGATAGGACTAACACATTATTAGTGGATATCTTAAATAGAATTTGTCTAACATTCCTCTTTGTGGTAGAGGCTTTATTTTCTTTCTCACGTTTATAGTTAACCAGCTCAAGTTTCTTTAGTTGAACTGAGCTGAGTCTCAGAAATCTGCTGACGACCATGTATAAGACAGTGCTAGCTAACGGAGCTGGAAAGGGTCTGTTCTAGTAACAGCGTTTCCTTGGGTGATCACAGTTTTAAGGTAGAGTGTTACATGATCATCCATAGCTTTGTCTAGCAGGAATAAAAATCATGGCCTTAACACAAAGGGTGCTGTGTAGAATAGGATGCGATTTCAGAGAGGGAACCCAAGCACCGTCCTAAAGGACTAGAGGCTAAGTTAACTGCCTAGGATACTGATGGTTGTGGAGACTGTTTCAAATGATCGGATCTTTGAAAGCTTCAGTGTGCCTTAGTTTCTAGGATCAGAATTAGTTCTCTCACTTGGCCTTGCTGCTAAATGGAAAAATCTCTTTAATTTTTGTGAATACTTGCACATTTCAGTAATTTCTTTCCCTAGCATAACCATTCAAGGGGGAGCAAATTTGGATAGATTTACAACTTTAGAGCCATTGTGAGGAAAGAGTGATTTCCATGGCTGTTTTAATAACTTTGGAGTGATAAGCGGTGAGCCTACACACACTCGGACAATTTCACATGCACTTTTACCTCATTTTTTTCCTCTTCCAGAGAAGTTTGTATCCTCTCCCTTGCTCTGCTCCCCACCCCTACCCCCAATAATCCTAAGGGAAAATTCATCTAAGTTATCTTAAAAAACTGTAGGACGGGTACTCTACCCAAGAAGATTCTCCCACAATGCTCCGGTGCTGTTACCTGGAGGTGATTTGGACAGTTGATGGAATGTTTTATGCTTTGTATGGTGATCATCTGTTCATTTTAAGGTCTTTCCTGTAAAGAAACATTCCTCAATGTAACACTTGGGAAGGGAGTCTTTCCTCTTGATAGGTTAAAGATGTGGTCCGTACCCGTTGTCTGTCCCATTCATATAAGAAAATAGACTTTTAAAACTGTCTAGCATTAACGGTTTGAGTTTTTTATCTCTATAACATGCTTTCCATTTTTATTTTCTTCTAGAAGAGGTTGGCAGTTTAGGGGATACTGTTTTGAAGGTTCAACTTCATTATCTTCTGCATTGGAAAATATTTGGACTGTGAAAATGAGAGGAAAGAGTTCAAATGCATTTTTTTTTCTAGTAAATGTATTTTATCCACATTGTCCTAAACTGAAGAGCTAGAGAGCAGAAAGTGGATATTCACACTTTGTGGTTGGTGGAGAGGTGGTACATGCCTGTTCTCATGAGTTTGGGAGTGGGAAGAGTCATTGAAGAAAGAATTGCTCATAATGTGCTGAAGTTTGAAACACTGACCAGCATTGGCTCAGGAGGGCGGGGCTGCTTGTAGAACTGGAAGTAACTCATTTTTCAAGCAATAGCAATGAGTGGGTCCCATTAACGGGGTTCCAGTTCCAGGACCTGGAACCCATAAACAGTAGAAAATGCTGGAGCAGCTTGTACAGTTGCTTCGGGAGCTTCCATGAGGCCAGTTCTGGCTTCAAGGTGGAGCCTTGGAGTTTATCCGTTTTTGTTTTTGGAACCTGCTGTTGAGCTTTGTGTGTTTTGTTTTTATTTTCTCTTTGGGGGCCTCATGGGAAAGAGCTTCTGAACTCTTTCCTCTGAACTCCCATAGTGTCCCTGTAAAGTCCCTTTTCTTTCAAAATGTTGTAAGTTACATTTTCATTAAGCCCCATCACATCTTCTTTACTGTAAAAATATTAAAAGGCTGTTTCCAAGTGGGACAGCTAATGAAGTTCTAATTATTGCAGACATATTTTTGAGATGTAAAAAGAATTTAAAATTAAATGATAAGTCTTAGAGGCGAGTGAGGAATAAAATGGATGTAAACATTTACATGGGATGCATTAGAATTCTGCTGTGTGTATTGTCTTTTGGTTGAAACAAATTATGAACAGTGACTAATAATAAAAAGTCAATACTCAATGATTTAAAATTTGCTTCCTCGGTTCTTACAAGTGGATTAGAGAAGTCTTGGATGAATTCTTACTCTAGTGAACTTTGAGCTAAACTTACCTGTTAATGTACCTTTTATATTGAAATCTCACCAAGAAAGGAATTTGAACAACTTAAAAATAAAAAAACAAAACTTGTAGACATTTATAAGTGTTATGGGGAATTTTAACTATTATGATTATGTCCTTGCTTATTTTCTCCACAAAGGTGAGTTCTCACACAAGGCAAAGAAATCATGTCAAGGTGAGATGTGTATGAGGAGTGGTAATAGGGTTTCAGTGACAAGCTCCTGTTTGTGAATTGTTCTCGTATATCTGTAACTGGGAAGAGGAAGGCTTGACTAGCCCAAACGAATTCTACTTCCTAATCTATTTTATACAAACTCTTCCTTAAAAGTGAGAGTGCTTGGATGGTGAAAGTTTTAGGTTTTTTAATTACTCAGATTATTCCTGATGGTCCCTTTATTGAGAAGGCGGAGAGTGTGACAGTCCCCTGATTGAGAAGGAGAAAGATGTGCTCCTTGACAATTATCTAGTTTATGCAGAACAGTCCTTTGGCACTGTTTGATAAGTGACATTCCTGTAATTTTTACTTATAGATGGCTTAAAATTAATCTTTGTTTTTAATATTAAATTCAGTTAACATGTTCCTCTACATGTAATTAAATGAAAATATAAAAGCTACAATAGAAAAGTTTAGCAAGTAATAGACTCCAGATACTTGCTTAATACAATGTGTAGTGTTCTGATTTGAACTCCAGTCGAGAAGGACCAAATTAATTTTTATCACTTTTAAAGGTTTTCCATGCCATTTCCTCCCCTAGTTCAGTTGTCCCATATTCACAAAGGATTAAACTATTCAAGAAAGAATTTCCTTCAAACCTTGAAGCCAGGTAAATACTGCCTGTTTATTTGCAACTAAAATAAGGCATGTCTAAGTCCTCTCAACCTGTGGTAGAGTAACAAGGAGTTTAGCCCTAAATAATTGAAAGAGTGGGGACAACCTATAAATAAGCCAATGTAGTAACCTCTTATGGTTCCTCTATGAAAATCTGATATACGAATTTTCCTTCTTTAGACATTGTTTCCATTTTGTAGTGAGGATTAGGAAAAGCTCCCAAGGTTAAAGTGTGTTTGTGTGTCCTCAGGTGGAGAGAGAGATGCACAGCTGCTTAGAGGAAGGGTACAGAGAGGAAGGAGTCTAGCGACTTTTCTGTCTTGGCTTGATCCAAACAGTGACTTTTGTAATGAACCTGAAGTGAGGACAGATGGATTTTTTGCACTAAAAAATCCCAGAGGAATTTATTTTTAGGGTTAGTCTCAGCTGTTTACCATTTCCAGAAATTGTAGTTATATAAACCCTTGGCATACATAATGCACAATGCCTTGAACTGGGGAGAATGTATGTGACCTTTGAAACAGTATAAAATGTTAATGGCGGTACATGATTTGAAAGGAAAACAATCAACTGGTTGTCACTATACTGAATTGCATCTTAAATCATGGAGACATTTAAAGAGAGCTGCATCATAAATTATCCCCTGCAATATCTGAACTGGTAATTTTTTGTTTTTCCTTTTGAAAGAGGTACAACTGTTTTTTAAAATGTGGTAAATACATAACTTTAGCATATGTTTGTATTTTAAATTGATGCTTTAGCCCATTATCCCATTAATGAAAAGAAAACAAGCAAACAAAAAATATCTACCACTGCTCTTGCCCAGCCTGAACTCAAATGCTGGTCCTGGACATCCTTCCCCTTCAGGTGATCAATAAAGACCCTCTGCTCGTGAGATCTAGAAAAGGTAATGTGTAATAAAAACTGGCTTTTGGAAACACTCATTCTGAACCACATTTTTATTCTTTCCACTGCCTTTTTGCCCTTATGTTCATTTCTGTCTCCATATTGGTGCTGATCCTTTACAAACTAGTGTTCCTGCTAGAAGTTACTTAGTAAGCACTGAAATGGGAATCCAACCACTTTGAATAGCTTTCTTGAAAGTGATTTCAAGGTAGAGGGAAACCCCAGGAGATAGAGGACCTAAGAGCTTTCTTCACCTTACACCAAGAGACACAGAGAAAAATAAATTTTAATTCATTAAAATGAGACAAAGAAATGATTATCGGAGACTGAGTTTTTGTATACACAAAGCAACTCACAAAGGGAGAAAGTAGCTACTAAACTTGAAGAAATAATTTATATAGGGTCAGAATCTTTGCAAGAGTCAAATTTTGTCTTGGAATTTAAAGTATCTGCAAATGCATACTTATCAGTAGAGAGGGCACAGACACCACTATTTTAAATCGCAAACTCTTGTTCTAAGCCTGCAATTAAAACAGGTGGTCTGGACTAAGTAAGCTGAAGCAGTGGATAACAGGTGATACCAACCCGTACCAATTATTCAAAGCTCAAGAAATTATTTTTTTGAAAGTTGCTTAAAATACCTAAAAGAACAAGAAGTCTAGGTTTCCTAGGAAAATATGGAACAATTAACGAGTACTCCGAGGAACTGAATGAACCTTAAATTTGGAAATTCACATTTATAATGGCTACTGTGAATCCTTATGTGTTAAAGTATGTTGCACAAAATCTTTATGATAACTACTAGGCAGATAATTCATTTCACAAAGTCTTAGATCAAGTAACTTGCATAAGGGTATAGATCTAATAAGAGGTAGAGTTGAGACTTGGAATCAGTCTTTCTGATTACAGATTTGGACCACTGGCCAAACACAAAATGACCACCAATGCAGGAACTAAAACTTTTAAAGCTTTTCTGAATTATCCTTGCAAATAATAAAATGGCTCACAGACCATATTACTGCTTGAGACAACCGAATTCTGATTTTACTACATGAGGAGAAAAAATTAAAATGTGGATGGGAGGTGAGTTAACATTTTGTACACATGGCTCGGTCGCACTTGCTGAAGGTCGTAAGCATCTCGAATAAGGAAAAGAAAGGTCCTCGCTAAGGTGAGCATTCTCAACAATTCGTTGATGGTTTTGAAATAGAAAACAGGCCAGTTCTGAAGTAGAAAGAGAGGAAACATCTTGGAGAGTCAAGTTACAGGAGCCACCCTCTGGGGAGAGCACCGTCCTGCCATCATTGACACCTGCCCTTTGTCCAGCCGGTACTTCGTAGGCGGGGACAGCAGGAACTGACCCTCCTCGCGCCTCAGTTCCCCAAGCCCAGGGCTGCGGACGGCGGAGGCCCAGCCCTGCGGCGACGCATGCCTCCGCCGCCGGGGTCCGTGCATCTAACCCGCCAGCATGCGGATGGCGACATCCTGGACGCATCTTACCCGCGCTACGCAGGTCCTACAGGGCTGCGGGAGGGCGGAGCACGAGGCGGGGCTGGCGGGGGGCGGGGCTGCGGGCTGCTCGCGCGCGCGCCGCCGAGGCTCCGCGCGCCGTCGCGCCGGCCGGGAGTCCCTGTGTAGCTTCTGCCGCCGATGGGGGAGGTGGAGCCGGGGCCCGCGGGCCCGCTCGAGCCCCCGAAGCCGCTCGAAGCACCCGCGAGCCGCCGGCTGGGCGGCATTCGGGTCCTGAAGGTAGGGCAGGCGGGCGGGTTGGGGAGGGAGAAGGCGGGAGCGGCCGCCCCAGCTCCGCGCGTTGGCCGAGGCACCCGGCGACCCCCGCCCCGCATCAGTCAGTTAGCCCGGCTGCTCGGCCGCCCCCCGACCCGGGCCTCCGCGCCTGGCCCCCGAACAGGCCTCGGCCGCCTGCGTCCCCTCCGCTGCCCATCCCTGGCCTCGGGCCACCTCCTCGCAGGCCCACGCCTTGGGTCCGGCGTCCTCCCGGCCGCCGATACCAACAGGCTCATTCGGCCCCCGGGGCCCGACTCTGCCTTCCTCGGCCGCGCACCGCGCCCGGGGGCCGGTCGCTCCTAACCCGGGGGCTGGAAGCACGCAGGGTTTCCTCCCCGGACACCTGAAGACATCACCCCAGCTGGAGGATGGCGGCGGTGATTGGCCGAGCGCTGCGGTGTGCTTGGGACTGCGCCCCGTAGAGCGGGCCGGTTCTGCCCTGATGCTTTGACACCGAAGTTCGGACCCGGCTTCCTGCTCCGAGGCACCGGCCTGGTGGCAAGTCCTGCCCCGCCTGGAGAATCCCCGGAGGAGCCTAATCTCTGGGAATCACTGGGCGTGTTGCAGAGGGAGGAGGGGTTGGACAAAAAAGGGGCATTCCTGCTTGCGGGAGCGGGCCTGACAATCCAGGGAAACAGTAATGGGGGAGTCGTTATGCAACAGGCAGCTTGCGGGGCTTTTTGCAGAAATTGGGGGGAGTAGGAGGAAATGAAAGCAGATGCAGGCAGGTGGAGGGAGTGGAGCCTGAAAGGTGATGACAAGAAGTTCAAATACACGAGGAATGTAGAGTGGGTATGGGATAGTGAAGACGGTTTAAAAGGAATGGTTGTGGGAGACGGGACGGACTTTTACTACTGACCTTTGAAATAGTGGGAAGAATTTTTCCTGTAGGTCAAAGAGGTAAACTAGGTGTTTTCTGGAGGTGGAATGGAATTTCTTCTAGAGTTTTAGAAGAGAAATCAGCAATATTTAAAACTTGCCAGGGAGAAAGAAGAAAAATAAGAAAATTTAGAAGAATGGATGTGTTTCATACTTAAAAATACTCTACAAATAATGAAAATCCATGTTGTTAAAAAATATGTTTAGTAATAGTTGTTAATTGGGAAGGGAGGTGAGCACAATATACTTGTCATTACGATTATTAGTAGGAAATCTCAAAGATGGGAACACTGAAGAAAATAATAGGTTTGAAGCCTGTGGTGAATCCATGAAACGGTGTAAAATAGAACTCTGTAAAATATTAAAGTTTTTCTGCTACTACCTTCCAGTCTTAATCCAGGAATTTAAAGAAATAAATTTCCATAGTTTATCTCCACTTCTGCTTAAACCTTATACATATTTGTTGTAACTTTGTTAACCATAAGTTATCCAGAGGCTTTTGGATATTTATTTAAAACCATAGGGCAGTGATGGTCAATCTTTTGAGCTTGATGTGTTAAAATTCGCCAAAAAACTGGGCATAACTTGGGTGGTGTGTCACTTCGAGGAAAACGGCCTAACCGGAAGTCTCAAAACTAGACGCTCTGTGCCAGAGTTCTGTTGTTTTGGCCTACAGACCCCGCACAGAGTGTCTACACTACAGCAAATGTTTTATCCTCGGCTACTGCACTTGGCCGTGCAGGAGCCGAGGATGATCTTGGCCTGCGGCCCCATACTTCTCTGGTATGCGGCCGTATGCGGCTGCGTGTCATCGAAAATGGCTATCATAGGTTCGCCATCACGGCTGTAGGGTTTTAAAAGTATAAATTGTGAATGAACCAAAATAAAAAGTTCAACCAGCCCAATTTATCAGGAAATGACAGGTCTGAGAGATAGCTAATGCCCTCTGGCCTAGAAGGTAAACAATTTTAGCTTTTTAAGTAAGTTTTATTTATTTATTATTATTTTTTCCATGGGGAGACAGTTGTGAGAGGAAAGAATTGAGAAATGATCTTTATTGAAGGGTTTTACCTTCCTACACTTCCAGGAAGTGGTCCAACCCATCACTGGTTCTCTGAGGTTCCAATATGGGTACCATTAGATTCCAGAAATTGATCTTAATTATAGTTGTCAGCCGGTGTTGTGGGAGTCTTAACAGTGTCTGGAAGGTCCTTGAATCTTTTCCTTTATTGCATGTGGTTAATGCTTTAAATAATTCTTGCAAATAAATGGGATTGACTATGGAGAATAGGTGCTATGTGTTTTACATACAGAAATTCCTTTAAATAGCTGAGTGGTTGAATTTTGTGCCAAGTGAAACTGGAAAAGAATATATAAGTAGAAGACTTTCTGAATTGGGAGGAAAGCCATTATCTCCAACGTGTTATTCTCTGAAGACCCTTTGGAAAAGACTTATTCCTTATTGTAACTTATACTTAATACCAAATTATGAACATAATTATTATCAGAAAATACAGATCTTTGTAAAAAGATTGATATAACTAAGCCAGTATAGTTTAGCCAGATTAGACCTAGGTCTGTCTCTATGCAGTATTGGAAAATTTGATTGAAATTCTGCCCCTAAATTTATTCAGCAAATTGCTATTTAGAATGTACCCTTTTATAGTTGTAGTTGGAATATATTGTGTTATTTTTAATATTCTGAAGATTATTGGGAGTTCCTTTTAAGTATAAATTTTCTAACTGTCTCCTCCGGTTTGGATTTTTGCCTTTTTTTTATTTACTCAGTCTACAGAAGAAGATAAGACGTTACAACTAGTCAGTGAATGTGATGAGATTAGTTCTCTGGGTAAGATTTTCAAGTTTTGATCAAAATAATGTGTATGCAATTTAAAAAATCAATTAATACCAAAAAATTATTCTTCCCCTCCTTATCTTGTTCTACTCCTTCCAAAATATTTCTAACATGTCTGTTTACAGAAATGAGCTCATATTGGTTTAAAGCTTGAATGCGGGAGCATATTGCCTCCCTTAGGATATTTTACATTCTGAAAATCCTCATTGAGTATGGAGAGTTACTTCACAAGACCCTGTTTTTACTGTGCACACCTTAGAGTTAATTATTTATAGGTGGGCCTTTAATGGTTTACCACCTTTGAACTGATCACATACTCTCTTCATTTTTATAGAGTTGAGAGCATAAAACTGAAGCGGGTACTTAGTTCACAGCTTACTCTAAGGACTTTCGCTTCCTAGTAATACTTTTAAATCTTTTTTAAAAAAATTATTACTTCTAGGGAGAGAGGAAGGGGGGAGAGAGAGAGACAGGAACGTGGATCTGTTCCTGTATGTGTCCTGACCTGGGATTGAACCAGCCACCTCTGCGTATCAGGACAGTGCTTTAAACAACTGAGCTGTCTGGCCAGGACAAAATACTTTCACATCTTAAATGTACTTTTTATACACTTGTTCGATGTGAGAGGTGATTATAGTTGTGTTCTCTTCTAGATAAGTTTCTCAACAGTTCCTATATAAGAGTACGGGAGGGAGGAAAGAAAATGCTCTCAATCTAGCCATTCCAGTGGAGTAGTGATTCTAAATGCTGAAAGCATCTCAGGATAGTACTGGCAGTTACCTGATGCTTTGGGCAGTGAAGAAGAAAGGACTGGGTAATTCAGCAGTGGCTAATAATAGCTAAAGAGTCCATCTAGATCAGTCGTTCTTAACCTTTTTTGAGGTACCGAACCCACCAGTTTCATATGCGCATTCACCAAACCCTTCTTTATTGATAAATAAAATATGATTTTTTTTTTCCAAATTCAAGACATAGGTATATGTTTTTTTACTGATGCACATAATGAGCTCTGCATGAACATCACCTTGCTCAAAGAACAAAACTAACAAAATGCATGACCTCACAACAAATTACATTATTACTTTATTCTGGCCTCCGTGGCAGATGCTTCTCCGAATCCCTGAGACCCACTCATCGAACCCCTAGGGTTCGATAGAACCCAGGTAAAGAACCACTAATCTAGATTGTTGCTAGAAGGCCTGTGCTTTCATAATACCTAGGCCTTTTAAATGCCCATTGATACCTACTGAAGTTCTAACTCAGCGGTTTATCTTCATTCCTTGGAATATACATAGTGAGGAGGCACATTCTTTGACCAACAGCACGAATGTTTCAATAATGTAAAGTTCCTTACAGAATTTATAGTTTTAAAGGAAATATATATGCACATTAAAAATTATTTAAAAATCCTCCCAGAAGAAAAATCATGGATGTACTATTATAATACTTCTTGGGATCTTTCTTGACTTTTGTAAGATTGAGAAGGTCAGTGGGCTATTATTGGGACATGGGTTTTTTGTTTTGTTTTTGTTTTTCTTTAGAGAGCGAGAGAGTGGGACAGACAGGCTTGAAGGGAGAGTATCAATTCTTCATTGTGGCATCTTTGTTGACTGCTTTCTCATATGTGCCTTTATTAGGTGGTTTTAGCAGAGCGAGTGACCCCTTGCTCAAGCCAGCGACCTTGGGCTTTAAGCCAGCAACCATGGGATCACATTTATGATCCCACGCCTGAGCCAGGGATCTCGGGGCTTTGAACCTGGATCCTCTGTGTCCTAGTCCGACGCGTTATCCACTGTGCCACTGAATGGTCAGGCAGGCCATGTTTTTTTTTTTTTTAATTAATTTTAAAGGGGTGACATTAATAAATCAGGGTTCATATGTTCAAAGAAAAGATCTTCAGGTTATCTTATCATTCAATTATGTTGCATACCCATCACCCTAAGTCAAATTTTCCTGTCACCTTCTATCTGGTTTTCTTTGTGCCCCTTCCCTCCCCCTCCATCTCCTCTCTCCCCCCACCCCGTAACCACCACACTCTTGTCCATGTCTCATTGTCTCACTTTTATGTCCCACCTATGTATGAAATCATGCAGTTCTCAGTTTTTTTCTGTTTTACTTATTTCACTTCGTATAATGTTACCAAGGTCCATCCATTTTGTTGTAAATGATCCGATGTCGTCATTTCTTATGGCTGAGTAGTATTCCATAGTATATATGTACCATAGCTTTTTAATCCACTCGTCCTCTGACGGACACTTGGGCTGTTTCCAGATCTTCGCTATTGTGAACAATGCTGCCACGAACATGGGGGCGCATTTCTTCTTTTTGAACAGTGCTATGGTGTTCTTAGGGTATATTCCTAAAAGTGGGATAGCTGGGTCAAAAGGTAGTTCGATTTTTTTTATAAAATGGTAGTTCGATTTTTAATTTTTTGAGGAATCTCCATACTGTTTTCCACAGTGGCTGCACCAGACTGCATTCCCACCAGCAGTGCAGGAGGGTTCCCTTTTCTCCACATCCTCGCCAGCACTTATTCTGTGTTGTTTTGCTGATGAGTGCCATTCTGACTGGTGTGAGGTGGTATCTCATTGTGGTTTTAATTTGCATTTCTCTAATGATTAGTGATGTTGAGCATTTTTTCATATGCTTGTTGGCCATCTGTAGGTCCTCTTTGGAGAAATTTCTATTCATTTCTTTTGCCCATTTTTTGATTGGGTTGTCTGTCTTCCTGGTGTTGTTTTATAAGTTCTTTATAAAATTTGGTTATTAACCATTATCAGACGTGTTGTCGAATATGTTCTCCCATTGTGTGGTTTGTCTTTTTATTCTGTTCTTATTGTCTTTAGCTGTGCAAAAACTTTTTAGTTTGATATAGTCCCATTTGTTTATCTTGCCTTTTATTTCATTTGCCCGTGGAGATAAATTGGCAAATATACTGCTGCGACAGATGTCGGAGAGCTTGCTGCCTATGTTTTCTTCTAAGATGCTTATGGTTTCACGGCTTACATTTAAGTCTTTTATCCATTTTGAGTTTGTTTTTGTGAATGGTGTAAGTTGATGGTCTAGTTTCATTATTTTGCAGGTAGATGTCCAGTTTTCCCAACACCATTTGTTAAAGAGGCTGTCTTTACTCCATTGTATGTTCTTTCCTCCTTTGTCAAATATCAGTTGTCCATAAAGCTGTGGGGTTTTTTCTGGGTTCTGTGTTCTGTTCCATTGATCTATGTGCCTGTTCTTATGCCAGTACCAGGCTGTCTTGAGTATAATGGCCTTGTAGTATACCTTGATATCTGGAAGAGTGATACCTCCTGCTTTATTTTTTCTTTTTAAGATTGCTGAGGCTATTCGTGTTCTTTTTTGGTTCCATATAAATTTTTGGAATATGCGTTCTATATCTTTGAAGTATGTCATTGGTATTTTAATTGGTATTGCATTGAATTTGTAAATTGCTTTGGGTAATATAGACATTTTAATGATGTTTATTCTTCCTAACCATGAGCACCGTATATGCTTCCACTTGTTTGTATCTTCCTTGATTTCTTTTATCAATGTTTTATAATTTTCCGAGTACAAGTCCTTAACCTCCTTGGTTAAATTTACTCCTAGGTACTTTATTTTTTTGGTTGCAATAGTGAAGGGGATTGTTTCCTTAATTTCTTTTGCTGACAGTTCATTGTTGGTATATAAAAATGCCTCTGATTTCTGAGTATTAATTTTATATCCTGCTACCATGCTGAATTCATTTATCAGGTCCAGTAGTTTTTTGACTGAGACTTTAGGGTTTTCTATATACAATATCATATCATCTGCAAATAATGACAGTTTTACTTCTTCTTTTCCAATTTGGATGCCTTTTATTTCTTCTTCTTGTCTGATTGCTGTTGCTAGGACTTCCAGAACTATATTGAATAAGAGTGGTGAAAGGGGGCATCCCTGCCTGGTTCCTGATCTTAAGGAGATTGCTTTTAATTTTTGCCCATTTAGTATGATGTTTGCTGTGGGTTTGTCCTAGATGGCCTTTCTCATGTTAAGGAATGTTCCCTGTATTCCCACTTTGCTGAGAGTTTTGATCATGAATGGATGCTGGATCTTATCAAATGCTTTTTCTGCATCTATTCAGGCCATGGGTTTTTAAAGAAGCCTTTTGGTGTTTACTTGTTCTCAATAGCAGTGAGCAGAATTTCTTTCCCCTGAATGCAGAACTTCCTTGTATAAATGTACCTTATAGAATAATGTTTTCAGATGGACCAGTTGATCTTTGCCAATGATTAAAACATAAAGAACATTTAAAATTAACCAGTGAATTATTTAGTGGTTAAAATCATTTAGTGCTAAACTGGATGGATCCCGGTTGGGGAGCATGTGGGAGCCCTCTCACCTAAAAAAAACAACAAAAAACAAAAAATTAGTGGTACAAATATGATGGCTCCTGTGCTTTTAAAATAAATATTTGACAGCTTTTTGTTAATTCTGAGATGTTTAGCTTTAAGAAAATGCTCTTGATGAGAAGAGAGAGACCTAGTTTCTACTTGTTGCAGGGGTTTATCTTATTTAAAGTTAGAATCAGTAAATAATCTTCATGATTTTGAATAGCTATGCTTAAATCCCTAAAATCTGAAAAATGACTGATTTACCTGTGTTTTTCTAAACTTAAACAATGAAGCCATTCTCACACTTGTTTTATTTTCTTCCCACATGGAAATGGCTTCTAACTTTTCATTCCCCTCTCTTTACCACCTTTAGAAATTGAATTTTAGCCCTAGCTGGGTAGGTCAGTTGATTTGAGCATTTTCCTGAACATCAAGGTTGTGGATTTGCTCCCTGGTCAGGGCACATATAAGAATCAACCAGTGAATGTGTAAATAAGTGGAACAATAAATCTCTCTTTTTCTCTCTGTCTCTCTCCCTTTCCCCCTCCCCCTCTTTCTCCCCTTCCTTCCTCCCCGCCCTCCTCATCCCTCCTCCTTCTCCACCCTCCCTCCCTAAAATCAGTCTACACATAAAAAGTTTTAAAAAGTAAGGAAGTGAATTTTAGGTGCTACAGTTATTCTGAAATATTTATCTCAGTAATTACAAAAATAACATTTGCTTTGCTTATAGGTATTTCTGTTTTCCAGTGAGGATTAGTAGTCAAAGTATTTTATTTACTTTTAGACTGATATGAAGAAAAGATTGTAGCCCTGACTAATTGGCTCAGTGGTAGAGTGTTGGCCTGGCATGTGGATGTCCCAGGTTTGATTCCTAGTCAGGGCACACAGGAAAAGTGCCCATCTACTTCTCCAGCTCCCCTTTCTTATATTACTGTAGCAATTGTTTATGTCTAGAGCAAACAGTGACTCCACAGTGTGTATGAATTTCACATGCCTAAATTATCAAATGCATCAGTAATTATTTTGTAACACGATGAGAATGGAAAGAATATTTGTGTAGTATTGTGTTTATTCTGTATTTGCTTATTTGAGATATGAGGCAGAGGTTTAGGACCCTAGAGAAATTTTTAGTTTGCAGGAAATGTTTATTGCAGCATTATTTCCAACAGTGAAAAATTAGAAAAGAAAAAGAATACCATTAGCAGGAGAATGGATAAATTGCAGTGTATAGAAAAATGGAGTATTATTGAAATGAATGAGCTGGGAGTATTAGCATGGATATGGCTAAACCAATATAGAACCAAATAAAAATACTGCAGTGTAAAACATAAATATGTTAGGATTTAAAGTTTTAAATCATGTAGAACAATACTATATATATTTATAGGTATGTACATATATGGCAAACATGAAAATGCATGGAATGATAAATACCAAATATAATAGAGTGTTTATTTCTGGGGAGAGAGAACGGGGGTTTGGGGCTGTAATGGGGTAACTGATGGCTTCAGCTCTGTATAGAAGAATATATTGTATATATGTCCTTTAGAATAATGATCAGAATGAAATATGACAACATATTAAAATTTGTGAAAGTTGGATAGTAGGTACACAGATGTTTTAATATTCTTGACATTTATTCTGAAAATATAAGTAAAAGAAAGGGCAGAAAAAATGATGGACAGAGATACGAACAGTTATAACAGTAGAGAAAACTAAGTTTGCCAGGTTATGAATGGGCAAGGCAGATGTGGACGGCTCTGTGGGAGTAGGTAATACTTGGCTGAGCAGAGTATTGGTGAACATAGAGGGAAAGGTGGGGTGAGGACTGAACATGTCTAACTCATTCTAGCTAATAGATTTTTTTTTTTTTTTAGAGAAATATGAAACGCAATGGGAGCAGAAATTGCTTGAATAGGAGAAGTAGGTTTGGTTCTCGAGAAAGAGACTGGCTGAGAGAAGATGTGAAGAGAGGCTGTGTTTACCTTTATGGAGCAGACTCGACCACTGCCACTGCCACTGCCACCACCACCTCTGCCGCTGACTTGCACCTTGTCCTTTGCACAGTAGAGACCCCAGCATCAGAAATATGTGCTGGAGAGGGAAGGGAAAGTCTTTATTTACAGCTGCATGGAGACCTGGTCAGGTAAGAT
Organism: Rhynchonycteris naso; assembly: GCA_037038555.1. Lineage (NCBI taxonomy): Eukaryota > Metazoa > Chordata > Mammalia > Chiroptera > Emballonuridae > Rhynchonycteris > Rhynchonycteris naso. The sequence goes on from CM073001.1 coordinate 21,463,083, forward strand.
CTGAGTCTTACCACTCTAATTCTGCTGCAGTGTAAGTAATTTTATGTTTCTGCGTGGAAGTGGGCTTCAGGATTTTAATTGTGCTGGGACTGATGTTGATTATGCGGTCACTAGGTTTGAAAAAGAGTTTGTCCTTAGAATGCTGATGTTGTGATTCCTAAATTTAAAACTGTCAGTGAATGAAAATTTGAAGGTACTTCATTTGAATTACACAGTAGTTTGGATATCTAACTTTAGGTATTTTATGTTTTTTATTTTTACTTTATTTTTTTTTTAAATTAAATTTAGGCCCTGGCCGGTTGGCTCAGTGGTAGAGCGTTGGTTCAGTATGTGGAAGTCCCTGGTTCAATTCCGGGTCAGGGCACACAGGAAATGTGATCATCTGCATCTCCACTCCTCCCCTCCCCTTTTTCTGTCTTGTTCTCTCTCTCTCTCTTTTTCTCTCCCTCTCTTCCCCTCCTGCAGCCACGGCTCTATTGGTTTGAGCACATTGTTTAGTTTGATTGGTTTTGAGTGCATCCGCATGGGCACTGAGGGTGGCTTCTTGGACCCTTCACCTCAGGTGCTAAAAATAGCTCGGTTACAAGCATGACCCCAGATGGGCAGAGCATCTTCCCAGATAGGGGTTGCAGGGTGGATCCTGGTTGGAGCACATGTGACAGTCTGTTTCTCTGTCTCTCGTCCTTTCATTTGGAAAAGAAGAAAAAAAAAAGAAGGAAATTAAATTTAATGAGGTGACATTGATCAATAAGAGTTCATAGTTTTCGGGTGAACATTTCTGTAGCATTTGAACTGTTGATTGTGTTGTGTGCCCATCAGACCCCCCCAAATTTTTTAGGTAATATATGTAAATAGAATGAAATTGAAATACATAAAAATACATAAAAAAGTAGTGTGCATATTCATGCACGAGTATATCTCTGTATACATATAAATTTTAAAACTAACAGTGCTATTTGCAACACATTGTTGATTAAATATTATTAGAGATTTTCCTATATTAATATTTATATAGTTTTCACTTATTTAATGGCTGCATAGTATTCCATTTCATAAGTCTATCATAATGTTAGCCAATTTCCTATTAATGGACATTCAGATTGTTACCATTTTCTCACTTCTGTAAGCAGTGCTGCAGTGTATATCTTTGTGCCGATGCTATTTCTCCTATGTGGGAGCCATCTGTAGGATACACTCCTGGAAGTTGAATGGCTGAGTTCAAGGATATGTGCAGTTATAATTTTGGTAAATATTATCGGATTCCGTTTTATAGAAGTTATACTTTGATAAATAACATAAAAGCATACCTATTTCCCCTTTACTTTCTACAGGACATGTTAGTATTAAATTGAATTTATAAATAGAGACACATCCTCATGCATGAGCGCATACTTGCTTGTGAATAGAAATGATTGTCAACAGTTTTTAAATTGGAGAATCATGAAGTCAGCATTCCAAGAACACATCTTTTTTCAACCCTCATGACTTAGATTTCTGCAAATCTGATAAGAATTGTTATTTCTTTTTGATTCTTATTTATCTTAATGTGTGAAGTTGAACATATTTTCAGAGGTTTAAAAGCCATTTATGTTTTATTTAAATTTTTTTTATGAAGAAGAAAAGTTTTCTCCTAGTAGTCTTATACTATGCATATGAACTGTTTGATTCTTTTTTTTTTTCTAATTACTGTTCGTTGACTTAGATGTCAAATAAGAGCTCCTTATGCCTGCCTGGTGATTTTCTATCCTTACCCTCTCTGTGTAAGTAAATGTCTTGAAACAGTTCAGAGTTGTGGAGTCGTGGAGTCGTTACTATTGAAAGTGAGAATGGAAGCTCCCACTTTCACCTAAAATGTAATAATAGCAACACCTTTAGCTGAGCTAAAAAATGGATGTCATTTTAAAAGTCTAAACTGAGGTTTATTATGTGTTCCTTTTAGGATTTGGACTAATTCCTGAAAAAAGTAGATTATCATTTGAATGTTTTCCTTGTTCACTAGTTAACTACATTTTCTAAATCCATTTGTAAAACGAAAGGATCAGACAGGGTGATCCTTAAGCTTTTCTAAATCTTAATACTGATTCCAATCTAATTTTATCATGTGGAAAGCCTTGACCTACATAAAGCTGGTAGTGATTGATGGAGTTGATGATGTACTTAAACATAAGACTTAACTATTTTGTATACTAGTATATATGTATACAAAGATATTAAAAATGTGGAGAAAACCCCACCTGAATTGACTTGCTACTACTAATTGTGTTGTTAATTAAGAATCCAAATATGATGTAATTTACTTTTGTGAATCTAAACTACATAAAGTGGAGAGTTTGCATCTTTTTAGCCCTATGGCCTTAGTAATTTTATAAAGAATTAGCTCTTTGAAGATATAATTGATTGAAAAATAATGAAAACATTATTGAACTGTGGTTTGAAAAAAATGAATGTATTTTCATTGCTGGAGTAGATGCTCAAGAAGTCGCATTCAGCCAATGATGATGAAGATGATGATGATAGATTTTAGCTAACGTTGTTTTCTTTGCCATTAGTGCGTTTAGTACTTTTCAAACATTTTCTCATTAATCCCTCACAACTCCAGGGGAGGTAATATATTATTCCTTTCAAATGAGAAAAATTGCGGTTTATGAAAGGTCTGGTAACCTGTACAAGGTCAGGGAGGTACTGTCAGGAAGTTGGAATGCCTAAATCATTCAAGATAGATAGTGGACTTTGTTCTGAGTAAAGGCCCTCCTGGGGAGAAATTGGCACATTGTCCCTTACTCAGTTTCACTATCTAATCATACTTATTTAAAGATCCTTTTCAGCTGGCTTATTCAACTGTAAATTGCTTGAGTTCTGTTTTATGTTATCTAATCAGAGGAATAGGTACTTTCTTCCTAATATCCCTTTATAAGATAGTTGACATCTAAGACATTATCTTTTTTAATAACTTTTTTTGCTGCTTACTGGAGTGTAATATGTATTCATTGTAGAAATTTTGGGAATAAATGAAAAAGTATGAAGAGGAAGAATTTTTAATGCTTAAGCTTTTTGTAGATTACTTCATTTAATCCTCACAACAGTCTTGTGAGGTAAATATTCCCATTTTATAGACGAGGAAAATGAGGCTTAAAAAGTTTCTGCATCTTGCCTGGCCTGTGGTGGTGCAGTGGGATCATTGACCTGGAATGCTGAGGTTGCAGGTTCAACCCCCTGGGCTTGCCCAGTCAAGGTACATATGACAAGCAACCAATGAACAACTAAAGTGAAGGAACTTTAAGTTGATACTTCTCACTCCCCCCACCCTTTCTGCTCTCGGTAAAATCAATAAATAAGATCTTGAAAAAAACCAAAACAAAACAGTTTATGCATCTCACCTAAGAGCACTGAGCTCTAAGTGGTAGAGCTGGAGTTTGAACTCTGGCATTCTGGTACCAGATCCCATATATTGCCTCCCAATGGTAACATTATTTTCCAGATCTTTTTCAAAGTGAGTGTGTGTATAATTTTTTCAAATTTACATATTTGTAAATTTATGGGGCCACACTGTATATTCAATTTTATTTACCACCTAATTCAATTAATTTTCTTGTGTCATTAAAAATTCCTTAGGCCCTGGCTGGGTGGCTCAGTAGATAAAGCATCGACCCAGTGTGGGGTTTGACACACGGTCAGGACGTGGAAGAGAAGGAATCAGTGAGTGTACAACTAAATGGAATAACTGAGTAAAACAAAGAGTTGATGTTTCTCTTTCTCTTTTCTCCTCTCTCTCTTCTTTTCTTCCTTTCTCTCTCAATGGAAAAACTTTTTAAAAATTTCTTAGACACCGGTTTTAATTGCTACAGAATATTCCATTTTATGGAGAAAGTGTTTAAAAATTGACAATATGCAGTAATGGTTTAGAGCTTGGATTTTTGGAATAAGAATGTATAAGTTTTAGATCGTGGCTCGGATAGTTACTATGCAAGTTATGTAATGCTCTGTACCTTAGTTTACTAATCTGTAAAATGGAGGATGATAATGTTTACATTATGGAGTTGTCTTGAGGATTAATTATACACGTTGTGAAGATTAAATGAGTTAATACTTATATAAAGTAGTGTTTCTTTCTTTTTTTTTAAAGAGAGAGGTGGGGAGGGAGATAGACCCACCTCATGTGCCCTGACCTGGATCCACCTGGCAAGCCCACTAGGGGATGATGCTCTGCCCATCTGGGGCTACTGCTCCTTTGCTCAGCAACTGAGGCCTTGTTTTAGTGCCTGAGGTGGAGACCATGGATTCATCTTTAGTACCTGTGGCCTACTTGCTCACACCAGTCGAGCTATGGCTGCAGGAGGGGAAGAGAGACAGATAGAGAAGGGGAGGGGGAAAGGTGGAGAAGCAGATGGTCGCTTCTCCTGTGTGCCCTGAGCAGGAATTGAATCTGTGACACCCACATGTCAGGCCGACTTAAAGTAGTGTTTCTTAAACTCTAATGTCACCTGGGGAGCTGGGCAAAATACAGATTCTGATTCAGTAGGTCTGGGGTGGGGCTTGAAATTTATTAAGATCTTTAAAAAATTTTTTTTAATATTTTATTTATTGATTTGAAAGAAAGAGAAAGAAAGGTGGAGGGAGGGAGCAGGAAGCATCAACTCATACGTTCCAGGTTGACAGTAAACCCACTGAGCTACCACAGGTCAGATTCCTCTTAAGCTCCTAAGTGATATGCTGTGCTTTGAGTAGCACGAAATTAAAGAATGATGTCTGGCATCAAATAAGTGCTCAATAAATGTTACCTATTTGGGTTACTTCAAATCATTTAACTCTTAGAAGTAGCGTTGTGATGACTGAACCTTTGCCCATAAATCTCCACATGGTTGATTTTCCTGGGCTAGTAGGAAATCGGACTAAAATTGCAACGTATATTTTCAAATCATTCCTGACTTCTTTCTGTATTCTTTTTCAGTCATGGCTTGTCACTTGAATAAAGCTGAAGGATTACTCATTTAGAGAATTTTAGCACTTGAAGAGAGAGACCATCTTCTAGGGAAATGAGGTCTCCCCTACCTAACAGCCCTTTCACCCCCTGCCCTTTCTTTCTGTATTTGGATATGTGTGTGGGGGCAGAGTTGTTTGGTTGTCACACTGGGGAGTAACCAGCATTTAGGGGCAAGGGCCAGAGAGGCTTAATGTGCAGGACAGTCTTATATAGTAAAGAATTCTCTTGGCCAGAAGGCCTGTGATTTCCCAAAGGGGTAGTCATTGAGACCATGCCCCTTTGTTTCTCAGTGCGAAAAGGCCTGGAGAGGGCAGCTGAAAGCACATTCCTGCAGCAGCCTGCTGCTTGGGCCCTGGTTGGAACACGGTGTCTTGTCTCTCGGCCCATTGCTTGTTACACCATACTGTTTGGTCTTTTTATTGAACTGTTTAAGTGATAAATGACTCACTAGTGAAGCCTAGTGTAATCATTGCCTTCTGTCTGAAAAGTAACAAGATCATATGTGACAAAATGGAGTGCCCTTTGTTTATGATCATAATTTGCTTTAATCCTTAGTCATCAAAATGACTAAAATTTCTGTGTTTGATGGACTATTTTTTTTTTAATTTATTGATTTTAGGGAGAGGAGCGAGAGAGAGAGAAAGGGGCGCAGGGATAAGTGGGAAGCATCAAGTTGTAGTTACTTCTAGTTGCTTCTCATATGTGCCTTGACCAGGCAAGCCCAGGACTTCAAACCATTGACCTCAGCATTCCAGATGCCTTATGCACTGCGCCACCACAGGTCAGGCATTTTAAGATAAACTAAGAAGCAATAATGTGTGTAACAAAATAATACTCTTGGCATTTGGGATCCTGAGTTCTAATTCCTTTTCTGCCACTGACTTGCTGGGTGACCTCTTGCAAATTATTAAATTTTTGTTTACTATATTTTGATGTTATAAAAGTGTAATGAAAAATCCTGTTTCAGTATGTTAATAGCGAATGTTAGATCTCAGTTTGACTAAGAAAAAATTCGAAGCCAAAAGCTTAACGCAAAAGAAAATTTGTTTCGAAAGTTACAGAGGTAGAAGTGAGCTATAGAAGAAACGGGCTCAGGAAACAAGTTGTAGAGGCAGCAGGAGGGCCCTTAGATCAGAGGTCCCCAAACTACGGCCCTGCGGGCCAAATTGCGGCCACCTGAGGCCATTTATCTGGCCCCCGCCGCACTTCTGAAGGGGCACCTCTTTCATTGGTGGTCAGTGTATGGAGTACTGTATGTGGCAGCCCTCCAATGGTCTGAGGGACAGTGAACTGGCCTCCTGTGTAAAAAGTTTGGGGACTCCTGCCTTAGATCTTGGGAGAAAGAGAGGCAAGGAAAATGCCTGGGGAAAGGGGTGGGGAAGAGGCTGTCCTCCATAGAGAGTCCACTCTGGGTCTTCTGCCTTGAAGGTATTTATGTGGGATCTTAGGTAAGGATCACCATAGAATATGCATCAGCTTTGCTGGTATGTCCTTTCAGGGTCGTGCTCTCTACTCATTGGTCCACGTCAGTGCAGGGATCATTAGTCAATGCAGCTGGTCCTGATGTCAGCCATGGGTTGCTTGTCTGGTTTTACTGCTTTTCTGGGCCTGAAGCTGAAACACAACCTAGGCCTACATGTATTTGATGTCGGTCAGAACCTCATTGTCCTGGGGGCTTACTGCTTAAGGGCTATTCTCTGGCCCCCTTGATCATTCCCCTTCTGAGTGGTCTAACTCTTATGACTAACAACATGCCAGGGGAGGAGAGGTCAGGGAGGGGCCAAACTGCATGACTAGCCCTATGCTGGGGAGGAACAGTTACTCTGCAGGGGAAGGTCCTTACTTTCCCAGTTTTGCCCATTGCTAACCTCCCACCCCCACCCCAGGCTTTCTGCCCTAGTGAGCCTGTACCTGGCTTACCGTCCTTTCTCTGCTGATGTCTAACTGCCTACCACGAACAGACTGGAGGCTTTATTCCTAAGATTATTTAATCCAGGTCAGAATCTCATTGTCCTGAGGGCTTAATGTTCAAGTGAGTGGTAGTGCAAGGGCTTGTATGGGAATTGTATGAGGCTATTTTCTGACTCCCTACTTCCTGCTCTAAGGGTGTCTGCCACATGACTAGTGACATGCCAGGAGAGGGTCCGAACTGCATGACCAATGATATGAAAGATCAAGGGGTCTAAACTGCATGACCAGCGATAAGCTAGGGGAGGAAAGGTCACCCTGGTGGTGAGGTCCCATCCTACAATACTTGTTTTCCCAGCTGCAAGGGACCCTGGACTTCCCGCCCTGGTGACTTATACCTGGCCTGTCATTCCTACTCTGCTCATGTCTGCCTACTGTATGAAGGATACATACTCAACAGATTATCACTGAAGAAGGAAAAAGGAGATTAATTTTGTTCTGTGCTTCATATTTCTGTACTATTTTAAATATGTAGAAGAATGTTATAAATTTGTTATTTTTTCTCATTTTTTACATTTTAATACTTCTGAAATCAGCTTCTGTCTTAGAGTTGTTGGTAGGTCATACTTTAATTGGCAGCTCTTTTTTTTTTTTTTACAGGGACAGAGAAAGAGTAAGAGAGAGGGATAGATAGGGACAGACATACAGAAATGGAGAGAGATGAGAAGCATCAATCATTAGTTTTTTGTTGCTGTTGTGACACCTTAGTTGTTCATTGATTGCTTTCTCACATGTGCCTTGATTGCAGGCCTTCAGCAGACTGAGCAACCCCTTGCTGGAGCCAGTGACCTTGGGTCCAAGCTGGCGAGCTCTTTGCTCAAGCCAGATGGGCCCGCGCTCAAGCTGGTGAACTCGGGGTCTCGAACCTGGGTCTTCTGCATCCCAGTCCGACGCTCTATCCACTGCGCCACCACTTGGTCAGGCTGGCAGCTCTTTTTTAATGGTTATAGCAATACATCTGGTTTACTGCAGTACAGTTCACACCAGCCACCCACAATTCGCAAAGACTTCGCAAGTTAAAGGGCATAGTCCCCAGAAAGACTGCCCTTACTTCAGATTCAGGCCACATTTCTGACCAACTGGATATAAGTTAGGGAGTTGTGATGATCCATTCAGATTCAATAATTCGCTAGAACGACTCAAAGAACTCAAGAAAGCACTATGCTTAAAATTACAATTTTAGTATAAAGGATACAAATCAGAACTAGCCAGATGAAGAGACATATAGGGGTCTTGTAGAACTTACATTCCCAATACCATGTCACCATCCCGGGATATTAATATCCAGGAAGCTTCATGGAACTTAGGTACAGTTTTTATTGGGTGGGCTTGATTGATTGAATTTCTGATCATGTTCTTGAACTCAACCTCCAGCCCTCTCTCCTCCCCAAATGTCAGGCTGGCTCCTAGCTCCAGCTCAATCCTCTCATCACATGGTTGGTCTTCCTGGTGATCACTCCCCATCCTGAGTCATCACATCTCAGCATAAACTCAGGGGTGATCCAAGGGGCTCATGAATAACTAAAACACTCCCACTACTCAGGATAGTCCAAGGATTTAGAATCTCCCTCCCAGGAACCAGTGAGGAAGACTAGTAAGATTCTTTATTATTCAACAATGATGCATAAAAAATAGCATATTTTTCAAATGATGGTGTATTAGACTTAATGGGATACAGTAATTTTAAAGCAACTTTTTATAAGTTCCTTGATGTAAATTAACATATAAAGTGCTTTGAGCTCTTTCCTGCATAAATTATTTTAACTATGTAAAATAATGTGTTTTGCCTCAGAGAAGTTGGGTTTATTTGCAAAATAGGCATAGCTTTGTAACATGTAAAATACTTTCAGCATAATGTCAGGTATGGAGCAGATGTTCATTGAAGTATCCTTGTTATTGCTCTTTGTCTTATTATCTATATTGTTGATGTTAACATTTGCAGATTTACCTTTATTAAAGGAGTCCAGTTTTAATGTAGAGAAAGATGCAGTGTTTTCTCAGGGTCTTTGGTATTAATACATTATTCCCTTTGTTGTATTTTAATGTGAGCTTTTGCCTTAACACTATTTGCTAAAATTCTTGTGAAGTGATACTTGGAATGAAATTCACTCCTCTCTTACCTGTGGGCACTATTTAGAATAACTGTTGGCTACTACTCTGGGCCAAGAGCTATAAACCAAAGTTGATAGCATTACTGTATCAGTTCACTGGGTGGAGAGAAATAACCATATGCATATGTATATTCAGATTTACAAGATCACAGGAGCTCCTAGAAGCCTTAGGAGCCAACTAAGTCCTACTGTCTCTCCTTTAAAGCACTTAGAGCAGTGGTTCTTACCCTTTTTTGAGGTACAGAACCCAACAGTTTCATATGCGCATTCACCAAACCCTTCTTTAGTGATAAATAAAACATGATTTTTTTTTCCAAATTCAAGACATAGGTATATGTTTTTTTTTATTGGTGCACAAAATGAGCCGTGCATGAACATCACCTGGCTCAAAGAACAAAACCAACCAAGTGCGTGAATTCACAACAAATTACGGTATTACTTTATTCTGGCCTCCGCAGCAGGGGCTTCTCCGAACCCCTGAGACCGACTCATTGAACCCCTAGGGTTCGATAGAACCCAGGTTAAGAACCACTGACTCAGAAGTATTTCACATGCTGAGCATTTGGAGCCTTTCATTGCCAGCATTATTCTCTCCTGTACCTGTTTTGCTTGTGTAATTTTCCTTTGATTTGTGAGAGTTTTAACAGATAGCTAATCACCAGTCTGTTAAACTTTTAGAACTTTGAAACACAAAATTGATCTGTAAGCATATTACAGCATTTCCCTCCCCCTTACTCTCTTCTCTTAAGCAGATGAGTTTAATAAGTAAATGGAATTAGTTCTTTATTTTACTTTTTTGCAGTACTGAAATATTTCTTGTTTACTCATTTATGCTAAATTAATAAGGGCAGATATGAAGATTCTCTTGATTTCTTTTTTCCTCCCACCAGGAAAAATACTTCCTTTAGGTGGAAATATAGAGAGAAGGTTTCAAATCTCTAGAGCCTTATTTAATTCTTATGGATTTATTGGGGTGACATTGGTTAATAAAATTAGATAGGTTTCAGGTGAACAATTCTATGAATCATCAATCTACAGAGCCTTTTTAAAGGAAAGGAAATTGATCATGTAAAAGTATGTTAGAATTAGGACATTTTCCATTTCTCCTGGTTTTCTAGAAAGAAATTGAAAATTTGAGCTAGTGAGATATAACCTGAAAGTATTATTTCTTGGTTCTGAATATGTGATCATTATATGGAATTTTGATATTTGAATACTTTGAACTCTGTATCCAAAAATAATAGCAGGGTTCAGGTAGAATTTGTGTTATATTAGGAAGGTATCTTGGATATCAGATAGACTTTTGAGTTCTAAAAGACCCTGAAGCCTGACCAGGTGGTGGCACAGTGGATAGAGCATCAGACTGGGATGCGGATGACCCGGGTCCGAGACCTCGAAGTTGCCAGCTTGAGCGTGGGCTCGTCTGGCTTGAGCAAAAAGCTCACCAGCTTGGACCCAAGGTCGCTGGCTCCAGCAAGGGGTGGCTGGGTCTGCTGCAGGCCCACGGTCAAGGCACATGTGAGAAAGCAATCAGTGAACAACTAAGGTGTCGCAACAAAAAACTGATGATGCTTCTCATCTCTCTTCTTTCCTGTCTGTCTGTCCCTATCTATCCATCTCTCTGTCCCTATAAAAAAAAAAAAAAAAAAAAAAAAGACCCTGAAGATCATTTGGCCCAACGTGATTGTTAAGGAATCTCTTCCAAAATATTGGTGACAGATGGCTCTCTAGCTCTGAGCTATTTTGAGGGGCAGTCTGTTTCATTATGGGCAGCTCTAATTGTTAAGGTATTTTCTCATTTTTAACCTGTTTACTTGTGCAGCAACTTCTCATTCTACTCCCATTTTTTGGAGCGCTCCACAGTAAGTCTAATCCTTTTTGACACTGGAAGATATAGATAGCTCTTCATGCCCTTTGTCTCCTTGTCTTCAAGTTAATCCTTCAGTCAGTCTTTGTATTACAGGGCTAACTGACTATCCAGGATACGGTTTATTAGACGTCCTTCTTAAATTGCATCTTTCTTAAAAGAATTTTACCATTGTATGGGGAAAATGCCTAATATTGTCATAGCCCTTTGTGAATTTTTATTTTATTTGATTAGAAATTAATTGTAATTGTTTTTTTCTTCTGAAAAGATTGTATTTTTGTTTCAATTAAATTCAATATTTATTGATCTTTATAGGCTTTTTTTTTTTTAACGGACAGAGAGAGAGTCAGAGAGAGAGGTAAATAGGGACAGGCAGACAGGAACGGAGATGAGAAGCATCAATCATCAGTTTTTTGTTGCGACACCTTAGTTGTTCATTGATTGCTTTCTCATATGTGCCTTGACCACGGGCGTTTAGCAGACCAAGTAACCCCTTGCTTGAGCCAACAATCCTGGGTCCAATCTGGTGAGCCTTGCTCAAACCAGATGAGCCCCCACTCAAGCTGGCGACCTCGGGCTCTCGAACCCTGGTCTTCCGCATCCCAGTCCGATGCTCTATCCACTGCGCCACCGCCTGGTCAGGTGGCTTTCATATTTTGGTTCTTCCCCATGTAGTAGTCCTGAGTTTATAGAAGCTAAAAGCCTGAACTTAGCAGTCAGGAGGGGCCAGGGGGTTGTTTATTTTGTGCGTATGCTCATGCTCATCAGTATGATTTTCATTTCCTAAATTATCATTTTGATGCAATTTACATTCAACTTTGTAGTATTTCCATTTCACGTTATTTTTTACTTAATTCTTATTGGCAATAGTATAACCACAAAACAGGTGTTCTTCATACTTTTTTACCATAGTGAGATGTGTATTGTGTTTCTTCTAATTAGTACAATTCTCAAGTTTCCTAAAGTGAATCGTTTTAACACATAAAGACTTAATGTTCTTCAAAACATTTTCAATGTACATAGACTTTTCCTGTATTTATTTGTTGGTTGTTTCAGATGGGAAATAATTCTATTTTTATTCTAAGTAAAATTTGGTTCCAGTCCTAAGATTTTTTTTGAATATTAATTCTAGGTGACCAGACATCCCACTTTTGGCGGGACAGTCCCAATTTTTAATAATTTGTCCTGTGTCCCGCAGCATTTTAAAAAAGTCCCGATTTAAAAAAATATATTACAATACTACTTTTGCATTCTATGAAAATTTTTTTTTGCTCCATATAGACCAAATTTTTAATCAAGAACCTCCCCTGACAATGGTGTCCCGCTTTACCAATTTTAAAATCTGGTCACCTTATTAATTGTCAGTATGCTATTGAACACCACTACATGTAAGGTATTTTGCTAAGCACTTTACATTTCATCTTGTAAGTAAATAAATTTAATAACAACTTTATGAGTTAGGTACTGTTGTTATTACCATTATACGTGAGGAATTTAAGACAGTGAGGTTAAACAACTTGTCCAAGGGCACTGAGTTGTTATGTGGCAGAACTGAGACACAAGCCAAGGCAGCCTGCCTTTTGGAGCCTGTACTATTTGCCACTGAATTTATAATTGTTTGCTTTCTGATAAAAGAATTATAAAAGAGCTATCTTGCTATTATTACTGATGTAGCTCCTTTTAATCAAATACACATTGATCATTTTGTTTTTCTAATATTTTTAAGTATTTTAAGTCTGTGTAGTGTAACATATGCAGTGTCACCAGAGGCCACATATGATTACTAGACATTGTGATTTTACTTTAGCTTTCAGTAATAACTGAATTATTTCTGGAGAATTATTGGGCCATCTTATTCTAACTTTTATGGGAAGAATCTGTGAAGCCAATGGAAATATATAGTACCTGGGACATAGTAGGTAGGCAGCCCATAGTGTGCAGCTTATATCAAAATCAGATATTGACAAGTGTAATCTTTTATATCTGCCTTAAGTTTGGACCATAGGCTCTTTTTTAAATTTAATTTTTATTTTTTCAAGATTTTATTTATTGATTTTAGAGAGGAGAGAGAGAGGTTGTGGGAAGGGAGGAACAGAAAGCACCAACTCATAATTGCTTCTCATATGTGCCTTGACTTGGCAAGCCCAGGGCTTCAAACCAGTGACCTCAGCATTCCAGGTCTACGCCGTATCCACTGTGCCACCAGCTGGTCAGGCTGGACCATAGGTTCTTTTTTTTTTTTTTTTTTAAAGACAAATGTCTTGTTTTTTTTAATTTATTTTATTTTATTTTTATTTTATTCACTTTAGAGAGGAGACACAGAGTGACAGAGAGAGAGAGAGAAAGAGAGAAAGGGGGGAGGAGCTGGAAGCATCAACTCCCATATGTGCCTTGACCAGACCAGTGCAGGGTTTTGAACTGGCGACCTCAGTGTTCCCAGGTCGACGCTTTATCCACTGCGCCACCACAGGTCAGGCTGGACCATAGGTTCTTAAAGGACCCTATAGGTGACTCCTGAGACTCTTTGAAGAGGTCTGTGAGGTCAGACCAATTTCATGATAATATTAAGGCACAGATTTTCTTTTTTACTCTGTCTCTTGTGCATGTACAGAGGAGTTTTCTAGAGGCTAACTAGCGTGTTATCACAATAGATTAAATTTAGTTGATCTGAGAATCTAGTTTTCCATTCACCTTGTAATTTACAAAAATGTAAAACAGTGCTAGTTGTTTCATTTTTAAAAATACATTTTTAAAAGGATATTATTTATGTTAAGATCATTGGTTTATAATTGTTTAAAAATGGATAAACAAAAACCAGGAACAAGCAAAAGAATGAATAAACAAATGTTTGGACATTCTTAATTTTAGTGTCTAATTTAGTAGGTATCAATAGATATACTTCACGTAAACAAACAGCATTTGGGGTCCTCAAAGACTAGAAGGATCCTGGGACCAAAAACTTTGAGCTTCACTTATTTAGATTAGTTGTATCATATGATATTAAAGAAAATCTTGATGTAAAAGTAAACATCTAGAGCGTATTAAAAGATTTAAAAAATTAAATGAAGCAGTTTTATTACTTGCTAAATATATCTCTTTTGAATTGTGCAAGCAGGAGACTGGAACCTACTGAACGACCTCTTCAGATTGTGTATGATTACTTGTCCAGGCTGGGATATGACGACCCTCTGCGCATACAAGAGGAAGCGACAAACCCTGACCTCGGCTGTGTGCTTCGGTTCTATGGTGGTAAGAATTTATCAGTGGCTTTGTGACTGTGTTACCCACTCTTCAGTTTATCATTTATTCCCGTCTTCAGCTTTTATTTCCACCCCCCCACAGGGACACAGAGAGAGTCAGAGAGAGGGATAGACAAGGACAGACAGATAGGAACGGAGAGAGGCGAGAAGCATCAGTCATCAGTTTTTCGTTGCCGTCACAACACCTTAGTTGATCGTGGATTGCTTTCTCACATGTGCCTTGACCGTGGGCCTTCAGCAGACCAAGCCACCCCTTGCTGGAGCCAGCGACCTTGGGTCCAAGCTGACGAGCTTTTCTTGCTCAAGCCAGAAGGGCCCACACTCAAGCTGGTGAGCCTGGGGTCTCGAACCTGGGTCTTCCACATCCCAGTCTGACGCTCTATCCACCGCGCCACCGCCTGGTCAGGCTTCAGCTTTTTTTTTTTTTTTTTATTTTGAAAGAGAGAGAAAGTGTGTGTGTGGGGGGGGGGGGCAACTCATACCAGTTGCTTCTTGTCTGTGCCTTGACTGGGCAGGCCTGGGGTTTCGAACAGGTGACCTCAGTGTTCCAGGTTGACGCTTTATTCACTGTGCCACCGCCGGCCAGACTGTCTTCAGCTTTTTATTTTACAGGGACAGAGAGAGAGTCAGAGAGAGGGATAGATAGGGACAGACAGACAGGAACAGAGAGAGGTGAGAAGCATCAGTCATTAGTTTTTCGTTGCTGTCGCAACACCTTAGTTGTTCATTGATTGCTTTCTCACATGTGCCTTGACCGCGGGCCTTCAGCTGGTGGAGCAACCCCTTGCTGGAGCCAGCGACCTTGGGTCCAAGCTGACGAGCTTTTGCTCAAGCCAGATGGGCCTGCACTCAAGCTGGCGAGCTCCGGGTCTCGAACCTGGGTCTTCCGCATCCCAGTCCGACGTTCTATCCACTGCACTACCGCCTGGTCAGGCTGTCTTTAGCTTTTTAAAAGTATTTAATCAAAATCTATTTCTAAGCCAATGAGCCAATGGAGTTAAACAATAAAAACGAGGTGGTGGTTAATGGAAGACTTAGAAGTATTTGCCAAAAATATCTTCCCTTTTTATTTTTAGTCTTTTTGTTGTTTGCTGGCTTACTAGAGTTATTATTTTTTAAATTACCAAATTTAGAAAGAGAGAGAAACTTCTATTTGTTGTTTCACTTATGTATGCATTCATTGGTTGCTTCACATATATGCCCTTACTGGAGATTGAATCTACAACCTTGTCATATTGGGACAGTGCTCTAACCAACTGAGCTATCCAGCCAGGGCTAGAATTATTTTTTACCTTTGTCAGATTTCTGATCAAATCATGCTTTAATATCTATTAAAATGTCAAATTCCTCATAAAACCCCTGAACTTCTGGATAGTTGAAGAAGTAGGTGGTCAGTATTATCTATGACTTAATATTTGATCATTCACCTATCAAATGTGTATATTATTATATTAACGGGGCTTTAAATCCAGGATTTTTTACTTTCTCTTTTCTTTTGGTACATTTTCTTCCTTCCAATGTTTTTCACCTGATCACTTCAGTGATAAAGTTAGATTTATTAAAATCAGATACGTTCAGAATATTACTTCCCAAATATACATAATCTACTACTACCACTACTGAGTACCATTTATTGACTGCTTGTTGTGTACTTTTATGCTAATGAATTACCTAACTTCGATATTAATCCACCTATGCTAAAGGAACAATTAGGTCATTTTATTTTATTTTCTTCTTAAATAAGAAGCAGGGAGGCAGAGAGACAGACTCCTGCATGTGCCAAGATCTACCTGGCAGTCCCCCTACCACCTATGCTGTGCCTGTCTGGGCTGTTACTTCGTTGCTTAGCAACTGAGCTATTTTTATTTTAATGCCTGAAGTGAGGCCATGGAGCCATCCTCAGCACCCGGGGTCAGCTTGCTCCAGCCAAGCCATGGCTGAGGGAGAAGAGAGACATAGAAATAGAGAGAGGGGAGGATGGGGGAAGAAGCAGATGATCGCTTCTCCTGTATGTCCTGACCGGGAATTGAACCTGGGACTTCCACACCTTGGGCTGATGTTGTACCGCTGAGCCAACCGGCCAGGGCCTATTAGGTCATTTTACAGATGAGAAAACTGAGACAGAAGTTAAATAACTTGATCCAGGTCATACAACTAGTATGTGACAGAGCCATTTAATACCTAATAGTTTTGAATTAACATGACGTAATGATCAAACAATTAAACTACTAACTCATGTTTATAGGCATAAACATTAACTAAGATTCCCTGATCCTATTTCTCAAATTATTGATTTATTCTTTGTATATTTTTTATACAACTCTCGTGAAATGCCACAAGTCAGATTTATTAAATGCACTTCACAAAAGATTTTACTTTTAATTTTTTATCACGACAGTATTTTATAATGTGTTGTTCCTTAGAAGTTGGTTTTGTTTTATTTCTATTAACTTTTCTCCTTTGCTAGTATATGGAAAAATAGCTAGATTGAAGGTAAATCTGAGGAAAATCTTTTAAGAGTCATTTGAGGCATACAACTCATGTATCACTAAAATTTAGTTTTAAAAAAAGCAACTTGGAAGAGTAACAAGTTTCTTATCTGATATGTTTGAGTGTGAGTTCTTCATAATATGTTTTCATTCTCAGATGAAAGTTGATCCTTAAAGTGCCTTTGAGGTCCTTTTAACTGTGGAGATCGTGTTTGCATTGTTGTATTATTATACAGTTGTTTGCACTGATTCCATTAATTTTTTCTACCACTACTTGGTAAATTATAGCATGCTCAGGATCTTTTTTTTTTTTTTTTTTTGTAAGTAAGAGGAGGGGAAATAGACTCCTGTATGCGCTCCAACTGGGATCCACCAGGCACCCCCATCTGTGGCTGATGCTCGAATCAGCTGAGCCACTGGCTGTGGGAGAGGGAGATAATGAGAAGCAGATGGTTGCTTCTCATGTGTGCCCTGATTGGGATTGAACCTGAGATGTCTGCACACTGGGCCGACACTGTCCACCAAGCCAACTGGTCAGGCCACTTAGGATCTTAATATACCATTAAGAGGATCCTTCCAGTAGAGCCTAAAAGAGTTAATGTGTATATTTTTAATTGTAGAACTGATAAATTAAAAAACATCTCACGACCCTTACACAATTATTTTTGATTATACATTGTTGTGTCCATGCATTTTTCCTTTTTAGAAAATTTATTTTTAAGTGCACAATAAGGCATTAATGTAGTCTTATCATCTATGGTATTTTAATTTCTTATAGTCACTTCCCAAGCCTATTCATTACTTAATAGATAACCACTATGAGTTTGGTGTATTATCTGTTTAGAATTTTCTAGGTTTTATTCCTATGAATGTGTGTTCATAGAAATATATTTTGTTTACATAAATGGTATGATTTGATATTGGTCTTAATGCTTTTTTCACCCAGTGGTATGTTTTGGAGATTTTTCTTAGCTGTCTTATATCTTTATTTCTTTAAATTGCAAAGTGATGAATGTTGTCTGTATTATAGGTTATGTAACCATTTCCCTAGTGATGGACATTTATATTATTTCCAGTTTTTGACTATTACAGTGTTGTAGTAAAATTGCCTTTTGTGCACCTGTATTTCTTCCGAGTAAATCTCTACACATGAAATTATTAAATCATAAATATTTGCTTTTAAAATACTAATTGTTACTACCACAGAACAAATGTAGATGTCATTGCTATGTCAAATTACACCTTTGCCCACAATATCTTATTTTAATATTATTAGCATTTAAAATTTTTACTAATGTGATGGAATAAATAAAGGTCTCAGTGTGTTAATTTTTGTTTTCCCTGATTACTGTATGATTGAATATTATTTCATATTTCATTAGATTTTTAGATTTCTTCTCTTGACCCATTGATACTTCTGTGCAAATTTCTGTTGTCTTTTTTTATGTTGATCTAAAGAACTTACGTATATATTCTGAATATACTACATTCCTTGGATACTATGTCTATGGTAAACTTTTTCCTTAGCCTATAACTTGTCTTTTAATTTTAATTGTTTTTTTGGGGGGGAAGAAATTTTATTTAGTTAGATATAGTCAGTCTTTTCCTTTATACATTTATATTCCTTCCCTATCCTGGGTCATAAAAACATATTTTATATAGTTTTCAGTACTTTTATAGTTTTAAATATGAGGCAGGGATCTAACTTTACTTTTTCCTCTGCAAATAGATTGCCAGTTGTCCCAATAACGTTTATGGAATAGCTCATTCTTTTCCTACTGATTTGAAACTTCACCTTATTAAGTTCCCATACAGGCAGGGATCTATATTTGTACTCTGTTCTGTTACATTGATGCATTTGTCTTGTGCTCATAGCAAAACTAATTAATATATCCTTATGATATATTTTGATAGCTTATAGGCAAGTTGCCTATCATTGTTCTTCTCTGAAAAATGAGAAAGATGTCTAGAATCAGAGAAATCTTTGTGAACAAGTTGTATTTAGGTTGGTTCTTTAAAAGCTGATAGAATTTCAGTAAGCAAAATTAAAAAGAAGGACATGGGATGAGAGACCAGACCTCTCAGGGCATGTTTTGTGAATCACTGTAGTTTGAGTCCAGATTGTTTGAGGCCTTGAATCATGCAGTATCAGGAGTGTAGTCTTCACTTGGCAGAAGTAGCAGGAAGTGATAGGATCCAGGTGAGCCAGGGGAAGATTATCTGGCAGCATTGTGGGTAATAATTCAGATGTGGATTCATAGGGGTCTGAACTGAAGAGTGGGAAGAAATCATTCAAATGAGAGACTTATTGAAGGAACAGTCAGTAGGAGTCGATGGTTGGCTGAAAGAGGGAACTAAGGAAGAGAACATAGGAGTTGAAGCTGACTCTTGAGGTTTTGACCCTGGTTGACTTCAGGAAGATGACAGGACTTGAGTTGGGAGAAGGAGCTGGTTTGCAGGAATGGCTGATTGTTTGGTTTTAGGCATGTTTACTTTTTTGTGTGTGTGTGAGAGAGACAGAGAGAGGAACAGACAGACTGGAAGGGAGAGAGAGAAAGGAGAAGCATCAATTCTTTGTTGCGGCACCTTAGTTTCTCAGTGACTGCTTTCTCATATGTGCCTTGACTGGGGGGCAACAGCAGACCGAGTGACCCCTTGCTCAAACCAGATGAGCCTGTGCTCAAACTGGTGATCTCGGGGTTCGAACCTGGGTCCTCCGCATCCCAGTTCGATGCTCTATCCACTGTGCCGCCGCCTGGTCAGGCTCTTTACTTTCTTTATTTTTCTTTTCTTTTTTTTTACAGGGACAGAGGTAGAGAGTCAGAGAGAGAGTCAGAGAGAGGGATAGACAGTAGGAGTGGAGAGAGGTGAGAAGCATCAATCATTAGTTTTTCGTTGCCATTGCAACACAATAGTTGTTCATTGATTGCTTTCTCACATGTGCCTTGGCCGCGGGCCTTCAGCAGACCGAGCAACCCCTTGCTAGAGCCAGCGACCTTGGGTCCAAGCTGGCGAGCTTTTGCTCAAGCCAGATGGGCCCGCGCTCAAGCTGGTGAGCTCAGGGTCTCGAACCTGGGTCTTCCGCATCCCAGTCCGACGCTCCATTCACTGTGCCACCGCCTGGTCAGGCTGTTTACTTTCTTTTTTAAAATGATTTTATTTATTGATTTTACAGAGAGAGGAGTGAGGGGAACAAGAAGTATCAACTCATAGTTGCTTCACTTTAGTTGTTGCTTGTTTGTTGCCTGTCATATGTGCCTTGACCAGGCAAGCTCAGGATTTTGAACTGGTGACCTCAGCGTTGCAGGTCCATGCTCTGTCCACTGCACCGCCATAGGCCAGGCAAGGTATGTTTACTTTTAAGCGGTAATAAGTATAAGTTGGAGCTGTCTGCCAGATAGTTGGAAATGTGGAACTTTAGCTAAGGAAAAAGATCTGGGAGTCAGGTACATGGGGTTGTTAAAGCTGTGAAAGTTAAGATATGTTGAAAAGAATACTTATATTAGGAAAAGAAGGGCTCTTAAAGCAGAACTTTCATAATAACCAGGATTTGTTTTATACCCTTATGTGCTGAGCACTCTCTAAAGTGGAGTTCTTACATACCTCCTCTCATGTAGTCCTTGCATCCCTATAGGCAGATGATATTATTCCAGAGAGGTTGTAACTTGCCTTAGTCAAATAGTGTATTTAGGAAGCACATAAATCTGTCTGGTTTCAAATTTCATTCCTTTTTTAAATTAAAAAAAATTTTTTTAACTTATTTTAGAGAGAGAAGGGAGGGAAGAGAGAGAAGAGAAATACCAGCTTGTTTCACTCATTCATTCATGAATTCATTGTTTGATCCTTGTATGTGCTCTAATGTGGGATTGAACCCACAACCTTGGTGTATTGCACCAATGCTCCAACTAACCGAAATACCTGGCCAGGGCCCTGAATTTCATTCTTTTAACTTCTAAGATACTCCACCATTTAGTTGTTTGAGAAAAGTTTAGACAAGTCTGAGGATTCCATAAAATGTGAGAACTGGGAAGGAAGTTTTCCGCTAAAATACATACTTCAAATAAAAGTTTTTATGTGTTGTATGGGGAGTCTATTGCATATTTGAAATTTGTTTTGAGGTTTCCTGTTTTATTCTTTAAATGTCAGTAAATTCCCCCTAATCTATCAGCCAGTGATTAGTTATTTGTCTGTTTAACATTTTATATTAAGCTAGCTTTAGATTTTCAGAGCAGTAGGAAAGATTAAATACAGAGCGCTTCTGTATACCTTACCTTCATGCACTCACTTGAATTGTTCAGGTATAAATAGTGCTTCAGTTTTTCTCTGGCTTCTGACAGAAAATTTATTTTTGTGTTTAGTTTTCCACGGTTTGATTATGAAGTGTCTGGGCTTGAATTTCTTTGGGTTTATTCTGTTTGGGGTTCACTGAACTTCTTGAAATTGTAAGTTTATGTCTTTCCCTTGGGCAGTTCTCACCTATTATTTCTTCAAGTAATTATACTTTCTTCTCTCCCTGTGGTTCTGTCCCTTAGTTCAGCTTTCAGAGTTTTTGGCATGCTGTTTAGGAGGACATTGAGTCTTGTGTACCTCAGGGGTAAGCCCAATTCCTCGACAACAATATGGAATCATTTGCCCAAGCCTTTTCTGTTCAGTGTCCTGGGGCTTTCACTCACCCTGTTGTGTACTTCCCACAATTGCATCCAGACTCCAGGGCTCTGTGGGAGGAAGGAGGAACCGAAAGTGCAACAGGTTTCACCCCACTCTTGGGAATGCAGATCTTCTAATCAGAGAGGGAAGTTCATCCCCCCACCCCAGAGTTTTAGGTGCCTCTGTTCCCTACCCTTGCAACCATGCAAGGGGCTGGGTCTTGAGAAAAGAAAGAATAAAAAGAATTTCCTCTCCGTTCTCTGAGCATTAGGAGACCTCTTTCCCACTCCTCAAGACAGAACTTCAGGGCTTCTCCTAGAGCTGTCTGTCCACACTAATACCCACTTTTGGGTTTTGGGCTTTCTTGAGTCCTGGCTGGGGGGTGTCAGAGGAATTAAAAATGGCTAAACTTACCACTGGTTAGGGCAGGCGTGACCAACAGTTTTTGTCCCCGGGCCAGATTAGAAAGAAAATCTTTTTCACAGGCCAGATGAAATATTAAAATTAAAAAATGTTAAATACAGCCTGACCAGGCAGTGGTGCAGTGGATAGAGCGTCGAACTGGGATGCGGAGGACCGTGTTCGAGACCCTGAGGTCGCCAGCTTGAGCGTGGGCTCATCTGGTTTGAGCAAAGCTCATCAGATTGAACTCAGGGTCGCTGGCTCCAGCAAGGGGTTACTCGGTCTGCTGAAGGCCCGTGGTCAAGGCACATATGAGAAAGCAGTCAATGAACAACTAAGGTGTCAGAATGAAAAACTGATGATTGATGCTTCTCATCCCTCTCTCTGACTCTCTCTGTCTCTGTAAAAAAAAAAAGTTAAATACAAAAACAATTTAAGTAAACAAAATTTTATTATGTAATTTGTTTATGAATAAATGTGAGTGAAAAAAATTTTAATATACTATATTATTTTAATAAAAATATATTAATAAAAATATAATTATATACCATATAAATATCCAAACTGTATTTCAATCAATTGAAACAATATTTAATTAATAGAATGAGCCTGAAAGGGTTATATCGCAAATAAAACAATTATTTCGTTTTACAAACAGCCTGGACACGTTTTCAGTTATCAACTGCAGCTATTGTCTATGCTACAATGCCACTTGATTCAGCACACTTGACCACAAAAATAACGAATTGTTTGACCTTGGGTGCGCACTGGCAAACTCTGCCTAAAAGAATGTGGGTTTCACATTGCTGCTAAACGTCAAACAGTTCATATTGAAAACAGACAAGTACAAAAGTTGTAAATCTTTATAATAGAATTTAAAAAAAAATAAAGTATCGTGAACCTATTAAACCAATTATTGGAAGTTAACCCTAGATTAGTCACATGCGGAATTCTTTTCCGCGTATCACTATCTTCTTAAATATCTTGATTTCCAATAGTCAAAGACGCTTCCGCTTCTGAGTAGCTGAGATTTTAAAGTAGTAGAGAATATTAAAAATTTAATCCTGGGCCGCATAAACTCATTACGTGGGCTGTATGTTGGCCATGCCTGGGTTAGGTGCTATTTCAAATTCTGTTCTTCTTCCCTAATCTGCCTGCTGCTATTTAATTTTCAGGGTCCTCGTATAGCTGTGCCATGTGTTCCGTGTGTTCTATGTTTTATAGGTGCATTCAGTGGGAGAGACAGATTGGAGTGTGCTTTCTTCGTCTTGCTCAGAACCAAGAAGTACTTCATTTTAATATCGTACAATATTACACTTTTTTTTTATTATTTCCTAGAAGTTTTCTCGTTTTGCCTTTCAATTTATATTCACAGTGTATCTATGACTTTGTTTTTTATTCTTTGGAGTATCATCTCGTGGGCTTGTATATTTTTATTTCAGCTCATTACAGCCATTCTTTTTGATACTTAGTGTGACCCATCCCATCACGGCTAGTGGGAGCTCTTTTCAGTTGACTTCTGTGTCTTTCCAACATGACTCCAGTAGTCTGTAACATTCTAGATTTTCCATTAAGTTTTTACACAACAGAATGTCCTAAGCTATTCTTTTCATTGTCTGACTCAGAGTAGGAAGAGTACATTTTTAAGGACTCATAGTTCATTTTAATGAAAAATGATATTTAGATATTGTACTATGGGCAATGGAGGTACTCAGTGCTACAGGGTTGCCCTTGATTTTATTTTTGGAAACATTTTTTAAATTATAAAAGCAGTCCATTTTCTTTATAGAACATTTGAAAGTATAGATATATAAGGATTAAAATTATCCCCAATTTTCCACTTAGAATTTTGGCTTATGAGACTGGAAAACTAGTTTTTATTTAATTATTTATTTAATTGTTTTTATATTTTTCTGAAGTGAGAAGCAGGGAGGTACAGGCAGACCAGACAGACAGACTCCCGCATGTGCTGGACTGGGTTCCACCCGGCATGCCCACTTGGGGCTTCTGCTCTGTGCATCTGGGCTGTTCCTCCATTGCAACCGGAGCCAGTTTAGTGCCTGAGGCGGAGGTCACGAAGGCATCCCGAGCACCTGGGCCAACTTTGCTCCAATGGAGCCTTGTCTGTGGGAGATGGAAAGAGAGAGATAGAAGAGGGGGTAAGGGTAGAGAAGCAGATGGGTGCTTCTCCTGTGTGCCCTGGCCGGGAATCGAATCCTGGCTGATGCTCTACTGCTGAGCCAACTGGCTAGGACCTGGAAAACTAGTTTTTAATTAGAACTATTAGAATCTGACTAGGCAATGGCGCAGTGGATAGAGCGTCGGACTGGGATGCAGAGGACCCAGGTTCGAGACCCCAAGGTTGCCAGCTTGAGTGCAGGCTCATCTGGTTTGAGCAAAATGCTCACCACCTTTGACCCAAGGTCACTGGCTGGAGCAAGGGGTTACTTGGTCTGCTGAAGGCCCGCAGTCAAGGCACATATGAGAAAGCAATCAATGAACAAGTAAGGAACCACAATGAAAAACTGATTGATACTTCTCATCTCACTCCGTTTCTGTCTGTCTGTCCCTATCTATCCCTCTCTCTGACTCTCTCTCTGTCCCTGTAAAAAAAAAAAAAAAATAGAACTATTAGATATTCCAAATTCTTAATAGAACTTTCTCATTCTGTTTTTTTTATCACTTTCAGAAGATCAGAAAACTTGACGTAATCTGCATGTTTATAAACCCTTCTAAATTTATAATAAAATAGTGTATTTATTGGAGAGATCACTTTGTAAGTTAAATAAATGTCTAATCACTGTGCTATACACCTGAGTCTAATTCAAAATAATGTTAAATATCAACTGTAGTTGAAAAAGGTATTAAAGACCTTATTTCTAAAATATATAAATTGATTGAATTTAATTCAAATATATTGAATTCAATTAAAAAAACAGAATTGAATGTTCCCTTGTGAGAGCAGTGGTGAATAAGTTTAGGAGTTTTCTCTGTAATAAAATATATAAAGAAATAAAGCCAAGAAAAAAGACTCAAAGATTTATACATTGATTGATTTAACATCTGTTTTATATAAACTTTAAAAGAGACTGTTAAGCAATTTGGAAGCATGATAAACTGTAATGAAGTCCGATTTTTATATAATTTAGCAGAACATTGTAGTAAATTATGTTGTGCCAGGTTGGGGAATATAACAGCAATGTCAGGTTTGGTGGAAATAATGAGATTTTTAAAAAGTTTTATTTTATTAAAAAAATGTATTGATTTTAGGGCATGTTACCTTGGTATCCTTTTCAAAATCAGTTGTCCATAAATGTAGGGGTTTATTTGTGAACTCTCAATTCTATTTCCTTTCCTTATATATATCTTTATGGTAGTATTGTACTTTATATGCCCGTTGTTTACTCTGTAGTAAGTTTTGAAATTGGGGAATGTGAGTCCTCCAATTTTGTTCTTTTTTAAGATTGATTTGGCTATTCAGAGAACATTACATTTTTATATGACTTTAAGGATCAATATGTCAATTTCTGCCATAAGGACAGCTGGTATTTTCTTAGGGATTACACCGAATTTGTAAATCAATTTAGGAAGTTTTGCCACTTTAACAATATTGTCTTACAAGTCATGAACACTGGATGTCTTTCCATTTATTTAGGTCTTTAGTTTCTTGCAACACTATTTTGTAGTTTTCAGTGTAAAAAATTTGCACTGTCTTCATTTTATTCTATTTAATGGTATTATAAATATAATTAATTTCTTTGTCTTTTGAATTGTTTATTCATAGTATATAGAAATATTGATTTTTTAAAAATAAATGTTCCATTGATTTGAGAGAGAGAGAGAGAAAGAGGAAATGAGGGGAAACGGGCCATGGGGTAGAGAGAGAAAGACAGGAAAGGAGAGGGGGACCGGGAGAGACAGGAAAGGAGAGGAGAGAGGACCATCAGCTCACCATTTTTACTTAGTTACTTACTACTTGATTTCTTCTCGTGTGCCCTGACCACGGGTTGAACCTACGACCTCTCGCATGCTGAGTACAATGCTTTATCCACTGAACCGCCCAGCCAGAGCAAAATACCATTGATTTTAACTGAAAGCTTGTATTCTACAATCTTGGTGAACTCATTTATTAGATAAAATAGTGGTTTTCTGGCTTACTTAAGATTCTCTGTATGCAGGATCTTATAATTTGTGAATAGAGATAGTTTTTATTTCTTTCTTTCCAGCCTGATACTGGTTTGAGTCTGTAAATTTGAGGTGAATGGGGACAGGTGTGTGACACGTCTAGCGGGAAGTTGTATATATGAGATCAGAACTAAGGGAAGATTTGGGCAGGAAATAGAAAATTGAAGGCCAGTGTCAACAGATGAGCTGTGCACTGCAGTGGTAGAAGCTAGATTGAAACGCATTGAGTAGCTAGGTGAGGTGATAGAGAGCTAATATAGGAGCCCAATGAGAAGAAAAGCGTCTTGGAAGGGTGAACTTAGAGAATTTCTCAAAATATGGTTTGTGGGCCATCTTCATTCAGATCACCTTGTTACAAATACATATTCCTATGTTCCGTCCCAGACCTTGTGGATTAGACTTTTTGTGGGTGGGTCTTGACATTCTGCCTTTTAAACTAAGACACATAATTCTCGGACACATAGAAATTGGAGAATCACTAAAATAAAGGGATTCTGCAGTTGAGCCTTAAAGGGAATAGGAGAAAACTTGAGTGATTTTGTAGCTTTGGTAGAAACAATAAGGAGGGTAGAGTTGGAAAAATGAGAAGAGAAAAACCAAACTGCTGATGAAGGTGGAATTTAGAATACGATGAAAGGACTGGCCTAGAATAGAAGAAATGACTCTTCCATATATCTTGTGTTTATATACCAAGTTTAAAAGCTTTGAAGTAATCTAGCCAGTTTCCTCATATTGTATATGGGAACACAGAGGTACAAGGGCAAAGTAATGCCCAAAGTTCAGTTCTGCAATAATCAATTATGTAATCATATTGAGAACAGCCCAGTTTTCTCAACTCCTGGTTTATTGCTGTTTGTACCACTTCATACTTTTGCAGCTTCTGTTCAATTTTTTTTTTTCTTCAAGAAAGAGAGACAGGAAGGGAAAGAGATGAGAAGCATCAACTCATAGTTGTGTTATTTTAATTGTTCATTGATTGCTTCTCATACATGCCTTGACCTAGGCTGAGTCAGTGATCCCTTGTTCAAGCCAGTAACCATGGGATCGTGTTGATGAATCCCACACTCAAGCCAGCAACCCTGCCCTCAAGCTGGCAACCTTAGGGTTTTCGAATCTGGGTCCTCAGCATCCCAGATCGATGCTCTACCCACTGTACCACTACCGGTCAGGCATTACAGCTAGTGCTCGACTTACGACCACGATTGGTTCCGAAAGACCGGTCGTAACACGATTTGGTCGTAAGTTGAGTAGGCTATATGTACAGTACTGTGAAATGATGTTATAAAAATCTTTAAGTCAAAGACAAAGACAATTTCCCTTGGGAGGGGTTTGATGAAAAATATCCAAGACACAAAACAAAAATTGCTGTACTGAGTCTGGGATAACAGTTGAAATGGTGCACGCAGAGATGGTAGTGTTGCCGGAAGCTGGTCCGCACTGTCGTACACCCATCTGGGCAACACTTGCGCTGCCAGACGCGGAGCAGTCCTGGCTAGCGATTGTGGTCGTAAAGTCAAATGGTCATAAGTTGCATAGGTCATAAGTTGATCAATACCTGTAGTGCTCCTGTTCGTTTCTGTGTCTTTACTTGTCTGTTTTAGTAGTGCTTTAACCAAGAATATTTGTTCTGTCATAATGTGCTCTTTTGTTCATTATATCTCAGGCACATAAAGAATTCTAATAGGAAGGATGATGCTGAATGAAGAAGCTGTAAAATGCACACTTAACTTCTGCAACCGTGATTGGGCTAGTTGATTGAAATATCAGCCATAAGCTTTTCCTCACGAGCAGGATGATTGAATTTTGTACAGAACTTGAGTACTCCCATCGTTTTTCATTTCATCATCGTTTTTCATTTCATCCTTCTAGAATAGACTGATCACAACAATAGCAGCTGTCATTTAGTCCATGTTTCTTTTATACCTAAAACTATGCTTAGTTCTTTATATTCATTATCTTAATATTTATTTTATTTTATTTTTAGCGAGAAAAGATACACAGAGGAAGGGAGAGGGGGGAGAGATGAGAAGCATCAACTCTTTAGTTGTTCACTGATTGCTTTTTCATATGTGCTCTGACAGGAGGGTGGGGAGCTCCAGCTGAGACAGTGACCCCTTGCGCCAGCCAGCAACCTTAGGTTTAATTTAGTGACCTTTGGGTTTAAGCCAGCAACCATGTTGATGATCCCACACTCAAACTAGCAACCCATGTTCAAACTGGTGAGCCTGCACTCAAGCCACGTGAGCCTGCTCTCATGCTGGCGACTAGGGGTTTTGAACCTGGGCTTTCAGCATCTGAGGTTGATGCTTTGTCCACTGCACCACCACTGGTCAGGCATTATCTTAATTTTTAAAGAACTCCCTGAAGGTAGATAGTATTATTAAGATCCACACTGTATAATTTAGGAAAATCAAGCTCAATGAGATTAAATTGCTCAAGGAAACAAAGAAAGTGGCTGAACCAGGATTCATTCAAACTCAGGTGTGAATGCTTGGATCCCAAGTCCATGATCTTAACCTTCTGCCATATTGCCTTTCTCTGTGTACATGGAGATATGGCTGCTGGAAGAAGAATTAATAGTCGGATCGAAAATAAAACCTTGCTTTCTAAACCAAAATTCACAGTATATACTCCCATTATATAATTTCAGTGATGGATAATATTTTAGGACTGAGATCTTATTTTGTAATACTTAATATTGCTTGGTTGTTTACATCTATAAACAAGGTTGCTGAATGATGACCCATAATACTTTCTTTTTCCCTTTTAGTGTTCTTATCCTACTTAAATTGTGGCTTCTGAAGTACTGTTTTCTTTTCAGAAAAGCCATGCCAGATGGATCATCTGGATCGAATCCTTCTCTCTGGCATCTATAATGTACGCAAGGGGAAGACCCAGCTGCATAAGTGGGCTGAACGCCTAGTTGTTCTCTGTGGCACCTGCCTCATCGTTTCCTCAGTGAAGGATTGTCAAACTGGAAAGATGCACATTTTGCCTCTGGTTGGGGGAAAGGTAAGACTCACAAAGATGAATTCTTCTCTCAATTATAAAAAAGCTATATATGCTTATATGCTTTTTAACATCTTTTAAAAGAAGACTCTATGAGCATTATTAATATTACATCACAAAATCTGTCTTTTAGAGTTCTTAGGTTTAAATGAAAGAAACGGACTCAGGCTAATATAAACATGAAACAGGTTTATTTGCATCACAGACTTTCTTGGAGGGCCGTATACATGCCCCATATTCTGTTGCAGAATCTTTCTTTTGAAGATACTTCTCTCTCCACTCGTAGGCACTTGTAACACCAAGAGTAGACAGAAGGTGCTAACATTAGATGTTGCTTTTGGAAATTAGAAGTAGGTACCATTATTCAGTTTCTCCTTTTCCCACATTGGACTAAAACTCAGACTCAGGGGTGGTCATAAGCCCCCATCCAGCAGCCATGGAGACATGTCATTTTTTGCATCTGTACCAGAGAGTTCCCCATCATAGGAAATCTGAATTTAAGAGAACATCTAGACAAAATGACTGGAAACTTCACTTCTGATCCAGATACATAGCAGTATAGATAAAATGCATATAATAAAAAGATAAATGTATAAAAAAAATAGCTGGGCTTAGAAATACAAAATAGAAATGTAAGTGGTGACTCTGAGTCTGAGGGCCTGCTGGGCTCTAGGTCTGAAAGGTTGTGGCTGTCCAGGAATTCAGCTCCTGTAAGTATTTAGGTCTTAAAGTGCTCTGATTATGATGAGGGACCTGTTGCCATCTTATTGCTTCAAGCCAGAAGGTGAGTGGTACTCTTCGTTCCTGAAAGAAAGCTGGGGAAAATAAAATTAACAACTAAAAAGCCTCAAACCAAAACCTGCTTTTAACCACTTACTGGAACCAAGGCTTATTTCTAGTCATGGTCCAGAGAAGTGAGAGAACCTAGTTATATTGCCTGTGATCAGGAAATGAACAAGCCCCAACTGGCTTAATGAGTGAATGTGTTTATTCCAGTATCAACCATGGGACAGGAACCCACCGCTACCAATTTGAGATCTGGTTCTCGTCTTGGGGCTGAAGGACTGAGCAAAGAAAGTACTGTTTCCCCCATATATAAGACACATTTTCCCCCCAGAAATTTGGGGTCTAAAAACTGGGTGCATCTTATACAGTGGTTGTAGATTTTTTTACTTCCATTTCCTGCTTTTTCCCCACTTGTGTTTGCGCTCATTGTTGAAGACACTGATTCGTCATCAGACACAGATGAGGACAAGCTAACGGATGGGAGTTTTGACAGTGATAAGAAGTTGTATGAGTTTTATGATAAATAAAACTTGAATTCAATAACTTTATGTAATACATTTTTTTCAAATTTCGAGCCCCAAAATTAAGGTGCATCTTATACATGGGAGCATCTTATACATGGGGAAATACAGTAAGTTAAATTTCTCCAAAGGGAGAAAGTGACTGAGGACAGTGTTGGTGGTTGGTGGAGAGGAAGTATGAGACAGGATAGGAAAGATAAAGAAAGAAATTGACCTTCCATTCAAGTAATTTTTGTCCATTCTCTCACTTTCCTCACTAATAGAAGAGAATTTTGTTTAGGGTGGCAATATGACCAAGATAAAAAATTGTATCTCCCCAACCTCCCTTGCAACTAATGGTACCTAATAGATAAAAACAGAAGTTTCCAGGTGAGATTTTAGAGTGGGGCTTGACTCTTTGCCCTCTAACACAGCCCCTCAGGGTTAGAGGTGGAGCAGTCATATGGTGATTGGCATGGCAAGCATATGCTGAGTATGGTCATTTGGAAAGTAGAAGGCACTTGGGCAGGGGTCCCCAAACTTTTTACATGGGGCCAGTTCACTGTCCCTCAGACCGTTGGAGGGCCGCCACATACAGTACTCCATACACTGACCACCAATGAGAGAGGTGCCCCTTCTGGAAGTGCAGCAGGGGCCGGATAAATGGCCTCAGATGGCTGCAGTTTGGCCTGTGGGCTGTAGTTTAGGGACCTCTGCACTTGGGTCTCTGGCATTATGGAACTGCTGTAGCAGTTACGTACTATTTTTTTAAGCCACTGTTTTCCAGATTAATATAATTAAGTGATGTACTGAAGAATTTTCACAGGTAACAATATAAAAGAGGCCTTAAGGGGAGGTTCTGGTATACATTAGTAGGGGTTCCAGAGAAGAAAATGGAAAAGAATGGAGAAGCAATAGCTGAGGAAATAATGGTTGTCATTTTTCTAGAAGTAAAGATAAATGACTTTCAGATTGAAAGTACACTGGGTACTAAGTATGATAAATAAAAATAAATCTACACTTAGGCACATTGCAGAACACTAGGACAAAGAGCAAATAATATAAGCTTCCAGAGAGAAAAAGATTACCCACAAAGAATTGACAGGCTGACAGCAGTCTTCTTTTCATCAATAATATGTGCTAGAAGACTAGAAAATTGCTGAAAGACAATAAATGTCAACCTCTGTTTCATAGCTAGCTGAATTATCTTTTAAGAGTTAAGGCAAAATACGACATTTTTAGACAAGGACTAATGAGCTGACATTCTCACTGAAAGAACTACTGAACGGTGTACTTGTATAAAAAAACACCTTCCCAAAAAGAGTAATTAAAATAGAGCAACAAAGGAAAGTGAACCAAAGGGAAGGTATGAGATATAAGAAACAATAAATACAGACATTGATGAAAAATATGTTGATAAACTTAATATTGTTTGTAAAAAGTTTTTAAAACTTTTATATTTTAACTATAAATTTAAACTACTGGAGCTCAAATTACCTTGAACAAGATACAGAGTGTTGTGGTATGCAGTCTTGGGATAAGAGGATAGAAATACCAAATAACTTTAATATTTATTAGAAAATTATCAAGTATGAGTTTTGAAAATTTAAGGACAACCACTAAAAGTAGTAGGGGAAAAGAGAATATAAAATATCTGTAATGCTAAAGAAGACAGAAAAAGAGTTGGTGGAAAAGGAGCAAAATAATTGGTGTGGTAAATGATTGTAAATTATAGTAATAGAAATAAATCCAAATATACCAGTAATCACAATAATTGTGATTATCAGATTGTTATTTAAATCTTACTACTTGCTGTTTACAAGAGATACCTACAACATAGAAGGTTGAACATGAAATGATGGAGAAATTATACTAGCAAATAGCAACCAAAATAAAATGCTATGGTTATATAAACGTCACATAAGACATTTACATGAAAGTTGACTTGCAACAAAGGACGTGTAGCCAGAATATATAAAGAACTTCTACAACACAGTGATAGATGAATAACCTAGTAAAAAAGTGAGCTAAAGATTTGAGCAGAGTCTTTACAAAAGAACATAATAGAGATGGCAAATGAACACATAAAAAGATTCTCATTAGTCATTAGAGAAAAGCAAATTAAAATCACAGATACTACACATCACTAGAAGGACTAAAATTAAAAGACTGAAGGATATCAATTTAGCAAAGATGGGGAGCAACTGAAACACACATACATCATTGGTGGGCATGCAGTCACTTTGGAAACCTTTTGTTTATTTGTATGTTTCTTATAAAGTTAAACATATGCTTATCAAATAACCTAGAAATTCTTCTAGGTATTGGGGAATGAGCATATATCTTTATAAAGGACTTTAAATGGATAATTGCCCAAAACTAGAAGCAACCCCAAATATTCATTGACTAGTGAATTGATAAACAGATTTTATATATATCTATACAATGAAATACTACTGAGCAATAAAAAAAGAACAGACTGCTGATACATATTAAGAACAAGAATGAATCTCAGAAGCACTGATCTAAGTGAAAGAGACCAGGTACAAAAGTCTTTTTGTTGTATGGTTTCATTAATACGAAATTCTAAAAAAGACAAGGAAACTGAAGTGGTAGGAAAGAGATGACTGGTTGTCAGAGTATGGAAGGAAGGGGATTGACTGCAAAACAGCACAGGGTAATTTGGGGGTGATGGAATTACACAACTAGATTTATTTCTAAAAACTTAACAAACTGTTCACTTAGAATAAGTGAATATTTTTTGCAAATCTACAAATTTTATGTAAGTTATGACTCAATAAAAGTTACCGAAAGGACTAATGCAAAAGCATTAGTAGGGATAATGAGGCTCACTACAAATTGATGAGAGCAGCATTTCACCATGAGTATTTAATAATTCTGAAGTTGCATCTATTTTACAATGTAGTCTCAACATATATAATGCAAAAATTAATGTAATTACCCAGAGAAGTTGACAAATTACCGTCTAATGCAGGGGTCGGGAACCTATGGCTCACAAGCCAGATGTGGCTCTTTTGATGGCTGCATCTGGCTTGCAGACAAATCTTTAATAAAAGAAATAATTACGTTAAAAATATAAACCATTCTCATGTATTACAATCCATTCATTTCCTACCGCTCATGTTCATGGTTGCGGGTGGCTGGAGCCAATCACAGCTGTCCTCCAGGACAACACCAAATTTTTATTGGATAATGCATAACATACTTGGGTCATTGTGAGGTCAGGAAGTAAACTTCCCTCCTTTTAATCAAGTAGTCAGCTAGCTAATTGCAGAAACCCTTTTGACAAAGAAGATGGCTAAAAGAAAAGGTGAGGAATATCATACTTTTCAGCAGGAATGGATGGAGGAATTCACCTTTCTGGAGAGCAGGTTCTGCAGTGTGTCTAATATGCAATTATATAATTGCATCGATGAAACAGTCAAATATAAAAAAAAAAAAAGAGTAAAATATAAAGCGGCACTTTGACACACACACCATACTACATTTGCATCGAAATATCAAGTGGGGACAGCAGGAAGAAAGCATGTCAAGAGCTACTGTGCAGAGTACAAGTTACTCAGCAGCAACTCCGTGTTTGGACCCAACAAGGTGACTGGAATTCAGCTAGCTTTGCTGGTGCTTTAGCAATTGTGAGAAACAGAAAGCCATTCACAGATGGGGAGTATGCCAAAACGTTCATACTTGATGTTGCCAATGACCTTTTTGACGACTTTTTGGATAAAGACAAGATAATCAAACGAATAAAAGACATGCCTCTGTTGGCAAGAACTGTTCACGATTGTACCATCATGATGGCAAATCAAATGGAGGCAACACAAGTGAAGGACATAAATGCAGCATCATTCTTTTTTCTCGCTTTGGATGAGTCAACAGACGTAAGCCATTTATCCCAGTTCAGCATGATTGCAAGGTATGCTGTCGGTGACACACTGCATGAGCAGAGTCTTGCTGTCTTGCCTATGAAAGAGACAAGAGGGGAGGATTTATTCAAGTCTTTCACTGAGTTCGCTAAAGAAAACAATCTACCAATGGATAAACTTATTTCGGTGTGTAATGATGGTGCTCCGTGCATGGGGGGGGGGGGGAAGAACAGAGGATTCGTAGCGCTTCTTCGTGAACATGAAAAGAGACCCATCCTAAGTTTTCACTACATCCTACATCAGGAGGCGCTTTGTGCTCAGATGTGTGGTGAGCAGCTTGGTGAGGTGATGTCGCTGGTCATTTGGGTGGTCAACTTTATTGTTGCCCAAGCTTTAAATGTTCGCCAGTTTAAAACACTGCTGCATGAAGTTGAATAATTATCCTGGTCTGCTTCTGCACAGCAGTGTGCGTTGGTTGTCAAGAGGGAAGGTGCTCAGCCATTTCGTGGCTTGTTTGAGCGAAATACGGACTTTTCTTGAAATGAAAAACGTCAATTATCCTGAGTTAGCTAACACTGAGTGGCTCCTGAAGTTCTATCTCGTGGACATGACTGAACATCTGAACCAGCTCAATGTGAAAATGCAAGGAGTTGGAAATACAGTCTTATCCCTTCAACAAGCAGTGTTTGCATTTGAAAACAAGCTGGAACTCTTCATCTCCGACATTGGAACAAGTCGTTTACTACACTTTGAAAAACTGGGAGAGTTTAAAGATGCATGCACAGCAAGTGACCCTGCTCAACATCTTGATCTCTAGCAGCTAGCGAGCTTCACATCTAGTCTCCCGCAGTCATTTAAAGTGCGCTTTGGAGAATTTCATGAGCGCACTCATTATTTTAAATTCATCACCCATCCACACGAGTGTGCAGTGGACAGCGCCGACCTGAGTTACATCTCCGGTGTCTCTGTCAGAGATTTTGAGCTACAAGCTGCTGACCTAACGGCCTCAAACATGTGGGTGAATAAGTTCAAGTCACTGAATGAAGATTTGGAAAGACTTGCACGACAGCAAGCAGAGTTGGCGAGCAAGCACAGTGGGGAGAAATGAAAAAACTTCAACCCGCGGACCAGCTGATTATCAAAACTTGGAACGCGCTTCCCGTCACATACCACACACTGCAGCGTGTGAGTATTGCTGTACTGACAATGTTTGGCTCTACGTATGCATGTGAGCAGTCTTTTTCACATCTAAAGAACGTTAAGACCAACCTACTATCACGTTTAACAGATGGAAGTCTCAATGCCTGCATGAAGCTTAACCTCACCACGTATCAACCAGACTACAAAGCCATCAGCAAAACCATGCAGCACCAGAAGTCACATTAATGGTAAGAAGTACTTTATTCATCATCGGTTAGGAACAGCATAACAACGTTATTAAAAAGAATTCAGAGACTTGTTGTACTTTAAAAGTGTTGGTCTTACATAAAATGCACACATTTACTTGTATTTAGTGTTAAACATATTGTATGGCTCTCAGGGAATTACATTTTAAAATATGTGGCATTCGCCTGACCAGGAGGTGGTGCAGCGAGTGGATAGAGTGCCGGACTGGGATGCGAAGGACCCAGGTTCGAGACCCTGAGCTCGCCAGCTTGAGCGCAGGCCCATCTGGCTTGAGCAAAAGCTCGCCAGCTTGGACCCAAGGTCGCTGGCTCCAGCAAGGGGTTTCTTGGTCTGCTGAAGGCCTGCCATCAGGGCAAATGTGAGAAGGCAGTCAATGAACAACTAGGGTGTTGCGACGGCAACAAAAGACTAATGATTGATGCTTTTCACCTCTCTTTGTTCCTGTCTGTCTGTCCCTATCTATCCATCTCTCTGACTCTCTCTCTGTCCCTGTAAAAAAAAAAAAATGTGGCATTCATGGCTCTCTCAGCCAAAATGGTTCCTGGCTCCTGGTCTAGTGGGAGATTTACAAACCTTTCTCTGTATTGGACATATATATGACTATATTTCCTGTCAACATCCTATAATAAATATTTAAAAGGGAAGATTATTCTAAAAAAAATCTATTCATTTCAGTAAAATTCTTTATTTTGGTACAGACTCATTCAATTGCAGTGATCTATTACTAAGAAAAATGTTCATGTGTCATAATTGAATGTAATAAATATTAATTTTATTGTATCTTTTTAATATGAGTTTTTCTTGCTTAAAGTATTTTTGTATTTCTGCTACTTGACTTCATCTTTCCTTTGTACCAGAAACCTAATGATTTATGAGTATATCTTGGAAGTTTCCAGCTGACTCACAAAGATTTAATAGCTATGGTATACCAGAGCAAGATTTCAGACAAAGATGTAACTGGTTCCATAACTATAAAAAGACTTCATCCTCATCGAAGCTATGTAGGTTGGGTTGTTGGATTTGGAGAATTTCTTTGAAGAAAGCTGTTGCTGTGAATCCCTGCCATCATCCCAAATGGGAATGGGGAGGTTTCTCCCTCTTTCCTCAAGCATGGTGAAAGAAGTTTTGACAGGACTTTGAATCCCGTCATCTGCAGTAAGGGGGACGTAATGGACTGGTGTCCTGCCTTCTGACTAGGAAGTCTTGAGGACAAGAGACAGCAAGAGATAGGCTACCTTGTACTTTGATGACAGAGCAAAGAGCCTAGCTCATGCATTGAGATCATTATGTACTGCTTGAGTTTGCTAGTTTGTGACTCAGATGGGTTGAAAGAGAGTGAAAGCCATTGGCTTAGTGGGTGGATTCTCTTAGAACATGTTCAATAGGGCCACCTGGAGGGGAAAACAGGCTTCACTAGAAGACAGGTCAAGAGATCTGTGAGAAGCTGTGATTTAGTTGGATTGCGCTGGGGCAGTGGTCAGCAAACTCAGTCAACAGAGCCAAGTATTAACAGTACAACGATTGAAATTTCTTTTGAGAGCCAAATTTTTTAAATTTAAACTATATAAGTAGGTATATTCCTTATTGAGGTAATGCCTGCACGTGGTATTTTGTGGAAGAGCCAGACTCAAGGGGCCAAAGAGCCACATGAGGCTCACGAGCCATGGTTTGCTGACCAAGGGGCTGGGGGAACCCTTGGAAGGACCCATTAAAATCTGCTATTAAATTCCCTTTAAAATTTGCTAGGCCCAGAGAGCATGAAGTCAGGTTGTGATTGCTAGTCTGCTAAGAACCTTTGGGCTTATATCTTCCCTGTCCTTCCACCCTCTTCAACCCTGGAGGGAGTCAGAAATGGCATCTAGCCCAACATCTAGTAAGTAAGGGAGGAGGTGAGTCCAGAAAGCATGAGGGCACCCTTTGCAGGGAGGCAGCCACCTCCAGTCTGCCTGAGTGTTAGGGGAAAGTCTAACCTTTGAAGTGAAATCTTTGCCTCTTAATCACGTGGCCTATTCTGGAGACTCCTGTTCTGAAACAGCATAGATTCCTGTATCACAGACTGGACTTGCTGTTGCTGCTTCTACCTCAGGAGCTTTCCCTGCCTTGCTCCTTGATCCCCTTTGGGTGTTTGTTCACATGTTATCTCCTCAGTGAGTCCTTCCTTGATTACCCTATT
The DNA here is from genome assembly GCA_037038555.1 of Rhynchonycteris naso. Classification (NCBI taxonomy): domain Eukaryota; kingdom Metazoa; phylum Chordata; class Mammalia; order Chiroptera; family Emballonuridae; genus Rhynchonycteris; species Rhynchonycteris naso. The sequence goes on from CM073001.1 coordinate 21,500,752, forward strand.
CATCATTCAAACCACCCACCCTGTTCCCCTCCAAGCCCTTACCCGGCTTTATTTTTCTTCGTTACATATTGCATCATGTCATGCAATATCATGTCACAGCTTTGGTGTGAGTGTTTGTCCCCCTCAAACATAAACTCCATTGAGAGCAGGGGCCTTGTTGTTTTTCCTCCCGTTGTGCCCTTAACACCCAGAACAGAAGAATGTATTCATTCAACAAATATTTAATTATCAAATTGAGACTATTTTGTGATATAAACAATAATAAATAAATTTACTCATAATTATGTCCTATAAGTTCTACTCTTTCAACATCCTTGTTAAGTAAGTATTTTTTTGTTTTTTCTAAACGGTTTTATTAAGATATAATTAACATACCATCCAGTTCACTCATTTAAAGTGTACAATTTAATGGCTTTTGATATACATATTTACAGAGCTGTATAACCATTACCACACCTTTTTTTTTTTTTTTTTTTAGAGAGGAGACAGAGAGAGAGAGAGAAAGAGAAAGGGGGGAGGAGCTGGAAGCATCAACTCCCATATGTGCCTTGACCAGACCAGTGCAGGGTTTTGAACTGGCGACCTCAGTGTTCCCAGGTCGACGCTTTATCCACTGCACCACCACAGGTCTCATTACCACACTTTTAGAACATATTCATGACCTGAAAAGACACTCCATACTCCTTTGCCATCATATAGTATTACCCCATTCTTTCCCCAGTCCCAGTCACCTACAATCTACTTTCTATTCCTACAGATTTGGTGATATGGGGCATTTCATATCCACAGGATCACATAAAATATATGGTTCTTTGTGACTGGTTTCTTTTAGCATAATCTTTGCAAGGTTTATATATGTTATAGTATATATCAATATTTTCTTCCTGTTTATGGCTGAATAATATTTCACTGGATATACCACATTTTTATACTTTTACCTATTAATGGACATTTAGGTTGTTTTCACTTTTTTGAATGCTGCTGGAATATATGTATATGTTATTGTATGGATGTATGTGATTTTCATTTCTCTTGGGTCTGTCCTTGGGCATGGAATTGTAAGGTTACATGCTGACTCTGTTTATTTAGTTCTTTTGAGGAACGGCCAGACTGTTTTCCAAAGTGAGTGTACCATTTTACGTTCTCACCAGCTGGGCATGAGGCTTCTAATTTTGCCACATCATTACTATACTTGTTATCCAACACCTATAATCTGTGTTTTTTATATCAGCCGTCCTAATGGTTTTGATTTGTATTTATCTAATAATTGATGACATTGAACACCATTTCATGTGTTTATTGGCCATTATCCTGTATCTTTTTTTGAGAAATGTGTATTCAGATTCTTTGCCTGTTTTTAAAAATAGGGTTATTGTCTTGTTATGGCCCTTTGCTTTTTGACTAGAATTTTTTAAAAATATATTACATATGTATATTATTTCTTTTAGAGAGAGAGAGAGACGGAGAGGAAAGGAGAGATGAGAGACATGAACTCATAGTTGTGGCACCTTAGTTGTTTGTTGGTTGCTTCTCATACGTGCCTTGACTGGGGGGTTCCAGCCAAGCCAGTGACCCCTTGCTCAAGCCTGCGACCTTGGGCTCAAGCCAGCAACCATAGAGTCATGTCTATGATTCCACTTTCAAGCCAGACACCCTGTGTTCAAGTTGATGAGCCTGTGCTCAAGTTGAATGAGCCTATGCTCAAACCAGTGACCCCAGGGTTTTGAATATGAGTCCTCAGGGTTCCAGGTTGATGCTTTGTCCACTGCGCCAACACGTGGTCAGGCTAGGAGTTTTAAAGCTGGTTCTGGTTGTCTTTCCTACTGTTCTTCAGGTAGAAGAAGTGAAGCGACGGCAGTACTCCCTTGCATTCAGCTCAGCTGGAGCCCAGGCTCAGACCTATCATGTCAGCTTTGAAACTTTGGCTGAGTACCAGAGATGGCAACGGCAAGCATCCAAGGTGATAAACGTCAGGATGTGGAGCTAAGAATGTAGAAGCCTAATAGAAATGTATAATACTTTGAAACTAAACTTATTCCCAAGAGAGTGAATTATAATTCTTACACATTTATTCTAGGCCTTTCTGAGTATATAATGAACGAAACCAAGGAATTCCACCACATCCTTAACTTACTTAATTTATTTTTTTGTATTTTTCTGAAGTGAGAAGCGGCAGACAGACAGGCAGACTCCTGCATGTGCTTGACCGGGATCCACCCAGCATGCCCACCTGGGGGCAGTGCTTTGCCCATCTGGGCTGTTGCTCCATTGCAACTGGAGCCATTCTAGTGCCTGAGGTGAAGGCCAAGGAGCCACCCTCAGCGCCAGGGCCAACTTTGCTCCAATGGAGCCTTGGCTGCGGGAGGGGAAGAGAGAGATAGAGAGAAAGGAAAAGGGGAAGGGTGGGGAAGCAGACGGACACTTCTCCTGTGTGCCCTGGCCAGGAATAGAACCCGGGACATCCAAATGCAGGGCCAATGCTCTACCACTGAGCCAACCAGCCAGGGCCCTTAACTGATTTTATTTGCTAGGTACAGAATGCTTTCAAGAGTGTTTTCAGGTGCATTTACCTTTGTCCCAGGTAGAGCCTTGAAGGAATGAGATTCAAATGACTTTCCCTGGACCATAGTAATTGGTGATAGATGTAATCATTCTGTAATTGGTAGCCTAGTTTTCTTGGTCTGTATGTATTTAACACAGCTTTGATGAACCACTTCAGATTTGAACTTACTGATGGAACATGGCTTGTGATTCTGCCGCAAACCATTATTCCTGTATGCTTTATCAGGATAATTAACTTTTCAGCATAAATTCTGCTGTTTTAGTTTGTAACAGTGAAGTGCTCTAAAGTCGTACTGCAGTTTTCAAATTCTCTTGTTCTCCTAGGTATCTTTGCGGAATTTTAACACATTTTTCTTTGTGGAGCTAAGTAGCTGCATAAAGGATTTTCAGTATAGTGACCTGCTATCGAAACGTGAATGACTTTTCCAGTGGTATCTTGTTTGTTTCTCTTTTTTAAGACATATTTTTCAGAACCCATGTTTTCTTAGCACACTATTATATAAATAATAAACCTTGTTTTGGTTTTATTGAATTTTCTATACTTAAATTGTGTAATAAAATCTGCTTGGAATAAAACTAGTTTCAGTTTTTAGTAGCTATTTCATTCTTCTGTCATGAGAAGTTAATATTTTTTGAGCACCTTTTGCATGCTAAGCAGTGTGCTGTGTGCTTGGTTATTTCATTTTATCCTCACAGCATTTGAAGAAATTGTACTAGTGAAGCAGCACAGCCCATGTGGCAACAAAAGCCCATATCTTTTGACATCACACTGCCTCCCAAAGTTCTGTAGTTATTTTAAATCATTATAATTTTACATTCTTGTATGAAATGTTGTCTTTCCATCTTTATGATTTATATATTTTTTTTATCTTTTGCTTATAGACACTTTACAACATACCTTAGGGTTTTCCTAGTAGCTTATGGTTTTAGGAAAAGTAAAAGTTAACTGGTTTTTATAAATGAATAATTGGAACTCATTATCTTTTCCCCTCTGTAATCCATGTCTTGTGGTGTGACTGCCACTCCATCCTGCCGGTGAGAGCGTTCCGTGCTAGCTCAGGTGGTTCTCTCTGACCTTGTTCAGGTGGTGTCCCAGCGGATCAGCACTGTTGATCTCTCATGCTACAGCCTGGAGGAGGTTCCTGAGCATCTCTTCTACAGTCAAGATATCACCTACCTCAACTTGCGACACAACTTCATGCAATTAGAAAGACCAGGGGGCCTTGACACTCTTTACAAGTATGTGGAGAATAGGTTTCCAGACTGACTTACTGAAAATGAATCATAATCCATATATTAGTAGTTTATACTTAGAAGTGAGTATGCTTGCCATCATATTATTTCTTTTATTTCAAAAATTTCCCCTCAATTTTGAAGAAGAAGTAACATTTTTTTTTTTTTTGAAGTAACATTTTTTATTTACACAGTTTTCCCATTTTCCTTCCCCATCTGTAATTTTTGGATGCAAAATTTCTGTTAACGAGGCCACATTGAGCTGCCATTGATCTGGATTATTTTTCTATATATTATTGACAGTGATACATGATCTGTGTAGCCAGGGTAAATTGAGAGATTCAGTTTATGGAAGTTTTGATTCAAAAGTATCAAACAAATAAATGACTTAAAGGGAACAGGCCTAATTTCAAGAATTCCGCTTCCAGGTTAAGATTTTTATCTTTACTTTGTTAGTGCTACCGCCAACTTTCTAGCCTTTTCTTAGCCGTGAAACATCTTTCTCCTAATAAAGGAAACATTTCACTCCAAAGGGACTATCCTATGACCCATATTTTTTCCATCTCCTTTGTTAGAATATATTTTCCATTCTCAATCTCCACTCATGTCACCTCCTTCATCTCTTTAAAAATGGGTGGCAGTGAATATATGTATAAGTAATTATCTGGGCTTCTTGTGGGGAGGGGAGAAATTGGAAATTAAAGTAACTAAATTACACGGTAATTAAAAAGATAATACACAGGGAAATGACATTTTATACATTTTCTTAATGACTGGTATTTCTAGAATAAATCTCAGAAGGCTCTTTGATTTTTATCTCATGTTTTATAAAGTTTTTCAAATATAAGTCTATATTTAGTAATGAAATAATTGTTTTAATAACATTGATATATAAAAAATACAAATAAGCTATAGTTTTGAGGAATTGGGTTTCTCACATTTCCTTCTGAGTTGCTATGAAAATAGGGTTAATCTACTTTGAGGACTAGGTTAGGAATTTGGAAGTTAAGGTACCAAGGCCACAATTAGTATTCAGTGTCAGAACAATTAGAAATCAAGAGTTGAAAATTTGGAAGAGGAGCATTAGAGGGAGGTACCAAGGATTCAAATCTAGACACAGGTGATAGAGTTTCATTGTGGAGAACACCACCTCAGCCTTACCATCTTGCACTAGCATAATAATGAGTCTAATACTCAAACGTGGAATTACCAGAGTGACTCCCATGGATCCGATTTAGGTTGACGCTGTCTCTGGCTAAGACAGTATAGATACTTTTACTTGTACTAACAAAATAGAAGCACTAGAAATTACTATTTCATGTTGCATATCAGATTACAGTAGGCTACAATAAAACTTCGTATTACAAACATATCTTAAGCTAGATATAAGTGGCCCATTCATTTCAAGTAACATTTGAGCCAGTATAATTTCAAAATGTAAAAAGTTGCTTAAAATGGGATTTGATCTGCATGTTTGTTAGCTATTCCTTTGTCTATGAGTTGATTAATTGGTTCAAGGTTTTTGTATGTTATATTGCATGTAGAAGTTTAATAAAGGAAAAGACTTCAAGCATATCAGTATGAGTTGATGCTAAATAATTGTAGCAACATAAGGTTTATTTTACTTCAAGATTTTCTGCCCTTTTGAGGATAGGACCTTGGCAACCTGGACTGAGCGTTGGTTGTCTTAGGATCTGTGCTGTGCACAACGTTTGGCACATAGCAAGTGCTCAACAAATATTTGTTGAACAAAGTCTATGATAGAACATTTAAAATAGATTGTGTTTTCACTCAATAGTGTGTGTGTGTGTGTGTGTGTGTGTATATATATATATATATATATATATATATAATTTATGCTTCTGCTTTTTAGATTTTCTCAGCTGAAGGGCCTGAACTTGTCCCATAATAAACTTGGGTTGTTTCCTGTATTGTTATGTGAGATTTCTACACTGACTGAGCTAAATCTCTCCTGTAATGGATTTCATGACCTGCCAAGTCAGATTGGTGATCTCCTAAAGTAAGTAGCTTAAACTTTTCCTGGAGTCTTCATTTTCCTTGCAGAATAGGTTCCTTGTCTGGCATTTGGAATGAAGGTGAACTGTGAGCTCTCACGGTGAAATAAACCCTGTACGTATGAGGGAACTAGTCTGCAGCAGTTACTTGCCCACAGCAGTGGCTGGTCCTCAGTTTCAACAGCAGAGACTCTGACCATTTTTGATGTTGGAGGGACCGTCACTGTCAGTTATATATAAGCCATCTACTAAGTTTCTGTAGATAGACCTAGGACATTTTCTCATTTATTGGAGTGATAATAAATTAGTGACAGAATTCATAATTCTAGTTCTGTCCATTCCAATTACAACCTTTCATAAAGTAGACTTGTTTTGTTTTTTTCCCACAGTCTTCAAACTCTCTGCCTTGATGGCAACTTCCTAACTACTTTGCCTGAAGAGTTGGGAAATCTGCAACAGCTTTCATCCCTTGGAATTTCCTTCAACAACTTTAGTCAAATTCCTGAGGTTTATGAGAAACTCACTATGTTAGATAAAGTGGGTATGGCAGGAAATCAACTGGAAGTCCTAAACCTTGGGGTGCTGAACAGGATGAGCCACATCAAACACGTAGATTTAAGGTAAGGTTGGTTGTTACCTTATCTTTAGATAGACCTCTAACGGACCTTTAGGTTTTCTCTTTATAAAGACTTCTTTAAAACATTAGGCTTTTGCCCTGGCTGGTTGGCTCAGCGGTAGAGCATCAGCTTAGTGTGTGGAAGTCCTGGGTTCAATTCCCGCAAGGGCACACAGGAGAAGTGCCCATCTGCTTCTCTACCCTTTCCCCTCTCCTTTCTCTTTATCTCTTTCTTCCCCTCTCGCAGCCAAAGCTGCATGGGAGCAAAGTTGGCCCGGGCGCTGAGGATGGCTCCATGGCCTCCGCCTCAGGCGCTAGAATGGCTCTGGTTGCAGCGGAGCAATGCCCCAGATGGGCAGAGCATCGCCCTTTGGTGAGCATGCCGGGTGGATCCAGGTTGGGCGCATGCAGGAGTCTGTCTGCCTCCCCTGTTTCTCACTTAATAAAAATACAAAAAAATCCCATATTAGGCTTTGAAAGCTATATTTTCAAAGTTGTATGTAATAAAGCTTCACCTTTCAACCAACAGTAGAGAGATTATGAATGAGGTAAAGGTGTACCACATGATAGAGACTTCAAATTGCCTTTGACAGAAGTTCTAACTTATCCTCCAAGCAACATTTTATGAAAATTCTCGTTTCCTTATATCCTTATCAATGTTGGATTTTAGCATTCTTTTTTTTTTTTTTCAGTGCATTAGGTAGAAATGGTAGCTCTTTGTTTTAATTAGTGTATATGAGTGAGGTTAAATATATTATTGCTTATTGATTGGTAGTTTGTATTTTTCTACAAACTTGACCATTTTTCTGTTGAATCATTTAATTTCTTCTTGATATCCATTGTATTATAATTAAAATGTTAAAGGTTTTACTAATTTTTATGAGTTTTTATTTTTTGTTATCTTTTCCTAAAGGAGTTGGTAAAAGACACATACTAGATGTTCTGTCATTTACATTAATGTTTTTCAACCTCTGGTCCACAGACTGGTACCGGTCCCTGGAAGAGTTAACCACCCTGATGTTGTATAAAGATTACAGAGTCTATAATCACTGGGTTTATGATCTTTATTCAACGTCAGGATGGTTAATTCTTTCATGAACCAGCACAAAATTTCTGGTGGACTAGCAGTTGAAAACCATTAATTTACACTAAGCCACTGATATCCTTGTTAGAGATACAGTAACAGAAAAATTTATTGAAGTACAGGAAAATGAAAACAGGCCTGTGTGCATTGTCATCCTGGTATAGAAAAGTACCAAGAAACCATTTTCTGTAATTTGCCCTTCAACTATTCCATATAGATTCTGATAATTTCCTCTCCAGTAATTAATGTAATGTATCATGGCACTGGGAGAGTGGGCGGCGCAGCAGGAGGTATGGCTGCTGCCTCTTGCTGTGGTCTTGGGGCCCCATGCCTGCTGCTGCTCACTAACCCAGAGCGCTATGTTCACCTTCTTCCTTCGTCTCTACCTAACTGTAGTAGGTGTTTGTATGGAAGTTTTTAACTAACTTTGTGGGTGTGGTACCTTACTCTTTTCTTTTTGTTTAATTTGTTATGTATTTGCCAAACTAGATTGTCTAACTTAGTCTCAACAAAGAACTTAAAGTACAGCCATCTGGTTATTTACTTTTAGTACCTTGCAAAATGAGGCAAATAGTGAAATTCTTAAGTTGTTTAGGAAAGAGAGAAAGGGATCAGACATCTCCTATTTTTCTTTTGATGAGCACATTTAGTAGATTTTATTTCTAATGATTTCCTTATTTCTGAATATTAAGGATGAACCATTTGAAAACTATGGTTATTGAAAATCTGGAGGGAAATAAATACATCACTCACATGGATTTGCGGGACAACCAACTGACTGACTTAGATCTTAGCTCCCTATGTAGCTTGGAGCAGCTGCATTGTGAGCGGAACCAGCTGAGGGAGCTGACACTCAGTGGCTTCTCCCTTCGGACTCTCTACGCCAGTTCGAACAGTGAGTTAGTTCTCTGTCCAGCCTCCTGTATTTTCTCCTATAGCTCTCGCCAGAGCTTTCTATGAACAGTGGCATCTGTGGTGTCCTCAGCCACTCTGCAAAGTCAAGTTTGAGGTTCACTGAGACCATGGTCTTTGCTATGGAAATATTTATTATCAGGCCCATTTCCCATTCTTAATGTATCTTAAGAATCTGAATAAATGGCCCAATTGGGAAAGACATCATTGACATAGATGTAGTCCTTAGTAATCAAGATTCTATGACAGTATTATGGGATTGGGGTTTGTTTGAAGTTAGTTTAGCTACTCTGTTTACAGAATTCTGAAATTCAACAACCTGGAAGGATTCACATCACTTGCAGTTTTGACACCTCAAGAGTAAAGAACTCAGCTTCACAAAAGAAATTATGCAGATGACCAGTTCTTATAGGAAAATGCACTCAACTTCACTAGGCACACCAGGGATGTGCTAATTAAAGCTCGTGTGACATCATTACACACCTACCAGGACTAGAATGAAAAAGGCTGAAAATAACCATTGTCAGCTGTTGGGAATGTGAATTGGTACAGCCACTTTGGAAAACTGTTCAGTACTATCTACTAAAGCTAAAAATAAACACACCCTCGTACTCAACATTTCCTCTCCTCAGCTTTTATTAGTCTACAAAAGACATGGAAAAAATGTTTATAGAAGCACTATACTTGGTAACCCCAACTAGAAAGGACTTACATGTCCTAACTCTAAAATGGATAAATTGTGGTACATTAACTTGAGAAGTTTGATACCACGGTGAGAACATGCAGTAATAAGACCAGATCTCACAAGTGCAGTGTGGAGTGAACGAAGCCAGATGAGACTTCATATACTGTATGTGTATACTTATGTGAACAGGCAAAAGTAGTCTGTGGTACAGGGAGTTGGGATGGTGCCAGAGGGGACTGAAAGGGTAGATACGGGGGAGCGTCTGCAGAGCTAGTAATGTCCTGTTTCTTGATCTGGGCACTGGTTACACTAGTTTGTTCCATTTGTAAAAATTGATTGATCTATACACTTAAGATTGTTGTCCTTTTCTATATATATGTTTTACTTTAGTTGAAAGTTAAACTATTGCCAGTAAAAATCCAATTATCAATTTTTTTTTAGAAAAACTAAATAGTTCCTGTTACCATTTCACAACTGCCTGATGCAGTGTGTAGTCAGTGCAGTACACAGATCCTTCATTCGTTGTTGTGTTTGGTCTTCAAATTGAGATCAAGCAGTAATATGAGTTACGCAGTGGGGTTTGTCCTTCGTTCATGTCAGTAGGTGACATCAATTTCCTTCCTGATGATCTCACTAGGTCACTTTTCCCTTTTTAATCTCCACTACTTTTTTCTGAGAGAATGTGACTAACACCTATTTCTTTTTTGATTAGGGCTGACAGCAGTGAATGTCTATCCAGTACCCAGTCTTCTCATTTCTCTAGAACTTTCCAGGTGAGTGTGTCTCATGAGGGTGGTGCTTGTTTGATTCTTCATATTTAAGAGATGTATTTGGATAATTTGGTAGTTTTGAGGTACAAGAAATCTAAATATATTGAAATATTTGGATAACCTGGAGAAAGACAAAAGGATGAGTGGAGTAAGTTAAATGTCCATCTTGTCTAGTTAAGGGAAGGGCCGTCCTGAAACAGAAATGTGCCTGTGAATTACTCGTTCTTACAGTCTGGGGATGTAGGGTGAGGTGAATCATGTGCACTGATTTCCTTCTTGCCAATTGGAATCAGATAATTTTTTATATCTTAGTTTATTTTGAATTTTTTTCTTTTTTGATGTTCTTGTTACCCATATTGGTCTGATTTTTGGAGAGATATTCTGTCAGTACTATACAAATGGGGCTTGTTAATATAAATAATTTTATTTAGGATTTTATTAACTTGTCAAACTAAATATAAATGAGGTTTATTTTCTTTCCTTCATTTTTAACACGTTAGGCATTCAGGATTTAGTGGTTGAGTTTGACAGTATCAGAGAGAGAGACAAACAGCAATCTCAGGGAGGTATCCTAAGTACCAGGTAGAGAGTGCTGGAAGCAGGTACACAGGGCAGGGCAGTGAGCAGAGTCCTGTATGGGCAGGGTTGTTGCAAAGATTAACTGAGATAATAAATGCCAAATATACAGCATAGTGCCTGTAATAAAACAGTATCTTAAGAAATATTAGTTGTTATAGCAGTATTCTTTATGTTGTTACTTTATTATTATTATTATTAGGCTATTGTTCTAGATTCCCTTCTCTGCATTTCTTTTTGTCATATCTTCCTAGCAAAATTGATCCAGTATTACACATGTTTGGGTACTTGTCTCTGTTCACCTTTCTATCAACAACATTCATTGAGCATCTACTGTATTCCTAATGGACCAAGAATGCCTTGGGGATAGCAAGCTTCTGCCCGTAAGGGGCTCATGGGCCAGTTAACAGATATATTACAGACTAATAAAATCAGTTCCACTGGTCATCGTATATAATGACTTGTATTTATTTTTTATAGAAACCTGTTGGAGTGTGTCCCTGACTGGGCCTGTGAAGCCAAGAAGATAGAAATATTAGATGTGAGCTATAATCTTCTGACAGAGGTTCCTATGAGGTAAGTGTGTGTTAATGTATGTATTATGTATGTGTATATCTATATCTTTGTATGCATGTATTTAATTATTTTCCCAGGTTTGGGTTACCTTGCATAGGTACTTCCACTTATTCAGTAAATACTGAGGACTTGCTTAGTGCAGGGCCGTGTGGAGTGCTATGAGGGATACAGCAGTGGGTGATGCAGAGTCTTGGCCTACAAGACTCAGTAAGCAGATAGTTGAGGGGACTTGTGCACAGATAACTGATAAAATGTAACAAGAATTGCTGGCATAGGTTAGTGATGTGATACTAAGAATAGATCATTTTTATTGGATCAGTTGTTGTAAGCTGGGCAATGTTCTAAGAACTTTACTTTTATTATATTACTTAATTCTTTTACAGCCTTATTGTATAGGCAGTGTTATCCTCATCTTACAGATGCGGAAACTAAGGCTTGGGGTGGCCAGGCAGCTTGCCCAAGGTCACAATTAACTAGGAAGTGATGAGAGCTGGGGTTGTTCTTCCCTTCCCTTTTCATCACTGTACTCTATAAATAACATGGTTTAGAAATACAGAACTTTGAATAATTAGAGAGTGCTTCAGGGAGGATGCATATTTGAGTTGATCTTTTTTATTCTTTTTAATGTTTTATTTATTTTTTTACAGGGACAGAGAGAGAGTCAGAGAGAGGGATAGATAGGGACAGACAGACAGGAACAGAGAGAGATGAGAAGCATCAATCATTAGTTTTTTGTTGCCGTTGCGACACCATAGTTGTTCATTGATTGCTTTCTCACACGTGCCTTGACCGCGGGCCTTCAGCAGACCGAGCCACCCCTTGCTGGAGCCAGCGACCTTGGGTCCAAGCTGGCGAGCTTTTGCTCAAGCCAGATGGGCCCGCGCTCAAGCTGGCGAGCTCGGGGTCTCCAATCTGGGTCTTCTGCATCCCAGTCTGACGCTCTATCCACTGCGCCACCACCTGGTCAGGCTTGAGTTGATCTTTATAAGATGGTAGGATTTCTGTATGTGGGGGGGTGGTATTTGGGAAAGGAGGCAACTGGTATTTTGAATATACCATTTTCATGAGGTGAAAAATGTGTGCTTATCACCTAGTGGAGTCTTTAAAATTAAACTAGAGTCTTTGCAGCATAGTAGGTATGAGCCCAACCTTTGCAGTCAGATCTTGGTTCATATTCTGACTGTGCAGTTTACTACGCTCAATGTGAGATCTTTGGCAAATCAATCACTAACCCATCTGAACTTCAGAGTTAAGTGGCCTAGCACTTTTTAAGCACTGAATAGTGGTTTTGTTATAATAAATTTTGTTATTAACTTATTACAGTTAATTAATAGATTCAGTGAATTTTTAGTGCTGTCTATATTTAAAATCTCAAATCAGTTTATTCTAGAAATTGTTTAGCTCTTTCTGTGCTGCTTGCTTTCGTTAACTCACCTTTTCCCATAATGACCGTAATGACTTCCTGGTGGGTAGGTGGTAAAGAGAAGGCAATGCCTGCTTTTTTGACTGAAGAAGAGTATGTTTCTGTTCATTTACTGACTTCACTGAAATAGCCAAGGGCAGACTCAGAAAGAAAGATTTAAGTAAGTTTTTTATTTCTTTGTACTATTCCCACCCGCCCCCGCCCCCTGCCCCACCGGCAGAATCCTCAGTAGCTTGAGTCTTAGAAAACTGATGGTGGGACACAATCATGTGCAGAGCCTCCCAGTACTAGTGGAGCACATCCCTCTTGAGGTGTTGGACATTCAACATAACCTGCTCACCAGGCTGCCGGATACCCTCTTCTCCAAGGCCTTAAAGTAAGTACCGTAGATTTTATTCAGAAGAGCAGAATTATTGGCTAAACACACTGCACTGACTTGTCATTGGGGTGCCCTTTGGAACTAGATTTACAGTGTTTACCAGCTGTGGGTGGAGACATTTGCTCTTGCTATGAAATAAAATATGACACTGTTTTATGAGGCAGTAATCTTCACCTCAAATGCTGAAATAACCATCAAATACTTAAGAAGTTTTGGTGTAAACAGCTTCAAATGGAGTGGGGGGTGGTGAGGGGAGCCCAGGCTTTCATCTCAGAAAACGAGTACAGGTATGACCTTTAACAGAAATTACAGTGTCCTTGGCAGTTTCAGCTTTTGCACTAGGAGAAAAGGACATGGTGCTAAAGTTTAGCTTTTGCTTCTAGCTTCATGAAGCTCTCATTCATTCTCTATATGCTGCACTTTTTACAACCTACTTTGAAAACTGCATTTAAAGGTAACTTTGTTTCAGGTGTTGTTTGCTTTCTCATTGTAAATCAACAATAGATGATATGTCTTCTTGTTTTAACACCCATAATCAGGTTTATTTTATCTCCATTCAGTGAAAATTAGTTTTTAATTATAGCCTTGTGCAATATGGAGAAGGCAGTATTGTCTTCAGTTTAAAAATGGAGAAAACAGAGTTAATCAGTAATAATTTACCATAAGGATATAGCAGCACTTTTGAACTGGTGTGCCACAAGAATTTTTAAAGCATGCGATACTTGACTATTTAGTCAAGGGCACTGACCTCTTTTTCTTAGAGTGTCAAAAACAAAAAAATGAGAACAATACAACAATAGCTGTCTGGTGTGAATCAAAATAATACCTATTGTTTTTTGTCAGATCAGCAAAAAAATACATGTTTTTGTTGTGCTATAAAATTTTAGGGATTAGTTTATGTGTGCCATGAGATGGAAGAGGTTGAAAACCTCTGGGCTGCAGGAAACATACAAAAAGCATTTAAGCTATAAGTGTGTAGTTCTTTGTCTGGCATCTTCTATATCTCAATACACTTCGTTAGAAATTCCAAAAAATAAACCCTTTGGAAATTCAAAAGTGTTATTACTTATATTATATTAATATTAATCACATCATATCATATATCATTATGTTTCATATATCATATTATATATATTTTAAGTATAATTTGGCAACTAATAGCCACGAAGAAAAGGCTGACTGGGGTGTGTTCTGTCAGCCTCAGATACTTGAATGCATCCGCAAATAGTCTGGAGTCTCTGCCATCTGCTTGTGCTGGGGAGGAGAGCCTGAGTGCCCTGCAGCTGCTCTACCTGACCAACAACCTCCTGACAGATCAGTGTGTGCCCGTCCTGGTGGGGCACCCGCACCTGCGAATCTTGCATCTTGCAAACAACCAGTTACAGACTTTTCCCGCGAGGTAAACTAATGCAAACTTCAGTCATTTCAGACCAGTAACAGGGATTCTGCATTTGTCAGACTACATTGCATCTATCTGCTGGGTTTTCTTACTTTATGTCAAGTGACTTACTGATGCTGTGAATACACTCATTGAATCGGAAACTGTTTGTGCCAGTTGTTAAGAATCAGTAACAAGAGAAATTGTGGTTAATTCTAGTTGTAGTTATCTATTAATGAATAGTCTAAGAATTTTTAAACCTACAAAAGTACGGGCTTATGAAATAAAAAAAATTCTGGAGACAGTTTTTTCTTTTCTCTTGTCAGCACTATTTTATAAAATACTATTGAGTCCATTGATTTATTCATTACATACAGTTGACCCCCTTGAACAACATGAAGGTTAGAGGGATATGACCCCCATATAATTGATAATCCACATACAACTTTTGATTCTACTGTCAGCCCTTTGCATGCATGGGTTCAGCCAAGTTGGATGAAGAATAGTATGTTTGAACTGCAGTTGGGAAACCATGGTTGGAAATGCAAAAATGCTGTTTCCCATCCACAGCTGGTCTAAACTGTGGATGGGAAGCCTGTGGGGATGAAGGGCCAGCTGTATTTATTGAAAAAGATCAGCATGTATGTGGATAAGCACAGTTCAAACTCACCTTGTTCAAGGGTCTGCTGTCTCTGTGGAATGCCTATTGTGTGTTAGTACTGTGTAAGTATCGGGGAGCAGTGGTGAAGTCACAGTCTGTGTTCTCAAGGAACTTACAGTCAGATTGGGGAAACAGACAGGTACATAGGCATTTGCACTGCAGTGTAATAAATTCAGGATGATAAAGATACACGGTGGCTAGCTGCACTGCACAAAGCCTGGTGTGGGGTTGGCTTTCCAGGAAGAAGAAATGAATAGTAGTTAGCTGGGCTTCACCTATAAGAAGACATAAGAGAGATATTGATGTGGTCAGACTTTTAAGAAGTGTCAGTACAAAAATAAATATCTTCCAAAATATATTTGATTAAATTTGATAGTGGAAAAATCCATCTATACCATGAAAGTAATATTAAAACTCATGTTTTGAAAAACTAAAAAAATTAGGGAAATGTTTCATATAATTTGAATGAAAACAAAACTCTTTTTCTTTTTTTAGCAAGAGAGACAGAGAGGGACAGACAGGAAGAGAGAGATGAAAAGCATCAACTTATAGTTGCATCACTTTTTAGTGGTTTATTGATTGCTTTCTCATATGTGTCTTGACTGGGGGGCTCCAGCAGAGGTAGTGACCCCTTGTTCAAGCCAGCGACCTTGGGCTCAAGCTAGTGACCATGGGGTCACATCTATGATCCCACACTCAAGCCCATGACCCCGTGCTCAAGCTGGTAAGCCTGCGCTCAAGCTAGCAACCTCATGACCTCAGGGTTTCGAACCTGTGTCCTCAGCATCCCAGGTCAATGCTGTATCCACTGCACCACAACCTGGTCAGGCCAAAACTATATTTTGATTCTAATTTATAAATTTTCTGGGAGATGATTCCCTGGCAGGTTGGCTCAATGGATAGAGTATCAGCCTGGCATGCAGATGTCCCAGGTTTGATCTCCAGTCAGGACACACATGAGAAGCGACCATCTACTTCTTTTCCCCTCTCTCTCCTCTTGCAGCCAGTGACTCAGTTGGTTCGAGTGTTGGCCCCAGACTAGGGTAGCCAAGTGGATCTTAGTTGAGACGCATGTGGGAGTCCAGGTCCCCTCCTTTCACTTAAAAAAAAAGAAGGAAAAAATAAATATTCTTAGAAATGTGATGAACTCAGGGAAATCTGATAGAGATGATAACTTTTGTGACTATTTGTGAAATGAGATATTTAGAGCTTATAAAAGATAACCAGGATAAACTTGATTGCTTCCTTGGAAACAATTTAAATGGTGACTTTTAAAGTGAATGCAGAATCCTAATTTCAGGATTTGATAGATCTTTTAAAATCCTATGAGATTAATTCAGTTGGCTCCAAATATAGTCATAGAAAGTGAAAATGACTGGCCACTGACAAGTTATATTAGTTTATAAAGCTTTTGAGAGATATGAAATGAATACTCTGAAACTGATGAATTCCACCTAATTTGATGACACTCTTATTGTTGGAGGGGTCAAAGTAGGCTAATATAAAACTTAAAACACATTAAAAACATGAAAATAAGTTAGAAGTAAAGATAAAAATGAATAGGAGGTTATACAAAATTACAGTACTCTGAAAACAGATAATAAAACAAAATGGAATTTAGGAACAGTACATTAAAGAAAAATAGATGCTCTGTACTGAATAAGAAACCCATGTCAGGCCATCTCCCAGTGTTGTCATTGCCCAGGCACCACCCGAGTCTCCTGTTTCCCTTGCACTGTTTTCACTAGCGAGCACAGTCCTGGGCGCTCCTGAGAGACTGACGCAGATAGGGGACATGTTTCTACCTACAGGTGAGAAAGGTCCAAGCAGGGAGGAGTATGAGAGCGTAGTGTGAGGTTTGGACATGCAGCACTTTTAAAATATATTATTAAGTAAAAAAATAAAAAATTATAAAACATATAATGTAGCATCATTTTTTAATTTGTAAAATAGAGTTTCATGCATTTAATAGGACAGAAATACTCTTCAACAAAATGTCATCAGAGATCTCTGGTGATAGGATTAAAAGATTTGTTCTTTTTCTGTTTGTCCCTTTTTTCAGTTTTTTCACTGAATGTATGTTACTATTGTAGTAAAAAAGTTTTAATTTACTGAGCTTAGGTATTAGAAAATATTTATGGCTTTTCTAGCAATAGAAATTATGTGTTATAAGAAAGGGCAGGATGTGGATTTTATGTAAAGCAAATATGCATATGAAGTTTGGTAGGAAATTCAGCAAAATAAGAATAAAAATTTATTCCACTTAGAGATATTGTTGATGTATTTTATTTTCTGAATGTTTTCACTATGTTATAGCAGTTTATTATTTTTGTAATTTTTAAAATCAGTAAATAAAAAGAAATCAGAGCAATTTGTAATAATCTAAATAGAGGTGTTAGGCCATTTTAAGATATTTGGAGAAAACTTTGCTTAATCCAGTGGAACAGTGTGATTACTTACGTTATAGTCCCTCACACAGCGCTGTGTGTATAATAAACACTCAATTAAATGTTTAACAGAGATGAATTATGTTATAAATAGGCAATGTTAAAAATTTAAAACTGAAAGGACTCTTAGTGATGATTTAGTACAGCTTCTTTGATAGCTGAGGATATTGATACAAACTGCTATTAACTTATGCAGTAGTTTGCAACCAGTTAGTGGCAAAGCAAGTACCACAGCTAACCTACAAACCCTAGCCCTTCCTGTAAGTCACATATAGGCAGCTGTTCATGCTCACAAGACCCAGCAGCCGTATGAGAAGCAAGGGGAGCATCAGCCCCTGAAAACACACCAACTGGCAGGTGAGGCTGAGAGTTAGCCGAGCAGTCACCTTGCTGAGTCCTTCCCTTTCTAGTGTCTGGTCATTCCATTACGACCAGTCACCTGGCAGTGGACCAGGTCGCCTCTGTACTCTGGCTGCTATGAAACTTGCTTGGCAGCTCGTTTTGGGTGCTCTGTGGTATACTGGTGTTTGTTTTCCAGCAAACTAAACAAATTGGAACAATTGGAGGAACTGAATCTAAGTGGCAACAAGCTTAAAACCATTCCCACGACCGTAGCGAACTGCAAAAGGCTGCACACCCTTGTCGCACACTCCAACAACATCAGCATTTTCCCAGAAATACTGCAGTTGCCTCAGATCCAGGTACTTTCTCACGTGCTGGCATGGCGTCCCTCGGGGAGGGGGCTGGCCGGAGTGGGGATGAGGTTGATCTCATAGGAAGAAGGAAGTGGCAGTTAGGGACCACAGTATATTTATTGGGTTTCTGGGAAGATATTAAGCTCCTTTGGAGAATATAGCAGGAGTTTGAGCTTTAGGGAGACAAGAGTTAACTACCTATGGCGTATTTTCTTCTGATTTTCCATTTTTCTGTCAGTTTGTAGACTTAAGTTGCAATGACTTGACAGAAATTCTGATTCCAGAGGCTCTGCCTGCTACCTTACAAGACCTTGACCTGACTGGAAATACAAATCTGGTTCTGGAACACAAGACACTGGACACATTTAGGTAAGAAGCATTTTGAAAATGAATCCCCATGTGCTCTTATTCCCACCAGCCATGTGCGGGTCTTCTTAAGGATGGTGAAGATCTTGATTATTTAAAGGAAAAGAAGGGATGAAGACATAAAGCCTTTCATTCTCTACTTTGATTCAGTTATGGATGGATGTTTTCTCCATTCATATTAATATCCCCTAGGCCATTTATATCGGAATTCAGCATCACAGCTACTGCTCAGCACACACTAAATATCTTTATGTGGCAGGCAGAGACATCTTAGGTGGCACAGATCATATTAAATTACAATAGGTAAGGGACAATGCCAGCTTATTCATTGGACCATGTTAATTGTATCAAAATACATAAAATAAGTAGATAGTTGGCTGAACCTTTGAAATATTTGTTGTACTTAGTTTCCATTGAGGTGAACAGCATCAATTGTAACAATATTTGACCCTTATTTCTTCCTCCTATCCTTTTCCTTTCTCCTCCTTGGCAGGTGGGCCAGCACACTACTTTCTGTTAGTCTCTCTGAAAATAAATCTTAGTCTGTCAACAGACTATTTTATAAAAACATGTACTGTTGTTGGGATAGTTTTTGTAAAACACAGACGTGTATATGATTTAATCTTCCCCTCCTTCTCTTCCCACAGCCATATCACAACCTTGAAAATTGACCAGAAACCTTTGCCAACCACTGATTCTGCAGTTACATCAACTTTCTGGAGCCATGGGCTGGCTGAGATGGCGGGGCAGAGAAACAAGTGAGTGTCCTGGCCATGGAGATGGGGAAGAGAAAAGGCAGCCCCTGGCCCCTAGGAACTGCTCTGATGCTGAAAGCAGGCCATGTGCTCAGGTTGGACGTAACAAATCATACAATGTCAGCCTCAGATTAAAATCACCCCTTCATTAGACCTTCTCCAAAATGACTTAACTGTAGCCCAAATCCTGTATTAGGTTTTGTAGCATCCTCTTACCTGCACACCCAAGTTCCATGGAGTGCATTCTCCCTTGCTGCAAGCCCAACTTGTTCAACCACAGGTGTGCTCCCGGGGGTTTCTGGCTGAGGACGCTGACAGTACTGGTCCTTAGTCACTACCGAGGGGAAACACTTCATCTTGGCAGCCTTTGGCAGCATTGCAAAGCTAATATGTACTGCCTGTGAATATGGCTGAATTCCCCCATTTCTTATGTCATCAACTCTTTCAAGTGCTGCTTAATTATCTAATGTTTTTTCATGTATAGATCAGGATTATTTCTGTTCTTGTCCAACCTTGATTAATACTTTTTTAAAGAAGGCTCCCCAGAGAATAACCCTTTTACCAATAGCTTTCTTCGATGTTTGTCTTATGTCTCTGCACAGGCTGTGTGTGGCCACACTGGCTGTGGATAACTTTGCAGAGGGGGTGGGCGCTGTGTACGGCGTGTTTGACGGGGACCGGAACGAGGAGCTCCCGCGCCTGCTGCAGTGCACCATGGCAGATGTGCTTTTAGAAGAGGTGCAGCAGTCGGCAAATGACACCGTTTTCATGGCTAACACCTTCTTGGTATCTCACAGGTAAGCAGGTGGGTTGAATAATCCCTAACTTGGTTCTACTTTTGGAAAATGAATTGCACTAAGACAGAAGGTCCAGGTCTAAATTATAGATAAAGGATCAAAATGAGGTTTTGTTCCTTCTGCCCTGACCATTCTCTCTGTATCAGCGCAGAGTGTGGGGATTTGGGTTCCTTAAAGAGGCTGTGGAACCATCTGTGTTTTCTCTATTGAACCCAAAGGCTGCTGAGGATCTGGAAAGCCCAGAAATGATGTGCAGAAGATTGTGTGTGTATATGTGCATTAGTACATTTGGGGGAAGGAAGATGATAGGCTTTTATGAGATTCTCCAAAAAGTCAATCAATGACATACAGAAGGTTAAACACCGATCAGATTCATGTGCTTAAAATACTTACTGGGATTTACCAACTAACCTTCTAAGCCACTTAAGGGTATATAACCTATCTGCTGAAAATCTTAGTGTGTAGTGGAGCATCTTACCCATCAGGTGGGCTGCACAGAGGGTACGCACACCTGAGAGGTTGTTATCTTATCAACAGTCAACAAAAAAGGTTGAAGTGGAATAGCCTGGAGGCCAAGTTGATTTTGTCTCATTAAAACACAAAGCAAAGAGGTTGGGAAAGGAGACTATTTTTCATTAATAGAATTGAGCTAGGAACTTAGTAAAATAAAGGGTTTGGGAAAGAAAACTCAGTTTATAAAGAACCTTCCAAGAGCTGGACACTGTACCAAGCATTTTTCATACCATATCTTTAATTTTTAAAACTAATCAAAGAGGTGGGTATTTCATCGAAAATCTTTTCAGAGAAATAACTTGCTGAGGCTCTATTGAAACCAAGTCTTTTTGACAGCATCTGCTCTCTGCTTAGCACTTTGAACCAAGTGCTGGGGGGTGGATGGCATGTGGGAGAACTCCAGGAAAGTCACGGTGCTTCCTTCAAGGAACTTACAGCCTGAATGAGTGCTTCTCAGTGTGCTGTTCTAGGACAGCAGTCTCAGCATCACTGGAATCCTGTTAGAAATGCAGATTACTGGGGCTCCCCCTAATATTCTGAATCAGAAATTCTAGGGGTGGGCCCGGCAATGGATTTTAACAAACCAGTGATTCTGATGCTCCAAAGTTGAAAGCACTGAGTTAAGCTGTGGTCTGTGATCAGACACAAGCAGAAGGAGCAGAGAAAGATGTACCTGCACTGTTTCCTCTAGCCTCACCCTCTGTCTAAAATGCCTTTCCGTAGTCAGCTAAGAGTGGAAGGCAGAACTCTTCACCACCATCCCCTATAGTAAGAGACTTGCCTGCAGGGGGGTAAGGAGAAGCTGGTTCATAGTCACATGGCAGGAAAACAAAGAAACCACAGACATGAAGGACTGCCACTTTCTTCTAAAACTGGCTACTATGTCTTTATGTTCTCTTCTTTCTAAACAGGAAATTAGGGATGGCTGGTCAGAAGTTGGGTTCCTCGGCCCTTCTTTGTTACATCCGCCCTGACACTGCTGATCCAACAAGTAGTTTTAGCTTGACAGTGGCCAACGTTGGCACGTGCCAAGCAGTCCTGTGTCGAGGTGGGAAACCAGTGCCGCTCTCCAAAGTCTTCAGCCTGGAACAGGACGCAGAGGAGGCCCAAAGGGTGAAGGACCAAAAAGCCATCATAACAGAGGTGAATCCTGCTCTCCACCAGCACTTCTGCTCCCTAAGTCTAGTGAATGCTGTTTGCACAGAGACCGTGGGGGTCCGCTTTCCTGCTGTTACACCTTGTAAACTTTATCCAAGCCAGAGAAAGAAAATCTAATGAGCAGCTAGCTAATGACTAGCAAAACGAAAAGGCAATTTAAGAGGGAAAAAAAATCTGAATTTGATTCTCCTTTTTTATTTTTTCTTTTAGTAATCACTTGTATTTATTTTGATAATATCATGGTGAAAAAATATCAAATACCATTTTTGAAGAGCTTAAGGCAAATATTTGACTAAGGTTCTCTCTTTTTTTTCACTTGATTACTAAGTTTAATTTAATTGTTATACCCAATTCTGCCTTGTGAATTTGACATCCCAAGGCACACATTAAACTATTAAAATTCTGCAGCACACCAAAAAACACATTTTTTGCTGATCTAACATAAAAATAGGTACAGTTTTTTCCTTTTTATTGAATTTACTAGGGTTTCACTGGTTAACAAAATTATACAGGTTTCAGGTGCAAAGTTCTACAACACATCATCTGTACACTGTTTTGTGTGTTCACTCCCGCCAAGTTAAGTCTCCTTCCATCACCACATAACCCCTGTACCCTCCTCCACCCCATCCACTCTCCCCCTGACAGTCACCACACTGCTGTTCGTGTCCATTGGTAAATACAGGTATAATTTTGATTCATTTGCACCAGACTGTTGTTATTGTTGTGTTGGCTGTTGTCATTGTTTTATTTGACAGTCTAAGGGAAAAGAGGTCAGAGCCCTTGACTAAATAATCAGGTATTGCATGTTTTAAAAATTCTTGCAGCACACCAGTTGAAAACCGCTGCTTCAGTTGTATATAGCTAGCATGTAAAATGAATGTGAATGTCCCCCTTGGTTTATATCCAAACAGAAGAGAAAAGTTGTTCTGTAGTTTGATATCCTGTTCTGAAATGCAAAGTTGAAAGATATTTTTCCTGTTATACTATATTTCGTTTGTATGGTGGTATTTATTTTTTTTTATTCATTTTAGAGAGGAAACACAGAGTGAGAGAGAGAAAGAGAGAGAAAGAGAGAAAGGGGGAAGGAGCTGGAAGCATCAACTCCCATATGTGCCTTGACCGAACCAGTGCAGGGTTTTGAACTGGTGAGCTCAGTGTTCCCAGGTCGACGCTTTATCCACTGCGCCACCACAGGTCAGGCGTATGGTGGTATTTTTTAAAGAATGAAGCCTCCATATCTCTAGTATTTTGCAGCTTTTCTTCTGTTTTAGAAATCAGCATGACATTTTTGCTTTCAGAGAGACTTTAGCAATTACATGTGATCATTGTTTCCTGCAAAGCAGATTCTGTTCACATCTTTTGCTCATTTTTAATTGAATTGTTTGTTTCTTTATGGTTGAGCTTTATGAGTTCTATGTGAATTTTGGATACAGATCCTTATTAGCTTTGTGTTTTACAAATATTTTCTCCCAGTCTGTGGCTTGTCTCCTTATTCTTTTAACCTGTATCTTTTCCAGAGAAGTTTTTAGTTTTAATGAAGTCCTTATTTTTCTTTCATGGCTCATGTTTTTGGTGTTGTATCTAAAAACTCATGGCCAAACCCAAGGCCACCTAGATTTTTTTCTGTGTTATCTTCTAGAAGTTTTGTATTTTACCTTTAGTAAGTCTGATCTGTTTTGAATTAAATTCTGTGAAAGGTGTAAGCTCCACATCTAGACTCTTTTTCTTTTCTTTTCTTTCTTTTTTTGCATATGAATGCAGCGTTTGTTGAATAATAGATTGTCCTTGATTCACTGAATTACCTTTGCTCCTTTGTCAGATATCAGTTGCCTTTATTTGTGTGGGTCCGTTTCTGGGCTGTCCTGTCAGAACTCGGTAGAGGAACTATTCATGTTAGATTTTACTCACACCAGCACAAAACCAAAGCAGGTGTCACTGTAGTGTACAGTAGTTTATTCTGTGACGGTCCTGGAACATCTGAGGCATTAGCTTTAGGAAAGTCTTTCAGTCAAAACAAACGAAAGGTAAAAGATAATTTTTAGTTTGATTAGTCTATTTTTACCGAATTTGGATAATGTTTTGATTTGGGGGGTGTCCTAGATACGCAGGAAATATTTTTATAAATATTATTTTAACTACAGATATTTATTGTTTGCTTATTATTTGCTAAGCACTGTACTTTCACTTACTTTAACCCCAATGAAAGAAGTGCTTTAATTTCCATTTTGCAGTTGAGAGAGAGAAAATTGTGACAAATTCTGGTGAATGAGAGAGCCAGGAGTGTCACCCAGAGAACGACTGCAACTATGAAATATATTGATGGCTTGAGAGGCTCTGCTTGGTTTTACCTTGAAAAGAAGTAAAAATATGTTATTCCTTTCCTCTAAGTTTAAAACAGTTGTGACTTGACCTGCTCTTCAGTTTTGGTACAGTCCTTAAAGGAGGGGTCCCCAAACTTTTTACACAGGGGGCCAGTTCATTGTCCCTCAGACCGTTGGAGGGCTGGACTATAAAAAAAACCATGAACAAATCCCTATGCACACTGCACATATCTTATTTTAAAGTAAAAAAACAAAACGGGAACAAATACAATATCTAAAATAAAGAACAAGTAAATTTAAATCAACAAACTACCAGTATTTCAATGGGAACTATGGGTGCGGATGCATCCTGTGCTCCTCTCACTGACCACCAATGAAAGAGGTGCCCCTTCCGGAAGTGCTGCGGGGGCGGATAAATGGCCTCAGGGGGCCGCATGTGGCCCGCAGGCTGTAGTTTGGGGACCCCTGCCTTACAGAGTAGGTAGATTTGCTACAGATTTAGACTTTACTTCTCTAGGCCAAATAGCATTAGAGATTATCTAGTGCTTTTGCTACAGAGATTCTCTCAGCTGTTTAATATCCACCTGAATCTGGCCAGTCCCGACTGTGGCTTTGAGTGAGAAATAATATTTAGTGACCCACCTGAGTTCTGGCCTTCCTGAGAATGAATACTAGTGATGGAGAATTAATGACAGTTCTGGTCATTGCTTTTCTAACAGGCGTTTCTCTCTTGAAGGGCATGCTGAGAACCGCACTTCATGTTAGAGGAAGTATCTTTTGAGATTGAGGTGCCTTTTAGCCACTTAATTTTAATTGGTTTTAACTTCAGCCCTCTGAATTACTTAGTTTAATAACCATGATATTTTGTCCTTTTAGAATTTTATACATTTATTTTTGTAAGTCCGTTTAAAATTATACAGATCTTAGGAAAAACCATATTATATGTTGATTTATTGTAGAGCTCTATGCATTGTGACCTAGAAAACTATAAATTGTCATTATTGCTTATTTTCAAATTTTGCATTTTGCTGTCTCTAGGATAACAAGGTGAACGGGGTGACCTGCTGTACCCGGATGCTGGGCTGTACATACCTCTACCCTTGGATCCTCCCCAAGCCCCACATATCTTCCACTACACTTACCATTCAGGATGAGTTGCTGATTCTGGGAAACAAAGCATTGTGGGAACACTTGTCATACACAGAAGCTGTCAGTGCAGTACGCCATGTACAAGATCCATTAGCAGCTGCCAAGAAGCTGTGCACATTAGCCCAGAGCTACGGTTGTCAGGACAATGTGGGGGCGATGGTGGTTTATCTGAACATTGGTGAGGAAGGCTGCACTTGTGAGATGAATGGGCTCAGCCTCCCAGGTCCGGTGGGATTTGCTTCAACCACCACCGTCAAGGACCCTCCCAAGCCAACCACTCCATCCTCCAGCAGTGGTATCGCCTCTGAGTTCAGCAGTGAGATGTCCACGTCAGAGGTGAGCAGTGAGGTGGGCTCCACTGCTTCAGATGAACATAACACTGTGGGCCTGGACGCTGGCTTGCTTCCGAGGCCAGAGCGGCGCTGCAGCCTTCATCCAACACCCACCTCGGGGGTTTTTCAGCGCCAGCCTTCTTGTGCAACTTTCTCAAGTAACCAGTCTGACAATGGCCTGGACAGCGATGATGACCAGCCCGTTGAAGGGGTCATAACAAATGGCAGCAAGGTAGAAGTGGAAGTAGATATCCACTGCTGTAGGGGAAGGGATCTTGAGAACTCTCCTGCCCCGTGTCCTGAGGAACACGGGAGGGGATTCTTTTTGGGGATCCGAAGACAGAACAGTGTGAATAGTGGCATACTTCTGCCAGTGAGCAAGGACAAGACGGAGTTACAGAAGTCTCCCTCCACCTCCTGTCTCTATGGAAAGAAACTCTCCAATGGCTCTATTGTGCCCTTAGAAGATAGCCTGAACCTCATTGAAGTGGCCACAGAAGCACCCAAGAAGAAAACTGGCTATTTTGCTGCCCCAACTCAGCTAGAGCCTGAGGATCAGTTTGTTGTACCTCGTGACCTAGAAGAAGAAGTAAAGGAACAGATGAAGCAACATCAGGAGAGCAGGCCTGAGTCTGAGCCTAATGAAGAGGATCGGACCGAGCTCCCGGAGGAGTTTGACACAGCACTGTAACCCTCCCCCGGAGCCCCAGTGGTAGGGAAGGCTGTGTAGTGTCAGGGTGGGGGACCCTTCCGGAGGCATTTTGCCTCTGCATTTCTAAACCATAGATGATGGGGGTAGAATTTAGAGCCAAAAATGGTGAGAGCTATCAGGGTCTCGCTCTGGATAAGCTAGTTAACACCATCAGTGTTAAGTTTCACATTTAACCTGCATTGGAATTCCCAGAGTTACTGGGAAGGAAGCAGATGTTGCTCTGTATCAGTCCTGCCACCTGCCATTAACCCTTTCTCTCCTAGGATAATTTTGAGAATTTGCCTGCCTGGGCAGGAAAGGGACTCTTTCTGTGGAGGAAAATAACAGAAGATGATTCCCTTTACTGATTGCTGCTGATGGATCTCTGTGTCATAGAAATCACCTTATGTCTCAACCTAACTGATGGGATGTGATGTAACTAGTCACATGGCTTTTCATTCTTCTCTACGAGAATACAGCCTATTGAAATGATGTTTATTGGAAATGTAGAACCAATCAAACAGATAATTTATGTATGTAATGTGATGAGAGCACTTTTCATTGACTGTGAACTTTCTATTTTCGAATCTGCACTCGAGCCAATCTTAGAGGCAGCCCGGCACCTTGCCCACAGGTAGAATGATCGTCGGGTGTTAGAGCCGTCTTTGAGGTTCTGGGAAAGGCCCTTGGAAATTGATTTAATTGTTGGATGTCAGATTGAAAGTTCCTGACAAACTTGGGGGAGTAGGATCATTTGGGAAAGATGAAAATGGGAAAAGAGTGAAGACTACGACCACTTCCCCCAGATCACTAAAAGAAGAAAATCTCCTTGACAAAGTGTGACACCTGCTAGGAATTTCCCAGCTGGTCACAAGAGAGGCATTTGGGGATTGGCCTCTTTTCATAACATGCAATGGAGTTGGCAGTCAGCTTCCTAGGATGTAGGGCCAAGGCTGATGCCGCTCACATCCAGGTAACCTTGAGTTATAGAAGACAACCCTCACAGACTGAGGCTGAAGGAACAGAAGGAAGGATGGAGCTCAGGGCTTAGACAGGTTCCTTCTCTTACTCAAGAGCTTAGGGATGGTTTCCTAAAATGTTGTGAGTTGAGAGTTCACCTCTTTAATGTTTAACAGAGTATTCTTCTGAAAACTTCATTTCACATGGTTTGAGAGTACTGGGCTCAATGACTAATATAAGAAAGAATTAATTCAGAAAGCCCTAAGCTTTCAGAAAACCTGGTTTACTGTGTTTTTTGCACATCCCATGTAACCTTAGCAAAATATAGTTCCATATTTCTGTTCTGTTACCTTTCCCATTAGAAGATTTACTTAGGAAAATGAATTTCTATTTCTACAAAATTTTGACACTGATTTTACCTAATGGGGACTATGCTTTAAATTTTTAGAATACTTCCATAATTAAAAAGAATAGAACCATTTTGTTTCATGAGAAACAAAATGTTAAAGATAGGGTTGGCATATACATAAATAGGGGTTTTTTGAAGTTTTTGTTAAATAGAAAACGAGATGACCTGTCCACAGATGGTTGGTCACCATGTCTCTTCATCTTTTCAGAGGCCTCATACCATGTGTGTGTTGGGTGGGTATGCTCTTGGGGTCTGCCATTTTAATAACTAAGTTCAACCCCTCAAGAACCTAAATTTGGTCCCCAATTTGTCAGGAACACTTGACTCCTCTGTGTCAAACTACTGGTCAGCTACTGCAGAATTTTAGAACTCAGGTCTTCATTTGAAGTGGGAAACATAGTGGTTCATACAGAGTTTCGGGTGCTGTTAGAAAGATGTGAACAATAGTGTGTTGCAGCCTTATTTTTATATGGGAAAATAAAACAGTGAAGGGAAAGTAAAAGTGAAGGAAACATCCAAGATACTAGTGATGTGTGATATAAAACCTCTCCCTCCCCAGACAAGCAGAACCTTTGAGTTACAGAATAGTGATGTCTAGAAAAGAAAGCTGTTTTGGGAACATACCACTTTAATAGCATAGTCTGTTAAAAACCTGTCCTTTATCTGTGAACCTCTTCTTGTCTTATGTTACCCACCCTATTTATTGGAATCACCACAAAACCTGGTTTGGAATGTTCCAGAAGTAAATGTATTTACTTTTTAGTCAAAAGAACTCTAAATTTCCAAATGTTCTTTTATGCAGTAGATTTATTTTAAGGAAACATTAGGTTATATTGGAAACCTTTAATATAGGCTATACCAAAATGAATTATTCTCTTTTATAACTTCATTTTCCTTTGTAATTGCTCTGTATTAAAGCAGAGGGTAAAAAGGCCATAGCCCATTACCAAAAATATTCAGAATCTTTTGACCTGTGAGGTCATTTACAGTCATTGTGTGAACTGATTAGACTGTCAGGTGGTGAAAGACAGTAATCTGTCTACAGGTGAATGTAACCTACTTCCTAGGATTTCGCCCAGAGGATGTGTTCCCCTGGTGGGCAGAGGACCATTGATCTCTAGGCCAGAGATCTGGGCCTCTGCATGATTCTCAGGTCTCTGTGTGTACCTCCCATTCAACAAAAGAGTTTAAGAGAATTCCTGAAAGAACATCACTCCTTAGGGGAGCAGCTCAGCAGTCTTACTGAAGAAAGAAAAATGCACGAGTCTTGGAAACCGTGGTATTCTTTTATCCAAATGGATCGGGAATATATTTGAAAATTTGAATGCTGGTATAAAGCTACTGTGCTACCATAGACATTGACTCACCACTCCTAATACAAGTGAAGGCTTTATGATACTACTGTTGAGTGTATGTGTGCAATAAGGTTATGAGTTCATTTTCCTGGTGTGTAGAAGAGCCAACATGAGCAGCTTGGTAATCATTGGGTGCTATTATAATTGTTTGTAGTGAGTGCTATTTTTCAGGAGATGGAGCCAGTTAGTTAGGTTTGGCTGATCTACTGAATATCAAATGATGCTCTTCTTTCCATGTAGACCTTCAGCAAAAGCAGGTACTTGGAAGCCACGGGCTCACCTTCTCTATTTACTCAATAATTATTAATGAAGAGACCTCCATAAGGGAGCACTTGGCTGTTATTGATAAATGTATCAGTTATTAAATAGTCTCCAAGCCATTCAGTGATGTCTTCTGCAGCATCACTGTAGAACTGTCTTGTGTCACTTTTTACTTCCCTCTGGGTGGGGCCTTTCAGACTCCCCCGATCATGGAGGCAAGTTAATCTTTTTTTCTAGTTGGTGATTTGCCCCATAGCTGGGTAAACACTTCCTAGATTGAGAAAAGCAGCTACAGTAAATCCTGCTGTTTCCTTCATTTGGTGATCACTCAGCACACATAAGCTCCTTGTATTCTAAGTTTCAGGCCCCTCTCCCAGATGCTATAGGGTTTTCTCTCACTGTTGCCAATGAAATCACCCAAACAGTGAGTTCATATCTTACGGTTTTGTGCAATCATTGTCGTATTGTAGTCCTAAGACTCATTATAGTGTATTTTTGATATTTTTGAAATGTGTTAAATTTTTTAATTCAATAATATGAGCCAGAGCATGTTGCAGCAAATCTATTGTTTGTAAAAAATAATAACAATAATAATAAATAAAATAAAAATGGAATATCTTTTTCATGGCTTTGTTTTAAAATGGAATACCTGTTATTTTATAAATATTTTAGCATGCAACTGTAATATTCTCTTATATGTAGAGTTAGTTTTTTAACCAAAAACACCACTAGAATTTTTCTGCTTTTTCTTGCTCTAGGGGAAGATAAATGAAACCACGTCCCATGACACTCTATAAAGTTATGGGCCAAATAAATATTTTTGATCACCTTTTAAGCTGAAAGAGCAATAAAAGATTTTTTAAATGTTAAGCAACATCATATTCTGACTTGGTTTATATGTGCTTTAAAAATTCCAGAGACAGGCAACATGGTCCTTTTTTACATGCAGGTGATCAGCTGACTAGAGGAAACTCAATTGTAAACAATTGGCAGCTCTTCTTAGACAAACCAGAGCTGATGTTAGAGGAGGTCAATGGATAATCTGGCCACCATGTTTGATACAATGTAGAAATGGCTTTGGTATTAGAACTTCAGACATACCTGGTGCGTCTTGGGCCATACAGTACTTATAACCTACGTAAACCTCTAAATTGTTCCTCTCTGCCCCCCCCCCCCTTGATTGTCTTACAAACCTCTGGACTTCAGGCAAGATTAGCTACCCCTCACTCCAATAAGATCCAAGTTGAAGTCATTTTTCAGGTTTTCCTCTCAATAGCAGAACAAACATTTTGAAAAGTTGGTTCACCAGCTGTTCAGTGAGCACCTTTAATGTACCGGGCTGAACACAATTATCTTTAATGCCTCAGTTCCTAAGACACACCTCCCTATTCCAGGGTGACAAGTGAAATTCCGTGTGTGTTCTCCGCTTTGTGTGATGTCAATTGTCTGGTGCACTGAAGGCCACAAGAGTACAGTAGTCACAACACGATTCACTGGGTCCCAGGTTTTGCCTCTGCTGCTTAGGTTTGACTTTAGGCAAGTTAACCTCTCCAAACCTTTTTTTCTCTCGATTGTTAAATAGAGATAATAGAATCTGTCTTAAATTTTGAGCATATAGGACATGTTGCAAAATGCTTCCTTGGCTCTGTGGATCTGGCACAGTGAGCAGCAGTGAAACATCGGCTATTGGGCAAACCACTTAACCTGGAACCTCTGCCTCCTCATCTGTTAAATGTGAATGACGACTCCTGACCTTCCTCAACAGGGGCCGGAAGTAAGATGTGGCTGGAAACTGCACGCGTGGGGCGTTGCAATTGCAGTGATAGATGGGCGCCAATCACTGGAGAGGAGCTGAATCGGGGAGCAGTGTTAATAGTGAGGCCTGGGCACCACGCTGGGGTCAGACAGGCCAAAGCCCGGATTTCATCAAGCAGGACCCCGACATGGACACATTTCAGGGAATCGGAATAAGTGCTAGGTGAGAATAGTGTTTGTGGTAGAAGTTGTTTTGGGAGATGGGGGTAGGAAATGGATTGATTTTTTTTCTTTTTTTGCGGTTTATATACTGCTCAGTGAAAACTGTGGGGCTAAGGGTGATAGAGAGGGACTGCCTTTCTATGGCACAAATGTTTGTATTTTAACCTGGCAAGGTAGACTGCTAGTTGTTTTCCTCCAAGCCTTATGTTTCCTAAGAGTATAGTCTAGGTAATTTCCCATTTCTTATTGAGGTTCCGTTTTGATCTCAATAGCTAATATTGAGAGGATTGGAGAGGAGAAAAGAAAATATATTACAGGGAGGAGAGGAGTTGAGGGATGGGGTGGGGGAGATTTCTAACAGTCATTTTTGGCAGATGTTGAAACTATTGTTTGCTGATTTCATACTTAGATTGGAGATTGTAAGATATCAAAATTGCTGTTTCGAAATTTCTAAAGTTTGGTTTGAATTAATAGTTTAATCTTGTTTATAACACAAACATAGAATATGGAAAAAGATGCCTGATGGGTGGTGGCACAGTGGATAGAGCATTGACCTGGAATGCTGAGGTCCCAGGTTGGAAACCCCGAGGTTGCTGGCTTGAACAGACTTAACAGCTTGAGCTTGGGATCATTAACATGGTCCCATGGTCGCTGGTTTGAGCCTAAAGGTCACTGGCTTAGCTGCCCCCCCCCCCACTTCCCCATCAAGGCACATATGAGAAGCAATCAATGAACAACTAAAGTGCCACAACTATGAGTTGATGCTTTTCGTCTCTCTCCCTTCCTGTCTATTTCACGTGCTAATATATATATGAAAAAAGAATTAGCTATTGAAAAGAGGAAAATTATAAAAAATAACTATTAACATGTATATCTGTAGTTCCATCTCACATGAACTGGAAATCAGACTAGTTGTAAATTATAACAGTTATAAAACTTTAAATTTATAGAACTTTATTTTTAAGATTCAGTGTTCACAATCTGTTACATTATGAAAACAATTCAGGGTCATGAGAGGTTACAATCTGTCTTTAAAGCTCTACTCTATTGAGTACTGTCAGGGAATGCAGCAATGAAGTCTCCTATAAGCCTTTAGTAAAAACTGCTATATCTTGGGAATAGTTGAATAACACAACACATTTAAGAAGTTGATGATTTTAATTTCTCAATATTTGGGAGCCCATTTAAATTTTTTTTTTTTTACTTACTGATTTTAGCGCGAGAAAGAGAGACAGGAACATTGAGCTGTTCTGGTATACACCCTTACTGGGGATCGAACCAGAAACCTCTGTGCTTCAGAATGACGTTCTGCCCAACAGAGCTATCTGGCCAAGGCTAGGGAGCCTCATATTTAAGAAACATATTTCAGGAAAGTTAAATTCCAGTTGAATGAATCACTTACACCAAAAAGTAACTTGAAATGCTGGCAAAAAAAAAAAAGAAAAGAAAGACGCTGGCCAGGCAGCTCAGTTGGTTCATGCATCTTTCCGGTACACCAAGGTTGTGGGTTTGATACCAGCCAGAGCACATACAGGAATCAACCAAGGAATGAATAAGTGGAGCAACAAAGTGATGTTTCTCTCGCTCTCTAAATCAGTAAAACAGAGTTTTCCTCTCAGCTCTAATTCAGGAATCCTGAGGAGGAACATGCATGTAGGAGAAATCCAGCCCTCCATCTCGAATGGAAGGCAGCTCCTTGGGACCCAGGCAGTCCGGGTCCCCTGCCCTATGGGCAGAACAATTTCCCTCCAGGAGAGGATCAGAATATAATAACTCATTTAAAATCCACACACTGCTTTAAAATGATTTCCCTCGTACCAATACGAGGAAAAATGGCATGATTCCTTTGGTGACTCCAAAGAGTTAAGACAGGGAAGCTACTTCTATTATGCTGGGCCTGCTCCACCTGTTGTGTAGTTCTCAACTTTCAGAATTTCTCTGGCTACCTAGCCACTACCATCATAACCTTACCTTTGCTAAGGGAGCCAGTAGCATAAGGGCATAACCAAACTTCTGATGCACTTTGTAGCAAAGGTGGAGATATTTTTTCTTCAAGCTTTGAGCTTGACACCATATAGATAGAAAAATGAGATGACGGTCTCACTTTGCATTGGTACCCAGAGAGCATTTATAAAACCCAGTACGTGAAAAGACCAGTGTCAAACGTGATTTTACAGGACCCATCTTTCTGAGAGAAACAAGGGAGGTGGGTTGATGTTCAGGTTCCAGGAGATCTCAGAGTGTCCCGGACCACAGATACTCTGGTGTCCCGCTGTAATTTCTGTGCTGTTCTTGGCTGTCTTTGAAGTGCTTCTGTTCTCGGTAGCTCCGCAGGGCCAGCACCACGCTGACTCCGTACATTATCACCAGAAGACAAGCAAAGGTGGCAGCTGCTCCATCGGTGCCTGTCAGCTGGCAGTTCATCCAGGTGAGACCTTTACGAGCATAGAGCCGCTCTCTTGCTTTGCAAGTGTCTGTGGCGTTGATGCGCAAGGCTACATGGAGGTAAATGCCAGTGCCTATGCAATAGCCCACTGCTGCCAGGAGGCTGAAGGTGGCCTCCAGGAGAAGCCATCTTTTTGGCAGTTTGGTTAGACTATTGGCTCCTTGGAGTAAAACACCCATAGTGAGGACACCCAGCCCCAGGGAAACAGCCACGCCGCCATATATCAGGGGTGCCCGGAGGACTGTGTACTGCTGGTCCAGCTGCCGAACCTGCTCCAGCTCGGTGCCCTCGAATGGTGAGTAATAGTTGTTCCCAAAGCCACCACCACTGGTAAAGCTGGCACTGAATCCAGCAAGGACAAAGTAGGAGGCCACGACACACATGAGAACCATCCCATTCAGAATCACCTCCACTATCTGTACCACACCTAGGAGGAGAGAGATTGGGAATTTAACACTAACAGCACTCACCGGGAAAACTCTAGCAGACTCGAGAAATACTGGTGACCTGATTTTAAGGACACAGATTCAACATTAACATCCTTGGTTTGCTTTTCAATAGTCATACATCTGAAAAAGTCAAAATGTCACTAAGGAAAATTTTGTGTCATAAAAACAAACAAACATACACTTACCATGTGACCCTGCCATTGTGTTCCTGAGCTCTTATCCTAAAGAAATGAGAACTCAGGTCTACACGAATGCATGTACACAAATGTCCACAGTAGCTTTATTTATAGTAGCCAAATATCAGAAACAACACAAAAGCCCTTTGTTGGGCGAATGGTTCAATGGTCCGGTACATCCATAGCAAGGAACGCTCTACTCAGCAGTAAACAGAAACCATCTGTTCGTACAGGCAGCAACTTGGATGGGTCTCAAGGTAATTATGATGAGTGGGAAAACAACCAACCAACCAGTCTCAAAGGTTACATACTGTATGATTGCATTTATGTAAGTCTCAAAGTGACAGAGGTAGAGAGTAACAGACCTGGGCGGTTGGGAGCTGGGCATGAGTGGAAGTGAGGGAGGGAGAGGGGGATGGGAGCTCAAGGGACGCCTGAGGATGGAACAGTTCTGTACTTGATTATGATGGTGGCCACACAAAAATGCATGGGAACTACACACACAGGCATGAGTGCATGTAAAACTAGTGACATCTAAGCTCTGGAGATTGTCAATTTCCTGGTTGTGATATTATAGTTTTATAAGATGTTACTATTGGAGAAAATGGGGTTTTAGGAAACACAGGATTGCTGTATTTTTTTGCAATGTTTTATGAATATTATTTCACATTAAAAAAAAGTTTTTTAAATGATATAAAAAGGTAAAAATCAAGGAAAACTATGTTCCTGTTCATCCTATTCTCTACCCTTAGCAACTTTCCTAATTTTCTAATATAACTTACATATTTCCCTCAGGCATATAAAAGCACACTCAAATCTGCCTTTCACTCCCCCCATTCCCTGCTTTTTTTCATAAGGAGGCAAACCACATATACTATTCTGAATCCTGCTTTCTTTATTCTTCCTAGTAATGTTTTCAGACCAGTGCCTACAGTGTCAACATTCTTTCTTGTGTGGCCTCCAGCTCCATTGTGTGGATGGACCAGTCTATTCAGGATCCTAATGATGGACATGTAGACTGTCTCAATGGGGGCTTCTTACACATTTAAAGAACCAGCACGTGTCATGGGGCAGTGGGACTCAACAGGGGAAAGGAGATGAATGTCTTCTTGTCCAAGGTCAGCTCTCATTTGGAACTGACATGTCCCTGGCTCTTCAAGGCATACTTCTGGGAGAAGTTCTCCCGCCCTTGTCTCAGGGGTCAGAGATGGAACTAAGAGAAAACCATATTAACTTAGAGTGGGAACTCCAGGTTCACATTCCCAATCTTTATTGCCTGTGACCTTGACCCAAGTCACTCACTGTCTCATCTCACAAATGACAACAACGCCCGCCTGTCTTACCCCACTGGGCTGTGGCAGAGCCCAAATGAAAACAAGCACATGAAAATACTTGGAAAAAAAATCACAGAATGTTATAAAAGTGGGTGGTGATGCTACTCAGTAACGTTTATAAAATGGAAGGGGCTTCGTAAGAGATTTAATAGGACAAAATTTGCAAAAAGCATGGCTTCTCAGAAATCAGGAAAACCATCTAGTACACTAGGCATACCATATTTATGAACTGGGTGGTTAAAAGACGGGTATCTCTAAATAAACGTACTTAGCAGCTACTGGGCTTGCTGATCCTGTCTCCCTCAGGGCCCACACGAATTCCTAGGAGATCCACAGGACACAGCAGTCAAGGGCTCTGACAGTTGAGAAGCTACATTCCTCTCATTTATATCTGAAAATAACATCAGATGAGAACTGCCCACTCTCCGCCTAGGCACTGAAGCTACTGGCCATGCTCTCCCTACAGCAGAGCAAGTAAATTGACCCAGACATCATTCCAATTCATAGGGAATGAATTCCTCCAACCCCGGCACCTTTCTCTGCCTTGGTTTTCCTTCTGTATACATGTTAATATCTCACCCCTTGCGAGAAAAATACTGTCCGACTACAAGATGTGGAAACTTGAACGTTTCCTTCTGGGTCAGATTCTGTTAAAAGTGGAGTCATAATCCAAACAGCAACTATCTGCTGAAATAGAATAAATCTAGATCTTGTCAACCAACCCACTGACTGCAACAATTGAAAGGAATAATGACTTGTTGCCGGGTCTCGTGATACTGGGTTTATTGAAGGAATATGGCCACTGAATATGGCCACAGTACCGGCCAGACTAACCTTGCTTAGCTATCAATATCAAACAGGCCCAGGTATTGCCAAGAGGCTGTTAGTGCAGAAAGAGTCGCAGACATCAGGAGAAAAGGAATAAAATAGGCTGACCAGAGCTAGCAGTTTATCCCTATGGTGAGAGAGAACAAGTTGCTGGAAAAACAGCTGAGGGCTCTACGGAGGGATGTGGAGACTCTGATAGAGACGTGAGAGTTTTATTGTAAATAATGTCTTTCCCCATGGGGCTGCTTTTGTGGCTGACCATGTAATACTCTGCTTAATTATACATCTACTTCTGCCTTTGCACTGCAAATGTGTAAGATGTGAGGAGAACAGGTCAAATTTTTTTATTTACCTAAAATAAAACTAATACATGGGCAGTCAAACCATGCATTAAATGAAAACTTTTAATCTCCTTTTCTTCAGAAGCAAATACTATTAATGCTTTCTCATATATTCTTTAAGAAACTTTAAAATCATATACAAAAACATATATGTGTATACACACACACACACACATTTCCTTTCCTAAACCCCAATAGAACTCACCTTTTAAATGTGATGGTGCCTGTATTTAAGAGAATAATATTATAAACCTATTATAAAGAGAACCATCACCTCTAAAGTAAAATTTTCTTAGGATTTTTATTAGATTCACATAAAGTAAAAGAACATATTCACTTGGACCAAGAATATATTGTAATGCACTTTAAATCATAATTTAACATGTAGTGAGAACCCATGAAGTTGTCTGGCCCAAAGTAGCATTCTTCTGTTGGGAAAGACTTCACATTCTTTTATTCTGCATGGATCCTGAATTCCAGATGTCGGGTTTTAGTCTTCGTACAATGGTACATTTATAAGAGGTACAAAACACTTATTGAGCTTTCAAGGCCGTGGTAGGGGGCTTGTTAGAATAGCTTCTTTGCAACCCAGCAAATTAATTTGATTCCTGTTTCCTCAGCCCACGCCTACCTCCAACTTAAATTTTACAGGAGTAGTACCCCAGCATCCTCACCCCTCCATCCAGTGCATCAAGGAAGTGAAGGACCACAGAGTTCAACGTGGAACAAATTCGGGGCTAATCTGCTTAAGACAGCTATGCTTAGAAAAGTTCAGCTGAAAAGTCTCATGTCCATGGGGCTTTTCATGAACTTTGAAGATAAGGTTCTCTGAATACACTTGGTTATCTCCCTTTATTTAATCAACAAGTGCACTTTGCTGCAGCACATCCCTTTTCCTTGTGGGTCTTGGCCTCCATTTTTGTTTTAAATATAATTTTGGTTAGTTCCTCACCAACAGAGGACTCCAGAAGCAAGGTTATTATAGCACAGAATGACGGTCCTTGTAACCCGTAGCTGGATACCAAAGTTGGCCTGTTACTTTTCAAGCTGTGACAAGTTCCACAACAGATTCCAAGAAAGACATGATTCAGAGTAATTTATGTCACACTTGGCGGGACGTTTTAAAAAGCCTAAAATGCTAACATTTCTGCAGGTTTCTCTTTGAGCTTTCTGATTTTTCGATAACCCTTGATGGACAGCGCGGCCCCCAGGGCAAAGACCCCAATGCCCAGGGCAGCAAAGATGCCAGCTCCTATATCTCCGCCATGGAGGGCACAGCCGAAGCCACGGTAGCCTTTGCTCTGATACAGTGTCTCCCTCTCCTTACACACCGGCGAGGCGTAAGCGGCCGAGAGCGAGTGGAAGTAAAAGTACAGAGCTGGCACATACGCCCCAGCGATGAGCCCGTCTAGCACGCCTTCAACCAGCAGCCACAGGGGGCAATGCCACGGCACCCGCAGGACACCCATGGCGATGAGGAGGCAGCTGTAGGCCATGAGGGCTCCACTGCAGGCCATTGCGGCCGTGACCGTGGGCAGCTTTAGCTGGTAGAACTGGACGTCCAGCTGCTGCGCTTTCTCCCCATCGGCACCACTGAAACCACTGTAAGCCCCTCCGAACTGGTAATAGTAAATGCCCCCCAGGCTGGTGATGCCCGTGTAGCCCCCTGTGGAATTGTAAGACACGGAGCTGCAGGCCAGGATCAGCAAGTTCAGCAGAACCTCCAGCATTTGGCAGCAGGCTGCAAAAAAAGGGTGCGTTACCGTTTTGATACACGGTTGTGCAGTCGGAGACGTCCACCTTCAGGCATCGACACTGTGGCAGCTCAAACCACCACTGGCTCTTTATTCTGTCCCCCTAGAAGGCCAGGGCAGCCAAAGCTGCATTGGATGGCAGCAGGAAGCTGTGCTCTCCAGAAATGACGTGAGACATACATTGGACTGAAAAGAGTCACTCTCAAAAAGAGCAAAGCAGCCTGCCCCAGATGGGGCGCGGGGCGACGGTGGGAGAAAGTAGGCCAGCGAGCAGAAAGAAAGGCATCCTATCTGGAAGGCACAAACTTTCTCTGCCCCAGTCCTTCCTTGCCAGAAAGTCTAAAAAAGTGTTATCTCCTCCTTAGTTTGGTTTGTGGCTCTCTTCACTTTGAAAGAGGCAACATCTCCAACTTTGAAGGAAATTATAATGCAGAACTTAATATAATAAAGTTAGAAAGAAGTGTGGAAGACATGCATCAAAATGTTACCTGTGGTTCGCATGTGTTAGAAAAAGCAGCTTTAAGTTAATTAAACCCATCAGGCTTACTGAATTAAAGAAACATAATTGGTTTTACTGTTACTTAGACTTTAACTTCCTATGGTTTAAACTGTAACTTTGTTTTCCTAAGGAGCACATCTGGGTCATGGTATTTTCCCCGACCTGGATTCTTTCAGGGCCCCTGGCTTCTTTATTTTGGACAAGGAAAGGACTCCAAGTCTTCCACCAAAGCTAGCTGCTTACCTTAAAATCAGCTCTATTGAGACATAACCCACTTTGAGCATACAGCTTGAGTTCTGGCATGTAATCAATCACATAATCATTATCAAGACGCAGACCATTTTACCTGCCAGAAAGCTCTCTAGAAATCTGACCTTTGCAGTCAATCCCTCACCTTCCTCCTTGGGCAGCCGCTGACGGGCTTTCTGCCATTAGGAACAGGTCAGCCTTTCCTAGAATTTCAGGTAAATTGAATCTATAGTTATGTACTCTTTAGCATGTGGCTTCCTTTTCTTCGCGTAGTAGAAAGCTGGGGTGCTTCTGAGGCGGACACTGTGCCTGCTGGAAGGGTTTGGGTGGGTCAGCTGATGCGGAAGGCAGGCTGTCAGCATCCTCCTAGTAGAGAACCGGATTCTGGGCCCGGGGTCCATCTGGTCTATACCTGAAGGTGTGTTCCGTCTACACGTTCTCTAACTGAGATGATGAACTCTCAAATAGTATTGCTACCCTCTACATTTTTCCCCTAAAATGCATATTGCATGATTGTTTTAATTATAAAAGTAATCTACACTTACAAAACAAATGTAGATATAAACAAATATATAATGTAAAAATTATCTAAATTCCAAGCAATAGTAAAAGAAACAGGTTTTTCTTCTGGACTTTCCTGCCGTATGTGCATAACTTTTGCTTTTGTTCATTTGCTTGTTTAAGTAAGCATAAGGCCCTACTCTATTATTTATATTTCACTGAAGAATACAGCGTGAACATTTTTTCTATCAGCAAAAATAAATCTCAGTAATGTTAAGGGATGTAAAAAATACCACGATGATTTTAAATAACACCAATGTAAAGGACATTTAGCCTTTTCCCAATGTTTTGCTAATGGAAACAAATATATGCTATATACTTTCTTAATGGAGTGTGAGGAGGACTAGAGCTCCCATAAGACCTTCTATCTACTTTTAATAAAACCAGAAAAGAGTCGCCAGGGCTGGGAGGGATGTCCAGGCATATCGTTTTTCAAAATAAAGGCTCAGAGGCTCTGGGGTCTTGACCCCTCGAAGGAGTCTGGCTCTCTGATAAGCCCCTCCCCCTCTCCTAAAAAGCAGTGACTCATTTGCAGTCATTCTTTCCTCTGACCTGGGCTAAATCTTTCAGATCTGTTCATGAACTAACATCTTAAAGTCAAAAATGTGGTTTGAAATTTTGGCATAAGTTCAGTCCAGATAAGTACATGGTTAGCGTATTAAATAAATACCTATAAGGGGAGACTGAGAATATTAGTTGGGGGGGACCACACTGTCCCTGAATCTTTCCAGCGTGATCACAAGTCAGTATCACTGGCTGTGGGAAGGCATCTAAAACCCAAGTCTCGCCTGACCAGGCGGTGGCGCAGTGGATAGGGCGTTGGACTGGGATGCAGAAGACCCAGGTTCGAGACCCAGAGCTTGCCAGCTCGAGCACGGGCCCATCTGGCTTGAGCAAAAAAAGCTTG
Source organism: Rhynchonycteris naso (assembly GCA_037038555.1). Classification (NCBI taxonomy): domain Eukaryota; kingdom Metazoa; phylum Chordata; class Mammalia; order Chiroptera; family Emballonuridae; genus Rhynchonycteris; species Rhynchonycteris naso. The sequence goes on from CM073001.1 coordinate 21,541,352, forward strand.
CCAGCTTGGACCCAAGGTCGCCGGCTCCAGCAAGTGGTGGCTCGGTCTGCTGAAGGCCCATGGTCAAGGCACGTGTGAGAAAGCAATCAATGAACAACTAAGGTGTCGCAACGAAAAACTAATGATTGATGCTTCTCATCTCTCTCCGTTCCTGTCTGTCTGTCCCTATCTGTCCCTCTCTCTGACTCTCTCCCTGTCCCTGTAAAAAATAAAATAAAAAATAAATAAGACAATTAAAACCCAAGTCTCCGGGCTCTGAGTGAGAGACAAGCACCACTGATTCTAGGAATTACAACTTTTTTTGGAGAAAATAAAATTAAACCTTTAAAGATCCTTTGCCAAGTAGGGCTATAAATTGAATGAAAACATCATCATGGTTGTTGTTGTTTTTAATTTTCTTTTCTTTCCCCCGCAGCTTCCTTGTTACACTGGCCTGGCTCTCCTGCAATCTTCTCCATGATGACTGGAGCACCAAGAGTGTCAAGGGAGAGGGAGCAGGAACGAACGAAAGGGCAAGGAGCTGCTGCTCCAATGCGAACCGAACCGTGGGAGCCAGGAGGGCAGCAGGAAACGCGCTTTCTTCCCAGGCGACATGGGATTCCTTACTGGCCCCTCCGAATACTGAATGAGCACAACCTTCACACAGATAGGATTCCTGGTGATCTAACAGCTGCACGTGACACTTCCTTTTTAGCTCATCTTTATCCTCAGCACCTGAAGATTTTATTTTAGTCTCTGTCCTAAAAGTGGGTTGGGGCCTCTCTCTTTCCATCGGTGTTCCCTGTGTTCCACTGAACGTCCTAAGTTAGGGTAACTCATAATAGCCCAAACTTCCTGGCTCCCCGGAAGATGGAGACAGACACAATTTCATGGGTGAGGAAAAGAAATCATAAAAGATGTATGCTAAGACTGGTGACCTTTACCCAGGCATGCATTTCCTGCTTGAGGAAAGTTCCTGGTGTTTAAGGGCTGCTGCTTCAGCACAACACCACACTGTGCACTTATCTGGGTCTCTGCGCGTGCAGAGATCTATCTCCATAAGCCCTCATTGTCAGCTGCTGGCTGCTGAACCATCCTTTCACTGTCTTGACTCAGAAACCCAACCTCTAGGCCCAAAGCCAAACAGACAGAAGCAGTCAAAGGTGAGTCAAGGTGTGTTTTGGTTGGGAGCCTTAAGCTCTGCCTTCTCCTCTGGGTAAACCAACCACAGAAGAAAACATACCTTTATAGAGAAACCTGTTAACCAGCCTGGCTTAATCCTATCATTGACATCAAGAAAAGAAGAAAGGTCCAGCAAGCAGACCATTTCAGGCCGTAAGAGTCAGGCTCCGAGTTTCAATTCCAGCCCTTTCACTTAACCGCTATGTGACTTGGGGAGACTTACGGTATCTCTCTGGGCCTCAGGAGTTGTTGAGAATTAAAAGCAATGAAGTAGTGCCAACGTATGTGAACTAAAGCGAGGGTTCTTGTACCAGGGTTGCCTAGAGCTCTGCAATGAAAGTTCCATGTAATCCCATAATCCTGAATATCACTGTAATCACCTGAAAACACACTTTCAAGTTTAAGTTCCATGATTTCTCTCCCTTAGGCTGAGACATTTCCCCCTTACTCATACGCAGCCTAGGAACATTTCTCACCCAGTCAGGTGAGCCATCAGGGCTCACCCTGACAAACCAGATTTTCTTCATTGCTAGCAAGGCTGGGCCTGGTGCTAGCTAGCATGGGGACTCTGGAAAACCACATTTGGAGCTAGCACATGACGTTAGTTACGTGTTTTCAAACTCTGGGTGCTAATAAGTGTAGGGGGTTATTTTTGTTTGTTTTTCTTTTTTGGTTTTGGTTTGTATTTAATGAAACAGAATAGAAGTCATCCATGCACCAGGTAAGTACCGTTTCATGACTTATTTGTGTATATGTGTGTGAACTTGGTCTGAATGTAAAATACATTTCTCACTGAGGGTCTGGGCCAACGAAGTTTAAAAGCCACAATGGAATGTTCTGGCGTTAGATCTCTTGTTGTGAACTGCAACCTGGCTGCTCCGTGCAGCTGACTTCCCTCTCTAATTCTTAGTTGACTCTACCTGTAGACCCCTGAAGTCCACCTGGAGCTTATGCAAACATGGCTGGCTGCCTGCCTCACCAGACGCCAGGGAAGCTTTGGGGAAAAGCGTGGGAAGTCTAGCACCTTTTAGACATTTCTATCTTTGTTTAGAAAATGAGAACCTTATGCAGGCATGGAAATGAAAATGCCTGGAATCCAAATCTGCTTGAAATTTTACTTGACCATTTCAGACCCCTTCCAGAACCACCAGCAACCATACATGGCCAAACGGCCTGCAAAATGGCTCACCTCTCCCAGTGCACAAGTATCTGCATTTGTGGCATTCCAGAAGTCCTTCGGCCTCTGACTGGTAGTATTCCACTTCCTCTCGTCCGGGTCTGGGATTCGAGGGAAGATATCTCCCGGAAGTGGGTTCACTATAACTAAAAACATCCATGAGCATTAGGGAGCCTCAATTCCAATAGCTTGTTCAGTATTAGAACTCTGGACACCTCATGCTGTCCAGACATCAAACAATGTGCAGAACAGAAACAAAATTTGCATAGTATTTCATCCTCCAGGGAATTCTCTGGTTTAGTGACCCCAGAGGGCATCCCAAAACGGCCCAACTCTGCTAATTACCCCCATTACTTATCCCTGCAATTCTAAGCACCACCTTCAATGCTGTTTGTCAGCCAGGGGAGCCATCTAACCAGGTAGCTGGGAACAGCCTTAATGAGCTTCTCAGTTCAGCATGGACCAGGCCACTTCAACTAGTTTGCCTTCACAGGACTCTGATGCCCAGGCTGGAGATGAGAAACTGACTTCAAAGGCAAGCTAAAATGTAGCTCTGTATTTTCCCAGGTCACACAGTTGCAATGCAATGTAACTTTTATCAGGGAAACAACAGCTAGTCCCTGTGACTCTATTTGGGCACACCTTCCGTCACAGTTTGGCTAGTTGGTTTTAGATAATGTAATATAAACTCAGGATAGTAGCTTTCCCGTTGTGTGGACACAACAGGGAGAGAGACTGGGCTTAAACCCACAAATCCCACAGCAGAGAGGAGCCTGACTCCTTAAATATGGCAGGTGTCAAAAACTAGAAGGAAGTCATCACTCCGGGTCCTGTCTGTCTCCATATTGGACTGACACACAGTCTGGACATTCAGTAATATTTGTGGAGTTGGATGGGATGTTTGGTGGGCTCTAGGACCACCTCTTGTCTTCCTTCCATCCTTACCTTCTCCCATATCACCACAATGCTTTCAACTCTGTTCATCAGACAGTGATGGCAAAGTTTGCTCAGACAGAGGGCAGGGAGGTCTGCAACAATCACCGGATAGGAATGAAGGTGCCCAGAAAGACCTCACTGATAAAAGAGGAAAATCTCTGCCCTTTAATGGGCAGTTTCTTCTGGTAGGTTTAGTTTTTTTTTTAACAGTGTAGCTTCTTCCTGCTGTTTTTGAAATACACTCAGTCCTGGAAGGAGTTGCACATTAAACTATTAACCCAACACGGGGCTGACTTTATTAGGCCCTGGCCTCCAAGAAAAGGGGACTTTGAGGTAGGTCGATTCTGGAACACAGGAAAGGATTCTGAAACCTTAAAGAGCAGTCCTGTGACCACGTGTGGGGGATCAGGGAGTAGCTTCAGGTTAACCCCAGCTACCTAATCTTCTTCCCACCCCTCCCCTTTCCTGTCCTGAAGTCCTCTCTCTCACCTTACCTGGTCCCCAGGCTCTGCCACTGCTAACATGGGTGGTTTCTGCTTTATTAATCGGGTTCGGATCAAGAAGTGGGGGCACATAAGATTTTTTCCTTGGCTCCTAAGTCACCTCAAAGTGCGCAAAGCAACGGCACTGTCTCCCTTTAAACCCGCTTCTTACAAGCGGCCGGAGGGTCCCAGAGCAGCGCACCCTGGCCTGCGTCCCCGGCGCCGCGGTCGCAAGACCCTCCTCAACCCCATCTCACCTCTCTGGTCCGCGCCACCCGATGCCCTCCTTCCTGCGGTGCGGTGACTCCGGGGTTTCCCAAGGCGCGGGCCAAGGGGGCGGGGCTGCGTCCCAGGTAGGCCGCCAGGGTCCGTCCGGCGTCCGGCTCTGGCGGGATTTTTCCCAAACTCTTTGTTCACCAGGACCACGGTCCCCGACCTTGTGTCTGTCCTGGCGGGAGTCTCGGTCCCGCCTCCTGTCCCGGTCCCCGTCCCTCCTCTCGCCCCCGTTTCTCTCCCTGCGCCGGTCCCCAGCTCGGTCCCGCTGTCGCTCAGAGTGGCGGTCTTGGTCCGGACGGGGGTGGCGGTCTTGGTCCGGACGGGGATGGCGGTCTCGGTCTGGACGGGGGTGCCGCTCTGGGTCCCGCTCTCTCGGCCGTGTACGGGACTCGCGAGTCCCCGACGTTTCCTCCATGGCCCGATTCCGTGTCCCCGCCCCAGAACCACCCGAGGGCAAGAATCACCACAAGTTCCGCCGGCAGGTGGCCAAGCCAGGGACGGAGTGCAGCGGGGCGGGGCGGGGCGGGGCGGGACGCTCACCTGCGCGGACACGCACTGGCCACGCTGGGGCTGGGGGCGTTCACCTGTGCGCACGCCGGCCGGAGGCGTGCGAGACTTTTCTGCTGTACACCTGAGAAGCCGATGACCGCCACCCTCCGCGCCCGTCTGCCCTGGAATGTCCCCTCCGTGGCTCCTCAAGGTGAGCGGCGTAGAGAAGCGAGCTCTCAATATCTCAGTACGTTGAGGATTTACTTTCCCAGTGTGTATCCATCCACTCAGCCAGCCACCCAGTCACCCATCCCTCCCAGTACGCCTCTCTCTCCCACCCTCACCTATCACCTGTGCTGTAGGGGGCCTTGAGGCCCATTGATTTATTGCAGAAGACCCTGACGAATGTTTTAAAAATGAGGAATCCCACAGAATTGGCAGCTTGTTATTATTATTTTTTTTAGAGAGACAGGGACGGACAGACAGGAAAGGAGAGAGATAAGAACAATCAACTCAGCGAATGTGAGACTGAAGATGAAGGCCTTGGGCTGCACCTTAGTTGTTCATGGGTTGCTTCTCAGAGGTGCCTTGACCCAGGGGCTCTAGTTGAGCCAGTGACCCCTTGCTCAAGCCAGTGACTGGTGGGCTCAAGCTAGTGAGCATGGGGTCATGTCTATGATCCCATACTCAAGCTGGTGACCCCGCACTCAAGCTGGTGAGCCTGTACTTAAGCTGTGACCTCGGGGTTTTGAACCTGGGTCCTCAGTGTCCCAGGTCGAGGCTCTAAGCACTGTGTCACCACCTGGTCAGGCTCCAATTAAGAATATTTAAAAACACATAAAATTGCCATCTGTACATTAATTCTTTCCACAAGCATCTGTGAGCACCTAGCCTAGCAGGCACTGAAGATACCATGGTGAATCCTACCTGTGTGGTGCTTCTGGTCTTGGGTGTATGTGGGGTTGGGGTGCAGGGAAGAACTGGCAATAAACAGAGAAGACAATGCCTAAATTTTTTTCCCCTTAAGTGAGAAGCGGAGAAGCAGAGAGACAGACTCCCTCATGTGCCCTGACCGGAATCTACCTGGCAAGCCCCCTACCAGGCTGATGCTCTGGCCCATCTGGGCCCTTGCTTTGTTGCTCGGCAGCCTAGGGATTTTAGCACCTGAGGCAGGTGGTGGAGCCATCCTCAGTGCCCAGGGCCAACTTGCTGCAATCAAGCCATGGCTGCGGAAAGGGAAGAGAGAGATGGGGGAGGGTGGAGAAGCAGATGGTCGCTTCTCCTGTGTGCCACAACCGGGAATCAAACCCAGGACATCTACATGCCGGGCCAACACTCTACCACTGAGTCAACTGGCCAGAGTCTACAATGTCTAAAATTTAAGGGGGAGGACAGGTTTCTTTATATGGTGCTGGGAAGGGGATGTTGGAATTGAATTCTAGATGGGAAGGAGGAAGCCTTGGGGATAGCTGAGAGAATGTTCCAGAAAGAGAGAAGCCAAGTAATGCAGAGCTGGACAACAAGGATACTGTGAGCAGTGTAAGTGGGGACGAGATGAGGCTGATAGGTGGAGCCGGCAGATGGTGAAGATTGCATTTTTATCTCAAGAGAAGGAGTTCAAGCCAGGAGAGTGCTTGTTCTAATTTATGTTTTAAAACATAAGCCAGGTCATAAGATGATTCTGGCTTCTATGAGAAGGATGGACTTCAGCAGGCCAGGCTAGAGGCAAGAGTTGAGTTAGGAAGCTATTTAGCTGGGAGTGATCCAGCTGAGGGGTGATGGTGACCAAGTTGACGGTAGGAAGTGGACAGGTCCACTGGAGGAAGAATTTACAAGATGGATTGGATGTGAGTAAGTGAGGGGAAGTAAGAAGGAACGTTTACCAAGATGGAAGTACTGATGAGAACCAGGTCTGGGGGAAATTGGAGAGTCCCATTTTGCACATGTTAAAATGGCTGTGATCATCCAAGTACAGCTAGTGCTCGACTTAAGACCACGATTGGTTCTGACAGACCAGTCGTAACACGATTTGGTCGTAAGTTGAGTAGGCTATATGTACAGTACTGTGAAATGATGTTATAAAAATCTTAAAGTCATATTTTATCATAATTTTCTTTCATTATTATATATCATAATTTTCTTTGTTCATTTTATGCCATTTGTATCATCTCTACACCATTTTGTTTCTTATTTTTACATTTGTCAGGTTTAAGTAAAACACAGCATTACCAGTACAACTAGTTTAATATTTGCAAAACATACAAAATTACAAAATACAGGTGCATACAAAAACTGCTCCAGACGCAGAGCAGTTGTGGCTACTAGCGATTGTGGTTGTAAAGTCGAATGGCCGTAAGTTGCATAGGTCGTAAGTCGATCAATACCTGTATGGATGTCTAGTTGCAACTGAGTATATGAATGGCTGAGTGTGTGTGCAGAAGGATGGGGGGGAGAGGGCTGGAGCGCAGTGGCCCACCTGAGGAGGAAGGCAGTGAGACTGAAGATGGAGGCCTTGGGCAGAGCCACAGGGAAATCTGACTTTTAGAGCTAAAATACCAACGGATTAAAAAGTGAGGGGTGAGGAAGGAGGAAACCCATACGTGTGGGATTACCAGGCCTACCTGCCCAGACCTCAGCCCTCATCCACAGAAGCGTTGCTATGAGTTCCACCAGCCTTTCTTCCCGGGGTGGAGAGGATGGGGTCAAATTGTAGGACCGTCCACAGATACTTATTATATCTGAGCAAAGCCCCGATCTGAACCTGGGACAGCTATAGTTATTGAGGACCCCTGGTGAACAGACAGACACAGGATAGTTTGTAAAATGGAAAAGTCCTTCTCAGAGCTTCCCTCTGGGCCTCTGGAACCCTCTTTTTGAATAAATAACTTCCCATACCAGCTCACCTTTTTGTTTCATTTGTTTTTGTTTTGTGTCTTCACCTTCGTACACTAATTACTATCATTTTGCCACACATTTTGCTTTCATACATCAGTTACCATGTTCTATTTATAGCTGTAAACTTTTTTCGATGAAACATTTCAGTTTAGGTTCCAGACACATCTCATCCCCTTAAATCCTTCCACATGCATCTTCAAAGAATGATGTTCTCCTAAATAACCACCCTAAATAAAGATCATAGTCCAGAAATTTAGCACTGATATAATATTATTATAAGAAATACACCTCATATCCAAATTTCCCCTACTATCTCAATAATTCATTATTTTTTTTGGTATTTAAAAATTGCCCAAATTTGGCCAGTGGGAGTCCCTTCAAACTACCTCCTTTGTGCTTTTGACATCAGGAGAAATATCCTAATATGTGCCTCAAATTTTTTTGGCTTCAGCTTGTACCTGAACTGCATTGTGTCCTGGTCTAACCTGCCTCTTCTCTGAAGTTTTCATTCCCTTGATTCTCCCTCAGGTGGAGAATGCTTACGCCTCAGCCCCACACAGAAATGTCCTGTTAACTTCCATATTCAGAGTCATCCCCTGTTCCTTTGAGGGTTGTCCTAGTTAGGTTATAAGATGGATTGGTTGGGCCAGAGACCCAACATAACAGTATCTTAAACAAACATGATAGAAAGTTTCTCTTGGAAAAGTCCGGGCTGATCTGGTGGCTCTACTCTGTGACGTTCTTGGAACTCTAGGCTCCTAGATTGTTTTGCCACCCTTCAGGTGTCACCCCCGCCTTATAGCTGTGTCTGTGCTCCAACCTATCAGAAGGAAAGAAATGGGTACCAGGAATGGCTCACCTCATTTCTTTAAGAGCGAGACCCACAAGTTGCAGACATCATGCCTGATTAGTGGTGATGCAGTAGATAGTGTCGACCTGGGACACTGAGGTCCCAGGTTCAAGACCCTGATGTCGCCGGCTTGAGCAGAAGCTTATCTAGCTTGAGTGTGGGGCCATTGACATCCCAAGGTCGCTGACTTAAGCATAGCATCACTGGCTCAGATGGAGTCCCCTGGTCAAGGCACATATGAGAAGCAATCAGTGAACAACTAAAGTGCCACAACTATGAGTTGATGCTTCTTATCTCTCTCCCTTCCTCTCTCTCTCTCTCTCTCTCTCTCTCTCTCTCTCTCTCACACACACACACACACACATGAAAGTTGCAGACATTGCTTCTGCTCACATTATGTTGGCCAGAAGATAGTCACATGATCATAGGTAATTGCATAGGAAGCTGGGAAGTGCAGGTATGTACCCAGCTAAAAATTTTTCTGGGAAGGATTATGCTATGAAAGTGAGGGAGAGAGTAGATGATGGCGGACAGTCAGAAGTCTTTGTCACAGGGTTTATTCATTGAGTTTCTGGTCTGCTTTGACAATGTCATAAGGTGTCCCCTTGGACTCTCCATTTCACCAAAGACATTGGCTCCTCCTTCCATCCCAAGCCCTGCCATCATCAGCACTGAGGCTACAAAATGAACACGCTGGCCTCACTTCATTCCAAGAAACTCAACCTCCTGTCCTCTTCAGCCAGCCCATGGCCTTAGCTAGCAGTGTAGAACATTATCATCACACAGAACTTCCCATCTCTGAAATCTTAAGCCCAATATCCCTTGTTTCCACGGTGTCAATACTCTCTCTATGCCTAATTTTAAGTGACCAGTGCTTTAACAACCAGCTCACAAAATTCCTAAAAATGTAACAGTTGACTTTCGTGAGCTGGTGTGAGCTGGCTCTGGCACACCACTTCCCTCAGTCCACTCACACCTGTTCTTTGACATCACTAGGTCTCTGTGGTCTGTAATCTTTAGATTTTTCCCCTTCTAACAGATATTTCTTCTCAGTCTAAATCTCTTGATGAACATCTTAACTGTCTTCCCATCAAAACCCTTGATAACCTCCTAGCCCCTCCTTCCAACCCAGTTGCTCAGCAAAAAGCCCATCCCTGGATTAGTGCATCAATCCACCTTTCTAACTTCTAGGCCCAGCCAGGGGATGACTAGGGAACACACAGCCTAACAGAGAGGGGCTCCTACCACTTGACTAGCCCCCTACATCCACAGAGCCACCAGTGCTGCCTACTATTTACCTGTTTTAGAGCACGCTTTTGAGATTACCTGATGAAGAAAATTAGGACGGGCTACATCATTTCCCATGTCCCATTCGAAATAAAGTATGCCCCTTTTAAAGTATGAAGAATTTAAGATGGTGACAGGGTTTGTTAAACCTAGCAGAGGGCTATTCTAAGCATGAGACCCTGTGTGACTGCACTGGTCACATGCCTGTGAAGCTGGCTCTACATAGAATGTGGCAGAAGTGACACTGGACGACTTTAGGGGCTTGTCATAAAAGGCAATACAGCTTCTGCCTGGCTGTCTCCAAGGGTGTTCCACCCTAAACCCCAGCCACAGTAATGTAAGGAATTGTAGGCTATATGGAAAAGCCACGTGCAGGTGTTCGTTCCGGTGCTCAGTTCCTACCGCTTGGAGGAGAGACAAGCCGTTCCCACTGGACCCTTCCAAACTCCTGACCTACAGAATCCATGAGCATAATAAATGGTTGTCTTATGCCTTGTAAGTTTAAGGCTGATTTGCCACTCAGCAAACGATAACCAGAAAACCTTCCATGACTTAGCCCATATTGGCCTCTCTGAATTACCACAGTTTGGGTTCAAAACATATATCTCATCTGTTGTTCTCAAATTTTGAAATTATGTCGTTTTATTTGTGTTGTCTGTCCCTCTGTCTACCCTGTCAGCTCCCTGGGACAGTCTCTATGCCATTATACATGGTTCAATTAACTGATTGTTGGGTTAATAACATTAGTTCTTAGAGCTGAATCTGTGAACTGAGGAAGGTCATAGGGACCTTATATTTTCTATTGCATAAGGTGCCAGATGGCATAAGGTGCATTAACAGTAAAACAATCCTAATATGTGTAATTTTTAATAAATCAACCTAATGAGTAAGGAAGGAGCAAGTAAACAAGTCTATAAGGCAGTTGTGAGTTAGAGCCCAATGAAAATCTGATGGGTTTCTGGAATTTTAGTTTAGTTTATGTTCTTTTATTTTAGTTTTTGTGGAACAAAAGTTTAGGAACTAATGCCCTAACTTCTCTATTGCCCTAATTAAAAATACAACGTGTTCTGGTCATTCCACTGTTCGTCCAGAGACACTGGGACAGACATTGTGCATCCTGCAAAAGGTTACAGGGACAGGAGCTTTTTCCTGAGGAAATTCTGAGCATGCAACCAAAGGAGAGAGCACGAATAGCAGATGGCCCAAGTGTGGACCAAGTACTTGCCATGGAGGGTTCAAGGTAATTTTCCAAAAAAGGTAAAATCATGACTCTCGTTCAGGTATAAAATGACTATATGCTAAAGATTTTTTTTTTAACTCCAAAATCTCTGAGGGAATCAGGCTGATGTTTTAGCAGGTCCAGGAGAGAATCTGAAGAACAGACCTATTATGGATCAGGAATAATGAGATGAATGTACAAAGGAGGCAAAACTCATTTCTTCCAAAGAAGGAAAGCAAATCAGTTGATCCTCTACCAGACAGGATCAAATCTGCATGTCTACAAACAAGATTTTTTTTTCATTGCTCTTAATTATCATTTACAGGGTTGTAAAAAAGCATAGTTTTCTACAAAAGCACAAATGCAAAGACATTGCCTTTGCTTAAACTGGAAACATGGGATACTAACTGGTCTTAGAGACTAGAGGGTTTGGGGAAATGCAGCCTGAGACTAGCCCGAGGGGAAAGAGTGTGCACTTGTGGTTCTGACATAGGCGGCTTGCAATGGAGACTGGGCATCGTGTTTGTCATTAGTTCTGTAAGGCGCCCCATTTGAGAACCAATCTGTTCATATAAGTGCCATTCAATTTTCCATTCCTTTTCTCCCTTCCCTTCCCTTCTTTCTTTCTTTTCTTTCTTGTGTGAGTGGGAGAGACAGACAGACAGAGAGACAGAAACAGACAGGAAGGGAGAGAGATGAGAAGCATCAACTTGTAGTTGCGACACCTTAGTTGTTCATTGATTGCTTTTTCATATGTGCCTTAACCAGGGTGTTCCAGCCAAGCAAGTGACCCCTTGATCAAGCTAGTGACCTTGGGCTTCAAGCCAGCAACTTCTGGATTCAAGCCAGCAACCATGGAGTCATATCTTTGACCCCATACTCAAGCTGGTGACCCCACGCTCAAGCTGGTAAGCCCGTATTTAAGTCAGTGACCTTCAGGGTTTCGAACCTGGATCTTCAGCATCCCAGACTGATGCTCTATCACTCTGCCACTGTCTGGTCAGGGACAAGTTTTTTCTTTCTTAGAAAGTAAACATTTCTGTTGGTTTGGGACATGTTCTTGGGCATTTGGGGACAGAGTGCACAGAGGTGCACTTTATCAATTTAGTTCTAACTCTGAAGGGATTAATTGAACCATCCCTTTCAGGGAGATGGTCCTTCAGGTGTGTGGATCAAGGCGCAATCCCTGCATATTCCCCACATGATCTGCCTCTTTTGTGCTTATCACACCCCAGACTCAAGCTCAGGTGGCAGAGGGGACTTCTGACCCAGTTAAGCCTGCAGCAAGGACAGAGCTGAGCAGTAGAGGGCAGTGTAGGCTCAGACTGGGTGCAACTCACACCGAGCCTCTCTTCCTTAGCCTGAGCATTTCCTTGCCCATCTGAACCTAAGTGGCTACACAGTGCTTCCCTTAGTACAGATGTGATGGCATGCAGTTCAGTTCAGTGTCTCCTGAACTTTGCATAAGTGACCTTAGGAAGTTACTCAGCCTCTCTGTGCCCCAGGATCCTCATATGCAAAATGAGGATAATTGTACCCATCTCATAGGATTAAATAAAGTAAATATGTATAAATACTTGAAGCAGTTGCTGGCATTTATTAATATTATAAAAGTATTGGCTGTTATTATTGTCATTGTTATTGTTTATCAGGCACTGTGGATGACCAAGTGAATGAGACAGTCGGTTAGTGAGCTCACAGTTTAACAAGAGAGGCAGAGAGGTAGATGTGGATTATTGCTAAGAAAATAATATGCACAGGGTATAGAGGGATATGAAGGTAGAAGTAACCAAAGCACAGCTTCCCAGAGGAAGGAGTGCTTTAGAACAGCCTTTGGGAATGAATAAGACAGAGGGACTTGGGCTTGGGTAGCCGAGTTAGCGGGCAACACTCCAAAGAGGACAGCAAATAGGAAGCAGGCAGGTTTGGGAGCTTTAAGTTCAAATCTTTCCATTTGGACCAGAGCACTAGGAGCGAGGGAGGAAGTCAAGGGAAAAGAGACAGAAGAGGTAGGCAGGGGTTCGAGTATAAGAAGCCTTGTAAGTCAGCCATAATAACTTGAACGTAATACTGTGGGTCTGCGGTCTTCAGGAAAGTGCACACAACCTCCACTGCAGTGTCGGGGGTGAAACGAAACTACTTGTAAATGTTATCTCTTCGGGAACCCTTTCTCTGTATCTGATTTACAATGGAAGCAATATATCGGTAACAGGTGCACAAATATCATTTATAAAGAAATATTGGGGTATTAGCACACGTGGTAGGTTTGTGACTACAGGCCATGCTTTGCCACCAGAGATGACTTTTAATCAGGGAAGTACCTCAGTAAAATTTATCATGGAAATAACATTTCAGGATGTTTAGAAGAAGAGCTGGCCTAAGCCAAGGCCTTGGCTTTGGGAATGAAGAGGAAAAGGATTTGAGCGATATTTAGGAAATGTAGTTCCATAAACAAGGAGCAAGTGATCAGTAAGTAGCGCCAAGTGGCCAGGAGCTTGGTTACTGAATATCAGATTCTCGATGATAGACAGATTCTCAAGGAATGGCAGGTAGTCAAGAAAGGTCAGGTATTTATAGCTGTAAACCTTTTTTTATTACAAAGTTAAATAAATGCAAGAGAGTGTCACTTATATTTGAATAGTGTTAGTGACCATGGCTAGATCATGAAAGAGTTGCTAGGAAGAAATTTGATTTCTCTCTTGGATGAGAAGAGTAGGAGGCAGGGCCAATGCTGGAAGGAAGAAACTGAAGAAATGTCTATAGGTTCAAGAGAAAGAGGATCAATAAAGGGATGAAAAACAGAAACAGCTTTTCCAGGGTGGACCCTCAGGACTTACTTTTCCAGAAGGACCTCCCTGCTGCCCTCTTCACCAGAGAACCCTTTCTCTTGTCAACGCACTAATTTAAAACAGTTAAAAAGCATGACTCATGCAAATATAAAATGCGTCTGTCAAACATTTATTTACTTCATTAGCACAGACGGTGGTATAAGAAAATAGGTTCAGCCTGACCTGTGGTGGCGCAGTGGATAAAGCGACGACCTGGGAACACTGAGGTCGCCAGTTAAAAACCCTGCACTGGTCTGGTCAAGGCACATATGGGAGTTGATGCTTCCAGCTCCTCCCCACTTTCTCTCTCTCTTTCTCTCCCTCTCTCTCTCTCTCACTCTGTGTCTCCTCTCTATAATGAATAAAAGAAAAAAAATAGTTTCATGTATAAGTGAAACCATATGGTACTTGTCTTTCTCTGAATGACTTATTTCACTTAGCATAATACTCTCCAGGTCCAGCCATGCTGTCGCAAAAGGTAAGATTTCCTTCTTTTTTTTATGGCCTAGTAGAATTCCATTGTGTAAGTGTATCATAGCTTTTTTATCCACTCATCTACTGCTGGGCACTTGGGCTATTTCCAGATCTTGGCTATTGCAAATAATGCTGCAATGAACCTAGCGGTGCACATGTTATTTCTTTTTATTTAATTAATTTATTGTGTTTACATAGATTCTAGTGTCCCCCCGAATACATCCTCCCCTCCCCGGTGTTCCCCAGACCATCCCTCCTGTCCCCCTCCTCGTAACACCCTTCCCCCTTCCCTCCAGGATTTGCTTTTCTGCTCTCATCCCATCCTATCACCCTATCATCCCCTTTCCCTCTGTCTGCTTTCCTTCTGAATCCTTTGATCCCGCCTCTGTCTCTATTCCACTGCCCAGTTCATACTGTTCATCAGATTCCTCAGATGAGTGAGATTATATGATATTTTTCTTCCTCTGCCTGGCTTATTTCACTTAACATAATAGTTTCCAGGTCAATCCATGTTGTTACAAAAGGTAAGATTTCCTTATTTTTTATGGCCCCATAGTATTCCATAGTATATATGTACCACAGGTTTTTAATCCATTCGTCCACTGATGGACATTGGGGCTGTTTCCAGATCTTGGCTATTGTAAACAATGCTGCCATAAACATGGGGGTGCATTTCTCCTTTTGAATCGTTGATGTGGTGTTATTGGGGTATATTCCTAAAAGTGGGATGGCTGGGTCAAAAGGCAGTTCGATTTTAAATTTTTTGAGGAATCTCCATACTGTTTTCCACAGTGGCTGCACCAGTCTGCATTCCCACCAGCAATGCAGAAGGGTTCCTTTTCTCCACATCCTCGCCAGCACTTATTCTGTGTTGTTTTGTTGATGAGCGCCATTCTGACTGGTGTGAGGTGATATCTCATTGTGGTTTTAATTTGCATTTCTCTAATGATTAGTGATGTTGAGCATTTTTTCATATGCCTGTTGGCCATCTGTATGTCCTCTTTGGAGAAGTGTCTATTCATCTCTTTGCCCATTTTTTGATTGGACTGTTTATCTTCCTGGTGTTGAGTTTTACAAATTTTTTTATAATTTTGGTTATTAACCCCTTATCAGATGTATTGTCGAATATGTTCTCCCATTGTGTGGTTTGCCTTTTTATTTTGTTCATATTGTCTTTAGCTGTGCAAAAGCTTTTTAGTTTGATGTAGTCCCATTTGTTTATCCTGTCCTTTATTTCCCTTGTGCGTGGAGATAAATCAGCAAATATATTGCTATGAGTGATGTCAGAGAGCTTGCTGCCTATATTTCCCTCTAGGATGCTTATGGTTTCACGACTTACGTTTAAGTCTTTTATCCATTTTGAGTTTATTTTTGTGAACGGTGTGAGTTGGTGGTCTAGTTTCATTTTTTTGCAGGTAGCTGTCCAATTTTCCCAACACCATTTGTTTAACAGACTGTCTTTACTCCACTCTATGCTCTTACCTCCTTTGTCAAATATCATTGGTCCATAAAGGTGTGGGTTTATTTCTGGGTACTCTGTTCTATTCCATTGATCCATGTGCCTGTTCTTATGCCAGTACCAGGCTGTTTTGAGTACAATGGCCTTGTAATATAACTTGATGTCTGGAAGTGTGATACCTCCCACTTTATTCTTCTTTTTCAAGATTGCTGAGGCTGTTTGTGTTCCTTTTTGGTTCTATATGAATCTTTGGAATATTTGTTCTATATCTTAGAAATATGTCCTTGGTATTTTAATAGGAATTGCATTGAATTTATAAATTGCTTTGGGTAATATGGACATTTTAATGATGTTTGTTCTTTCTAGCCATGAATACGGTATATGCTTCCACTTGTTTGTATCTTCCTTGATTTCCTTTATCAATGTTTTATAATTTTCCAAGTACAAATCTTTAACCTCCTTGGTTAAATTTATTCCTAGGTATTTTATTCTTTGTTGTTGTTGCAATAGTGAAGGGGATTGTTTTTTTTTTTAATTTCTCTTTCAAGCCTGACCAGGTGGTGGCGCAGTGGATAGAGCATTGGACTGGGATGCAGAAGACCCAGGTTCGAGTCCCCGAGCTCGCCAGCTTGAGCACAGGCCCATCTGGCTTGAGCAAAAAGCTCGCCAGCTTGGACCCAAGGTCCCTGGCTCCAGCAAGGGGTTGCTCGGTCTGCTGAAGGCCCACGGTCAAGGCACATGTGAGAAAGCAATCAATGAACAACTATGGTGTCGCAATGAAAAACTAATGATTGATGCTTCTCATCTCTCTCCATTCCTGTATGTCTGTCCCTATCTATCCCTCTCTCTGTCCCTGTAAAAAAAAAAAAAAAGAAGGTTCACATAAAAAATAACACCATAATTAATAATTTCTCTTTCAAACAGATCATTGTTGGTGAATAAAAATGCCTCTGATTTCTGAGTATTAATTTTATATCCTGACACCTTGCTGAATTCATTTATCAGGTTCAGTAGTTTTTTGACTGCAACTTTAGGGTTTTCTAAGTACAGTATCATATCATCAGCAAATAATGATAGTTTTACTTCTTCTTTTCCAATTTGGATGCCTTTTATTTCTTCTTCTTGTCTGATTGCTGTGGCTAGGACTTCCAGAACTATATTGAATAAGAGTGGTGAAAGGGGGCATCTCTGCCTTGTTTCTGATCTTAAGGGGATTACTTTTAACTTTTGCCCATGTAGTATGATGTTTGCTGTGGATTTGTCATAGATGGCCTTTATCATGTTAAGGTATGTTCCCTGTATTCCCACTTTGCTGAAAGTTTTGATCATAAGTGGGCGCTGGATTTTATCAAATGCTTCTTCTGCATCTATTAATATTATCATGTGGTTTTTGTCCTTCCTTTTGTTTATGTGATGAATCACATTGATTGATTTGCAAATATTGTACCAGCCTTGCCTCCCCAAAAAAAGATATATTGAAGTCTTAAGCTCCAGTACCTCCGAATGTGACTTTAGTTGGTGATAGAGTCTTTATAGAAGTAATGAAGTTAAAATGAGATCATTAGGTTGGTCCCTAATCTGATATGACCAGTGCCCTTATAAAATGAGGAAATTTGGACAGAGTTTTAGAAATGTGCAGAGGAAGACAATGTAAGGAGAGACAAGGAGAAGATAGCCAAGGAGAAATTTCTAAAACAGATGCTTCCCTCACAGCCCTAAGAAGTGAGCGGTCCCACTGACACCTTGATCTTGGACTTCTGGCTTCCAGAACTGTGAGAAAATAAATTCCTGTTGTTTAAGTCACCCAGTGTGTGGTATTCTGTTATTCCAACCCTAGCAAACTGATACACTTGCCAATGTGTATCATAATTATAATAAGTATTAAAATTATAATTATAATTAGTATTATAATGTGCCCAGCAAAGATGTCACAAGGAGCTAGTGAAAAATAGTAGTTCACTAAGCCTTAGGATGTCAGTGATGGCACATATGTGATAGTGAAAAGCAGATTCCTTCATCTATTGTCTAAGTAAACGGCTAGCACATTGCCTCAGAAGGTGACTCGGAGGGAACCCACTGTCCGCCCTCGGAATGGCACCTGCATCAGTGGATGGGCACAGGCCCATGTGGCTTTCCTCACACTGACGTCAGCAGTATGTCCTGTTCTGTTCTTGGCCCCATGTTGACCGGTGACTGGGTATCAGTGATTCCCAACTCGAGTTTCACAATGTCCCAGGGAGGGTGGGTGAGTATAGGAGGTGGCCTTGGATCAGAGAGGATGGAGCTTGGACTCCCAAAAACCAGCTGCCAATAACATTGCAACACGGATGAAGCGTGCTGCTGCTCACTACAGACCTCTCCACTCAGCATCGTTCCCCTTCTTGGGGCTCATGTTGCCCCCAGCAGACTGCAGTCTCTCCCTCCAGATCACCTCCCCGAAAATGTGCTCAATGTCAACTTTAATACAGAGGGACAAATGATCTGTGCCTAATAACTTGAGCCTTCCCCACAGTGAGAGCTCCACAGGAGCTGTTACAGTTTTACTGTTAAGACAGTGCCTGACATGTGGTAAGTACTCAGAAAACATCTGTTGAGTAGAGGAATAAACTCCACTTTTAAACTTATTAGTAGTATTATTTTGGATTATTAGTAGGACTTACTTAGAGGAGGAATATTTGAAAATAGAGAGAAGTGTAGAGAAGAAAGAGAAATCATCCATAAATCTATAATCCTTTATTTCAAATAATGTTAATGTAGTTTTATTTCCCAGTAACTTTGACATCCAATTCTATACACTTGCTATTGTGAAAGTGCTTTAAAACAGTATAAGGTGGTATTAAAAATAATTATAATTTCCTAAAAATGATTCTTTGAGTGGTCCCAAGTATTCTCTCCTCCAGCCATTCTTGTACCCTGTGGCCATCTTCTTTTGTTCCCAACCTTGACAGAGGGGATAGGGTTATCATAGGATGGGATGAAATTTGCAAAATCTAATTAAATTTTAAAAGTCAGTTCATGTTTGGCAGTTCCTCTGTTCTGGGGCTGAGATAGAGGGTAGCTGTGGGGAGGTGCAGGGTACGGTGCCTTGTCACAAAGTCAAATAAACAACTATAACATATAGTTAGGAATGACCATGGCCCAAAAGCAATGGTCCTGTGACCGTGTGTATGTGTAAGGGCAACTCTTCTAGCAAGCCAGCCCCAGGGACCCTGCGCCTTCTGTGCTGGGCTTCTTCATACCACAGATCTCTCCAGAGGTCTCTTTCCAGTTGATGGTTTGTTTAAAACCCAAAATCCAACTTAAAACTTTGTTTTAAACCTTCTCATAGCAGTGCTATTTTGAGAATAACAGGGGTAGGAGAGATACGTTGATATCTGTAGGAACAGGCCCAGTTTATTACCATGATAGATTTGTGAGCTTGAGCAAGACATCTAATCTTTCTGGACCTAAGTTTCCTTCAAGGAAATAAAAAGTTTTCCTCCTTTGAAAATAAGCATAATAGAGCTGACTTCACAGCGTGGTTCTGAGAATTAAATAACTTCAGACATGTAAAACCCCTAGAATTGGGACTGGCATATAGTAAGTTCTATATAAGTGTTAGCTATAATTTTTATTTTCTATCACTTGACACTTGGATCCTCCCATATTTTGCACAAGAGGGAAAATACAAGCATGAAAGAAAACCCATTTTTTTAAGAGAGAGGAAAATTGTGGTAGACATGACTTGCAAATGCGTAGAGGGGGCAACTGGACCAGGATTTCTACTGCTGTGCTGTTATTCTTTCAACTCTGCCTGTATCAGACCCAGGCGAGAATTGTCACTCGGTGCTAAAAAGTCAAAATGTGTGAGCTTGCCCAAATTGTCCTTTTGATTAGTTACAGTGTATTTTGGGGGCTAATGTATTTGGTACTTGTAAATCACCTTTATTTTAGGAGTTTTTAAAAACAAATGTGCAAATGTGCCCATATTTTAACCCCCTCTTGGAAACAAACTTTCACCTCTTGGTTACATTGATTATTGATGTATACCCTTGTCCGTGGAGCTAGCACTGTGTAAGATCAGTTAAACAAACATGGCCCATGTCCTCAGAAATGCACAAATATGAAACGAAACAGAGATGCATACACTTCCCCAGAGTCCATGCTTCAGCAAAACACAAGCCAGGAACATGTTAATCAAATATTTACCAGACACAGAAGCATTATAGTTAATAATTTTCATGAGAGGGCTCACTGACACCTAACTGGGAACTTAGTGGTAGTTGAAAAATCAATAAAGTCATAAAAATTAGTAGCTTTTTAAAGCAAATGTATTGGTCAGTTTGATAGATAGATTTATATGTATGAAATCTCTTGAGAAAACACTGATTTAAGTACCTGTGTGTATAGTTATAGCTATTATTTGGTTATTTTTTTAAAAAAGAAAAGAGACAGGGATTCCTGGGAGAACCCAGAAAAGCTGATATGCACTTGCCGAGTGGTTACTGAGTATTGATCTGACATCAGGCAGTAGTCCCATCACCTCTCTGAGCATCCTGTGCCCTTGTGTATTGGGAACTTTGCAGAACAATTTCCAGTCCCTCTTTTTGGGTTCTTCCCTCTCTCTCTGTGTCGCACAGTGGCTCTTATTCCCCACTCTCACTTACCAGGATTTGAATCTGCCTTGGCCCCCTGATTCTCATTTTGTGGGGAGAATAGAGCCATTCTGTGGCACACGCAATAAGGTGCAACTCTGATGTCACTGAGCTTGACATTTCTCAATATTTGCTCTAGCAGAGATAAAGAGCTAGAGCTGATCTCCTGTTCCAGGATACTGAAAACCATATTGTCAACAGAGCTCAGTGAGTCTACTCAGCCTCATGCCTGGCCTGAGGGAGATTTGCAGGGCAGTTAAGTCCAAGCTCTCTTCACTCAGTTACTTGGCAAATTGACTCCTTCAAGTGTAAGCTCAAGGGTTGACTAAGTTCCCTCTCTTTCTCTGGGCTTATCTTCCACCTCCTACAAATCTTCGCAGGGGCAGTCATTGGCTTACCAGCCTGTCTCTCATCTCTCTATTCCAGGCATCTACCATAGTGCTTGTCACATCGAGAACACTCAATAGATGTCAATAGAACAAAAAGAGAAAAGCAGGTGGCTCTGGCTTCTT
Organism: Rhynchonycteris naso; assembly: GCA_037038555.1. Classification (NCBI taxonomy): domain Eukaryota; kingdom Metazoa; phylum Chordata; class Mammalia; order Chiroptera; family Emballonuridae; genus Rhynchonycteris; species Rhynchonycteris naso. Next base: position 21,562,031 of record CM073001.1, read on the forward strand.
ACTGCCACTTGGTAATATAGGCCCTGATGAACCAGGGGACAAGGGGGATCACTTTGGTCACAATAGTTAAAGATTCTTATTGCTTTATTAATATATTAACTACCACTTAAGTATCATCAAAATAGGATAGGATGTTTTAGGGGCTACAAGGTACTGTATATAGCTTGATGGGTAAGAATGCAGATGCTAGAGTAGGCTGCCTTGGCCTGAGTGTTTTGTTTTATTTTTTAGATTTTATTTATTAATTTTTAGAAATAGGGGAGATGGAGGGTGGGGGGAAACAGGAAGCATCAACTTAAAGTAGTTGCTTCCTGTATGTGCATTGACTCGGCAAGCCCAAGGATTCAAACCGGCAAGATTAGCGTTCCAGGTAGATGCTCCACACACTGCACCAACGCAGGTCAGGGGCCTTGGCCTAAGTTTTGACTCTGCTATTTAGTAACTGTGTGGTCTTGGGCAAGTTCCTTAACCTTTTTGTGCCTGAGTTTCCTCATTTGTAAAACAGGGCTTATAATATAGTACCTACCTCATGTTGGTCTTATGAGAATTAGATGAGTTAACATTTGTAAAGTATTTAGAACTTGCCAAAGGTATAGAGATGCTTGATCAATATTTGTTGATGAATAACATTACTATTATTTAATTATCAGTTCATCATTAAAATGATATGTATATACTCTTTTTTTTATCAACGTGTTTTTAAAAATTTGCTATTTCATTTTAGGAGCAGGGCAGTAAGATAGGTTCAAATGGTAATGTTTCCAGCTAGCTTTTCTTTTCCTTTTCTTTTTTTAAAAGATTTTGTTTATTGATTTTTTTTAAAGAGGAGAGAGAGAGAAAAGTGGGGAAGAAAGCAGGAAGCATCAACTCATAGTAGTTGCTTCTCATATGTGCTTTGATCAGTGAGCCTAGGGTTTCGAACCAGCAACCTCAGCAATTCAGGTCGATGCTTTATCCACTGCACCACCACAGGTCAGGTCTCAGGTAGCTTTTCACCTAGGCCTTCATCTCAGTGAGCCATGATATACCCACAACGCTGCTGCCTTCCTGCATCTTCTCAGTTGTTTCTTCCTTCTATTTTATTCATTTATTTTGTTTTGTTTTGTTTTTGAAAGAGAGACAGAAGCAGGAAGGGAGAGAGGGAGGAGAGAGATGAGAAGCATCAACTCGTTGTTGTGTCACTTTAGAAGTTAACGTGCTTCTCATACGTGCCTTGACCAGGAGGCTTAAGCCACTCCAGTGACCCCTGGATTAAGCCAGCAACCATGGACTCAACCAGTGACCCTGTACTCATGCCGACAAGCCCACGCTCAAGCCGGCTAACCGGGACTTCAGCTTCCCAGTTTGATGCCTATCTAATGTGCCACCACCGGTCAGGCTGTCTGTTCCTTCTATTTACCCTTTTCCTTTCCTACTTGGTGAGAGTTTGCTTTATGTTCAAGAATTTTTTGGTGGTCTGTGTCCAGCTCTAGTCTAGTGTAACCACCTTGCTAGGGGGAATGCCCACGTGAACGGTTGTACCATTAGCTTTGTCCTGCTTTACTCCTTCAGTGGAGAAGATATATTTCTTCCTATAAACCTGGACTACTTTGCCAGTTCCCTGCTCTTTGTAATGTCCTCATACAACTTGAACTTTATTATTCTTTCGGATGGGCATGGATCGAGCATTGTACTTCTGTCTCAGCTCTTTGGAAAAAGGAGGAGACATAATCTTTCTGCAAATGTGGGAAGGTGCACTGAAATGCCTTTTTTTTTTTTTTTTTTTTACAGGGACAGAGAGAGAGTCAGAGAGAGGGATAGATAGGGACAGACAGACAGGAACAGAGAGAGGTGAGAAGCATCAATCATTTGTTATTTGTTTTTTGTTGCCGTTGTGACACCTTAGTTGTTCATTGATTGCTTTCTCACATGTGCCTTGACCGCGGGCCTTCAGCAGACCGAGCAACCCCTTGCTGGAGCCAGCAACTTTGGGTCCAAGCTGGCGAGCTTTTGCACGAGCCAGATGGGCCCGCACTCAAGCTGGCGAGCTCAGGGTCTTGAACCTGGGTCTTCCACATCCCAGTCCGACGCTCTATCCACTGTGCCACTGCCTCATCAGACTGAAATGCCTTTTTATTTATGGTTCTTGCTCTGGTCAGACATCACAAAGGGATTGAACTTCATTTTGACCGCTGGTGCTTCTACGGTGGCTGCAAAAAGGCTAAGTACTCTTTTTTTTCTTCTTTCCTTTACTTAATTTTATTCTCTGGTCAGGCTAGGTATTGAAAAGTATTACTTTCTAAATTGTTGCTAATTTTATAAATTCCCATTCTGATAGAATATTTCAATACTAGAAGAGTTAATACAAGTAAAGAACTTTGAATAGTATCTGACACAAATGCTCAAAAATCTTAACTAGTATTATATTATTATTCATTTATTCATTCAGCAAATATTTTTTGAGCATCTACTATATGCTAGACACCAGAGATGCATCAGGGAGCAAACAGGCAAAAACGCTGCCCTCATGGGATCAACATTCTAATAAGGCAAATAGACAATAGGCTAGAACATGTAAAAATGCCTTCCATGCCTGACCAGATGGTAGCACAGTGGATAGAACATCAGACTGGGATGTTGAGGACCCAGGTTTGAAACCTCACCATCTTGAACGTGGGCTCACCAGCTTGAGTGTGGGGTCTCTGGCTTAAGTGTGGGATCATAAACATGACCCCATGGTCACTGGTTTGAGCCCAAGGTCTCTGGCTTGAGCAAGGGGTCACTCGCTCTGCTGGATACCCCGGTCAGGCACATATGAAATTGATGCTTCTCATCTCTCTCCCTGCCTGTCTGTCCCTATCTGTCCCTCTCTCTGTCTCTTTCTGTCTCTGTCACAAAAACAAAACAAAACAAAAAACCTGATAGCATTTTACAATTATAATTGCTGGCGTTTTTTCTTTAATTTCTAAAATGATACGTGTTTTAATCAGTGACATCTTAGATTTAATATAATGTGAAAAAATGTGAGATACAATCATAGATATGCGGAAAAAAGGGAGGACCAGTTGAGCTATTAATGTAATGGCTCTTCTCCTTACATCAGAGCTCTAAAGGTTAAAAAGGAAATAAAACTTTTCATCTGGTTACTGATTGTAGTGTCTACTGGTCACTTCTCTCATGAAGTCTGGCAAATAACACCATCCTGTTTGTTTTGTGCTTTGCATAATCATTGAAACCATGCCCTATTAACAGTCAGTTTTCTTTAGTCAGAACTTGATGTTCCTTCATTTGTGGATGGCTAAAATCTCAATCCCACTTTTGTCCCATATTTACAAGAACAAGTGTCATTTGTACTTACCAAGGGAGCCACCAAACAAATAGCCTAGATTCTTGGGAAATAATTCTACCTTTTTGCCATTCTGATGTCCAGAATAATCCAGAGTCTAAACCATGCTCTAATACCTCAGCCTATCTCTAAATCAAAATTACTCATTACTTATGTAATAATATATGTTGACTGTGTTTTTAAAATTGAAATATAATCTATATACTATAAAATTTACCTTTTCCAAGTGTACCATGCACTGGTTTTTAGTATATTCACAAGGTTGTACAATCATCACCAATATTGTCATCACTCCACAGAAAAACCCTGTACCCATTGGCAGTCACTTCCCACTCCCACCATTACACCTTGCCCCTGACAACCACTAATCTACTTTTTATCTCTAAGATTTGCCTGGACATTCCCTCTGAATGAAATAGGACAATATGTAGTCTTTTGTGTTTGACTTCTTTCAGTTAGCATAATAATGTCTTTGAGTTCCATCCATGTCATCACGTGTGTCAGTACTTCCTTCTTAGTATGGCTAAATAATAATCCACTGTATAAATATAACACATTTTGTTCACCCATTCAACAGCTGATGGATATTGAGGTTGTTCCTTAGTTGACTGTGTTTTGGATAGCTGTTTAATACTTGCTACCGGACTCACCTCCTGGCATCATACCTTCTCATCCTAATTCTTAACCCCCATCCATGTCTTATCTCCAACAAAATATAACCAGATCGTGGTGATAGTTGGAAACACATTAAAAACACACACACCAAATAACCACCTCTATAGAAATCAGTGCTGATTTTTCTACCATATTCATTCACTAATGGATTCACATATAGTTCCTGAGTGCCTACTATGTGTTAAGCACTGTTTGAAGTTCTGTGGTTGTAAGGTTCATGAAGATATAGGTCCCACTCTCAGGGAACTGTAGCCTAGCGACTAGATGGGTATTAATTAAATCATTACACAATAGATATTTAAATTGCTATTAGAATAAGTGCCACAGAGGAGAAGGAAGGAAGAATAGCCCAGGGTAAGGACAGAAGTTGAAGGAGCCTTCCCTGAAGAAGTTGCATTTGAGTTACTAGCTAAGGATTTGTTCAGAAGAAGGGCCGGGGAGAGTCCAAGCTGCAAAGATAGCATGCTGGAAGCCTTGATGGGCGAGGGGCCTGAGAGAAAGTGGTGGGGCACCCTGGAACAGTAGACAATGAGGCTAGAGCAGGGCAGACGGGCCTGGCCAGATTATAAAGTGATCAGTAACCATAGCAGCATCTTCTTGCCAAAAAAGTTAGGTTTTAACGATTTCCTAACATACCAGGGCATTTAGAAATCCTTCAACCTGCTCAGAATTAAGGAACTTTCTTTTCTTTTTTTTTTCTGTATAATTTCATTTTATTTATTTATTTATTTATTTATTTATTTATTTATTTATTTATTTATTTTTGTGACGGAGACAGAGAGAGGGACGGATAGGGACAGACAGACAGAAAGGGAGAGAGATGAGAAGGATCAACTCTTCATTGAGGCACCTTAGTTGTTCAGTGATTCCTTTCTCATATGTGCCTTTGGTCAAGCCAGCGACCTTGGACTCAAGCTGTTGAGCCTTGCTCAAAACAGATGAACCCGCGCTCAAGCTGACAACCTTGGGTTTCAAACCTGGGTCCTCTGAGTCTCAGTCCGAAGCTCCATCCACTGCGCCACCGCCTGGTCAGGTTCTCTCTCTTTTTTTTTTATTAAGTGAGAGGTGGGGAGGCAGTGAGGCAGTGAGGCAGAGAGACAGACTCCAGCATGTGCCCTGACCAGGATTCACCTGGCAAGCACTCTACAGGGCAATGCCCTGTCCATCTGGGTGCTGCTCTGTTGCTCAGCAACCAGTACCTGAGGCAAGGCCATGGAGCCATCAGAGCCCACGGCCAAATTACTCGAACCATTTGAGCCATGGCTGCGGGAGGGAGGAAGGGAGGGAGAGAGAGAGAAAAGGAGAAGGGAGAGGGGTGCAGAAGTAGCTGGTCACTTCTCCTGTGTGCCCTGACCAGGAATTAAACCCGGGACTTCCACACACCAGGCCTACACACTAGTGCTGAGCTAGCCAGCCAGGGCAAAATTAGGGAATTTTCCTTCCAGTACCATGAAGAACAATTCTGGTCCTGAACCATGTTCTTGCCCACAGGCAACATATCCTAGGTATTTTCTTGTCTACTGGTAATATCTTTCCTTTGCCTCTTCAGACCCATTCTTTGCCCTTCCCAACCTTCTCTGTGCCCCAGGAGGCTGACCTGCATGAACCCCCATCACTGGGATCTCTTGGCCATGGTGGGTCAGTGGCAGAAGATATGAAGTGGGGGGGGGAGATTACTTACAGGTTGAGTAATTAATCCCCTGGCTCCCTTCTGATTGGGTTGCATTTCTGAAGTCCACAGAGACTATCAGGAGGCCACCTCTACACGACTGTTCTCTCTCTTGTGACTATTTCTTCCCTGTGCCCCTTCAGGCCTCAATGGGGACAGCCTTCCTGCTGATTTCTTCATTCCCTACTCACACCTTAAGTCCCCCCAAATGGCTGCAACAATACTCCCACTCCACATGCTCTTCAACAATGTGGCTTTGCCATTTCTGCATTGAGAGGTGGCGTCTATTACTCTACTCTCTTAAATCTGGGCACACCTGTGGCTGCTTTGAGCAATGGGAGTTGGGGGAGATGCACCATGTCAGTTCTGGATACCATCCTTAACTGATCTACCAGCTTCTGCTTCCTGCCCTTAGGCCTCTGAGCTCCTATGTGAGAAATCCAGTTTACTCCATTGGAGAGAGAGGCACATAGGGGAACACCAAGGTGCCAGGCAGGTAGGTGGGGAAGCCATCTGGGATGTTTATCCCATCAGAGCCTTCAGAATACACCACACCAAGATAACTATGACCGCATGAGAAATCACTAACAAGATCCACCCAACCATTCTCAGTCAACCCTTAGAACCACAAGAGACCCAACATAAATTATTTTATACTATGTTTCCTTCAGTATAATCTCTTCAAATTGCCTCCTTTGTAGGTACCATCTGTTTCCTGCTGGAATGCCATTGACCAGTGGTTTTCAACTGGACACCGACAGTTGAAAAACATCACCAAAGACTACAACCAAAAGCGCCCGGCAGTAAATATCCCACTCTAGCTTCTAACCTGGATCACTGAACCCTGTATGGGATGGGGACTGGAATAATCCTGGAAAGCCATCAGTTTGAAATCAGCCTGCATACCCGGGTCTCTATCTATCCTATTTTAAACACAGCACTCAGTCACCTGTTTTAGCACTTTTCACAAGCCACTTTTAAGAACAGATGTAGCTCTTATTTCCTGCAGGAACCACCATCTTCCAATAATTTACCAAAATGACCAACACAAAGGGAACCAGGAGAGGCACTTGCTATATGTTCTCTAGGTCTTTTAGAAAACACGGAGCTGTTCAGTGGTCAGATTCAAATAATTCAACAACCTGTTCTCTGCCCTAATGACCATTTTAAGTGTTAAAAAATATATACTGAAGGGTAGTTTATTATTTTATGCCATTAATAATTAAGAACTATAAAAGAGGTGCACAAAACTAGATTATGTTATAAGAAAGTTTTAAAATATTAATGAAAAAATACTAAATAATACCTGACAAAAACAAGTAAAACTGTTATTTAAGATACTTCCATATTGCTTCTTGGTTGGCATCCTCACTTGCAATTTTTTTCACCTATGGACAGAATGAACATTACTATCAGTGCTTAGAATATGCTGTTGCACAAATGAACATTAAAAAAGAGTAAGGAATGTAAATTTGTGATTTCCACATTGGGTGGCTGCCCGGGCACCCAGCTGAATTACACCACTGGAGCTGTTCCTTTGGCCACATACACGCAAATCTACAGGAAAAGTGATATTGTAGGCACTATTCAAGGGAACAGGCACTATTCAAAACGGAATTCTCATGAATGCTTTCATGGCAAAACTGGAAGAGTCCACAATGTCACCCAGCATGCGGTGAACAAACAAGGGCAGGATTCTTGCCAAGAGAATTAATGTACACATTGAGCATATTAAGCGCTCTAAGAGTCGTGATAGCTTCCTGAAATGTGTGAAGAAGAATGATCAGTAAAAGAAGAAAGCCAAAGAGAAAGGTACCCGGGTTCAACTGAAGCACCAGCCTGCTCCGCCCAGAGAAGCACACTTTGTGAGAGCCGATGGAACCCATTCCCTGTGAATTTATGGCATGATAAATGTAAAAATAAATAAATTAATTAAAGACTTCTGTACTGATTTTAAAAAAAGAAAACAGAGGTAACAGAACAGGTCATTCTTCTGCATGGTGAATCATTCATACACTTGAGAAAGCATCCATTTTTTTTATTTTGCAAGTCAAGAAAATTGGTTCTTGTAATTTCCTCAAAGGAAACCATTACACTTAATTTCTCATCCATCTTGGAAAGGTGTCATGGATGGTGGTGCCCAAAAGAGAGCTCAGAGTCTCTTGTAAAGGTCTAACTAGTTCTATAAATAAGAGTAGGATATATAGATGGGGGGGGGGGGGAGAATTATGTATACATAAAAAGAGGAAGAGGAGAGATTCTCTTCCTATCAAGTCTGATCTCTGAAAAGCCAGCTGAAGGGATAGTTCCAATAATGACATGAATTACATAAACTTTCTCTCTCTTCCTGACCTTTCTGGGATCACTGAGCTTAGGGGACCCAGCCTTTAGCTTGTTACTTAGGCCTACATTTTCCTCTGCAGTGAGAGCTCTGAGCCACAAGACAGGATTTTCCATGAAGGGCATCTCCTAGTAGCACAACATAGAGTTACGCATCCCCTGTCCTGTGCCTGAGTGGGTAATATAGGTTCTTCCTTCCAGACAAGGCAGGAGCTGAGCCTGGATTCCGTGCTGCGGAAAGCCATGGGGCTGCATTTCTGAAAAACTCTCAGCCAAGAAGCATCAACTGTTCTAAACGTTAAAGGGGTTGCTGCTGCCATCTCTCAGACCTCAAGGTCTCATTCTACCAGGAAACAAGTGTCAGAAGTGATGCAACTCTGCAGACTTTATCCAGATTTCCTGCTGGGATCTGTGGAAGGAAGAGAACCACTGTGGAAGGAGGCCAAAGCACAGTGAATTACCCAAGTCTGGGAACATCAAGTCCTCTCAAGACCCTGGTCAAAACAAAAAACACAGTGGGATCTCTCGTGTTTGAGAAGAGGGTCACAGGTACGTAGCTATCTCAGCTGAAGGACTGGCTGAGAAAGAATGAAAAAGAATGAGACAAGATAATAGAATTCAGGTTGGAACCAAGTCAAACCTGGAGAGGTGGGGCACTGTGCCTACTTATCACTTAAAGCTCTTCTATAGCAGGAGTTCTGTGACCAACTTTCATTAATAAACTCATTGAACAAGTATTTATGAGCCAGGTTCTGTTCCAAGTGCTGGAGATACAGTAATGAAGGAAGCAAGCTGACGCCCTACCTTCATGGAACTCACATTCCTATGAGGGTAGAAAAGCAATGGACAAAGAAACATGTTAGGAGGCATCAATGTCATAAAGAAAAATAGCCCTGGCCAGTGGTGCAGTGGCTAGAGTGTCATCCCAGAGCACCAAGGTCACCGGTTTGATCCCCGAAGTCGCCAAATCAGTCCGAGGGTGCCAGCTCCAACCTGAGGTTGCCAGTTTGAGCCCCGGTCATGGTACATATGAGAAACAATAAATGGGTGCACAACTAAGTGGAACAATGAGTTGATGCTTCTCTCTCTCTTCTTTCTAAAATCAATGGGGCATAAAAGAAAAAGAGCAAGGTGTGAAGTTAGAATGGGTGGTATTTTTGTGTACGATCATCAGAATGGCCCCCTAGATGGTGACATTTAATGGGAGATGGGAATGAAGAGAGAGAACAAGTCCTGTGGATGGCTAGGGGCACAAGCAATCCAGGCAGAGAGAACAGCAAGGTCAAAGGCCTTGAGGCGGGACTGTGCTTGGCATGATCCAGACATAGCGGGGAGAGTGGGCTATGGTGGCAAAGCTGAGGTTCCCGGAAACGGAGTAAGAAAGAAAGTAGTCCGGTCTTGCTACCAAGAGAACTGAATAGGACTACTGGACTAACACCGGACAGTGTGTTTCATAGCCCCAGACTGGGCCTCCAGTCCCAACCTGCCGTCTATGAATGCCTTTGGACATGAAGGGGTGTGAGAGTGTGTCTGCACTGGCACTGACCTCCATGCAAATCTAAAATAAACCCCACAAATGTAGGTGCTGCTGGTGTTGGGGCAGCAGGGACGTTCCACTCTTTAGCAGTTGGGTGTAGGTCAGAGGGACAAACAAACCTAAGGGACTGTCCTCCTGGTTGAATCTGTTCAGACTGGGGCTCTGGTGGGAGGCCCCTGCAGCCACCTGCAGGAAGCAAACCCACCCACCCGTCAGGGACTTTACACAGACACTGCCTCTTCTCACTCCGGGACCTTTAAATCTAGCCGTTCCCTTGGCCCTCGTTGGAGAGTCCACGGAGAGACGGTTGGAGAGAACAATGATTCCAGTGATTAAGGCTGTAAGAGCCTGATAGGTTTCTTTTTATAAATTTTTTATTTATTGGTGTTAGAAAAAGAGAAAGGGGAAGAGGGAGAGGAAGAGGAAGAGAGAGGGAGACAGGAACATCCGTCTGTTCCTGCATGTGCCCTGACTGGAGATTGAGCCAGCAACCTCTGCAGTTTGGTACGACACTCTAACCAACCAAGCTGTCTGGCCGGGGCAACCCTGATAGGTTTTATAAGAGAAATTTGAAAGCTATTAATTTGTTTTAAAATATCTCACTCTTGTTGCAGAAGTTATTTCTAGAACAGTTGACTGCTGAGTTATGAGATCTGTCTAATGCAAAGGTAATGGGTGAATTTGGCAGTCAGAGACTGTCACAGCGTGGAAGGACGTCCTCTGGGCCAACTGGACCGAATCCCACCTGAGTGCTGGGCTTCTCCACCCAGGCCAATGCAGCCTTCCTCTTTCCTTCTCCCCTCTGCCTGCCCCAGGTACTGGGCACACCTTCTTTATCCAGGGCTTAGTGAGCGCTCCTGGCTGTGGAAAGCCTGGTCCTCCAAGTTCAGTCTCCACATGAGAAGTCGGCTGCGGGAGGGCTGGAAAGGCAAGGAGAGCCACACAGTCCCTGGCTTCCTGCCGCCTGTCCATCTCCCACTCTTAGCCCCCTCCTCAGGACAGGCTGCTTTGCTATTTTCCTCATGTCTTTCTTTTCAATCCATTGCATATGCATAAATTATGTCCCTTTCCCTGATTTGCCAAAAATCTTTTTCCTTTCTCTCATAAAGCAGAGAGGATCACAAGTTCTGGGTTTTATAGCTATTGTCTCTATAATGGACTTCGAGAATCCAATCTGGAAGTCAGAAGCTGAGCGTCGAGTCTCCCTCCGCTGTAACAGTCCTCCCAGTCTTCCGTGTGAAATGAGTACCTCAGAGTGGAGGTCAGAGGAAGGTTGCTGATGAAGGAGAGAGCAAAGCACCTCAATGCCCCTTCAAGATAATATATGGTGATCCATTAAGCCAAATTTATTGTCATGACATTAGTGACCATTCTGTGAGAGGACCATAAGGATAACAGCTTTCTTTGATCTTCTCATTTGAGACTCGTCTTCTGGACTGAAAAATAATTTTCCTACAAAATTGCACCTACCCATGCAACCCTAAGAAAAGACATCCGACTCCTAGGAAAAGAAATAAAAACTTATGTTCATATAAAAACCTGCATGTGAATGTTTCTAATGGCTTTATCAATAATTGTAAAAATTGGGAAACAACCTAAATGTCCTTCAATTCATGGATGAATAAAAAAATTGTGATGCATTTGTATAATGGAATAGCATTCCACAATGAAAAGGAATGGACTACCCATGTACACAGCAACACGAATGAGTCTCAAATGCATTAGTCCAAATGAAAGAAGTCTGACTCAAAAGGCTACATATAGTGTAATTTCATCTATGGGATATTCTGGAAAAGGCTGAATTACAAGGGTAGAAAAGTGGAAACCAGATCAGTGGTTTCCCAGGGGCTGGGGGAGGAGGAAGGGATGGCTACATATGGGAATTTTGCAGGACGAAGGAATTGTTCCATATCTCGATTACAGTGCTTGTTGTATAACTGAATGCATTTCACAAAGACTGCATGACTGTACAGCAAAAAAGAGTGCATTTTACTATTTGTAAATTGTACCTTAATTTTTTTAAAAGGAGGAATAACAGGTTACCTCAAAAAAGAAAAATTAAGCCAAACAAAAAAACACCTGTGCTGAGAAGGGTGCCACGGAATCTCAATTCCATCTCCAAAGTAATTCTGCAGAAAAAGCTGGGCTATCACCTGGAGAGCGGTCTGTTGCTCCTTTTAGGAAATGGATGTGTCCTTTGTGAACAAAACATATCCAATATCAGGACACTGGTTTGGAGCGGTTTTGCCATTTAGAGTCTCCTACGTGGGGTACGTTTGCAAGCAGCGTGGAACAGAACGGAATCAGAGCGCACAAAATCCCTGTCCTCGTTGCCACTGCTCTGTAACTAGCGAACTGCAGCTGGATTGGGTACCTGGGAGCCTGTTCTCTGAGTTCCATAGCCAGAGAGATCTCAAACTTCACGCTCCTCCTCCCGACCTTCAGATGGCTTCTCATTGAACTTGGAAGAAAATCCAAACTTCTTATAAGGTCCCACATGGCCTGGCCTCCCCAACTGCTTGCCCATTATGTCCTACCACACCCCTCCTCTCTCCAAACTTGGCTACGGGGGCCTTTTAGGTTCTTGAACAAGCCAAACTCATCTCCACTTGAAGACCGCTGCTGCAGCTGGATTTGAATCATGGGTCCATTATTTCTCAACTGTGTAAACTGGGCAAATCACTTAGTCCCTGTACCTCAGTTTCCTCATTGGTAAAAATGGTAACAAGAATAGTACCAACTTCAGAGGGTTGTGGTGAGATTTGGTAAATTAACACGTTGAAATCATTTAAAACAACACTGGTCATGGTGTATGGGTTTGATAAATATTAGCTGTTATTATCTCTGGTTCAGAAATTCTTATCTTTTGTACTCTTTGGTCTGTGATTAAGAACTGTTTGCGTGTGTGAATGTGCCTACCAGGTAAAGAAAAAGACGCTGTGTCCAAACAAGTCAGTTATTTCTTGATAAACAAGATGGCTTCAAGTATATTAATTAACTTTCCTTTTGTTAAACTTTTTATACTGCTCACAAAATTAGGGAATATTTTGTAGCTTTATATTCATTTTGAAATATCTCCTAATTTTTGTGAGCAGTATATTTGAGGATAATATTAGATATATTAAAATGTTGTAAATATAGTGTAGAAATTTTTCATATACGCTTCATCCAGCTTCTGCTGTTAATATCTTACATAACTAGTATGATTATAGAAACTAGCAAATTAACATTGATTCACCACTTTTTTGTGTGTGTGTGTGACAGAGAGACAGAGAGAGCCAAGCCAATGACCCTTTGCTCAAGCCAGAGACCTTGGGCTCAAATCAGTGACTTTGGGCTTCAAGCCAGCAACCATGGGCTCATGTCAATGATCCTACACTCAAGCCAGTGACCCCACGCTCAAGCTGGTAAGCCCACACTCAAGTCAGTGACCTCAAGGTTTTGAACCTGGGTCCTCTGTGTCCAAGGTTGTTGCTCTATCCACTGTACCACCACCTGGTCAGGCTAAATGTGAAACTATTCTAAAGTAAAAGGTTTAATTAAAAAATTTAAAGCTCTAACTGTTACTGGAACAAGCTGGGGTTTGTGTTGCCTGTCACCCTTTTTGCCAATTCATAAGAGACAGGAACTGAGTAGGTATAAGAGCATCTTTAATCAAGAGTGCCAGCAACTTGAGAAGGCGAGGACTCTGGTCCAAAAAACTACCTTAACAGTCTCAGCTGACTGGCTAGTTTATATACTTGTAGGGAGGTTAGTAATTAATTGATTATTGAGCATTTAGTAGGATGCAGGTGGTTGGGATCTGGCATGCAGAAATGTCCCCCAGGACGCTTGCTAGACATGAGCAATGGCCTGATAGGTGTTCTTTTATTTTTTTAATTAATTTTTATTTAGACAAATTTAACAGGGTGACATTGGTCAACTAGAGTATATAGGTGTTCTTTAACTTTGTCTCCAAGGCGCTTGCATCTGGAGTCCTTGGGAACCTACCTGCAAAACGACTCTCCCTATGTTTCTTGGAAGGACATAAAGTAAATAATATTATAGTTCATGAGACAGGCTGTTTATTCTTGCTAAGCTTTATTATTGCAAAACCCTTTAACTCCTTACACTTGAAAGGACATGAAGCAAAGATGAAATTTCCTATCGATGAGTTATTTTCTAAGCTATGAGTTAACCCCTTAATATACTGTTAACCCCTCACAGCCAGGCTCACCTCTGTTCTGACAGCCTTCTCTCTGTCTAGCTCATAGGTTTGTGGGTTTTTGTTTGTTTGTTTTTAAATTTTCATTTATTCTTTTTTAAATAAAAATTACCTGACCTAGCCTGACCTGTGATGGCACAGTGGATGGGGCGTCAACCTGGAATGCTGAGGTCACCAGGCTTGCCCAGTTAAGGCATGTAATGAGAAGTAGCAGCTATGAATTAAAGCTTCCCTCTCCTCACCCCCCTTCTCTCTTTCTCCCCTCTCTCTAAAGTCAATAAATAAATCTTTTTAAAAAACTAGTCCTGGCCAGCTGGCTCAGTGGGTGAATGTCAGCCCGGTGTGCAGACATCCTGGGTTCAATTCCCGGTCAGGGCACACAAGAGAAGCAAACATCTGCTTCTCTGTCCCTCCCTCTCCCCTTCTCTCTCTCTTCTCCCGTAGCCAGTGGCTCGATTGGTTTGAGTGTCAGCCCCGGGCACTGAGTATAGCTCAGTTGATTTGAGCATCGACCCCAGAGTGGGGTTGCTGGGTGGATCCTTGTCAGGGCACATGTGAGAGTCTATCTCACTATCTCCCCTCCTCTCACTTAAAAAAAAAATACATGAGCTAATGAATGTGGAAAAACACTGCAAAACTCTCTCTATGAATAAAGTTGGCATTATAAGTGATCAAAATACAATCTAGCCTCCTAATCCCTTCTAAATTTTTCACCCTACCCTCTCTAACTATGCAAAGGCTTTAGTTTTCCCTCATCTAGCATTCCTGCCATTTCTTTCCCTCTAATTTATGTACTATCCCCTGTTGAGTAAGTGTTGAACATGGCTCATATAAGCTCCGTGCCAGAGGTTGTGGAGAAAGGATAAGGGAGTTATCCCCAGCTGGCTGCCTCTTCCCGTTTTCTATTTATTGAAGTAAGGACTATATTTTTCAACTCACTTGGTCCTCTGAAGAGAAGCAGACCTGTGTAGTGAGATCTGAGGCCAGATGGCGAGACTGGAACTCCCAGCTCATGCTCGCTACCTCTGTGATTCATTACTCCTAGGATGGGTGTGAGGATTATGAGCTGATTCAGGTAGAGTGTGTCAAACAGGGCTTGGTGTGGGATCGTTGCCCAGTGAGTGTGAGCTGTTACACCACTTTGCCTGGGTGGGAAAGAGGTCTATAAAAATGAAGACCCCAGGGTTTTAGGCAATCATTAAAAAAGTAAGTTTACGCCTGACCTGTGGTGGCGCAGTGGATAAAGCGTCGATCTGGGAACACTGAGGTCGCCAGTTCAAAACCCTGCACTGGTCTGGTCAAGGCACATATGGGAGTTGATGCTTCTAGCTCCTCCCGCTTTCTCTCTCTCTCTCTCTCTCTCTCTCTCTCTCTCACTCTGTGTCTCCTCTCTATAAATAAATAAATAAAAAGAAATTTTAAAAAAACTTTTAAAAAAAAGTAAGTTTACAAAAGTGTTATAGTTGTAGGAACATATTCATAATACCTTGTAAAACGAGACTCACAGAATAGAAAATTCTGATTGATAAAGTCTGTGGATGTACATCTAGAAAAAAAATATTTCAAAATGTCAGTTGTTGGGGATGTAATTAACACTGGTTATCTTTCAGTTGTGGCACTATTTAAAAAATAGTTTTCTATCAAAAAGCATGGAGGTTGAAAGGAGAAAGGTAGAGCCCTGACTGGGTAGCTCAGTTGGTTAGAGTGTTGTCCTGATATACCAAGGCTGTGGGTTCGATCCCCATTTGAATGCATAAATAAGTGAAACAAAAACCTGACTTTTATTTCTCTCTCTCTCTCTCCCTTTTTCTCTCTCTAGAACAGTGGTTCTTAACCTGGGTTCTATCGAACCCTAGGGGTTCGATGAGTCGGTCTCAGGGGTTCGGAGAAGCCCCTGCCACGGAGGCCAGAATAAGGTAATACTGTAATTTGTTGTGAGTTCATGCACTTTTGTTGGTTTTGTTCTTTGAGCAAGGTGATGTTCATGCACAGCTCATTTTGTGCACCAGTAAAAAAAATATACCTATGTCTTGAATTTGGAAAAACAAATCATATTTTATTTATCACTAAAGAAGGGTTTGGTGACTGTGCATATGAAACTGGTGGGTTCGGTACCTCAAAAAAGGTTAAGAACCACTGCTCTAGAATTAATAGAGAGAGAGAAAGAAGGAAGGAAAGAAGGAAGGAAGGAAGGAAGGAAGGAAGGAAGGAAGGAAGGAAGGAAGGAAGGAAGGAAAGAAAAAAAGAAGGGAGGGCTGGGAAGAGGATAGAGGGATAATTCGTGTTCAATAGGTATAAGCTTTCAGTTTTGCAATATGAAATTGTTTGAGAGGTCTGTTGCACGACAATGTGAATGTACTTAACACTACTTTCTGAACTGTATACTTAGAAATGATTAAGCCCTGGTCAGGTCGCTCAGTTGGTTAGAGTGTCATCCCTATATACCAAAGCAGGTTTAATTCCCCAGTCATGGAACAAATAAGAATCAACCAATGAATGCATATATAAATGGAACAACAAACAATGCTTCTCTCTCTCTCTCTAAAACCAATAAATTAAAATGATTAAGATGGTAAATTTAATGTTATGTGTTTTTTTAACACAATTAAAAAAATACTTTTCTATGGCCAACACAATAGTTTTATATTAAAGAAAATGTCAATGAAAGGTATTTTTTGATTCTTAAATGAAAGGCTGGTTGATGTAGTTTTTTGTGAATATTTCTATTCACAATGAATACAATTTATTGGGCCTGGCTGCCCAGTGGAGTTTACCTGGTGGCAGTAAGTCTTCCTAAGTAGAGCGGGGGTGGAGAGGGGGTTTGGGGGCATTCCCCACCCCAGATTTCTACTGAGAGAAAACACGGGCTACAGAAGAGGGGTATGACCACAGCTGTTTGCTTTGTCTGTTTATCCTTCTGTCCTAGATTCTGTTGTCAGCTACTAAATGAGAGCACATATGGCAGCCCCTGCCCCCTTCACCCACCCTGGGCCCTGGGATTCTGCGTCAGCTGCTCTGTTTGCAGACCACCCTCCACAGTCTTGTGCTCCTGACTGTACTTTGATCTGTAAACCACAGTCTGAGCCAGACTGGTTGAGACAGAAGAGGCTGGGCTGACAATCTCAGAACAGCTGTTTTATTGCCCTGTGGTGGCTTCATACATAGATCCAGGTCTGACCTAACAAAAATATGAGTCCCCTTACAAGTCAGGTGAGGGCCGTGAACAGATAATTCACAAATCACAAAGAGCGGTTACATGAAAAGTGACCACACTCACTAAAATAAAAAGTACAGAAATAACAGCACACTTTAATACCTTCTACCACCACTCCCTGTCAATCAATACCACAAAATTTTTTAGAAAATTATTCCCAGGGTTTGCAAACAATTACTGATAGGAATGTAAATGGCCTTTTTTTTTTTAAAATTTTTATTTTATTTTATTCATTTTAGAAAGGAGACAGAGAGAGAGAGAGAGAGAGAGAGAGAGAGAGAGAGAGAGAAAGGGGGGAGGAGCTGGAAGCATCAACTCCCATATGTGCCTTGACCAGACCAGTGCAGGGTTTTGAACTGGCGACCTCAGTGTTCCCAGGTCGACGCTTTATCCACTGCGCCACCACAGGTCAGGCCGTAAATGGCCTTTCTGAAAGAGAGATGGCAATGTATATTAAGAACTGTAAAAATGTTCATTCTAGGATAGAATTTCCACAAATGTTTCAGGAAAATTCAGGAATTTAATGTAAGGAAAAGGTGACATTTTCATTCACAAGGAAAGAGACTGCCATTTCTGACAATATGGAGCTCAGAATGATCTGAAAAATCTTTAATTGCAAAAGTATTTAGAAATGTTGGCCAGGCTTATGGTGGTGCAGTGGATAGAACGTCTACCTGGGAGGCAGAGGTCCCAGATTTGAAACCCTGAGGTTGCTACTTTAGCGTGGGCTCATCAACATGACCCCATGGTCGCTGGCTTGAAGCCTAACATCGCTGGCTTGATCAAGGAGTCACTGGCGCCTGACCAGGCAGTGGCACAGTGGACAGAACATTGGACTGGGACGCAGAGGACCCAGGTTCGAAGTCCCAAAGTTGCCAGCTTGAGCGCGGGCTCATCTGGTTCAAGCAAGGCTCACTAGCTTGAGCCCAAGGTTGCTGGCTTGAGCAAGGGGTCACTCAGTCTGCTGTAGCCCCTCGGTCAAGGCACATATGAAAAAGCAATCAATGAACAACTAAGGTGCCGCAACAAAGAATTGATGCTTCTCATGTCTCTCCCTTCCTGTCTGTCTGTCCCTATTTGTTCCTCTCTCTGTCTCTGGCACAGAAAAGAAAAGAAAAAAGAAGGCACTGGCTCAGCTGGAGCCCCCTCCCCCATCAAGGTACATACTAGAAGCAATGAATGAACAACTAAAGTGCCGCAACTACAAGTTGATGCTTCTCATCTCTCTCCTTTCCTGTTTCTGTCTCTCTCTCACATACTTAAAAAAAAAATTATAAATGTTGGATAAGATATAACAAAATGCTTGAGCTCCAAAGATAAAAGGGGAACATCCCCAGGGACCAAACAAAAAAGAACCGAAAACCAGTAACAGTGGGGGCTGACCCTGCAGTCACCCTGGATTATCTGAACAATCTAAGGCTTTTTTGGTTTTTTATTGCTTGATTTTAGAGAGACAGAGAAGAAGAGGGGACATTCATTTGTTGCTCCACTTAGTTGTACATTTATTGGTTGCTACCTGTATGGGATTGACCCTGCAACCTTAGACTTTCAGGACAACACTCCAACTGACTGTGCCAACTGGCCAGGGCCTAAGGCTCCTGTTTTAACATCCAGGTGGGGACAAAACACCAAGCCTTTAGGCTGTGAGTTTGGGAGGGAAGAGGAGTTGAACCTGTTATATGTAGCTGGGATCATTGAAAGTCTAAACCTTGAATGGCAAAAATTAGTCACAATAGTTTCTAACCTCAAGACAATCCCATCCTTGCTTGACTTGACTCTTGCTAAGACCAATATCAGGAAAGGTCTTAACTTGAGATTTTGTCCACCCAGAGAACACTCAGCTGATTCCCTGCGTTACCCCTCAAGCTGAATATGTTGTCCTGACATGTAGTCTAAATTCCAAGAGGTTGTCAAAATATGACATATTTGTATGTTTCTTCTTCCTATTGACCTATCTGTTGATCAGTTTGGGAGGTCTATCAGTATTGGAAATGTGATTCTACTCTCAGGAGACTATACCACAAATTACAAGATACTTAAAAAAAAATTCCCAGTCATAAATAACAATTGTGTTTAATATGCCTTATTTGTAATAGAAAAAAATTAGAAGCTGCTCATGTCCTAAAGGGTGAAATGGTTAAACAAACACTACAGGGCTATTGAAAGGAGTGAAGTTGATATAATGTGTGAAAATGGAAAGAATATCCACACAATAAATTACTAAGATGCTTTAAAGAGTAAGCTATATTGCCTGACCTGTGTTAACACAGTGGATAGAGCAGGGGTCCCCAAACTGTTTACACAGGGGGCCAGTTAACTGTACCTCAGATCGTTGGAGGGCCGGACTTTAAAAAAAACTATGAACAAATCCCTATGCATACTGCACATATCTTATTTTAAAGTAAAAAACAAAATGAGAACAAATACAATATTTAAAATAAAGAACAAGTAAATCTAAATCAACAAACTGACCAGTATTTCAATGAGAACTATGGGTGTGGATGCATCCTGTGCTCCTCTCACTGACCACCAATGAAAGAGGTGCCCCTTCTGGAAGTGCGGCAGGGCCGGATAAATGGCCTCAGGGGGCCGCATACAGCCCGCAGGCCATAGTTTGGGGACCCCTGGGATAGAGTGTCAACCTGGAATGCTGGGGTTGCTGGTTTGAAACCCTGGATTTCCCAGTCAAGGCACATATGACAAGCAACTACTCCTCCCCTCTTCCCCTTCTCTCCTCTCTCTAAAATTGATAAATAAAATCTTGAAATGAAATTAAGCTATAGAACAGCATTGTCCGAGAGGAACAGAATGTAAACACATAGTAATTTCTAATTTTCTTTTTCTTTTTTTGAGACAGAGAAGGACAGACAGACAGACAGGAAGGGAGAGAGACGAGAAGCATCAAGTCTTCATTGTGGCATCTTAATTGTTCATTGATTGCTTTTTCATATGTGCCTTGATCCAGGAGGTACAGCAGAGCAAGTGACCCCTTGCTCAAGCCAGTAACCTTGGACTCAAGCCAGCAACTTGGGCTTCAAGCTCACAACCGTTGGGCTCAAGCTAGCGACCATGGGGTCATGTCTATGATCCCATGCTTAAGCCAGTGACCCCGTGCTTAAGCTGGTGAGACTGTGCTCAAGCTGGATTAGCCCGTGCTCAAACAGGCGACCTCAGGGTTTTGAACCGGGGTCTTCTGTGTCCCAGTCCAACGCTCTATCTACTGTGCCACCCCCTGGTCAGGCAATTTCTAATTTTCTAGAAAAAATATTTATATCTCAGTTCTCATAAGCCACATTACAAGTACTCAATAGCCACCTATGACTAGTGGCTGTAATAAGGACAGTGCAGCTAAAGAACAAATGTATAGTATATATAGACACTTTTTAAAACTCCAAGACCAGCTACGGTAGTATTGTATAGATATAGGAAATACTTGTTAAAGTACAAGAAAAAGCTAATCTGGCTATTTCTTTAGAGTGGGATTGTAGGGAAAGAAGGTATTCAGAGTTTAGTTTATAAACATCTATTTTATTTTATTTTATTTTATTTTATTTTAGTGATGAGCAGGGAGGCAGAGAGACAGACTTCCACATGCACCCTGATGGAGATTTACACAGCCAGCCCCCTACGAGGGCAATGCTCTGCCCATCTGGGGCCACTGCTCTGTTGCTTGGGAACTGATCTATTTTAGCACCTGAGGCAAGGCCATGGAACCATCCTTAGAACCCAGGGCCAACTTTTGCTTGAACTATTTGAGACATGGCTGTGAGAAGGGGAGAGAGAGAAAAGAAGAGAAGAAGAGAAGGTGAAGAGGGAGGGAGAGGGGTGGAGAAGCAGACAGTTGCTTCTCCTGTGTGCCCTGACTGGCAATTGAACCTGGGACTTCCCCACGCCTGGGCCGATGTTCTACCACTGAGCCAACTGGCCAGGGCCAATATACATCTATATTTGATTTCATTAAATGAGGACATATCATACTTTAATTAATAAAACACTAAAAATAATATATTTATTTTCTTCAATGCAGTAAATCATTGTATAGAAAAATGTATCTTAAGGAAATAATAAACATGTGAACCAACATTTATACAGCATTACTTACAGTGATAAAAACTAAACTCTACATCATGTCGAACAATAAAAAATTATTATTTTTAAAAATTTTTTTCTTTTTTAAAATTTCTTTTTATTTATTTTAGAGAGGAGACAGAGAGAGAGAGAGAGAGAGAGAGAGAGAGAGAGAGAGAGAAAGGGGGAGGAGCTGGAAGCATCAACTCCCATATGTGCCTTGACCAGACCAGTGCAGGGTTTTGAACTGGCGACCTCAGTGTTCCCAGGTCGACGCTTCATCCACTGCGCCACCACAGGTCAGGCTAAAAAATTATTTAATAAATTCTGATACTTTATTATGAAATGTTTTTCATAACATGGAAAATATTCATGATACAATTTTAAAATTCACAAAACAAAAACTAACCAAATGAATTGAAATATATATATATGTTCACACAAAAATTTGTATACAAATGTTAATGGTAGGGTCATTCCTAGTAGCCCAAAAGTGTGAAAAAACCAGTGTCCACCAGCTGGTGAATGGATAAACACAATATATCCATGCAATGGAATCTTAATCAGCCATAAAAAGAAATGGAGCACTGATACAAGCACAACATGCATAAACCTTGAAAACATTTGCTAAGTAAACAGAAGTCAGACACAAAAGGCCCCATATGGCTTGAATCCATTTATATGAAGTGTCAGGCATAGGCAAATCCATTGAGCCAGAAAGTAGATTTGTGGTCGCCAGGGGCTGGGAAAAGAGGGATGGAGAGTGACTTTTTAATGGAAATGTTTTGGAATTAGATGGTGGGGATGGTTGCACAACATTGTGAGTGTACTGCAGACCATTGAATCTTCCACTTTGAGATGGCTGAAATGGTGGATTGTTAGTTGTGTGAATTTGATCTCTCTCCGAAAAATATGTGCATGGAACAAGATCCCAGCTTTATGGGACTCAAACAAGACTAATGTGCTAAGTAAGGGTGGTGGTGGAGATATTTAGGGGTTTTTTTCTAAATTTCTCCAGTACGTATGCATTATATTTTAAATGGAAGGCAGTGAAATAAAAGCATTTAGAAAAAAAGACTGGTCTTCTCGCTGGACAAAATGTGTGCTGCTTTGGAAACAGTACCGTGCTCACGCTCTGTTGTTGGCTGCTACCCAGAGGGCGGCCCTGTCCAGCCAGTGAGGAATGCTGCTACCTATACAATGTTTAACTGCATTTCCTAGAACAAACCATGTTTAACTTCATTTCCCTAGCCATTTGCCTTTGGCCATTGGGTGCCAAAGAGCAGAGTTAACTCAAGACTTTCCTTTTCTGCCTCTTTGTATGTAGTGGAGACAGGATTATGCATTCACCTTTTGAAAACAGAGCCTCCGTGATCTAGCTGGGAGCTCAGGGCTCTAGCTTCAGAACACTAATTCTCTTTACCCGGGCTGGTTTCCTGTCCTTTCCTGGGGCTTCTGCCGCTGGCTGCTAAGATGAGGAACTAAATGCTTGCTTCACTGGAGTGGGGAAGAGAACACTAATTAGATAATTTCTTCAAGCACTTAGAAGGTCCAGAAAAAACAAAAGGTTATACAACTCCTCTGGAGACTGGAATCACCAAAAAGTGGGTGGAGAATAACTTATGTAATGACTCTTCATCTCCTAATAGAAAACAGATAGGATCTGAGCCAAGGGTTCACAGAGGTGTCTTTGAATCCTTGAAAGGGTGGCATTTTTCACAGCTCACAGGAAGGCTGGGATCTCTGCTGTGCTTGCTTAGCGATGCTGTTTTGTTTAGAACTTATGTGACATTATTCTTCTAATAACCCCATAGCAGGTAAATGAGAGAAGTTTCCCAGTCTAAGGATAAAATCACACACGTTTCAGTTGCTTAGAAGATCCAGCCTGACCTGTGGTGGTGCAGTGGATAAAGCGTCGACCTGGGAACACTGAGGTCGCCAGTTCAAAACCCTGCACTGGTCTGGTCAAGGCACATATGGGAGTTGATGCTTCTAGCTCCTCCCCCCTTTCTCTCTCTCTCTCTCTCTCTCTGTGTCTCCTCTCTAAAATGAATAAAATTAAAAAAAATAAAAAAGATCCAGCACTTCTAAGATACTTGTTGAGTGGGGCTGAATTTACTTCAGCTGCCCGGTTTGTTCTGACTGGTACAGAACTATGTAGACTGACAGGGAAAGGAGTCCAAGGTGTAAGAAGTAAACAAACAACAGGTGGAACAAGTTGTACAGCATGATCCCATCTGTGTTTCTAAAATCTCTATGCATCAGTGTATCTATCTATCATCTCTCTATCTTGGTGAATGGATAGAAAAGGCCCAATTATTTCCTCTGCTGATGTGTAAGAGTAAGAATGGAGAGCACAGATGGCAAAGGGCAAGGAAGGACTCTCACTTTTTACTTTGTTCATTTGTCTACTATTAAACTTTTAATAGGTTGTTTTTTAAATTGAATTTATTGAGGGTAACATTGATTATTTTGTAACAGAAAATTGTTTTAGCTTTGCAGTATTTTATTTTTATTTTTTTTGTGACAGAGAGAGTGACAGATAGGGACAGATAGACAGGAAGGGAGAGACATGAGAAGCATCAATTATTTGTTGCTGCACCTTAGTTGTTCATTGATTGCTTTCTCATATGAGCCTTGACCGGGGGGGGCTACAGCAGACCGAGTGACTCCTTGCTCAAGCCAGCGACCTTGGGCTCTAGCTGGTGAGCCTTGCTCAAATGAGATGAGCCTGTGCTCAAGGTGGCGACCTCGGGGTTTCGAACCTGGGTCCTCTGTGTCCCAGTCCTACTCTGTATCCACTGCCCCACCACCTGGTTAGGATATAACAAAAACTTTTAATAAAAATTACCAATTGTCGTCTTGACCTGTGGTGGTGCAGTTGATAAAAGTGTCAACCTGGAATGCTAATGTCACTAGTTCAAAACCTGACACTTGCCTGGTCAAGGCACATATGGGAGTTGATGCTTTCTGCTCCTCCCTACTCCTTTCTCTTTCTCTATCTCTCCTCTCTAAAAAATGAATAAATAAAAATCTTAAAAATATTACCAATTGTAATGACAACTACCCCTCTGACAGTCCTCTCCAGCATCTATCTTACAAAGTGTTTGGAACAAGATGACAGAGAATTCCAGGTGTTTGATGAGGACAAATTCCTGATTTGGTCGATGGGGTGGGAGTAGGGTTAGAGGTGAGACACAACAAAACCGTGGAAAAGAGAGGAAAGAAGAGGATTGGCTGCCCAGTTCTCAACCCAACCAATAGCACAAAGGTTTTGGGCCCAACGCCCATTTGTGGAGACTATTTCAGGAGTCAGGAATTGCATTTGAGTTCATTGGCACTTGTCGAACAAGAATTAAGACAGCTTTCTGCTTTGGCAACTTGGAGGCTGCCTGATTCTCCTCTACTTGAAAGGTAAAATTTTAAGCATCAGTCAAGTTGGTGGTAGTTACTGGAGGGGTATGCTTTTCTCTTTGTGGTGTATTGACTTCTCTTTCTACAGGGCAGAAAGGTGATTAGGATAGCATTTTAATTTTACCAATGACAATATTAACACTAAATATCTAACAATGTGGAATTATTCATCCTGGTTCTTGTTTGCAGAAGGCAGGATACAGTCTGTTGAAGTGTTAGAAAAACTGCACAGAAAAGAGAACATAGGTTCTTTGATTGTTTAAGAGTTCTCATGTCATTCCTCCTCAGTTTCACTGAGAGCATGGTTAAACTTTTATGAGCATTAGGGTTGCACAGAGTGAATCTCTCCATAAATAAGTATTCAGGCGAATGTTCTCTGCTAACATTATAAAATGGGTTCTTGCTTTATTTTCCATCTCAGCGAAATGTCTTTAAACTGCCCTCATTCATAACAAAGCTGTTTTTCATGAGAAAGCAGCAAAAGAAAAAGAAAGAAAACGTTTGGAAAGAGATGTCTCATGAAATTACCCCTATGTTTAGGTCCAAATATAGCTGCCCAAGATGGTGCTCTGTTCTTAGTATTGTGGGGACCTCTTTTTTCCCCCACAGACTTTGCTAGTGATGGACCCATACGTGATTCAGACGAATGGCAGCAGCAGCCTCTCCTCTGTTCTGGATGTGCATGTCAGCCTCAGCGGGAAGAGCTCCATGTCAGGAAAAGGGAAAGGCAGGAAGGCCAGATGGTCTGTGAAGCCCTCGGAAATGTCCCGCAACACTTTCAATCCCATCCGGGCCATTGTGGACAGCATGAAGGTGAAGCCAAACCCAGACAAAACCATGATTACTCTGTCAATTGGTGAGTTGGGGACACTCAACTGAGGAGTGGGCATTGTTTCCCTCATCCCCATCCTTATGGGCTGATGGGAGATGATGGGAGGGGAGAGTGAGTCTGAGCAGTGGGTATGAAAGAGTAACCTCTTGGTGGCTTTTCTTGTTTTGTTTTTATTTCCCATAAAAAGGGGACCCTACTGTGTTTGGAAACCTGCCTACAGACCCAGAAATCATCCAAGCCATGAAAGATGCCCTGGACTCGGGGAAATGCAATGGCTACGCCCCCTCCATTGGTAAGCTTCTCCTGAGACTCTAACTGGTGGCTTCCAGATCTTCAGGGCTCTTTCAATAGGAATAAATTTCTAGCAATTCGTCTTGCTTTCCTGATGCATAGTTGCTAAGGAGAGGCTAAGACAAAATGACCATCTGGATTTGGGGAAAGGAGTCTTGGGATGCTTAAACACAAACTTTAAGATCCCGTGTCTTTCCTGGCTTTCTTTGGCCTACTGGCATCTCCCCTCTAGGTTCCCATTACATATTTAATTGTCAAATAATGCGCTTATCCTATCATTGCTAATTCTCAAATGAAGGCCTTGAATTTGGCTGGAGCTGCTTGTTTAGTGAGCCTGCCAGGTTCTAAGTAAATGTACTTAGTGCCTATATAAATAGCTGCTTGACTCTACTTCTTCTCTATGTACTCAATGTTTATTTTAATTATGGTCCTGATCACACTCCCAGTGAAATTATAATTGTTTCCTATTAAAGAGAAATAACAACAACAAAGAAGGGACTACCCTACTGAAGTATAGAAGGTTGTTTCTGACAGAAAGAAATCATTCTCATTTAGGTGTAACTCTCCAGCTATGAAACATTTCTACTCTAAACATTTTGGTAAAATAAGTGATTCCTTTTTTGTGTGTGACAGAGACACAGAGAGGGACAGATAGGGACAGACAGACAGGAAGGGAGAGAGATGAGAAGCATCAATTCTTTATTGTTACACCTTAGTTGTTCATTGATTGCTTTCTCACATGTGCCTTGACCGTGGGCCTTCAGCAGACCTAGTAACCCCTTGCTCGAGCCAGCAACCTTGGGCTCAAGCTGGTAAGCCTTGCTCAAGCCAGATGAGCCCGCACTCAAGCCGGCAACCTCCGGGTTTTGAACGTGGGTCCTCCGCATCCCTGTCCGATGCTTTATCCACTGCACCACCTCCTGGTCAGACAAGATATGTGATTCCTTGACTTTGTTTCAGTGTTACACGTTTTCCTCCTGTGTATCCATGCCCACAGAGACATATTCTTAAGGCAGAATAAAAATTCAGTTTCATGATAAAATGGAATTTTGAGAACACTTCAAAGAGGTTTCAGGGCCATGATTTTTAGGTTGATTATTTACATTTTATAAAGTTTCATACCACAAAAGTCAAAATGAAATAAGACCAAGTTAGGCTATAAAAGTGTTTATAATGATTTTTATAACCAAAGCATTAGAGAATTGATTCAACGTGGAAAAACAAAATCAAATCTCTTAAATATTAAAAGGATATGAATGCTCAGACCAAAGAAAATACAAATAATAATATGCAGTATATCTTGGAAAATTCTCTTTTTTATTAGTAATTAAATAAATGCTGATTTATAGACCCATCTCTACCTATTAACTTAACAAACATTATAAAATATTGCCTCTGGCCTTCCTAACTAAAGACAATCTTTTGAAGAGCAATTTTGCAAAACATGAGCATTTGCATAAAACTGTCTATACTTCAAGTATGGAAAGCCAACAAGTAGAAATAATACATGAGAAAATTATTATTTTTTAATTGTACAAAAACACTAATAAGGATAGAATATGAAAAACTTAAAATGGAACCAATGTATCACACTCTATGATTACAAGTTTTCAAAAATATATAGTCCCTGGAAGGGATTTGGGAATAATCTAAATCCTGTATTTTATGGAGAATAAACACATAATCATAGTCACCAGGATGATGCAGAATGTTGTATAGTTTGGGGAGCCTTTTTTTGTTATTATTTATATATATGTGCTTTAAAACAATTTTTTCAATACACGGTTAATTTTCTTTCTCTACAGTGGCTGAGAGCTAAACTGAATAGTATGCACTCTGAGCAGGAACAACAGGAAGCCCAAAGCTCTGTGTCTCTATAGCACAGCTGTCAGTTCTGGGAGGAAAGCCTCCAGCTTCTTCCTTCTGCTCCTTCCTTTCTTTCAGGTTTCCTATCCAGTCGGGAACAGATCGCCTCTTACTACAGCTGTCCCGAGGCACCCCTGGAAGCTAAGGTGAGCCTTAGACAGGGTACTGGCTCTGAAGCAACAAGGGGCAAAGTCTGTCCTTTTTGTTGTTCCTGTTTCACAAGGTACAAGGGTTTCCAGGGGAACAAAAACTGAGGGTAGTTTCACTTGAACAGTGGGAGGACTTCTTTTATACTGAGGATACTAATCAGTGATTATAGTTAGGTCATTACAGTGTGATAATGAGGTTGCATCCAGCTTGTGTGGTGTCTGTCACAAGGAGGCTTAAAGGACTCCAAGATCATTCTATATTTGATTCTCTGCAAAAGATCATTGAAAACAAATCATTCATAAATACTAAATAATTAAAATTTTTAATTTTATTAATAGGAGCTTTAAGAAACTTTAAAGTTTCCCTCATTCGCTTTAAGGTCACACATATAGGAAAACTGAGGTACTGTGACATTGAATTGATGGCAGTGCCAAGTTTAAACGCCACCCTCGCCTCTATTGTTTACTGTGTGGGGTCGACATTTCTAACATACAAGGTGCCCTTCATCTATCTGTATTTCAGAGAAGAGCTGGGCTTCTAGTCTCTGATCAAAAGTAAATAAATAACCAGGCAAAAAAACCTCCCAGGTCATAATGATCTCTCATGGAAGCTGGCTGAGTTATAGCTGGCATATCCTTTTTTTTTTTTTTTTTTTACAGGGACAGAGAGAGAGTCAGAGAGAGGGATAGATAGGGACAGACAGACAGGAACAAAAAGAGGTGAGAAGCATCAATCATTAGTTTTTCGTTGCCGTCACAACACCTTAGTTGTTCATTGATTGCTTTCTCACATGTGCCTTGACCGTGGGCCTTCAGCAGACTGAGCAACCCCTTGCTGGAGCCAGCGACCTTGGGTCCAAGCTGGCGAGCTTTTGCTCAAGCCAGATGGGCCCGCACTCAAGCTGGCGAGCTCGGGGTCTTAAATCTGGGTCTTCCGCATCCCAGTCCGACACTCTATCCACTGCACCACTGCCTGGTCAGGCTGGCATATCCTTTTTTAAGTGATATATTTATTTGTTTTAAATGACCAGCATTTTCAACAACCTTTAGTTATGGGCATATATAAGCATTTTAATTTCTTTCATTTTTGGCTCAGTGCCATCCCTACTACTTTACTTAGAACTTGTAAAACTAAGTTTATTTTTGTTCCCTACTTACCCATCTGACAATTTCTTTTTTCCTGTTGTTGTTGGAACTTCTAACAAAATGAACCTTTTATTTATTTATTCCTTCACAGGATGTCATTCTGACAAGTGGCTGCAGTCAGGCTATTGAACTTTGTTTATCTGTGCTGGCCAACCCAGGGCAGAACATCCTAGTTCCCCGACCTGGTTTCGCTCTCTATAGGACTTTGGCAGAATCTATCGGGATTGAGATCAAACTCTACAATTTATTGGTAAATCACCTCTTAATTTTAGACACAAGTACTCAATTACTACTTCACAAAAATATATGGGCATTATCTTAGCAGAGAAACATGAAAGTGGGTGGTTGAGACCACAGACACATTTTATTATTTACATTACATCATTGACTGAAATGAGTATTCCCCCTAAATTATTCAGAATCATCTTAACCTCACTCTTTCTTCCTCCCCAGCCAGAAAAGTCTTGGGAAATTGACCTGAAACAATTAGAATCTCTGATTGATGAAAAGACAGCTTGTCTCATTATCAATAATCCATCAAACCCCTGTGGGTCAGTGTTCAATAAAAGTCATCTCCAGAAGATTCTGGCCGGTGAGTCTAGCAAACTTCACTTGACAGGGGATCAGATGGGGATGGAATCCTTTAGCTATTTCTTGGAATGAGGAGTTACTCCATCACAAAGTTCCAAGGCTGGGGCTGGGGGAGCTCCACTGGGGTCTCCAGTGAACAGTGTGCCATTGGGACGGCAGGACTTGCCTAAAAGAAGTAGAAAAAGAGGAAATACCACTTCACCACTCCCATCCTGTGGAAGAGAGAGTCTAAAATATTCTCTTAATTAAATGGCTAATTTAGACTTTATATCTTGTAAGAGTTTAATAAGACAAAACACAAAGCGTGAAATGCAAAGTACGATAAGCCTAGGTAAATAATAAGAGCAAAGACAATTCACACTAAAAGTAACTTCTACCTGTTTCTTTTATTTTCAGTGGCTGCAAGGCACTATGTCCCCATCTTAGCTGATGAGATCTATAGAGACATGGTGAGTCCTGGGCAGGATAGCTCACGACAATAATCTCAATTCCAAGTTATTTAATGGGACCTAAAGAGGTGGCATCTAAATAATCAGAAGCCACACCTAATCATTTCAGTACCGCAAATCAGTATTTCTGCATTTTTCACAAATATATATATATCTGCGATTCCTCAGTCTGCTGTCTGAAATCCAGAAATCTGCAAAAATCCGAAGACTTTTGGAATTCCTTTGTTGGCAAAACCTGACTTAGCTGATCTGAAGATATTAGTAGATTTCTATGTTTCTCACTTATGGATCTGTAGAAGAGTGTAGGGGAAGGGGCAGAAACTTTAATATGCTTGATGAGGAGTGCAATCCCAGAGTACTCTGGGAGTGTTACATAATATATGCAACACATCCTTTGTAAAATCCAAATAATTTTGCAACATATTTGGGCCCAGGAATTTCAGATAAGTGATTGTGGACTCATACTATATATATATATATGTATTTTTTGTTGTTCAGTGAGAAGAGGGGAGGCAGAGACAGACTCCCACATGTGTCCTGACCGGGATCTACCTGGCAAGCCCACTAGGGGGCAATGCTCTGCCCATCTAGGGCATTGCTCCATTGCTCAGCAACCAAGCTCTTCTTAGCACTGGAGGCAGAGGCATCCTCAGCACCTGAGGCCAACCTGCCCCAATCGAGCAATGGCTGCAGAACGGGGAGAGGGGGGTACAGAGGGGAAAGGGGGAAGAAGCAGAAGCACACTTCTTCTATGTGCCCTGACTGGAAATCGAATCCAGAACATCCACACAGCAGGCTGATGCTCTACCACTGAGCCAACTGGCCAGGGCCTCATACTCTATTTTAAATCTGTAACTCCAGCAGTCATTCATTCTCTAGAACTGGCTTCAAGGGGTTGTCTATATTATAGGGCAAGGGTCAGTTTTCTCATTTTAGGTTTCCTTTAATCCAGACCAGACACCAGGTTAAATGTCTTTGGATACTCCACTTTGAAGCCTCTTGGGATACCAATCATGCCTCAGCTTAGGGATGAGCCACAAATTCAAGATCCTGCCCCTAGTGATATCAGGAAAGGGGTAGAAGGCATGGGATTTGGAGGAGAGTAAGCAAGAAGACAATTACAACGAGATCTTCTCCTCCTCAGGTGTTTTCGGATTCCAAATTTGTGCCTCTGGCCACCCTCAGCAGCAATGTCCCCATCCTGTCCTGTGGAGGGTTGGCCAAGCGCTGGCTGGTTCCTGGCTGGAGGTTGGGCTGGATCCTCATCCATGACCAAAATGACATTTTTGGCAATGAGGTGAGAGCAGTGTGGTATGTCTAATTTGGGATATAGTGTATATTTATTTTGCAAGCACAGTGGTTAGGAGGTGGTTGCTTTGGGGGTTTTTCCCTCTTTCTTTCTGGTACCGTAGTTCTGGGTACCTGGAAAATGCTAGATAAAGATAATACTCCAATCAGTTTTTCTGTACATGGTTCTGTGAAGAAGTTCCATCTGCCTCCAATTTTTGGAGCACATAAAAGGGATCAACAGCAGTAATATACCTCATATTGTTTACAGGTGTACAATGTGCCAGTACTTTATATAAGTTTCAGGCAGTCCCAGATTACAAACTAGATAGGTTCTGCAAGTTTGTTCTTAAGTTGAATTTGTAAATAAGTTGGAATAGGTATATTTACCTATTAAATGCAACTTCAACAAATGTTTTCTTTTTCTTTCTTTCTTTCTTTTTTTACAAGGACAGAGAGAGAGTCAGAGAGAGGGATAGATAGGGACAGACAGACAGGAATGGAGAGAGGTGAGAAGCATCAATCATTAGTTTTTTGTTGCCGTCGCAACACCTTAGTTGTTCATTGATTGCTTTCTCACACGTGCCTTGACCGCGGGCCTTCAGCAGACTGAGTAACCCCTTGCTGGAGCCAGCGACCTTGGGTCCAAGCTGGCGAGCTTTTGCTCAAGCCAGATGAGCCCGCGCTCAAGCCGGCAACCTCGGGGTTTTGAACGTGGGTCTTCCGCATCCCAGTCCGACGTTCTATCCACTGCGCCACTGCCTAGTCAGGCAACAGATGTTCTCTTTAAGTAGTATTTATTCTTATCTTTCTATGTGTATAAATACTTAAACATTTTCAAACCTGCAGAACTTATCTTGTTTATAACCTGGGGGACTACCTATATTTTAATTCTCCCAACAACCTTAAGAGGTCATTATTAGTATTAGCTCCATTTTACAGTTGAGAAAAATGAGGCACAGAGAAGTTGTATAATTTTCCCAGAGTCACAGAGCTGGTATGTAGCAGAGCAGGGTTACAAACACCTGTGGTCTGATCAAAGAATGACACTAGGCACCATCACTTCTCCAGAAATATATAAACTGATAGAAAGAATGGTCAGAACCAGAGTTCCCAAAGCTGGGATACTTAAGAAAGGCTAAATAATGTGTGTGCTGGGGGTCTTTTAGATCCGAGATGGGCTGGTGAAGCTGAGTCAGCGGATCCTGGGACCCTGCACCATTGTTCAGGGAGCTTTGAAAGGCATCCTGAACAGCACCCCTCAAGAGTTCTACCAGAACACTATGAGCTTTCTCAAGGTAAGGGCAGCCTGTGGCCTTTCACTTTGGGAGCCAGGGAATGCCACCAGTGGAATTAGGAATAATGGGTCCTTATTTCTGGAGCAGTGTTCCATGATGGTGCTTCCAGATCAGTAGGTGGCATCAGTGAAGGTACCCACCCATTCATTTCTGACTTCTGGAAATTCACTGTGCTCCTGGCCGGAAGCTTCATGTGGCAGGCTTTTTTTCTGGTTGACTCCTTATGTCAGTAGGACGAACTGGTTCCTTGATTCTGGTGTGGGCTCTCCTTTTAATGACTTTTTTTTATTTGCCTCCTCTTGTAGTCCAGTGCTGATCTGTGCTATGGGGCACTAGCTGCCATCCCTGGACTCCGGCCAGTCCGCCCTTCTGGGGCCATGTACCTCATGGTAAGAATGTGGGTGGCAGTCATTCCTGGCAAAGGCAAAGGGAAGAAGCCAGCCTGCAGGCTTCACAAAGAGCTACCTAGGACGCTCTGAGCCAGTCAGTTTAGGAATTACGTTGTCCTGAATTATTCCACTGACATGACCTAAACTCAGGGTTAAAAATAAATAAATAAAACAAATCCTTCTTTAAATGAATTAATTCCTCAATATGCTCACAGAGAAGAAAGAAGGTACAAATAAGAGGCTTTCTAAACCATCGAAGTTCTCAGCTGGGAACTGTGCTGGTTCCCTGGGGTGTTTGGGAATGTACAGGAATTTTGTTTGTTTTTAGAATGACCTGAGCGCGCTGTTGGCATTAGTGGTCCAGCCCTGCTAAGTATTTTGCAATGGGCAAGATAGTTCCATGCAATCGAGAATTCTCTGGCCCTGGGGGCTATTAGTGCCTTTTTTGAGAAATACTGGCATTCTATTTCCAGTTTTCACTTATCAGCATATAGGAAGGAACCCTTCAATAAACTAAAATATTAATATAAATATATTCTCTCTTCACCGTGCCATGAGTTCATAAGTGCTAGAACGTACTTATCAAATTAGTTATCAGTTGTAGAGTTCTGAGGTATTTCTTAGAACAGTCCCTACCTTACTTTCTGGCATTGGGCGTTGGCCTGTTTTCCCTCCTCCTGATAAGTTTGTCTTTTCCTGTTCTTGGTATAGGTTGGAATTGAGATGGAAAATTTCCCAGAATTTGAGGATGACGTGGAGTTCACGGAGCAGTTAATTGCTGAACAGTCTGTCCACTGCCTCCCAGGAAAGGTGAGTGCTTATATATCTATCTCTCAGGACATTCTCAACAGTTTCTAGAGCCTCAGGAACTCTCCCTGAGCAGGGCTTTAGCCTGACTGTGCCTCCCCTTGCGAAGTGTGTTCTCATTTGATAAGATTCAAACTGATGTGTCTCATTGTCTCTATTTAAAATTTGTTTCTCTCTATCATTATTCCATCCATACTGGGCAGCAAAGGCATTGTGGAACTTTCTAGGTGAGGACAAATTAAGCTTGTCCCACAAGTCTCTTTTAAGATAAATGAACTCAGTTACTGACTCAGCGTCTCAGTGATGGGAACTGAGTGACTTGATCGCACCGAGTAAATGGCATCACTGTTTCTTGCTGCTGAGGGTCCTGGCCACTTTATGGTGGTCCAGTGCCAGATTCAATTGTAATGAAAATAATGGGCTCGTGTTATTATTTTAAAAATATTTTTATTTATTGATTTCAGACAGAGGAAAGGGGTGGTGGAGAGGAGCGGGAAGCATCAACTGGAGGTAGTTGCTTCTTGTTTGTGTCCCAACCGGGCAAGCCTGGGGTTTCAAACCGGAGACCTCAGCATTTCAGTTCAATGCTCTATCCGCTGCACCACCACAGGTCAGGCTAATGGGCTCTTATTTTTGCAGTGCTTTGAGTACCGGAATTTCTTCCGAGTGGTAATCACAGTCCCTGAAGTGATGATGCTGGAGGCCTGTAGCCGGATCCAGGAGTTTTGCGAGCAGCACTACCATTGTGCTGAAGGGAGCCAGGAGGAGTGTGACAAATAGGCCTAAATCTATGCTCCTGAGCATGTCCCATCCAGGAAGAGCTGGACGGGGCCTTGCTGTTCTGCAGGACGTCAGATGCCTCCATGGGAAGAGGGGCCTTAAAAACACATCAAGGGTTCAGAATTGCCCCCTGCTTTACCCCACCTATATCCATATACACACTCTGAACCCCAGATTCTTCTCTTACTCGGCTCTGCTGGAGTTATTAATTCATTGATTTGTCCCCCTTCCATGATGACATCCTCCTTTTTTTTCTGAGAGTACCAGGTGAGCAAAATTTATCAGAGACAAGAAAATTAAGAGTTCAAGATGAGAGAAACTAAAGATTGCGAGAACTTGGGCCCCCAACTATTTCCTCATACTATAAGAACATACTCTCTCTAGTCAGTTCTGAACCCCAACTCTGTTACTGCCTAACTTTAGGTGTAACTCACTTTATGCAATAGAGCTATAATGAAAGAAGTTGAGGACACATGAATTTGTTTAATTATATTTTAAAGGCATTAGGAAACTTTGCTAATTTAAAGTATCCCTTACAGAAACACTTTCATTTATTTTATTTGTAAAGAATTATTTTGTAGTGAAAATAAATATCCTTTAATTGACTTTCTAAATTTAGATATGTGTGTATCAGGCTTTCTTAAAAGGAAGACATGTATGTACTTAAAAAAAGGAGGAATCATAGGACCTTCCAGAAACACTGCTTTATAAGGGCCTCAGATATTTTCACTTATTATTGTAATAGAATCACTATTACTTTGCTTGTAATGTTAATGTTGATTTATTGATATATATATTATATTATCTTTTCATATGTTTTCTAAGAAACCTTTATATTGACAAGATCCTTTATTTTGCCAAAAGCATAAATTATTGTTTTTCTTTTTTTAAAAAAAATAAAATTTACTAACTATGCTCTCCTGTGATGAGTTTTTTCTCTGCTGTGGGGAATTTCTATTCCCAGGTGCTGCTCATTGCTCAGTCTGATTGATGCCTAGGTTTCATTTATTTCTTTGTACACATACTGACATATGGAGTTACTTAAGAAACACTATTTCTAAAGTATTTTATTTAGAAGATCAACTTCTGGCTTTTTATTTACAAACAAGGCAAACTAAGAAGCAAAATGGTTAACTTCTGGCCTTAGACTTCACACTTTCAACTTTTGGGATCCCCAATCTCTGGTTCCAAATTCCTACACTTGTCTAGCCCCAGTAACCTCTCACTGCAGAACAAAGGTGAATTGGTTTGGTAGACCCAGGGAATGAGAGATATCCAGGGTCTTTTAGCTTTTCTTCAGCAATTCCTCTTAGGCACACTGGTCTAATTTTTTCCTCACCATTTCCTTTGGAAGAGAGAGTATGAAGTTATCTTGCAAGATTGGGGCAGAAATATACCATAATCAGTCTGGAGATTCCTCACTAAGGGAAGTTTTCCTTATGTGAAAGTGGAAATTCAGGTCTCAATGCTGCCAGTCACATCCAATTAATTTCCTTTACAAAAGTAAATATCAAGCCTGACCTGTGGTGGCGCAGTGGATAAAGCATCGACCTGGGAGCACTGAGGTCGTCAGTTCAAAACCCTGCACTGAAAAAAAAACCCACAAAAAAACCCTGCACTGGCCTGGTCAAGGCACATATGGGAGTTGATGCTTCCAGCTCCTCCCCCCTTTCTCTCTTTCTCCCTCTCACTCTGTGTCTCCTCTCTAAAATGAATAAAATAAAAAGAAATTAAAATTAAAAAAATTTAAATTAAAAAAAAATAAACATCAAATGTTCCTGTTGGTGAGCTCATACTAAAATTTACCTTTCAATTTTCTTCAGCAAATCCAAAAGGAATATACAATGACTGAGATGATAAAGTTTTATTTCCTGTATGGTGCCACTGCTGATAATTTTCTGTACCCCACCATCTCCCCAACCCACAAAGATCTCTGTCCAGAAATAAACAGGAAGACTTGGTGGTGTCAATGTAAAAAACGTCCAGACTTATAAGAATTTTTATTAGTTTATTTGAGCCAAACTGACGATAATTGCTGGGAAGCAAAATCTCAAAGAATTGAGAAAATGCTTCAGAGAATGGCAGTTTGGCACCTTATTTTACACATTACAATCAAAGAAGGAGGTATAAGGGGGTTGAAACTCCTTAATAGACTAGGGAGGTAGGAGACAGACAGCAAAGTGGGGAAATCTCTAGGACTGGATAAAAAGTAAAAGAAAGACACATTTCTTTTATATAGGTAGATATAATTAACAGTCAACAACTGACACAATAATATCAATGGGAGGGTTTGTGGTCTCTGCTCTGGTGTGATTGTGCCCTGAGGAGTTGGGAGGGGAAGGAAATTACCCTGCCATTCCGAAGGTATGTTTTAGTAGATGTGTGGGACCCTAACAGTGAAATCCAGGACTCACAAGATGCAAAAAAGACAATACAGGCTCAGCTAACGTAGGTCTTCATCAGTAAAGATAGCAGCCCAGGACACAACTACCCACCAAACAATTTCAGACCATCCTATGTGGTTACTTTAGGTCTCTGAGATTGTAAGACTGCGATGCAGGCCTTCCTGAGCTTGTCAGGTTTAGTATGTGGCCCCCTTTTCATCTACAGTGGTTTACACATGACATATTTTTCTTCACAGGGACATATTCCATCAAGCATTACTGAATTCTACTCAGACTTCTTAAATTTTCAAATTTCCTTGGTGTCTACATTTTGATGAAGTCAAACATTTAAACTAATACATGCACATGGAACAAACTCTGAACAATGCACTCCCCCAACCCCAATAAAAAGTCTTCAGGTCCCAGGCGAGTCCTTCAGCCACCCAGTATCCTGTCCCCTGAGGTAATCCATTAGCAGTTCCTGGTTCATTCTTTGAGATTATTCTTTTTTTATTTTTATTTTATTTACGTGAGCAGAGGAGAGATAGAGAGACAGACACCTGCATGTGCCCCAACCGGGATCCACATGGCAACCTCATTTGTGGTCAATGCTCTGCCCATCTAGGGCCATGCTCACAACTGAGCTATTTTTAGCACCTGAGGTGGAGGCTCCAAGAAGTCATCCTCAGCACTTGGGGCCAGTTCACTGAAATCAATCAAATCAATCAAGCTGTGGCTGCAAGAAGGGAAGAGAGAAAGAGTGCGAGAAAAGGGAGGGGGAAGGGTGGAGAAGCAGATGTTTCCTTCTCCTGAATGCCCTGTCCAGAATCTGAACCCATGACTTCCACACACCCGCCCAATGCTCTACCTTTGAACCAACCAGCCAGGGCTCTTCAAGATTATTCTGTGCATAAGTATATGTAAAGTGTGTGGGGAGATATTGTTGGGCAGATAAAATATATTATGCTCACTTTGTTAAAGATGGCATTGCCCAAGGGGAAGCCCATTACCCAGGTAATAACATTAGTTGCCCTTCCTGCTTGGGATGGGCATGATTGTATTAACGTATGTGGGGGACAGGCTGTGAGCAGGCAGAGTCATTATAGCCCAAGGCTTAGTTTTAAGACTAAGCCTTTCCCACCCTTTTTGATGTGGGGTGGTGCACTCTCATGAGGAATCCTCCCATTATGCCTCAGATAAGTGACTTCGTATCAGAGATTTCCTTGTTTTCAGATTGGATTAAAGGTTTGGATTTCTTTACTATAAAGTGGGGCAGACCGGGAGCTTGCTCTCTCTGGGTTCCTGAGGTTAGCATTAGAGAGAAGAGCAGATTAAGGCCACGTGGAGGAGAGGAGAAGCAGCCAAGATGGCAGAGTGCTGAGGAAGAAGCCAGTTTGTGCAGAGTTTGTGCTGGAGGAGATGGGGAACAGAGGTGAATAAGAAACCTTTGATGAGCTAGAAACCTTTGATGCTAGGAAACTCGGATAAGTCAGTAGCTTTGTGAGCACTGAATGAGTGGGTTTTGGAGCCCAGTGTGTGTTTTTACTTGCCCACCGGGTGCAAACTAGAATTAAAGATGATGACTCACCAGTTCTTGGCTCCGTTGTTTCATTACCGACTGTCCGAATCTAATGCTAACCTGCAGGAGCCAGGTGGCTGTGATGGGGGCTGTGGCCACTGGCTTTACAGGTATTTTTCCTTTTTCCTTTAGTTTCTTCAGTATCTACTACTCAACCTTATAATTCAGTGTCCTATTGAAGAGCTGCTTCCAAACAAGCTTAAAATTTCTGAGAGAGAACTCTGAGATGCTTCACAGATAATGGAGAAGGTTAACAACAGAAATACCGACGTCTGGTCATCCCAGGATGAAACAAAGAATACATAAAAAGGTTGGAAACAAGGGCTTTCAGGTGTGAATTAACCTTTCCTTTCATACCGGAGCATCACCGCATATTTAGTAACTATCACACACGTGGTGCAACAGAGCATCCCATTCTGCCCACAGCAGCCTTTGGGGGAAAGGAAGAGACTGAAAACCCACGGCTGCTGCGCAGGCGCGTATGCGAGCACGGACCTGGTGCTGCTCAGGGCGCATGCGTTATGGAGAGGCAACGAGGCGTAGCACAGGGTGCAGGCCCAGAACCCGAGAGGAAGGTGAGGGCCATTTGCATTAAACAAGCTCCCACTTTTACTTCTGTCAGTAATGAGCTTGAGTTTTCTTTCTTTCTTCACCCTCTTCCCTGGACCCACGCCCTGTTGAGTGATTCTCTTCCTCCTTTGTGTCCTGCTTGGGCCAGCCCAAGGCTTCCAGGAAGTCGACAGGCCATCCCTAGGCATTTGTAAACCTGTTAACTTCTTCCCAGCTCTGAGCCAGGCCTGACAAGTCCTGTGATTTGTGAAACATAAGCAAAAATTTCTCCCTAGTAGCGGTTGTAAGTTTCCAAAAAGTATGATCCCTGGAACTTTTCCCCCCAAAATTGTGGCCTTCACGGTCCCGAGTTCAGATCTCTCCCAGCCAGTAGAAGCCACACAGTACTCCCCACACTCGCTTATTACTACGCACCAGACGTTACATTTTTAAATCTCTAGAAAGATTGAATTATGGAGTCTGTTGGAGAAGAACTGAATTCCCAGTACATCTTGTTCATACTGGTATTTATTTTAAACAATTCGGGTGTATTTACGAACAAATTTTATAATAGTATCATGGCTCCTGTAAATCTGGATGTCCCTATTGGTCAAATTGTTGTATAGCACCTTCCAAAGAAGCAGGTGCTCTCTGACATTCAGTTGCTGTATGCCACATAGAGGAGTGCTGTCTGACATTTAGTTGCGGTATGCCACACAGGAGGAGATGCCAGTTCCGCAAAGAAAACAATCAGAAATAGCAAGTGTGTATTAACTTTTGGTGATGTTCCAAGCATGGAAAATAATTCTTGCTCCTCGAGACATTTACTCATTGATAACTTAAATTCAGAATGTATGGTAAAATGCAAAGTACATTATGCCCCGTTAAAAAAAATAATAAAGCCACTGGAAGCTTTTGCTTGGGCAGCATATATACTAAAATTAAAAAATAAAGAGAAGTTGAGCATGGTACTAGCAATTCAAATTCAACAGCACATTGAAAAGGATTATACACCATGACTCAGTGGGATTTATTCCTGAAATGCAAGAACTTTTTCAGTGTATGAAAAATCAGTCTTTGTGATACACCATAATAACAGAATGAATGACAAAACATGACCATCTCTAGGAGAAAAAGAGGGCTTTTTTTTTTGTACCTGTATGACATAATGGATGTTAACTAAACTTATTGTGGTAATTATTTCACAATATAAATACATAAGTCAGAATTCTGCACACCTTAAACTAATACAGTCCTGTATGTCAAATATATCAATAAAGCTGGAAAAAAATAAACCGTGAAAATTTACGTTTTATGAGGGCAAGGATTTTTTTTGTCTGTTTTATTTTCTTTTATGTGCTCAGTGACCAGAACAGCCTCTGGCACATAATAGGCACTCACGTCATAGTTGATGAATGAATGAATGAGAAAATATAGAGACTAATGTATTGCCATTTTTATCTTCTTGGTAAGTAAATTATAAAGAGATACTAAGATTAACTGAAATATTGCTAGTGTAGAAGGAAGACTCAGAGACAAAGGCATTTAGAAAGTTTACTTTCATAGATGTGCAAGGGCCCTGGCCAGGTAGTTGAATTGTTCGGAGCATCGTCCCAGTATGACAAGGTTGCAGGTTTGATCCCCAGTCAGGGCACATACAAAAATCAACCAATGAATGCATAAATAAGTGGAACAACAAATCGATGTGTTTCTCTCTCTCTCTCTCTTTTCCTTCTCTCTCTCTAAAATCAATCAATAATTTTTAAAAATATTGAACAGAATCCCTAGCATGGCCTTCAAGGTCCATGGTCTTGCTTTCTTCCCTTCTCACTTTGTACCACATATCTGCCAGCTCTTGGGGCTTTCTGA
This sequence comes from Rhynchonycteris naso, assembly GCA_037038555.1. Lineage (NCBI taxonomy): Eukaryota > Metazoa > Chordata > Mammalia > Chiroptera > Emballonuridae > Rhynchonycteris > Rhynchonycteris naso. The sequence continues at coordinate 21,602,743 of CM073001.1, forward strand.
CTATAAGGTCCTGTTCCCTCCTTTTGCCATAGGCTTTTTTCTGGCACTCTTACCTCTGTATCATTAACTTCAACTCATTTTTCAAAGCAAAACTTGGAAGTCTTCTAAGCCTCCATTTTGGTCAGGTTCCTTTTTGTCATTGCTCTTACCTTTGGTTACTATGTATTCCTTTCAGCAGTTCCAACATTTGATTAATATCTGTCTCCTTCACTAGGCTGTAAACGACCTGAGTCCAGGGACTGCCTGGTTTTGCTCATCATAGTCACCCAACGCTTAATTTTGAATAAATGAATGACTGCTGGTGCCATGACAACAGGGAATGGTGTCTCTTTACCATCTTTAGCCACTATCATTCCCTTGGATCAGTGGTTCTTAACCTGGGTTCTATCGAACCCTAGGGGTTCAATGAGTCGGTCTCAGGGGTTCAGAGAAGCCTCTGCCGCAGAGGCCAAAATAAAGTAATACCGTAATTTGTTGTGAGTTCATGCACTTGGTTGGTTTTGTTCTTTGAGCAAGGTGATGTTCATGCACGGCTCATTTTGTGCACCAGTAAAAAAACATATACCTATGTCTTGAATTTAGGAAAAAAATCATATTTTATTTATCACTAAAGAAGGGTTCGGTGAATGTGCATATGAAACTGGTGGGTTCGGTACCTCAAAAAAGGTTAAGAACTACTGCCTTGGATACACTGTAGACCACGGTCCTATCTCTTACTTCCTGTGGCTGCTACAGTGGAGGAAGCATCCACTGGCCCAGAACTCACGCTCTGGAGGCAGGGTGATACGGGCCCATTTTGGCAGCACCATTTACCAGCTGTGGATTCTTGGGCAAGACCATTTATCTCTCTGAACCTCAGTTTCCCGGTCTCTACAGAATGGTTACCACTTACTTCATAAGGCTTTTTTTTTAGTCATACCCAATACATTTAATATATTTTCAAAAATATCTAGCACACTATCCATTTTCAAAGTTCCTAACTGTCCCCATGGTGACTTTTTCCAGCCTTTCTTTTTTGAATCTAGTTCTAATCAAAGTTCACCCATTGCATCTAGATGTCATATCTGTTTATTCCTCTGTAATGTAAAGCAGTGCACCTGATTAAATTTTTTTTTTTTTTTTTGCCTTTCATGATAGTGACAGTTTTGAAGAGTTCAGGCTTGTTGTCCAGTAGAATGTCTCAAGTTCAGCATTTAACTGCTGCCTCACAGTTAGATTCTGGTTAAACATTTTCAGCAGCAATGCTGTGTTCTTTCCCCATACATTCCACAAGGAGGATACAACACCAGTCAGTCCCATGAAGGGTGATACTAAAATCAGTCACTTGGTGAAGGTGCCATTAACCTTACAGAGCTGTGTGGGAGGATTCAATGAAGGAATGTACCCAAGGGGTTTGGTCTTCTTGCTTATTAATTACCCTCTACCCTTCACTTTGGAACAAATACACAACATTCCTGATACACTTCCCCACTATAAGTGCCTCCTGGTGAGCCTGGTAGTTATCATTAACTTGAGACTATTTTAAGAAAAAAAATATTTTAATATGAAACTTGCAAACATATGTAAAAGTAGAGAGAGTAGTATAATGAATTTCAATGTATTCATAATTCAGTTCCAAAAATTATCACTGTTTTGCTAATTTGTTTCTTTTCTCTACTTTTTTTCTGGTGCATTTTAAAGCAAATCTAAAATACCATTATGAATTCATCTATAAATACTTTAGTAAGGTACATCATTAACAGGTAGGGACTTTCCTTCTCCTTCCTTCCTTCCCTCCCTCCCTTCTTTCCTCCTTCCCTCTCTACCCTTCCTTCCTTCCCTCCTTCCCCCCTTCCTTCCTCCCTCCCTCCCTCCCTCCCTCCTTCGCCTTCCTCCCTCTTTCCCTCCCTCCTCCCTCCTTCCCTTCCCTTCCCTTCCCTTCCCTTCCCTTCCCTTCCCTTCCCTTCCCTTCCCTTCCCTTCCCTACCCTTCCCTTCCCTTCCCTTCCCTTCCCTTCCCTTCCCTTCCCTTCCCTTCCCTTCCCTTCCCTTCCCTTCCCTTCCCTTCCCTTCCTCCCAGGCGGTGAATAGAGTGTCGAACTGGGATGCGGAAGACCCAGCTTTGAGACTCCGAGCTCATCAGCTTGAGCGCGGGCCCATCTGGCTTGAGCAAAAGCTTGTCAGCTTGGACCCAAGCTCGCTGGCTCCATCAAGGGGTTGCTCAGTCTGCTGAAGGCCCGCGGTCAAGGCACATGTGAGAAAGCAATCAATGATCCCTTGCTCTAGCCAGCATCCCTGTGCTCAAGCCAGCGACCTTGGGCTTCAAGCCTTCGACCTTTGGGCTCAAGACAGCGACCATGGGGGTCATGTCTATGATCTCATGCTCAAGACAGCAACCCTGCACTCAAGGTGGTGAACTCACACTCAAGCCAGATGAGCCCGTGCTCAAGCTGGTGACCTCAGGGTTTCGAACCTGGGTCCTCTGAGTCCCAGTCCAACACTCTCTCCACTGTGCCACTGCCTGGTCAGGTGACTTTTATTTTTTTTTAATTACATAATAACACATTTCCTGGGAACTGAACGTCTTCCCATTTGTAGAACATCTTTTATATTGACTTTTTTCTGTGTCTCAGGTTTTCCTTTTGACTTCTTGTCACTTCCACATTTTTCTGGGGAGCTACTTAGAGAAAGAAGCAGCTAATGTTCAAACCTTGGCTTTGAAATAATGTCTGAGTAAATAACAATTTGTACATTTCATTTTACTCTAAGAATGTTGACTTGTTCAGACATAATACATTGTTATTTCCATTTTCTTTATATACTTGTCTTTTAGCTATGACATTCATTTGCAGAAATAGTCTTATTCTTATAGAGGTGATATAGGTTAGAAAGAGTGCAGCTTCTTTTCTACCAGATTCAAAATATTCCTATTTCTTTGTACATCACTGTTAACATTTTAAAAACATTTTAAATTACTGTTTATATTTTATATCATTTTGTATTTGATTCAGGTGTACATCTTAATGGTTAGATAATCATGTATTTTACAAACTGTTTCCCCAATATTTCTAGTAGTGTCATTTTGTTTTGTTGATAGTTTTTTTTTGCTGCACAAAACCTTTTTAGTTTGATTTCGTCCCACTTGTTTATTTTTGTTTGTTTGTATCCCTTGCCTGAGGATATATTTATCAGAAAAAAGTATTGCAAAGAGAAATGTCAGAGATTTTATGTTTTCTTCTAGGAGTTTGATGGTTTTGAGTCTTACATTTAAGCCTTTCAACTTGCTCTTCCTGGCATGGAACCTGTGAGTGAGCAGGAGTGGAGGCAGTTGGGACCCGGCATTCTCGGCTTTCTGTGCCTAGGTAAAGCTTGCGCCCTTCCTGTAGGAATTAGGTTTTGGAAGGATATCCCAGTCCAGTTCCCTGTCTGAAAAAGAGCTAGTATGTTGGCATCCTTCTCCTCCTATGATAAAACCATAAAGTAGGAGCTGAGGGGAGAGAGAATCCTATCTTCTTGGCCACCCTGCCGAGGATAGAGCTCCTGTCACACAGAGTTGGGAGGAGATGGAGTCAAGTAGTGGCTCAAATGCCACAGACTCTTGCCGTTCTTATCAAGATCTATTAAGTTTTCTTGAATAAATGTTTCTCCATTTGCTGTAAACTCTTAGGATCCTATCCAGAAACTTTAAATGGTAGTTTTTAATGATTTTCCTTAGTTTAATGTTTCCTTCAGTGGGGATAGTGGGGATAGTGTCAGACGAGCTGCTCACACTGCCTTTCCAGAAGTGTGATCCCCTTAGAGTAAGGTGACCAGATTTTAAAATTGGTAAAGCGGGACACCATTGGCCGGGGGGGTTCTTGATTAAAAATTTGATCTATATGGAGCAAAAAAAAAAAATTTCATAGAATGCAAAAATAGTATTGTAATATAATATTTTAAAATTTCAACATAAGTACAATTTATAAATATAATACATTAAAAATTATGTATAGTATTTTATTCTTTGGCATATTTCTCATTTGAGTGAATTTTTAGTAGATTGATGTCGTTGTTTAAAAGGTCATGAAATTTTTCACAAGAATTTGTTAAATTATATTTCACACATAAAATGGCTTTCAAAGTCTCAACACTTAATTGTGATTTTTCTGATGTCCACACTTTATTTACCATAGAAAAAATGTGTTCAGTAGCAGCATTAGTTCCTGGTAAAGACAGCGCGTATTCCACAATTTTTAGTGCATTATTGTATGGAACATGGTTTGTTTCCAAATGATGAAATATTTCTAACCATTTGTTTTGTATTGTGATTTTTGCTGATGCCCAAGATTTAACTTTTTCCTTATCAATCTATTTTTTAAATAATGATACCTCATTAAAAAGATTATTTTCTGAAATATTACTATATGGGAAATTTTGAATGAGTCAGAGGGATCAGGTTACATGGTCTGGTCCTGAAACCGATGACGGAGCTGCACAAGCCTCCCTGCGTCCAGCCCCACTGCCCGCTGGAAGACCCTGCAGCTTGCGCCTCGTGGAGCCCAGAGCCGCACGCCGGCATCCAGGACGCAGACCTATGGGTAGTTAGGGGACTTGACAGCCGCCCCAGCAGCTATGTCCAGCCCGAAGTTCTTTGTTTTGGGGCCCCGCAAGGGGCAGCCAGCTCTTGCAGCAGTGCGGGCGCATCCAGGTCGAGGTGGGGTCTCCCCGCCAAAAACTGTTTATTCCCTTGCCGTTCTCCCTCTGTTCCCTAGCTTTTCGTGCATTCTTTCCAAAAATCGGGACTTTTGTAAAATGCCGTGGGACGTGGGACAAATTGTTAAAAATTGGGACTGTCCCGCCAAAAGCAGGACTTCTGATCACCTTACCTTAGAGGTTTTTATTTCTTCCATAATTTTAGTATGAAAAAATTTAAACAGCAAAATTGAAAGATTTTTATAATAGATACCCATATTCTCCTTAACAATATTCTGCTACTGTTTGCAGGTTGTTTTTTTATTTCAAGGTGAAATTTGCAATGAAATATATACATCTTAAGTGTATAGTCACTGAGTTCTGACAAATTTATGCACCTAGGCAACCCAAAATCCTATCTGGATATGAAACATTTCTATCACCCACAGTGTTCCTTGATGTCTGCTCCCAGTCAATCACCACTAGCTCCCACTCCCACTGGCAACGTCTGTTATGATTTTGCCATACCATATTAGTCTTTCCTGTTCTGCAACTGTATATAAAAGAAATCATATAGTATAAACTCTTTCCTGGAAAACTTTTATTTACCCTAATACTTTTATACTTTTGAGAGGCATCCATGTTGGAGGAATCAGTTGTTCATTCCTCTTTTTTTTTTTTTTTTACAGGGACAGAGAGAGAGTCAGAGAGAGGGATAGATAGGGACAGACAGGAACGAAGAGAGATGAGAAGCATCAATCATTAGTTTTTCATTGCCATTGCGACACCATAGTTGTTCATTGATTGCTTTCTCAGATGTGCCTTGACCGCAGGCTTTCAGCAGACCGAGCCACCCCTTGCTGGAGCCAGCAACCTTGGGTCCAAGCTGGCAAGCTTTTGCTCAAGCCAGATGGGCCCCCGCTCAAGCTGGCGAGTTTGGGGTCTCAAACCTGGATCTTCTGCATCCCAGTCCGATGCTCTATCCACTGCGCCACCGCCTGGTCAGGCTGTTCATTCCTTTTTATTGCTCAATACTATTGCATGGTATGGATTTACAAATTTGTTTATCCACTCTCCAATCAACGGTCACCTGGGCTATTAACTAGAGTACTTTAGGCAGAGAATTAGCATCTAATTTAACCTTTAGATAGGTCGTGGTTAGTAAATGGAAGGTGAACTATGAGGGCAGCACAGGAAGAGACAAGAGACCAAGTAGGAGGCTCTGTCAGTAGTTCAGGTGATATTTGCGGTTGGTGGGATGCACATTGTAGCATTGGAGATGGTGCGAAATGGTCTGATTTAGGGTATGTTGGAAGTCAAGCTGACAGGATTTGCTGTCAGAGGGATAGGATGTGGAATGTGAAAGAAAAGAATCAAAGATGACTTTATTTCCCCAAGCCATTTCTTTAACCATACTTAGCCAACATGATATGGTGGAGAGATGATAAAAAACAAGGCAGAAACTCTCTGCTTAGAGATTTGGCTAAAAACCAATTGGAAGGCAATCAGGAAGCAAATATTTGCCAAATGCTTCCAGGTGCCACTTAATTAGTTCATATGCTACAAACACATGCAACTCCTCAGAAAACCAGCATAATTTGCAGCTTCTTTTGCCACAATAATATCACTCTTAGAAATACAAGTTGGCCCTGGTTGGTTGACTCAGTGATAGAGCATTGGCCTGGTGTGTGAATGTCCTGGGTTCAGTTCCCGGTCAGGGCACACAGGAGATGTGACCATCTGCTTCTCCACTACTCCACTCCCCCTTCTCTCTCTCTGTCTTTACGCCTCCTGCAGTTATGGCTTGATTGATTTGAATATGTTGGCCCGAGGCACTAAGGATGGCTCCACGTAGCCTCAGCTTCAGGTACTAAAAAATAGCTTGGTTGTGAGCCTGGCCCAGATGGGCAGAGCATCAGCTCCAGACTACGTTTGCTGGGTGGATCCTGGTCAGGCTACATGTGGAAGTCTATCTTGCTATCTCCTCTCCTCTCACTTGGAAAAGAAGAAAAAAATACAAGTCAACTTAATTTTTGAATCTCTGCATTATTCCCCCCTTCGCACTGCCACCCCACTTGACCCAGCACTTCTGAGCTGTTGGCTTTGAGATTCAACTTCCTTTCTTTCTCTCAAACAGGAAATTTTCAAATGTCAGTTCTTTCTTATTTGAATCTTTAAACATGTCACTCTGTTTCTCAGAATAGAAGAGTCTGTGATTGGCCTTCTATCTAAATATTACATAATGAATGAACCCTTTACAAAAAATGCAGATGAGATCAAGTTTCATTCATTAAACAAATATTTACCGAGTGCCTACTATGCGCTTTAGAGTGAATAAGAGAGTGTCTTCTCTCAAAGAGTTCAAGAACATGTAAATCAGAGGGTTTTATTATAGTGTGATAATTTTTATGATAGTAGAAAGCCTGAACAAGTGGCACTCGAGAGGGTTGCCTGACCTGTGGTGGCACAGTGGATAGCCAAATAAACGACCTAGAACGCTGAGATTGCTGGTTCAGAACCTAAGGCTTATGGGCTTTCCCTGTGAAGGCACATATGAGAAGCAGCTACTATGAGTTGACTCTTTCCAGTCATCCCCCCTTTCTCTCTCTCTTCTCTCTAAAATAAACAAATAAAATCTTTTAAAAAAAGAAAAAGAGCCTGACCAGGTGGTGGCACAGTGGATAGAGTGTCGGACTGGGATGCGGAAAACCCAGGTTCAAGACCCCGAGGTCGCCAGCTTGAGCACGGGCCCATCTGGCTTGAGCAAAAGCTCACCAGCTTGGACCCAAGGTCGCTGGCTCCAGCAAGGGGTGGCTTGGTCTGCTGAAGGCCCATGGTCAAGGCACATATGAGAAAGCAATCAATGAACAACTAAGGTGTTGCAACGGCAACAAAAAACTAATGATTGATGCTTCTCACCTCTTTTTGTTCCTGTCTGTCTGTCCCTATCTATCCCTCTCTCTGACCCTTCTGACTCTCTCTGTCCCTGTAAAAAAAAAAAGAGGCTTAAGGATAAAACCAGGAAAACCTCCCAGAGGAGGCAGTTTAGTTGACAACTGAGGGATCAAAGAAACAAAAACAAAAACAAAAAAATGCAAGCCAGAGAAATTGGGGTGGGACAGAATGGAGGTATTCCAGGTGGGAGAAATAGCATGATCCAGAAGTGTCCGTGGCAGACTATACATTTGAGATAGGGAGAAGTAGAATCTAAGAGGGACTTATAAGAGGGATGCAAGGGCCAAATCACAAAAGGCTGTCTAAACTCAATTAAGAAATTTGGATTTTCTACATGTTTAATACAATGTTGGTACTGGATTGAAGCTAGCAGCTTTAAGGCAGGCAGACCAATTAGTCAATAGTTCAGAAAAGAGAAGATGGTGGCATGAACAAAGCAGAGGGTAGAAACCTTGGAGGGAAAAAGAGAAGTATTATAGTGAACTTAAGAAATGTTGATGAGGCCCTGGCCAGTTGACTCAGTGTATAGAGTGTTGGCCCAGTGTGCAAATGTCCTGGATTCGATTCCCAGTCAAGGCACACATGAGAAGCG